>CM056197.1:76477280-77800613 GCA_029692085.1 Gymnothorax javanicus | reverse complement strand
GAATTTTTCAAAATCGCGCTGTTAAAAAATTTATGCACACAAAGAAATGTAGATCCAGGATAGCCCACTTTGTGTTTCTCCTTCTCATTACCTCTTCTTCATCCCATGCTCCTCAGAGGAGAGAGGAAAAGTCCAAAAATCCGAGGCACCCAAGAGAGAAGAGTTGGGAAAGCGTAGGAGGTTTATAATGCAGCAGGGCTGGAGGGGCATTTAGCCAGAGGAGCAGGGTGTGGGACGCACGGCTGAGACCGACACGGAGCCCAAATGCTGCCCCGCGGACGCTCTTTGCCCAGACCGTCTCCGGACGCGCTCCCTCTCTCGCTCAGTCTCTTTCTCTCCGCTAGTTCTCTGCATACGAGGATAAAACAAAGGTCCTCACAATCTCAGCGCTCTCCTCTGGGCTCGTCTCTTTCACAGCTTTTCTTCCTGCTGCCCTCTCCCTTTCTCTGCGCCTCTGTTCACAAGCTACTAAAGAGCTAAAATGGTTTGCAGCTGCTAAAAAAATCTCCCACTTTTCCTCTCTCGCTCTCGCTTGCTCACACACTGCCCCCCTTCCTCTCTAGCTCCCTTTCTCTCTCCTCCTCTGTTTTTGTTTGAATCGTGCACCGTTTGTTCTGCTTCCTGCTTGGGTATTAAAACACAGGAAGTTCTCCAATCATGCCGGTTTCCTTTCCCAACAAAAAAAAAGAGAAGAGCATGAGAGAGGGCTGGACAAACGAGCAACATGGAGATAGGAGGAGAGAGGGAGGAGGGCAAATACGGCCAGCGAGGAGAAGGATGAGTGCAGATAAATTATCTGAATTTTACCTCCCAAAAAAAATAAAAAAGGAAAAAGAACATTTCGAGATAATTTTCATGGAAAGAACATAATCCCAAATGAAGCACTCCAAAAATCGCCTTTGGAAAGAGACGGGGAAAAATTAAAAACTCAGGCGGATTTTCTGTGCAGTCCAACAACCAAAGTCCACATGACAAAAGATCTCCTCCGGCGTGAGGTAATGTCAGTCCTTTTCTAGATGTACCAACCACAGGGGACCACGGCATGCGTCACCAAACATGATTCCAGGAAGAGAGCAGACTCTTACTGTGAGTGAGATTTTAACATTTGTCGCTTCTGTACAACCAAGACCTGCCTCTCCTGGGTTAAGCACCAGTCCGCTGAAGAGGACAGCAGAGCAGTGGGCAGGCGAGCTCACAGAGAGAGGGAGACGAGGTATGCTAATGAGAGATGCAGAGAGCTATAGATGGGCAGAAGTGCCAGCCAAAAAAACCACAGCTTGTCAATAACCAAACAGCCTTTTACAAATAAAGTAAATCAGTAGAAAGGGAAGGGAAATTTCCTGTTTGTCCCTCTTTCGCGCTCGCTCAAACCTCTTTTCCTTCTTCCACGGTGCTCCCAGAGGTTGAGATTTTTTTTTTTTGAAGAACATGCGCGTAGCCAGAGACAAAGACAGAGATTTGCAGGCTTCCTTTCTAGTCCAGGCTTCTGCTGTGCTGTAACCGAACCCAGCCAACGCTCTGTGTTCCTGTGTTTGGAGCTGGGGGCATGAGGGAGGGCGTGGGCCAGAGGTCGTCTGGATGACTCCAGGAAAAAGAAAAAAAAAAACTGAATAAATTCAAGACTGACGTAATCCAGCCAGAAGACCAAGTGACCTCAGATTGTACTGGCCTGCAGAAGGGTGTGTGAGTTTGTGTTTCTTCATTTGTTCCCGCCCTGTAGGTCTTTATCCTACTTTTTCGACTCCTTTGCTATTGGTTTACGTGCTCCTTCTCAGGCTGTGTTCCTCTGTTCCTCAACCCCGGTGCTATTTTTCAGATGCTCTCTCTTCATCTGTTTGTAGAGTCTGGCAAAGACGGGCCAAGCTGACAAATGAATGCCTGCCTGCGTGCTACATTTCTTTCCATTCCTCCCAGACATACACATTCTCCACTGAACCGGGGGGAGGGAGTCTCTCTCTCTCTCTCTCTCTCTCTCTCTCTCTCTCTCTCTCTCCCCTAACTGTTGCTGTGAGCTGCCACACTGCCGTGGCCTGCATGTCAAACGAGCTAAATATTCTGCCTTTCTTTTAGCGCTCCCTCTCTCCCTCTCCCCCTCCCTCCCTCCCCTGCTTGCTTCTCCTCTCCCTCTCTCCCTCCCTGTCAGTTGTGCTGCAGCTGTCATGGCCACTTTCAAAAACTTCTTTAAAGAAACAAAAGGGGTTTGTCAATTTTCCCCCTCAGTCGCTCTCTCCATCAGTCACATACACCAGGGAGCTCCTGCACACAGACGCACTTACACACAGACTGCATTCCAACTGAAAACACACTACTAAAGAAAGATAATAATGTTGGGCTAAGGAGGGATGGAAAATGGTAGTCTGGCAATCAGTGGAGGGGAAAGAGTACAGCCAAAGAAATATCAAACACCTAGAGGAGAAATCATGTGCGTGTACATAATGCTAACAACATTTCTCCTGCTCCGGCTGCCTCGATATTGAATATTCACAACCACACCGCCCAAACTTTAACACAGTTACAGCTCCCTGACCGTCACCCCCCTCCCTCTCTCTCCCCCCTTCATACATTCGCATCACCAGTCTTAACGGTCACGGCTGGTTAAAAAGTCACAGCAGCGACCGAGACAGGAAGGCGGGGCTATAATCCAGAACACCACCCCCGGCACACAGAGACAAACAGAGGGCTTGCTGCCGAGTTTCAGGGAGAGAGACTGAAACTGTGGAGACGGAGCTGCATTATCTCCGCAGCGCTGGGCACGGTGAAGCGCTGACACTGAGCATTCCGCCCCACGCTTCTGTTTGCTCACAGGACACCTGTCGTAACGAAACTTCCAACAGCCCCTCCTTCACCCCCCCTTCCTCCATCGCCCCATCCCACCCCGCTTCTCTCCGCTCGATTATTCATTAATCTCTTCCTACCCTGTTGTCATTGCATCTATATTTCTCCCTAACTTAGCCTTGCGCTGATCCGCCAGCTCTCCTGCCCCCATCTCCTTCCCTCCATCCCTCTCTCCCTCTTCCTCTCTCTTCATTTTATCATTAACCATATTCTACACGTGAGACTCAATGTCTGCTTTGTTCCCGCTGCTTTGAACAACCAGCCAACAGATTAAAACATGGGGAGACTGCTCAGTTTGCACAACAAAGTAAACCAGTAAAACACAGTGAAGTACAGCTGCATTTAAGTCATAAAAAGGTGCACATGTATTACTGCACTGATTTGCTCAAGGGCTATATGTAGGTCATTCATTATAGCAAGAAACCACAAGCACAATCAGGTAGGGACAAGTATGGGCGAAAATCGTTCACACATACACAGATCCATGAGAACAACCTGGACACAGTCACAACAAAACAGGCCAAACCATTTGATTTTTCATTTTTCTGATAGTTTCCGAGACCAGGTTTTGTCTCCATCTCAAGCCTCTCACACTTCTCAGAAAAAGCCTTTAAAACAGGATGACATAGAGCAGAATTCATAACTACGCTTCCCATGATTCTATGCACCATATAGCAGAAAGAGCACACTCAGATTTGCGGTATCACAGAGACATATCTAATCATATTTATTTAGATGTTATCTGTTGCATTAGGAGGTTTAACTTGTTATCACTGGTGGGGCTAAAGAAAGGAGGACAGAAAGAGAGAGGAGAGGAGAGGGGGGCTATGTGTGTGGAGGAATGTTGAGCTAATTCAGAGCAGCTGAAAAAACAGGAGAGCCGAGAGAGTGTCGAGCGGAGCTGAGCCTCGACACCCGCACCAGCACACTCACAGATAATATACACGCCAGTCACAGAGAGACATAATACACACACTACTGCTCACAGATAATATCAACACCACACACATACAGTACACAAATACATTAACAGTCATAACATATAAAGCATTACTCACACATGATACCTTTATCCCAGACATGCATACATACACACACACACACTTACTTAAAGAGCACTAGTGGAGTACAGCAAAGATAGTTTTCTAATGAGATTACCATAAATCATGTTACTGTAATAGAATCACCCTTATGGCAGAAAAATAAAAACGGACATGGCCTGCACCGCAGGTCTTCTCACAGAAAAAGCAGAGTGAGGGAGAGAAGAGAGGGAAAGACAGAGATAATGGAGGACATGCAGCCTTCAACTGCATCTCAACTCTTGTGGTGGAGAACTTAACTTCTCTATAATATACTCACACCAACTACAGACTGCCTTTTCTGGCTAAAATTGTTGCCTTAAGATACTTCCATTTAATCAAAAGGGGCATCTTAAAAAAGGATCACTTCCTGCAAAATTATTTTTGAACTTGTTTTACTGAAATTTAACAAAAAATTTCCATGAGGTCAAAGCACATGAGTCCAAAACAATGTGCTCATAGAGGTCCTCCTCCAGGGCCTGAGGGTAAGTGTGTGAGAGAGGGTGTATGTGTACGTGTGTGCGTGAGAGAGAGTGTGTGTGCGTGTGTGTGTGAGAGAGAGAGAGAGAGAGGGTGTGTGTGTGTGTGTGAGAGAGGTGTGTGTGTGTCTTGCACAGCCCATATGTGTGTGTGTGTGTGTGTGTGTGTGAGAGTGTGTGTGAGAGAGAGAGGGTGTGTGAGAGAGTGTGTGTGTGTGTGTGTGTGTGTGTGTGTGTGTGTGTGTGTGTGTGTGTGTGTGTGTGTGTGTGTGTGTGTGTGAGAGAGAGAGAGAGAGAGGGTGTGTGTGTGTGTGTGTGTGTGTGTGTGTAGGGGGAGCAGACCAGGTCACAGGGCAGGCCATGGCCCCTGAAGATGGGGTCCAGGAAAAGCAGTGGTTGTTATGAGAGTAAGGGTGGAGGACTCGAGGGCCGGGGTGCCAGGAAGCAGGGGTGAGGACAGAGGAGACAGGGGGCTGTGATTTAGGTGCTATTCCTGCATCCTGGCCCTGCACTGGAACTCCCGGCAGGAGAGGGCAGATTAGGCCCCTGTGCTCCCCGCTACCCTCACACAGCTGTTCTGGGGCAGGGGGACCAGACGGCACATGCAGAACTGGCAGAGAATTCGGGGGCGCCACTCCCAGAGTGTGTGTGTGTGTGTGTGTGTGTGAGTGTGTGCGTGAGAGAGAGAGAGAGAGAGCGTGTGTGTGTGTGTGTGTGTGTGTGTGCGCGCGCGCATGCGAGAGTGTGTGTGTGGGTTGGGGGGCGTTGGGGACAGCTGGGATTCCGGACGATCCAACTGACTGGAATTAGAAACATCCTTACACAGACTGAACACATTGCTTCAACACACACAACAGACACAATCTCCTTTTACACACACACACACACACACACACACAGCTCCAGACAGACGTTCCCCACAGGACACCTGTGAAATGGGAGAGATAAACCAGCAGGGCTGAGGGGAAACACAGGAGAGCATGACTGAGCCTCTTTAGCCACTTACTCCCCCCAATACCCCCCAGTGCCACCCCCACCCCCTACAGCGTCTCAATTAAACCAGTGTTCACAACTTCAGTAATGACAATCACTAATCCCACACCCACACACTCTCTACCCCTCCCCCTCCGCACACAAAAAATACACACTCTGCTCCTCCCCCCCTCAAACTCAGCCATGACATCATCAATGTGAACCCAGTGTCATTCAAACAGGGGCTTGAGGTAGGGGGGCTAGTTTTCACAGCCGCCAGACACTGAATGGGTTTAATATTACCCAAGTGTGTAGCCATACATGCAGGAAAGGATGGGGAAAATGGAAGGAGAGAGGGAGAGACTGGGGTACCACGGTGGGGAGAAGGGGATTCGGGGGGGAAAGTCTATCCCGCTGTCTGTTCCAGACCAGGCCTTATTCCATCACTAAAAATACACTACAGACTCTCAACCCTCCCGTCTCTACGCTCTATAAACTGCCTGCGCTTTGCTGGGCGCCATACCGAACCACTCTTCGCACTGATCCCAGATCAGACAAGCACGCCTACAGCTACTCTCTTCACTGTATCTGCTTATTCACAATCCACCACACTCACGCTCTCTGCACTGATCCCAGATCAGACAAGCAGGCCTGCAGCTTCTCTCTCCACTGTATCTGCTTATTCACAGCCCACTACACTCACGCTCTCTGCACTGATCCCAGATCAGACAGATAGGCCAGGCCTGCAGCTCCTCTCTTCACTGAATCTGCTTATTCACAGTCTGCGACACTCTCGACAGACATCTGCCCGCCTTTTACACTGCTCTTTTTGTCTCCCTCTCGCTCACACACACAGACACCAACTAGCTTTCTTCAGCTGAATGTCTGCACCATACTGACGGATAGAAAAGGAGGGAAGAAGAGGACAGAAATGGAAAGTGTAAAAAGAGAGAGGGGCTTGTGTGCGCAGAGCAGTCTGGATATTAATAGCTGGAATAAATCCGTGTGGGAGCCGGACTGAAGAGGCTAAGGCTAAAGAAACAGAACACGAGGGGATCCAAGAGACGAGGACCAGAGGGGAACAGAGAGAGGGAGACGGACCGACTGCAGTATGATGTGTTCCTACCTCCTGTAACTATTGCTCTGTAAAACTACAGGTCGTCGCCTGCAACTGTACCAGGCGTATGTGAACATATGCAAAAATTGACATTCCAGGACACTTTGTGATTTTTGAGATGAAGGCTGTTAAAGTCGGGCACTTTTTACTTTATCTGCGATAGCGGTTTACTTCTTGCGTGATTCCATTGAAACTAATAGGTAAATCACAAATTTTTTGAAATCAAATACTTCATAGGTACAAACAATAAACTATAGCAAATAGTCAAAAAGGTCTAAGTGCCATGAATTTTCACTTGATGCGTTCACATATCCCCCGTACGTCTGGAACTTCACTTCTTGATACTCATATCGGCAAAAAATAATCATATTTGTAACGGAACCATCAGGTTATAGAGGACTTGACACAGACTCTGAGCCCTTTTTATTTTCAAATACAATCTTATGCTGCAACAGGATCATGGCCCATGCACAGGAACTTGTAGCCCAGAATACTTCAGAAAACAGAGAACATTTTAAGCTTTTTAAAAACAGTCAGATTTTCCTCTCCCCCATTTACTTGAACTTTGCAAGCAAGATAAAAATACTACCTTATCCTACTGAATAACAATGCATTTTTCCACCCAAAATCACTATTTTTTGTCATTATATCATCAGCAAGGTCCACTCCCCACAAAATCTGAAATTGCAGTGAGAAAGATGAGTTGTTAGCCCTTCAGAAATTGAAAGGAAATCTGTAACACGATGTGAGACCTGCTGATCCACAGTAAGCCCCCAACCTTCATGTAAGGAACTCAAACTGGCTTATGGCACTGTTCGCATTTGCAAAGGCAACATCTTAGGAAGACTCCTGGCAAAGCGGGCCAGGTGCACCAGTAGGGGGCACTCTCCCCTCTGGATAACATACCTTTTATGGACACACGGCAAAGCAGGATGTGTTTTCTTCAAGTTCATAAGGTAACCTAATTCATTGTGGTCAATGTCCAACAGTGACAAAGGAAGATTTTGAAGTTCTTTTTTCCACTATCCTCAATATTTTTTAGAAAATAAAACCAGTGTGTAAAATACCCAACCTTTTTTCAGACTTTCTACATATTATATTGCCCGGTCCCAACTTTTTGTGAAGTATTGTACTCAATTTGCATCAAATTGAGAATGAGCACATACTGTGAAAATACAATAAACTAGAGAGTGTTTTTAAGGCAAAAAAAACAAATGTCTCCCCCCACCCCAATGCAGCCGCCCCTCATTGATGCTCATAGTCGTTTATGAAGAAACTAGAACAGTAAATAACCTCAAAATGGCAAAAGGCACATCTGCACGACCTGATGCAAATGTGTGAATTTTCATGGAAATATATCAAACAGTCTCTGAGTTATGGTCCGGAAACGGTGGGAACGGTGATGCGGACGTGCACACACACGGGAAACCGGACAAAAACAACATGTCCCCCCTCCCTGTGGGGGGGACGGGGACATAACTGATGAGGTAAAACGAGAAATAATTTGTGTTAAACTGTTCTCAGTTTAATACAGGTACAAGCTGATTTAAAATTCAGCACTTTTATTTTTTGAACTTGCATTTTCCAAACCACTCCCAACTTCTTCACAGATGGGGATCTGATTTGTGATTTGATAGACAAAAAAGAACTCATCCCCAGAAAGTGCACAACTAGCGCATGAACACTCGCACTCCTTACTAGATGGAAGTTATACGGATAACATTTATTGTGGAGGAACGCTTCCAAAGCATTAGAAATCCTGTGCAGAGGTCTCTTAGAGTAGTGGACACATTTTGAGTTGATACTACTAGTGGTAAGCTAGAGACAAAACAGTAAAAGCCGAGGGAAATGTACTATGCATAGTTTTCAGTTCCTGTATAACTTAATGTGTCTGTTTGCCTTCATCCCTTTTTTCATGTTTTTAAACGCAATCCCGGTTTTGAAGTTGTAATCATGTTCAACATGGTTGCAATCCTATGCTACATAACAAAATAAGAACATTACCCTACATGCAGAAATAAGAATCAGCCAATGGGAATCAGGAGGAGCGCTTTTTGACACAGTCTGCATCACTCAGTCAGCATAAAGAGTTCCGTTTCCTTAAAAAATACGTAAGAATAGATCAATTTTTTCTATAAAAAGATACATAAGCTCTCATTAACCCTCATAAGTAAAGGATGAGCAAAATTAAATCAGTAGGATTGAGCCCAGATTGCTCTCCCTTTATCTAGAAAAATATAATTTAAACATAAAACCAGGACAAATAATCATTCATCAATCTGCCCTTCCTGTCCCTGACTGAAAGCAGACTCCATTATTTACAGGCAGGACACCCCCTCCAGTGAGGGTGATTGGCGGTTAACAGACAGCACCTCTGATGTCGCTGCCGATAAGCCTTACTGCAGGCCAGGCCATCATCACCGATGACGTGTGTGACCCCTGCCTGTCTCCGGCCCTGATGAATGGGGCTGGAGTGTGACCTCCGGGGTGATCGCTGTGCCGCAGTGCAGTTAAGCACATCTCTGTCGAATGGGCAGGGCTGCATCTCCTCTCAGAGGAGGCCCACTGCTGCCCTGGCCTGGAGATTTCAGTCAGTAAATTCAGCTGCGTTTACGCTGCTGAAGTGATAAATCTTAATGAGGATCGTACCCTGCAGTGGAAACGATGAGGTGGGGGAGGGGAGGTGAGGGGGGGGGTGCATGTGGCTTTCAGTGGAAACGGCACAAAATTTCCTCAAGGACGGGAGTGACTCAGCACCAAACTCCGCAGCCAGCAAAAACGGCCTCTCCGCGGACCTCCATGGTCATCGCCCCTCCCCTCCGTATATCCCTTCACTTCCTATTACTCAGCCCACCCCTATCATCTTCCAGCCCTGACCTCACGGCCATTCCTCCAGTCTTTCGCACCAACTACCCTGCTCTCATCCACCTCTCCTGAGGCACCAGCAGCCCCCTCTTTCCCCCCCATCATTCCCTGGGGCGGAGTGAGTAAGACAGTCAGATATGGAGGACTCATCCCACAGATGCTCCATTAATGCAGCACAGAGTCTGGGGAAGGGTGGCGTGGATCGGCGATGAGGACAGCGCAGCGCAAACGCCATGCGCGTAAGCAGAACTGGAGAAAATGTGCGGACCTCCTGTTCTGCTTCATGCGTCAAAGAGGACAGGGTGTGTGGTGAGAAAGAGAAGACAGGGTGTGTGGTGACAGAAGTGGAGTTACAGCAGAGTAGGAGAACACTTTCCAGCATCAGAGGAACCAGTCAGAACCGGTCTGACTCAGAGTCGAGCAGCAGAGGACGCTATTCCACAAAAGGAGCACTGCAGAGCCGCTTTATGAGCTGGTCTGTGACTCGTACCCATTGAACAAAGGAGGCTTGTCACATGAACGCCAGCTGCACAGCTAACCCAGCTCAGATATGAGACAGGCCTCAACCCTCGCAGTGACCGGCGTGCGTATCCCTGACAGAAATAGTGCAAATCTCCGCCTACCTTGAACTCCTGAAGCTGCTGCTTGATGACCTCCACCTCTGTGGCGACGGCTCCCTGCGCGTTGAGTCCATCCTCGGCTCGGCCCAGCAGCTCCTGCAGCTCGGCCAGGCGGCCGTAGAACTCGCGCACACGCTCGGCGGCAGCCTCAATCTGCGCCAGTCGGTCGTGACCCCGCTCGTCCAGCTTGGCGGCCTGGCGGCTCAGGGCTTGGGTCTCCCGCCGCAGGGCGAGCAGGTCCGGGGAGCTGCCCTCGCGCCGGAGCATGGCGGTGCAGTCGCCGCCGTGCGTCTCCAGCTCCGAGCGCAGAGCCGCCAGCCGGCCCAGGAAGCCGCGCACGGCCTCCGCCTGCGACGCCAGAGAGTCCGCGTCCCGACCCACTGGGCTTAGCCCGTCCAGCTCATCGTCCAGGTCGGCCAGGCGAGAGAAGACGTCTCGAACACGCGACTGCACCTCCCCCACCCCCTGAAGCCGGGACTCCAGAGACGAGCAGCACTGCTCAATCTGGGTACGACAGAACACATGGAAGAGAGAGAAAACACAGTTAAACCCATAAAACCTACAGACCCATATATGGGGTTGTTAAATGCAGCTGCTTTATTTAAACCTGTATAACTTTGGCCCATTTTTTATTCAAGTGGTGATCCTAAGGTGTCCAAAGATCTCAAATATGTCCAGTTAAATCACTGGGAAATGTGTATAAAATGATGCACAACATCTAAGATATTTTTATTTGATGAAATGCTGCAACCATAAAAAACCATGGCATCCTGGGTTTGAATATTTCTCTCAATATACATGTGAAGTAACTTCAGTGAAGCACTGCTATCTGCAAGTACAGACCATCTACGCTACATTGTCCTACAATGTGAAAATTGTGACACTGTGAATATTCTGACATTGAACCTACTTAAGGGAAAATTTATGTGAAAAATTTGAGTTCAAGGGGTTAATTCACCTCGGCTGCCCCTACAGCCACGGAGCCATATGGTCACACTTGTTTTCACTTATGATATTAGTTCTTTTTTTTCTCCCTCCCAAATTAAATTTGGACATTAGGATCAAAACACATATCTTCTAAATTTATGTTTGCGGCCAGTCACACATTGATGAGGGATCTTGATGTTACCATAAGACAGTATCTGGGAAGCAGGCTAAAAGCATTAGTTTGCAGGCAACCCCTTAGCGTGTCTATTGAAGATAGTTATATTGGTACCATACGAAGGTAAACATTTGTGATATCATTGTCCAGTTCGCTGTATGGCAATTGCAGGAGGTTAGCAACTAAATCTAGGCTAGCTGTATTAATAGTTTAGTTTGTTAGCAAGATATCATAGACAAACCGCAACAGGATGTTTTTGTTGATGGGAAAGTAATGGGTAGCCTTTAACCAGATACCCAGCTATCGCCAATTCAGTGTATCACTGTACCCATCTTGGTGATATCAGTTTTTATTTTCACTTCAGCTAGCCAACGTGGCAAAAGTTTGATTGCCATAGCTGAACTGGGCAAGGGCACAAAAATGCAGCTAGCTGCATCATTTAGCAAGATTATTACAGCCCACCACGCAACCCACTTAAGAAATTTTGGCTCAATTAGGCTCGATTACACCCTGAACTACACCCCGAGCAGCAAAGGTTAAACATCGACAGTCACAGTAAGTAAAGGTCCTCTGCAGGATTTTATTCCTGTCACCAGTTTGTTTATTTTTTAACAAGCACAAGTGTTGATTTTTTTCACGTAATTTTATCACGATTCTTGGCTTTAATACGTCAAATGATTATATAAACTGGCCTTCGTTCCCGGCACCCCTCCTCAGCCCCTCACACAATTTTTGCATTTGTCAAAACTATGTCGTGCGAGGAGTTTGGCTCAGAGCTGGGGGTTCAGCTACACTTTAAAGGGCTGAACACACTGTACCCTCCGTACGGATGTGAATACCTTCAAATTAAAGTGAGGATCTGTCTGGTACATCCTTAGTGAGTGAACGGTACAGAAACTGCAGCTCATTTCAATTGTGTGGTTTATAAGTTTTACACATTTCTCCCCCATTTACCTCCTGTTTGGGGTTACAGATTGTGCAATCCTCGTGCAGCTGCAGAGTGTCAGTCAGATTCCATTAATGATGTAGCGGAGACAACAGTGAGTCATGTCTAAGCAACAGGGTAGGAGCCTGAGGTGAGCATCTTCTAACTCAGCCACTCAGCAGCCATGGCAGTGGGTCTTTAGCCAAGGGCTGATTAACAGTGATAAAGGAGCAGAGCTCTGTATATCTGGCCCTGGAGGCTCACCACTACCACCAACTGGTTTCTCAGGGGCGTATTCACCTTTCACCTGCACTAACTAATTTGGTAAAGTTTCAAAAACAATCTTTGAAGTGCAATGAAATATATAGATATACAGTGCCGTAAAACACTTTTAGCCCCCTTCCTGATTTCTTATTTTTTTGCATACTTGTCGGACGTTATTAGGTTTAGGGGGCAATTACTTTTTCACATAGGGCCAGGTAGGTATGGATACCTTTTTCCCTCAATAAATGAAGTCATCATTTAAAAACTGCATTTTGTATTTACTTGGGTTATCTTTGTCAAATATTAAAATTTGTTTGATGATCTGAAACATTTACTTGTGACAAATATGCAAAAAAATGAGCAATCAGGAAGGGGGCAAATACTTTTTTATGGCACTATAAATACATGAGCTTAACTTACATTTTAAGCCATTTAAATGCACTTTACTCTCCTTTATACAAGCAAAAACTATTACATGAGGCTTAAGTCAAATAATGTATTGCAAGACTCTTCTGGGGCCTAGGGACTACTAGTTGAGCTACAGACTTAAACATGCAGCTACACTTAATTCCACAAAGAGCTTTACTCAGAACAAACCAGGCAGACACGCACGCTCAGAAAAATGCGTCTTAGGGCAGCAGTTATACATAATTATTCTCTCAACAGTTCTGTTCAAATAAATAGCTGTGCATTAAAAAATGTAAAATATTGGGCACTGGCAGCCCCAGAAGCTCCCGCCGTTACGATGAGCAAAATGTCAAATTTTTTGTTGACGGACGCACGCACGAATGGAGCCCCATACCATAGCTCCTGTGCCACTCGGGCGGCAGGAGCTAATTAGGAGCCTGTAACTGAAAATGTTGATAAGATAAAGCAAATTGTCGAGGTTTTTGGAGATATTTTTAGGCCAGTGACCTTGAAAAAATAGGCCAAGGTCACCTTTAGGCATGTCATTTGTAGGACTTTATGAAATGCATGCCCAATAAAAATTAGGAGCCTGTAACTGAATAGTTGATGAGATAAAGCAAAATGTCGAAGTTTTTGGAGATATTTTTAGGCCAGTGACCTTGGAAAAAAAGGCCAAGGTCACCTTTTAGGAACGTCATTTGTAGGCCTTTATGAGATGCATGTTCAGTAAGAATGAGGAGCCTGTGACTGAAATAGTTGATGAAATTTAGCAAAATGTCAAAGTTTTTGGTGATATTTTTAGGCCAGTGACCTTGGAAAAAAAGGCCAAGGTCACCTTTAGGAACGTCATTCGTCGGCCTTTATGAGATGCATGTCCAGTAAGAATTAGGAGCCTATAACTGAAATAGTTGATGAGATAAAGCAAAATGTCAAAGTTTTTGGTGATATTTTTAGGCCAGTGACCTTGAAAAATAGGCTAAGGTCACCTTTAGGCACGTCATTTGTAGGCCTTTATGAGATGCATGTCCAGTAAAAATGAGGAGCCTGTAACTGAAATAGTTGATGAGATAAAGCAAAATGTTGAAATTTTTGGTGATATTTTTAGGCCAGTGACCTTCCAAAAATAGGCCAAGGTCACCTTTAGGCACGTCATTTGTAGGCCTTTATGAGATGCATGTCCAGTAAGAATTAGGAGCCTGTAACTGAAATAGTTGATGAGATTAAGCAAAATGTCGAAGTTTTTGGTTTTTTTTAGGCCAGTGACCTTGGAAAAATAGGGCAAGGTCACCTTTAGGCATGTCATTTGTAGGCCTTTATGAGACTCATGTCTAGTAAAAAATTTGGAGCCTGTAACTGGAATCGTTGATGAGATAAAGCGAAATGTGTTGACGGATGCACGCACACACACATGCAAGCACGCATGGAGCCCAATGCCTTAGCTCCCGCCGCTACCATAGCTCCCGCACCGCGAGCGGTGGGAGCTAATAAAGTGCAAATCTGTTTTTAGGAGCCTTCAGTTCCATATTTCAAATGTAGTGAAAACATTACACATTCAATTCCAGTTCAAAGCATTCACAAATTTGATGAACTCTGTCTTATTCCTTTACAGAACGCAAAGAAAAGGAACATTAATCTGTTCAAAAAAAAAATAGCAGTGTCAACAATTTTCTCTTCAAACTCAAATACTAAATTTAACTCAAGATTTAACTTAAATTACTGAACTGATATTTAGTTGCATAACCATTGTTTTTGATTACGGCTGCGCATCTGCATTGCATCGAGTCGTCTAACTGGCACCGAGAAACAGATATTTCAGCCCAGGATGAACAAACTTCATTCTACAGTTGCTGTGAATTTTTAGGTTCTGCTAGTAAAATGCATTTTTAATGTCAACCAGCAATTTTCAATAGGGTTGAGGTCAGGATATTGAGCTGGCCACTCCATCACCTCAATCCTGTTTGTCTGGAACCAAGATGTTGCTCGCTTACTTGTGTGTTTGGGGTCGTTGTCTTGATGAAACACCTATTTCAGGGGTATTTGGCAACATCTTCAGCATATGGCAACATAATCTCTTTCAGTATTTTGACGTATTCAAACTGATCCATAATCCCTGGTACATGACCAATAGGCCCCACATAGTATGAAAAACATCTCCATACCATAATTTTTGCACCACAGTGCTCCACTGTCTTCACAGTGTATTGTGGCTTGAATTTAGGACCCGGGGGGGGTCGTCTGACATACTGTCGACAACCACTAGACCCGAAAAGAACAATTTTACCCTCATCAGTCTGCAGAATGTTCAAAAAAAATGTGCGAAACATCTGTTTCCCTTCTTACTTAATAAATGACAATTAATGACACCTGTTTCTTCACAGAATGAATGAATTCTCTGATTGAACTCCTGCCATTATTTTGAACATGCCCCTTTAAATGAATGAGTCAATTTCTCAGAACAAGTAGTGTGTCATTACAGTTGGGCCTGTTGTTTTTCTATTACGCTACCACATCTACAAGTACATTATTTGCCATGCAGAAATATCACTACTACTAATGACAGTGGTTCATCAGGTTATTGATGATTCTCTGCTATTTTTTTGAGCACAACTGTACATATCATGTCTCTAAGCCACATGCCACACTCTCACCTTCTCGCTGACATCTCCAAACTCTCTCTCCAGGTCTTTGGCCTTCTCCTGCAGCTGCTGGCCCCCCTGGTCTGGCACAGAGCCCCCCGGCGTGTCTGGAGCATCTTGTAACAGTCCGGCAGCCAGGTCCCGCAGGTACGTCACCTGTGGCTGCAGTGAAAGCAGCGCTTCCTGCTGAGTGCGCAGCCGCTCGAGGCTCTTATTGCTGCAGGCCTGGGGGCCCAGCGCCTCCTGCACCTCGATCTGGTGTCGGGCCGCCTCCAGCCTCCTCTCCACGGCCTGCTGGCCCTCCTGGAACTCGCGCAGCCTGCCCGTCAGCTCCTCCAGCTGGGCCGTGCGTGCCTGGAGCCGCTCCGACAGGCCGTCTACGCGGCGGTTCAGCGCCGCCTTCTCGTCCCGCACGGCCTCCTCCCCTGCCCGGCAGTGCTCCAGCAGCTGGTCGGCCGCCGTGTTCAGGGCTTCCACCTGGGGGCGCTTGCGCTCCAGGTCCAGGCCAAGCTGTCGGGCTTTCTGCAGGGCCTCCTCCAGGACGGTGGACTCCAGAGAGGGCTGAATGAGCCCTTCCTGTTCCTCGCTCGCCTCCACCCAGGGGGCCAGCTCTGCTTGGTGCTGCTGGTAGAGCTTAGCCCGCGACAGCGCCTCCTTCAGGCGGCCCTGGCGCAAGGCGACTCCCTGATTCAGCGCCTCCCAGTCCTGGCGCAGGGTGTTGAGTCGGGACTGCAGGATGGCCCGCTCCTCGCCCCCCGCGGGCAGCGAGGCCAGCAGGGACGCACCCTCGGCCTGCAGAAGTTCGTAGGAGCCGCGCTGCTGGGCCGTCCCGCGCTGAAACTCCTCCTGCTGCTCCAGCAGGGCATGCAGAGGCCCCAGCTCACAGGGGAGGGAGTCACCTCCTGCACACGCCTGCTGCACACCACTGTGCTCATCTAACCAACCGCGCAACTCCTCAAACATCTGCTGAAACTGCTGCGTGCTGGAGAGAGCAGCCTGCAGCTGAGACATGCCGTCCTCTGGAGAGAGAGAGAGAGAGAGAGAGAGAGAGAGAGAGGGTATGACAGAAAGAGAGAGAGATAGAGGGGAGAGAGAGAGAAAGGCAGCATAGTCACATTATAGACAATAGACTGTACCAACCACCTATATTCCATTTTACCTGAGTCCACATCATCACACAAACGTCTCACACACACACACACACACACACACACAGCCTCACCAGCTCTCTCCTCCAGACTCCTCAGTGGGCTGCTGACACTCTCGAGCCTCTTGTGCAGCTCGTCTCTGAGGTAGGGCTCGCAACGATGGCGCTCAGCTCACCGCACAGCTGCTCGGCCCGGCCCAGCTCACCACGCCGCTGCTCCAGCTCAGCGCGGATCTCCCCGGTCTCCTGCAGGCGGCGCCGCAGAGCCTCGGGCTGGGCACTGAGGGAGGCCTGGGCATCCAGCCGCTCGCCGAGCGCGCTCACGCTGAGGCCCAGCTCGCGCAGCAGCGCCTGGTACTGCTCGCTCGTTCCCTGCGCCCGCTCGATCAGCTCCGAGCGCTGGGACAGCCGTGACGTCAGGTCCCCCCACTGCCGAGAGATGTCCTCCAGCTCCCCCCGCACCTCCTCCTGGTCCTGCGCCTCCCCGGGCCCCTGCTCCGCCGCTGGCGACAGAATGCCCTCTGCGGCCTGGGTCAGCTGCTCAAACTGGGGCCTCCGTGTGTCAAACTCGCGCAGCATGAACTGGGAATGAGAAAGACATGGAGAGAGGGGTAGTGAGTTCTGCACGTAACTACAGTAGGCGTCTGCCCCTCCGTAGTCTGCAGCAGGCTGGAGTCTACGTGCCTGCACTTACTGAACGTGATATATCAGTGTTTGCATGTCCCTTCATCCACCGTGTATGGGCAGATTTTGGGGTTTATGTTTGTACTTGTAATTGAGATTCATGGGTGTTCAGCATGACAGGTACAGTATGTACTGTGTGTCAGTCTGCGTAGGAGCCCACACTTTTGCCTGTTTTTGTCGGGGTCCATATTGGTAACTGTATTCCCTGTACGTTGGTTGGTGTTGGATGTCATGTTTGTACCCGTTTATGCTTTGTGTCTGTTGGGGTCTATGCTGGTAACTATTCGGGTGTGTCGTTGTGTGTTGGGCTGAAAGTTTGTACTTGTACATTCTCTGTATCCGGTCCATGTTGATTAGTGTACTTGCTGTGGCTGGTTGGTGTTAGGCTGCATGTTAGTACCTGCACTTGCTGTTTCTGAGTGTTCAGCATGTTGGGGTCGATGCTCAGGGGCCCCAGCACACTCATCATCAGCTCCTTCTCTCGCAGCCAGGGTCCCAGCTGATTAGCTGCAGTGGCAAAGCTACCCAGCCTATCAGCACAAGTCTCCAGTTCTGTCTGCCTCTGAGCCGCCATTTGATTGGCTTTGGCCCATCTTGTGTCTGAAAGATGCACAGAGGGGGGCAGGGGTGTTAAAACGATCCTGTCATTACTGTGTCTATTAAAACTAAAGCTACAGCTCAGAGTCAGCACTGAAACAATGACAACATACTAAAGTTAGGGTACTCAGGAAACCATGGGAACCTGAAACTGCGATTGATAATAAATGATTCAGTGTGGATATTAATCATTACCTAACCGGATGCAGCAGGAAGAATTAAGTTTTCAAAAAAGAACAGAGATAATCTTCTCGAATT
The DNA here is from genome assembly GCA_029692085.1 of Gymnothorax javanicus. Classification (NCBI taxonomy): domain Eukaryota; kingdom Metazoa; phylum Chordata; class Actinopteri; order Anguilliformes; family Muraenidae; genus Gymnothorax; species Gymnothorax javanicus. The sequence continues at coordinate 77,782,625 of CM056197.1, read as the reverse complement.
TTAAGAATTTTTCCGAGTATCTCTGAAATCTACTTCATAGGGTAATTAATTTCGCCCACATTTGCCCAGAGTATCAGACTCCTAGTCTTACTAACTGCCTAACTGGATACATAATGCAATTAATACGTGGTTCTGGGGATTATGTAAACAGCCTTTTAAAATAGATCTAATTTTAGCATTACAGCACTATATTATAAATCTCAGCGATACTTATATTATGAATATTAATCCCTTGAATTTCGACTTTCCACTGAAGTTTTCCCTTAACTCATTTCAAAGTCAGAAAAAAACATTTTATTCACATTACAGGACAATGTCACATACGTATTCTGTATCATTTGACTGCGGCGTGTCACTGAGGCTACATTACATTTCTATTGAGAGAAATATTCAAATCCAGGGTGCAGTGTTTTTATGATTGCAGCATTACATCAAACTTAAAATATCTATATGTTGTAAATCATTTTAAAACACATTTCCCAGTTATTTAACAGGACATATTTGGGATTGTTGGAAACCCTGGGATCTCCTGTAGAACGTAAAATCGGCCTGAAGTTCCACAGGTTTGAATACGACTGCTGCATTTTACGGACCCACAGCCTAATGCAGAATCCACCCCACTTTCCCCCACTCTCCTGCCGTACTGCTAAAAGCACTGACCTCACACCTCTGTAGCACAGACTGTACCCTATCTGGCACTTGCTGCCCCTCTCTGGCACTCGATTGACCCCTTTGGAGCACCGACTCTACCAGGCAAAGACACCAGCCTGCCCCCCCGAAACACTGACCGATGTCTCTGAGCTGCTCTTTCCATGTCTCAGCTTCAGGAGAGCCTGGGTCGTCTGCAATTAGCTGCTGTAGAGAGCTCTTCAGTTCCTCCACCTTCCCAGAATGCTCTGCCAGCTCGGATAGCAGGGCCTATGGCAAAGAGACAGAAGATCGTCACTGACAGTCAAACAAGAAAGGCTGTGTTTAAGTACAGAGGGGGAAAACCACTCTACCTTAAATTTTCGCTTAGGTAATATGTTTGTACTTTGCAGTGTAACAGCAGTTTCTGAGCATTAAGCATGCAAGCAAACAGCTCATGGTGATTCACCCAAATTTCACTTAGCAATGTTATCCCCTGATCTGATATGAAATCATGCCACTACACTCAAATCGAGCCCATACTGACACTCTCCTCCCCCATTCCAAGACAGCTTTGGGGCCTCCCTCACCTTATTTTGCTGAGCCTGGGCGCGCACCACCTCAGGTTTGGAGGGGGAGGCTGCGGGCCCGAGAGCCAGCGTGTGCTCGCGATCGCCCAGCCAGCGTTTCAGGTCCTCAGCATCCCGCCTGGCTCGCTGGCGCAGCTCCAGGGAGGAGCTCTGTCGCCCCAGCCGCTCACGCAGGTCCCCTCCCAGCCTCTCGTACCCGCCGTTAACATCGCCCAGGGCCACCTGGATCTCCGTCAGGTCTGAGGGGCACAGGAAGGAACAAGCAGAGCAATGACGGCATCCGTCAGCAATAAAGTATCCTGCTTCCAGAGCTTTCCGTCAGCTTTCCTGCCAGCGGGGTGTGAAAACTGACACGGAGATGACGAGAGGCGGTTGCTGATGACAGAGGAATGATGATGGGGTGGGCTGCTGCACAGGTACTGAGCTGATGTACGCAGCCGAACTCATATACACTCACAGCCAAACTCATATATACTCAAAGCCACTGGCCAAATGAGACAGGGAAAGCAAAGAAGCCTGCATTGCGCCAAATGTGTGTCTGCACTACCCGACATGCACCCGTCTGTGCATGCGTGTACACGCGAGAACATGGATACCCTAAAACTATATCGGCGAATGCATTACGGCAAGGTCTAACACATAAATGAGGTTGCAATGTGAATGTGACTTCCCAGTTAAATAAAGGCTGTGATAATGATGATGATGATGTTATGAGTGCAGGTGTATGTGTGAGACTGTGAATGCTCGCAACCGGGCTCGTAAACGCGATTACGGCTGTTTTATACTTGTAAGAGGTGTCGACAGACATCCAAGAAAAATGTCCCATGTTGACACATGCGTTTTTATACTTAAAGTGCCGCACGATATTGGCAGCGCAAGCTGTCATTTCCACGGTAATTATACCAAGTTATCAACCAATCTTTTTGTGAATGCTACCAAACTGGCTTTCTATATTCATGACAACCACTGAAATTTTGGTCCATGCAGCCGATGAAATTATAAGACAATTAACGACAGTGTTTGCGACATTACAAGTATTTGACCGGTAAAAGACACTGTCAAATGACACTTATTTTGTCTCTCTGACATCATTTTGGTCCTCAGCTACGGTTAAAAGACATGTCTTACTAGAATAAAACAGACTTTACTGCCCTGAGCTCGATCAGTGAGCTGATGTAGGGTATGTAAAAACGTGTGTGACGTCAGCTCACCTTTGCAGGTGTGAATGCCGTTGATACTGCTGGGGCTGCCGGCACCATTGAGCTGGGAAACACCTGGAAGAGAGAGGCACACTGAAACTTAAGCGTAGCCACATGTGCGTACACACATACACACACACACACACACACACACACCCACGCACGCACGCACGCACGCGCACAGACAGTCCAACACAACTAATAGACCAACATGCGCAGTGGCATGCATATCAAGCTCATATTTGCAAAACATACGGTAGTGTGAACGCATGAGTACATGACCCCACATATACACACTGAAGTGCACGGCATACTCAAAGTGAAAAAATAAATAAATAAATAAATCACTCCAAATGCATTATCTCTTAAAAACACAATGGTATCACCGTATCTCATTCCCTCTCCTGCCTCTGTATCCCATTCCCTCTCCAGCCTCTTTATAACATTCCCTCTCCCTCACCAGTCTTGCTGCAGGGGGCAGTGATGCTGATGATCTGGGCCTCCAGTTCTGACCCAGTCTGGTTCAGCTCCTGGACTTGGTCCCCATGGGCCTCCCAGTCATTTAACAGCTCCTGCAGAGCAGCAATATCAGCCAATAGAGTCCACAAGAGTGCTGAGAAACACCATCCAAAACCACTTAAGAACATTATTATTTTACACTTCTGTTCCAAACACACAGCTGTGCAAAAACTGCTTCCCTTAACACTTCGGTTAACACACACAGATTATTTAAATATGTACATACTGATCAGCCAACGCGCACACACACATGCACTGATGCACGCACAGACCAGTGTACAAGCCCAAACGCACAAATACAAAAACAAGCATATATGCTTGCACACAGTTAAAAAGTCTTATGAGATGTTTCACTGGCATAATGATGGAATGCATCACGTGGGATGTTGGAGTCAGAAGTAGAGCAGTTGATTACTGAATAAATTTATCAGTATCTAGTGTGAGCTGAGCATTTCACAGCTAACAGATATCCATCATATGAAAAAAGGGCTAATCTGACTCAATGTCTGCTGCGTGAACTATCTATAGGCACAAACCACAGCAGTCATTCTAGGCACGATGCCTTGCGCAGTTCCGCGTATATCGCCACGATCAACACAGACACTTGTGTACAGAAAAACACACACACACACACACGCACACACACACACCTGCAGCTGCTGCACCCTCCTCTGCAGTCCCTCAGTGTTGAGACTGGGCTCTTCTGATGGCAGCTGCTCCTGTGTTACCTGCAGCCACCTGAGGAGGGTGCCAGAGAGGGCGCGGAATTGTGCCAGATGGTCCTCACAGCTCTGCATAGCATTGAATCTACAGAGAGAGGAGACAGAGATAGAGAGAGTGAGGAAGACATGAGGAAAGAGAAGTAAGTGAATGATGGAAGTGAGTGAGTGAATCGCAATAATTTCATACTCAATATCTCCAGAAATGCTACTAGCCATAACCTTCTAACTTTGCACATTAGCAAACATAGTGTAGCAGATGAGCTGATCAAAATTTGATTGAACCAGTGAAGTTGCATCATACAAAATCAAAAATGCAAAAAAGCACCGCATGGTCCTGTACAATCCAGTATGACTGCACGCTGCTTCTATCAGTTAGCTGGCAAACAAAGCTAGCTAGCACATTAATGAAACCATTTATGATTCAGTCAAAGCCAGATAAAGGCTTGATTTCACCAATAGTTATGCTAGCAATGTTCCTTTTGTGTTTCTGGCTCAGTTAAAGTGTACTGCACTAACGTTACTTGTGGATATCTTCATCTCATATCTACAGTAGCCAGCTAGCTAGCTACAAAGCTAGATGAAAATTGGGAAAAGGTGGTACAATGTTATAAAAAAAACTTCTTGTGTGTTGAACATTCAGTACCATCAAGGAATTAATACTATTAGCATTTTGATAATGATCACTAATCTGGGCAGCACAGCTGAGGGACAGGCTTGTTCTTCAAATCATTGACTGTGAAGATTTCAATTTCACTAGAGGGCAGTGCAACTCCCACTACCTAATCGGCGTGTATACAGTTTGCAATCTCCTACCTCTCGCTAACACTGGATTGCAGTCGATCAAACTGCCCAGACACTTCTCTGACGTTGTCCAAGAGGCTCTGTGTGTTTGTCAGGGCCCTCGACTGGCTCAGGTCCGTTCCCAGCTCACACAGAGACTTCAGCTGATCTTCCTCCTTGCTCAGCTCCAGCTTCACTTCCTGCGAGGAGAAGGATTGCCAAACTTGAGAGGACAAATCGGAGCAACCATCATGTGTGTCATCAGTGAGCAGTCAATATGATCCCATCATTATCTCTTACACTCTGCCTTCCACCCTACCCCATGCCCCCCTCTCTTACATCGGTCTTCAAGTCCTCATTTTCAAGTGGCAATTTCTATGATCAGTCTAATCTCATTAGCTGTGTAACTCTAATCGCTACAATAACTTTGTCATTTCTGAGTTACACAGTGATCCAGCCTCGGACTCCTGCAGTGCTCTAGCTGGGCCTCACCTCTATGGTCTGCCTGTAGTCCTCCACGCTGCGGTCAGGCTGGCCACCGAGGCTCAGCGCCCTCTCGCGGCTCTGGGTGAAGCTGTGCAGGTCAGCGCTGAGACGCTCGTAGCTCTCCAGCCGGGGCAGAAGCCCTCGCAGCTCAGTCTCCCTTCGCTCTGCCTGGCCTGGGCTTCGGCGTAGCGCTGACACAGATCCTTTAGCGCCCCCTGCTGTCCTGAGGCAGTGGTCGCATCTGCTGTTTGGAGCAGCTTGGAAACAGAGTCCCGCATGGCGTCCACACTGCCCTGCCGAGACAGCAGCTCCTGCCGCAGTTTCTGAATAAAACAGAAGGAGTAATTAGAGAAGAAAAAGATGATAGACCAACAGATGTGGAATATATTGAACACAAAGACGGTAAGAAATTTATTTCACCTAATCAATTCTACATATAGTCTTATTTATCCCGTTTCTTCTTTGTGTTTTTTGTCATTATTTTTCAATTCTACAGCCATTGATGGCCTGAATTTACATGATAAAACACATAAATACCACAAAAAACAAAAACATTTGTCCTATTCATGCTCATTTCATATGTGTTGGCACTTGCAATACGTACCAGTGTTCATCAGGTCAATTAACCCATTTGAATTCAAAATTCACACCAGCAGGCTGGGTCAGTGGCCCAGTTGTGACACAGTACCTGATTCTCAGTGAGGGCGTCTTGAACAGCATGGGCCGTGGGCAGAACCGGTCCCGGTGCCAACACCAGCCCGTTCAGCCAGGACAGGAGCGTCTGCAGTCCCTCCTGAACGCTGAGCGACTGAGCCACCGCTGTCTGGAGCTGCTCCGCCCGAGCCGACACACCGGCAGAGAGGGCACCGAAGCGACTCTCCAGAGCATCTGAACCAGGACACCAAACACAGCCCAAGCAGAAGAGAGGAGGGACAGAGGTATTTGGGAGCAGGGGAGATGAGAAAGTGCAGGGAAGATAAATGATGGGACAGGAGGAGGGGGGTGAGATATAGGGAGGAAAGAAGGGAAGAGGATGGAGAGGGGAAGAGAGGAGGGCACTGTCTTTATTACATGCTCTTTGCTCCCACTGTGGCACCAGTTGCCTTTAGACAGAGTAACGTCATGTCAGCGTACAATGAGGCCCCCAGGGGAGGCACTGGGGTGAGGTCAGTACCTGCAGTGCTGCTGATGTCAGAGGCTGTGAGTGTCGGAGCCTCCTCTGCATTGGTCAGGTCTCTCCCTGCTCTCCGCACTCTCTCCAGCTGCACAGAGCGCTCAGCCAGCTCATCCTGCACCAGCTGTGCCCCCCAGTGGGCAGGGAGAGTAACACAAGAAAAAAAAAAATTAACAAAACATTATTTTTCTCTTTATTGTCTTTTCCTTAAACCTGTTATATAACTTATATTCCCTACATTCTCCGTCTTTGTTCCTTCCATTTTATACCATCCCTGAACAACATCTGTGTCTTGCTCTCTACAGCATCGCTTTCACCCACAGTGTTTGTGCAGTACAGCATGTGTGTGTGTTCTTGTTCTTGCTACGTACTGACGACCGGAATGAGTTTTTAACCAACAAAGTGAAGTCTTTTTTGGGAAGTGAGGACATTTTGGCCAATCCTCACTTCTACAAAGGCAAACTGTGACTTATTAGTTAAGGTTAGGGGTAAGGTTAGAATTAGGGATAGGGTAAGGTTAGGGTAAGGGTTTGGGTTAGGCATACATTGCTTATTGTTAAGATTACAGAAAAGATGTAGAGACACAAAAATGAATGGAAGTCAATGTAATGTCCTCACAAAGATACAAGTACAAGATGTGTGTGTGTGTGTGTGTGTGTGTTTTGAGTGTGAGAGAGAGAGAAAAAAGAAGTGTTTTTGGCCTCACCTTTACTACATGTAGAGTGTTCTGTAGTGTCTGTGTGAGAGTGTGCACACGTGTGCATCTGTATGTGTGTGTATATAAGAGTTTTCAATCTCACTTTTACTGCTGGGGAGTGTTCTGCAGTGTGTGTTTGTGTGTGTGTGTGTGTGTGTGTGTGTGTGTGTGTGCGTGTGTGTGTGTGCGTGTGTGTGTGAATCAGTGTGTGCGTGCATGCGAGTATGTGTGTATGAAGAGTTGTTGGTCTCACCTTTACAGCACGTAGAGTGTTCTGCAGTGTTTGTGTGTCTGTCTGCTCGCCGCTGGGTCCAGTGACACACGGGTTCTGCTCCTGCGCAGTCAGCCAGGACCCGAGTGAGCTCGCCTCATCCTGGTACTGCTGGTACCGCTCCGACAGCCCAGAGAGACGGGAGCCCAGATCCGAGGACTAAGAGAAGGAAGGGAGAGGGAGAGAATGATGGACTGAATTATTCCTGTAATGATAAATTCTAATGTGCAACCTGAAAATGCTTTCCCTGTGTCTTGTGGAGATGATGGATCTACTGAACGTGTATTTCACTTTACGCCCGTTTCTGCCCTGGATGTCCATTCAGAGTTATGAAAGTTAGACATCAAGGAATCAGCTGGTCCTGATAAGCTTGATCCTTACTTTCTTAAGCTGGCTGTAGCTTAAGAAATATTTGAAAAACTTGTTAGTGCTCAACTCAAGATATTTTTAGATGCAAATGACATTTTATCCAAATATCACTCTGGTTTTAGGAAACAACATGGCACTGTCACTGCTACTCTCAAAGTAATTAATGACATCATTGGGGCAAATGACTGCAAAAAAATTTGCTTGGCACTATTTATTGATTTATCAAAAGCATTTGATACCGTTGACCACAGTATATTGATCAGTATCCTTCATCGCACTGGCATATCTAACCATGCAGCATCTTGGTTTGCCAACTACTTGCCTGATAGAATGCAATGTGTACAGATGGCAGGGTCTACTTCCTCTTTTCTTACAGTTTCAAAGGGTGTACCACAAGGTTCAGTTCTGGGGCCAATATTGTTCTCCATCTATGTTAACAATTTATGTGAAAATCTATCAAATGCTATGTACCATTTTTATGCCGACGATACTATTATTTACAGTTGTTCATCAACTGTTGTACATGCCTTTGAATTATTACAATCTGCATTCGATGTTGTTCAGCCTCGCTTACAGAAACTAAATTTGGTTTTAAACGCAGACAAAACAAAACTTAGGATGTTTTCAAACTCTGCTGAATTACCGCTGAATCTCCCAAACATTCTGACCGCTCAAGGAGAAGTAATTGAACTGGTATCCAGTTATAAGTACTTGGGCTTTGTCATTGATCGGCAGTTATTTTTAAGTCTCACATTGCCAATCTGATTTCTAAGCTAAAGGCGAAATTAGGCTTCTATTTTTGAAACAAATCCTGCTTTTCATTTAGAGTCAGAAAATATCTATCTTATATCATCAACCTTTTTGCCTTTGATAGATTACGGGGATGTGTTATACATGGATGCTTCAGCCCAATGTTTGCGATCACTGGATTCTGTGTATCATTGCGCTTTAAGATTTGTCATTGGATGTAAACGTCTCACCCACCACTGTATCTTGTACGCAGAATCTGATTGGCCTTCTTTGTATGTACGCAGACTTATGCATTGGTTGGGTTTTATTTATAAAACTCTCCTTGGGCTGGTCCCTTCGTATTTATGTACATATATCTTGAGAAGCCAAAGCCAATATGGCCTTCGCTCAAAGGATACTGTGCAACTGACTGTTCCGTGTGTCCACCGGAGTTGGAAAAAGAGCATTCAAATATGCTGCCCCTTTCACATGGAACAGCCTTCAAAAAGATTTAAAACTGCCAGAATTAATTACTTATGATGCCTTCGCAATGATCTGAAAGGACTTTGAACATAAATCCGTTGGACAGTGTTGCTGTACTTAAATATCATCAGTATCATCAAAAATTTGCATTTTATATGATCACTATTTATTATTTGTATATCTGCTCTGTACTTTGCTCCATTTTTGCTTCTGAATGTTGTGTGTACTGTTTTTAATTTTGTGTTACAGACGTGTGTTGCTGCCTTTCTTGGCCAGGTCTCCCTTGCGAAAGAGGTCCTAGATCTCAATGGGCTAATTACCTGGATAAATAAAGGTTAATAATAATAATAAAATTCACATTAATTACCCTACAGTACATAACCTTATTTCATTCTTTGTTTATGTAAGTGTCATGAACTTAAACAATTGAACTCTCAAATACCACATCAGTCAATGTAGTCTTATGGTTACAGCTGCTCCGTAAATATGTACAGTACTCATACATCACAGCTATGCAGCAATGTACACTGAACTGAACAAATACTGAGAGGAAAGAAGAGTATATTGTAAATAAAAATAAAACAAACAGTATACTGTAAATAATAATAAAATGAAGAGCTTCATTTCAATACATAAAGGGAGGAAAGGGAAGAAGCAAATGGGTAAATTACTTTCATAAAAGACGAAAAAAAATGACTCCAAAGACCAGTCACTTCAACACATTTAAGCCAGCTTAGGGAAACTGAGCCAAAGCCTTCATAGACCTCAAGTATAACAGTTAACCTTCTTGCCAAACGGCAATAGCTTTACAGTGGCTCAGCCTGTTCCCAGCCAAAACTCTGCTTTACCAGCCATTTCCAACCCACAGACCTGTCCTAAGGCTGCCCACCTTGCAGTGCAGTGTGTTGTATCGCGCTGTGACATCCTGCAGTTTGTCGCCGACCAGATGCTGCGTCTCCTCCAAGGCTGGATCCACCCCGCCCTCCCTCTCCCGGGCCCCCTGAACCCAGTCCAGAACCTTCTGGCCCGAGATGGACACAAACCGCAGGTCTGCCTTGTGGCAAATCACGTCCTCCGCCAGCTGAACAGCATAACAGGAATTCAGTTAGTCATCTATTTATACTGCGCGCTACACACCCTCTAAGTGCGTACAATACCAGTCTGCACTCGTGTGCTCATACTACTGCACGGCTGCTATATGAGGGTGGAAATCTGTGCATTTGAATGATTTTGTGTGTTATCCTTAACCACAAAAATATACCCGAACAAATGCGTGTGCCTGCACGCAGGCCTGTGTGTTCATGGTGAATGGGTAGCAATGGGTGAGTCTGTGTGCAGTTTAACAGTACAATGGATGTGAATGAACATCTCTGTGCCTCTCTGACAAAGGCTGCTGCTCACCTTCTTGTGTTCCTCCAGCCTCTGCCTCAGCCCCTGTGCGTCTGTCTCTCCTTCCCCCAGGGAACGCAACTCCTGCTCGCTCTGTTCCAGCCAGGCTCCCAGATGCCCGTGCTCCTGCATGAACTTGGCGAGCTCGTCTCGGAGCGCGTCGGCCCGCCGCAGCCGGTCCTGGCAGCTCTGCAGCCGCTCCTGGTGCTGACTGCGCAGCCGGTCCAGAGCCGCACGCAGCTGCTGCTTCTCCTCGGCAGGCACGCTGGAGTCCGGCTGCTCCAGGAGCGACTGCGCAGACTGAGACACCTGCAGCAGCTGCGTCTGCTGCGCCTGCAGCTGCTGCAGCTCTGCCTGTGTAGCGAAGGCAGGAGGTGAAATGAAATTCAGTTCACTGCGCATGAGGCACAATAACTGGCACTCTTAGTTGGCGTTAGAAAAGTTCCATTCAGCTTCAGATAAGACAAGGCAGCTTTGTTTTCATTTTTCATTATATCCAGGATAAACCTTCGCTCAATCACATCAGGTAGGCATCAGGCAAGCAAGACAGTTGAAAGACAAAGCACAACAGTCATTTCCAATACGCCCCGAGTCTGACCTCCCAGAGTCACTCACGGACCTGTGCTGGTGCCTTACACAAATACAGGTGAAGTCTATGGTCATACATGCAACGAGCTTCTGACCTGGAGTGCGTCACAGTGCGAGTGTACAGCGCCCCCTGGCTGTGTGGATGATGCAGAATCTGTGAGCATGACACCCCGGGGTGGCTCTCCGGGCAGCTCGAGTGATGTCATATCCCTCAGGAGTCTGTCAATCTTCCCCTGAGTCTCCTGCAGCTCCTCTGCTGCTTTTGCCTGGTGGGAGAGGGGTGCCGCAGATTAGGCACATCCAGTAACTGAACATCTAAGATGCTAAACAATAATGGGCCCAGAGCCATGAGATTAAGTGTCGCGGATTAAAGAAATATGGTCATTTTTAACTGATGTTTAAATGCTGTGGAATGGCCTCCCAGTGGCTCCCAGCTAAGCCGTGTAACTGGAAGCTCTGTGGTCCAGCATTCGAATCCCAGCCACAGCGTTACTGTATCTGGCGGCAGGTCCACATGGGTAAATGCAACATTTGGCTCTGTCTCGGCCAGGATAATAGTTATTAAACTGGTCAAAATTTTTTAGTCTCTTCGCTCTCTAGTTGCCACTCCTGGACGGCCAGGTGCATGTGGCAGTAGAGCAAAATTGCGTTATCCTCTGATGGCACAGGCAGTGTGTCATTGGTGAGGCAACTGCATAATTTAAAAGAACTGAGAGCTAGTCACAGGAATCACATAGCACGGCATCTTCCCTCTAAGTCAATGGGAGTAGGGTGCTGTAGTGGACTTAACAGTTCAGCTGTATTCAGGGCGGTGGGGAAAAAATATGTGTAATTTGAAAGTTAAGTTTCCGTATGTGGGCTGGTCCATATTGATGAGTTTTGACCCGGCTGGGGAAGGAGCTATACAAGCCAAGTCTTCTATAGCAGGGAGAATGACGGACGCAGAATGAGCAGTGCAGGAAACACCACTGACGACAGAGAGGAGTGTGTGGAGGTGAGCGGGTCCTTACCCTCTGTGTGTTCTGCTGGACTGTGGTGGTGATAGCGGTGTCCAGCTGGGACAGGGAGCTCTGGGCAGTGTCTGTCAGGGAGCCGTACTGCTCTCGCACCTGCGACAGTGCCTTCTGCAGGCTGGCCTTCTCCTCAGCACTCAGGGCATCGCCCTTCTCCGCCAGGAAATCCTCAACTCCTCTCACCGCCTCCCACACTCCATCCTCCCGAGACTGCAGGTCCTGCTGAATGCCCTACAGCCGTGCGGAGAGAGGGAGGAGGAGACAGAGAGAGGAGTGAGAAAACAAAGGGTAATAAACAGAGAGGACTAAAATGGCAGATATGGGCTTCCGGCAGACAACCAGACCCAGAGGGAAATTCGGTGAGCTTCACAGAAACTCTTGCCTTCAGTTCTTTCTGCCTTTGCTGCAGCACGCCGACATCACCAGACGATGCGCCTCCTTTCTGATTGGCCAGCATGCTGGCGGCTCCAGCCAACCACATAGCTAGGTCTTCCAGCTTCTGAGAGCAGTCCGCCTTCTGCTGCTGTGTTGCCTGTCAGTCACAGCATGGGGAACAGAGCAAGTTGACTTGAGACATGGCTGCACCAAAATGCATTTTAAATTCGCACACATATTTTAATTTCACTCAAAAGCATTTGACCAGACCTTGGAAGCATTAGTGAGCACACAGGACAAACCAAATACAAACAAATTCAAAACATCTCACACAATCAACAGTCTGTTTCTCTCACTCTCACTTCTGCCTTCAGCAGCCACAGATAAATCTGCCCTCTGTCAGCCTGCCTCTCCTACTTCATACAAACACATGGGCTTGAGCATCACTAAACCACTTTCCATTTAAACATTTTGTGAAGGTTTGAGCAGGATGTGTCCAGAGTTACCACACAGACATACGCAAACAGCACATCGACCAACAGCATCAGACAAGCAACATAAAATACTCACAGCAAAGATAAAAAACCCACAACAAAATCAGACAGACGTATATGAAAGCTTTTCTCTGCACGCCATTTTTTCCCTTTCTTTCCATTGCAATTTTACTACAACAATCCAGAAAGAAAGCAAAAAGACGGCACTTGTGTCGTGAGGCTTCCCTCTGTTTTTATTTTAGTATTTTGTTTCCTTTGGCGGCGCAAAAGCATTTGTCCTCAGTGGCAATCTGTAAGAGCAAGGCAGACATGTTAATACACACGTGTTACATGGGTACGCTCGCGCTGGTGGGGCGAACAGCAATGGCAACGGTGGGAGCAGCTGCTGTACAGAGGCATCGTCAATCAACACAGCAGGGAGCAACAGTCTTAGAGTGGAACTCTAAACGTCTGTAAAGTGTGCGTTTAACTGCATGTGGGTTTTTTATGAGCAAGCAACCTGACGTGTGTGTATGTACTGTACGAAAGCCTGCAGGTATGCATGTGTGCATGCATGAGTATACATGATTAACTGTGTGCAAACCTCCCTCTCCCTGGTATTCTGTTTCTTTATCTCCCTCTTCTCCTCCTCCTGCTCTCTCTCCCTCTCCCTCAGCTCACGCTCCATCTCCCTCTCTCCCTGGGCCGCGAGGCCGTCAGCCCGTGCTTGCGTTCGGCCCGCTGCCTCGTGGAAGGCCCTCTGAAGCTGCTGTAGGTGTCCCAGCAGCTGCCTGCTCTGTTCAGGCGCCAGGTCCTGAGCGCGCTCAGAGATGAACACCTGGATATCGAGGGCCGCGGAGCCAACATCTTCAGAGTGAGCAGAGAGAGATGACTGCAGCTCCTGAGAGAGAGAGGAGGAGAGGGAGGAGGGAGAGAAAGTCAGAAAGAGAGAGGTAGAGAGATGGAAGAGTAACGGAGTTGTGACAAGAAAATGAGATCAAAGATAAACGAGAGAAAGAAGAGGTGAATAGACAGGGGAGTACAAGGATTGGTTGGCATTTAATTAAACATGAAGTATAAAATGCTCAAAGTAACAGTGCTTCTATAATGCTAGTAAAGCTGCAGTCACCGTGTGACACCTGCACAGGTTTGAATATTTTTTAGATGAAAGTGTGTGCAGGATTGCATGAGCACATGGAAGCATCTACATGCATGTTGCCCAGGTAGATGTGCGTTTATGTGTGTCTGCTTGCAAGCGTGCATACATGTGCATGCCTGCAGAAGCTCAGTTGCTCACCTTGCAAAGCTGCAGTTTTTGCGTGATCTGAGCAGAGGTCCCATCTCTCATACTGTCCTCTGAAGTCTGCGCATCTGTCCCCATCACTTTGTCCACCTGCATCTCAGTCGCTGCTTCAGTCTCCTTCAACCAGGACAGGAGGTCATCCACTCTCTGGCTCAGAGACTGGAGTTCAGTAGCTACTGCCGCCTGAGACAATAAACACATGCATACACATTTCACACAGGTCATTAGGAGTTTTTGCTTACATAAACAAGAACACCCACAAAGGATATTATCCTTGACAAAATGAGGAAAGATGAAAAGTGAAAGTCAAAAAACATCTTCATAGCTTTGACTTAATCCAAAGTGTTACAGTCTTAACCACCAATTAATTCTATTCATACCTTTTGTGAATCTCTATGTGCCTTTAGGCCCTGCGATACTTCTTTAGCAGCCTCTCGAGCAGCCGCATACCCGCGGATCAGGCTGGACCGATCCTTTTCCAGCGCTTTAATCAGTTGCGGTGGGACTTCCTCAGTGCAGGGCTCCAGCAGAAGTGCTGCAGCCTTAATCTCCCGATCAACTTCCGGCTCCAAATCAACAAGCTCCAGATCGAGAGCCTTGGAGTTGGGGAAAGGCAACGAAAGAGAATTTAGTGTAAGAAGAGTGAGACTGTGAGAAATAAATATAATCATTCAAATAATTGGCAACTTCAAGGCAAAGACACACAGTCTACCTGGTAAATGGCCCGACTGTTTCAATACTAGTAGTGAAACATGACCTCAATACATCGTGATTAATAGATAAAGTAATTCAACAAATTTATACCCTCATCCATGCATCACTGACCTCCACCTGTCTGATGATGTCATCAAGTGCACTGAGGCTGCGGCCTACAGACTGCTGCTGCTGCTGTTTGAGGCGAACCTGGATGTGTCCCACCATGGAAATCAGGGCCACAATTTGCTGATCATGCTCTAGGCACTCCTGACGTGCCAATGAGGACTGAGGAAGGGGATTAAACTCTTTCATTCAGATGTCAGCACTGGCAGTGTACTACCAGTAAAAAATTACATATATCATAGGCAAAATACGATGACTGCATACACACAAATGCGAGTTGAGAGCACAGACCATACAAGCTACAAGGTAGCATACATTGTGTATATATAGTGATAGACAATTTTACTATTCATATACAGCAAATATCAGGCTCCAAGTGTCTAATACTTCTCAAATTCACCATCTTAAGCTAGAATCCAGGTAGAATCCAGGGGCAAATCGTGCTGCAATAAATGCTGAAAATTTCTGCTCACCTTACTGCCCTTATAGATGCTCTTCCTCCCTTCTTCATGCAGCTTGTTAGTCTCCCTGTCTTTTGTCTCTTCCACATCTTCATCTTCCTCCATACTTTCTATGACATCAGACTCTAGAGTGTCCTCTGATAGTAACTGTGCAGAATCAGGGGAGCCCTGAAGTTGAGGTCCCTGAGCAGACATGTTTTGGTCAAATTCAGGAATATCCAGCTTTAGCTTCTCCTTTTTATCCTCAAAAAATATCTCTGTAGCCTGAGAAGGTGGGGCACTGCTGCCTGATGCTCCCTTCTCACCCAAAGTAGGGGAAAGGTAATCCAAACTGTCAAAAGCAGACAACTCAGGATAGCATTCCAATGTCTGCTGGAGGACCAGTTGCTCAGCAGAGCTGCTAAGCTGGTCGGGAACATCCTTGCACTGTGTCCCAGTTCTGCTGATATCCATCCCATTGTCTTCAGCTTCTTTTTTCTGACTAACCGGCATTTTTTCAAGAGCTGGGACGTAAGCACTAGCTAAATCCACCCCTCCATCTGGACTTAGGGCTACTGTCGACCTTTGGCTGACATCAACATCCCCGTGGTCACTGGCCACAATACCCTCCATCAAACTGGCTCTTTCAGGCCCTCTCTGTATGTCCACATGCATTTCCTGCTCAGTTTGTAATTCCCCTTTGCATTCCCCAGATTGGCCCGGCTGTCCCTCCTCTGTTGTACAGATGACATCGTTTCCAATTCGCTGAGCACAACCTGAAGCTAAAACTTGATCCTGTGATGAATAAGAAGCAGGCTCCTCCTCTAACTTATTCAGTTTTGATTCATTTACCCTTTTCTTCTCCACCCTTTGCTGTAAGATCTTTTCTTCAGGTTCCTCAGTTGGGTCTAAAGGACGCTGTAACCTCCCTGGCATCAGGCGTAGTGCCTCCAGCTCCTCTGCTGCCTGCTTCTCACTTACAGCTCGCTCAAACACCTTCCTCAGAATGCTTTCCTTTGCCTTCATTAATAGCATCTCTTTCTCTCCAGGTGTATGAGTTGTTTTCTGAGCAATGTCCATCTCACTCCTCTCTATTGGCTGCTGTTTGCTCACCTGTGAAAAACTTTCCTGCTCTACTCCTGGTTTCGCTTTGATGGTCACGCCCAGGATTTCCTGGGGAGCAGTTCCCTCTGCTGTTGCTTTCTGATCCCTCTGCCAATCTAAGACTAAAGGACTGTGCTCTGCAATCGTGTCTTTCATTGCTAAATCTCTCAGGATTTCTGGTGCCTCTTTTCCAGCAGAGGTTTTTTGGCATGTAACCTCCAAACTTTGGCCCATTTTCTCTCCAACTAAGCCAACTTCTTGAGCAAGTGAACTATCAAGAATCTCTGGTTCCATTTCCTTTGAGATTCTGACGGGCATCGTCCCTAATTCAGCAATATCACTCTTTAACTTCCCCTCGACTTTAAGCTGAGCCTGTTCACTGACATCCCGATGCTGCAATATTCCATCACTAAAGTCCTCTTTTTGAAGTGAAAGAGAAACAGCATGAGTAATGGTGGTTTCATCTTCTTTCTCAACTCTCTTCTTTCCTTCCATTTTATCAGATTTATGCTCTGAAGAAAGAACAACCTCATCAGTAGGTCTCTCCTTGAGGTCTCTGTCCTCCTCTCCTCCAGTCATCCATTTTTCTGACCGATCTGATTCAGGGGTAATGCTAGTTTCATCTTTCTTATCCATTCCCATCTCAATCCTGGCATCCATATTTGAACCTGCTTCCTTTTTCCCATTCTGTGGCTCTTCTCTCAGGACAAGAACAGTGGTGTCCATAATTTCCCCAGATTGTCTGCTTTCTTTGCACCATACATTTTCAGTGAATGCATTTTGTTGGACAACCAAGAGGGGAGTTTCCTCATCAAACAACTTATTTGCTTCATTATGTATTACTTTTTGATCTCTCAAATTGTTTGGATCCACTCTCTGACACTCAGACTGCAGGAGCATTGCCTCAGCCTGGGGTTGAGTCTGAAACCTTGTGTCTAGTGCCTGATCAGGGTTAAAGTCTACTGAAGGAGCAAACGTTGGATGATGCACAATATTTGAGTCTATCCAGTTTTCTCCTACTTCAAGGTCCATGCCAATGGTTTCACATGCTGGAGGGTTGGTGTCAAGCAAAGGTCTTGCTTCAACAGTCTTCCTGAGCTGAGGTTTCATTTCCTCAATTGCTTGTTGTAGTCTCTTCCCAGCACCTTCTGCAAACAATGCAAGTGCTTCCAAAGAACAGTCCTCTTCCTTCTCCAATATTTGCTCTCTTATTGACATACCTGGTAAGCAAAGATTCTTAGACTCTGCCTCCCCCTTCAAGTGGGTAGGGGAGGATTCAAATTTCATGAGGGATTTAGAGGACTGCAGTTTGTCAACAGCTATTCCACCTTCAAGTGACTCCATGACTCCCAAGGTGTTTCCATCTCCCTCAGTGATCGTCTCAGCTTTAAAAGAGAGCTCTTCACATCTTTCAACTGATGGCAACATATTTGCGGAGGAACTGCTTCCATTTTCAGAACCACTTAGCATTTCTGCCTCAGAGTTTGTGGCTTCATCATTTTCCTCCTCTTCCTCTTCCTCAATGAGTGTGTCCAAGTTGCCCAAGAGGGCGGCAGCCATGCCTCTAGTAATAAGTCCAGCTTCAGTTGCCTCCCTGAGGGTGGGGACCCTCTCCCCACTGGCTGGGTCAAGTACACCCCCAGCCTGAATCTGGTTGGTGGCAATATGCCTAGCCATGCTCTCTCCCACCTGACCCCGTGAAACCGCTTCAGGCAGGGTTAGCCTTTCTCCAGTGTAAATATCCACAATTCCACCCGTATCTGCCTGGTTTTGCAGAAACCTCATGGCTGGCACCTTGTCCACCAGCCGAGCTTCCAAGGCCTGGGGCAGGGTCATGATCTTTCCAGTCAGTTGGTCCCGGACCCCGCGGAAAGGATGTACTTCCAGAAAACGCTGACCAGACTCAATATCGATCTTTCCCTGATTGATGAATTCTGAGTATGGCACAATGCGAGCAGTGTGAGGGTCCAGCACCCCTCGCACAACTCCAGGTGAGGCCATGGCACTTTCAGCGGTGGCTTTATCCAGCAGGCCGCGTGACGATGCCTCTGAGAGGGTTAACCTACGACCGGACTCCGGGTCAAAGAGGCTGCCAGTGGAAGCAAGCATAAAGGCAGTACTAGGGTCATTGCTGGATAACTCAGGGTTGTGGACAGCCCTTTCCAAATATTCTAGCTCCTGGAGCATTCCCTCCTCAACTAGGTCATACTGCAGTGCATCAGACACAGACAGCCTAACACCAGAGCCATGGTGCACAATGCCCCCCTCCGCCACTTGTTCGGACAGAGCTCTTCGTGCCTCCTCCTGACTTAGCAGCCCCTTTGTCAGGGCTTTCACTAAAGACACAGGCACTCTTTTTTTTGGATCTACCAAACCGTCCATCTGCAGCTGCAGCGTGGCCTTAGAGAGGGCTACCCTAGAGTCTGAGCTCTTACCGCGGCAAGACTTCTCCAGAGTGACCAAATCGTCCCTCTGATCTTCATCAATAAGCCCTAGGTTGGACGCCAGGGTAACAGACACCTTCTTCCCTCTCCGCAGGTCCACCACACCCCCTGAAACGACCTGAGCCTCTAACAGCCTGGCAACAGTTTCAGGGTCCAGCAATCCCACTCTGGCAGCATCCTGAAGCGAATAGAGCTTCCCTTGTTCCACATCAACCACACCTGCAAGGATCTTCTCTGATCGGAGCACACTCCGCATTAAGCTCTCATCTAGCAAACCCTCCTGTACCACATCCTCCACACTTAATGCTTCACAAGTGCTCACATCCAAGAAGCCCCCAAACAGCCCAGCCCGCTCCATTACCTTGACTGCTGTGTGTCCTGGCAAGATGCCCCGGGACACAGCCTCATCTATAAGCAGACGCTCTCCTTCTTCAGTCATCATCCCTCCTGATTGAAGCTCCCTGGCAAGCCGCTCTAACTCTCGATCCTCCTCATTCTGCTCCAGAGAACTAACCTGCTGACTAAAGCTCAGATTTGCAGTTACATCCTGGGTATGATGCTCCTTCACCAGACTCTGTACATCCCTCTGCACCTGCCCCTTGTGCTCCATTGCTACCTCCCTCTTCTCTGCTCCTTTTTCTTCCAGTATTCTGGCTTTCAAGGCCTGCTTTGCAGTTCCAAGAAGTACGCCACGGTCATAAAGCCCACTTTCCTCAAGCTGCACAGTCTGACTTTTTGGTTTCATGTCTCCCTGTATAACTGGAATATCAATCTTAGTTCTTTCTGGACTCACTGGAGCCTGGTCCTCCTCCTCTACAATCATTAAAGACATTTCGGCATCCATGCAATTCCTCTCGTGCCTGTCTGCAATGGTTTCGGTTAGCCAGAATGCCCCACTTGGCTTAAGATGTGCCATAAATTGATCTGATTGTTGTGGCTGAGCTGCTTCAAACTTAATGTCTGTCCAATCTCTGTGGAGATGCTCCTGTCCATTATGTCTCATTCCAACATCCATGACGGACTGGTCTATATGTTCTGGGTGCAGGCTCGTTTCCCCTTTCAGTTCCTTAATCACTTGGAAATTCATTGCCGAGGATTCCAAGGATTCCAAGTCCTCTTGGATTGACACATTCTCATTTCCCTCCCCATCTTTCCCACCGTCCAGCTTGGACCTCCTGCGCTCAGCAGGGCTCTTTTTTGAGGCAGTGGGTGGGACAGCTTCCTTTTCTTTACCAGAGGGTAGCACTCTGTCAAAAATAATTCCTTTCCTTTGCTCAGATTCCTGCACTTTTACAACATTAATTACTCCCTGGTTCCTCTCAATAGCTTTAGGCATCATAGCAGCAGATTCTGCCATTTCATTGGGTACTCCACCCAGTGAATCTCTGATTTGTTTACCATCACTCACAATTTGCTCACTTTGAATAGCAAATTCAGGGGATTTTTCCTCTTTCCAAGACTTTAGGCCAAAATCAGACACTGAGCTTTTCCCTTTTGACATAGGTGTGACATCTTTCCCAAAGATGCTGTATTTAGAGCTTTCATCTTGGATTTCCACCATTTCTGAAGTTCTCTTGCCTTGTTCTTCTTTGTCAGGCCATGAAATTTCAAACCCAAGTTTGTCTGCATCACTGAGACGTTGGGTGGAAGAAGAAGGGCAAACTGGGACCATTATCATTGAATGAGCCTCTTCGCCTCTGGGTCCAATTGATCCAGGCGACAGACTGGTGGCATTAGCCAGCACTGCCAGTTCTGGTTCCAGCAGAACTAAGCGCTGGCCTGAGTGAGCATCCACATAGCTGTGGGTCATGAGATGGTACAGGAGTCTATGCTCAGCCTGTTCACCTTGGCCCAGCCCCTTGATGAAGACAGGGTCATAGCCTAGCCCTGGGGGTGATGTAGGGGGTGAGGAGGAGGGAGGGGAAGAGGACGCTGAGCCCCAGCTCAGACGATTCAGTGTAGGGGATCCGCACTGAGTCATGTTGGGGAACACATCGGGTAACTGGGTGTGCCTCAGAATTTCCACCACTCTGGCATCGACAACCTCCTCAGCCTGTTCAAGGGGCACCACACGGCAGGTCTCAGGAAGGTAAAGGGCACCGATCATGTGCCGCTGGTTTAGTATACGCAAAGCAAGATCTCCGGAGACCACACCCTGTTGCAGGGCTTCAGCAATAGGAAGCAGCTCACCTGACTCTGGCCACAATAGCCCCATGAAAGCCCAGAGAGACTCCAACACCAGAAGGGCCAAGCGAGGGGCTAGCAGGTCCCTACGGATGGCTTCATCTACTCCCAAACGCTCCCTACTGACTGGGTCTATAATCCCACCTGCCTGCAGTTGTCGGGTGAGTAGGGCACAGGCCAGGTCTTGGTCCATTACGCTATGGCGTACTGCCTCGTGCACTGTTAGTCGGTGGCCAGATCGAGGATCTGCAATGCCCCCAGCAAACAGCTGGGCCTCCAGCAGCCGCACAGTCACCTGCCGATCAATCAGTCCCTCCTGTACTGCCCGAAAGATGCCTACTTTACGGCCTGAGCGCAAACAGATGGCACCCCCAGGCTGCTGACTGACAGGGAGCAATAGCTGGCCAGACTCATGGTTCAGAACACAGCGCAGCTGGAGCTCAGCAAGGCTCAGCTTCTCTGCTGTGTTGGGGTCGATGAGCTCACGACGGCGGGACCTTGAGCTCAGTCTACTGTAGATCCTGGGACTGAGCAAACCCCCTTCTACTGCACTTTCTAAGCTGACTGTTTCTCTGCGGGATGGCTCCAGCAAACCCCCCGCGCTCATCTGCAGCTCCAGGATACGCAGGCCCACCTCTTCCTCAATCAGCCCCTCCTCAATCGCTACCGCGACAGGAACCAAATCATTTGCTGTAGGGTGTGTCTGGTCAACTACATGTAGGGCTGCCTCCAACTCAGACAGTGATTTGACAGTTCTACTGTCAATCAGGCCACAAGAAAGGCCTTCATCCAATGAGAAGCAGTCAGGGGAATCAGGCAAAAGCAAGCCACCCATGGTGAGCTGAGCCTCCAGAAGTACATGGCAGGTGTCCTGGTCAATGAGTCCCCGCTGCGCAGCCTCAAACACTGGGAAGGTTTCCACAGTACCCAGGTCAATCACTCCAGCAATAGCTGCTTGGCTCTGAGGAGAGAAACAAACATCATTTTATAAATAGCTGGCCAAGATTCAATAACAATCTTCACATAACATGTATAAAGATGTGTGATGCCATTTAACATGCAATTCTTAGAACTAAGAGCTCAGATATTACCCCGTCTCCAAAAAAGTTTGGACGCTGCATAAAATGCGAATTGAAACAGAATACAATGATTAGCAAATCATTCAAATGCTATATTTAATCGGAAATAGGACAAAGACATGTATCAAATGTTGAAACAGAAATTTTATTGTTTTTTGAAAAATATCTGCTCATTTTGAATTTGATGCCAGCAAATAAAAAGTTGGGCAGGGGCAACAAAAGATTGGAGAAGTTGTATAATGCCAAAAAAAAAAAACATCTGGTGAAACCTCACAAAGTTAATTAGGTTCACTGGGAACGGGTCAGTAATGCAATTGAGTATATGCCACCAGCCATACCACTATTCAATCTGCTCCAGCCGTGTGGCTGAAGCTAAGCAGGTGTGGGCTTGGTTAGTACTTGGATGGGAGACCACCTGGGAAAACCAAGTTGCTGCTGGAAGAGGTGTTGGTGGGCCAGTAGGTTGCGATCTTCCCTTTGGCGGAATAATTCCCAATGCCCCAGTGCAGTGATGGGGACACTGTACTAAAGGAGACGCCATCTTTTGGATGAGAGGTTAAACTGAGGTCCTGACTCACTGTGGTCATTAAAGATCCCATGATGCTTATTGACAAGAGTCGGGGGTTCCCCGGAGTCATGGCTAAATTCCCAACCTGGCACTTTTGACCTGCCACCGAATCATCCCCTGATCTAATTGGCTGTGCAATTAGTCCTCTCCCTCCCCACCTCAACCCCCAGGGCTCCCTTGAAAAAGAGATTTCAATCTCAATGGGACTACCCAGGTTAAATTAAAAAAAAAAAAAAAAATTATATATGACAGCATCCCAAAATGGCTGAGTCTTTCAGAAGTAAAGATGGTGAGGGCTTCACCACTCTGAAAGGCTGCATGAGCAAATAGTTCAACAGTTTAAGAATAATGTTTTTCAATGTAAATTGCAAAGAATTTAGGGATGTCATCATTTATGGTAAATAATATAATTAAAAGATCCAAAGGATCTGGAGAAATCTCTGTATGCAAGGGACAAAGCCAAAAGCCAACACCAATGGGCAGTGATCCCAAGGCCCTCAGGACGCACTACATTAAAAACAGAGAGGATTCTGCAGTGGAAATCACTGCAAGGGCACAGGAATACTTCTGAAAACTGCTTTCAGTAAACACAGTTTATTGCTGCATCCACAAATACAAGTTAAAACTCAACCACGTAAAGACAAAACCATATAAAATCAAAATCCAGAAACGCTGCTGCCTTCTCTTGGTTTGACCTCATTTAAGATAGACGGACGTGAAGTGGATAAGTATCTGGTAGTCTGAAAATTCAAAATGAGATTTCTTTTCGGAAATCATGGACGCCACATCCGCTGGGCTTAAGAGGAGAGGGAACCTCTGGCTAGCCATCAGCGCATGGTTCAAAAGCAGCGTCCATGGCATGGGTGAACTGGACAAATTCAGGTTTTGGAGCAAAATATACAGCCATCCAGACATCTTTTTCAGGGAAGGCCTGGCATATTTCGCAAGGCAAAGCCAAACACCATATTCTCCACGTATGACAACGAAATGGCTTCATAGTAAAAGAGTCTGTGTGCTAAAATGACTGGCCTGCAGACCAGATCAGTCACCCACTGAAAACATTTGGCACATCATGAACTGAAAAATATGACATAGGAGGCTGCGAGGTGTTGGATACCTGAAATCCTACATCAGGCAAGAATGGGAAAACATTTAGCTTTCAAGACTACAGCAGTTGGTCTTCTCAGTTCCCAAATGCTCACAGAGTGTTGTTAAACGAAGCGATGATGCAACGCAGTGGTAAAAATGCCCCTGTTTAAACTTTTTTTGAAATGTGTTGCTGCCATCAAATTCAAAATGAGCACAAATTTAAAAAAAAAAGTCAAATTTCCTATTTTCAACATGTGATATGTTATCTCTGTATGAATTTCAATTAAATACAGAATTTATTTTATTCTTTTATTTACATCTTCCACAATGTCCCAACTTCTTTGGAGACAGGGCAAATGAATAAACTCTTATTCACAGATCTTACTCAGTAATCACTTCGTAAAGACACCAAAATCCCATAATTAGCCCAAGAAAGAGGGATAGAAAAAAAAAATCAACTGATCCCCAATATTGAAGTTCATAAAATAATAATTCCTAAAATAACTTCATTATTGTAAAACCAGAGGTAGACTTCTGATGGGACTATTTCTCCCCATATGGACCTCTCCCTCCCAAACCCAAAATGGACCTACATATGATACAACAGTGGTACCTACCTTCAAGCACCTAACAAAGCGCTAAGCATGCAACATAGCAGACTAGCGAAACAAAACTGCAGTGCTATGCTAAGATTTTCTGTAAAAAGTAATAAGCTAAAGCAGAAGAGAGGGCAAACAGAAAAATAGGGGCCAAAAAGAGACGGTAACAGAAAGCGAGCGCTACTTACCATATAGGATTCCGAGGTGCACACATATTGACAGGTCAAGGACTCGGCAGTTTGAGTCGCGACAGGGTGAGAAGCTTGGTGTTAGCATCCAGCATGCCGAGCTCCATCCGCCTATGACTTACCACTGTCTGACTAGCTCAAAGATATTGTACCAAGAGTATGACTACTGTAGCAAGGTGAAATACTGACTAATTTACTGACTAAATTCTTATCTGACTCACAGCAACACATTGACTGTAAGTGCTATGATGTTGCGACGAATTGAAGAACTGACTGGCAATTCAGTGGTAGTCGGGCTGTATCGATTTGTCAGTCAATCGACTGACTGACGCAAGGACCCTGCGTTGAGTTTCCTTGCATCTCTCCCGGCAGCTGTTAGTGATTTTGAAGCAAAACGCTGGTTAAGGTCTGCGCAGGATTACTACATTAAAGACACAAAACCAGAGACGGGTTTATTCACTCATGCACACGCAAACAAAGTGGTGACCTGGACACACCATGCTCAAACAGTGAAGTGGGGGTGAAGTCTGCTCAACTGACCTCCGGTGCTCACACTACAAACCCTGGTATTCTGGAATGTTCTTCTAATCTAAAAAATCCAAGCCTAACCACAGACCACACTCCATATATACATATCCAACACACAGAGCATTCACACAAGACCATTGCAGTCTACCCGCAATAGTGTCGGCTAAATGACATGTTCACTCGTGCAAGAACATACGGCCAAATTACCACACACACACACTGAACCATGACTCACTACAAACATTCACTGATGTGCAAGCATCCGTGCAGAAATTCAAACACAGGTGCACATCTTCACCCACAAACAGGTTTTATGATGTTCCATTTTGGCACTACATGACTGAAAACACTGCACAATGACTGACTGGAGCATGATACTGGTGGCCGGAGAGGCGAGGGTGAAAGGCTACAGGTCTACATATGATAAAACGGATGACCATGGGAAACGAGTATGGCGGCTAGAACCCCTTCCTTGGGACATGATCGAGACGTCTAAATCAGACAATGACATGGTCTTTGTGATCTAGCAGTGCTGTGCTGAACAGAGCAGAATGATGTGACTATAAGAGTAGACATGAAGGACACAGGCTAGAGAGGAGTGACAGTACTTCTTAGATTACCTAGGTGACATCACAGCAACCAAGACTGAGTGATTTTACAAGGTTCTGCAGTTCTATACTCCCAGCACACGGGGGCCCTGATGAGCAGGGATTAAGCAAATGGGGCTAATGAATGGTGGTGAACATGGGTGACATGGACAGGAAGCACGCTGTTGAGAGTGAGTGATCGCAGCACACTCCATGCTATTAACACAAATCCATTAAAATGAGTTGATCCGATGTGTGGAATGGAGCCAATGATTACTGAGGATGGGGTTTTAAACAGGAGCAATGCGCCGCGCACAGCATACAGCACACTGCACGCTGACACACGCACACTCCACTTACAGACAATCCCTCCAAAAGGGACACATATTTCAGGCAGACAAACATAAATAGCAACACATTGAGAAAAGCAATGCCCAGAGGCTCTCTGGTCCTTATTGCTTGCATTAGCGCAGGGTAACAAGAGTAACCCTTATAGGCAGTGACCCACCCCCCCGAAACTCTACCTTGCGCTCCTCCTCTCGGGCCAGCTGCTCCTCCAGCTGCTGCAGCTGAGCGGACGAGCTCTGGCACATCTGGCTGTAGGTGTCCGTCAGCTCCTCGAGCTGTGAGGCCACACGGGCACGCTCCTCGGCAGACAACCTGAGGAGACACTCACGGTCAGAGCGTGTGTTAATGCGCGTTTGTCTGCGTGCAAATTTGAGTGTGAGCTAGTGTGTGCGGGAGCGTCGTTGAGTGTGGGTGTGAGTGTGTAGCAGGGCGGGTGATTGAGCATACACACCTCTGTGCCTGTGTATTTGTCTTTAGGAAGCACAGAGGGAGAGGACTCACTTGCTAGCCTGTTTAGACCTGAGGAAGGCCTGGGTGCTCCTGATGGCTTCCGCTACCTCATCCTTCTTTGCAGCCAGCTGCTCGTTGATGGCCTGTGGAGGAATCAAAAAGAGCTTCATCAGATATAAAGAAGTAATGACTCCCCTCGACATTCAAACAACAGCCATTCTTACTGGTAAATAATTTATCACATCGCCAGAAGGCTCAGCATTCAAATGGAGTCATACCACTAAATCAGACAGTACAGTTATTCAATAACATGTCAAGCCTCGTTGGCCATCTAACATGTTTAACTCAGAATAATAGCATCTGTGATTCTTAAGATTATCTGATTGTTCTAGTCCAGACGTTTCACTGAAAGCCTATTTCAAAAAGTCAAATCATACCCCTATCTTCAAAATAGGGGGCAAAAATTATGTAAAATTGACAATTTGGCTAGAGAAAAAGTCTAAGGAAGTATTCAGACTAATGAACTAAACCTGAAAAATGAGCCTGAACCAACAACTAGTTTCCATTTTACAACATCTTAAAAATGCAAGCAATGTGTGCAGACATGTCCCTTTTTCAAACTACCCTATAACATCCCAAAAGATGGGGACATTAAGCTGAAATACAGTGCCAACTCGCATGGGGGAAAAAAAAAAAAAAAAAAAAAAAAACCCAACAACAACAACAACATGATTTCTAAACCTTTTTTTGACCACCCACTTGAATAACTGACAGCGCCCCCAGCTGGCATAGCACCTTAATGCCAAAACAAATTCTTATTTTTTTCCTCATCAGTCCATTTAATATATTACGTTTCCAAAGGTTTTACTGAGGCACACCCATGGAGATGCTGTAAATTGAGGTGTCGACAAAAGCGCCACCTAGTGGCAGTTTACCTGAGATTACACTTTAAATATCTGACTTGCCAAATAGAACGCCAAAATAATTCCACCTTTTTCTTGAATCTACATGGTAGAGTGTGAAGATTCTCCAAATTTCAAGTACCCATCTAGCTGGAGTAAAATTTTATGGACTCCTAAAAATGGTCCCAAATTAGCCGAGGAGGTCATTTTCAAGTCATATTGGCAACTTTGACAGGGGACAGCACTAGAATACTTATGAGTGCCAAAGAAATTTTTGATACCTTTCATACACCATAGAAGAGGGTATAAATCAACCTATTCATAAGTTCCATTCTTGTCTGGAGTATTGAGATATCTGACCTCAAAGTAGGGCCAAAATAGCAGAAGTTCACTTTTCAAGGTCAAATATCCCAAAGCTCCAGCAAGATACCGGAGGTGTTCTCACATTATGCCATTTCATGTTCATAGACTTTCACCATAAAGCATTGTTTCTCAAGACATGTTGCTGGAGTAAAATAAAGACTAAGTCCAAAAAGTGAATTTTCATTTCTTTTTTCCCCCAAACTTTGAGCCCCTGCCACATGATTCTCCAAGTGACCACTAGGTGGCAACTGATTTATGGGAAAGTTCAAGTACTTAAGCATACATACCCATCAGAAATAGTCCGGCAGATTTAATTAATTTCCCATTATAATGCATCTCATAAGACTGGTTTTTTCCACTTTTCCCCTATTTTGGCCTTGACTTTTCGGCTTCCAGGTAGCGCTACAACTAAACGAAGCAACCAATGGCAAAAAAAATTTGGGGATTTTCCGTGATACATGTGTATGTACCTACACGCAAAGTTTCGTTCAAATCTAGGTGGGTCATTTCCACAAAGTGCCCAAAAAGTGCTATTTTCTCACACAATGGCTATTAATTACTAGGTGTATTCAGTGCCTACACATGTAATAAGTGTTGTGAAAAGGAATGGCAACATATAATGTGATACATCTCCCTACTTTTTTTAAATATGTTGCAAAAATTGACATTGAAATTAGTGTTCATTTAAAAGAATCAAAATAACGGAGATAATTCAATTAAATTCAATTAAATTAAACATACTCTCTGCCTCATCCTACCTGCTGTGCGACCTTCGAAGACTCTGCAGATTTTGGGTCCTCTGCCAGGGTCCCTTTGTGGCCCTTGGCTCGATCCTGAAGGCCCCGCACCCAACAGAGCAGGTCAGTCACCTGCCCCACATGTGCCTGCCTCTCCTCCTCCACTTCTTTCTGCAGAGCGCAAAAACAGAAGGGCATTGGGGAGATAGATGAGACCAAGACTACAGAAAATGAAACCACAAAGAGAATGAGAACACAAGAAAGAATAAAGAGAGAAGAGAGACGCTGTGAAAGAGTAAAGGAGAAAAGTGAGAGAGGAGAGAGAGGTCAGAGAGGAGGGTAACAGCAAGAAAATGAATGACTGCAGTACCTCCTCCTCCTCTAGTCTTCTCAAGGCATCACTGATGTACTTCACATGTTGTGTCGTGAGGGTAACCAGGGCTGTGTAGCGAGTGCGTAGGTCCATAAACTGGAGACAGTGACGCGGCAATCACAAAGAGAACAGCCACATATACTGAATATACACCAGCACTCTCACAGGCACATTTAATGGTCCCATACATGGACTAACAGCTAAGCACAAGAAAAAAATGTACACATCAACTCCCGACACAAAGCCCTTCAACAGTTGCCCTCTAAACTCTCCTGGACACACCTTTCCACCCCCAGTTCTCATCTTTACCTCCTGTGTGATGGCATCAGACGAAGAGTGCATCCTCCTCCGCTTCACAGGAGATTTCTGAGTCGACTCGACGAAGGCCCTGTACGTCATGAGTTGGAGCTCATAATCCTGTCAGACACAAAAGGACACTGGGTCAGTCCAGAGCACTTTCGCACAATGTACAGTCAGCTTTTTCAATGTCTCTGATTTAAGAGAAAAAAAACTGGAACAGACAAATAGAGGAGAGACCACAGACATATCCGAGGCAAAGTCATGTGTTAGAATGTAGAAGAATGTGGAGAGATACAAAGCGGAGACATCAGGTAAACAGTGTTCAGGCTGTGCAGCGGCTGTGCACCTTGACAGAGGTGCAGTATTGTTTGGCGTGGGTCTGGCACTGGTCCAGTTTGACCTGGTTCTTCTCAATCTCAGCCACCAGGGCCTGGAGAGACAATAGAGAGATGTCACATCAGCCATTCAAATTCTCTGCCTCATTAAATCCTCTTTTCATCCCACTCTTTCCTCTATCCTTCCCTCCTTCTCCTGATACTCATGCATCCTGCTCCCTCCATACCGTTTGCTGAGCAAGTTGTTCGGAGAGCACTCTGCTGTCGGTCTGTCCAGGCTGAGTGTTCTCCTGCCTCTCTGTCATCTCCTCAATCCAGCGAATCAGAGCTGAGTGCCCCTCTCGGTACTGCTGTAGAACCGAACCCAGCGTCTCCAGCTCCAGTTGCCTGTAACAAGCACTCAGTCAGAACAGGACCAGCAGCAGGACGCTTAATGGACACAAAGAAGAACTAGACTTGAAGTGAAGCATATGTCGTCTATGAGGTAACACCAAGGAGGAGGCCACATTCACAAGGTCCTGTATTATTCCATTTATGACAAACATCAATCTTAAGCAGGGGATCCACATAACAAGTATCCTGAGCAAATCTAAAGGAAATCCAGGAAGGCCTTCAAAAGGTACCGTATGGAAACCAACTCACACTGACACCAACGAAGTGATCCCTGCGTGTCACCTTTTCAGGCAAGACAAAAATCTGTCTGGAAGCTGCCATTGGCTCAGATATTCACAACTTGTGAGTAATTATTCAGTCCAGAGTCCAGATTATGCTAAATTCTGTTATCCTTAACGGAACAGTGTTTCCTTTAACAAAAACGTACTATTTTCTGACAGATGACACAATCTGTCCATGAAATCTCACCAATATCAAATAAGAGAAGCAATGTTTCTCCTATTGCACAGAACCACCATGTAAACATAATATATCAAATTAACACGGGAACATGTCAAGCAATTATGAGCCTTGTATTTGTTGGGCACCTGGTCTCAATCTGTCTGCGCACACCGGTCCATCTCTCTGTGAGCTGGGCTGCTTTCTCCTGGTAGCGATCCAGTTCGGCGCTGCGGCCGGGGTGCAGCTGGCTGAGCTGAGCCCCTGCTTCCCGGGCCCGCTGCACCTCACTGCTCAGGGAGTGGAAGACAGGCTCCTGCTCATCTAGTTCAGACTGCCACCTCTGTTGTGAGAACGAAGAGAGGGCCAGTTCTCGTACTGCGCTTTCTACCCGCCGGTGACTGTCAGCCACTGGAGCTCACGACATCCGATAATGTGGGTCATTTTGTAGAGTGCATGCATGTGAGAGTCTTTATTTAAGTGAGAGTGTGTATGTGGCTGCCTGCGTGCGAGTGCCTGTGTGTGTACGTGAGTGAGCGCGTGTGGGTTTCTCCAAAACTCAAGGGAACCAAAATGCCCAGAAATCATAGCTAAGTCTGAAAAAATCAGCACTGTGGGCATCTGTTCTTGGGTCCCAACAAGGGAAAAGCTTAAATCTGGCTCAAGGGCTAGGTTTAGGTCTAGGGTCACAGTTGGGACTATGTCTAGTTTTAAGGTAAGTTATCAGAATTAGGCTCTGTTATCCCTGTGACGCCATTTGTATCATATTTGATACTAGACTTTTTCAGTGACCTCTGTCATCCACATGATCAATATTTTCCTCTAAAAACCAGTTGTATGCAATCTGATACGTGTAATCTGCCCCCTGGTGGACTATCCATGCACTGCAGGCAGTAGAGGTCTGTAGAATACAAAATCAAAGATGGCTGCCCCTATTCACCAACCTGCAGGTTTTTTTTTCCCCACAGAAATCTTCGCTAATTTGGAAAAAGTTACATTAAGAATAACTGCAATATTGTTACTAATACTTCAACATGAATATTTACTGGGTTGAAGCAACTTATACTACGCAACATTGTACCGCTTATTTCATAGAAAAATTGAGTTGAAAAAGTGTGCATCAAATATGATACTACAGGTATTTAGCCCTAAGAGATCCGCAGGAGCGCCGATGATCTCCGTTGACATTACTGTATTTATGAGGCACATTTTTTTTGACTAGTGCAAAGGTAGAGGTAACTAGTGAAACTAGAAGACCTAAGACATCCATTGGTAGCACCCATGTCATAGCTAGTAGGGAAGGGGACCAGGTAATGCTCCGAATTTACGGTAAATTTTGATGAAGGAAAACGGGTCATGGCCATTTTCACAAGAGTCTTTTGACCTCTGACCAAAAGATATCTAAATGAAAATGGGTTACCTGTGCATATGAGTCTCCAACATGCTCTTTTTTAATCCCATGCAGTTTTGAGCAAAAAACAAGCATTTTTTGCATGTAGAATTTCATATTTGCAATTTTTTCGAATTTTTTTACATTTTGTTTAAAGGTCCAATAAATACTTAAATTTCAAAAATTTAGAATTTTCTCGCTATAATTTAATGGTTCAGGCTTACAGCGTTAAGGTTAGGCTTTTTAGGTTAAAATTTCGGTTGTTTTTGGGGGGGGGGGGGGGTTGTTGTCGGTCAGGATTAAGGATCAGGTTAATCTTAGGGCAAGGGTTAGGTTTAGGACTAGGTGGCTTTAAAAAGGGATTTTGGTCCCCATGGGTATGGAAAAACGTGCGCTAGTGAATGTGTGTGTATGATGTGGCTGCATGTGTGTGCGCGCACGCGTGTGTGCATATGCATGTGAGGGAATTTACGCAGGTCATTTCCAGTCGGCATAACCATGCTGCAAGGTGTATGCCGAAGGTCAGGAGAAGACCCACCCGGAGCTGCTCTCTCAGGCCCTGAATGGCAGCAGTGTCAGCCGGGACAATGTCCTCTTCACTAAGCCGGCTCTCGTACTTCTTCAGCAGGCTCTCTGTGGTCTGCAGGCTGCGCATCAACACGTCCACAGTCTTCAACCTGACAGCCATGAGAACAAGAGAAAGAGAATGTATTTCCTTCTGCTATAACAGCCTCTGAGAATCATTTACACTGGTGGAGGGGGACAAAAAATAAAAAAAAAAAAAAAAATATCGAGCACTGTCTTTGCTGTATGCATACATGCATACTCGTGTGCGTTTGCACGTGCGTATGTGTGTGTGTGCGACCACTCACTTTTGCAAGTAGACAGAGGACAGCGCGTGCACACGGTCCATCTGCTCAACAGCTACATTGAGCTCGGAGCGAAGCACGGGAACACTGGTGGAGGACGGTTTTTCCTCAAAAAAGCTGACGCACCGGCGGGACACGTCACCGAGGTTGGAGCGCAGCCCGTCAAGGTCCGACTGCAGCTTCTGTAAGAAACCGAGAGTGGCTTAGTCGCTGAGGGAGGCCCAAAAACCCCATCAGGTCAGCAGTTGCTTGACCAGGACGGCAAGGGACTGACCTCTTGTTCCTCGATGTGGACCATACTGTCCGTACTGTCGCTGCTCGGAATGCTCGGGAGGGGGGTCTGGATTCCTCGCGTTAGCCTCTGCTCCGCCTCCTCCAGGTGACGCTTGATATCCTTCAACTCAGTCAGGTAGGATTGAGAGATGGACTCATCTTTCTCCGCTGAGTAAGGGGGAGGAGGGGGGGAGGAAAGCAGAGATCATCATGGAGCAACTACTTCCTCCTGTCCATCATTTGCATGGTAGTTGCTCATCCAGACCACAAAGCTTCTCGAACCTAGCTACCCAGAGGTGAAATGACCTGCCCGCATCCCTATGAACTGCCCAGTCTCTACACATCTTCTGTCAAGGTCTAAAGAATTATTTGTTTTGCACAGTACCTGACCTAGCAATGCTGCCCTAACACCACCTCCCACCCACAAAAATACAAAGTTTATCCCTGCTTTTACTTTGTGGCCTTTATTACTCATAGCAATGTTCTGCTTTTTTACTCGCCTGTCCTTTCTGTGATGCTCAAAAAAGGCTAACGTACGCCAACCATCTAGTCTAAGCATAATTTGTTCAGGATTAAGCTAAATGATGCTACTGTATCTAAGAATTGCACATTGTCTGATCTATTGTGTTACCATTTCAATGACCTGATACAATGCACTGTACGAGGCTTTAGATAAAAGT
The DNA here is from genome assembly GCA_029692085.1 of Gymnothorax javanicus. Taxonomy (NCBI): domain Eukaryota; kingdom Metazoa; phylum Chordata; class Actinopteri; order Anguilliformes; family Muraenidae; genus Gymnothorax; species Gymnothorax javanicus. The sequence goes on along the minus strand of CM056197.1, from coordinate 77,749,358 downwards.
GTGCCAAATAAGTGTAATGTAATGACAGGGCAAATGTCACTAATTAACTGCACGGCTTTAAAATCTTTATACATTCAGCGATGACAAAGAAATGAGATGCTCTGGCAGTAAGAGAATTTATTACTGCTATGAAATGCATTCTAAGAAAAATCATACAAGTACTGAAGATATAAAGGGCAGAGCTGAGACACGGCACAGCCTGATTGATACATGTAGCGCATGAGCAACACAGAGTCATTGAGTCATTGAAATATTGCAGGTCTTCCTTGCTTACCTGTCTCCATAGTAACCAGGAGAGAATGGCAGTGCACTCGGCAGTTATTGGTCTCCTCCTCCATTTCTCTCCTCTCCGCGGGGGTAAACAGAGCGCTCTCTCTGCTGTCCGTCAGGAAGTCTGTAAGGTGAGCCTCCAGGTTGTCCAGAGCCTGCTGTCTGTCAGCTGGTGCCTGAGAGCGCACCTGTGTGACACATTAGGGCAGGTCATCCACCTGTATTTAGCAAAGTACACGCAACCATACCACGTCCCTTACCAGAGCATACCACAAATATCCCCAGCACTCCAACTGTACAGCGGGAGAAATTAATTTGCTTGGTCAGCCTTCATGTGTAAAACAGAAATTTATGAACCGTGATATCCTTGCAGATTCAAAACCAATATCAATGCCATTTTTGGGAGAACTACCATCACCATTGGCTTGCCAATATTAATTTCGGTGTGGTGAGGTTACTTCTTAGTGTGTACCCTTAAAAATGAGAATTTTAAAGCAACATCATGCACCAATTTTACCTTAAAATACCAGCTTCAAAATCATTCTCATAACACACTGACTTATAATTCGAAGACTAATGCATCATTCATTCCCACTTCATGCCCAGAACGGCTGTTCTTGCACCATGTAACTTAGGCTAATCGGGTAGAATCGCTTACGAAAAGTGCGTAACGCTTTACGCCACTAACTATGTCATATCAACAGATGAAGCTTGCCAAGTATTCCCAGTAGCTTGTGGACATTATAGCAGAGGCAAAGAGACCAAAGACGATGTTTACAGAGAAGAGAAAAATAAAGACAGTGACTAAGCAAGAGGCTGAACAACAGCAAATCTTGGACTAACTTTTAGTTGCAAAATAAAAGGCTGCAGAACAGACAGCGACAGTAATATTAGCTGGCTTGCCATTTCTTGTGTTTTTGCACTCACTTGATGCTTGGCTGAGTTCCCAAAGTTGTCGAATCACTAGTTTTTTTTTAATCATAAGCCAAGTTAGCCCATTTTGATAAACGTCTGATCGCTGTCTAAACCCTGCCTGACATTGGTACTGGTAATACGTGGTCTTGCGTCAGTTCCTGTCTAACTAGCCATGCTGGCTAGCCAGCCACAGAATTTTACATCAATTTGTGCCTGTACTTCAGGAAAACATGTAATCACCACATGGTAGATTGTCTAAAATTCATAACTTCCCTCAAATAGACAAAACTTAAATTCACAGAGCAATGCTCGTACAATATCTTCTCAATTTTTGTTATCAAACCAGAGGGAAATATAATAATAAACTTTGCACTTTTATTAAGAGTGCTACGGGTCGAACATGCCAATGTGTCCTACCTGGACGCTCATATGATGGGTCACCATTACAGTGCTTTTCCACAAATGGCCACTAGGCCCATGACAAAGTTATTCAACTGGGATGACAAATTTATACATCCTGCATTACAATGTTTTTAGAGCATAGAGCGTGGAAATTAATCAACTCATAATTTCAGACCACATAGTCAAATCATTGCGTCATACAGTTTGACAAAGAGTGGGCTCATGCTTGCAATGAGGAAAATTAATTTCCTGAGATATAAAGGAGGGGATGAGTGAATGCATGTTGATGCTCAGACCGTTTCCAGTGTCCAAGAGGAGACGTTTCTGATGTCCTTCAGCAGATAGTGCCAGGAGACCACACTCTTCATGTTTACATGCAGCTGATGCCACAGAGCCATCACATTCTGGTACAGCTGCTCCATCCTGAACAAACAACATGCGAAATCTCAGGGACATGCACCAAGAACATCTACAAACTGAGCATTACACTTTAATAGGAATTACTCTGCAGTGCTTGTGTTTTTGGGCACCATATGCATCTGAGCTCACTCGTATCTGCATGTTTGTCTGTAGTGTGCGTATGCAATTTTCTTGTGTGTGCAGGTGTGTGGGTGCATTAACTCATTCTTGCATGCATTAGCATGTGTGTAGGTGAATGCGCACACGTGTGCAGGTGTATGTACCTGCTGGCAGTATCCAGCGCCCCCTGGTTGGGGGGAGGGACAGTGAAACAGACGGAGGGCACCATGGCCTCATTGCCACTGGGGCTGATGACCTTCCATTTTGTGCGCTGAGAGTTATCCTCCAAAACACACTCCTCCCCCTTAGTGATGGTGATCTGAGAGACACGGGGAGGTGGGGTGACAGGGTATGACATAAGCATGGAGCGGACAGGAAAAAGGAAAACAGAAAGAGAGAGGGATGATAGAAGATGGATTAAAAGTGTGAACAGAAGAAGGATGAAATGAACAGGGTGATTACAGACAGAGAGGGATTAGGACGGATGAAGACGGGTAGACAGGGGTCACAAATGGTGGAAAAAAACAAAAGGAGAATATTTAATGCACAGCAGCTACTTGACTGTGTCCATGAGCAGAACTGGCTACTTTAATTTCATTAAATTAATATCACGGTGACTGAATAATACAAATCAAGATTTTAAAAATCATCAGGTGTCACAAAACCTAGAGTTGCTAAATACAGCTTATCGGAAGATCATAGCCATTGATTGTGCAGTTCTTGCACAAAAGAGACTGCAAATGTTCTCTGCATAAATTAACCTGATTTCTGCTGAAATATATAGATATCTAGGAATGCGGCACAGAGGCCTTTTCAACCTTTCCAATTACCTGCTGAATATTTCATTCATACCAAGCCAATATGAAAACATGGATTACACAAGACTTCCAATTTCAACATGAAGCAGCAAAAGCAGGCACAAATGCACTCAAACACAGAGACACACACAAAAGATGCGTATTTCACACCAGCAAGGCTCAACATGGATGAACGAGAAGTTGACTCAGGCAAAGCACTTAAATTATAAAACCAAAAACAAAACAAATGAAAACAAAAGCTTGGGGTCAACATGAATGCAGGGAAGCATTTTAGTGTCACGCAAAGGATCCCCACAGCCTGCACTCCCGCGACAAAGCCCCCCCCCCCCCCGCAGTGGCCCGTACACAGCAAGTCCAAACAGGTGATGAGATTGAGACTGATGGCATCACTCCCTCCTGTCTCCAGCTCTCACACAGAGCCCTGGCTTCTGTCCAATGAGCTTCTCAGAGTCTTTTCAGACCCTTCCAGCCCTCTAGCCATCAAGTGCGACTAAATCACAGGTTTTGGCACTCTGTCTGGTGTCCGTATTGACAAGCTCCCTCAAGCCTGACTAAAGACCTAACTGCTCTCTAAACATCCTGTCCCAGTCAAGCATCCTTCCCTCAGATTTCATGGATCACCACAATGTGCAAATCAAGCCATTTCTTATGCAGATTTTTCTACTAGTAATTTAGAGCACAGCGAGTGGCCGTTAAAAAAAAAAAAAGAAAAATCTGCAGTGTTAGTGGCTCCAGAGAGTACTGCAGCTATCTGCTCTGTCCTCATGTGCCCTGCCCTGTTCAGTGCACAGCACTAACTCTGAGCACAGAGAGGAGAAAAGGCAATACCTGAGTGTTAGCCTTGCCAGCCCGCAGACACAAAAGAGGAGGAAGAGGAAGGGGAGAGAGAGAGAGAGAAAGGGATGAAGAGAGGGAAGGATGAAAAGAGGGATGGAGTAAAGGAGCAAAGAGAGGGAGGAAGAGGGAGGAGACAGAGGTTATTTTGGGGGCATTGCATTGATTAAGAAGATTCAATCCCTGGCTAACAGGTGTGAAATTTCCTAGTGCTGCTGCAAGTGTGTAACTGAAGGTGAGCAAGAGAAGACTCTAGATCAGACGCTTGAACTAGACTGAAACCTTTCCTGAACTGCATAGTGTACTGGAACCTATGACTTTACTAACCATTCAAAAAATAATGTACTATTAATCATGTTTTTCTTCTTGTTTCTTCTTGCCTTGTTTTTGTGATATAGAACTAGCGCCAACTTAGGTAAATAACCTCAAATCGCAAATGACAAGAAGAAAGACGTTAAAATGGATCTTTTATTTCACAGGTGCAGGCGCCAAAAATTTTGTTTGGGTTGGTTAACCCAGTAAAGCCTGAACCATGAAATAACATCCAGATAATTCAAATTTTTTTAAATTAAAGTATTTATTGGACCCTTCAACAAAACGTCAAAAAAAAAGAAAAAGAACTCATTTTGTATCATATTTGATATTTCTACACTGTGAGGTCAAGTTTCAAAAACTTAAAAAACTTCAAAAACTCACTGCAACAAAATGGCTACTTTGGGGACGATAGTAACATCATCACACAGGAATACATTTGGGCTCATTGAATCCACAAGAGTCTCAGTTTTTCCAGTCATACCCAATTTATGAAATTCCAAGACTGTTTTGGGATGCCAGTATGCAGAAACATTCAAATACAATAGGCGAAAATAACACATTGATACTGCATGCAAAATGCCGCATTTTTGTGCTCAAAACTGTGTGGGATTATCATAAAGAGAACATGTCAGTAAGAGGGAAACTCATAGGTATAGGTAACCCATTTTTATTTGGATATCTTAAGGTCAGATGTCAAAGAACCCCTGTGAAAATGGCTGTGACAGTTTTTCATTCATTAAAATTTAGCTGAAGTTTGGACCACTACTCGGCCCCCTTCCTTGCGAGCGAGCATGACAATGATGCTACTATTGGGCGCCTAAGATCTATTTTCAAAAAATTCCAGTACATTTGCGCTAGCTTAAAAAATGAGCCTCATATGTACTGTAATTTTGACGGAAATCGCTCCTGCGGATCTCTTGGGGTTAAATACCTGTAGTGTCACATTTGATACACACATTTTCAACTTGATTGAACTATAAAATAAGCAACAAAATGTTGTGTATTTATTGCTTCCATCCAGTAAATATTCATATAAAAGTATTTGTAAACATATTAAAATTATTCTTGCCATGACCTTGTCAAAATCAGCTAAGATTTCCTTGGAAAAAAAAAAACCTGCAAGTTGGTCAATGGGAGCAGCCATTTTTGAGTTTGAATCGGTGGCCCTCTACTGCCTGCAGTGCATGGATAGTCCACCAGGGGACAAATGACATCTATCAGATTGCATACAACAGGTTTTTCTGAAAAGTATTAATCATGTGGATGACCGAGGTCACAGAATGTCTTGTATCAAATATGAGACAAATGGCATTACAAAAAAAGGCCATATTTGGTCAAATAAACAGGTACACAAGTTATTTCCACATTCCAAGAAGGAAAGTAAAATCAAGCACATTTGGGACAATGGACAGAATATTCAAGAAATAAAAGGTGAGTGTAGCACATCCATGAAAATTTCCACAGTAGTGTAGAATATGAACTTCCAGAACCATATGAACGTCCTTGCAGTAAAAAATGTCATGAATATGCTAAGCAAGTTATGGCGGAAGCTGAATAAGTATTTTAATTAATACATGATTTAGATATTTTTTTCAACCAAGGGTGTTTATATTTCATCCTCCTCTCCCTACCGTCTCTGATTGCTAGAAAACTTTTAGCCTGCAGCTAGCCTACAGGACAGCGACAATGCATGACAGTCGAGCCCTAACTGACGCACCCACTGCTGCACCAGGCCTGCAGCAGTTACGGCAGGTTTGGGAGGCTTAAAATAGAGCTCAGTCATCACAGCCCAGCAGCCAAGGACAGTTCACGTGAAATGCACAGCTGCCCCACCATAACACTGCATATGCCTTACAGAGGAACTACTGCTCAATACTGACAATGAAGCGCACACAGCGTTTCCACTGAGCATGTGATCCAAATCTAAGAGGTGAGAGATCAAAAGCTGCTTGGTTAATGGTGAGGTGCTACAGGGTTTAAAACGGGTCCCTCACTGGCAGACGCTGGCTACGCCAGCACCAGAATGTCACCATGCAGTAGACAAGCGAATACTGAGAGTCATAATTTCACAGCTTGAAAAATAACCTGCTTGAGCTGTTGGGCGACCTGTTCACTTACAGCACCAAACTGTGTTGCAAGGAACAGCCCCACATTCACAGGCTGAATCTTAACAGTGCCAGTGCTAACTGCAGCCAGAAGCTTGATTGGGCAATGCACAGCCAGTGATGGTGTCACTTAGAGTATGAGGAGCTCAGTCGGAGATGTTTCACTCTAGCAATCCCTGCAAGCCAATCGGGCGCCTGTGGAGCGCAAGGCAAAGCTGCACATGAAGGGTTTTCTACACAATATGAGCTCAGCGGTCATGTGAAAAGAACCAGACTGGTAACACCGAGTGCTGATATCTACCCTCTCCTGAACTGGTGATGGTGTTATGCCTCAGCACAGCTGTGGTTGAGGACAGCAGGCCATTTCAAATTAGGGCGAGAGTGGTGAAACGGTCCTGAGTAATTGCCAAATTTTTACAGTTTAAGACGAACTATAAAATGGCAGCATACAAACATTTTCAACACATCAAAAACTTCATGGGGTTAATTTTGCTCCAGGTGTAAGGTGTGTTATGCAGTCAGCATAGGCTGTTTGGTTTTTCATATAGCTAATATTATCACATTCCTGTTTCTACTTTTATGTTCCTGTTGCTACTTCAGGCACATTTTTGTCACTCTGACATTGTGATCCAGCAATATTTAAAAAATGTAACTTTCTAGCGATCACACATCTTCATTTTATCATCTCAGATGACATAATAAATGGCCAGCACATGACGGACACATTAGCCAAAGTGCAACATGTCTGTTTGGTTGGGTTGCCTTTGCAAGTTTAGATTCTTCTCAGTTCCTCATCATAAAAGCAAAGGATCACTGGATTAAAACTGGACTGTAATGCTGTTAAGACCCTGAGCCAAAATGGATATAGTAGTTTCAGTTTTCAGGAATGTAGATTCCTTCATCTACAGACGTTGCATTGCAAACAAGGGAAAAACTAACAGCCGCTCAGAGCGAAAGGTGTGATATGGGCAGGCCTGCGTCAATTGGGGAACAGCAGAGAGGTATAAGGCCTGGGGGGCGGAGCTTTGCTTACCTCGATCTGCCGGTAGTCACAGACGGCGCGGATTGGCGTGGTCGTTGCTACGATGGAGTCTGCATTGCGTGGGCCGAGCTGCACCACAGTCTTGGCCCGACCCACGAGGTTCGCTACGGTGCTGCGGTACTCAATTAGCTGCTCCTTCTCCTCCTATCAATCAAAAACAGGGGATCAATCAACCAATCCTAAATCCAACACATTTCCTAAAGGCTACTTCCTCATCCAGCAGTTTATGGCCATTGAAACTCCCCCAAGGTGTTCCCATTTTACCTAGGGTCAAATGTGATGCCAGTGACACTGAAATGATGATCATCTCTGCCAAATAGGTCATGTGATCAGTCGCGGTTATTGGTTAGTCATCAGGATAACAGGAAAAATTACCAGCCCGATTTTCATGAAAGTTGGTGGATGGGTGTAGCATGGGCGAAGAACAAAGCTATTACATTTTTGAGCACATCCAAATCTCCAGGCAGATACATGTATTACTTTTCACTTTCATTAAAATTGGGAGATAGGGCATTTGGCCGCAAAAGTGGAATAAAAGCCATACATCTTAAAATACAGTGGATGTTATTAAAGTTCAGGAGTGACAAACTTAGTCAATTTCAGAAATAGGACGGCTCTGCTTGCAGATTTGTGCACTATTGAGGAGTAAACTATTGGCCTTGGCGGAGAACTGCGGTCAGCCATTAACGGCATTGAGAATGAGCCCACCTATCCTTTCTCTCCCAGAGGAAAGATGGGCTTACTTAAGGAAATAGCTGACTGGCAATGTAAAGTCAAGGTAATGGGAAATTTGCAAACTGCATTTAAGCGCTAAAATTTGTACAATGCTATCTGTATTTCAGCTGTATTGTGATGCATAGTGGAGCAGAGGACAAACAGTAACCAATACAGAGGCAGCAGGAAGACAGAAAGAGATGTGGAGTCTTGCAGGGGAAATTTAATTATTACAGCTAGTGCTCCAGCGCTCTCAGATAAACATCGTTTCAATAGACGCAGCAACACAACAGCTAATCAAATAAACTGGTTGCCGCAGTGAGGAGCATTATTATAGGCATCTGGCATCATACCATTTAATCTCTCTCCCCCGTAAAAACTGAAGCACCGAACTCACACCGTTTAATTTCGGCTCACGCACAAAAGACCGCGGATCCATTGCATCAACACTCAAGACGTATTCACATCCGTCATTGGAAACATCCCATTTTACCCCACACACACTCTCAGAGGACCGGCTGTTAGCTAACACTAAAGACCATCAATTACTTTTCATCTTTCAGAGAATTTCTGTATATTAGGTATACCAATCCAAGCATTCACTCCATTACACAGCAAAATGACCTCATCCACACTGCAAGGGATCACCATGCGGTGAGAGGCACCCATTTTGCAGGCATCAATCACCACCCCTGTTATTACAAGGTGCTTTGCCTGTCCATCCTGGAAAAACACACTAGCCAATCATGTGATTATCTGTTCCACAGCACAGGATAATGCCCATGCCAGCTATACCCTCACTACTCCCCATGTCCTGATGGAAATGCCCACAGTTCTGGGCAGCGGAGTTCAGTTCACCCTACAGAGCCATCTGCTCTATGGCCCGAGAGAAAGCAAGGCCAGTTAGTGGGTTCTGTCAGCAGTTACATTTCCCCATTTTCCATCACTTTTCTCCATACAGTATAAATGTGTACAATGGCATTAGGCGACTTGGTCTTCACAGAGACAATTCCAACCATCTTCTTAATGTCGTTCAACATTTATTTGTAAGTTTAGAGCCTAACACAGGGGTGGCCAACCCTGGTCCTGGAGAGCCGCAGTGTCTGCTGGTTTTTAGTGTTACTCAGCACTTGATTGATGAATTAAAGCAGTTGATTACATATTTCACTTATCTCACCTGGGGCCTGTCTCACGAAGCTGGATTAACATGCCCGGGGTTTCCCTCAGTTACCCAGATGCACTTAACCAGACATCCGCGGTCTTGATTATCGGTCTCACAAAGCCGATTATCAACTCGTTAAGTGAACCCAGGAGTTTCCAATCTAGATCTGTGCTCGTGCACATAAAAAGGGCGGTGTTTGCTGCATACGACCAATCGCAGACACGGAAAAATCCTCCCGAGCAGCATACTTCACGACAGAGGAGCAGACAATAATCTTAAAGAAATACGAGGAATATAAACCTATCATCCAGGCAAAAAGCAACATAGTTGCAGCTGCCGAAAGCCGCAAGGAATGCTGGCAAAAAAATCGCCGACTGTGTCAATGCGTAAATTAGTGGGATTATAATATTATTTCCCCAGCATGACGGCACGAGTAGATCTGACTATAGTAACATTTGTGTGTTCCATAAATTTATGTGTTAATGAAATTTGTCATTATGGCACGTGATTTTGGCCTTATCATTTCAGATGCGACCCCTGTGGAGCAAAAAGAACATGGGAGCAAATAAAAAATAAGTATAAAAACATACTGCAAAGTGGTCAGTACGCTTACTATATCTTATACGTGTAGCATATGTATATGTACATGTACATGGCTTTACTTCTTCACACTGTCTCTGTTGTAGGATGATCACAATGGAATTCTGGAATTAGTAATGAACGGCTCCAGCAGCTGACCGATATACTGTAGTCCTTCTGCGGAAAACCTGTACCTCTCGTAAAGACATTGTTCAGGCAAAGCAAAAGGATTACAGCGATCGCGAAACACTCTTTTGTGCCTGAGCGCTCTTCGCACAAGTTGTGCACCTAGACCCACTGGGTTTTCATCAAATGGGCAGGCCATTTTCCAAGATAATTGATTGGTCAGTAGGTGGGGCTTTTATACCTGCTGAGCTCTTATCCTGAACTTAACCTGCTCCAGAGCAGGTTAGGTGTTCAGCGTATGTTGCCACGGCAACGTACCCCGATAAAAAGCAAACCACCTTCGTGATACGGAAAACCCAGGGTTAATCTAGAAGTTACCTCGCTAAGCCGAAATCCAGCTTTGTGAGACAGGCCCCTGGTGTCTTAAGTTTAAATCTGGTGGAGAAAACCAAACTCAGCACACCCTCTGGCTCTACAGGACCAGCGTTATCCACCCCTGCTCTATAAACTTTTATCTGTACTCTGTACTTCTACTTTGTCTGCATTACAACTACGCAAAATATCCAACCACATTGACAAATCTTGGTTAACACGTAGATTGCTGTCACAACCTGCAAGTCTGCTTAATTGGCTCTGGGAGTCTTGTGGGTTGTTCCTGATAATTGCTTGATTGGCTCATTATTACCAAATTAAGCCTGAGACACCAGGTGAGATCAGTTAAGTGAGTAATCAACTACTTTAATCCATCAATCGAGTGCTGAGTAACACCAAAAATCAGCAGAAACTGCGGCTCTCCAGGACCAGGGTTGGCCACCCCTGGCCTAACACCAATCTAAAATAGCAACATAATTTGAAACTGACTGATGATTTGGTCCCAAATAATTATTCATAACAGCAAATTGTTTTGAGGAACTAGGAGAGAAAAGAGAAATTCAGACTGTAAATGGAGCTGACTGCGAGAAGAGAGATCTCAAGGAGAGAACGAGACTGATAATTATTAGAGTGAAGGAGAACAGGTGCATCTGTGAGTGTGTGTGTGTGTGTGTGTGTGTGTGTGTGTGTGTGTGTGTGTGCATAAGAGTGTATGTAGATGGCTGTGAGAGTGAAGGCAGCATTACCATAGAGTCCTGCAGCAGGTCCTCCAGTTTGCCCAGTCTGCTGTTTTTATCACAGGTGTACTGTCTCTTAATGGTATCCTGCAGCTGGCGCAAATAACTCTCACAGTCCCGTACATCGCTCAGGAACTGAAGGATAGTCAGCACAGGATATTACTTTTGACAAACTGTCTTTCCTTTCTTTCACCTGTAAGTATGTATTATTTATGTTGTGAATACAACATTTTTGCTGGGGCTCCATTCAACTACTTTTAATGCCACAACATTTACCAGACATCAGGCAGAACAGATATTTCTCAGTGAAATTAGGCCTAATGCCAATACAATAATCTAAATGCAGTTCTCATATAGTCTCCCCATCTCTGACCCTGAGTGAAGGACGGTACCTGGAAGTAGGTGGTGTTGTCTTTCAGGTGCTGCTCCACACAAAGGCATAACTGGTTGACCCACTCCCACTGAGTCTGCAGGGCGGCGCTATAGGCCTGAAAACAGCCAACAGCTTTTCAAATAAGCACCAAAGCAACTTCCTCCTCCTTTCTTCGTCCCAAATATCAAAGCACTTCCTTATGGATTTACCTCAAACAGTTTCAATGAGACAGACTGATACCCTTACAGAAATTGGCCTTTTAACAAATAACCAATAACAATAAAATTGATCAGCTGACACATTGGGCCAAAAAACACGCATGAAATGCATTGCAGGGGATTCATTGCCCTTACATTGGAGAAAATATTGAGTCTGACTGCAGGCGATTAGAGGGGTTTATCCCCTCATCGGAGCTAGGTATGGTGGGGAGTGGTGTCCCTCAGGGATCGGTGTTGGGACCCCTGCTGTTCCTAATCTACATTAATGACCTTGATAGGAATATTGAGAGCAAATTGGTTAAATTTGCAGATGATACTAAATTGGGAGGTTTGGCAAATAGTTTAGAGTCCACTAAAGTGATTCAGGATGATTTGGATAGAATCCAGAATTGGGCAGAAATGTGGCAAATGAAATTTAATGTAGCTAAATGTAAAGTTGTACATGTAGGTAATAAAAACATTGGACAGGATTACTTCATGGGAGGTTTAAAACTGGAATGTGCTCCACAAGAGAAAGATCTGGGAGTGATTGTTGACCAAACCCTCACAGGTTCTAGCCATTGTGCCGTAGCAGTTAAAAAAGCCAATCGGTTGCTGGGATTCATTGCCATAAGTATTGAGTACAAATCCAAGGAGGTCATACTTCTCTTGTACAACACATTCGTCAGACCACATCTGGAGTATTGTGTACAGTTCTGGGGACCATACTTTAAGAAAGATATAAAGGCTCTAGAAAAAGTTCAGAGAAGAGCCACTAAGCCAATTCCAGGTATAAAAGATGAAAGCTATGAGAAGAGGCTGAAGATCCTTAATCTCTTTAGTCTTAGGAAAAGGAGACTTAGGGGTGATCTGATTGAGGTCTTTAAATATGTTAAAGGGATTAACAAAGTGAATTATGTAGGATTCCTTCGGCCAAGTTTTTTTAGTAGAACTCGGGGTCACAAATGGAAATTGACCAAGGGTAAATTTAGCACTGATATTAGGAAATATATTTTCACCCAATGAGTAATTTCGATGTGGAATAGCTTGCCTGACCATATTGTTGAGGCAGAAACCTTGGGAATTTTCAAGAGCAGGCTTGACTTAAAGCTAGATACCATTGAGTCTTTGAGTATCTCAAGTGATATATTCACACAAAAAAAAAAAAAAAAAAACTGGCGAGCCTAGTTGGGCTGAATGGCCTGTTCTCGCCAATCATGTAATGTTATGTTATGTTAATTCACAATGATTGTTCTCCTTGATGAAAATGCAAAAAATGCAATCAAGTCCTCAGAGGGAAGCTGCTGTGTGTTTGAATTAATGAGCTCAGTAAGTAGTAGCTAAAATTCCCTCCAGAATGTGGATCAGTGGCTTTACCTCCACAGTCTGTTTTGCAGGATGATTCTCCCAACATAGGCGGTCAGCCGTTTCCTGCAAAGAACGCATCACTTCCTGTTTTTCCTCCAGCTCTGACTTCATGTCCTGAGGGAAACAGACCAGACAGGAAGGTGGATCAAATTTGACAACAAAGAATAAAATTCTGTTATCTCCAGTTTGCAGACTGCCTTCCTGCTATTTCTCCCAGAGTTATTTCTTCCTTCTGTGAATGTTGCTGAAAGTTCAACACCACTAGAAAAGAACAGTGGATGCCCGCAAATGTGTGTGTGTGTGTGTGTGTTTGTGTGGGCGTGCGCACATGTGCATGTGTTATTGTGTGTGTGTGTGTGTGTGTGTATATGTATGTATATGTGTGAGCGTGCACAAGTGTGCGTGTGTGCGCATGTGCATGTGTCTGCATGCCTGAGTGCGCGTGCGAAAGCGTGCATGTCTGTGCGCGCGTGCCTGTGCGAGTGTGTGCATACAGGAGTGCTCTCGTGCACAGCTTCACACTCACAGCATACAGCTCCCTCTTTGCCGCCATGTTGGTGTTGCTCTCGCTCCAGTCGAAGGCCAGCTCCTCCTCCTCCCGCTCGTTCAGCCAGATCAGCTCCTCTGTGCAGCGCGACACAAACGCGTGCAGGCTCTCCAAGCAGCGCAGTCGCCATGACGAGTGTTCCTGCAACCACGAGCATTTTATCATGGAGCTCACAAACCTCGCTGCACCCCCAATTTACATCCACACAAAAAAAATACATCCATCTCAATTCATTAAAACACGTAAAAATAACGGATCACTGCACAATGGCACTGAACACCTCGGCTGCCCTCAGCCGCAGCGCCATAAATCAACGCTCCGCCCTATTATAAACCTGAAAAAAGGGGTGTAATACTGCCTGTGTGAGGAGGGCGCAGCAGAGTATGAGAACACACATGTGCACGTGCGTATGTGTGTATGGCCTTCACCTGCTAAGCCACACATTGCCACAGCACCAAGCATGGTGTAGCATTTATAATGTTGGCCTTCAAGCAGACAGCCGGTGGCACATCGAGGAGACATGATTTGTACAGGGGACAGAGCTCTCACTCTCACTCTCTGTCTCTCCCTCTCTCACTCTCTCTCTTTCTCTTTCTCTCTCTCTCAAGGTTCACCTGCTCTGTGATGTGATTAAACTCACTGAGCTGCAGCAGAACACCGCTGCTTACTGCAGGACTCTGCATTAACAGTGTACACCCACAGTACACACACACCTTTGTATAGTGATATGTGTAAATGTGTTACATTCATTCTGTACAGTCTTTCTTGAACCCTGACCGTAACCAAATCATGCCCAACCCAAAACCTCACCCTAACCTTCAACTAACCCTACCAGCCACGATAAGCCTTACTTTAACCAAGTAGTCATATGCTCTGTGAGGACAACCCTCAATGTTCTCACAACCCTAACTGTCCTCACAACATATGTAGTTTCTAAAGAGTTGGTTCTCACAAGTATAACTACACAAGCCCGCACAAGTGCACACATCAGTACACACTAGCATCAAACACACAAATAGGAAAAATGATTACACACAAGAAAGAAAAAAAAAAAAAACAAACATTCTGCTGCTTACCAGCAATTTGCAGTATTGGTGTTCAAGCTTGGCCAGGGTCTCAGTGTAACTGCTGTGGAAATTGGGCGAGACAGTAGACTGGAGAGAGAAAGGAACATGGAGGTCATGAGTCTGAGCACAGCTAGTACCCAGGACCAAACACACAAATAACCTCAGAGGTCCATATCCGTGAACACAGCTCCCATTTCATTTGAATTTCTGTTTACACGGGCATGTGCACTAGGTGTATGTGTGCAGTAGGGTTTAATCCCGGGAAACCGGATTCCTGGGATTTGACCTCCAAACCATTTCCCGTTTCCCGGGAAATAGAAAAACGAGAAACCGGGAAAAAAACATTTAAAAAATATTCATAAGATAATGGAATATTTTGTATTTAGAAAATATGTAGGCCTATTTTACTTTCTTAAAACATATTCAACAGCTGTGTGTGTAATGTAGGCGAAACAGCTGTGTGTATATTATCGTGCAGGGAAGAGAATACTTAACTTAATCAAACTGACTATTCACACTTATTTAAATGCGTCCAAGCACAAAAATTGATCGAAATTTGCGTTAGACGCACTTATAAGTGTGGCCAAGATGCACATTGCTCCAAAGCCCACACTTAAAATAAGTGTGTCCAAAGGTAAAAATTTTTTCTTGGCCAAACGTAGGCTATTTTAAGCGGTACTTTCTAAAAACTGGAATGGTCATCAACTGGCGCAGCGAGTAAGTGTGGCCAAGAAAAAAATTCAGCATTGGCCGCACGTATAAGTGCGATTAACATCGGCCTTAATTGATTAACAATCACAAAACACCCTGAATTCAAACACTTCTTACTGTTAACGCAGTTAGTTAAGTAACTTGTGGGTCTATAATCTGAATTAGACTAACACAACACGATTTTTGACATCAGCTCTGAGTGGAAATAGCCTCCTTCAAAATATTAAATAATGAGGACGCGCTGCGCTGTCTGAGAAACGGATCAAATGCGCAAGACTGAGGCTCAACAGTCGGCTCACTGCAACATTTAAAATCTCAGACAAAACTCCAGGTGAAAGCTCAAAACTACAAGAACACTGGATTCATAATTTATGCAAAACACTTCAGACAGAGATGCAGCAGGCTTTAGTGAAATGGGGCTCTCACTGAATAAAGAAAAATCTCCTGAATCCATCTGAAACCTCCCATCCAGTGAGTGGATGCGTTTTATAACTTTGCCTTTTAACTCTGAGTGATCGCTGACTTTATTTAGCCGACAGTCTGACACCGCAGCACACACCGTGCCGGCCAGCCGCAGCGTCTGAATGCGAGCAGATTATGGAATCTATCTGAGCTCAAAACCATGACTATGCAAGCACCAAACTACTTGCCTTAACGAATTTCGCTAGTTTATAATATGAAGAATTGTAAAATATAATTTCCATGAGGCTGTTCAGTCAGACAGCGACAGATCACAGGCGTTTTCTCCCTCTCATCTGGAGCGAACGTCAAGCTGCATGCGGCTTGCGCAGTTTACATTGTTATAATATTGATTAATCTTGAAATTACGTTTTTGTGCCTCAATAATTATATATATACCACCGGATAATTCATTAAATCAGTCATGTTTGGGACCCACATGTCTCTTTGTTAAGTGTTTCCTGAACTATGACCAATGTTATATAACGGTAGCCAAAATTATAGGCTACCTTAAAAACAAGTTAATTTCCCGGGATTCCCGGGAAAATGTGCTTCTTTTCCCGGGATAGAAAATGTCTCATTTTCGGGAAAAATATTAATCCCTAGTGCGCAGTGTACATGTATGTATGTGGTGTATAGTGCACATGTCCGTGTGCGCACAGTATATGCATATGCAGTAGCAGTGTGTAAGTGTGCAGTGTGTGTGTGTGTATTTGCACACTCACCTCGTAGCTGCGAGCCTGCTTCAGGCTCTGCAGCAGCTCCTCCACTGCAGTGTGTATGCTCCTGTGATCCTGCAGGTGCTGTTCCACAGTTGGGAGGTCAGTGCCCCACTCCGCCTGCTGCAGGAGGTCCTGATACACACACACACACACACACACACACACACACAGAACACAAATGCACCATCATAATACTGCACACATTTTCTCTATATTTCATCAAAAATCCACTTCAATCCACTTCCTAAATTCCCTCTCCTCTCGTTCTGAGATCACTCTCTTTGGCCCTTCCATCATCTCTCACAGTCTCTCCCAATTCAATTTAGCAGAAACAAGCCACATAAATCTCTGGCGGAGCATATTAAACTAACACAGCGGGGCATTGTTACCTGCGTCTCCTCCACCCAGCCCAGGAGCTCGTAGATGAACCTCAGACTCCCCTCGTCCTCAGAAGAAGACATGGCTACCAGCTCTGAGCGGGACATGGGGCGTCTCAGCAGCGACCCCACGGCCCCGACGGCCCCCAGCAGTGTCTGGGCCCCCAGGGGCAGGGAGAAACCCTCCTGGCCGGGGCCCCGCTGGCCGCCCTGATCCCCGGTCAGACCGGCCGAGGAGAAATGGCCCTTTCTGTACACACTGGAGCACTGCAGCCGCAGGGAGACCAGCTCCTCCTGCAGACACGACACCCTGCCCAGTGCAACACACTCTGGTAAAGACAGGGAACTCACAGCGAAAGCACACAGAGTCACACACAGCCATACGCCATTACACTAAACCAAAATGATAACATAGTGGCAGTTAGGTGCATAAGTTCCTTTAGTCTAAGCCGAACACACCTATAACAGAATGTCTCTCAGACGCACACAGAATAAGGACACACTGTTCCAAACTGCCTCGCGCAGTCTCTCCCTCTCTCTCTCTCTCTCTCTCCCCCCCTATCTCCCTCTCTCCCTCTCTCTCGCTCTCCCTCTCTCCTGCCCTCGCTCACCTTAAGGCCAGCTGCTCCACCTGGTAGTACTTCTCATCCCTGAGGATCTGCAGGTCCAGCTGGAGCTGCCGTATCAGAGCCTCACAGTCCTGCAGATACACGGCCAGCTCTTGCTCACAGCGCGCCTGCTCCCCGCTCTCCAGACTCAACACGTCCTGAGGAGGACAGGGCCCACTGCCTTTAGGTACTACACACACACACACACACACACGTAGACACACACACGCGCACAGAGACACAGACGCACGCTCACAGACAGACAGACACTCAAAAACCATAAACAGACACCAAAACATACACATGCATACACAAGGCACAAACACATTCACTCAGGTGCAGAGTAACTTCCCTTGACAGAATGCATAACATACAGCTGCATATATTGAACACTTCATTGAATAATCCATTCATTAAATTCAACCTTATGAGGAAGCTACATCTTTTTTCTGTCAATACATTTATTTTCATGTTTCAGTGCTCTCCATTCAGTAATTTCAGTTTTTTTTTCATTAAAACCTTAAGTGTTGATATGGGTACTCATACTTTCATAATTTGTGCCAACATCTCAGGCAAAAAGCAGCCACAAATCTTCTCTGATAATCTGTGATAACGTTAGAGGAGAAGGCATTTGAAGAGATTTTCAGGAGTTCCTACGCTGCGACTGTAGCGCTCATACATCTAATGATGCTCCATAAACTCCAGATGTGTGGTTCCGCTTCTTGAGCCCAGCATGGACTTTTTTTGGAACCTTTCCAAAGGGTTTGTTGCTATGGAGATGGCATGGTTGATATGGTGGCATTTGCTGTTAAGGTTGCGTTTGAGATCCGATTCCCCAAACATGCAATCAATACCTGCAATTCTTGACTCTTAGTCACCTTAGATCTGAAGATGCACTTACGCATTCTCCCAGGCATGCTTCAAACTATTCCTTTCATTTTTTAGATTTTAGACAATTGCCTTTACAATATTAAGCAGGGTTTAACCTAGCAAGCATTTTTGTACCAACTGCATCGCAAATGAAGGTCAATGAACATCCTTTTCATTGAAAAAGATAGTTCTTTTGCTTTTTCCATGGTAATGTATGACACAGAATTTCAAAGGAGACATGATTGAATGGAACAGTATAGCTCCTCTACATCAGGGGTGTCCAATCTTATCCACAAGGGGCCAGTTCCAGCGCTGGTACTTGTCACAGCACAAGGCTAAATCACATGATTCTATTTAAGGTCTTGATTGAACATCCAGGTCAGTTAATCAATTGAATCAAGTGTCCCAGTATTGGGCTGAAACGGAAACCTGCTCCAACACAGGCCCTTTGCAGATAAGATTGGACACCCTTGCTGAGACTGTATTGGTTTCCAAAAAAGCTCATGAGCATTCAAATAAAAGAATTTAATGCTTAAAATGTATTATGGACTACTGTATGTTATTTATCATACACATGTAGTTTTTTTCCTTCATTTTCACCAAGGGTTCCAATAATTATGCCCCCCCCCACACACACACACACACATGCACACATGCACAAAAACAGCTGAATAACGAACTTCACAATGACACAAACTGACATAAACTATGTCACTGCAATGAACCGTAGCACCGCAGATGCATAATGTGTGAAATGAAGACACGTACAGTCTTACACAGCACAAACACAAACACACACTCATACACTGCAGCCATACAGACTCAGAGACAGCACAGACAGTGGGGCACACTCACAGCCTGCAGTGTGTTCTTGGCCAGCGTGAGTTTCTCTTCACAGTCCAGAGCAGCGTTCTGGATCTTATTGGCCATCTGAAGCAACAGCTCCAACCTGGGACATACACAGCACATTGTAGTAATGCTCATTAGTCCTGACAGTCAGCCAACTGCCCCTCATCGCCCCCTTAGGCAGCACACTGCCCCCATACTGATCCATCTCATTGTTCCCAAAGTGAGCCTAATTCCCCCTTCCCGCCCCCTCGTATTGCCCCAACAGTCATCAAACTGCATAGTTAGTAGCCCCACAGTTGGCCTACTGCCTCCTCTTATTGCCCCCGCAGTCAACCTATTTCTCTCACTGCCACTTCTTATTGCCCCAGTCAACTTGCTGCCTAGATATTGTCCCCTCAGTAAGAGTAGGAGAGAGATTAGTATAAACTATATACCATAATATATTAGTGCCAAGCAGAAAAAACATTTCCATGCTTCCATTAGAGCATAAGAGCAAAACACCCCTCTCTCCACCCCACCTTTCCACGGCCGGCCGTAGTGCTTTCTCTCGCTCCAGCATCTCCAGGATCAGTTTTCCCCACTCCTCCTCCAGGTCATTAGGGTGGAGGCCCTGAGGCAGCTTAATGCGCCCAAACTCCATCCACACCTGAGGACAGAGCCAGCAAACACACGCGTGCTCATTACCACACCAGCACACAAGGCACGAGCACTGGAAACACACAACCCTACACTGAGGGGACTCTCTCGCTCCAGTGCACTTCCAGCCATTCCCAAATTAAAAAGCCACACAATCATCATCTGATACATGAAGGTCTTCACCAGACCAGCCCAGAACAGAAGGCAGGAAGCCCTTGTTTGAGTCTGGAGTCCCACACTGAAGGGAGGACTCCAGGTCACCCTCCCCCGTCTCACCTCCAGCAGCTTATACAGGTGCTCGATTTGGCTCTTCTCCAACTCCTTGGCTGGGATCTCCGTCTCTTTGAAATGGACGTACTCATTGTAAAGTGCCTGAGGGTGGAGGGCTGTGTCAGTGGACACTCTCAGACAAAAAGCAGGGGTGAGCAAAGGGTCAAAGATGACAAAAAAAAGGAAACACTTTCCTCAAATACTGCCCCCAGGCAACACTACTTATCTCATCCTACTTCTTTCACTCCATTCTCTTCCTCCCCTCCCCACCTCTCACTCCTTCCCTGCTCCCTGTCCTCGCCACATCTCCCCATGACCCTTTCGTTTCTCCATCTTCCTCACCTTCAGCTCCACAGGGTTCTGTGGAAAGTTCTTGTCAGCCATGAGCAGCGTGTGCTGCCGGGTCCACTGGAGCAGGGCGGGGAAACGGGCCTGGTACTCCGCCCAGCGCTGGTCCACTTCCTGAAGGAGGGAGGGAGGTAGAGGGAAAGAGAGAGGGCCTGCATTACTCAGGGTTGGGTTCCAGTTGGTCATGATATATGGTGCTTTCACTGCTTTGGCAATAAGGAAAGCTGACTTGATCATGCCAGTAGGGCGAGCTTGATATAATGTAATTGGTTGAATGAGTCATAGTGTCTGAGCGTTTGTACAAACGTCTGGGAGTAAGGGGCTCGGAGAGGGCAGCGCCAGACGTACTTGAACTGGGATGCCCTCGCCCCCCTCAGGGATCTTGGGGAATGCGTCATAGATCGATGACACATAGGTGATGACAGACTTCTCGTCTGGCGACGGTACGTCCACATCTTACAGGAACACAGAAAAAGATCATCGATCGAATGCGGGTACACAAGCGCACACCCTTCAGAAGACACTTACAGATCATGAGCAGCTATAAAGACAACCAGCAGAGTCATACCTTCAGCGTCAAGTAGTCGTGTGACTCCAAGTGACTCAGCAATTTCAAAGGCCTGTTCGAGGTTGTCACGATTGCTCTGTCGCGCAACCACTTCCATGTCTATGAGGTCAGGCCTGTGGATTAAATGCAGAAAATTTGACTTAAAGCATGCGCGTATGTGTACATAGGCCTGAGGATTAAATCCAGCAAATTTTAGAAAGAGTGTTCATGTACGTGTACGTGAGAGTGCGTCAACTGTTTTGGTGTACCTGTATCTGTGCAGAAGGGCGTTAAACATTCTCCCGTCACTCCAGCTGGAGGAGAAGTTGACGCAGCGCGTGCTGGTGTAGCCCTCTGTCACCTGCTGACTCCATAGCAACAACTTCTCTTTGGCCGTCAGGTCACCCGAGTCTCCGCTCACATAGATCTCAGAGATCTGCGCAGAGAGAAGGCATGCGGTGGGGGGAACACAGTCAGTGTTAGAGATCCTGTTCCCTCGGTTTCCTCATCCAGGCAACTATCGACCATAAATCTCAGACAACACATATCATGTTATCGGCAGCTGACACGGGGTTGCGCAGTGCTGTAAAAAACAGCGTCTTTATAACACTGATTTCACAATTGCACAGGTAAAAAAGGAATCAGCATTGCAGCGTGCCTTTACAGTGCCCTACACTAAACACATTCTCACCCAGATCCCAAACACAAACACACAGGCCTTATGTCCTAAACCGCACACATTTGTACACGCACCATACACACCCAGCAGGGATCCAAACACTCAGAGAGGCTGTGTTGATGTGACGCACACTATTTGCATATTCTCTGCAGTTTAAGCTCTCTGGATGAGAGTCTGCTAAATGGCTAGATGCTCTGACATCTTTCAGACATTGGGCAGAGAAAACTAGATCAATCAATTGCTCCCTCGACTGACACGAACAATTTATGACACTTGCCAAAGAGCTTTGACATTTCAACGTGGGGCAGGAAGCGTTCCGTCCTAACCGCATCTACAAGTAATCCGTAATGCAGGAGAGCATGGGCACCGGTTTAGAGCAGAGACTCAATAATCCCCATTCTGTGAACATACTGTATTAATCTAACCTCCCATCTGGATCTTTAAAGCAGTCACATGACAAACATCAGCTGATCAGTGCATGAGGCCACTAAGATGAAAGACAGACATTTCTGGGAAATACTGGTGCCAAAAAAAAATGTGAGAAAAAGAGAGCAGGAGAGCTGAGCTCATTGTGATGCTGATAAAGAACGAACAGGCAAGAAATTGGTGTCAGGGCCCAGAAATAGAAGGTGAAATGGATTTCTGGACGAGGTGGTTGCTGCTGGGGGAGAGGGAGTGTCTGATTACGGTCACAGTAAAGAGTAGCATCACGACACTCAGTCATGAAATTATTTTGCATTATGGCTAATGCTCAACTGTGCTTGGACAATTTAAAGCAAGGGACCATACCTCAGCACACAAAAACCCATGAAACACACAATTGAAATTGCAAATCTGGTAACACTTCATGTGTGGTCGTCAGAGCCGAGTCGTGCAATCATTGAAGAAGTTAGAAACGCGATGAGTCACTGCATATTCACTATGGGCAAATCATACAATTGGCCTACAGCAGCACTGTGATCAAGTATTTACAATGCTTTTACATTAGAATAGTTCTCGAGAAACAAAGGTATACCTTTTTATGAGAGCACTCCCTTCTAGGTTACCTGATGAGCTTTGAAGCAGACAGCAAACAGGTAATTACTATAGATTTATCTCTATAGTAAGTAATATGCATACTTTATTCACCACTCAACGTGGTTTGCCATCTCTGGCAAACTGCCATCTCCTCACAGCAGCCTGTGTGTCTTTGTCCAATACATTGTAGCACTAGTAGCTGTTGCCTTTTCCATGGACAAAGCAGTCAGCTGAAGAATGTTCTGAAATCCCCTCTCAATGTTCTGTCCTTGAGTGTCTGACTAGCTCCTTAACTACGACTTGACAACAGTCACCCTCCCTCCCTCCCTCTGACTCTCTCTGCCTCCCTTCATCCCTCTTACTTACACTGCTTCTTTCATTCTCTCTTACCCTCCATCTCCAACTTTCTCTCTTACTCTCTCAACCTCCATCTTTCTCTCCATTCCTCCTCCCTTCTCTATCCAGTCTTTATTCTTGCCCCTTTACCCTCTGTTCCTTTGATCCGTCACTTTCTCTTTGCGTCTCCTTTTATCTCTCGTTTCGTTGCTCTCCCACTCATTCTGGTCTTTATCGGTCTTTTCTGCTGGCTTTCACAACCTCCGTTTGCTTCCACTCATCTCTTATTCCCTAAATCATCTTCCCCAGGACCCTGTGCCCCAAAGTTCACTCCCCTCTCCTCCCTCTCCTTGGCCTCCTCCTCCCTCTGTCCTTCTCTCCCTCACAAAGACAGGCTGTATCCGCAGTGTTGGGCACTGCCTGGCGCCTGCTATCAGTATTCCTATGTCATCCCTCTCTCCCTCCTTCCCTCACATTCTCCCTCTCTCTTTCTAGAATGAATAGAGGAGGACTGTAAATCCCTGCCCTGGAGAGAACTAGAGGCTGCAGACAGCCAGGAAGGAACAAAAGAGAGGGATCAGGCCTGTGGACTGATAAAGATGAGAAGATCACAGCTCAGGCGCAGAGCAAACATCACTGTGAGCAGTGAACACGACCCAATCGCAGTCTCACAATCATATGTACAAACACACACACACATATACATAAGCACATACACACGTACACACAAATGCTGATGCATGTACACGCATACAGCTGGATGGACTGAATAAATGTAGCATGTGCTGCTCAGCTCGAATCTGCTTAAAGTAGAGATGATTAAAATGGAGTTCACTGACAGAACTACAATCAGACTGGCCTGGCCTTGAGCCTGTTCAGCATATCTTAGTACTGCATCAACACAACGTAACAATGACACACACGCACACACACACACACACGAACACACACACATACACACTCAAACAGGGCCCAAGAGAAGCTATGTCACAAGGAAGGATAGAGAGAGAGGGGATGGCAGGAGTAATTTAATGGAGGCAAAGACTAAAAGTCCCGTCTCAGATAGGCTGCCACTTGCAGCTGCCTGTCAGATCAAATGAAGTCCACTCTGATTGGGTAAAGTGAGAGGACGATAATCTGCTCAACCAATACAAAGAGAGTCTTGACACACAGTTAGCAGAGAAAAAAGGATTCTTCTTGCATTATACAATCGAGGTTCGAGAGCACCCAGCAAGACAGCGACCCCCTGAGGACAAAGAGACAGCCGTCAGGAGGGGGACGACAGTGGAAGGAGTGTGGTGCCCTTTACAAGTTTTAGTAGGGAGAGGATGCAGAGGGCCTGTGGGGGTGTGAGCAATCTGCTGATTTATGCGCATTTTAAATCCGTCTCTATTCAGATGGGGGGGGTAGGCGTCTGGGTTGGGAGGGTTGGGACATCAAAGCGGGCAGGGCTGCCAGCGGGCAGAGAGAGTGCTGGTTTGAATGATGGGTTCCCAGCACAGACGGTGGTAAACACGTGGCAGTGCCCAGCAGGGCGTCTGTGTGTCTGTGCGGCACTGATAAACGGCCCGGGGTAGGATGGACTGAGGGCAGAGCCCAGTGTCAGTCCATCCATTAAGGGACATAGAAACCAACGCCACTGCAATGTACACCTCAATCGTGCGACGCGTAAGCTCCAGCAAGAATGGGGTTAAAAAGGCCTAATTAACAAGCGTTGAACTCCAGCTCTAACAAGGCCATTAAATCCCATAGCTTTCTCCCAGATGCCCCCTCTCAACAGAGACACTGCAGGTATCTTGATTGCGTGTATGTAGAACCAGCAGGACGCCCCCCCCGTTCCACACACACACGTACACACACACACACACACACACACACACACAAAAGGGCTAACACACAGCTGTAACACAGACCACATTTCAGCTCATTAGCTATTGCACAGGGAGGAGAGACAACAGCATGCACAACCTCTAACATTTGGAGTCAGAGTGACAGGAGAGAGAGGGAGAGTGGGCAGTGGGGTGGAAAAAAAGGAGTAATGAGTGACAGAAGAGAAGGGGAGGGGGAGAGAGGGAGAGACAGAGATGCCCTGCGTCGCTTTGATTAGACTCCAGGGAAGCAGTCAGGATGCAGAGGCAGTGTGCCTTCACCAGTGCAGATAAGCAGAGCAAACACATCCTCAGGCAGACATCTCGCAGTTCCACCGTACACACACAGCCATTCACAGAGCCAACTCATCCACACCACGTCATAAACACAATAAATATGTTCCACAGAAACGTATGCTGCTCTATTATTCAGTACAAACACCCACACGCGGGTAAGGATTACACAGAAGCAACAGCTTTAGGACCAAGGAAACATGAGCCGTCCCTTCATCAATGTGAATGACTATCAAACACTGGCAACTAAACAGACCAGAGAGAACAAAACATCTTCACCCTCAATGTATAAAGCTTACACGCAAATCCAGCAATACAGCTACGCTGCGTACTGAGCAAAGGAAAGCATCTGATATATGCAGAAGTATGCAGACACTTGCTCATGCGCAGACACAGTCAGTGTGTGCACGCAGTACATATGGCCCGCACTGCAGTAAAGTGGAGTCGCTGACTGCTGTAAACCCTGAGCATTGGGAGGGAGAGAAGACAGTGACTCTGACCTGAGAAGAGGGGCATGGGGGTTCCTCGTGGGGCGAAAGGGGGCTCTCCATCATAGAAGAGTCCAGAAGTTCAGAGGAGCTGCTGGTGAACCCGCCCCACTCCGCCTGAGTGGCGCCCCCCATCTCTGGAGAGGTGAGGAGCAGGTCGCTGGCATACCCCGATGAAAGGGGGTCTTGGGTGAGCAGGGTCTCCCCGGCGAGAATTGATTCATTGTCTTGATTCTGTCTCGCTTCCTTTTCCACCTTCCCACAGAACACCGGAACTGTGAGGTCATCTTGCGGCGTGGCCCAAATGTCAGCTCTGGAGGTCCTGTGGTCCACTTCCTCTTCCTCCCTCACCTGCACCCTGAAGACACCCTCAGTTTGTCTGGTGAGGGCAGGGGGCTCTAACCGAACCTCTACCTCACGGTCTTCCCACCTTGGGGATCCAAAATCCCTGGGATATACAGTCCGCACCACACACAGCTTCCCACCAACCTCCCGAATGTGCACAACGCCTCTCTTCTCCTCCTGAGGGGAGAGCTGGCCTTGGCCATGGGTGAGGAGGTTCTTTTGGTCTGTATACTTACGCTCCTGGTGTCGCTTAGCCTGTAAAATCTTGGGCTTCTCCAACACACCCTGCACCCTCTCCCTCACCCTGCATACCCGACCTCCCCCTGGTGTGGTGTTGCCTAGGTCGGCACCCAAAATACCCCCACCAGCCTTTGGACTGCCTCCACTTCTCTCTCCCTTTGACAGGCAGAGTACCGCCCTCCAGGCCGGGCTGGGTTTGGGGGACAGGACCAGCACTCTGGTACCCTCCGTCTCCCCGGTCTCCAGGCTTAGCCCAGGACCGTCGGGACTTGACTCAAGCTCTCGAGAGCAAGTCTGAACCTCTGTAGCGACAGTATGGTCCCGACTGTCCAGTGTTGAAGGGGTACAATCCCCACCGGTAGCTGTAGTTTCCTTCCTGCTCTCTTCCTCCCTGCTCTCCCCTCTCTCCGCTGCTCCAATCTCCTGTTTCCGGGCCCGGCGCTTGCGTCTGAAGCGGAGTCTCCTTCTGGGTGACCGAGCGGAGGCTCCGTTTAACCTCGACTCCCGTTGTTGCTTTACACAGCCCAGAGAACCTCCCATCTCTCCAGTAGTCAGAGGACAATGGGGAACAAATCAAAACGGTTGAAATGGTGGAGCGAGACAGAGAGAGACTGGTGTGCAAGAGGATCAGACGCAGACAGAAACAGGTTGCTGCAGATGGGTGTTTCAGTGTACAGCCAGTCAGGCCAGAATAATCCTGCCGGTCCTGTCGCAGCTCCCCTCACGTACACCCTGAGACTGCTTCCCTCAAACGCCCCGCCGGCTCAGCGCATGGTCGTAATGGTCCCAGAGGGCTTGCACTCCCTCTAGAGTGATGAGCGTTTCCCCCCTCACTGTTCCAGCAGGGGGGCTGACCTCATGAGTCTGCTCTCTGTAATCACATCAGGCTGTTCCATTCAGATCTGCCATCACCCCAGTGATGAGCTCAGTCCATTTCCACAGCAGCCGGAAGCTTCTGTGCAAAAATCCAGAGCCAACCTCACAACGCGGGTGAACAAGCAGCGCCTCATAGCAGTTTCAGTCCCAGAAAGGCGAGAGGGCTGCAGTGTCGACTCACACTCACAAACTCGCGCACGCACACAGGCGCGAGCACGAAGCGTCAGATCCGATACACTTCAGCAGAGCTCCTCAGGAGTCCTGGGTCCGCGTGACTCCGAGCTCCTCTTCTCCACCCAACGAGAGACCCATGTTGCTATTCAGCTCGCTTCCTTCTCCTAATGTGGAGGAAGTAATCAAAGTGTTTCCCAGGCTTAGCTCACAGACCACCTTTCACTGCATAATTGATATCATTGTGCCCTTAGTTACTGTAGCAGTGGCAGTAGCTACAATAGTAGTATTTGCAGTATTGGCGGATTTGGGTTTCATTCCAGGCTGGTGGCGGGTGAAGGGGCTGCTGCAATCTTGAAGGGAGCCCCAGCAGCTTTCCAATAAAATCAATCAACCTGGTTACCACCCCTCCCATTCACAAAGAAACCCCATCACGTGATAAGGGAGCCTCACTGTCTCAGGGCTTCTCGGGCTGCCACAAGAGGCTGGGTTTGAGCTTGTTGTGATGGCGAGACATCCTCCCAGGGGTATATGACACCGCTAGACCTCCCGCAGGAGATTTGTCTCCCTGGCGCCGGCATCTCCTGGTGCCAATGTCCAACAAGCCAGGGGGAGGGGTATGGAGGGATGGACAGAGGAATTAAGATGCGCCCACTTCGACAATGTTGCCAAGTGCGTGCTGGGGCATCCTCAGGTAAGCTCCGCCTCGCAGAAAGATCAGTAACAACAGCCACCTTCTCAGATCCCTTAATCCTCAAGCGTTGCACCCGTGGGGTCTCGATTCGTCGGCACTTTTCCTCCGTCACACAGCTGTCTCTCCAGATCACACAGGGTTCCTTCCTGCTGTGCTAATAGGATGCTAGCGAGCGGCGCAGGGCTGCACAGGCAGTGCAGAAAGCCCCAGATCCAGG
Source organism: Gymnothorax javanicus (assembly GCA_029692085.1). Lineage (NCBI taxonomy): Eukaryota > Metazoa > Chordata > Actinopteri > Anguilliformes > Muraenidae > Gymnothorax > Gymnothorax javanicus. Next base: position 77,721,274 of record CM056197.1, on the reverse strand, counting down.
CTGAGAATCTAATTACAGCAGCAGTAATGTTAGCAGCAGCGGCAGGGCAGAGCCGAGAGGCCCAGCCTGCTCTCAGCTCAGAGGGCAAGGGGAGATGTCCGCACCCCTTAAGCTCCAAGTCGGGCAGGACGAAAAGCAAAACGGTGAGGAGAAAGACAAGGACACGACTGAAGCAGGATCGCTCCAGTCAGGAAGAGACGGGGACTCCACTGGAAGGCATGGCTGGACTGATCCAATTGACACGGTGCACCCTTCCCCCCCACCTTAAGGAGAGTCTGTCTCTGAAAGTGTTCTGAAGCCTGGCCAGGAGGTCAGGCAACCCTCTGATCTGCAGAGAATGCGCCCGTGTGTATGTGCGTGAATGCGCATGTATGAAAGAGCCCAGAGGCCTGTAGATTCAGCTGAAGCCTGGGAGCTCAGTTGCAGCTCTCTCCCTCTCTCGCTCCTCCTCTAGCGGTTTAATCGCTCTGCCTCTCCCTCTCGCCCTCACTCACTCGCTCTCTCGCAGTGACATCAGTGCAAAAAAAATAGAAAACAGCTAGCTACATCTCTAGCGCACCGCAGCGTTAGACTACACTGCTGCTCACTCTCGCTCTCTCTCTCCCTCGGTCTCTCTTCCCTCCTCCATTTCTCTTCCACCTATCAGCTTCCTTCTCCCGCCCTCCCTCCCTCCCTCCTCTCTCTCTCTCTCTCTGGTACTCAGTACCCATTGTAAATGCAGTTACACGTATAAGCACACACACACACACACACACACACACACACACACATTTGACCCAAAAGCCAGCAGAGATGCAAATGGTTGGCAAGCAGCTATGGATGAATAAAACAATTTAAATCTGCTTTCCAGCTCTTTGGCCATGATGATTACACCTGTGTGTACCTCCTCCCACCCTCTCTCGTTCCTTTTTCTATCTCTCTCGCTCTCTCTCGCTAGCTCTCCTGAGATAACCACAAAACCTCTGAGATGGAAAGGAAGAAGAGGGGAGGGAAGGAAGACTGACAAATGAGGGAGGCTAAAACTATTTAAAGCATCTGCAGAAGGGTGTGAGATGTTTGGGGGGGAGATGAAGTGAGAACCGGTGCACAGTGCAAGAACAACGCGAACTAAACCATTTGCAATGGAGTAGGGGGCTATTGTGCAGCTGCTGGGAATCATCCATTGGCTCAATCAACAAGCGCTTCTGTCTGATATTCTCTTGGCTGCTCACCAGCAGACAGTCACCGAGCAGTGCAGCACCAGACACATGGAAGGGAGGTGCTCAGTCTATGGTCTACGATCTCCTCTGCTGTCACCGATCTCCTCCAGCGCTCTGAAGCGACTGGGACGCTTCAGAGACCAAATTCACGGTATGCACCCTCAAACCTGTAAAAAGGCAGGGGTGCAGCCATGCTGTGTACACACAGCAGGGGCCTGAAACGTGACGACAGGCAACATAACGGGTCGTCTGCCATTCTTTGCACACTTCAAATTTTCAGTGGCAGTGTAAGGTGCACGCAGGCAGCGCCGGTATATTTCTAATGGGTGACGTTTCCAAACACCCCAGTGGATGTGCATACCACAGTCAAGCTAACAGGACAGTGCCAATGCAGTCACATGGGTGAAATTAAAAAGCAACCATCACTTAAGTCTTAACCCTTTTACTGGTTGACTTTCCTCCAGCTATACAGCACAATTTGGTAAATTTCTTTTACGAATAAAATGAAAAATGACAATAATGAAACAACAACTGCGATTAAAAATAAATTACACATTTTTGTATTCACGGTTTATTAACCATATCTGCGGTTACAATAAAGACTTTATCAAGCGTGTAAATAATGTTGCTGTGCCGGTAAAGAGGCTTTTGCATGCGCTGTACGATGGATATACAACAGGTCTATGACAGAAATGTGGGGAATTCGTGAGAGGCTCATGAGAATGTCCTACGAAATTCATGTATTCTACAACGGAAAAAGCTTTTGTAGACCCTCGTCAGAGACTTTTGAACATGTTCAAAATCATTTCGGCATCGTAGGTGATTCTCTATGTCAGGCCCATTTCGTAGGTCTGTCGTGTGAATCAGAATCAGAATCTCTTTATTGTCATTGCACCAGTGCAACAAAATTGAAGCAGCAGCTCTCACAGATTCAATAAGTATAAAAAGCATACTTTTTATGTGTGGTGCGTAATGTGTGGTGCCCTTTGAGAGTTTTCAACTGTGTTACGCAAGACCGACGAATTTCGTTTGATATTTGGGGTCATCTTAGGTCCTTGTAATGTTTGTAATTTCTGACGATAGACCTACAGTCATCCTTACGTCAAACCCATGACAGTCCTACAAATGTTCCACCACTGTACGTCCTTTCTGCGACTGTCGTGAGTTAATCAAGCAATTACAATTCTATCCTACGTCAGTCACACTGCTGTCTTGAAATTTTTTATGACATATTTTCCTATGATGGTAGGGTGACACATTGTTATGTGACTTCTACTACGCAATCTTCAAATCTTCCTCTCCCAAACATACGTCAGTCCCTATTGTCGCGGACCCGCTAAAATCGTATGACATAAAAAAAAAAAATCTTAAGACGTATATGAAAGCCCCTCAAGCCAATGATGACAAAATTGTCTTTTGAGCAGTAGAAGGGAGCAGACAGTAAGAAGGGTCCTCACAGCATTGTTACACAGTAGCACAGGCTGGGTCCCTCACAAGCACAGCTGTTAATGGCCTTCAGGGGGCAGTCTCCCCCACAGAGCACTGCAACCACAGCCCAACACCAGCCTCTCTGTGCAGGAGACAGAACAGCAGCCTCTGATCTCCCTGCCCCTCCCCTTTCAATCTGTTCAGTATGAGGTAATGCAGCTGCAACCGGCTTCTTCACATTTCAATACATCACCCTCATGAGAACAATTCCTTAAAATATACACCAAGAAAAAAATCCTCCCAATAAAACATCCACACAACAGAGGCCGACCAAAGACTATAGTCTTAAATCTGATGTGGCGCAGTGTCACAGTCTGTCTCCCTCAACCATGGGCAAATGCTTCTGACACGGAAACCAGTGCCACACAGTCTCTCAGGCACACACACACACACACAGGCACGCACGCACACACACACACAGCTCTGCCCACTGTCCTTTGCCAGCAGCTCTGCCCTTCGTAAGGTGAGAGACTCGCCTTTCCTGCATCCCAAATATCCGAGTCTCCCATACCCAACTCAGTGCACCCGCTCACACTCTCCCCCTCCCGCTCCTGCGGGCTTCTCCCCAACCCCCCCGCCCCGATCTGCTGAATCATGCTGAAATAAACAGCTGCAGTCAGGGAGCTGTGTCTCCCTGGAAACCAGCTCCCCCATGTCACCTTGTGATGTCATCATTCCACCAGCACTCAGAGCACACTCCGACAGCCCAATCCAATTTCAATGATCATTGCATTAAGCTCAAAGCGCATATGTAACAACTGCTAATTACAAAAAAAGAAAAGGATCTAAATGCTTTGCGCACAAGGTTGATGTTCACAGTTGGTCCTTAACCACGACTTTTATTGGTGAGCTCCTGAAGCAATATGGCAACAGAAGAGAGCAAATAACTGAAGCCATTATTGTTACTGGAGCTGACCAATAAAGAATAAAAGGATGAGTGCTAATTAAATCTGTTGAGCGGAGATCATTTATTGTTTTAAATATTATTTCATTCCCCTCAACTTGCCATAACATTTTTTGATTTACAGACACAATGATAGGAGTAAGAGATTAGAAGTCAGGTCTAATAGAAAACTGAGTGCCAGTCACACATGCGCACAGGTTCACGAACACACACACACACGCGCGCGCATACACACGCACATGCACACACACGCACGCACACACACACACAAACACACGCACGCACACACACACGCACATCCTTGTACTTTGATCTTTGTGAGGACATTACATTGACTTCAATTCATTCTTTGTGTGTCTCTACAGCCTTTCCCTAATCTTAACAATAAGTAACTAATGCCTAACCCAAACCCTTACCCTAACCTTAACCTATCCCTAATTCTAACCTTACCCCTAACCTAATAAGTCACAATTTGCCTTTGTAGTATTGAGGACAGGTGAAAATATTCTCACTTCCCAAAAATCTCCCTACTCTATAGGAAAAACGTTTTCTACTCATGACTGTGCAGCATGTACAGGAACATGCACACACGCACACACACACTCACAGCCTGGAGCTGGGAAGCCAAATGAAAAACAGAATAATGATTTCAACTGTGTTACCATGCCACATTTACATATTACTATGTTCCCCATTAAAAATTTATAACTGCAATATTAAAACTGAAGTCTTTGGACTCGTCTTGAATGAATAAAATTATTTCAACAAATAAGTATTTGAGTGGAATTATACAGATAATTATTTTTGGCGAAATCGCCCAGCATTAGGACGCACAAACACATAGCCACATGCCAGCATGTACACCGACACACAGATTTGGCTGAGCTTCCCATCAATCACTCCACTAAGACCAGGTCAGACACTTTACCTTTTCTGCCGCCATGTGAACACATCTCTTCTGGCAGCACTTGGAACAGCTCTTACGCTACGCCTCTACAGGAGTTCCCACTGGTGTCAAGAGCATCTCAATTGCAATGGTGTCATTTTGAGCATTTGAAGCAGTTTTACCCATCTTTGAGTCATATTTATTATGCTCATCATTAGGATATCAATCATCATCATTCCTTATGTTCAGTACTAACTGAACCATCCTGCATTCAGCTCATACTGTAAATTAGACCTGATCTTCATGCCTACAGACAAATGTTACTTTACACTTCTGTAACTTATCAGACCCATGTGATGCAATATAGCTGTTCCAATGACTTTTGTTATGCAGATATGGTATTCTACTTTAGGTTTAAGCAATCATCAAATGAGGTAATTTACTGCAATCTTTGGGCTTGCAGGTTACGTGGTCTGAGAGGACAGAGAGAAGGGTCCTGGAGTATTTAAGGCCAGATGCCTACACACGTCCACTCCTGCCAGCCCAATCCCTACTCCTGTTAGCCCAGTTCCACTGCAGCTAGCCCAGATTTATGGCTGCTCACCCCATCCATCTGTTGTTAGGCCAATGGTGCTCCTGTTTGCCCAAGTTTACAGCTGCTAACACAATCCCAAAGCTTCCAGCTCAATTCCACTACAGAGTCTACAATTAGTCCAATTTAATGTGTCCTGGCCCAATTTCACTGCTGTTAGTCAATTTTTATGGCTCCCAGCCCAATTTCACTGCTGTTAGCCCATTTCTATGGCTCCTAGCCCAATTTCACTGCTGGTAACCCAATCCCACTGCTGTTGGTCAAATTTTACAGCTGTTGGCCCAGTCCCACAGCCGTTTGCCCAATCAAACTGCTGTTTGCCCAGCGCCACTGCTGTTCACCAAATTTTAAAGCTGTTAGCCCACTCATACTGCTGTTAGCCCAATGCTACAGCTGCTTGCCCAATCCCACGGTTGTTAGTCCAATCACATTGCCATTAGCCCAATTTTATGTCTCCTAGCCCAATTCCACTGCGGCTAACCCAGTGCTACCGCTGCTAGCCAATATTTTCCAGTTGTTAGCCGAATCCCACTACTGTTACTCAAATCCCAGAGCAGTTCGCCCAATACCAAAGCAGTTTATCCCGTCCCATTCCCGCCAAACCAATACAACTGCATTTAGCCTAATCCATCTCCTGCTATCCAAATCGCATCTCCAGCTATCCAAATAGCAAAACAGTTAGTCCAGCTGCACTGCTGTCAGCTCACTACCACTCCTACTAGCCCAGTCCACTCTTAATTCAATCCAGCTCAACCTCACTTCTGCTATCTTAATTCCACTTTTTTATGTGAATCTTACTACTTTTATCTCAGAACCAGTTCTGACAGCCAAGTCCCTCTCCTGCTGGCCCACTCTCCTCTCCACTCAGCCTAAAGCCAGTCAAACGCTGCTGTCCTCTCAGCGATTACCCATAACTACCAGCAAATCACACCCACTGCACACTACTGACTGACATGCATAGCATAGGCAGGGGGGCAATCAGCATCCATCACGCACGGACAAGGTCTCGGTGGGCGCACACACACACACGTGTGCACACACATACACACACACACGCACACACACACAGGAAGCAGAGCGGAGTGATGTATTATCATATACAATATGCTGGCAGAAATATGTAGCATGACATGAATGTGGCTTTTTGATCTATACTGGCAGAGAAAGTGCTTTAATGTTCACAATCAAACCTTTACCCAGTGTCATCTGACCCTTGCATTTCATTTAAAGCATGTTCTGTTGAAACAAGGAGATAATGTATGGCAATATTTGCTTCAAACCAAAATGAACAAGAGCTTAATAAACTCACAATATGCCCATCATCAGGCACATAGTCAGTACAAACAATGAAGTGACTGGTATTTTTAGAAGTGTCAGGTTGCACAAAGACATATTCAATGTTAGATATACATGTAATATGGAAAGTACAATGGGAGGTTATAATCTGAACAAAAAATTATGTAGGAAGTAGCCTATGCTTCAGTTCAATAGAATCAATCTGCATTAAGGCTCAATGTTACAAGTCTTCACTTATATTTTCACATATTAATTGAGTAAATGAATCAAAACAAAGTAAATGGATAGTCTTATGATTTCTATACTAAGTTTTTCTTAGCAACAGAATCCATCAGGAAGCAATGCTGTGGTGTAATCAATTTGAAGCCACAATCTGTCAGTCCATTTCAGCAGTGTGTTCCACGGCTTTTAACAGCTTGTGGGTCTGTCAACCCTTCAAACTCCACTAATATTCGCATGAAATACCAAAAGATATCAAATGACATTCAACTGAACCTTAATTTGAAAGAATCCATAAGGACTCCACAACTAGTGACATATATAAAATTGATATCATAAGGGAGAATACCTGGTGGTAAAAACATTGCAGAACTGTAAACCAGAGCAACACAAGGCGTGGCATATGCCCGCTACAGAGACTGAGTGCAGAAGTTCCCAAGTGGGCACTGCAAGAAGCATTGACAACATCCTACTGTAATTGGCTGACTGACACTTTGATCAATAAAGTACAGTACATCCACTTTCAAAAGGAACCTCACTCTTCTCACCCCCAAAACATAGAGCAAATTCAAGTTTGATTGGATAATTACTTCTCCTTTAAACAAAGAAGGAACAACAAGAGGCCTAGAGAGCTCCGCTAAGCATGAGTGAAATGTCCATGTCATAACTTAATTTCAGAAATCCTTGAAAACTACTGCAAAATTAACACATATGACACATTTGGTAACCAGAATATGCTGTGATCCATATTGGTGTCTGAACTTATGTAGTATAACAATAGAACCACACTGCAAATTGCAATCATTGATTTCAATCATCTTACCAGCAAGCGATACTAACAACCAACAAATACCCCTCCCCCCAGTACATCACAAATATAGCAGTCACAATCTTTCTAACACTGTCATAGGACAATATGATGCAGAACAAAATGATCCAGAAAAATTAATCCAGAACGATGATTCGGAACAACATGATACAGAACAATGATCAGCAACAACGTGAGGATATTCAGAACATCGTAAGGACAACAAATTAGTCAAAAAGTTATCGGACAATTTTTGAGATATTAATGAAAGACTGAAAAAATGAGCACAAACACTGATTTTCTAAGTGTAAAATGCTGAATTTCTCAAAAACCGGGACGTAGAATTTTCTATTTTTCACAGTGAATATTCAGAAAATCATAAGGAAGGCTCACACCAAATTAGAAAAAAAGTTGTCAGACAGTTTTTGAGATATTCAAATTGGAAGTAAAAAGTTGACGCCGGATAGACAGACAGACAGGCAGACAGACAGGCAGACAGGCAGGCAGGCAGACAGACAGGCAGGTAGGCAGGCAGACAGACAGACAGGCAGGCAGACAGACAGACAGACAGGCAGACAGACAGACAGACAGACAGGCAGGCAGGCAGGCAGGCAGACAGACAGACAGACAGGCAGACAGACAGACAGGCAGGCAGGCAGACAGACAGACAGACAGGCAGACAGACAGACAGGCAGGCAGGTAGGCAGGCAGACAGACAGACAGGCAGGCAGGCAGACAGACAGACAGACAGACAGGTAGGCAGGCAGACAGACAGGCAGGCAGGCAGACAGACAGACAGACAGGCAGGCAGGCAGGCAGACAGGCAGGCAGACAGACAGACAGGCAGGCAGGCAGACAGACAGACAGACGGACGCCGGATGACTCATCATTAGAAAAGCTCTGCTGACTATTGTCACAGCGGAGGAAAAAATGAGCACAAACACTGATTTTCTAAGTCCAAAATGCTGAATTTCTCAAAAACCGGGATGTAAAATTTTCTCATTTTCACAGGGGATAATAAGAACATCAGAAGGAAGGCTCATAACAAATTAGACAAAGCGTTATCGGAAAGTTTTTGAAATATTAATGAAAGACTGAAAAAATGAGCACAAACACTGATTTTCTAAGTGCAAAATGCTGAATATCTCAAAAACTGGGACGTAGAATTTTCTAGTTTTCACAGTGAATATTCAAAATATCATAAGGAAGGCTCACACCAAATTAGAAAGAAGTTATCAGACAGGTTTTGAGATATTCAAATTTGAAGTGAAAAGTTGATGCCAGACAGACGGAAAGACGGACGCCGGACGACTCGGCATTAGAAAAGCTCCGCTGACTGTGACTATCGTCACAACGGAGCTAAAAACCAAATTCATGATTGCAGCTGTGATATTGAAAATCGCAGCAAGCCCATTTTCAAAAGTAACCTTCCTCACCCCACCCCTGACACACACAGCAAATTCGACTGGATCTTCTTCTGTCCTTGAAATCAACAGAGACCAAATTGAAGATACCTGCACCGGCAGCCATAATTGACAATAGGAGTGTGCCTATTTTCTGAAGGAGCGTTCTTCTACCCACCCCCAACATACAAAACAAACTCAAATCTGATTGGATCACCCGTTCCCCAAAACTGACAAAAACTAAATTAAAGACAGCTGCAATGACGGCCATGTTGAAAATCCCTGCGCAGCCATTTTTGAAAGCAGCCTTCCTCGACGCGCCCCCAACACACACAGCAAATTTTGATTTGATTGGTTTGTCCGTTCTCTTCAAAATTGACAAAAACCAAATTCAAGATGGTGGCTGTGGGAGAGCGCCCATTTGGAAACAATCCTTTGTCCACCCACCACCAATGGACACAGGAAATTTGAATTTGATCAGATCATCCGTTTTTCTCAAGACTGATGGACACCAAATTCAAGATGGCTATGATGGCGGCCATTTTGGAAATCGCAGGGTGCTCATTTTCAAAATAAAGGTTCCTCTACCCACCTCCAACTCACACAGCTAATTTGAACTTGATCTGATAATCTGTTCTCCTGAAAAATCAATGGAAACCATATTTAATATGGCTGAAGTTGCAGCCATATTGAAAATGGATGCGCCAATTTTCAAAAGGAACCTTCCTTTACCAACCATCAACGTATAAACCAAAATTTAATTCATTCGATTAATCTATTCTTCTCAAAATCCGCGGAAAGCAAATTCACTATGGTTGCAATCACTTCCAATGTTTGTGACTTCTTGATTCAAAGTGTCAGTTAAATTTAGCCTGAAATTCCAACGTGTAAAATTGATATGAAGAGTCATAGGGCTAATATGTTCAGTACTTCTCCAAAGGTATTTTGTGATCAAAAAATAATACACACCCTAAGGACGTCCTTGAACAAATCACAACTGAGTATACAACAGACCTACAGTATAATGTTATATAAATCTGCGGTCATACCACCAAGCCCAAGCATAAGCAAATACACTCACGCACGCATGAAGGCACGCACGCACGCACACACACACATCCTAAAGTAGAGACCTGGAAGTGGAGGATGATGGTCCAGATCAGTCCCAGGGTCAGCTTGGGGTTTCCGTCTGTGATGTCATCATTCCGAATGTTCACTAATTTGACCTGCGAGGGAGGGCACAAAGATCATGAGCATATATGGACGAAGGTGAGCGAAAACAGGGCTTAACTGACTATTAGTCAATGAGGAAATACAGTTCTGGTCAAAGAAACCCTGCGCACCATTCAAGTCCGTGGTATCTTTAACATGCCCTTCCCCACAAGAAAATACATGCTCAATATGTTTTTGTTTTTTTTTTAAATTCTGTCTCCCCATATGCTGATTTGTTAAAATACTGTGGTATTTGAACAAAAGAGAATTGTTTTGTGGACGAATAAAGAACATGTGACATCACCTCTGACTCTGTGGCTGCACAGCACAGACTCTGGCTCCATATGGTAGAGCAGTCTGTGTTTATGGGTCTGCCTGACAGTATGGTGTATGTGCCAAACATCCTATCCTACAGTACCGTAACTGTGCTCATGAATCTATTCTAAAGTACTGTGCATGTGCTTGTGTGTCTATCCTATAAGACTGTATTACTGCTTATATCTATTGAACAGTGGTGTGTCTGTGCTTATTTGTCCATCCTACAGTACTCTGCACATGCCTGCATGTCCATCCTACGGTGACGTGTCTGACATCATGTGTCAGTCCTACACTACTGCGCCTTACCTTAGGTCTCTATCCTACAGTACTGTGACTGTGCTTTACAGTGCTTATGAGTCTATCCTACAGAACTACATCGGCAATTGTGTCCATCCTAAAGTACTGTGTCAGTGCTGATGTATCCGTTTTACAGTACAGTATCAGAGCTTATGAGTCTATCCTACAGTTTAGTGCCCATGCTTGCGTGTCTTCCTCACAGTTCTGTGTCATTGCTTATGGGTGTACCTGTCATTACAGAGTCTGTGCTTGTGCTTGCATGTCTATCCAATACAGCCTTTGTGACAATCCCCAGTGGCTACTCGTCTAACCTGCAGCACAGTGTTTGGACTTACACTTCCATATAACAGTACTCTGCCTGTGTTCACACAATGAGTTTGTCCTGTGTCGATACTCTTCAGACAACTGTGCAGACAGGCTGTGCTGGGCCTGTGTAACCCAACTTCAACTCACACACCGAAGGGGGGAGAGGTATGGGGAGCAGAGAACAGAGCAGAGGAAGGGAGAGACCAGGACAGGGAAAGTACAATGAAGCTGGTGAGGAAAGACTCCTCATGTCATACCTGTCTCTGTTTGAGGAAATCCAGAGCGATCTGCACATTCTGTAGCCGATGAAACCTCATACGACCCTTTTCTCTGGGCTAAAGGAGAGACAGAGAGAGAAATGAGAATGAGGAAAGGAGGAGAACAAACCGTCAACAAATTGGACAAACACACTCAAACACACACTGTGAGAGTGTGACACCGCAGTTCTGCAGCTTGAAGAGGGGCACACTGCAGGCAGGGTACCACAGAGACAGCGATCAGAGCAGAGCACAGTTGTGGAATTGGGAGCTGTCACGACAGGGCACAATCGCAGTACTGCCAGCTGTCACGACAGAGCACCATCACAGAGCTGCTAGTTGTCACAACAGAGCACCATCACAGAGTTGCTAGCTGTCACGACAGAGCACCATCACAGTGCTACCAGCTGTCACGACTGAGCACCATCACAGTGCTGCCAGCTGTCACGAGAGCACCATCAGAGAGCTGCTAGCTGTCACGACAGAGCACCATCACAGAGCTGCTAGCTGTCATGACAGAGCACCATTACAGAGTTGCTAGCTGTCATGACAAAGCACCATCACAGAGCTGCTAGCTGTCATGACAGAGCATCATCACAGTGCAGCTGGCTGTCATGACAGAGCACCATCACAGAGCAGCTAGCTGTCATGGCAGAGCACCATCACAGAGCTGCTGGCTGTCATGACAGAGTACCATCACAGAGCTGCAAGCTTAGCTGTCATGACAGAGCACCATCACAGTGCTGCCGGCTGTCACGACAGAGCACCATCACAGAGCTGCAAGCAGTCTTGACAGAGCATCATCACAGTGCAGCTGGCTGTCATGACAGAGCGCCATCACAGTGCAGCTGGCTGTCGTGACAGAGCACCATCACAGAGCTGCTAGCTGTCATGACAGAGCACCATCATAGAGCTACTAGCTGTCATGACAGAGCACCATCACTGAGCTGCTAGCTGTCATGACAGAGCACCATCACAGAGCTGCTAGCTGTCATGATAGAGCACCATCACAGAGCTGCTAGCTGTCATGACAGAGCACCATCACAGAGCTAGTGGCTGTCATGACAGAGCACCATCACAGTGCAGCTGGCTGTCATGACAGAGCACCATCACAGAGCTGCTAGCTGTCATGACAGAGCACCATCATAGAGCTACTAGCTGTCATGACAGAGCACCATCACTGAGCTGCTAGCTGTCATGACAGAGCACCATCACAGAGCTGCTAGCTGTCATGATAGAGCACCATCACAGAGCTGCTAGCTGTCATGACAGAGCACCATCACAGAGCTAGTGGCTGTCATGACAGAGCACCATCACAGTGCTGCTGGCTGTCATGACAGAGCACAATCACAGAGCTGCTAGCTGTCATGACAGAGCACCATCACAGAGCTGCAAGCTGCCATGACAGAGCAATATGAAACAGCTGGGAGCTGTGATGAAAAAGTGCCATCACTGACAGGTCATGATATGGCACTTTTAGGAAGTCTTCACCAGGGGTTAAAGTTGACGGAGTGCAGCCAAGGGTGACTGCAGTCACATATACACGTACACGCACACTTACACTTACACACACACACACACACACACACACACACACACACGCACGCACGCACACAGCTGTGCCCCTGCAGAAGGGCAGGTTATTCATCACTGCAGTCAGAAGCAGCGGCAGGTCCAGCAGGGCTCGGCTGAAACTCCATGCAGAGGGGAAAGAGGGTAATGCAGGAGAACCGGGATCAGGAGCCTTAAGCCAGAATCTTTACTCAAAATCCCCGGTTAAACAGACCAGGCCAGAGAAACAGGCGAACCACATGTGACAGTGTTAATGCACTTCAGTACACATGCGTGTGTGCGTGTGTATGACAGCATGTGTAAGATGGCGCTGCATGTGCATGAATGCAGATGTGAGATCACTTTGTGTGCGTGCGCTCATGTCTATATGCATTAATTTGAGACATGTTTGAGTGTGCACATCGTTATCTGTGATGTCACAACAAACAACACTCGCATGCAGTCACATGGGTCTGCAGTATGTGGGGTGGAGGGAGCCAGAAGGGGAGGGGTGGGGGGCAGACATACTCCCTGAGCGCCATCTTCCTCATCCCCCCCCAGTAAGATGAGCGGGGGGGCGCGCGACACACACACCCGCCGCAGAGAGGACACGCCCTTGTGCTGGTGAGAGAGGGAGGGCGGAGAGAGTGAAGGGAGTGGGGCATGTATTCAGAAAGAGGGGTATGATAGACAGAGAGATGAGGAGATGGAGAGATGGCAGTGATGAATGACAGGACCAAAGAGTGATGGTGGGACAGAGACAGAGGAGAGAAAACAAAGGATAGAGCAGGAAAAAAATGATAAGACAGAAATTTCAAATAAAAGTAAGCAACATGGTGGATTTTAGAGCTCCCATCAGTGTGACATGTGTCTGTGTATCAGACTCCTGGTGCACTGGTGTCAGCGATTCAGTACGGCTGTGCACCTAACTCCTGCTATGCTGATGTCAGTGATTCAATGTGTCTCTGCACCTAGGTCCCTATATTCTGGTGTCAGTGATTCAATGCGTCTGTACAACTGACTCCTGCTATACGGATGTCAGTGATTTAATGTGTCTGTGTACCTCAGTCCAGGTATTCTGGTGTTGGTAATTTAATGTGTCTGTGCACCTCAGTCCAGATATTCAGGTGTCAGTGATTCAATGCGTCCGTGCACCTGACTCTGTATACTAGTACCAGTGATTCAATGTATCTGTGTATCAGAGTCCATATATTCTGGTGTCAGTGATTCAATGTGTCTGTGCACTAGAGTCCAGATATTCTGGTGTCAGTGATTCAATGTGTCTGTGCACCTGACTCCTGGTATACGGATGTCAGTGATTTAATGTGTCTGTGTACCTCAGTCCAGGTATTCTGGTGTCGGTAATTTAATGTGTCTGTGCACCTCAGTCCAGATATTCAGGTGTCAGTGATTCAATGCGTCTGTGCACCTGACTCTGTATACTAGTACCAGTGATTCAATGTATCTGTGTATCAGAGTCCATATATTCTGGTGTCAGTGATTCAATGTGTCTGTGCACTAGAGTCCAGATATTCTGGTGTCAGTGATTCAATGTGTCTGTGCACCTGACTCCTGGTATACGGATGTCAGTGATTTAATGTGTCTGTGTACCTCAGTCCAGGTATTCTGGTGTCGGTAATTTAATGTGTCTGTGCACCTCAGTCCAGATATTCAGGTGTCAGTGATTCAATGCGTCTGTGCACCTGACTCTGTATACTAGTACCAGTGATTCAATGTATCTGTGTATCAGAGTCCATATATTCTGGTGTCAGTGATTCAATGTGTCTGTGCACTAGAGTCCAGATATTCTGGTGTCAGTGATTCAATGTGTCTGTGCACCTGACTCCTGTTATCTGGATGTCAGTGATTTAATGTGTCTGTGTACCTCAGTCCAGGTATTCTGGTGTGTCGGTAATTTAATGTGTCTGTGCACCTCAGTCCAGATATTCAGGTGTCAGTGATTCAATGCGTCTGTGCACCTGACTCTGTATACTAGTATCAGTGATTCAATGTATCTGTGTATCAGAGTCCATATATTCTGGTGTCAGTGATTCAATGTGTCTGTGCACTAGAGTCCAGATATTCTGGTGTCAGTGATTCAATGTGTCTGTGCACCTGACTCCTGGTATACTGGTGTCAGTGTTTCATTGCATCTAAGCACCTGACTCTGTATACTGGTGTCAGTGAATAAATATGTCTGCTCACCAAAGTCCAGATATTCTGCTGTGAGTGATTCAATTTGTCTGTGCAACTGACTCCTGGTGTACTGGTGTCAGTGATTCAATACATCTCGTGCACCAGTCCAGTGGTACACTGGTGTCAATGATTCAATGCGTCTGTTCATCCGAGTTGCATCATGCCAGAGTCAACGATTCTAAGTGTTCGTGCACCTGCCTCCTTACACTGGAGTCAGTGATTAAATGTGTCTGTGCATCAGAGTCCAGATATTCTGGTGTCAGTGATTCAATGCATCTGTTCCCCTGAGTTGCAGCATGCTGAAGTCAAAGATTCAAAGTGTTTGTGCACCTAAGTCCAGATATTCTGGTGCCAGTGATTAAATACATCTGCGCACTGGAGTCCTGGTATACTGGTGTCTGACATTCAATGTGTCTGTGAACCAGAGTCCTGGTATACTAGTGTCAGTGATTCCATGCCTCAATTTACTTGAGTCACAACATACTAGAGTCAAAGATTCTCAGTGTTCATGCACCTAAGTCCCAATGTGTGTGTACCCGAGCCCCATTAGGCTTAGTCCAGTGATTCAATGCATCCGTGTCCCATTGGGGTGTGGTCAGTGATTCAACTAGCGGGTGCATCAGTATCAGTAGGCATCATCATCTATGACCAAGTGTCCAAATCCATCATCATTTTCCCCACACATCACTGTCCCAATGACTCAGGGAATCGGTGAGTCAGTGCCCTTATGATTCTGTGTCAGACTGCAAACCTTTATCAGCCTAACTCCTTACCAGCGTGACTCCAGACAGCACCTCCAGCAGGGAGATGAGATTGTGTCCGTCCCGCAGGTCTTCGTACAGGTCTGTGATATGCTTCCGCACCTGAGAGAGGGGTTAAAACAGGAAGGGTTAAAATGGTGCCCCATGTTTAGAGAAGTACAATAAGACAATTTTGCACATCTCTGTTAATCACACAGACAGGAGAGGGTTATCCAGGCGCATAAATCCAGCTGTGAGCACAGGAGCACCTTAAATGTTGGCAGCAGGTTTAAGCAGGACTGGCACTGCACTTCATCAGCCATTGTGCAGAAAGTGGGCCATCTTTTCAACTAGCTCCCCTGATGTCATTTACAGCGGCAATTTAATCATCAGCCATGAAAGAGGGGAGAGCGAGTGAGAGAGAGACAGGGACAGAGGGCGAGTAAAGGATAAGGCCATGCGTAACCGCAGATCTGCCCGTAAGATCAGTGAGCGAAATTTGTAAGTTAACAGATCAATTCAAGGAGAGAATTAGCCTCAACATAAAACAAAAAGAGAGGTGACAAATGGGTAAAAATGGAACAGACAGAGAGATTTGCATTACATCAGAGTCATTTATGCCATTATCCAATCATTAATTGAGCCTTGGCATTCACTAAGAGAGAGAGAGAGAGAGAGAGAGAGAAGAGAGAGAGAGAGGAAAATAAAACCAAACAACAGATTAGCTTTCCCAGTGAGAAACACAATCTGTAACAAGACGGATAGTGTTCCCAGAATGCCCGTTTCCAGCCAAGGTTGAGAATACAGACAGGGACACATAGAGAACAGGACAGCCACCTCACTAAATCTCCCTCACAGCCGATCTGACCCCGGCAGTACAGCACAATGTCCCAGTCACATACTGTACCGAAAAGTACTTGCACAGACCCATGGAAATATGCCCTACACCTTCAGCACTACTATGTTTTTTAAATATGCAGCAATTTCTTTAGACTTTGTAATTGCTGAAGGGATATATTTCAGCATTACCTGTTCAACTGACAGGCTAACATGGTGCATGTGATTACATCAATCATTCAGAGAGTCATGAGCCAATAGTGTATCAGACAGTCCTCAATGCCACAGGCAGCAGAATGTCCAGCAATAAAATGTGAGGAATAAGAGCGCTCTGAGAGCACAACATCCCCCCCGGAGTCGCGACTGCAATATGCGTACCATCAGTCCATCTGCAGCTATTCAAACGGTAGGAGTTGATTTCACAAGCCAGGAACCTTACAAAACGAATAGACGGACGGATGGATGGACGGACTGCGTCACGACATAATCCCCGTTTTGGGCTTTTGCATGGCAGGGGATAAAAAGCCTGCGCCATCATACTGCACTCAGGGGAGTGCTCTGCACTGCAGTACTGTCTGATGTCCAGTAGAGGGCGACAAATTCCAGGATAAATACTGCCTCAGCCCAGGCACAATGGGCCCTCTTTGTACCTTCGAACAGTCATCTGGTCAGTGCCTGCCAATGTCCCGAAAACTGATACAAGACCCTCGGACCGCAGACCTCAAACAGGGTCCATCTGGCTCCTATTGCCACTACACACACACACACACACACAAACATACTCACACACGCGCACACACACACCCCATGTGCGCATGCAAATGTACACATTCTGGCATGGGGGAGGAGCACAGAAGGAAAGAATGATAACTTTTCCAATAATGGTGACACGCCCCTTCCCAGTGAACCTGGATGAACACACACACACACACACACACACACACACACACACCCCATATTCCCTTTAGAACCCCAACAGACGGTAGAGAGGACTAATGGGGCAAGTCTGGTTATCGGCAGCACAATTAGCCACCTCCCTGACCTCAGGTCAGTCGGATGAGAGTTGTAACATGCGGACTGCAGCAGTTTTAAATGAGAGCGCAGCGCATCACAGCTGTGCATGAACCCGATGCCACTCTCCACGTCTGCCTCTCGCAGGCCCCCTGTGAGTATCCTGTTCCACCTCCTCTCCAGCATCCACCTGCCCTCTCAGCTTCCCTCTCATTTCTGTCCTTCTTCATTACAAGGACACCACTCCACCAATCATTTCCAGAATGTAATTCTTCCATCTCTTCAGTAAGGCCCCATCTATAGATATAAGTTTATTACCACCACCTGCATCGGAATTTGTGGCCGCATCAATTTTATTTCCTTAGTATTTTTGGTATTGAATAAAGAGTAATTGGCATCAAGCTCTAAGCTAGAATGCGCAGAAGTACCCACTTAAGCCATTTACTTGAAAACTTATGCTCCTGTGTTGTTCTCAGTCGAGTACCGGAAAATAAACAGGTCTCGAAACCTAGAAAAACATTACATGAAAGCACAAGTAAACTCTACAGAAAAATACATTTACTAAAAAAATCAGCCCACCTGCATCATGTTTTCCAGATTTAAAGGATGATAAATTAATATTTTTTTATGGGGCCTATGAGGGTTCTATACCTTCCCAAGGCTTCTCTTATCTACACAGTATACTCCACTCTCTCTCCCTGTCTCCTGCTCTCTCAGTAATCGGTCACCTGATCAAGTTTCAGAGCAGCTGTCTGTATCCAGGGTGACGGGACACCAAAATCAGTAGCAAGGCGTGAAAAACAGACATGGCAGCATCCAGAGGTCTGTCTCTCCACACCGCAGCCCCTGGTGTGGCTTTGAGCTCCACCCAAATGCAGCTGCATCATTATGTGCTGAGCTTAGAGCGCACACACATAAACATGCACAGACACACAGCAACATACCACTGCACACACCTGCGCACCTGTCAGACTGACACAATACAACAGCACTGAGCAAACAGGCTGGTTTCAGTGCTGTCATCATCTTTGTTACTGCTGTGAGTAAGATTTCACGTGATGAGGGATATGCACACACATAAAAGATACACACTTATGTTTGTATAGCTATAC
Organism: Gymnothorax javanicus; assembly: GCA_029692085.1. Taxonomy (NCBI): domain Eukaryota; kingdom Metazoa; phylum Chordata; class Actinopteri; order Anguilliformes; family Muraenidae; genus Gymnothorax; species Gymnothorax javanicus. Next base: position 77,702,642 of record CM056197.1, on the reverse strand, counting down.
TTCCGTAACGCTAACTTTTATCAATAAGCCGTAATCTTCTGTAATCCTCTGAGAGGACTGCCCAAAATGCTCTCATAACCCAATTATGTGCTCACGGCATACAGTGGTTTCTCAGGAGCTAGTTCTCACAAGAGTAGCAATACAAGCCCATGAAAACATGAGCACACATGTGCACGCACACGCAAGCACACAAACAAAAACATAGGCAAACACATAGCACACGCATACACACAAGGCCACGAACACAAACTCAGACACAGAACTGTAAGTGCACATACACACACACACACACACACACAAGCTTTCTCACACAGTGCTCAGCACAATGTATTTGCGCATCTTCTTAATGCACTAAAGAATCAGTTCACCGTAAAATGAAAACAATCCACTTCCCTACCGAAGTGATTAAAGGCTCCATTATATGACTTTATATTGCATTTAGTGTTCCCCATGACACATGATAATAGCATGAACAGGCTTTTTCTAAATTAATAAACAGTAAATTGACAAGATTTAGATCAGAAAGCCTGAGGCCATGCACAGCAACCAAGGAATATTTACTTCAAGCACCTGATAATCAGCCCACTAAACCATTACATCACTGACTGATCAAATTATCAATCACCATGCTACAAACACAAGCCCAGGAACAAATCCTTGCTTCTTTGCCAAGTAATTAGACCTTCATTGCTCTCTGTAGAAAAAAAAAAAAAAAAAAAAAAAAATCACACTTCCAAATGCCCAAAGATGGCTCAAATTGACACTATATTCGTAATTGAGTACATCATCAAAACCATAATGAACATATAGTATTAACTGCTCTTGCCCATGGCCCTCATCAAAGCCTTTCTGTTTTACAGTTTTCAGTCCAATTCATTAAACCAGAACCATATTAACCTGTCCCCTATCCTGTAGAACTATGTCTGCAGCGGAATGCAGTGTATCGTTATAAGGCAGGCAGCAATGTAAAATACTGTGCAGTGGAGCTTTCGGGCTAGTATTACAACAGCATGACTGCAGAAAATGAATCTATTAAAATGAATGTAGATGTCATGTAATTCTTAAGATATGCTTTTGCCCTGAGCCACTGTAAGACATATGGCACTGTCTCCATTGGAGGTGGGAGAATTAGCCTGGGAGACTCGGTATGGGAAACAGTCCAGTGATTTAACGTATGCTACGCATGAAGAGCACATGAATGCAGAAAGGCCTTTACAAGCAATTAGTGTAATGGGATCCCAGCCAATGTTCTGCACGTTAGTAACACTGAAGTAAATTCAAGTATTCCATTAATGACCTGCTGATATTTTTTCCCCTCCAGCTCTGACACCATCACAGCCTAACTCAGCGTTCATTTCCTGCTCTCCTTCTCTCTCCATAAATCCCCCCTTTCTCAGCCCTCCTCCACCAACAACTCCCTGCCTGACACGTCACCCCCACCCCGCCTCCTCCCCACCAGACAGAAAAGGTCACAGGACACCGCAGTAGACGAGGCTCCACAGGCCTGTTGGCATTTCTGTAACTTTGTGCCAACAATTTGCTCATGCTGGCCAAGCTCACAGTGGCCCACATTACTGTGAGTTACGAGCTCAGCTATAGGTCGAGATGGCCACAAGGAGCCATGTGACGGAGACAAGCACCTGATTAGTCTCCTCCCCCATTAAAGAGGCATCCGGTAAGAACAATACTGTCGGACGCAGAGAGAGACCCAAGAGCCAAGAGAGTGATGACTCTCACAGCTCTCAGAGAAAGGCATGCCCATAAAGACTGAGAGGCACCATCACTAACACTTTACTGCACCTTCACATCTACATAATTGCCACTTTTCCTGAATTCCAAGAAAACTGCTTCAAATAAAGCGCCCACACCTATAAATCAAAATGCATATCTTCACTGTTCGCACATACTTTACGTTCACAATGTCCACAGAATGACAGTATTCATACAACAGTAATTTGCTTCTCCTTTTGATCAAAGAAACTACTGAACGCGACAGTGTGAAAAGCAGTATGACGAACACAGGCAGGTTTGTGCAAGCCCTGTGGTTTCAATGGAGGGCAGGGTTGAGTAAATCCTTGTTTGTATACAGACAGGGCTGTGTACACTATGAGGGTCTATTTGCGTCCCGCTAGGAAAAAGAGAAGCGAAGCTAGGGCATCACGGAGCCGTCACCAAGAGTCACCGCTAACTATGCAGGGGAAAATGCAGCTGGGTTAACTCCAAGAGACCAGATCAACAAATATCTAATGGAAGAAGCTTTATGTAAATCCTGCTTGTTGCACCACCAAGTTGACAATATCCTTGCAATAAACACGGATTTGCTCAGCAAGGTCATGTGTATTTACCAAAGGGCAATTCCATGTCAGATGAACAGATTTTTGAAAATTTTCCCAACTGACCATCTTGGATTTGCTTCATAATTCATGTAAATGATGACCTTGTACCAAACTACTCACATTCAAATCTTTTTTTTGGCTTGTACCTTTAGTGTCTAAAATATTGACATTGTAAAGGAGGTTGCGGTCCTAATAAATGAGTGTTGCTAAAAAGTTTTGAAGTTTTGTAAGTCATTAATTTTGAGCTATTCATGCTACATGCTTGGTGCGTGCCATTCGAGCTACATGCAGGGATTGTTGTACATTGTTGGATGTCTTCAACTTATAAAATAGTTGGCCAACAGTTGCATATTTACAACTCAAGTAATAGTACTTTTTTTTTTTACCAAACAACTCCTAAGTGAATGTCAAAGGAAATCAAAATTTCAGATTTATGAGGCATTTAAAAATTATTTCATGCCTATATTGCAAGTACTCATTGGTTATTTAGGATAAAGTCTACACTAAAAAAAAAATATACCAGAGTAAATAACATCTTGATCAGTAAGTGCATAAAATATAAAGTTGTCATCCTGGGTCAAAACTTTATTCATTAAGGTATCAAACAAGAGACAAACACTCATTTGTTCCAGTCATGCCTAAACATCAACAGGTCAGCAGGGCATCAGCTGGCCCTTGTTTCATTAAGGATTTGACTGAGCTCAAGAGACGGAACAAACTGTTATAAAATCAGGAGTCTGTTTCACAGATGCAGTTTCATGGACATATGCTGTACGCCTGTATGACCAAGGGTGGCGGATAGGAAATATATGTGCAAAATCAGAAAAAGAGCCAGATGTGGAGGTAATCTTTATGCCTCCTCTTGATCCCTCATAGACACAAATTATTTTTTTCTTGATTTTGTTGATCCAGGCGAAACTTTCCCTACAGGAAATTCACATTTGTGTACATGAAAATTTCCCCCATTTTGGAAACTGTTTTCCCTGCTTCTCCATTTTTTGAGCAATGATCACAAAATTTGATGGCGAGCAGTCATGGTTTTGGGGGGTTGCTGCTTGCTGTGCATTTTCTTCGTCACCTGAGGGCTATCCTGCTGTGTGATCAGGTGGTTGATTGCTTATTGCTTGCAGCTGTGGAGAGACTATTTATGAGGCGCTTCCAGTGCGGTCTGGTGCTTTTGTGTCACTCTTGCGAGGTGTACGAAGCCCTTAGCGTGTAGTCGGAGGAAACTCCTTGAAAGAGTTTAGGATTTGGCGCTTGTTCGCCTGATTTATTGTTCTGTTCGTCAGAGTTTATGTTCTGTCCTGCAGAAGGTCTTGTTTGTTGGAGCATATTCTTTGCTCTCAGACCTCTGTCGGTTCGCTCCTGTTCCAGCAGGAGGGGGTGGTAACCCTGTCTGTCTCTAGTGAGAAAGCTCTTATTTTCTGGAAGGATTTTCACCCATTTTTTCAGGGTTGTTTTTTGTTGGCGGAAGTGCCGGGGAGTTACGCTCCCTTTTTCTGTTACCTTTTCTTCCATTAGTGGACAGTCGCATTTCGCGGGTGGCTTTTAGATACCCTATCTTGTGTCGTGTCTGGGCCTCCGTCCCATTCCCCCTCACACGAGCATCTTCAGACCAAGCCAAAAAAGTTCTTGTTTTTGGAAGTTTGATATTCCATTCTGTTTTGGCTGTCAAAGTGTACTTAAATGCTGTGGGTAGGGCTTATTTTTCAATAAAGTGCCATATCTCCTTAATGGAAACAAACTTGGTGGACGTGCAGATAAGACATCCAAGTGGCCTGTAAAAATTTCATTGCAATTGGTCATTAGAAACTTTTTTGGTGAATTTCTGTCACTTAAAAACAGTTAAATGAAGGGTCTTCACTAAGGCAACAACGGCTGTGCTCGAAATCATATAGGACTTCTTTACTACATACTGTGCCAGTGTAAAATAACTACCTCATGCTATTCTACATAGAAGCTATTGAATGCATCAGTTGGCATATGACCATAAATATTTCCTTTAATACACACTCACATTTCCATCAAGTTATGATCGCAATCACCTGGGTGTCGGTGTGACATAACCATTGATTGTGTTAACCTGTGGAACACACCAGGCAACATCGAGAAGCTGTGGCAGCATACTATGTCATTTGGCCATTGTAGTATGACACTTGAGCACTGTAGGCATACAGGTCCATTTCATATCTTGTTGCCGTGCTCCTTCTACTATGTTCAGTATAACTTGCTTACAAATTAATCTCTGGAATTTACAAAAAATGTCACTTTGTACTAGTAGAATGATTTGAAAACTGGCATCAAAGGCCGGGGCAGTTGTTATTTTGGCAGTTCATATTGCTCGAATGACAGATATCCACAACCTTCAGCAGTGTTTCCCACAGAATTTTTGGAGACTATGGGGGCACATGTGTGGTGGCAGACCTATGTCGGGGGGTCATTCTCATTTTCTTGAGCGGGGGGCTAGAGATGATTGAGCAAATTCCGCGTCTTCCAGTACCTTTCCTATTATTCCGTTTGCCCCCCCCAAAACTTGCACATTTATGATCAACACGCGGCTATTGCGCACATTGACACTATGGCGGGGGTAAATTAGATTATGGCGGGCCGCCATAATCTCGTCAATGTATGGGAAACACTGCCTTCAGTGAAACACATCTCTGGCACTCCTTCACAGTTCAGTTCAGAATGCAGACCGAAAACGGGTCCCTGCCTCCTCGCAATTATACATTTTACACTCCGTCAGTTGACACAAATGTAGGCTATTGCACACAGTCTGCATAACAAAAATTAGAGCTCAAAACTGAAAGGGTAGAACAAGTGAAATCAAGCAAACATTACTTTTGAGTTTCGCATGTTGCAACCAGAATGTCTTTCTGAATATAATACAACCATCATCAGATATACCGCATGCAGAAAAATCGGGTCTGGCGTGTTTGATACCTTAGTAAATATAGTTTTGTTCAAGGTAAGAGCTTGATATTTGGGAGCATGATTGTTTTTAGGGTACACTTGGTCATATGTGGGCAATATGCACTTGCAATATCGGTGTGACATCTTTTTTTACTCCTGGATAAGAGAAGCTTAGGAAGGAGTGTTGTGATGAGACTTGAGCGTCACTCACTAATCAATCAATCAATTCGCCGTTAGCATGACCACGGGCGGCAAGATAAGTAGGGCTGTTTCACAATCAGGGACCAAAGTTTGTCTAACGGACCCCCAAAAAATTAAATGTGGAATATAGCATCAAATTGGTGCCTATTTGTTCACATATGTTGTTGAGGACATATGCTGAAAATTTTGGAGCGTTGGGTTCACAGGTTCTCCTAAAATTCATACAAATGACAATTTGCCAATTTTCACCTTTTTAACCAGTTCCGGAGAAGACGTGTAAGACGGACAAAGAACATATACTCATAACATGGTACACAGTGTAATGGCCAGTGCATATACTGACACAGTATTCCATGCGCAATCATATGAATATGTGGAGTCAGAATCATACAATACATCCAAACTTACCCCCCTTCTCTGTTGAAATACCAATAATGTAAACAACATTTCCGGAGAAGACATTTTTTGACAGACAAAATGTCTTTGTAGAAAAAGTCAAGTTTTTATGAATCGATGCGTTTCTGACCCCCCAAATATTATCTGTAACTTCAAAAACCTTCCCATTTTTTAAATAATGATTGCACAAGCTACTGGGTGCAGTGGTATTTTATTGGTGAGGAATACAAATGTATCTAAAAGAAAATGAGACACCAAAATGTCAAAAAAATAGATATCATACTGTCAAATTTTAGACATTTGACATTTTTTCATCAAATAAACAGCTTCTGTAGATTAGTCAATGATAGCAGAACTCAAAGTGAATGATATATGTCACCTTGCTGCTAATAATTTTAGAAAAAAAGCAAAATTTATTAAATATTTTAGAATTTACCCGATTGTGAAACAGCCCAGTATGATCTTGGCATGGATGACCGGTCTCCAATTCACAAACAGTTTATCCAGGAGTTAACGGTAGTGTCACTTTCATTATTATATTTAATGCCTCATCAATTGGAAATTTTTCCTTGCTCAAATCGTACGATTTTGGCAAGTATGTCAATCGGTTGCATTAGACGTTTGATTGTCTGTCAGTTTGTTAGTTATGCTCCCTTTTGCCATTTATCCAGCACCAATCCAAACAAAACTTGGACATGTTAGCATAGGTTACTTGCCACAGACCTATACTTTTACGTTTCCATGTCAAAGGTCAAGGTCACACAAAAGGTCAAAAACAAATTTTGATCCAAAACTTAATTTCTAATTAAGCTTGAAACTAACGCCATTCTTTTCATCAAGACAATGCTGTTCTAGCGGTTAGCGGTCGCGATGATGTCACTCTGATGTAAGTATGTGAAATTGACATCATGAATGAATTTTTTTGATTCTGTTCTTTAGACAATATATCTTTTGACCTTTTTAAATTTCTTTTTTGAAAAGCCGTCGTTCAAAGTAAGACCTTTAATTTTTCATCTATTTCAGACATGCGCCTAGTTGCTAAGAAAGTACTATAGCAAAAGTATTGTATATAAGAATTTAAAAAATCTGATGTGGTCCAGAATTAAAGTATATTGGAAGAATTTTTAAAAATTACTTTTCCGCAAGCCATAACTGGGCAAATATCCCTGAAAATGTCAAGCATGAAGCATGAATAGTCCAAAAGTAATGACTCATGGAACATTTCAATTTTTTTGCAACACTTATTTTTTTGGGCCACAAACCTTTTTAAAGCCTCCACATCTCAGAAACTAATGCAGTTACGAGCCAAAAAGTTTGCACACTAGTTGATGGGTAAAGTGACATCATTTACATGAATTATGAAGTAAATCCAAGGCAGTCAATTGGGAGGACATGATTTGGCATGGAATGACCCTTAAGACCTTCCTTTAATAGTTACACAGGCAGAAAGGAGCAAGAGCAGTATTATGACTGAGAAGAGAACAGCGAACCTTGGAGTTAAGAGCCAAAAATTAAAGAAACCAGTCCTATTCTGTAGGGCACTCAAGAGCATCCCCTCAGTAAAACTGTGCTTTGACCACTGAGCATCCGGGTGTGAAATTTTAGCACATTTTGGCCGTAAGAAAAGTGAGGTAGTAACAGACTGAAGGGACCACAGTATGACTGTGGGCTGTGTTTATGCGCATTTGCCTGTCGGTCAGTCTCAATGCACAAATTCTCTCAGAAGAGGGCTGCAATAAAACGGAAATAGCCAGATGGACCGTACCTTGATGAGGTGCTTGTTGACCCATTTTGTGAAGGTTTTCTTCTGCACTCTGTCTCGCTCATCTGCAGAGGAAAGAAAGGGGGAGAGAAGGGCAGAGGGAGGGAGAGAGGAGGAGAGGGGTTAGTTATGAAACACAAAATAACCGCAGTGTCATTCTCAGTTATTTAGAGCCCCCCCCCCGCCAGCAGCTGTGACCCACTTTCCCCTCAGGTGCTGTGTGGGGGGGCAGACCATACAGTGTACCCACAATTTAATGTAGACAGCAAACACACACATTTGCTTTGCCTCCACAATCAGGGGCAAGAGAAAACAGGAGCCACATCAGGATTTTTCCCAGGGGACACCAGCAGCAGCAATGAGAACAAGAGATGGTGCTGGTCAGGTACAACATGGCACTTATTTCGTGCAAGTTCACAGTGGACAATCTGAGCCAATAATGGCTTCCAGCCTCACTAGACCTCCCATCAGTTAGATGGCGCTGTAACATTCAAACACCATGTCCTCTTTGACTGTCCCACGTTATCCCATCACTCTTTCCACCGTTCACTGCACACAGAAATACCAGGCCAAGCAACAGAGCCCTGCGAGATGAGTACAGACACAGAGCTACAGACAGGCTGGTACTGTACTGCTTCCCTCCAATCTAGCAGGGGTGCGTCATGTGGACCCAGGAGCGATGCACGCACCCTAAAATAGAGCATGAGCACAGAGCTCTGGAGCTTAATCTGTCTGTCTGCAATACCCGCCAGCTTCCAGATACCACCCCCACATCTCTCTGTTGTTGACATTGTAGCCATGGCAATGTTGCGATACTGGAAGACCACGTGGAGATGTCACATTTCCTGCCCCCACGCAAACTCACACACACACACACACACCACACCGCGCACACACACACGCGCGCACTCTCACACATACACACACACACACACACACCACACACATATACACAGACACACACGTGCGCACACACACACAGACACACACACGCACACACAGAAGGTGTCTCACAAACGTGCAGGAGGACGCACATGTTCCAGACTAAAAGCACACTCATCAACCCAGTTAATGGTGATAAACCTCTACATGCACTGCTTTCCATACACACAGTACCCTCCAACCAATCTATACACACTTCCTAGGAGCATACCTGAAGAATCATACTGAATTACATGCAAACTTTAGAGTCTTTAACACCTCCATTAACACTGACTGCATTTCAGATGTGCTGTTCTATAGCTGGATTTACATTTAAGAGAGCAGAAATAAAGGATAAGCGTCACAGTAGACCTTCAAGACTAAGAGCATCAGGGGTCAGTGCTTAAAAATCAAAAAGACGGTTAAAAACGCGACAAATTCTCTCATTGCCGGCACAAAGGCACATTTCTCCCAGATCACACTCATCATGCACACAGCAGTGCGCCAGGAACATATTTCAACACTATGTTGCGAACGCAGCTGAGGAGGACTTGCAGACAGAGCTAAGAAGCTCCAGACTTGGTCTTTATTTTAGATATTTCTTATTGAAGTCCTTAACTGTAGCTTTTCACTTAAGTTTTCCCTTATGTGGTTTCAAAGTCAGAAAAAACATTTTTTTTTCATATTGTAGGATAATGTCACATACATATTCTGATTCTGCTGGTTGCTGCACTCCTCTGAAGCTACATCTCACTTATACTGAGAGAAATACGCTGACCCAGGACACCATGTTTTTTATGGCCACAAGATTACAAACGGAAATTAAAATGAAAAATATCCACATAGAGCTTCTATATCATTTCATGCACATTTCCCTGAAATTCAGCAGGAGACATTTGAGATCATTGGAAACCTTGGGGTCTCCACTAGAATTTAAAATAGGCCTGAAGTTCCTCAGGTTTGAATGCAGCAGCTGCCTTTTATGGACCCCTATATGGGTCTGTGGGTTTTATGGGGTCAAATATATTGCCGCCCGGGCAGCACAGACAGTAAAAATGTTCAAAAGTGCGAATGTTTCAGTTCGTGTTGGACTTTCCTCAGTGCAGAATGAAGCATCCATAATGAGCAACCCAGCAGGTGGACCTAGTCAATGAACCACGGCTGGATTAAACACACGACACTAAAGCTGCTTTCACACCTGACGCGAAACAAATTTTTCGCGCAACAGATTACATTCAAAGTCAATGCAAAGACGCGAATACATGCGAAACGCGTGTATTCGCATCTTTGCATTGACTTTGAATGTAATCTGTCGCGCGAAAAATTCATTTCGCGTCCAGTGTGAAAGTGGCTTAACTGCCAACAGGACGAGACACCAGACGCCTCAGAGGAGCAGAGTTACACTGTGCTGACAAAATTCTCATACACAAACTGATAAAAACACTTACTTCTACATTGGCAGTGGGACCCATAAGTAAGGAAAAAGTCACAGAGAACAGGTCATATCCAATTCTTCATTTAAACCACTGGGATGAAGTGTTTTATGGTAAAAGACATATCTGCATTCAGACTGGAGTAAAAGCTGATCCACATTTCCAACTCATTGATTCGCAGTTATCAGGCCAATGCCACAGAATGCCAAATCTGAAAAAGAATGGCTGCCATCTGAATAGTGTCTGGCAAGAGGGGATAGCACTTTCTCCAGACAACAGCACCAGAGTAAAACATCGACAAAGGACAGTTTTTTTAAGGCGCAGCTCAGTCCTTATGAAACACTATGTAGCAAGAAAAACAACACACCCCGTGAATGTTTAAGTTTTGAGTTCTTCTCATTGATAGCATCAGACTTTGGAGTGCCTGGAAGCATCTCTGCTGTAGCTTTCAAACAGAGCGCAAAAGCTCTGAGAATTGCTCAGCAGGAGAAACCAGTAGACACGGCACTACCGGTACACACTGAGCATGCTCAAACAGTGACAGCTTCCTTTGAGCATGCGTTCCACAAACAAATACAAACGCACGCTGACACAAGGAGTTATTGTTCCCCCGAGAACACCCTCCGCCCTGAATACACAGCCACACACACACACACACACACACACACGTGCCAACACAGTCAATGAAAAGACACGCTGCTACTATGATTGAGGTGAACCACAATGCAAACAAAAACCACAGTTTACAACTTTCAACTACAAGCACCATGTCCATTTCACAGGTTGAAGAGCCCTGGCCAAACAAATTGACTTCAGACAGACACAGTGAGTGCGCTCAGACACTGACCTGTGCAGCACATACGGGAGTGTAGGTGAGCGTTGAGCCTGCTCTCATTACAGAACATTGGCCACATCCTTCCTCCTCTCTCTGCACTGTTTACCTATCACTTCTTCCTTCCTTGTCACTCCACAGCATATTTCTCTCTCTCTCTCTGAGTGACTCTTGGTCGGCAGAGCCCTCTCTTCCTCCCCAGTTCCTCACGTCGAGATAAGAAAGCAGAGAGAGAGAGACAAGCCTGAAAATGAAGGCCTCAGATCCGAAACAGCCCGGGCAGAGGGGCGCTGGTATTTTTGAAGCGACCCACGCCTGGTGGCGGAACAGGCGGCGGGGTCTCAGGCGAGCGAGACGTCTCCGTGTGCCGCGTCACGCTCAGTCCTGCTCTCCCCTCTATCCTTGCGCGAGCCGCCCTGCTGTCGCTGCCATTTCAAAACACGGCTCGCTGTGGCACTCAGTCTCACACGTGTGTGTCACTGTCAGATGGCTCCTCCCTCCACGTCAAAACCATGCGCTCATTTGCTGGCTCCCTCTGCCTGTTCCTCCACTCACAGCTCCGCAGCGACTCCCAGGCTATAAGTGGAGTCCTGACAGAGAGATGCCAACGTGTTGGCTGTTTATTTTTGTTCTGTATTTCAGCTTCTCGAGGAGAGCTTCAGAGTATTTAGAAAATTAAAGCAAGAAAAGGCTTTGACCTTTCGAAGTCCGAAGTGGCAGCACCGGAGTTAACAGAATTAAGGCTAGCAGAGCTGGTGCAGAGTTCTTTTTCCATGTGTAAAGTCAGACCTGCTTCAGGAAACGAGCAGATGATCAAGGTCTGCTCAAGATTGTGTCCCTCTCTGATGATGTCATCCACTCAGGCCTGGAGCTTGTGTTTATGCCAGCACACATTCCGCTTCAAACTGCAGACGGTTTCCATGTGAACGACCGGCTCCATCCAGCTGAGGGATAAAGGCACCTGAGTTTCTCCAGCCACTGCTACAGCGGCCTGACCCTCCGGCCTGGATTCACACAGCAGCTCTCGCTCACTATGGGTCACATCCACAGGGATCCTGGAAGCCTGGGAGAAGCTTCCCCACAACATCCAGCTCTGCAACTGCGCCTGCGCCACGGATACGGTGTTACCAGTGCCTGTTAAATCCTTCAAAAAGCTTCTGACTGGAAGATCCTGGAGAGTGTGTGTGTGTATGTGTGTGTGTGTGTGTGTGAGTGAGAGAGAGAGAGACAGTGTATGTACCTGAACATGCAGGAGGTGAGAGGGTGGAGTGATAAGCACAGACTACAGCTAGGTCTGCTCTGTGAATGATGTCATCTGATCTAATTAAGAAAGAAAACCAGAGTGAACCAGAGTTCCGGGCAAGTGTGAGTGTGTGTGAGAGTGTGTGTGTGCAGGCAAGCTTGATAGAGCAGAGAGCAGCGTGTGATGGGAAACAGGAGAGAGAGGGAAAAGAGAGAGATGAGGGGAATCACGCTGATGTAGTGAGTCACAGAAAGTACCCGAGTCATAAAGAAACAGAGAGAAGCGAGAGAAAATGAAAGAGTGGAGGGATACAGAGACAGACTAAAGCAGCAGTGAGGAGGCCGTTATCTGTCCAAATCTGTCTATTTCTCCATCGTATTCCTGTCTTACAGGTAGGATCCGATTCTGAACGAACGTCAGCAGTCACCCCTGCATTCCCGGGACTCCGAAAGGCAGAACTCCTCCACAGCTCAAATTGATGCAGATGGTACCATCTGTCTGCGTAGAGTACAACAGAGGTCCCATGAAGCGATGGCAATAACCGCGGTGACACGAGCTCAGGACACACGACCGAACTGCAGTTCTGTGGAAATGTCACGACATTAGCTGCGCTAACAGCACTCCGGTCGCGCCGCAGTAATCCAGGGTTTCAGCCCAAAGCTGGCAGAAGAGGGGATTACCCTAGCCGACCACCAAAAGAACCACACACGAGCACCACAGAAATCCTTGCGTATACACAAGCACGAGCACGCAGCCATTCGCGCATCCATGACGTCGAACAACTCTGTCCTCTCCTGCCCTCCCCTTCCTCCATTCGATGTCCTGAGACAATGTTCTGCACTCGTTCCGGAACAGTCTGGCACGTTCGCTTGCTTGTGCTTTTCTTCCAACTGCGATGCCAGGGTCACCTCCTTCCCCAAATGAATGTTCCTCTCTCCCTCTCTATTTGCTGCTCTGGGCGCACTGCTCCTATCCTCCCGTTGCTCTGTGCTGGTTTTCCCCAGGCCTTTTGCACTATAAATACTGGCCCCAGCTTACAGGGCTAATGCCGCACTGAGCCGCCTGCCTTTCTCATTATCACATCTAATCTCTCATTCGGCCCTCTCCGGGTCCACCTCTCCTCTCCTTCTGCTAGGCTCTTCTCCTCTCTCCCTCTATCACTCCAGCGAGAGGTGGGGTCTCTCCTTTTCTCCATCTGCAGTGGCACAGACTGGCACTGCTCACACTCTCTCTCTCCGTCTCTCTTCCTCTCTCCATCCCCTCGTTCTCCGCCGCGCACCAGGACCTTAAATCATCCGCAGCGGTCGCGCTGTACGCTGTGCACGTACGTAAGCAGGGGAGAGGGATCCCTGAAATTTCAGGTGGGATGTGGGTCCGTTGAGCTACCCAGGAGGGGGGCAAATAAGGGTCAGCCGTAATCCAGCAGACTCTCACTGACGCGCCCGTCACAGAGCCAGGAGATTAGCGCCAATTACATTTGGGCCTCACGTGACAGCAGAGCTCTGATCTGTACAGTAAACCTCATCATGGCTGGAACATCTGGAAGACATCACACATAACCCCCCCCCCACGTCCCCTCTGCTCACCCCCCACTGAGGTCCAGATCAGTCCATTTTGTCTGCAGCTGAATGGCAACTCTGAATAAATATTTGGCATTGATCACACCTTGACACAGAACACTGTACAATGAAAGCAGTCACACGAAAAAGAAAAACTGGCACAAATGAAGAATACAGACACAAGCAAGGATGAAACAAGACAAAGCTGAGCACTTATAAAGCAGTACCATAAAAGTAAGGTCTGGCAATCAACATACTCTACTTCTCTGTTCGAAGTAAAACAGACTCCACTAAGCATTTTTAGATAGTCCAATTGCGAGAATTCAAGTCAGTCTTTCCAGTGCTGTGCTATGTGTCCTTCAAAACTCCATTTCCCAGAAAGCATCACAAGAATTAGATTCATTCCTCGCACTGTCTGGTGTGAGGGTGACCTTTCGGTGAATCAGACAGCGCTGCCCGACGGCCATGTTACACAGAAACAGCAGCCGGCAGCTGACAGCCAATTAGGGCACAAGCCTGGATTTTGGCTCAGATCAGAACAGCCCTGTGCAGCACAATGACTCAGCAACTCAGCTGGGGTCCCACTGTACAGGAATGGATAGGGAGAGTAGCCTCACAGAAAAAGCGTGCACACACACACACACACAAAACATGTTCGACACACACAGACATGTACACACCCTATCATGGCCAGTACAGACCAACCAACTGCAGGGATCCACCCAGGAAAACCCACTTCCTGTGGGCTACTAAAAATAACTGCTACCCAGAACACACGACCACATACACAGAGAGAGAGAGATGTGCGCGTATTTGTGTCTCTGTGTGTGTGAGTGTGTGTGCGTGTGTGTGCATGAATTCAAAATATTCCACTGCTTTATATTAGGATATATAGTGTCAAGCAGCTGAAAGTTGAACCGCAGCTACACTGAAGCAGGCTAATAGATGACAGACGGGACATGTGAGAACAGACGCACCGACAGGCCTGACCCCTGTGTCACTCAACATCACAGGGAGGAGCATGTAACACTGAGACAGCTGCACCAATGAGCACATCCACCGCAATGCATGACAGCCTCATATATAACCCCAGCCTCCATGCCTCAAACCAGTGTTGCTGCAATACTGAACCGCCACACAGGAGCTGTGATGACACTGGTTATAAATTACATGAGTCATCAAAAGAACATAATGTGCTACAGACCCCGTGTGTGTCAAACATTTCCCTCTTCTCTTCCCCAGAATCCCCTCCCTTTCCCCATAATCACTACAAATGACAAGCCTAGGGGAAGCCGGAAGCTCCATTGATATGCATACAGGCGTCATATGTAATCAGTTGAGCGGGGGGGATCATTCTCATTTTTTTGAAGGGGGGGGGGATTGCGCAAATTCCGCGTCTTCCAGTACCTTTCCTATTTTTCCTTTCCCCCCCAACGTGTGCACACAGAGATATAAAAAAATAGACTGGACAATGGCCTCTTTTCTGTGGCAGCACACAGCTGCCATCTTGGGTATGTATGTCGGGGCAGACGTATAAAACCTCGTATAAAACGGATAATCGCTCATACCGGACAACAGCTAAAGTCCCGATTTTTCTGTAATGTTTTTCGATTAAATAAACATCGAATATACCGGATTTCATATAACGGATTTTTGCTTACATCGGACAAAATGTCCAGTCCCGTTACAATGCATTTCCATTCCAAAGCACTCAAGTATACCGGGCAAGCTGGTTTGCACCATGCGCATAAGCAGTTGCAACAAAGCAACAAAATCAAGTTCGGCTTTCCTACACTGTTATAAACTGACTGAATTTAACAGTTAAATTAACGCATTGTCTCCTTGTCATTTTAACTGTAAGTGGAGTCCTGCGCGCATTTAACTGTGGTTTACACTGAACATGCACTGAACTCTGTGGTAAACTTATTGTAAAATTACAGTTAAAATAACTGGCAAAAAGATGCCGGTTAAATTACCTGTCAAAAAAAGGCTTCAGGTTATTCGTTTATTATTAACAGTTTATTTGCGGAAACTGAAACCGGCGCGGTTTCATTTACATACTTTAGTTTTGAGACTTCTACATCGATCTCAGTTGGGGCAACCATAGATATATATATATATATATATATATAGAACACTACATTGCTGATAGGGTACGCTCAAGTGAATCTGTCCCAGGAGCGTACACACCGGGAAGTTAAATTCGCACGTACACTCCCATTCATTTTCGCCTGCTTTAAACTTATATTTTCAAAAACACTTGCGTGCGAGTAGGTGTTATTTTGGTATCGTTGTGCAGAGCAACATTTTGTCTCCCTAAATATGTGCTTTTTGGAGGATGGAAAGCAGCACACTTACTAAAGGGAAGATCGAAATGTGACTCGGTGTCAACGTTCAAGTGCGAGCAGAAAAGTTCAGTTAAGGTGACCGAGTTAAGGTGACCCTCTGATAAGATAATTGCTTGGAAGTTATCGCCGTTATAAGAAACGTCAATGAATTTCCGTATACGTTATTAAATTACTCTCTGGTTTCCTCACCTCACCCTGGTTGACTATTTGCCATCAACCGAATTGTTTATATTGAATCATATGCCTAATACTAACGTTGATAAAAGGACTTTTTTTTTAGAGTTGCTTTAATTTAGCCACATTAGAGAGTTTTTGTGTATGAACAGCCCGATGAAGGTCCTGCCACAGAATCTCAATAAGGTTCAAGTCAAGACTCAATAATTTTTTTTGGAATTGCTCATGTACTTCAAGTCGTTGTTTTATTGCATAACCCAATAGCAGTTAAATTTCAGACCACTGAATAATGACTGGACTTTCTCAATTAGGATTTTCTGGCAGAGGGAAAAAATTCATGGTTTCGTCAATCATAGCTAGTTGCCCATCCCTGTGCCCTTGCATCCTTGTGACTATTTCAACGAATATCGTTTCAAAACTTATGTTCTCATTTCCTTTGAACGCGGCATAGTGCGATGCTTATTGAGAAAATTCAGCTTAATTCATATTACAGGTTAAATGTAAATCATGCATAGATTCCTTTGACCGAATTATCAATTACATTGCATTAATGACTATATGAATAATGAAAAGGGCAATTAGCTTCACAAAGCCAGTTTGCGTCGGACCACTTTTCTAAGAAAATGAAATGACCGTTTATGAAATGATCAATCTCCTCCCCCAAAGCAATCCCAACAAAGGGATTGCAGCGAGGGATTTTTTCCTCCACCCGTTCTTCCTACCTCTGTAGTCTGTTCAGGTACCTATATCCACAGCTAACACTGCCTACTACATACAGCAGGTCCCAAAGATAAGTCAGAAAATAAGCTACAGAAAAAGCAAGCTACAAAATGACTGAAGAACCTCACGGATATGAAACCATGCTGCACAGCGCAAGATTTTTTTTACAGGATTCATTTATTTTGTAACGGACTCATTCTGACCTAGAAACTGAAAGTGCGTTAAGGATAAACCTCCTTCAATCAATTAAAGGCTTTAATAACTTAACATGCAAAAAAAAGGATAAAAACCAGGGGTGGATTAATCCCTAAATATCCTATCTGCTGTTTGACAAGGCAGACAGTGCAAGACGCCCACTAAGCCAGACTGGATAATGAATGATGAGATAATAATCACCCCAGAGTCCAGAACTGCTAAGTTGAATGACTGTTCCAGCACAACTGCAACACTAGTCCACAACAGTGCCTTTACACAGCAGCTGGGTTCACTCAATGACGTGTTCCATGGCAGGCTCCACGCGGCTGCCCGTCATCCCTTTAGCCATGATGACCCTTATTAACCCCACCCACAGGCATTTCTGCTACTGAACTGTAGAAGTACGGAGGTATACATGTAACAGCACTGAAACAGCATAGCAAACAGAAGTAAATACAAATACACACGATACATGGTATGTACCGGTATTTATCACAGCCTTACAGAGCAGACTGTATCCAGGCAGTCATCTCAGTCCATTACCTCCAGTTTAAAGAATTCTTAACAGCTGGATACTGACAGCTCGAATGGCAATACTTTGTTTGGCCATACTGTAATCATCTGGTTACAGAATTACTGGTGGGTGAAAGAGTATGAAATGACCTAATTCCAATATAACCTTCATTGGCCAAATTTTACATAGCTAGGCTGGTGCCCTCCACCACATCCAAGTACAACTGGGCATAGCCCGCTGTTTGGAAATTCAAAAATGCTGAAACTATGCCAGCAGGCAAAGCCATTGAGTCACAGATGAAACAGGAAGGGGAGGAGGCAGGACAGGAAACAGAGTGCATAACTGTCCCTGTAAAGAGAGTGCGCTCAGATGGGCACAGGAGAACAAAGGACTAGACCCATGGCCTCAGGAGCGCTGTAGAGTGCATACCTGCGAGTCGGGCGCGGTGTCGGCGGTAAAACCACACTCCCGCCGCTGTGAGGAAGTGCGCAGCGAAGAAGAGGAGGGAAGTGAAGACCGAGGTGTCCAGCGGGTCCATCACTGGAAGATCTGATCCTCACCTCCCACACCCAAATCAGAAGTGCGGAGACCAAACTACGGACGTCCTTTCGGTACGAGTGCTCATACGGCAGCCTCAAGGCTGTGTGTGCTCGACAGGAGGAAAACCTTCACCCCTCTGCTCTTATTCATCAGCTCCAAACGGCAGAACATTCCAGAAACTACAGGTCACCATCTCTCTGACGGCGTTCACGAAAAAACACAGCCGAATAATCCTCACTCTATTGGTCCGCCTGTCCGTCCCCCCCATCTAGAGCTCCGGGAAAAGCGTTTCTGGGCCGTCTCGCGATTGGTATCAAACTATCTCTGCATTAGAAGCATCGTTTCTTCATCCTCTCCACCATCCTCTTCTTCACTAACGAGTCAGGTCCCCACAGCCTGCCACCCCTATAACAGAGTATCACTTCCGTCTGCCAGCCCACTCCCTTCGCTTTTCGTCTCACACTTTTCAAACTTTTTCTATTTTTGAAGCAGCAGCCATGGAGCAGACCTCAGTCTTCCCTCGCTCTCCCTCTCTCCTCTCCTTTGCCTCTCTCGCTCTCTCTCTTGCACTCTGGTACTGAATTCCTTTCCACTGAAACAAGCTCCCAGCTTTTAGCCGTTGCTCAGAGTGCCGTTATAAAAAAGTAAATAAATGAAATTAAAAGCAACTGAAGACGCAGTTGGGTTCCTTTCCTCCTGCTGGGTAACCGCAAGCCAGGCTCTCTTTCCTGTACCTACAACTGTTGAGTTTCACACTGCAAAATATCATGCAGAGCATATTAAAGCTGTATTTAGACTTATAACACCCATTTCGATTACCTTTTTTTCTCAGTAAAACAAAAAAAAAAAAAAAAAAAAACTGATGCAAGATAATTTTGACTCATTTCTAGATTTGTCCCTGAGGTTAGAAAATTTCACTTGTCAAGCACAAGGAAACTTAAAATTAATCAATGTTTTCCACAGGTGTGAGGAAAAAATAATAAATTAAGTCTCATAAAATGATTAAATAACTTTTTAAGACTAACCATTTTAGCAGTGCAGTCTGTGTATGTGTGTATTAATGTGTGTGTGTGTGTGTGTGTGTATTGGCAGTTGTGAGTGCTTATACAATGTTGAGTATTCCTGGTGCCATGCGCCGGCATTTGAGCAGACATCTATATTTATTCATCTCTATCACCCACTGGCGTACATGTGCAGCTGTAGGTCCGATTCAGTGTGTATATGAGACTATAGAGGCAGAACCTGTGTGTGTCCTTCAGTACCATCATATGAGTGGGCATGTTTGTGCCAGTGCTGGCAGTGTGTAAACAGAGAGTGACAGTAGAGCACAGAGCTGTCAAACCTGAGCTCAGTGCCCTTCTCTTACAGGACTCACACAGCACCAGAGAGGATATGGGAGGAATCATGCCACTGTAAGAGCTGTGTGTGTGTCTGCATGCTGGCATGTGTGTGCGCTTTTGGGTGTGTGTGTCTGAATGTGCAAGTGTGCGCCTGTTCGCACGTGTTTTGTCTGCGTGCGCTTGTGAATAAGTGTGTGTGTGTGTTTGTGGCATCTGTGTGTTTGTACATGTCTGTGTGCCTGGGTAAATATGAGCGTGTATGCGTTTGCATGTGTGAGCCTGTGTGTGCCTGTACATGAACATGTGTGTGCACGCGCATGCGAGTGTGCAAATATCGGAAGCATGCCCCCAACCTGGGATGTGTTTCCCGAAAGTACAGTTAGCAACTTACATAGTTCGTCCATTCACTGTCAATGGTTCCAACTATGAAAGTTAGCATCTGTGCTTTTGGGAAACCCACCCCTGGACAGGCTCCCAATCAACTGCAGGATGCTCACACACTCCCGCACACAATGCCAATGCTCAGTTTACAGCCTCCAGCCTTGTATATCTTCGGACCTTGAAAAGAAACTGGCTTAGATAGAATAATCCAGGAACACTCCGGCAGAACATGAAAGATCCGCACAAAAAGACTGAGGCTGGGATTCGAACCCACAACCTTCCTCCTACAAGGCAGATGTGCTCCACACCACACCAGGTATTAGAGCAGAGTGAAAATAGTCAGCGCTTATACAGGAGTGTGTACAACGAGCAGACTACAATCAGGCTCCATGAAGCTACAGTGCCATTCAGAGCAAGTTGGCACTGCAGCCCAGTTCAGCAGAGAACAGTGAGTCAGTCAGTGTGATACAGGCCAGCACAGCACAGATATCTCCATGTATCTTGCCAACTTCCTACAAATATATTTATTTGAATTTGCGAAAAAAAAATGAATGTGTGCGCGTGTGTGTGTGTTTAGGCAGAAAAGACTTGAAAAGTACATGGAGAGCCCTTGAGTACAGCAGCTCAGAGCTGAACTCTCACCCAGTATTCCTGCATAATCTGCACTGCGTACCTCTGCCATATGCTCAACAACACAGGCAAGGAAGGGAGGTGTGGAAGTGCGAGAGACAAAGAGAGAGAGAGCGTGTGTGTGCGTGTGTGCGCGTGAGAGAGAGAGAGAGGGTGAGAGAAAAAGCAGTACTGCCGAGGCACACAGTGATGAAAAAGTCGGCTGAGTTATTTCACGACTCCTCCACTGATGAGGTATGTCAGCATCCTGTGCCACAGATGCCGGTCTGTCCCCACATACAGTGAAAGACACAAGTGCCTGAGAGCTCTTTGTCAGAGGCCAGCAGGCAGCAGGAGGGGATATTTATAAGGGATAAAGGGAGAGAGAAAGGGATAGGGAGGGAAAATTATGAGGTAAGAGGGGGAAGGATAACACTGCACATGCACAGAGGGAACAGAAGAGAACGAGGAGTGTGAGGTGACATGTGGCTCGTGTGATCTGAGTCTTCCAGAGGGAGAATTCACTTCTGGAAGGCATCTCTTCTGTATACACACAATGAGGAAGAAGCACTTCCAGGAAGAGAAGAGCAAGACAAACAGCCAGCAAACGGTTCTTACACTTCTGGAATTGCAAATTGCACCCACCCAAGGTGTGATGTGATGCAATGTGCAGGGCTGGGATGTGGTGTGATGTGATGGGCTGGGATGTGGTGTGATGTCATGTGCTGGGATGTGATGTAATGCAATGTAGTGAAATGTGATGACATGTTCTGTGGTGGGATGTAATTCCATGAGGTGTGATGTGATGTCATATGCTGTGATGTAACCTGATGCACTGCAGTTGTAGCTGACCTCTCTAACTGCAGGGCTTATGGCAAGCCGTTTTAACATTTAATAGCTAGACTGGATATGTGTTGCAGATATCCGCAATTCAATTCTTCCTCGTCAAAAATAGTATTTCAGATATCTACAATGACATTCTTCAAATCCACAACTGTCATTTCAGATATCTACAACGTCACTCTTCCTAGGATAAATGACGTCACTTTTGCCATTCATGTGAATGGGGTTTCTCATTACAGATATCTACATTTCAGTTGCAGATATCCGCAATGTGAATTACGGATATCTGCCACTGAATTACGACTAGTTGTAACTCCAGTTTGAGATATCTACAATTAAATTTTGACTCGTCAAAATTCCGGTTCAAGATATCTTTAATTGCACTCAATTCAAGATATCTACGTTGTCCTTTGCAGATATCTTAAATTAAGTTTTGCCTAGTCAGAGTGACATTGTAGATATCTTTAACTGGATGTATGTCTAGTCAAAATTAATTAGTAGATATCTCAAACTGGAATTTGGGAAACACATAATTTAATTGTAGATATCTACTATCAAGTTACAGATATCTCGGAGAGAAATTTGATTAGATATATCTCAAATTGGAGATATCTTTCACTTACATTCTGCCTAGTCGAAATGTAATTAAAGATATCTTGAATTAGAGTTTTGACTGGGCAAAATGACATTGTAGATATCTGTATGCCAGAAAGTTACGGCAAGCGGGAGCGGCGCTGCGTGTTGATTCAAAGCTGCATTCAAACGCCATGTCAGAGCAAGCAGAGGCCGAAGGTGTTTTTGAGCGTGTTTTTAATGCCGCAGCTCGTGCACGACAGGAGCAGTCAAATGCACAGGGTTTAACGTTACTTTCTACAACAAGACGACTCTTTCAGCTTTTACTCCAGGGGCGCATTTCCCAAAAGCGTAGTCGCTAACTAAGTTAGCAACTTACATAGTTCGTCCATTCACAGTCAATGGGCCCAACTATGTAAGTTAGCATCTGTGATTTCGGGAAATGCACCCCAGAATTCGTCGTAGGTCCTCAAGTGTGTCTGGAGACTGCAAATATTCGATACGCTGTAAATTTCTACCACAAGTCTCTAGTGAACGAAGCCCTTGGTGATAAGCTCTTTCTATTTTATGGCATTTTCTAACAATGTTATCCACAACAGCAACCGCCATTTCTTCCGCTAACGATAGCTAACGCTGCACAACAATTCTGACTGGTCATAATGACGTTTGAGATATCTTTAATGTTCATTCTGCCTAGTCAAAACTGAATTACAGATATCTACATTTGTCAGATGGGATGCGTGACGAGTCGAGTGTCGCTTTCAGTGACGTCCCTGCTGATATCTGTAATTCAGTTGTGACTAGTCAAAACTGAATTACAGATATCTCTAACTGTAGTTTTCACTAGTCAGAATGACGTTATAGACATCTTGAATTAAAATTCTGACTAGTTACAACGTAATTAAGACGAGTCAAAATGACGTTGTTGATATGTGCAATGTTAATCCCGGATAGTCAAACTTCACTACTAAATGTTAAAACGGCTTGCCATACAGGGCCTCTATAACAGGCAGCCACACAGAGGAGACAGCAGGCAGCTCCCTACACCTCACACATTCTGGAGTGCTGCAGTCTCTGCGGTCTGTGACTCCAACCACAGACCTATAACACACACGCACGCACGCACGCACGCGCACACACACACACACACACACGCACGCACGCACGCACACACACACACGCGCGCGCACACACACCTTCCTTTTAATGAGTCCAGCTCATGAAATCTGCTCATCCTAAGCCTTCAGCAGAATAAATTAAGGCATGTATGAAAACACAGTCACTGACTTCATGATGGATTCGGCCACATGATGAAAGCTGCAGGTGTCAGTAGAGTGGGGCGTGTCGGAGAGACCGGGTCGGCGGGGGAATCTGATAAAGAGCGTCTCACAGCAGGGACTTTCCTCAGTACCATCTGAAACCAGGTCTCTGCGTCTCTGCTCACGCCATGTGCAGCACATCGAACCTTATCATGCATGAGGACTTGAGGAGCCTGAGTACTGATCATCACATCTGCTCCACACGCAAACACACACGCAAGCACACACACACACACACAAACAAGAGCCCATCTTGAGATGGGATCACACCAGCCGCTCCTCCTACCCCAGGTGTCCTCGCTTGGAGCACATCCACCTTCGACCTCAGGCTGCCGTCACTTTGAGCTCATCTGTAAAGTTTAGTGACTGCATCCTGCATAGTCACAAAGCTATTGGGATAACAAAATCTGTCCACAGACTGATAAAAAAGACATATAAACACCTGGCAATGTACTCAAACCTGCTTCTGTGGTAATTCCTACAATAACAGGAGTCTCCTGGACCACATTGTGCCATGATGACACACACACACACACACACACACACACACACACACACACACACACACACAGACTCATAAGGTAAAAACAATTCCAGCCAATGCTGTCGTGGCTGGTAACAACTAACTAAACTGCAATAGCCATTCACTGCCACACATGGAAAACAACACATGCACACATACACTCACACACAGACCATGACTCCTGAAGGAGGAATACATGTGGAAAACACAAGAACACAGGGTCAAGGTTTAAGCCCAGGAAGCATTTGAAAATACCCTCTGTCCACTGTGGTAAATCCCACACATAAGCACCAATAATACAGCAGCAAGAACGGACTCCCAGATATCGCCATACAGCAATCAGACCAGCAGGAGTGTTCCAGGAAGCCATCTATGAGCGCGACACAAAGACCCAGCGAGGGACAGAGGAGTGACCGGTCCCAGAGAAAGGCCACTGTGTTATTCCAGAGCACGCTCAGTAATGGCCGTTTGTGTTGGGCAGTGAATGACTCCATTCATCCGCAGTTTAAACAAGAGGGAAATCTCGGGCTGACCCACTGCCTCACGGACACTCGTACATTCAGCCCTGCTGACCTCCAGGGTAAATACAGTCATAGCTATCAGCAGCAGTGTTAGCATTAGCGTTAGCATTAGCAGCACTATCCAAGATTCATTACAGAGCTGTTTTCTTCTCTTTCTACTGATGAGCCGCCCTTCCCCCACAACAGAGATGTTTGAGTCAGCATTATACAGTCAGCCAGGAAGGTCATCCTGACATCGGACGCATGCTGAGCTCAGTGTGCGACAAAGCACGCATGCGCACAGTGCACAGACACACACACATACACACAAACAAACAGACACGCACACACAAACACACACACGCGCACGTGCATACACACACACACACATGCACACGCGCGCGCACACACACACACACACACACACACACACACACACAACCACACGCGCGCATGCACAAACACAAACGCAAACACTTCTGTACCATTAATCGACCACTTATCATGCAGAGAGAGGAAACAGAGGAGGGCATCTCTTCTTCCCACCCTCCCTCTCCACACTCTATTCCCACACACACACATACACGCTCACAGTTAGAGGCACAGCTGTGTGACCCTGGAGCATCATCACTGCGCTTCCTCTGTTCCCTGAGTGGCCATCCCAGCCGTTTCCGTCACGAAGAGGAAACTGAGGGCGAGCTCATGCTCACCGCGTGCCAAACACCGTCAGCACCAAGGACGGGCTCTCGAGAACGAGGCCTTGGACACTCAGCATTCTTATCCTTTACTGCCAAATAATTAGCACGGTACGCAAATACAGGTTGTGCTGCTGGTTCAGCTTGGTTTTCACCCAGACCTTAATTCCAGAAACACAAGAAGTCAGGCAGTTGTCATGAGTAACGTGTAATGTGTGTGTGCGAGAGTGTATGTGGGTGGACAATGATATAAAATACGGTTGTGTGAACAAGCCTGACCATGTCACACGCTCCTGATAGATGAAGTGAACAGCA
Organism: Gymnothorax javanicus; assembly: GCA_029692085.1. Lineage (NCBI taxonomy): Eukaryota > Metazoa > Chordata > Actinopteri > Anguilliformes > Muraenidae > Gymnothorax > Gymnothorax javanicus. The sequence continues at coordinate 77,677,457 of CM056197.1, read as the reverse complement.
AACCTCGCTTGCTCAACTCCTCCAGCAAAATCAGACGATTCTCTGGAGTACCGCGTTCGGCAGAGAGAGGGCGCCAATGCTCCACAAACAAACCGCAGGTCTCAGACTCTGACCGAGACGTGAAGATTGAGACTCCAATTCTTCATCCTAATCAAATAAGTGGCAACCGCAGACGTGTTAGAGCGCGCCTGCGGCCTCAGACTATTACTGCAGACACCTCAATGCGGGAGCACGGCGCAATTATACTGCTGACATCACAGCTCGCCTCACATCCATCAGCCTGTTCCATATCCCTGCAGTCCACACACACACACACACACACACACACACAAAATTCTCCAATCACATTCCTGTAGTCCACACAGACGCACGCACACATGCACGCACGCACGCACACGCACACGCACACTAATGTTGAATCCTACCACTGCAGCTGACACGTTCACACCAAGAAACCATGCAATCACGGCAGAGGAGGGGCGTTGACAGACCGCAAATCGGAGATGCAGAAAAAAAAATGCAGAGATGGCCAATCGTAAGCAGATATGCAGGCAAAGAGAGAGGCAGTGTTTCCTAGAGCGCAGCTGAATAGAGGGGTATGCAATCTAACAGGATGAGTGAGATTTCTTTGAAAAGGGTGACACATCAGAAGTGATGTCATTAAGCGATGACATCAGAGGACTGAGCTCCATTTTTAATTTCACACAAGGGGAGTGAGGAATAGGTAGCAGGCCCTCAGCAAACAGTGTTTCTCGTGGCCCCAGTACACAGATCACAGATATAATGGAAGAACCAGAATATACCAGACTCAGACAGAGAGAGAGAGAGAGAGAGAGAGAGAGAGAGAGAGAGAGAGAGAGAGAGAGAGAGAGAGAGGGGCACGATGAAGGCTGAGGCAATTAAAGAAGAAATAGGGTGTGGAGGCAACAAAGAAAAAGGGCAGAAGGATGAAAAAGCATAACTGAAGCTTTACTGAGTCCAAAACACTGACTGCATCCATCTTTCCTCCCTCCCTCCTCTCCTCCCTCCCTCAGTTATTGTGATTCCAACATTTCACTGGAAATACACATTCAGCAGTGTCAAATAAGCAACAAACACAGAGCAAGTATCTGCTTGGATAGTCAACTTTCCCTTCCTCTAATGCTTGCCTCTCTCGCTCTCTCCCTCTCTCGCTCTCTCTCGCACGCACACACACACACACATACAAAAACAAACACAGACGAACACACACACACACACACACACATACACACATACACAAACACACAAACATTGCCTCAAGAGAGCGATTATTTACAGAAAACAGACCTCTCCGTTTTCAGTCTATTTCCAGCACGGCATCCTGGGTGAAAAATACACCAGTTCAACCACAATAGATGACTCTGGGTTGTTAATAACAATGTTCTTTTATGGATCATATATCAAAAGCTTCAAGGTCAGATCAGAGAGGCCCAGAGAGCACAACCATGTCTAACGAAACCCAGATCTGCCCAGAAAACCCCTACAATCCTAAAATGAGTGTCAAAACCTATCCAGCTAATCCATATACACATAGAGTAAAGCTAACCAACCAATAGCACAGCTGTCAAAACCGAGCACTACCCCCCTAACACACCCCTGTCCAAACACACAGCCTCAGTCTCATGAGAATGGCCCGGGCCTGGTCCACTCAGGACCGTGGGAGAGAGGGGCGTGTTTGTGTGCTTCGGACGGTCAGGATCATCAACGCCAAGGCTCTGTCGCATGGTCAGACGCAGTCAGGCGTGGTGCAAATTTAAAGGTTTATAAAATCATTTCACGACTGCAGGAGACAGAGGAGAGAGAGAGAGCACAGGGAGAGGAGGGGAGAGAGAGAGAGAGAGAGGGGGAACATATGAGAGGGGGGAGGGGAATGAAAGACAGAGCAGCGTGGGAATGAGAAAGACAGATTTACGGTCACACCTTCGGAGAGAAAGAGCCACTCTTCCCCCGAGTTTATTGTAGCACAGCCAGACTGTGAGCAGGGACACGGTTAGTTAATCACAGGTTAATGAGAGAGGGAGAAATAAAAAGAGAGAGAGAGAGAGGGAGAGAGAAAGAAAAAAAATGAGATAGAAAGAAAGAGTACATGCAATAGAGAGTGTGAGAGAGTGCAGTGTAATGAGCAGCGTAGGGTGACAGTTGATGTGTAAGGCCTGTGTACAGGACTGGATCGAGTACAGACACAAACAGCGACAGAGTGAAGAAGGTGCCAGTTTGAACAAACAAGTGGGAACTGGACAAACTTAATGTTCCTCCAACTGCTCTCATTGCCATGGCAACCCCTCAATTAAAACCACACCCCTGCCCTGCACACTTGACCTGACCTCCTCCTCCACCTCCCCCTCTGTCACCGCCTTCTGGGTAATTAAGCACCGAGCTGAGTGTCATGTCAGCACCGGCCCCGCCCCCCAGCAGCCGCATCATCACCCTGCACCACTCCTGCCTTCAGTATGAAGACTCCGGAAAGGTTTTATAAGCCCACAGGCCGGGCAGGTCAGAGTGTATCAGATAACATCAGATACGGCTGGAATTCAGAGCAATTCTGAGTATTTAATGGTGCTGGTTTGGTGAGTGCACATGTGCTGTGTGCGTATAAATGTGTTTGAGTGTGTGACTGTGTGTGTGTGTGTGTGACTGTGTGTGTGAGACAGAGAGACAGAGAGAGCGCCTGTTTCACGATTGACACCAACATGTGAACAGAGCGACTGCATGTCTTCAAAGTGCAGTGCAGAGATCCATGAAGCCACATTAGCATTTTCACATTGACACCCTGTAGTAACCCAGCCTAATGGAACATGGGAGGAACAGTGAGGGACTTTAGAGAGGGACAAAGGAGACTGGAGCACACTGATAAATTAACAACCTTTATGGTGCAAACAGACTAACGTTTCGACACTACTGTGTCTCCATCAAAGTCAAAAACACAGTAGTGTCGAAACGCAAGTCTGTTTGCACCATAAAGACTGTTAATTTATCAGTGTGCTCCAGTCTCCATGCTGCTTACTGCCTGATTCAACTGACTTGTGTGGCAAGATGCGCAGTGAACCTTTTTTTCAGTGAGGGATTTTAGTCACCCTCCCACAACCCACCCCTCACTCCACCAAGACCCAACACGTCCCATCGGCAATGATCAATCACAGGGTTAACGACAACCCCCCTCCCTTCCCTTTGAATGGGCTCGGGTTCGTTAATAAAATAATCCCTTTTTAACGAACACATCCGGAGGCAGTCAGGGTCCAGCTTAAGAGGACCGAACCCTCCACGGCAGCCGCCCGTTTGAAGGAGTCCGACCACGGCACAGGAAGCTAACGACAGGAGACAAGAGGGACCAGGATGAGGGGCTGAAGCTCAGGAATGGGCCATCAGTGCTGCTTGTGCTTCAGTCTCTCCAGCGGTCAGCGACAGCATGATTAATGTCACTCAGGAGCACTGGAATCAGGTTTGGATCAAACAGGAGTGAGATAAAGGGACGATTGAATAAAGGGAGAGAGGTGAAGAAAAACAGGAGGAAAAGAGAGATGAAGGAGCCCCTTACCCTCCACCCATCCCTCTTTCACCCAGCGGCTCTCACACCCGCTCACACGCACAGCCACACACTGATCTCAAAGTCCATCACTATAATCCAGCCATTACTGGCAGAACAGCACGTCGCTGCAATCCTGCTCCCTCCAGTTTAAAGTAGAAATGAAGCCCCTCTTTGTGCGAAAAGGTTCTGCGTCACCCCGCCTTTCCCCTTCCTGGATTTGCGCTCAAAAGGAAACGAGAGGCCGGCAACAGAGCAGCTATTTCAGGTCCGAGCGGGCAGGAAGCAAACAGGAAGCGGAGGAGGAGCACTTCCTGTGGCTATGCTACAGACAATCTGTGGCTGTGAGAAATCCATGACAAAGCGCGGGGATTAACAGGCTGCGTGACTGCGGACGGGCTGCACAATGCCAGGGAAACCACAGACTCTCACTCCGCCAGCTGACTGTGAAGAGCCGACAGCGCGAGGTGAAGCCCTGCAGCGGAGCTGGTGTACAATGGGGAGTTACACCTCCCAGAGAGCCCCTGCAGGCAGCTCAATCACACACTGCAGTAACCGCACACCCAGCAGTACTCCAGCAGGGACAGGAGAAGTTCCCCTTTCCTGCGGAAACAAAGCTGTCCTGTGTGCGCAAAGCTGGCAGACTGAGCCAAAATGGAGACAGAGGAATTACTGAAAGAGCTGTAGAGAGAGGAGGACAGCACACAGAGGGAAAGACTCAGGAAACAGTGACTGTAAGCGCTCCTGTTGAACAGCGACTGACTGAGTTAGCTGTACGGAGCTGGATGAGAGAACAGAGTTGGATGATGGCCAGGAATTCATGCAGGGAAGGAAAAGTGAAGCAAGCGTTCCTCCAAGTCAGTCCCTATACACTTTTCTCCTCTTCTCCCTCTCTCTCTTCTTCCTCACTCTCCCCCCTCTCGGCCCGACTCACGCCCACACCCGCACGCCGTCGTGAGGACAATAGGGCGCCCTGCTGTACCGTGTAATTACACCTCTCTCTGCTCTCTGCCATTACAGAACTGTCACCCCGTCAAGCCCTCAGGAGGAGGTCACAGTCACAGAGGCAGAGAAGAAGAAATGACACGCTTTCCCCCCGAATGCCGCAGCTCGCCCGGGACCTGGGGATGCCCATCCTCCACGTGGGAGTTCAACCTCACTTACCGCCCCTACACCCAAACACTCAAGCCCAATGCCAATGAACTTCTGATGAACTCCAACAGGGGGCGATACAGACCATTGATAGAGTGAAGGAGGGAGGGGGAATTCATCTTATCACCAGTGTTGCTGTTTAATTCTGTAATTTGCGACCACGCCCTGCTGGTATGGGAGATACCCGGCGAGGAGCGTTTATCTCCTGGGTGCCTGCCGTCTGCCATCTAATGCAGCTCAGGGTCGCCATATCTGCATCTCCCTCTCAGTCCTTGGCAACACGGTAAACATGCAGTACATCAAAACAGCCTGAGAAAAATCACACAACACAGCGTGCACAGCATCTTCTACAAATGGCTCTGTTAAAATCACGGGGCTCAATAAAACATAACAGAAGCGTGAGACAAAGCATGCTGTTGAAAATGGATTGCGGTTTATGAGTTATTAATATTAAAGCAAGGCGTTGGGGATATGAAATAAATCCTTAAAATCCAATTCAGGCCTATAAGCTATGAAGAAAAGTTAAAAATAAGTTGTATTGTAGAGATACAAGTAGTTCAAGGTATAGATAGCCAGGTCACCATTTGTAACAGGGACAACTCCACTATTTTTCCCAAGCACAGAGCCTCTTATGCCTGAACTCTCACATGTAGGATGAAGCTGGCTCACTAACACTCCTCTTCTTCCAATTAGCCTCTGAAACATTAGCATCAGACACTGGGCACCACAATTTTAATAAAGACAACGAACTTGAATCACTCTTCTGTGTGCACATGCACACTCACACATACACACACTCATCACTCTCTCGTGCCCTCTCATCCACTTAGACCACTCTTCCTCACTCTCTCTCACACACACACACACACACACACACACACACACACACACAAAACTAACCCTATCCTTAGCCTCATTCACATCTGACCCGTAACCTTAATCAGGACCTCAGATATAATGTTTTGTCTCATTAGAGCTGGGCTTTAGTCCCCATGAGGACTGCTGGTCCCCACAAGGTCTGTGTTAACTCCCAATAAGGTCTCCAGTAGGATACAAAAAACACACCCAAACACCTACACATTCCTGGACCTAATGGCCACAGAAATCACAAGTTGTCCCTGCTCCATCACAAACACCACATGCCCTTCACAAAGATTCACTCTGTTCAAGGAGCTGTGACAGGATTACTGCACATGCTCATAATTTGAATGAAGTGAATCCTCTGCAAGGCACAATCAGATTGCATCGTTGCTAATCAGTCTTTGTTCTACATTGCATTTATGCATTTTAGTTACTCAGGCATCAAGGATTTTCTATGGAAATTGTTCAAACTGGGATATGAAGACTGTAAACTGGTTTGCCAACCGCCAATAATCAAAGAAGAGGGTATTCTTCTTCTTCTATAATGTTCATTGGCAGTTTGTGAACCAGCTTACACTCTTCATATCCTTCTGCTAAAGTGCTAAAATAGCATTTTGAATCCCATAATTTCAGTACAAAACTGCTTAATATAAAAAGCTTAATGCCTGAGGAACTAAAATATGTAAATACAATGCAAAACAAAGACAGATTGGCAAGGGCAGAATCATATTATGACTTGAAGTTGAAAAGATTCACTTCGTTCAGCTGACAATTTTTGAAGTCCTCAGCATGCACCATTATTTCGACACAGCTCCTTTAAATAGGAAGCCTCTTCATAAATTTCACTTTGTTGTTAAATCTCCATCCCTCCTGGTCTGGGCCATGCACTTTCTTTTTCCTCAAGTCCAAAGTCATCAGGTTTTGAGTTTTAACAGGGCTGTGCACCAAGAGATAAGAGATCGTTTGATCTAATTCAGCAGCAGTTTCCTCACTTCTGAGTCAGCGACAGCACAGAACGCCCCTCCTCCAAACCCCACTTTTCCCAGCCCTGTATCAACAGTGTCCACGAGCTGCACAGGGTCAACCAGCAAGCAGTCATTATTATCGATTTCAAATGGATTCTCCAGAGCAAACTGACTGTCAATCACGTTGAAACATACTAGCAGGATGCTTCAAGTAGAACAGCATGTCGGCCAACCCCGTGACTATAGTTTATGGATTACTGTTGTTAGCAGGAAACGTGCCAAAAGGGAGAAGCGGCTAACTTCAGCCAACATGGAGGAAACCCCAGCCTGCATGAAGGGACTCTTTCAAGTACCGACCCAGTTTGCCACAAATTTCAAAGAGCTGCTCTAGTTAGCCAAGACCACTGGTTCTCAAAAGTTTTAGTCTTGAAACCAAAATTAGACAAACTTTAAAGGATCAGGATCCAAATAAAAAAATATAGTACACTTCAGGGACCCCATTAAACAAACAATTCATACCAGTGTAACCTAGAATCTGAAAAAACAGATTCATTCCAGGACCCTCCTCATACACTCCTGTGACTCATCCCAACTCAACCGATTAAGAAACACTAGCCCTGGACCACTGGTAGAACTGACTAGCTGACTGTATTTCCAGTGGGCCAGAACAAGGTTTGACTGGCATGAGATGGGATGCCAGAGATTGGCTGGCAAGTTGAGAGTCTGATAACTTGGCAGGGTCACACAGCTGGAGAATTCATCTCCAATGCGACATCAGCCACACACTCACTTACATTTGAGACCTACAAAGTGGATATGCGTGTGTAATGTGATGCAGCGTGAGGTTCTTTTTGACCACACAAGACAAAACCTTGTTCCCCCACCCTGCCGTGAGGGCGATAACAGGATACGAGCCCAATGTCATTTGAAACCCCTTCTTAAGTGAGCGATCAGTTTCAGGGTCATATGATCTAGAAGTGCTTCGTTTTCAGTTATATTGAAGGTTTCTTAGTGGTTAAGTAATGAGGCCCTGAAGTCAAAGTGAAAAAAGACCTAAAGGGGGGAAAAACTCACTCATCTCTTGACTCCACTTGCAGACGTGCAAATGTGGGCACCATAAAATATTGAAATGATGTGGCAGTGTCTGCAGAAACTAAAAGCTGGAGTGTGGTGAAGGCTGTAGGGCAGTGCCGCCCAGAGCAGAAAAGGCTTTATCTTCAGTGCAGGGGCACAGCATTAGCACCATATTTCATTTAACAGCCCAGCAGCACCTAAGGCCTGTTACTGTAGCTACTGGCGAGACTTAAGGTCAGACTCACCGCAGGGATCATGACTACTGCTTAAAGAACTGGAGATGGGAGCAAGTCAGGAGGCAGCTTTCCTAAGTCTGATGTTTGTTTTAGTCTGATGGGAAGGAATTCCAGGATTGTGGGTGAGGAAATTTCTGGAATGTGGCATGACCCCAGCTCCAGTTCTCTGGTAAAACTTAAGAGGAAGCTCAAAGTCTTTTTTTCCCCCAATATGCTGAGCATCAGATGCACTTCACAGTGATCTCGGCAGAAGAGCTGAAATGGGGGGGGAATCGGAGAGCAGGTGAGGAATGGTTGTTCATGAGTCCGTATGTGAACAAGTATCTATAACCCATGTAAACAAGTGTGAGCACATGCCAGATTTGCGCCATGTGTACATGTGTGAGCGTCTTTCTGTGATAGCATGCGGGCAGGTAAGCGCATTATGTAACCCAGTCTGTGTCTGAGTGCTGGGGGAGATTGGAGCTAATCAGGGTTAGTGTGGATTACAGTGCCACTGAGGGAGAGGTAACACACATAAACACACTGGACAGGGAAACACACACACACGTGCAAACAGAAGCATGACTGTATCAAAGTCAACAGTGTCTCTGCAGAGCAGACATAAATACCTGATTCCAGGATAAATACAAAAATACCATGCCTTATTAGGGACTTTACCAGACTGTTGCACAGTCAGCAACACTTTAGAAATGTTTCGGCTTTCTGTGAAATTCTTTATCAGATCTAAGTAAACCAGCAGGTCCTTATACAAAGATGGCTGTGTTTAGTTCAAATGAAAACAGACAGGACCCTTCCCTCAGAACCAAGTCACACCCTTCAGTGGGCTCCTGTGAAGTCCAAATATCTGTCCCGTGATCCAAAATTCAATTAGGCTACCGAGTCAGCACCTTTGCAAATTAAACCATTGATAAGAATGTATTAGTGAGGGAGAGAAATGAGAAAAGTCCTCTCAAATGTTCACTGAGTAAAAGCTCACAAATAGCGTGAACCTTCCACGAGTGGTTTCAGTAGCAGCACAATGGTCTATGAGGTTTTAAAACACCAACAGGCCAGAGGTGGGTGCAGCAACCCGTCCCTGGACACAAAGGAAAAAACGATGCGGGCCGAGTTCCAGGAGAGAGGGAGAGATACGATAAGAGAACCACAACTCCCCTTAAACAAATCATACCACAGCCAGAGGCCAACAACACGCTGCACTTCACATGTTATAAAGCAGCTTGCTTACAACAGTGGTTTACATCCAGCCAGAGAGAAGCCCCCTACCACACTAAACACAGCCACACATTCGCTCACCCACTGAATCACTCATACATTCTCACTCTCACTGAATCATTAAATCATACTCGCTCTCAATGAATCAATCACACATGTACTCATTCTCACTGAATTGCTCACACATGGCACAGTAAAAATCCTGGAGTTAAATCAACTCCAATGGAGTTTATTTGAGTCCAAGATGGCTCGCATGGAGTCAATTAACTCCATTGGAGTTCAATTAACAATGGGATTTTTACTTTACTCTCTCACTAAATCACTCACACATACTCACTGTCACTAAATCATGCACGCATACTCACTCTCACGGAAACACTCACATATTTATTCACTATCACTGAATCACTCATACATACTGACTCCCATTGAATCACTCATACATTTACTCGCTCTAACTAAATCACTTCATGTTCCCTCTCCAACTAAATCACTCATTCATACTCATGCTCAGTAAATCATTCCCATATGCTCCCGCTCTAACTAAATCACTCATACACATTCACTCTCTCTGAATCACTCACACGTTACCTCTCTAAGTTAAATCACACAAACATACTGAGGTCAAGAAGAAACACTCATTATGCTCAATATAACAGAGCCTGAAAATTGACAGGCAGTGAGACAAAGTCTGTTTCTCAAGGCCTCAGCTATTTTATAAAAAAGAAATTTATTCAGATCAGTTTTATTTCTCGGGTCTCATCACACTCCTGCTCGAAGGCACAGGAAAGGCCACCCATAACAAAGGGGCAATTTGAGAGGCATTCAGACAGGGGTTCACCCTGAAGAAAACACACAAAACACAGGCAGGTGACAGTGAGCTTCACCTGTCGGAGCTGTGACTCAATCAGGGGGCTCCACCCTGGCCCCGCCTCCTATCAGCACAGCCTGAGGGGCAGTGACATCACACATGCCATGTGCTCACCAACTGAGCTGTGAAAACCCCTGAGCCAACAATTTATCAACTACCTTAATGAGGGATTCTCCAGCATGCCACACTAGAGCACTCCCAGAGAGATAAAGTGTCCAAGTTCCCCAGTAGTGGCTATGCGACGATTATAGAGAGTATAAACAGTAGTTCCTTCAAAGATACTCTCTGAGTTACATTCAGTCACGGGATTAACGTGAGTGATAAACAGAAGGGAAAGCCTCCGCTAATTCAAACAATGAACTTTGACGGGCACAATGATTCACAGACCAAATAAAACCGAGGCGGAAGGACCAACCTTTCTTGTCGCTCAGGTCCTGGAGAAACTGCCTGTAGGCAGCCGAAGTACTCATTTCGCCAAAACCCCACCACCGCGAGCAAACGGAAGGAAGTAAAATCAGAGAGAGGGGAAAAGATGGACAGTGATAAAGAACACAAGGGGCAAATGAGAGAGAGAGAGGAAGGGAGAAAGAGGGAGAGAGGGAGGGAGAGAGAGAGAGAGAGAGGGAGGGAGGGAGAGGGGTTGGCAGTTGGTTCCAAGGCTCTACAGAATCCCTCAGGTCAGAAGGTACACATCCACCGGCTCTCGGATAATCCCGGCTCGGAGATCTCTCCCCCTTACTCCTGGTATTTAAGTGTGTTTTCCACAGAAGGCAGTGTGGCAGTGAGCGCCGCCCGACAGTCCCCAGCCATACTGAGACACCAGCCTCTTTCAGCCCACAGCCGGATAGCGGAACTGCACTTTGACCACAAGACAGGTGATGTCACTGCCAGAGCCAGAGCATGTGCTCAGCCCACTGCGTGTGTGTGTGTGTGTGTGTGTGTGTGTGTGACGAGTGTGTTTCTTATTATCCAAACCTCAGCTGTGTGTAATTGTGTATGTTTGTGTGTGTGTTTACAAGGACAAGTGCCTGTGAGAGAGAGTGCATACGCTCTTGTGCGTGTGTATTTATGCGAATGCGTCTTAGGTACTGAATGTGAAATCTCCTTCCTTGTTAATGAATGCAGCACACACTTCAAGAATGCGTGCACATCGCCGAATATCTCGTAAATCAATGTGAAAACATTTGAATGTCGATTTGTACATCCGTTTTCTCGCTGATTAATTGGCAATTTTCGTAAAACATAAGAGCGCAGTCCAGTAAAAGTATTCTCTCCCTCTCTCCCCTTCCTACCTCACCTCCGGTTCACAGCTGAGGAAGGTAAACAGGGGAGTGAATGATTACCTCAGCCTAACGATCTCTAATCTACAGGACTGCGCAGATCTACAGTACTGCAGGGTCAGAAGCCCCATATGCCACTGGTGCCATTGAACTAACCTACTGCCTTACATTAACACAGTACTGTAACTCTGCAACTGTAAAACACTTCAACCTCGACCTCCCAGAGGTCGAGACACTGGGATTCCCAAACAATCATAAATCATTTTACGTTTATGCTTAGATTTCAAAGTGGGCAGATTTTTTGCTTTTCTGCTGAGTGGAGCAAAACTAGTGTAGCTAGCAAAAAAATTGCCACCTGATTTGGGCCCTTGAGTATACCGCTTCCATGAGCAAGCACAACATTTCTGTACAAATTCTGAAATATGCCATGTATTAATGCAACAATATTTTTTTTCTTGGTTATGTGAATGTGTATTAACATATACAGTATATCCTTCAGACACCCTGCATAATAAGTTCAAGTATCTTCTTTTCAGCACAATAAATGTCAGAGGCGGCATACCTATTTGCAAGTAAAATGTTTTATTTTTTTAAATCATATTCTGTGATGTTGCGCAGGTTTGCCTCACAGAATAAACGTTATGTTTTCTTTATGAGTGAGAAGTAAGAGGCTCCAGCACTTTACAGGGGAATAAATTGCCAGAGCTTAAATCATCGAAAACAAGTATAAATAATAACCAGAACAGGGCAGTTCTGAACTGCCTAAAACTGAGTGGACTGGCAGAAATCTGAAAATGATTTGTTTAAGCAGTTCAAGATGAATGAGTATAACTTTACTAACAGTAAAAAGTGTGACCTGGGGAGAAGAAAAATAAAAAAGCCAGTGGAACAGAATACTGCTTACATATCTCTGACTAACCAAACTGAAAGCTAAAGCAACAGTATGACGCTGAGCCAGTGAAACAAGACTTCATGAGTACAGTAGCTTAATACGATAAAATGGCTGGTGCAGGAAAACAGCGAAGTAAAGATAAGGTAGCTACAGTAAACAGAGCCATGTTATGAAGCTAATAATAACAACAACAGACGAATCGTAGCTTCAAAGAAACTAATTTTCACAAAATAGGTTTTAAATATGATGTTTTACTAGAGGATAATAAGAAAGATTAGCTGCAAGCTTCAATGAACCACGCAAGAATATTGTACAATTTACCCATATTAAATTTGCAGAGCACATAATTTTAAGACACAAAATTGAAAAAATCTCAGTTTGAAGTGGACGTGCAGGGGCCTGAACTAGTAATTTCAGTTCGGGAGTACATCTGCTCCAATTTGCAGCTGATTGGCCGAGCCGTTTGAGAGTACGATAACTGTTGAACAAATGTTATATCTCAGAAACTACAAGTTGAGACCAAAAATACAAATATGGAATCGGTAAGATCTTTTATTTCAAAAGAGGAAAAAAATTTAGCAGGAAAACCAGAATTAAAAATTTAATTATTTCAAAAGTGTCAAAGATGTTAACAAGAGAACTAACACATCCTTGCAAAACACGCTGAACAGTTTGAAGTCTGAACAAGGTTCTTCTGTGAAAATATGCCTAATTAGGTATTCGCTGAACACCTGGAGGAGAATAAAGTGCATAAGAAAAGTACTGTCTAGGCTATCAATGTTGTCCACCACTTAAAATAAACACAAATCACAAAAATTGGGCGCTACATTTTTGTTTTTGGTCCTGTCCATAATGAACCTCACTTACGTACTTTCAATATAGACCTTCCAAAACCAGTAGAGCAAACAAGTATGTTTGCACACATCCACACCCACACACAACAACCACACACAAACAGTGACACCACAGGAACAGAAACACGCAAGCACACACATAATTATCTCAAATACACAAACACTCACCGAAAGAGTCTCATAAACAAACCCTTATGTCCACAAACTGTGACTGAATAAACACAAGACAGAAAAGCCCAAGTGAGCGCGATCACAGCCTGTGTGCGGCTATCTGACGGCCATTATCAGTGATTAGCAAGATGGACTGAGAAAGGTTGAGCTATTCTAATCTGCACACTCACTCACTCCTACACAGGGCCATGTTTGTGTCCCACAGCCAAACATCTCAGATGGAGGAAATCAGACGAGAACCATGTTTGTGTATGTGTGTATGTGTGTATGTGTGTGTGTGTTTGTGCACGCGTGTGTGCACATGTGTGTCTGTGAGAGAGAGAGAGAGAGAGAGAGAGAGAGAGAGAGAGTGTGTTTGTGCATGCGTGTGTGCACATGTGTGTCTGTGAGAGAGAGAGAGAGAGAGAGAGAGAGAGAGAGAGTGTGTGTGTGTGAGCGAGTGAGAAGGAGCATAATAAAGTGTGTATGTGTATGGACTGAGAGGGAGGGGGGTTCCATAAACATCCAAATGTGAGGAATCATCTGTAAAGGGGGTGACCTGCAAACTCATCAATTTTAAAACTGAAGTCATGATGCCTCCCCCTTCGATCAATAGACGAGGCAGAGGGATTGATCCAAAATGCCCTTCAGCCCCTCTCCTCCAACCGGCACAAGTTACAAGTAACCCCCCACTCCCCCAAACTTCCAGGCCCGCTGAACTTCCTCACCAGTAATCAGATCCATCCTGCCACCCCATAACACACCAATTGGAGCCAGACAGACAAATTCCTCCCCGGACTCATTAATACAATCCCACTCAACAGAACACAAGCCCCGCCTCGACACCAGCAATATGTTCCCACACCAGGAGAACACCCAGTACACCAAGCACTGGCACAAAGGACTCTAAAAAAAGAGCAGTTAATGAGCTGCGTATTCATTTGTCTTCCAGTGCGGCAAAAAAAACCACACGCCAGCAGTGTACTTCAAGCAATAACAAGAAAACACAAAATCGGACTGCAGTGCCTCCAGCTGGAATAGCTTCATAAGCCCTAAAAGGTGACCTTCGGCCCCCACCTACAACTGACAATATGTCAGCTCAACCCTCCACCCAATGACGTTCAAAAACTAATCAGTTTAGCAGGCCTCTGTGGGGAATTATCATGTCTGATTTGGTGAAAACTCCACCACTCCTTCCGTTGATATAGTGCAGAGTATATATTTGTGACAAACGCATGTACGGACAGACAAACAGAAAACAGTATACTTCCCGCCCACAGTGTGGGCAAGGGAATACTGATATACAAAAAGTATTAATAAACATAAAAGAACAGCTCACATTTACGCAAATTTATGCCTATATTTTGACAAAATGTGCTTCTTTAGTTGACATAACTCCAAAAAACATGCAGCGCAGAAGACATTTTTACATATTAAAAGCACAGCTGGTCCTTCACAAAGTTTATCACTCTGAATTTTAATAATCTGAAACCACAGCACAATTATTCTTCAGACACCAGAATCCACAATTACGATGACCAGGACACTGGACTAAACACTGTTGTCAATTTGATATGCCAATGACAAAAAACTAAATTACCAGAGATAATAAAAATCAGCAGTTGACCATACATTTGTGAATCAAACACCGATAACCCAGCCCTACAAATGCTTCCACTTTTTGAGCACCTTACTATACTGCTCAGCCAACAATTTACTGGCACATCCCTAAAGCAGAGCTCAACCCCCCCGTGAATGGTACATTCCAACATTATAGCTCTGGGGATGCAAGGATGGCTTCTCTCATTGCCATGGTTTCCCATAAGCGAGTCAAGCCAAACCCTTTCAAATCAGTTCTTCAACAGGTCTGTAACAAAATGATCCCAGACCACACTGCCAACTTGTGCACAGTTTACCTTTTACAAGGTTCTTTTACAAATTTTAATTAAAATAAAATAGTTTAGTCAATAATTGAGCAAAATCAGCGAGCAACACTGCACTCTGAAAATAAAAAGCTGGGTTGTGGCCCCCATCCCCCCCAAATCCATTTACCCAACCTCCCCACACACCCCACACATCTCCAGAGACCCCTCACCTCCGATTGGGGTCAATAATATTGACCAATATATTGATTAGTGAATAAATTGCTAGACCGATCAATGGACAGTCAGCACTAATGAACACAAGCATTAATGAATGAGTGATGAATGAGTGAATGAGCGTCCTCTTACCTGGATGTGCAGGGCCCAGCAGTGACAGGAGCAGCATCAACATGAAAGGAGAAAGAGAGAAAGACTTCAATTAGCCGGGGAGATGAAGTGTGTTTGAGGCAGGACATCCTGATGCGGGTCTCGAGAAGGGCAGGAGGAGAGGACAGGCAGCCACACCACAGGGCTCCCTCTGTAATGGCCTGGTGGTAAACACTCATCCGGTGGCAAAGGCCCACACCCTCACTGCTAGAGAGGGGTTACTGTTCTACAGCCAGTCTCAGCTCATTTACTGATGCAAGCAGCAATATTCCCATCACATCATGATTTTTTAGCAGTGCTGTGTTCTTAATCCTAGTACAGTAATGCACGTCCAAAATCAGTGGCAGTCACAGGATTGATTCCTCACAGCAGGAAAAGCCAAGAGAGTTGATAAACTGGGGTTAGCGGTACCAATAAAAAGAAGAATTTATTTTAAAATGCGCGAAGGCGCAATCAAAGTTTCGGTCCACGCCATGTCTACACCGGGATCGAACAAATGACACTGGAGTCAAAAACAAGCCCACACCTTTGCTGCCCACACCTCATGGGATCAACTCTGACTCTGACCAACCAATCATTTCACAGAACCAAGTAAAAGGCTGTAATGCCGAAACAACAAAAAAAATGATATTACTGGCAGTTAACTGCACAATTTCCAAAATCAAAAAGCCATCTGACTCCTGAAGTGACAGGAAATGTAAGGGAGACTGAAGTGTGAGGAGTGATTGACAGGGTGAAAATGAAAGCAGCAATCAGAAAAGCTCATTTCCATCTCAGAGGGAGGGAGAGAGAGAGAGTGAGAGAGAGAGGGAGAGACTGACATTGTGCTGCACAGTCTATAACCGTTTGAAGAACTGTGAATAAAGGAAAACAATTATGATTAATTACAATGAATCAAGACAATCTACATTCCAGTGTTTTTTTCTTTCATTGTCATCATCATCATCCTCATTTTTGCTTTCACAGTTGAAGAACTGTAATCGCTTTGCCGTAAGTTTCAGGAATGTAGAGTGGCACTGGTGACTCATGCCAAAGGGAATCTGGACCGAGCGAGGGAGAGACATCTGCAAATGTAAGTAATGTAGGTCACACACTTTACAGAGATACGGGAGGGAGGGATGCAGGGAAATGCTGAGAGTGACAGAGGACAGTGCGGGGGGGGGGGGTGACCAGCAGCACTGAAGCTCCAGAGCAGAGTTCAGCTCCTGAACCATGGCAGAGGCAGCTAGACCCAGCGAGCCGAGCACAGACACAGCATGAGAAGAGCTCAGAGGACAAGCCAGGGTTTTGAAACAGAATCCTGTCAAGTGACAGTTTATGAGTCTAAGGGACTTGTTCAAACCTCATTGCTGGCTCCATTCATTCCCTCGTGTGTGCATGCCTGTAAGGGCCTGTTTCTGTGTGTGTGTATGTGTACAGAAGAACAGTGAACTGCATTTGCTTTTTGCCGCTCCAAACTGCAGCCCACTGCACATACCACAGGCAAATGCCCAACACAAAAGGACCACAGTGCCCACCGTCTGTTCCTCAAGTCTGTTCTTACAGCTGGTGCGCCTTTTTAAAACCTCCCCTTAACACAAAACCCAATAAAAATCAGTTCCTCCAAGTAATGAGTGACATTTAATTTGTTTTTCCATGAGAACACAATATGTTATAGTCTGGGCACATTTGGCTGTGATCTGAACCCCTGGCCAGTCACACGAAGATTGAGGTTTAAGACAGCTGGTGGACTCCATTGTTTCAGATTTATTTTCCATTTTCTGCACCAGCAAATGAGTGCACACATTACAGTTGCAGCCAAGAGATACATGCACACGCGCAGTCACACACCACTAAATATAGGTGAATAAAATGCATATGATTGGAGACAACACCAAAAGACTGCCAATAAATGCCTGAATACCAACCTGATGTTTAAAGTACTAGGGAGTAATGGACCCGCAGAGATGGAAACGTGGGGAAAGCCAAAAGGATTACAGGCCAAACCGCACACTGCCACCAACTGTGGAGGAAAAGCCAGGAAACTCAAGGAGAAAAGAGAAAATGAAGGAGCCAAAATGAGGACATGATTGGACAATAAAGCAGGGGAGAAAGGAAATGGAGCAGAATGAAGTGACAGACAGAAACAGGGAAACAGAAGCTCTCAGCAATAAAGGAATGAACTATAAAAAGGACAAAATTCAGAAAATGCCTGTGATGCAGACAGCGATAACGCTGTCGGAATCATATTGAATGACTGTGCACAGGCTCTGGCTTCAACATGTAAGCACCACCTCGCAATCTGAGCCTCTGAGAGACACAGCAAACCAGCGAATCACCCCGGACTCCAGCACTGCAGGTGTGAAGCGTGCAGACGCACTCAGGGTTTTCACTGGGACACAGTTCTCCACATCTCCTCAGTAACTGTAACTGGGATTTGTGTCCTACATGGGCACATTATACTGCCCACCCAAAAACTCTAGAGCACTGGAAACTTCAAATTATAAAGTCTGGGGGGCGCCCCGGTGGCTCATCGGTCAAAGTGCGCGCACCATAAAGGCTATGTCCTTCCCGCGGCGACCCGGTTGGATTCCAGCACAGGACATTTGCCACATGTCTTCCCCCATTCTTCTCCCCAACTTTCCTGTCACTCTCCACTGTATATCTATCAAAATAAAGGAAAAAATCCCAAAAAAAATCCTAAAAACAAAAAAAAAAAAAGACAAAGTCTACCCAAAAATCCTCCTGAACTTCAAATTTAAAAGCCAAATTGAGAAATTTTGAAAAAACTGAAGGCGATGAATCATGCGCAGATGGGTGACAAATTAAAGGAAAAACCAAAGTAACTGGGCAGAGAGGCATAACTTTGCGGTTTGCTGCATTTTTAAGGCATGACTCCTCTCCAGTTGCCCACTTAAGGATCACTTTCAAAGGTCAGAAATGATAAAAGCACTTTCTGTGTGTAATGGTGCAGCACCCCTGCAGTTATTGTGAAAATGGTGCAGTCAGTCAGCATTCAAGGCCAAAGAAAGGGTGAAGAAGCAACAGGTACGACAGTCAAAGCTCCATGACGATGGAGAGGAGCAGGGAAAACGCACAAATAAAGCTTTAGCTAGTCCAACTCTCCAGTAGCGAGATGTCGGAGGTGTGAAAAGCCTGCAGTAACCTTGCCTGTTGATGCTGGATTACAGTTCACATGCGCCTTCATCTGCAACCAAGCATTGATTCTCTCAGCTGCAATGATCACTTAACCCTTCTAACCCTGTATTACATAAAGGGGTCGTGACCCCCACCTGTGCCGAAACACAGCTTACTGTGATGGGAAAACCACCTGACCATCAACAAGGTCACATGACAACCAAAAGTCATGTGATCAAAGTCATGTTTGGAGGTCGGTTTTCCAGCATTCTGGGTTATTGCATGTTTTCTATGCAGCTGCTAAACCGGCCTGTCAGATTCAAAGGGTTTGATAACAGACCGATTTATACCACTATTGTACACTGCATCACGCAGTTAGGATGCATTTTTATCCATATTAGTAATGGCATAAAAAGTTGCCGCGTCCTTCAAAGATTCTGAACTCATGAAGTTCTTCAATCATCAGAGATTCGCTTCTATTTATTTTAAAGGCTCAGTGCAGGTTAAGCTGTTTTCCCAAATGTTCCGTATGGTTTGAAATGCTCAATATGTCTTCCAGCTGAAAAATATTATTTTACATGCTTAAAGCATTTCAAAAGTCCGAGTGCCATCTTAAAAAAGGAATTGGCTTGAATGGAGTTAAATGAGGAAAAACAAAACAAAAAAAAACTAAAAGTAACACTGCTTTGACACTGCCCTTACCTGCTGGTATTACCAATGTTTGCAATGAGAAAGTGAATTGTTAAGCCTAAAGTCACCAAAAAAATAAACATACAGTTCTTTATGATATCACTTTCCCTGCGATGTATAGTGCTGCTGGGGGGCCCAATTCCACAGACTTTGTCCCCCTGTCCACCGCCACCATCACAATGTCAAATCAGGGAATATCTGCGAAGAACGATGTGTCATCCCTCCACAGGAGCTCTAGAGCAGAGCAGAATCCCTGCCAAAGCCCAATGAACCTGCTCTGGGTGCTTCTGCAGACCAACACCTGACAAACCGCCTTTACACCTGTTTTTTTCCTTAGCTCTGTCACTGCCTGTATCCATTATTCTCATCTCCAGAGTATCTTCTATAATTATATTTATGAGGTCGTCCAAGTCTGTGTTTATCTTCTGAATATTTCAAAACCCCGTCTCATATGCACTTACCGTACAATTTCCACAGACAGCTGCATTCAGAATCATGAAATTCTATCCTTGTGTGCGTGTGTGTGTGTGTGTGTGTGTGTGTGTGTGTGTGAGACCGAGAGAGAGAGAGACTGACTGCCAGTGGGAATAAAACCCCTGTTCTGGGGCATATCAGTGGTCTAAGGGGCCCCAGTGGATGGACTGGCCCAGATTCTCAGACCCATATGCAGGGATGAAGGGTGCCAGGGCTGGGCAGAAGGGTGGATTGGGGTGGGGTACTGGGCTGGACAGCAGGGTTGGGCCACATGGGACAGTGCCTGAGACAGGCTTTGACAAAACCCCAGAACAGCTTGTGTAAGAGCAGTCCCCGCTCACAACCAGCAGAGGGCCAAGATGCTGCTGTGGGCCAGGAAGAGAATGAGAGCTAAGGAGGAAGGAGAGACGAGGGAAAGAAATAAGAGGAAAGAAACTGATAGGACTGCCAAGAAATTCCTCCCACCCCATTTATGGACAGACAAATCCTAGGTGCTGCCTCTGGAGCATTAGCAGGCCTGTGTCAGTACATGCAACATGTAACATGAACGGAGGCCACACCTGAACACACACAAATGTGCGGGCGCACCTGCAGTCTGCGCATAGCTCTCAGCCCTCAAGAGGCCCCGCCAAGCAGCTGTCATTGAGAGATGGTCACACAGCCAATAAATGCACCTGTCTGTCCATCTAACCGTCAGTCAATCGTTCTGAGACGACAGGGATAACATAGCCATATACCAATATGGGACGGAAACAAAGACACCGATTTGAACCTCAGAGCAAATAAATTATGCCACTTTTCTTTAAGCCTGCTTGGCTTAGAAGTTTATTCTTTCACACGATTTTCTGAGTGTTTTGTGGGGATATGCTCTCCCCAAAGACAAAAAAGCCAGGAGCTTATAACAAAAACCTCAAGCACATGAAACAATTTGAAAGGAAAAACAGGCTTTCTGCCACATCTAAAAATCACACGACAATATTGAACTGGTATTCCTAATAGTTTTCGATTTACTTGGTGGTCAGGTTCCATCAAGAGTGAAGGGACATTTTGATAGTGAAGCACTTTTCTTTGTGCAGCCTGTAGTTTAGAACAAGGGGCAGGATGCAGCGACCATTAGATAGTCACATTCACAGAGAGAGGGCTTGTGTTTGCTGTGCACCTTCAGCTTCAACACAGCAGAGCCACCGGAAGGGGTGCGCTAATAGCAGAATATACACTAATGAATTGGGCAGTGAGCCGCACCCTGCGAAATACATCGGAGGAAGATGAACAGCATCCATGTTTGCTGAGGAGATCATCATCTTTAGCCATCAGAGGCATAAACTGCATGACATGGGTCAGCCTTGTAGTCTGAGGACCTCAGTTGCCCCACAATCCATTGAGCAAAAGAGAAAGAACCTGCACAGGTCATGGGTAAGTGTGAATGGTCAGAGAAATGCAATCCAAGGAAATGGGTTATGGCACATCAGGCCACTGCAGGATGGGTACCTATGCATATTAACCAATGGTCTTTAATTAATGAAACATGCTAAAACAGCATATTAAATGGAGGATCTCCAATAAGTGAGCCCGAGATGTCAAATTTACCAAACTAGAGTAGTAATTTTTATTTACCCAGAGCCTACAGCGAGGAAAAAATGAAACTTACTAATCAAGTTTAATAAATCTCAGGCTCGCGAGTTGGAGATCCTATTTATCCCATAAATGACTGCGCCATATTATTTGGAAAATGGAAGAAAAAAGTAATTGGTTCTAGTTGGCGGACTATTCAAGTCAATGAGATGAATAATTCACTGATGAGCATGCAAACGCTTTTCACCATTAAATTAATAAATTCAAGCGTCTACGATAACAGTTACACATGTAACTTATTACTTTAATTGCGATAAGCGTTAGCATGCTAGCAAGCAAACTATTCATCCCATTGACTTGAATAGACCACCAACTAGAAGCTAACGCTAGCAATGTTAACAGTTACCAGCAGGATAGGTGACATTACTGTTGCGAAGATATTGACTGAAGATTGCCAATGAACAGAATCTGACTAATCGTGATGCGAGAAAGCTGTATTGCACGTGTGTAATATCAAACATGACATGGCTGTATTGCACCAATTTTCAATCATTTATGGGATAAATAATAACAATATAATCTTATTGAAAGGGACATGGATATTGGCTCGGTTTGTGGACATCAGATGGGCAGCTGGTAATGCAGTCCACTCAAGATCATCTCCACAGGCTGCAGCCCAACCCTGAATCACCACCCCATTCTTCAAAAACAGCTGCCTCCTGACTCGGGGGTGTGCGGAGGGAGCTGGAGCCCCAGAACACAGGGGGAATTTTCTGGGGCCGCTCCCCAAATACCGATCCAACCTCTCCCCAAAAAACCCCCACCAAACCCACCACATGACGCCCCCGATCTGCGGCATGAGCAGCAAATGGTAGCAACTGTGAAAATCTGCGTATCAGGTTGCCCCACCCCTGACCATCGATCAGGGTGACCACACTGTTCAGCGTCTCTCCCCATGGCTCTCACACCAATGCCCCCCAATCACCTCTCTCCTCCTGCTGCCCAGAGGAACCCTCTCCCAACAACTCCTTCCTCATACATTTCTCTCATCATCTCTCAGTTTCTCATGAGTCCAGTCCCTCCCTCCCCATCTCAACACCAAAGTACGCTCATCAGTCCAGTTCTCACATCTCCTCAGTGAAACATACCCCACATCAGTCCAGTTTTCCCCATCTCCGCACTGAAATGTTCTCCATTTCGCCCCAAGCACTCAAATGCTGCTCTGTTGAATGTGTTGATAAATGTTATTGAGACTTGAGAGGAAAGACAATTAGATAATTCATTTCTTTTCCTGCTGAACTTTACCTGCTCCCCTGTCCCTGCACCTCTGTCCCCAAACATCTCCCTCATCATCTCTTTATCACCTTCTCTGCACAATCTTTCCATCTCTTCAGCTTCATCATCAGCCGATAAGTGCCTCACCTCCAAACGCTCAATCACCATCCCGGTGACGGATGAGGATGTGTCAGGCGGTTGGGACACTGATCATTTTGACCCTGGTGTGCTCCCCCTTGGACAGCAGAGATGGCTGCAGACACGGGGCCAGAGTGGGGAGGGAGTGTTACCTGATCAGGAAACCAGATATGGATTCTGCTACTGACTGTAAGCCAGGTCACCCAACTCCAGGAGCTGTGCCACTACAGCAAGTGCTTTCCAATTAACTTCTCCCAGCGCTCGGACACTCATCCTGCGTATTCATGTACAAATGTGCTCAAAAGTATGCATACCCAAGCTGAATTTGTGAAATGTTGCCATTTATTTAGAAAATAAGACTCATCATGCAAAAAACCTGTCTTTTATTTAAGGATAGTGATAATATGAAGTCAATTTATCATCACATAAGTGTTTGGCTCCTTTTTAATTCATAATGATAACTGAAATCACCCAAACGGCCCTGATCATAAGTTTACATACCCTTGAATGTTTGATCTTGTTATATAGACACAAGGTGACACACTCAGGTCTACATGGCTATTAAGGGTTCCACACCTGTGGCTTTTTAAATTGTTACTAGTATCTGTGTAGAGTCATTGAATTTGTTAACTCCCAAGGGAATGCACTTATCTGGCTAGACACTGAGCCACAGGGAGCAGGAAAGAACTGTCTAAGGACCTTCATGACAAGGTAGTTCAACTTTTTAAAGATGGGAAAGGATATAAAAAGATATACAAAGACTTGAAAATGCCAGTCAGTACTGCTCAGTCTGTAATTAAGAGGTGGAAAGTAATGGAATATGTTGATACCAAGCCAAGGTTAGGTAGGCCAAGAAAGATTTCAGCCCAAACTTCCAGGAGAATTGGTTGGGACGCAAAGAAAATCCACAAGTTACCTCAAGAGAAATAGAGGATGCTCTGGAAAAAGATGGTGTGGTCATTTCAAGGAGCACAATAAGGAGGTACTTAAACAACAATGAGCTGCATGGTCAGTCTAGAAGGAAGCCATTATTGCGCCAATCCCACAAAAAAAGCCCACCTAAAATATGCCAGACTACACCTTGACACACCTCACAACTTCTGGAAAACTGTCATTTGGAGTGAAGAGACCAAAATATCACTTTATGGTCACAACTATAAGCGCTATGTTTGGAGAGCAGTCAACAAGGCCCCCCAGTGAAAAATATACCATTCCCACTATAAAGCATGGTGGTGCCTCTCTGATGTTTTGGGGGTGTGTGAGTTCTAAAGGCACAGTGAATCTCGTGAAAATTGACGGCAAGATGAATGCACCACGCTAGCAGAAAATACTGGCAGACAATTTGCATTCTTCAGCAGGAAAGCTGCGCATGAGATGCACTTGGACTTTCCAGCATGACAATGATCTAAAACACAAGGCCAAGGTGACCCTCCTGTGGTTACAGAACCGATGATGATGATGATGATGGATGATGATGATGATGATGATGGATGATGATGGTAAAGGTGAAGGTTCTGGAGTGGCCATCACAGTCTCCTGACCTCAATATCATTAAGACGCTTAGGGGAGATCTCTAACATGCAGTTTATATGAGACGACCAAAGAATATGCAGGAGCTGCAGGCATTTTGCATGGTAGAATGGGTAGCTACGCCACCTGAGAGAATTAGGGGCCTCATTGACAACTATCACAAAATACTAAACCCTGTTATTGATGCTAAAGGGGGCAATACACAGTATTAAGAACTAAGGGTATTCACTATTCACCCTTTTGAACAGGGTTCATTTCATTTTTTTCCCTTATTGCCGTGTTGCATTTGATGACTGTGCCATTCTACATGATCATAGTTGGATATGAATCCAATAAGTAAATAGAAAAATGTGTATTGCCTGGCCATTCATGTTTTCTTTAAAAAAATGTTACTTATCTTACAAATTCAGCCAAGGTATGCAAACTTTTGAGCAATACTGTATATCAGGATTTCATAATCACTCCTGCTGCTGGTAATGCATGTTCTTCATTAAGCAGGGCAGGTCGACACACCAGGGGGACCCTTTGTTTGCTGTGGCCATTGATCTGCTTGCCGAAGCAATCAGGAACAGTCCTGATACCTCAAGTATTAATGTTGAGGATAACACCTTTAAAATGCCTTTGTGTGCTGATGAAAATTTGCATTTTATTTCAAATCCTATAAAATCTGTCCCCACCATCCTATTAACGGACTCATTAGGCTCCGTTTCAGGATATAAAGTAAACCTTGACAAGTCAATAACAAAGCCTGAGAAGGGCACCACATGCCTCACATAAGAAGATTTTCAATTACAATAGTCCCCAACAGGCTTTGCCCATCTTGTGATAACAAAAACTCCGCATTTGAAAAACCTATTCAAACGAAATGTCGCATTTGTTCCGAGAAAAGTTCAGAATCATTAAGGTGGGCGGATCCCCCTCCCTATACCTTTCATTGGTGGAATTCACGTAACCAAGATGAGTATTTGGCCGCGCCTGCTCAATTCAAATGTTCCCCGAGTGGATTTCAAGAAAAATAGTGAATTGCAGGGATGTCTCTAAATTCATTTAGCATGGCCAAAGACCTTCACTAAAAAAGAAAACTACTAAATTCTCTGCATATGGAGGGTAAAATGGTCTCCCAAAAATTCTGTTCTACACCTGGACCGGTCACACTCGCATCATATCGATTGACTCCATACTTATCTTGAAGGGGTGCTGGGCCACAAGGATGAATGGTGGTACTTAATTTAGTTGAAACCGTCTCAGTTTACTGACCGGAAATGAGATGGATATGACGCCCCACTGAAAAAAACAATGTTGTAATATACAAGAGCGTTATGTCCTGGAGAGGGGTGGTGCTCTACACAGGAAGAGGGGAAATGCCCTCCTCGCTGACCCTGACAGATCATAACAAAGCTCCCCCCGTCTAAACAAAAGTATTTTTAATGTCTGGCATGCAAAAGAGAAAAGAGTCATTGGACTCTAATGCTCTACACACAGACCCATTCTCGTTTCAACATCCGGCACAGTCATGTCTTGTGGTTTTTACAGAATCCCCAATCTATCCAATCAGATATTTTGTTCCTTCTGGATTACCTGGCAGTAAGCGCACTAAAGAAGTCCTTCACATGGCTTAAAATCACTAAAGATTTATTTCCTATTTCTACAATTCAGCGGAATCACAAAATGAGCATACCATTGGTCAGGTGAAGACCATTTGGGATAAGGATCTGGGGGGCTCAATACGAGGATGATGCTTGGGAAACGTGTATTATAGCCTGCAATATAATATTTGATTATAACAGACTTTGAGAAAGTAAATAAAAAATTTCAGTCAGACAGCACAGAACATGTTTTCGATCCCACCGTGCCATCTAATTTCCTCTTTGCTCAAAGTGTAGAACAGAGGTAGGGACTTTTACGCACACAGTCTGTGGAAATTCCCAACCATAAATAAATTTTGATCTCGAGTAACTAACAGGCTAAATGCAATTTTAAAACCAAGAATTACACAAATAAAAAAAAATCCAATCTTATTTTTGCTAAGCCTGCCAAATAAAAATGTAGCTAAATCTCAACACCTCCAGAGCTTTACTCCTTAAACTGTTCTTTTTGGCTTGTAAATGTACCCTTTTTTTAAAACAATATTTTAGTAAGTCACCTTCTGTCACTCAATGATATCTTGAAATATTTAGGGTTTTGCCTATGGAGAGCACAACTGCTAGATATAGAGAACTTTAACAAAATTTTGGATACTTTTATCAACTACTTAACCTGTTAACATAGTAAAACTGTCAAAATGGACAGATCTCTCAATGGCCGATAAGGATGTCAAAATGAAGAATCCCCATTTTACCATTTAATTTATTTTTATCCTCCCAATTTGTACAGATTGCGCTGTGACTGTGCCATTTAAAGTTGTTTTTCAGGACCGAAGGGCAGGGAAGGGTTGGAGGTTTCACATTATTAGTACTTTTGCAATTTGTTCAGTCTCCATGTGTGTGATCGCTTTAGTGAGTAACGCCTAAATTGAACCATTTTTGGTTTACATGTACATTTTGTGGCTCTTGACATTATCCCAAACAAAATGATTAAGTAAAAAAAAAAAAAAAAAATCACTCTTCCCCATTTGAGGGACAATTAAATTTACAGGACAAACCCTTCCAGGAGCCCCATAGGCATTAGAATAGTCCAACTGTTTTAAATGTGCAAATGTGGTAACCTCGCTGACAATGCATCTTTCAGCACTTGGAAACATGACAAACAGCAAGATTTGACTGAGTGCACACACTTGTGAGTGTGTGTGTGTGTGAGTGTGTGAGTGTGGTTAGTTGGGAAAACATGCTGAGAATGTGTAGTGTCTCACTGCCTGGAGGACATTACCCACAATGCACTGCAACCACCAACTCCCCACTCTCTAGCACAGAGCAACTTAGCTTGGACTGCATAACACAGACATTTGCTCTTCACCTAGAACCCACGACCCGGTCAAATTTACACACAACACACAACCTCACATGTCACCGGGCCATCCCAGAGCCCATCCACTTCCTCACCCTCACCATCACCAGCACAACACTCAATAAAGTGATGCCTGACATGATGTTTTAAACAGAACTAAGACTCTTTGGTTTCAGTTAGTATTACTTATATTACATCATATCTATGCCAGTACACTGGACACACTGATTGGGAAAACAGCTTTCAGTGCTGAATTTCAAAGTGTTTCTCCTAAACCTCATAAAAACAGGGTCTGTATGGAGAGAATATGTAGAGGGTGTGGGGGCAGGAACAGAGCCAAAATCAACTATCAAACCAGCAGGGGGCAGGAGAGGTGAGAGAGAGCGAGAGAGAACGAGAGAGAGAGAGAGAGAGAGGGGAGAACGGAGGAGAGACACCTGAGAGAGCGAGTGCTCAGTTTGGAGAGAGATGCCTTTCATTCAGCCCTGACAAACAGCACCTCTCTTTGAACTCCCTCTCCCCCACTTCTCTCCTCCTCATTCAGTCCTTCTCTGTAAACCTCTGTTGTTCTCCTTATTTCCCCCTGCCCCCCAACCCCAAACCCCAACCAAATCTGCAGGCTCCACCCACCCCACGGCCCCACACGACCCCTGAGCACGTAACCGCGACAACGCACACAGGCTTCCGTCGGAGAGAGGCCGGGCTGTTCTCAGGAGAGCACAGGCTGGCTCTGCACGCCACTGCGATTCCACAGTTAATGTGACCGCATGGAGCATTATTTTAGTCAAATACAGCGTCAGGCACAGGCTGGCCCAGAGCCTAAAATAAAGTCCAATGAAGTTCATAACCAGTTCAGCCAGAGCCTACAGCGCAGGGAAAGAGAAAGATCAATAATGCGCCACTGCCACTCACACTTCCCCAAAAATGTCCCCGAGTTTGTGAATATGCAAGAAAAGTTTACTTTAAAAACAACTCTAAAAGCCTTCAAATTTCCTAAGATTATTTCACTTGGAACAAAACATTACGTGTGTAACACTTTTAGCCACTGATCAGCACCAACTGTCGGGCAGAAAGAAAAATAAATTCCACAGGGCCAGAGCTGAATCAGAGGAAGGGTGTACAAATAGAAAAAAGTTCATCAGCTACTTCGGTGACTCCAGGGGCATTCCGTGGTATTAGTCACATTGCTCCATGTTAGTGGACATCCAAAAGTTTCTGAAAAATGTATTTTGGCTTCATGGATCATTGCACTCATGGAAATTATGTACCGTTGTCATTTTCATGACTGTGATCGGCATCAACATCTGGAATTTTGTTTAAATTTACATTTTTCAAGTTAGTCATGCCAGGCATTAGACTTAGATGCGTGCATTCACGTTGTATAACAATTTTGTACATGCTTACAGATATGAGGCTATAAGTCTTGATATTTGAAATTAAAATGAATATTTCTTATTAAAAAGATATGTAGCTGTCTCTCTCACAAAGCAAATGTATCCATAGTATTGATCAAAACAAGTTTTAGTAGTAACTGATATTTATAGTGACAAAAGTGTCCTGTCCGTAACATTTTGCCCTGTCCTGTCCGTAATGCACATTGACACCCCTGTCGAATTCAACTGTTCAGATATTTTTATTTTTTTTTAATTCCTGAAGGATATTCCTTTGATATAAGGGTACAGCACTGGATGGCTGAATTTGAAGAATATCACCTAAATGAAGAGAACTTTTGATTTAACCACTTGACAAAAAAAAAAAAACCATGTCGCAATCTGTTCTGTCCATAACAGTTTTTCTTTTATGAAATTAAATGCATTAATTACCGTCGATGACATTCACTTCTATATCAAATGAAGTACTCCCAGAGTATGGCAAATTCAGCCATTCAAGCAATTCAGAGGACCAACACATTAGCAGCTGCAATGAAATTACTTCTCTAAATGTCCTGTCCGTAACAAAATGAATACCACGGAATGCCCCTCCACCATCATTTGAGCCTCACGCCTGTGACGTCCAGAGTAAAGGAGTGATGTGAGAGCAGGAAGGATTGGGAAAGAGCAGGAGAGCATTGTTAGGGGGCAGACTTAAAACTAATTGAGGACTGGAGGATGTTGGAGGAGAGCCGAGTGATGCCAGAGGAGTAAGAGAAAAGGGCAGGGGAACTGAAACGGCTTCATTCTGCCAGTGTTTTTTGTGAGTCACGGGGCCCCTGACATTTCAGCCGACAGCTGCTGCCCACGGCAACACACTCTACCAGTCTGTGGACCCGCCCTCTCTCACTGACATCACCGGGCAAGGGGTCAGAGGTCACAGAGACTCCTCTCACAAGGTAGAGGGAAGGCAGGAGAGGGTCTCTCCGTGAGAGCCGAGTGTGGCGAGAGGAGTTTGCCCCGGTACGCCAGGACAGCACACTCTAAATTACAGCCCGAGAGCAGAACGATGCTGCAGTTCACTTGCTTTTGATGGTCAGTTCATTACCTACCACAATCCTCCCCATTACTCACAGGGTCCATTCACTGCTTTCCGCTTTCTGAAGGTGCTTTATTACTGAGAAACCAGCGGAACACTCACTAGGTTTGTCTTCATCAGAACGAAGTTAAACTAGCCAGCTATTTTGCGGTTAGGGAAATTAGCCTGACAGTACAAATTTGCGTCTCCATTAGCCCGAAAGCCCTCCGCTCAAGAAATGAAGACACAACATAAATAGCGAGCCAATTTGCGAATTAGTTGGCTATTCAGCAAACTAGACCAAGATTTATTGGGAAAATTTCCTGATCAAATTAGTGGGCTATTTGCGTCTTCACCACAAAATAGCCAGCTAATTTGACATCGGGCTAATTTCAAAACCGCAAAATAGCTAGCCAATTTGAAACTTTGTTCTAATGTAGATACACCTACAGTACTCGCTCTCTCTCACCTTGTCATGGATTCTGATTATTTTATCCACAGTCATGTCAACATAGTCACCGAGCATTCCAAAAAGGCAGACGGAGACACGCACACGCAAACAAACTTCCTTTCCTTCCAAACACACCATGCATCTTAAAGAGCTCAGTGGCAGGTAGATACAAGGAGCAGGTGGGTGAAGACAGTCCGTCTCCTGCAGCCATATCTCTGTGTGCCAGTCTTCTACTGAACTCTCCATCAGCGCACGTGGGCCCTACCTGCCTCTACACACACTCTCCTCACTGCAGGGCCCACAGCGACACAGAACTGCAGTCACCAGACCCTTTTACACACTCCTGCTGTCTCTCTCTCTCACACACACACACACACACACACACACACACACACACACACACACACGCTCATGTTAACATGTGCATGCAACATCCACGTTCAGGCAAGACTGTTCACCAACACATGAGGATGGCAGGGCTGAATTCCACAAATATTCTATGTTATTGACCACTTTTAGCAGGGATAGCGGGACGGAAACACGGTATCAGCTTCATTTCACGGTATGGGCGATTTTCAGCCAAGTGTGCACTTTAGGGGTAAAAAATGTCTTATCGTATTTAACCTATTTAATTCAAAATAAACACCCAGGAAGCAATTTAATATGTTGCAGAACACTTTTTTCTAGTTTATAAAAATTGTTTGGTCATGTTTGAAGGGAAAAAACAAAAAATAGCAGGATTTTTATGGTCAAAATGTCCATGTTGTTACCTGTCTCAAGTGGGGTCACTTTTACTCAAGGTGATTTTTTTCTCTTTTCCCTTGAGAAATCTTATCATTTACAAGACTTCACAGGTTTCTTTGTATTTTTGGTCTCTAAAACAGATTTGTCTCCCCATTTCCTAGTTTTCCTCTAGAGATATTAGTTAATAAAGCTATGTCGCAAATTTGGTTCAGTCACTGTCTTTCTTGTTACCACCATCACATCTGAGGACAATAATTAACGTCGTCTCCAATAGGTGTCACTACCATGGTTTTTTTTTTTTTAATTTAAATACCAGGATGTAAGGAATCTACTTTGGCTGCATTTTAGAATTTGAATAAGCTGTGGGAGGAAGAGACAGCTCTGTAAGTTTTTCCAAATTGCGTGTCTCACAAATTGCATGTCTTTCTTGTTACCACAAAATAATGCATGATTCCAGCTAGAAACTGAGTGACCTGTAATAGTGCAACTGCTTCAGTTTGCCATAATTAAGGCATGTTTGTGTGTGGACAAGTGCCCACAGTACCCTGAAAAAACTTGGATGTGTCTTTCTTGTTACCGTAGTTTGTCTTTATTGTTACCATCATTGAGTAACAAAAAAGACAAATTGGTAACACAAAAGACAGGTATGATGCCACAATTTAAAAAAATAAAAAAATCCAGTTCACAGACATATAATTTTAATGAAATCTTGAGGAAACAAGGCCAAGGCCTAGGCCTACTACATTGGGGTGCAAAAATTTGGGCACCCCTGGTTTGAATGCCTGTTACAATTAATCTCCAAGTGACTGAAAGCAAATCTGAACACTAAATGCTACAAAGTTAAACATGACACATTTCATCACATTTTAAAGCAAGAATAATTTTTATTTTGAACAGTTTATACTTTCAAAATAATAAAACAAGGAAAAAGGCCTTGTGCAAAAGTTTGGGAACCCTGTCAGCTAGTACTTTGCAACTCCTCCTTGGGCAGCTTTAACAGCTAGCAAACGCTTCCTGTAGCCAGCTAAGAGTCTTTCAATTCTTGTCTTTGGAATTTTTCCCCATTCTTCCTGACAGAACACCTCTAGCTCAGAAATATTCTTAGGCCTTCTTGCATGCACAGCATTTTGAGGTCTCTCCATGGATTTTCAATAATATTCAAGTCTGGGGACTTGATGGCCATTCCAAAACCTTCATCCATCTTTCCTGGAGGTACTTCATGGTGAATTTTGAGGTATGCTTCAGGTCATTGTCTTGCTGGAATACCCAACGTCTTCATCTATAATTTCTTGACTTTGCTTTGAACATTAGCCTCTAGAATGTCTTGATATTTGGTGGAATCCATTCTTCCTTGTCTTTCTTGTTACTGCGGTGACAAGAAAGACAACATGAAAAATTTAAAAATGCGTTTTCTCATAATTAAAGATAGTTCTTGCATTGCAGCTTTGTAGAATCCTTAGAAATTCACTGAGAAAACAAAATCAGGCCAAATTATGGGGAAAAAATGGATTTGATTTTTCAAAAGTGTCTTTCATGTTACTTGCACAGTTGGCTGAAAATCGCCCATATATGTCGTGGTATATGGTTCAATGAGTTTGAGAGTACTAACAAATAAGTGATCTATTTATTTATTTATTTATTTTTCAGGGGTGTCAGCCACAGTAAACACAGCAAAAATATTAAGCTCACTGCAACTACCTCCTTCCATCCACTGAAGACGACGCTGCCGTGGCAAGCGATTCCCCCAGCTCACATAATGACTGACCCTCACTTCAAACTCCTACTCTGTTGGAGGATCGCACAGTCAGCCTTAAATTTGCTTGTACAGCTGCATGTGCCTAGCCGACCAGGAGAAGACACTAGAAATTGAAGAGACTAAAAAATTTGGCCATTTTAACCCCCATACATCCCCAGCGATGCAGACTTTTCCGGTGAGCCATTGGGTAAGTGACTGGGTAGTTTCTGTTTTTGTAAAATGTAGACCCAGTTTGAGTATAATGACCATTGACAGTGGCAAAGAGAAATGCCATCAATTCATTGAGGCAACACAATGCGAGACCTAGCTACTTAATGGGAGAAAGTGTTTGCATCCACGTGTGTGTACATAATGAGCCACACATTCTGTACAGGTGTGCAGACATGATGAGCAGCAGTGAGGAATGTGCTGGCTCATCTGCAGACACACCCACTGCCCGCCCACGCACGCACGCACGCACGCACACACACACACACACACACACACATGCATGCACGTACTCACCGCTCACCAACCTAGACATGTTGCAGCAGGAACAGCACAGTCATTCTCTCACACAGGTAAAACAAGACACAGCTGGTGTCTGCCCATGTTCCCAAAATCCCTGCACACAAGTAGGCATGGGCCGGTATGGGATTCTGATGGTATGATTAGCAAAAATATCATGGTTTCACGGTATTGCTGTATTACAATTACAGCTCTAAAATGTATTATTTTGAAATGTCTAGGTAAAAAACAACTTTTTTCCATTGAACACAATCTATTTTATTTTTAAACAACACATAGAATATTTGGTATATTAGTAAACGTGTACCATGTTAAGATAAATAATAAAATAAAAATAAAATAAATAATTGAATTCTTCTCAATAAAATTAAAATAATTTAATTTAACCTAAATCTGTAATGACAGTTAACTCTGCTGCAAAAATGTGAGTGCTTTGGTAATATAGTACTGGATTAAACATAAATTTAAGCAGAGTTTTACAGGATCTAATTGATTTTATGGAAAAACACATACCACCACACTTACTACTACTACGAATAATATCAAATAATGCTACAATATTGATTCTATTATTTCAATGTTGATGAATACATACACACACATAAGGGGGAGAGAGAGAGAGAGAGAGAGAGTGAGTGAGTGAGTCAACTCGTGTGTTTACTTTATGCCCACACACACACACACACACACACACACACGTGCTCTTTCTCCATACAACACAAATAGTCGCAAAACCCCAGAGAACCTGCAGGCTGTTTTAAAAAAATGTCCTGATTTTGAACAGATGTACACAATGGTGGAAAACAAAGCTATAGACGTGATACCAGCTAAGTTTAATTTTCGCACTACAGTAAAAGTACTTATTTCGTAGAAAATGAGTAGCTACCTACTTCTCTGCTCTTCTCCGCTCTGTGAAGTAACGTTAGAGAGGAAACTAGCTGATGTTAGCCATGTTAGTTAGCCATGTTATCTGCCTCGGTAGCAAGACTAGTATTTATTTCACCAATGCTAGACACGCTAACTCTCGTAGCTGGTTGCAAACGTTCTTTTCAAGACAGTGTTAACGTTACCTTGAATTTGGCAAAGAGTGATTGGTGGTGCTCCCATAGATGTGAAATCATATTTCAAGTATTGCCTCCTCTGGCAGCAACTCTTCGCAAGCACGATTTGCATGCCGAATATCCTTCCTCCTCCATGCCGTGGCCGTCTGTGTTTTCTCCAGAGATATATAATAGAACCAGAGAGTACGAGGAAGTACCTTTGCTTCAGCCAGTTAGCATGTTAGTTTCCTGCTTCCGCGTTTCCCAAGGATGCAACTTTGTGGCCAAAGATGCGGCAGCTCCATAGACACCAATTGAAAAGTGCGCATTTTTTTCTTGCCAAATAAAGCGAAAACAAAAGAAAATGTATTTTGCTCTTTGTCTGATGCAACTGTTCGGTGTTTTCAAGAGGGCCCGTAAATTAAGAACTGCTACTTAGAGCTTGATGACAGCTCGTGCACGAGTTTGGTTGTCCAGCTGTTGCTCTGACTGCAGCAGTTCAGCCAATGAGTGTATAGTGCGTGCGCGTTCCAGATTAACAGCATTGCTCGTCATTTCCCCTCGAACTCATTCGCCAATCCGCACAGACGACACATTTTCTTGGCCATTTGTGCTGCAGAATCAGATTGGCAATCTTATGAAATGGTGCCGGAAATAAGCACCCGTGGAACGCCATTTTTTAAAGATGGCGTCGGTCAATTCCGTACTTCTTGGGCTGAAGTAGCTAGCCTAGCATCTCCCATTGAAAGTAATAGGGGTGGTACTTCCTCGCTCTCTCCAGTTCTATTATATTACCTCCATGGTTTTTTCAGTACCCGAAAAATTCCCACAGAGATGCCAAGTCTCACGCATTAGGCGTGAGTCTCTCCTCTTAGTGGCATTCACGTTCCTGTGCCGTAGTCAGCAATTATTCAATCAACGCGCACTGAAGAAATTCACTCGCGTAATTTAAGTCATTGTGCATTAAGTTAATCAGTTTCACGTGCATTACGGTGGATTCCCCCCCCTAGTGACACGGAAATCCATTATGACTCGGGAATTCTCACGCTTGTCTTCATAAAGGCGTTTCAAATGGTCTTATTTCATTTAAACAATTTAGACTACACGATCATGAAACACATGCGTTCATTGAATAATTGCGGACTACGGTGAATAAGCCTAAAAAAATGCGTGAGACCTACGCCGAATGCGTAAGACTTGGCATCTCTGTGTAACTTTGTCTTTTTCGACGGGGGAAAAAGTTTGGGGGGGTTCACCTCCTTCGGCCATCATACACAGAGCTCACTGACTGCTTGCACCAACAACCGGAGGGGAAGAGGTCGTGTCACTCTACGCTGCACACTGCCTGAGGGATTCCTGACCTGCACTTTCTTTGACGACCCATAGAAAACTGCTCATACCGCAGGAACGGTATGATGGAAAATTTTAGTGGTTTTGAAACTGTGACTTTTTCAAACCACAGTATACCTTGAAACCAGTAACCGGCCCATGCCTACACACAAGTCACACAGCCCTGTGAAATACCTTCAACACACATCCTTGTACTTCTATCTTTGTGAGGACATTAGATTGACTTCTATTCATTCTGTGTGTCTGCACAGCCTTTCCCTATTCTTAATAAACAACGCATGCCCAAGCCAAACCCTCACCCTAACTTTTACCTCTCCCTAATTCTTACCTCACCCCTAACCTTCAGTAATATACTCAGCAATGAAAATTTAGCAACACCCAAATTTTAAGGTTAAAAAAGATATATATAATGAAATGGCAAACTATATAGTCATCCTAAACAGAACGTACCACACCAACACATCAAGTTATGCTGAATCCTATAACATGTTCATTTACGCGTGCTTTGCAAATGACTTTGTACGATTCATGGCCCACATGAATCCTGTCACTCTTATTCCTACAAAACCTAATTGACATGTTAGGGATGCTCCTTTTTTTGAATGGAAAAATACTGAGAAGCACAAAATCAAAATTATGGGGGATCGTAGAGGAATGTCAGAAAATGTCAGACATGAAGTCATTGGCATGTTAAGGGCAGGAATGAGCTTGCAACAAGCTGAGCAGCACTTTAATGTCCACCGCAGCACCATTTTATGTCTTCAGACACGTATGGCAGAGACTGGGACCATCAAAGACCGACCTTGAAGCGGGAGACCAAGTAAAATGATGGCACGTGAAGATCGCTTCATCGTGACGTCACCATAACGTAACCGAATGACTTGTGGTTCAACAGGCCAGTGGGCGTCACACTCGGTACTGAGGGATTGGAACAGTCTAGTGGGAAGCTGATCACCCACCCACACCCAACCACACCCCACCCCATGCATTCTGAGTGACGTTTATTTATCTACCGATTTGAGTCGCAACACTGTTGGGCATTCATGGATGTCTAGTCATTCCCTGTAATGGTCAAAAACAATTAAATACACATTTCACTGTTGTTAACTCATTTATTGTGCATTTATATCAGGTGCTGCTAAACTTTTGTTACTGTTTATAAGTCAAAAATTGCCGCAGTAGTTGTGAGGATGGGTGAGAATGTCCTCACTTCCTAATTATGTCCCCACTCTGTGAGGAAAAAACATGTTCTAGTCCTCACACACACACACACACACACACAGAGTACACATTCACAGCAACACAGTCTGAAACATCCACTCTTGCAGGCACACAAAAGGCCATTGATGTAGGTTCAGACACACATTTAGCGCAGTTTACCTTCTCCCCACAGGGTCCTCACAGAGAGGTGTGGAATGCTGGGCTTCAGCAGGGTCTGATGCAGGGGGGTCAATCAGCTCTACCACAGTTCAGCTCTCCTCAGTAACATGAAGAGAAACATGCTAGCGCATCAGCAGCAGGCGCTAATACCAGAGTCATCACACAGAAAGTGTGTGACAA
The DNA here is from genome assembly GCA_029692085.1 of Gymnothorax javanicus. Taxonomy (NCBI): domain Eukaryota; kingdom Metazoa; phylum Chordata; class Actinopteri; order Anguilliformes; family Muraenidae; genus Gymnothorax; species Gymnothorax javanicus. The sequence continues at coordinate 77,640,519 of CM056197.1, read as the reverse complement.
CACAGCCAAGCATTCACACCACTCAGTGAAAAAAACAGAAGGCCTTGGACTGAAATAACTTTTTTCCACACAGCTGTAATCCACAGAAGTGTTATTATTCTGACTCGATGCGTGTCTGGTGCTCATGTTTCCATCAGACTATTGCTGGCATAAGACAGAGGAATCACTATTCAACCAATGTTTTTCAAACAATGGAGTGACTCAATCAAGCTAAACATTTGAAAAGTACAGAAAACATTTCACTGGGAGCCAAAAAAAACGTGCTATTCCCCATATTGTGAGTGTGTATATCTGTGTCTGCACATAGTAATGTGTGTATGTGCGTGTGTATGTTGAGTGTTTATATGTTTTTGTGAGTTTCTGTGTGTGTTTTGTGGGTCTGTGTGTGTCTGTGTGAGTACACGTGTTTGTGTGTTTATACTGCATGTTTTTGTGTATGCGCCTGTGCGTGCGTTTATGTATGTTTTTCTCCTGCACCTTTAAGACAGACTCAAACTGGCGAAAATGGTGGTAACTTCCTGTTCCCTGCTCCCCCCCCCCCTGTTATTTCAGGAATGTGTTCCCAGCAGAGCCTCAGCTTCCGCTGCGCTGCGTCACCGCTGACAGGGCCTTCCAAACCTGTCTCTCACACTCCGTGCCGACACGGGCTACGGTAATGCAAACAGATTCCCGGCATGCTGGCATGTCGACGAGGCATTGAGAGTACACGCGCCGAGCCACTGTGCTCCCATTCACACACACACACACAAATGTGCATGCGCACACGCACACACACACACACACACACACACACACACACACACGCATGCACAAACACAAACACGTCCGCACAAACGAACACGCACCACTGTGCCTCCATTCAAACATACACACACACACACACACACACACACACAATCAGTATGGCAGGTTCTGAACCATTATTCTCAGACAATCTGCTGCTACCTTTCGCATATAGCACTAACACACTGAGCCGCCCCACAGCATCTTGAAGAAGTAAAAACTGCACAGCCATCCCTACGGTAATCCTCCCACACCCCCACATTACCCACAATTCCTATACACACCCACCCAACTATTCTCACTCTACCATACCTCACTGCCACACTATACCACCCTCCCACTAAATCCCACCCACCGCACACACACATGTACACACATATAAGCAGCAATTTGCTCCATACTCTGTCGACTAGAAGAGCTTTGTCTCAGGCTAGCGATTAAGCGCCCAGGATTAGGGGAGAGACAGCGTCGAAAGGCTGGATTAAGAGGAAGGGAGAGACTGAGAGATGGAACAGTGGAATGAGGCAGACCTGGAGGGGGCGCTGTTTCACTACCACTCCCAAAGTGGATTGGGGTGTTGGAGGGAGTGGGACAGACAGACGGACAGAAAGGCACGTTATGCAGGTGGACACTTTCACGCGCACAGCACATATTACAGCCTGGCAATTGAAATAAGCGCGCAAATTAGCTAATCAACTGAGCTTATGTACGCTGGTGTTGAATGCCCTGCAGCAATGCATCCAGCCTCTTTACAGACAGCATAAGTGAATGAAAAGCAAACGGACTCTGCAAACTCAAACAGCAGTGACTGAAGTAGTAAATCGAATATATGCACAAGCCTGAAGGCTGATCCCGACACCCCCAGCATGACCAAGCCTAAACTACAGGAGCCTCGGTTAGCTTAGCAGACTCCTTCATCCTGCCTGCTGAAGGCCTGCCGTTCATCAACCTTGAGTAAGCATTTTAGCATTCTCCCCAGCTGCATCAGGCACCTGATCCAAGAGTACAGCTGTAAGCATGTGTGTGTGTGTGTGTGTGTGTGTAGCTGTGTGTGCCGTACTACCACTCTGTTCTCCCTCTTTGTCTCAGTCCACGAAATGTCCCTCAGAATGACACTAAACAGCATCTGAATGCAGTTCACACAAAAGATTTTACTCCAGTCAAATCATGCAATATTAATAATCAAACAGCCTGTAATGACATCAGGCTTTATTTTTCTTTTCAGAATAAAAAGCGAGCGATTAAAAGGCTTTTTAGCTCTAAATTAAATTTGTATACCCTCCTGGGCATCCAATATCCCACAGTCCCAGATAAAATGTTCCCCAGTAAACATGATCACAGAAGAGAAATGTCTGTTTCTCCAGCGACGCAGGTAAATGAAAATCCCCCAATCTGTCTGAACTGCACAGGCCTAAAAACAGCCAGAGTCGAGGGGCTTGGAATGTGAGCGTTTCTCAACAGGCCGGGCTCCTAAAACTTCTGACACAGGGGCACATTGACTCAAAAATGTGTGCCAGACACACACAGCACTGGCGCCAGTGGCTGATACAGTGATGCACTGCATGAGAGGGCACCACTGGCACTTGGACTGCCACAGTCTTCTTGGGTTTTCAGCGCTTTTCGTCCTTCTGAAGTACACTATGTGCTGTGAGTCGCTCTGGGTAAGAGCATGACCTGCTACATGCTTGTAATGCAATGTCTCAGAGCGAGGAAACATGAAACAAAGTCTAACATTCATATCAGCACTTGCAAGCAGACACATGCTTTTCCATGTATAATATGGCACACAAAAAATGTTAAGATGTGCACCACCCTCAAAGCTAAAAACAGTGTACACTCATCAAATAATGCAAGAAGAAATTCAGGGGTTTAATTTGGTGAGACACCCACCAAACCAATGAGGGAGCATGCAAAAGCTCCATCTCTCCACACACCAACACTCACAGTCTATCACACACACACACACACACACACACACACACACACACACCATCCATCACGAGGGCTGTATCTGGCTCAAGGGGAAGGCCCTAAATCCCCATCAGATAATGACCTGTGAACAGATGGGGCGGGACGCTCGGTGCGTGCAAGATTCCCTCTCTGCCAAGGCCCACACTCGCCTGGCACAACCAGCGACTCTCTCCACCCAGAGCAGGACACCCCCAACACATCCAACCATCCCCCTATTTCCTAGGCCAGACAAGACCAGTCAAGACTGGGATCGAAGCAGCACCACCACAGAAATAGAGCTCATCCGTTTTCAACATGGGTTTAAAGAAGACCTCACACACCGAAAAGGACCATGATTTACCTCTGTCAAAGTGGTCAGACTTTGGAAACATGCACAAAATTGAAATATTAAAACTACAGAATGGATTCAAATAGTTTTTTCCCCTTCAAGGAATGCAAGCTGAGGTTCATAACCTTGCTGCGCTTCTGAGATGTCAGCTCTGAGGAGCTTGCCCAGTGAACCTTTAACCCTTCAACCCTGTATTATATAAAGGGGTCGTGACCCCCACCTATGCCAAAACACACCTTAATGTGATGGGGAAACCACCTGATCGTAAACAAGGTCACAGGACAACCTAAAGTCGTGTGATCAAAGTTACGCTTGGAAGCTGGTTTTCCGGCATTTTGGGTTATCGCACATTCTCTATGCGGCTGCTAAACCGGCCTATAGGGTTCAAAGGGTTGAGAATCCTCTCGTCCCTATATAGCTGCCTCTGTGACATAACGTTCCATAATTTATTCATCCCCTTCCTTCCCTCCCTCCACCCTGCCCTCTCTTTTTCTCTTCTCTTTACTCTATAAAGCCTCAGCATCTGCTTCTGCAATGCGCTCAAAACATCTCCTCACAGCTATAAACATTACACATTCCCTTTCAGCGCTGGGACACAAAAATAGAAATAAAATCATGTCAGCTGCCACCGCCAAGTGACTGATAAATTTAGATTCCTCAATTAGGCCTGAAGCTCGTTAACAAAGTCAGAGGCCCAAAACAGATTAGCAGCAGCGGTAACCGAGTGACCTACTAAACACACAGGGGGAGAGAAGACAAGAAGGACCAAAGACTGAGGAAAAAAGCAAGAGCAAGAGGAATTTGAAAAACAAAACGATAAAATCAACACGGCGATATCCGCGCATCTGCAGTCAAAGCATTCACAGGTGAGGAAGGAGACCCTCAGGGGAAAACAAAGATGATGTGATTGAAGGGCAGGAGTGGAGAGGGAGTAATGTGAGGGCTGTGAAAGTGAGGGGGTAGAGGGGCAAAATGGGCACTTAACCGACTCCAGACACAGCAAGTGCTGATGGAGAGAATCATAACGCTGACGTCCCTCCCCATGCAGGTAGACACACAGGTGCTTGTATACATAATGCCTGCATAGCTGGCATCACCTGACCGATAATCACCATGGTAACCAGCAACAGCAGCCCTGACCCCGAGAACAGGACAGGTCCTCAAACACAGGGCTGGTCCTCCATGAACAGAAGGCTGGACCCTCAGACACAGGACACGTCCCTCAGACATAAGGCAGGACCTGGTGAGACATGGCTGGTAGCTCACACAGCGAAGTGCAGGTGAGGCACGTGGGCAGACTGATTGGGGCATCAGCAGACGCAATCAGAGACATCAGAACGCCAGAGCGCATGGCCTGTCCCACTGTCTCACACAGGCAGGGGTGTGTGCAGAAGGGATTGGATGATTTGATTTTTGGTGCGGCTGCATTAATGACATGTATTAAGGAGATGAAAAAGATTACAGACGGCCCCATGACCGATGTCTGTAAAAGGCTCGGCCGGGATCGCGCAGATTAAGCCACAGGCTGATTTGACTGGAAAATCTCCCGAGGCTCGACGCCTCCCTCAAAGGTGGCGACTGAATGAGATTTGATCTTTCGCCGCCTGAAACAACATGTCCGCTGCTGCCCAGGCACATGCCATTGCTGCACAGGAGTGCAGTTTCTAAGCGAAAAACAACATGCACATACATGTGCACACACACACACACTGACAGCCCCATGCACTGCAAATCCCTCGAAAGCAGCACATTATCCTCACTGCCAAGACCAAGAAAATGAACGAGAATGGCGCATGTTCAGTGGACAACAGCGCACAAAGAGTGAAAGAGAACAGCGCACATCCAGTGAATGTGAACAGCACACATCCAGTGAAAGAGAACAGCACACATCCAGTGAATGTGAACAGCACACATCCAGTGAAAGAGAACAGCACACATCCAGTGAAAGAGAACAGCACACATCCAGTGAATGTGAACAGCACACATCCAGTGAAAGAGAACAGCGCACATCCAGTGAAAGAGAACAGTGTGCATCCAGTGAATGTGAACAGCACACATCCAGTGAATGTGAACAGCACACATCCAGTGATAGAGAACAGCGCACATCCAGTGAAAGAGAACAGCACACATCCAGTAAAAGAGAACAGCGCACATCCAGTGAAAGAGAACAGCGCACATCCAGTGAAAGAGAACAGCGCACATCCAGTGAAAAAAAACAGCAAACATCCAGTGAATGTGAACAGCACGCATTCAGTGAAAGAGTACAGCGCACATCCAGTGAAAGAGAACAGCACATTTCCAGTGAAAGAGAACAGCACACATCCAGTGAATGTGAACAGCACATATCCAGTGAATGACGACAGCACACATCCAGTGAATTTGAACAGCACATATCCAATGAAAGAGAACAGCACACACCCAACAATGTAATATTACACGTTTATGCACCATGGAAAAAAAAAACTTTTGCTCTCCAGGCATGTGGCTGTGGGAGACTATAGAGCAAACGGAGGGATGATGCCTACAGACCCAGCTACTTTCAGCTGAGAGTCACGGGGCCTGCGCCTCTCACACTTCACAATGCCTATCTCACATTCACTCACGTACACAAACACACAGGCACGCACAAACACACACCTGATCATGATCATCTACACGGCAGTTAAAAACAAGATGAGAGAAACGACCAATTGGAAAACACCAGACACAGAGGGGAGAGGCCTGGCAGACAGGGGGTGGAAAGAAAAACCAATCAAATAACAGGAGACACAAGAGCAAGGTCAAACCCTTCCCCCCGGCACACCACTCGAGTCAAGCCCACATCTGAGGCCGACTATGAACTATACAACAGTGAGACGTTAAGTCAGCTTCTCAGGGCATATAAGGGAGCAAGTGGAATCACATACACATTATTAGGGCTGAATTTAACACGGGCATTTTACAGTGTCAAGATTAAAAATTAAATGAACAATGCGAACAATAAAAGTCATGGAATAAGAAATTCTAAGTTTCTCTCTGATGCACTCAGTCACATCAATAGGCACACACACACACACACACACACACACACACACACACTCTTCGGGATTGAAACAGTCCGCATCACACGTCATTTGACAATTCCAACAGCTATGAAAGTAAAGCAATTACATTCGGCCTCATTACCCAGGCAACACAGTGGAATAAAAGGGCAGAGCACTGAGCCCCAGTAAGATGAATCAGAGTTGCACAGGGAGAGAGGTTCTCATAGGCAGCAAAGGCCAAGCCCATCGCCCCTTCATCAGAGCACTCCAGCCCCCCAGTGCCGTTACCATACCACAGTGCAGCCTCTCTTCAGCCATTAGGTCACAGTCAGCACCAGGCTGGCCAGCACAGGGTCTCCAGCCACATGCACTGTGATATATTTTATTCCAACGCACCCAAATTGCTGTTGACACACACTCTCGTCAGGCCAGCAGAGGCACATTGGGTGCCAATAGCCAGATCAATCAGAGCACAATGCAGAGTGTGGGGTGACATGGGAATATTAAAAGGCCCCCGTGCACACACCCTGCCACACACACATGCACACACTCAGGAGGGCGATCCCTCACGAGTCGATTCCTGGTGGAGGGAGACGGACAGATAGCGTGTCAGGCTGACAGCTGGACAGGGGGGTGTGGAGAGGTATGGATTAACGATTCAGGTCGGCCCTGGAATGAGAGATGGGTGTGTGACTGCTACTGACATTGAGCACTCTCCAGAGAAACAGATTTCAAATTTAAAACCCACTTTGTAGGGACATTCTTACAAAAGTGAAATTAATATTCAAAAACTAAAATTCAGACAAAGAAGTCTGTCTTACTCTGTGGAAGGACACAGAGTACGACAGAAAAATAGAGAGAGAAAGAGAACACAATCAAGTAAGAGATCAAGCACAAGAGGAGAAGGAGAGTGAGAGAGTAAGAGTGAGGGGCAGATGTAGCATTAACCACCCAAAGCCAAATCAAGAGAAACTGACCCTTGAGGTACCCCAGAAAAGGCACACAAACCAGAGTGGAAATATTTCCTCTCTCTATTTATACTGGGCTCAATTACTGCAGCCAACAGCACTGGGATTTTATAGCTTTTAAACAGATTCCATAATGATTTCTCAATACTGCTCTGAAATAATACCGGCAGAGTCTAAAGCTGTGGCTGTTTCACGGAGTAGAATAAAAATATTGGTTTACTGCCATCAACATGAGTCCAATTTAGTGAACTGCTACAGCGACACTTTTTGTCAGCGGCAATGCGGACATCGGAGTGTGAGGGTGCGAACTTGAGGAGGAGAATAAAGAGGGGACGCGTCGAGAGGAGGAGGAGGAGGAGAGCTCCTGGATCCCCCACTCGAATCAATGCGCTGGAAGCCACCAGGGCCCTCTACGCTTTCAGCACAGGACCCATTATTAATTTAACACCACAGTCTCTCTTACCCCTCACACTATCCCCCTGCTTAGAGCTCCGTTTTATTTAACCCCCTCCTCCCTCCCACACTATCCGCACCACCCCCTCCCCCCTCACCTCCTGAGTGATGCAGGTGGTGTTACCGCCTGACCCAGAGGACAGGGGGTGGGGTGTAAATCGGTTCACCGTGCCTGCTCCCCCAGCCCACCAGGTGGAGTGGCAGCGTATAGAAGGAAGGACAAAGGTCATGGCCCCGAGGGTACAGAACCTGGCTCCACCAAACAGCTCAAAGCCTCATCATCAATTCCCCCAGGGCCATCTCATTAGGGTCGTGAACCAGGCTCACATGTAGAGTCCGTCACCCCCAGTATCATCACCACACTTTCAGAACATTCTGCACCATACCAGCTGGTCAGAGGGGGAAAGTTACACTCTTCACAGCAGTTTGATGGCTGCGGCTGATCACACAGGCTCTGAGACATCCCGATGGCACCAGAGTCCGCGCGAGCCTGAATGCAGAATAACTGCAGCTGGTTTCCTGTGTGAGAACTCTGAGCTGGAGAGAGGGCGGAGGAGCCAAATACGCAGTGAGATCTGGCCTATTTTTCCTAATGTTACGGTCACAGACAGCCACTCCCAGGAATGCACGCGTCTGTGGCGGCAGCCATCGGGGCTCTGCGATCGTTTGATTATTCTGCCGGTGCAATCAGGTGCTGCTGGAGAACGTGGCCAAACAGGAAGTATGGGGGTAATCCTGCAGAGATACTGCAGGAGAGAGGGGGAAGGGGGGGGAGAGTGTGTGAGCGAGAGAGAGGAAAAGGGGGGAATGTAGGGGACCACTGCAATAGAGAGAGTCTGAAGGTGTTGCAGTATAAAGAACATCAGAAAAGACTGCATTAGGGAGAAGGACACAGGCAAAGTGAAAAGGGAGGAGCAGGAGAGAGAGAAAAGGGGAAAAATAAAAGAAGGAATAAAGCCCAAAGACACTGAATTCTACAGTGGGGAAGGAAAGTGCTGGAATCCTGGAAGCAAAGATAGAAGGGGCTAAAAAAAAAAAAAAATCTTTCCTCTCAAAACCACTCATTTCCTCAGTCAACTATGTCCAAGCACTGGAAAGTTCAATAAGCAAAACCTCTTGGAATATTTCAGCATTTCAAAAGCATTCCCTGCTGAACTGTAAACAAAAAGCAGGCCCTGCTGGGCGAGAACCAGCTTTAAAAACACGCCGGAAAAACACAAGACGCGCCAAATATTTTCAAAAAGCAAATTGACAAGAATATTCGCAGCACTAGGCAGTGCATTTTATGCAGTGCCACACAGAATTTCAGCACCCAGTCCCAAAGAGACCATTTTATTTTGGGCGAGAATGTGTGCATAAACATTCTGAATTTACAACAAGAGTTGGGATATCCCACAGTGCGGGTAAGGGAATATAGCACTCTAACCACAAACAGCGCATGCCCTCCATCCTCCCTCTCTCTCTGGAACTCACTGCACTCTTCCTCCCGAGAAAAACGAAAAAACCGGCCAGAGGTTTCCGCTCACATCCCCAACTCCTGAAACTGCAGGCCGTCAGCAAATCCCAAAATGGCGGATACCAACATTTCCTGATGACTCTGTTGGGTTTCCGTCTGCTTACCCCGGTTCAAATTCTGTCTCGTTGCGTTTTTTACTCTCCCCAACTGAAGCAGAGTGGTTGATTAGAGAGCATAACTCAAGAAGAGAACAACAAACACACTACACACATCCACAATGGAGCTCAGACAAAATACAGCAAATACTAAAAGACCAAGCTGAGCATGACGTGCTTTTTGGAATTCATTTCCTTACACAAATTTTAAGCACGATAAAAGCTACGCCCCAGTGGCAAAAAGGTAATGGTCGACATTAAAGAAATATAGAGTATGTTTGTCATAAATTAGAGGTAACATGTCCAGCCAGGTTCCTGAGTTGTGCTGTAAATCTCAACTGATTCTAAACATCCGTTTATCCTTCCCACTGATGGGTCTGTCTGTCCATGACCCTCAGTTTCATTCGACCATCCGTTTGTCCCTCAGCCCTTTGTGTGTAGTATCCTGTCCCTGACATCTGTGTGTACACACACTTACACACCAGCCCAGCCTATCCTGTCATTGTGCATCCGATTCAACCCACTCCCAGCAAGAGCCGTCACACTCCAGAAAAGTCTCGAACAGACAAACACACACGCGAATGCACACACAGACGCACAAACATTGACTTCTGCTCTCTTGCTTTCTTCTGAATACAAAGAAAGGCAGAATAAACACACGCAATTGTGCAACATCACCCAACCATGCGATTCCTCATACTGATCAATTAAAGCTCTGTTACACGTTAGCCTCTCAGCAGACTGCATGGCTCATAGTGCCAGCAGATCACATGACTGACGCGCAGCTACCTCACAGGCGCCATAAGAAGCACAGACAGACAGACAGACATTCCCAGGGAGGTAAGACAGCAGCAGTGAGCTCACAAACCGGACCGTTGGGATGTAAAGCACTAATACAGCATACTGTAGCAGCTGAGAGGAGCCAGAGTCACCTCAGACTTGGATGGAGAGCCAGGAGTAATGAAAATAAGGAGAACGGACAGGGCTCCAGTGCAGACTGGGAACAAAGTTACTGATGTTACTCAGGCGCAACTGCTAGCAGGAGCAGCTAGTGAGTGAGCCAAGAGCCTATGAGGGAGAGGAATGAGCTTGCAGCACGGAATCGCTGCTCCCAGCCGGGGTTCTTATATGAATACCAGTTCTGCCACCTTTTGAAAAGAGAAACTCACACATCACTCTCACTTCTCTTGTCAGATGAGCACCTCACCTGAAATCTTTTTAGCAATGACAGCAACTAGATTCAGTGTTATGACTTCAGCGAGAGAAAAAGAGATGCTTTTGACAAAACCCCTTTGCTTTTTAAAAAACAAAAGCCAGCCAGTTTTGACACCGACTGAAATCGATAACATTACTTTGAATGCGTAAAAGAAACAGCACTCACAAAAGATAGATTAAGGGGGAACAGAACAGGATCCTGATGTGTTGAGTGAGTGTATTAGCATCTTCATTAAAGCATTAAAAAATGAATTGGATCGTGAGCCGCCCCTCTATATCCAACAGGCCTCTTGGTAAAAGACTGACATTAATGCAGCTGCTACTCAGTCACAATGAGGCCCTCAGATTGTGTCCCAAGCTAAATACCGGCCACTTCTATTGAATAATAGGGCCACAGAAATAGAGTCTGGCACTTACCAGTAACAAAGGAAGGAACAGCAGCGTTTCCATTAACAATACATGGATAAGCTGTTCACATTTCCGAGACTTGGACTGACTTAGGTGCTTGTTCAGTTGAACAGCCATTGCATAAAGATCACAAGCCAACACAAAATGACATTTCAGCCCTGGAGACGGTGATAACTTCACCTCATTGGCAGTGGAATTGCGGTTCAGAAAGGCACTAGAATCTAGCAGTGGTTGCACCTGTCGTATGAACGCCACTGGAGAGGCTCAACCAGGTAATATTATGCATGAGCAAGATGATCATTTTTTGACACTGCAGTAAAAGAAACAGTTAAAAATGTGCCCATGTCAGTGAATTGAGGCACATCAGACAGCGAGATCCAAGCCTGAGGGTGTAGGTCAGATCGGAGAGCACACAAAACACTGCACGTGAAAGCCTAACTAACGTCACCCTAAAATACAGTTGCCAAAGAGTCTGCCAGGTGCACCAAGAGCAGCAGGGTGGGGCCTAGACGTTTCAGTTGTACCAACAGCAAACTTTCACAGTCACCTACAAACACATCAATAAAAAACCAGTTTTGTCATAACGCCCGCTATGCAAATTACATGTCGTAATAAGTGTGTCACTTGGTCAAATCGAAGCTGTGTGCAAGAGTAACTCAACTAATCTCTCTTAAGAAACATAATATTAATGACTATGGTGCTTATCAAAATGAAATTACAGGCTTGGTGATTGAACTGATATTGACAGGCAGGCAGAAATGCAATAGCGCACAATCATTTGCAGTCAGAAGTCAGGCCTGTATATCACTCCACTGTCAAACCAATGTAGATACTGGACAATACAACAATACAAAGCTTAAGTAGTTTCAAAGCTAAACACAATGAGAAACCGTCATTACCTCCGCCGAGGGGGTTGTGTGTTCACCCGTTTGTCTGATTGTCTGTCTGTCTGTTAACAGGATAACTCAAAAAGTTATGACCGGTATGGCACAACATTTGTTAGGAGGGTAGGTGGTATTCCAAGGATGAGTTGATTCAATTTTGGAAGTGATGTGGAACATATTCTGGATTCTAGATATGGAAGAAGTTAAAATATACCTGAATAGAATGATTGTCTCTTATGTGATGACACGATTTTCAAAAAAAATTCAGCACTAAATAGAATCTACACTAATGCAGAATTGATTATAGTTGTTGGTGATCTCGATAATATTCTTGTGGATCCAGACCCAATAATACTGACACATGGCGTGGCAGAGGTATGCGCCCAACCGAGTGCCTACCTAGTTCCCAAATTAAATGGGATGGAAAAAATACGACTCAACTAACCCATTCAAAAACCTAAAGATGATCTGTGATTGAAAAGGCTGGTTAGACAGAAAAGCATTTTGAACTGCAAACCCAATTCAACAACTTTTCATTACGTCATTTGCGGTCCAGTTTTGGTGCCAAATACCGTCTACAAGACCATGCCCATTCACCAAGGCACTGTCTGGTTTCCATGGCTATAAAAGCGTATCCAGCACGCTGTCGCGGTCAAATGTAGTCAATCTATTCGACAGTAGTGAAATGTAACTTGCAACAGAAAATAATACAACTGTACAACAAAAAGAGCATGGACAACCGGTAATAAATTTATTTATATTAGAGAAGGAGAGAGAGAGAGAGAGAGAGAGAGAGAGAGAGAGAGAGAGAGAGAGAGAGACGCATTTCATTAACCAATCAATAATTAAAGGGCACCCTTTTCATCAGCGCCGCGTCACATGTGCGACCCGCGTCAATTGACATCCATCCCTCTCTCCTTCCATCATTCAGTGGAGGCATTCATTTTTAACGTATCCGTATCATTGGCGCGGAACAACAACGGGCATCAGGAAAACTGAGGTGGGTTAGAAACTATGCAGGTTATAAATTCACTGTACAGGACACCAAGCTATTACCGGCAGTATCCCAGCTGGCGACAGATGAAGCCCATCAACTTGCACACCCACTGCCCCCAAACACACAGTGGCGTCTTGATGTAGGTGCTAACTTAATTAACAGCAGCAAGTGATTTAATAAAAGACATGGTTTCATCGGCGCAGACATTTAGGCCTACTTTTAATTTACTTTTTTTGTTCCATACAGAGTCCCACTGTCCCGCGCCAGCGAGCACGCGGAGTCAGTGTAGCTATGGTACTTATTAATTCACATCCGATGAAAATTCAGCCGCATTAAACCATACTTTGTATTACTGTACTTTCAATGACGCCTCGATTTCACCCTATTTCGCAGGCTGCGAGTAGTTGAGTACACAAGCGATTTGTTGGCCAAAACGAATCGTAGCCTAAATGGAGCAGTCCTCTGCTCCGCCTTTAAAATTAAGTTTTTGCCCATAGACATGTAGGCTAAGCAATTAAATACTGCCGACTATAACACTCCTTTACCCAAGATCAATACACAGCCGCCACTTCTGCAGTCACCCTTACCTTTGTATCTCTCAAGCACATCTTCGTACGCTTTAGCAAATTCTTTCTCCTGGGAATGGTTTGTCGGCAGCAATCCCGGTATGTAACCAGCCATGGCTTTCCTTTTCCCGGTAGCAGGCTTGGAACGGCCCGCTACCTTAACAATCCGGAGCAGAGGATCCCGGTCTTCGCTAACGCAGCTGTCAAGTCCAGTCTCCGTTCAAATCAACAGTGAATGCAGTCCTTCGGGTGTTTCATTAAGATCTAAGAAATAATTAACTTGTTCAATTCGTTGGGATAATTCAAAAATCATAGGCTAACTGGCTACATTGCGTGCAACAATCATTTTCTTGATTCTTTGGATTAAAAAAAACTATTTCGACAAAACAGAAAACAGTACGCTGTGCTTTTTCTGATCGTTTCACTGCTCTATGTTTTAACAACAAACTGCATTGATTAGGCTATTTTTACGTTTAAAGCATAAATATTCACTTAACTGCGCCGAGGCTGTTTTCGGCTGTTTATCCGAGTGCATAAATACGGACTCTTCTGGCGCCGAGCTAAATGAAGTCAAATCTTCTATGTCCGAACCGGCGAATCCTTTTTGTATGTGAGCGCGCGTCTGTCAGTGTGTCTCTGGATAGGGGGTGCGGAGGTTGTGCTGCTCTATTCCTTCCAAAATCAGAAGCGAGGGTTGAGCGTCGTAATATCCGGACGCCGGTAGAAATATCCCTTTGTCGGCTGTTGTAGTATTCTCTCGGTAAAACTCGCTGAGAAATCCTCCGGTCTTATTCCGATCCATGCGACCCAATATAATGGCCGCTTCTATTAAAGGAATTGCTTTTGGCTGTGACTCCCAGCTTGCCTTTCTTTCGCCTCCCTCTCGCGAAGAGAGCTCATGTTTCTCTATTCTTCCTGCAGAGCCTGTCATCCATCCCTCTCCGCCAGCCACGCCACAAACATCCAGCCCAGGAAATTTATCACTAGGTCAGTAGCTTCCTGCGCAAACTGCGCATTGAACATGGGACTTTGTCGCCATCGCGTGGGATATGGCAGGCAGCACAACGGAACCAACTTCACCACAATCTCAGCGCATTCCGTAGAATAACCACTACTGCGGATATCATAAGTACAAATTGCTACGACTGCCATCTACTGGTAATGGGGATTCAACAAAATGGCAAAAGGGCACAATTTCAGCAAAATTATTAAACCTTCGGTTGGGCACATCCGATACTGGCCTGGGCAAATATAAGAAATATTTTTTACCAGCCCTTTCCTAGACTGCTGACACACCCCATTATTGTCAGACTTGAAATATATACTAAGTGACTATCTGGGTCAAATACAGCAAAATCCTGTCATTAGGGCACCACCACTATTAAAATGTGAACAGTGGATTGAGGGTAACACAGTGAGACTTGAGGCACAGACCCAAGTGTAGGTCTCCACCTACAATGAACTCATAAGTAAATACATGCTGGAAGAATTGGTACTAGTGTAGGCCTGTATGAAATTATGTAAATGACACAAATGTTCAGCATTTGAGCAATCTCGAGATTGAAGAAGTAATGATGAGTGAGAGAGGGTGAATGAGGAAGGATGAGGCTCCAGTGTTTTCTCCAGCTCAGGAGGAATAAATAATTTCAACAACACCCCTGCACAGCTTGTCACACCAGTGCAGGCTGAGGCCAGTGGTTCCTCAGGAACAACAGAAAATCAGCACTGGGCTGGGGTCAAAAAACTGAAGCCTTTTTGTGACATTGCACAACATTTGATTTTTGCCATTATTTTTGTTTTATGCGATAACATGCCATGTATGTCCAGTAAAGACATATCAATATAAGTATAGACACGTGGTACTCTGTCCAAATACTGCTCCTTGAATTTAACATCAATTTTAACAAAAAATGCATTACACACCTGAGCAGTATTTGGACAGAGTACCGCTTATCTATACTTATACTGATGGGTCTAGCTGGGTATCTTCCCTAGTGATACTCTGCCAGGCCTGCAGCCATCCTCAGTTCTTGCTTGTTTCAGGGACTTTTTGCCTTCAGTCTTCTCTTCAGCATGTGAAATACATGTTGGAATTGGACTCAGATCTAGTGATTGGACTCGGCCAATAGAACCAAAATAACAAAAAGATGTGTCACTGCTCAGATAATTATGGTGCTCACTGGATGTCACACTTTCCACAAAAAACTACTTCCACAAAGGATGGTCTCATCTGCCCTTTGTTCACTGTACCATTGAGTAACCTCTAATTTTTATTGGCTGACTCATTTAACAAAGTGAAATCTCCTTACTAACGGGGCTCCTCTCTAGATCTCTGGGCCATAGTCATAAACAAGCATGTCCAGTATAAGTGATGGTAATAAGCCCAGAATTATAGTGGACACAAAATATCCCAACCACTTTTTCTATCCTTTCTTTTCTCGCTTGTGCCTGAAGCAGCAATTGATCGAGGTCCACAGTCATTAAGAACATTCCAATCCTTTTAATGAGTTAAAATGGTACATGGAAATGGACATCACATGACATGACCCCAAAATGCTTTACAGTTATGCCTCTCATTCACCCTGATGGCAGAGGCTGCCATGCAAGGCGCCAACCTGCACATCAGGAGCAGTGTGGGGTTCAGTGTCTTGCTCAAGGACACTTTGACCTGTCCTCTGGAGGAGCCGGGGATTGAACCAGGAACCTTCTGATTCCTAGACCACTGCTCTACCGCTCCTGAGCCATGCCGCCTCAGGAAGGAACCACGCTTTCCCCAAGGCATGTGACCTCAGTTACGACCTTATTTTGCAGATGTTTTTTTTTTTTTTTCCAAAGGTGTGTGACATGTGAATGACCTTTATGGGAGCGAGTGCATTCCATTTTGCAAATTCACATTTCTTTGACTGCCAATCTCTTATTACTTTTCTTCATTGGCTTCCTGATGGGTCAAGGTAAGAGCAGAAAAACTTAAACTAAAAGGTAACAAAGCTGTGAAAATGAAGCGGTGAGAATGAGCCCCCAGTCTCCTGCCAGCCTGCCTTGTAAATGATGCCTACTGATAGCCATCGTCGTCAGTAACTCCAAAATATTACAATAGACTGTGGTGTGATAAGGAGCAGTTACTGGCAACAAATGATTCAGGAAAGAGGGCATGCTTAGCTGAACTCTCTGAAATCGATAAGAGAAGTTGCAGCAGGTATGAGTGCTGATGAGTTCAACTGGGTGATGCAAAGTGGATGAAAAGGAAAAAGCAATAAAAATTACAATGTGTATGAAGAAAATTCAAGAAATAAACACAAGTGCAGGAGCTAGATCATAAATGTCAATGTACCCCAAACCAACAGGAAAAAGTCAGCAACACATGACACAAGCACAGCCTCAAGTTTCGGAACCCGGGAGAGGAGAGGTAAAGGAGATGCCTTATTTCATTGCTGACCATCATTTTTCCCCGCCGTCACAAATCAAGAAGCCCAAAGACGCACATTGGGGAGGGATGGGCATGGGAATTGAGTTGGCAGAGGCCAGTTCAAAGCCAATTTATTCGGACAGGGCTTCTAGTGGTCAAAATTCAAGGTCAGATTCATGCATGAATGATAAGGCTATCTTAAGGGAAATCACAAAAAAAGTATTTTACCCTTTTGGCAAAGTTGAAAATTGCTCATATGTGTTGGCGCACCTGCAGATCGATTTTTCTCTTTCATAAATATATTATGCCTCTCTCCATTTCCAAGAATAAATCTCTTTCTCAAAGGCGGAAGTAACAGCTTGAAATCCTACCTCATCGCCATTATCGAAAAAAAAAATGTATGAATATTTCATGACTCACGCTACAAGCACTATCTTTGAAAAATTAATACATCAGATGTAATTTAAAACCATAAATTCAGCTTTTGTCACTAACCAATCATGGAAGATGTTGTCCGCAGCGCTCCCTCTAGTGTCCAACTGCACCAACTGCAGTACCTAATTGACGAAAGCCACACAAAGCTTTTTTGCCTCGAACAATGCTGTCAGTGTAATCATAGCTTCTTGAATCATCTCCTTCTCATGCCCTGACAACCTAGCTCTTTGAGCTGCTTCCGAAGGGTGGCCAGTGAGGCGTAAGAGCTCCCAGCGCTTAAGTTTCGGCTTCTTAGCCATGTTCTCTTTATATTCTCTTCTCCCAATTACTCTCCATTCCCATCTCAACAAAAGTGCTTATTTGGCTCAATAAACACAGAAACAGTGAGGCTAGATGGGTTCCTTTAATAAAAAAGATAACTGTGTGAGCATTTTATGCAAATTACTTAACTGACTTTATTTTCTGGAGTTAAACCTCCCTCCCTATTCCAGTCTAAATGACTCAGTACTGACCCCTCCATTTCCAGCAGCCCCTACCCTGTCTCCTTTCCCATCTGTTTCCATGTCATCATCACTCTTTTTTTCTGGCCTCCTCTCTTTACTCCCTGTTCTTGTTTTGTCTTCCTCCCTCCCCCTTCTCCCCTCACCCTCTTCTTTATTTCCCACTCTGTATATTGTCTATCTTTCACTCTACTTTTCTGCTTCCCTCTTTCAACACTCCAAATTAAGATTCAAATGCTCTCCTTCTCTGTATATCACTATTTGTTTTATTTTCTTTCGGGCTGCCCCCTGCCTTTCCTGCTCCTTCATAGCCATGGAAACCGGAATACTCAGGGTCTGTGTCCCCATGGCAACAGGGGGACAGCAGATGCAGGGCAAGGACTGTCCTTGCAGGTGCCTGAGTAGAAATTTAGGCAGAAAAGCAGGCAGATTCTTCGACAGCTGTATCATACAAACAGCCCTCACGCAATCAGAGATTGAAATTGAAATGCATCCATGTCTGTCAGGGATACTTAGTTTGCAACTGTTAAAAAAATAGAAGTTCAAATAAATGGCAAATAAAACACAAGTATGAAATAGTGTTTGAAGGTTAAATACTTTTTTAGAATTTATCCATGTATTTATTGACAATCTTATTGCATGAATAATTATACTAACATGTATACTGACAAGTACAGTTTCTGGTACACAGTGCAAAATGTAAATATAAACAGACTGCAATGATTTGCATTATTAATTGAATATTGTGCAAAGATAGAACACATCAGAAAATGAAAATGATGTTGTCCGGATAGCAGCATATGTTGCTCCAAAACCTGTATATCATTTAGCATTAATGTTGTACTCACGGCTGTGCAATTTACCCATGCCAAGTTACAAATGCACACCCATACCATTGAATGCTGGCTTTTGAACTGTGTGCTCATAACAAGCCGGATGGTCCCTCTTCTCTTTAGCCCGGAGGGTGCGGCCTGCATGATTTCAAAAACGAATTTCGCATTTTGATTGGTCAAACCACAGGATAGTTTTCCAATTTGGCTCAGCCCATCTTAAATGAGCTAGGTTCTCAGAGAAGGTCGCAGCATTTCTGGATCTTGTTTATGTATGGGTTTATCTTTACAGGGTAGATTTTTAACTTGCATTAGTAAATGCAGTGATGAACTGTGTTCACTGACAATGGATTTCAGAAGTGTTCTTGATCCCATCCAGTGATTTCCGGTTTAGAATCATACCACTTCTAAATGCTGTGCTGCCTGAGGGACTGAAAATCTCGGTCATTCAATATTTGTTTTTCGGCCTTGTCCCTTGCATACAGAGATTTCTCTGGATTCACTGAATATTTTAAGGATATTATGTACCAAAGATGATGAAAACTCTAAATTCTTCGCAATTTTCTGTCTGCCCATGCAGTCTTTTACAGAGTAGTAAAGCCCGCTCCACATCCAGTTCTGAAAGACTCAACCTGTCTTGGATGCTCTTTTTATACCGAGTCATGTCACTGACCTGTTGCCTATGAACCTATTTAGCTATGAGATGTTCCAAGAGGTATTTTTTGAGCATCAGACAACTTTTCCAGTCTTTCGTTGCTTTTGTCCAAACTTTCTTGAAACCTATTGTTAGCATCAAATTCAAAATGAGTATGTGTTTTTCAAAAAACAATAAAATTTCTCAGTTTCAACATTTGATATGTTTTCTTTGTACTATTTTCAATTAAATATAGGGTTTAAATTATTTGCATATCATTGTATTCTGTTTTTATTCCAGTTTTACACAGTGTCCCAACATGTTAGGAAATGGGGTAATATATTAGCAATGACTTATATTTGGCAAATAGAAGGCATGTAAACTCATTCTTTCAAGTTTACCTGTGTCGTAGAACCGAGAGATTAAAGCCAAAAGTCTTTTATCAAGTTTATTGTTACGGGTAAAAGTGTGAACAAGTTGTTGAACAATACAAGTGAAAACCAACTGCTGAAGTCTGTGGCTCTGTCTGGTACCAGCATGGCAAGAGGCAAAGCTGAAAGCTCAGAGATTTATCCTGAAACAACAAGGTGGGCTGTTCTTTACAGTGGTTTGAACTGATTGGATACAAAAACATAAATGGAAGGGAAAACCTATGAATGACCCATTGCGGGGGGTGGTTGGAGGGACATTCAAAAGATAAAAATGGAAATGGATTCGTGGAATGGCCAGGTACAGACACAGAATGATGGGGAAGGGGGAGGAAGGAGTGCCTCCTTCTACCGCAGTTGCAGATATATTGAAAGCCTGACTCTCTAAACTCTTGGGTAGGTAATATTAATGGTGAGGAAAATCCAATGCTCCAAGGACTCAGCTTCTCGCCTGCAATAATGAGTCTGTTTCCACAGACACGAGACACTAGCTGCTGAACTATTCAATGTGAGAGTGCACCTGGGGTTTGATATCACACATCCAGCCAACAGAAACCTGCTGTGTCAGCACTCAGCTGACAGGACATAACGATAATCAAATTGCATAGTTCAAATATTGTCATGACTGCAGCCCAAACAAATTCACACAGGGAGCATTTCCCTGAACCATGAATAAAATCAGGACTGCATGACTAGGTCGCTAATACCCAGTCAGAGGCAAAAAAAAAAAAAAAAAACAGCAAACTGACTCATAATTTTTTTTTTTTTTTTTTTTTTTGATGATGGCAGCAGAAAAATCCCCAACAGGTCAAAGAATGTGCTCTCTGTTTTTCACACAGGCGGCTATGGAGAGTTGAAAGATTCTTAGCTAACCTCTTAACTGTCACCTGCATTTTCTCACATTTGGCCTGGATTGGTATACCACATTTCAAATGCTCACTGCCCCACATACAATGGTTCCATTACACAAAATAATGCATGTCTGTTGTTGCTGTTATGAGTATTTACATAAAATATATGGCTTAATCTTCAATTTTAGGACAAACAATGTGGATATCTTGATTGTACATGTTCTTAGCTTTTGAACAAGGCCAAATTGAACGGATAATACTTGGTTTGACCGTCACAACACAACTTTGATGATGAGGACTGACAAGTTTCATTGCACTCAAGTATGTGGTGTCTATGTTGAGAAATTGATTTATTCCATTTGTTATGACTGACAAAGGGCAAAAAGGTGGGTAGACATGAAATCCTGAGCGTCTAAGCTTTCAAATGGTATATCGTTGGCCTGGATTGGTTGAGTATTTGTCATAGTGTACAAATGAAGGATTCAAAATTTGTTTGAAAATTCCGTAGGGCCTTAATTAGGGCCCAGTGACAGTTAACAGGCTAAGTTATCCAATTCTTTCTCCAAGATCTAATCATCCTCTCCACATTGTGAAGTTATTCAAAGATGTGCTAGAGTACAAAGCCAAAAAGCTGAAATAACCAGTCACTGAATACTGAAAGACTCCGTCACATCCACAGTCCACATACTCAGCATCCCTTCTGTTGCTCCAAACTGGATTACAAAACATGTCAGACTCACAGCTATATGGACCCATGAGGGCAAGCCGATGCTACCAGAACATCATCCACCAACAGCAACCATCCACGGCAAAACAACCTTTTCCCAGCCCAGCAGTAGCCGAATCCAACCTCGGCAGATGTAGGTTTCCAAAAAAAGACAGTAGCCATGCTACACTGGAGGACAAGGTCCACCACACAGACCCCCTCCCTCCACTGCATGAGTCAGCCTGCTGCGCTCTTTCTCCCTTCATACCCTTCCCACTCCTCTTTCCCTGCTCTCTCCTTTTCCATCCCACAGTCATGTCCGAAAGGCGCTTACCTGCGACGCGCACCACGGCCCTCTCCGCAGGGTCCAGCACGGAGTCCTGACTCTTGCGCTTTCGCCGCTCGTGTCTGGAGAGGTTCCAGGGCAGGGTGTCCCCGGGAGCAGCAGGGGGTCCGGCAGGGCACGGCGACAGCGATCCCCCCGAACGCTCACTGCGGAAAGAGCGCTCGCTCATACACGATCGCTCGCTCAGGCTCTCCTCATCGGACGATGACATGATGCTCCGAGGAGGACCTGCAGGGTAACAGGGCCCAAGGGAGGGAGAAAGAGCAAAGGAGAGAAATCATTTTAGTACTGCTATTTATAGTTATAGAAAACCTGACCCACTCTTCAAAAGGTTAACATGAAAAATATTAAGTTGCTTTATATTCCATATCTTTCTTCCAGTCTAAAAATAAGACAGCACTCGCCTCAAAACAAGTGAGCTGATTTAAAATGCGATAAACCTCATCGATTACAGGACTAGCGCAAACACAGGGCGGCAGGCAGAACTCCAATTACAACTTCTCCTCCTCGGGTGATTCCTCCAAAGACCAATTATACAGCAGCTTGCAGAGCCTTCAGCCACATTCAGCACTGGTACAATAGCAGTTCAATTCCAAACCTCTGGGCCTGACCATTTGTGGAACCCCCAGTGTTTAAACCAAACACAAAGCCAATAGCCCCATATAGGTTATGAGTTACCTTCACAGTATGTTACATGGGGAAAGCATAATGAATTGATTTTTTCACCAAGGCTATTGCTCAACTTTTTAGTGAGATGAGCTGACAGTCCTCATAAATTAACTTGAGCAAGCCAGGGAGTTACCCAGCCCATGCGACAGAATGCCAGACTATGGTGTTTGGTCATGAGTGCAGCGTTACGAATGGGACTGTTCTGAGGGTCTGAGAGGTCCCTTGCTGAGTTACCCAGGAGAAGAGGTGGGGAGGGCGTGATGCAGAACAGGTTCAGATCAATGTTATAAATTTGGAGAGGCGTTAATCCACAGGTTTGCATTCTCTCTCTATTGATCGAAGAAGGCTAAGCCCTCTGGGAGTGGGGTTAGGCTTCCGTCAATCACTGCACTCTGCTACAGCTGACCTAATCAGCAATCAATACCCATGACCACCTCCTCTCTGCAAGACCTGGATAAGCCTCCCCTCATGATGCTTGCCGATGAAACAGCGCTCCCCAACCAAAGCCGTACCCAAAAAACCCATACCCCATTCTCCACTGTTCGCGGCTCATACCCTATATCTCAGTCCATACAGCTCATGACCTATACCTGAAATCCCACACACTGGATCCCAATCTTCTTCAAAGTGTCACTTACACATATATTGTATATCGGTATACATATGAATACACATTCAGTGCCGTCCACAATATTTGTGACATAGGGGCAGGCTGCCTTCAGTTATCTCTTCAGTGCATTAATTTGCTTTTTCAGTTTGAATTTTAACAACCAGTTGATTTTTCTTAATTATAAGAGTTCCACAGAAGTGGTTGTATTTCCAGCGAAGCTATTCAGAAATTTTATGTAATATCATAACATCTTCAGTATCTGTTTAACTGCTTTCAAGTTGTATGGATTAAGAAGTTTCTACTTCTTACAAAAATAATCTTATGTTCCGTTATTATTCAATATTATTGTGCTTTATAAGAAGCTAAGATTGTTCCTGTTGGAAATTGTCCAATCATTCAGCGAGTAGTTATGGTTTGAAAACCATCAACCTGTCACAACATACCAGCCTCACTGAATATGCATGGACCAGGCTCTGAACTGAACTTCACCAAGAGACCCTTGTAATAAGTACCCTGTGCAAGTTTAATTCAAATTCAATCATTCTTTCAAAAGATATTGTCAGGAAATCATCAACCAATCAAAATGCAGAAGCTCCATTAAACAAGTGCGGATCTGCCCCTAAACTGAACATGACTGAGAAGACTTTGCAGCAAGCAAACTCCGTTAGTTTCTTGTAAGTTCAATTATTCTTTCAATAGTTATTGATCAGAAACCATTCAACCATTCAAAATGAAGCAGCGTAATAAAATAAGTGTGGATCGTTCCTAAAATCAAATTCAACTGAGAGGACAGTACTTTAAGCAATCTGATGAAGTTTCATGCAAAACTGATCGTTCTTTCCACAGTTTATTGTCTGAAAACCATCAACCAATCACAAGGCAGCGGCCCCATTAAATAAGTGCAGAAGATCAAACTTGTCAAAGAGACCTTGGTACTAAGTCAGCTGAGTAACTTTCATTCAAATCAAATACATCTTTCAATAATTATTGTCTCGAAACCATTAACCAATCACAAGGCAGCAGGCTCATTAAATATGAGCCGATCTGTCCCCAAATCAGACTTGCCTGAGAGACCTTGGTAGTAAGTAAGCTGATTAAGTTTAATTCAAATCAAATTATTCTTTCAATAGTTATTGTCCGGAAACCAAATTCTTTCAATAATTATTGTCAGGAAATGATCATCCTATCAAAATACAGCAGCCTCATTAAGTATGTGCGGATCATCCCAAAACTGAGCTTGATCAACCAGCCTTGTTTATAAGCTATCTAATTAGTTTCATTCAAATCCAATCACTCTTTCAATAGATATTGTCCGGAAACTATCAACCAATCAAAATGTAACAATCTCATTAAATATCTGCAAATCTGTACCTAAATCTAACTTGCCAGAGAGACCTTGGTAGCAAGTAAGATGAGTATGTTTCATTAAAATCTAATCATTCTTCCAATGGTTGTTGTCCAGAAACCATCAAGCAATCGCAAGGCAGCAACCCTTATTAAATATGCGTGGATATGTCCCCAAATCATATTTGCCTGAGAGACCTTGGTAGTCAGTAAGCTGATTCAGTTTTGTTGAAATCCCTACATTCTTTCAATAGTTATTGTCCGGAAACCAAATTCTTTGTATAGTTATAGTCAGGAAATGATCAACCAATCAAAATACAGCAGCCTTATTAAATAAGCACAGATCTGTCCCAAAATCATACTCGATCAAAACACCTTAGTTGTTAACAATTTGAGTTAGTTTCATGCAATCCAAAAACTCTTTCAACAGATATTGTCCGGAAGCAATCACAAGGCAACAGCTTATTAAATATGCGCAAAATTTGTCCCCAAATCAAATCTGTCTGAGAGACCTTGGTAGTATGTAAGCTGAGAAAGTTTCACTCAAATCCGATCACTCTTTCAATAAATATTGTCTGGAAACCATTGACCAATCAAAATTCAGCAGTCACACATTAAAAATGCATGGATGTGTCCCTAAATTGAACTTGCCTGACAGACCTTAGTAAGAAGTGAGCAGATCAAGTTTAATTCAAATCCAATAATTTTTTAAATAGCTATTGTCCGGAAACCATCAACCAATCACAAAGCAGCAGCCTCATTAAAAATGTGCAGAGCTATCCCCAAATCGAACTTGCCCGAGACTTCTTGATACTAAGTAAGCTGATAAAGGTTCATTCAAATCCAATCATTCTTTCAATACACTGCAAAAAGTGAAAGATAAAAATACTAGGTGAGATGAATTTACTTATTTTAAGACTTAAAACACTTATTTCTATCAGAATTTTTCTTAGTAAGACAAAAAACTAAATTCATCTCACCTACTATTTTTATCTTTCACTTTTCACAGTGTAGTTATTGCCCAGAAACCAAGGTTCTGCCAATGCCGCCAACGTGTGACAACACAAAAGTGATCCCTGAAAGTCGACTTGCTTTGCAGGAGACACTAAAACACTTAAATATTCAGCTTGGCCATTTTTACATTGCTTTCTTAATAGTTGAGGACATTAAAGGATCATAAAAAGATCTTTTTATGATTACAGGAATTATTTGCCTTCTTGATCCATATAATGCCAAAAAAATCTTTGTCATGCTTTAAATATATTTACTAAGCTGTAGTTACATACGGCACTCTTTTACACTATATAGCCACCAATTACACATGGCATATGGCAATGCCAACAATCTGCCTTTAAAAAGCTGTGTGCAGATTTTGAAAATTTAGCATGTTAGCACTGTGAGGAGCATGGTTCAAGTGGTAAAAGAAAGTCCAATTATCACAGCTGGAGAATTTCAGATATTACTTATATCTTGGAGTCAGGATGTCTCCAAATCTGCAATCAGACAGCATCTATACAACCATAAAATGATTGGGAGGATTGCCTTGGGAAAAATCCCTGTTATTTTTCTCATTCTTACTGAACAGTGCAAATATTCCTAGAGGACACTGTATTAAGCAAAATGTGGTGAACTACAAATTACTATTTTTTTAATCAAAATTTTTTATAGCTGCATTCTGATAATAACCATGTATTAATTAACGTAATAGAAGTAGCCTGATTATGAGGGAAATTGATATTTAAACAAAAATCAAAGTCAATAATTGAAGTCGTCTACAGACAAAACTTGAGAGTAAACAATAATACATTTTTAGCAGCTCGTTTTTTCCTGATTTTTACTAAAGCAGGCTGATAATTCTTAACGGCATTGTATTATTCACTCAGATGTTTGGCAATTTTTAATCTCCGTCTGACATGCATGTCTTTGGACTCTAAGAGGAAACCAGCGTGAACACGGCAAAAACAGGTAAACTCCACGCAGAAAGGCCCCAGGCCAGATTCGAACCCACAACTTTCTTGTTGTGAGACAACATTGCAACCACAGTCAACAGCATTTACATTCAAATAAAAACAGCACAAAGAAAATAAATTTCAAGTTTCGCTTCATCTACTGAATTGACTTTTATAAATATTTGAAAATCCAAATTTGATACCTGCGACACATTCCAAAAGAATTGGAACAGGGGCCTGGAAAGACTGCAGAAGTTGTAGGACCTTCAGAAAAACACCCATTTGGAATATTCCACTGGCAAACAGGGGAATATGTAACCAGTGATTCAATAATAATTTGGGATAAAATGAAAAGTATCTTAAAAGGCACAATCATCTACCAACAAAATAGTTTGCCAGCTGCATGAACAATTAGTCAAATCATTTTGAACATTTCTCAATGGAATTTAGGGATTGCCACCACTGACTTCTCTGAGCTTGAGCTCATCTGAAATGGACTGATGCAAAGTGGAAAGGAGTGCTGTGGTCTGATGATTGCATCGTTCAAGTTGTTTTTGGAAATTATGAGCACTGCTCTCAGGGCCAAACAGGAGAAAGACCACACCAACTGTTATCAGAGACATGTTCTTTAGCCAGTGTTTGTCATGGTCTGGGGCTGCATTAGTGCATCTGTTATGGGCAACCTGTACATCTGTGATGGTGTAATTGATGCAGAAGCATATACTTGCATTTTGGAACAACATATGCTACCTTCCAGATGTCATCTTTTACAGAGATGTCCCTGCTTATTCAAGCATGTCAACGCTAAGACACACTGTGCACATATAAGAACAGTCTGGTTTCTTGATCAGAGTGTGAGTACTAGACTGGCCTGCCTACGGCCAAGATCTGTCTCCCTTTGAAAATACATGGTGGAAAATAAAGCACAAAATACATCAGTAAAGAACCCAAATTGAAAATGATCAACCGGAGTCTTATATCTTGGGGACAAATTCTGCTTTCAAATCTCCAACAATTAGACCAGTGTCCTCAGTTTCAAAACAATTTCTGAATGTTATTAAAAGGAAAGGTGATGTTACACAAGGGTGAATATCCACCTGTCCCAAATTCATTGCAACAATTTGCAGACATCATACTATGAATTAACCAATATAAAAAAAAAACAATAAAGTTCAATAAAGTTGATGAGTTAAAATATTGCTTATTTTGTCTTTTACTTTTTTCATTTGAATACCAATTAAAAGATATTCACAAATTATTCCTTGCTATTTTCATTTACATTTCATTCATCATTGCAGCTCTTCTGGAACTGAAGTTGTATAGCTATGCCTCATATCTCTCTTTCTGGAGCCTCCTGAGGACTGTAGTCACTGTTCTATCCTCCTGCCTCCTGAATCCCATCCAATGTCCAATTGATACTGAGTGCAATCTTATAATTGCACTACCCCTGACAACCAGAATCACTTCTGAAGCCATGGAGCAATTTGTCTCAAACATATGGTACCAAAAATGGATATGGTGAATTTAAAGTCTGGCTTTTATGCTTGATGAAACCACGATAAGTAAAAAAAAAAAAAAATACCATCTACTAAAAGCAGTGGATCTTCACTTTAGCCCATAATTAATTGTCTGATATCTAAAATTGTCAAGTGCCAACTTCAATGAAGTTTCCAGTTCTAAGCAAATTATATCCCCCCACCTCCGAGTGCCAGTCTGATAATTCCTGTCTCAAGACGGATGCCAGCCAAAGAATTCATACAGCAACCATGCTCACTATACCTTGCCTGCACACATCAGAAATGCCAGCCTGTCACCATGTGCTGATATTTTACATCTTGAAGATCAAACCAGAGCTCATCTCTTAATTCACATGCTCTCACATTTGCCACTGCCACATAAGAGAACAGGACAGATATTTTGTGGTGATTAGTATGTTTTTCCCTGAATGATCTGCAGACAAAGCACTTAAGTAATGCACCAAGTTAATGTCTTTTAAAGATTTAATAATATTCCATTTCAGGGTATGAGAAATATCTTCATCATACATACTATATGTAAGCACTTGGTCTTATTTCAGAGAAGTGACACAGTATGTAGATTTTCAGTCAGCAATGGTGCATTTGTTCTGATTTAATTCTAAGTCAAGCCTCACCAATGATCTAAAGCCACAATGTGGTTAGGGGCAATTTCTCTAAGAAGGAAGTGGTTAAGTTCTCTTCATGCTCTCCATGCTGGTTCACACCTCTTTTCTCTGCTGTTCCCTGACAGCAAATTCATTCAGTGGCAGGCAGCAGTTAAAGGGAGTTATAAATAGAGACGGAATGGGGTTCAAAGCCATGCTGCATCATTTGAATTGCTGCACAATTCAAAAGAGAAAAGAGCCTTTTCTTATTAAAAAAAGAACTGAGTCATGTCTTTCACCTTTGTGTGTTGTTTCTCCGTCTGATATCAGACAGAACCACGACACATTGGACAGCCGCTAGTCATCATGCATATGATGATTCTATTTCACGGATCAACAATCACCCTGCCCACTCAGTGAGCATAAAGAACAGGAGAACATGAAGAATTCCATGTGAAATGTCCAGCACATCCAGTGAGACATTCCAAACATTTCATGCTGCATTACTGGTTTTGTAGACCCCCTTAAACATTGATGACACATAATGCCCCTCCTATTCCATGCCTCACAACTGCGAGCTGCGGTGCATCATGTGCACAGATGAGTGTGTTAACATGTGCCAGCTCCCCTGCCATCCCAAACATCTGCACATCTGTGAGGAGTGCTGTTATACTGACGAGACTAAACTCCCACACTGATCACACTCACACGCACAACAACAACAACATTAATATTCACTTTTATACTTTTAAACAGAATAGAGAAAGAGAGCGACAGAGAGAGAGAACAAGTCTGTCTGTATTTTTAAATAAGCATTTAGCTTCGGCCAGCTGTCAATATAAGAATGATCATAGAGGCTCTTCTCATTTTATTGATGACCATGTATCACTCTCAGGTTCAAGTTCCTCAATTTACCTTACTTCCCTTTTCTTCTGGTACAGTTTTGATGCACTCCAAAAAACTGATTGCAGGAAATCAACTGGACAGGACAAGTTAGATCAATTTTTTTCTTTGACTGTCCTCTCCAGTAATCACAAAGTGAATACCACATATTTTTAATTTGTCTGTTTTATGTGGCATAGTTCCTAGTGTTTGGAAATCTGCTCAAGTTCTTTCGTTACATAAGGCTGAAAACAGCAGTACTGTTAACAATCATAGGCCTATTTCAAAACTGCTGTCAGGCCAAAAATTCTGAAATCTCTGATTAATAATCAATTAAAATTCCACTCTAAATATGCAGCCCTCAACCCATGCCAATTTGGCTTCAGGGCTGGGCATAGCACTGTTACAGCTACTACCCTGTTATGGACAATATTGTGTCTGCTATTGATGAGAAAACAAATTGTGCTGCTTTTTTTTGACCTATCAAAGGCTTTTGATACAGTCGATCACTTACTATTATTGCAAAGGTAGCATTGTGATGGTTTTGATTCTAAAGCTTGTCAATGGTTTCAGTTACTTATCTAAGTGGCATCAATATGTGAACATGGGAAATGTCCAAACTGAGTTCTTGCCCATTTCAAAAGGTGTGCCACAAGGTTCCATTTTAGGTCTAATGTTATTTTCCTTTTATATTAATAATATATCCTCATCTTTAACTTGCTGTCATGTCCATCTTTATGTGGATGATACCACTCCATGTGGTTTTGCAGACTCTCCTCAATTAGCAGTTACAAACCTGCAAACTACCTTCACTACTCTGCAAGGTGAGCTTCTAGATCTAAAATGCTCATAAAACAAGGTTTTTGCTGTTCTTCAGAGCCAGAAATACAGATAACAATAACCAACATATCTCCACTCTTGATGGATGTAAGATTGAGGAAGTTATAAACCTATAAATACCTTTGCCTTTGGCTGGAAGAAAGGCTTACATTTGAAAATCACCTAAACAATCCTGTGACTAAACTGCAGTAGAAGATAGGTTTTCTGTACAGAAATAGAGCCAGTTTTCCAATGTCCTGCAGGAAAAGGATTACTCAAACAGAATTCATGTCAGTTCTATGTTCTGCAGGAATGTTCTATGTTCTGTCAGTTTTAGATTATGGCGATGTTATTTATGGGCATGCGGCTTCATCTGTCCTCAAATCTTAGGATTCAATGTATCACGCTGCGCTTTGTTTTATTACTAGTGATGCTTATGGTACCCATCATTGCGTCCTTTCTGAAAAGTTTGGATGGCCCTCTCCACCAGATAGATGTGATAGGCATTTTTAAAATTTTATTTAATTGTAAAGCTCTTATTGGCAAATTACCACCTTATATTACCTTTGTCCTGATCAGACCATTAGGGACTCATCATACTCGGTCACACAAATGGATCACATTACATTTACCTAAAGTTAAGACTGAATTTGGAATGACTGCATTTAGGTTTTATGCCCCTGATGCATGGAATAAGTTGCAGAGAATTTTTAAATGGACACTCTTACAAGTTACTGGCAATTTAGAAGCGAGATTTTAAACCTTCCCAAGACGAGACGCCATTGTTTTAATTTATGAGTTTTAACACTTTTGTCTTTAAATTGATAAATTAACTGGAACTTTTAATTTTTCCTATTATGTGCATCATATTTTCATAAGCATTATTTAATACAATATTGTTTTCAAACCAGGGTCAATTGTTTTATATCTTACGGTAATTTCCAGATAAACCATCTGATTATGAATGTTTTTATTTTTATTTTATGTACATCAGGTCTCTCTTGAAAATGAGATCTTTATCGCAGTTAGATTTATCTGAAAAATGTTTCTGCATGCCCGACACACCTTGTTTTGTCATGTCTGGGAAATGTACTCAGTGTTTATGGTCCGTTTGTCATGCTAGGGTCACTACTCCAACAATTAATTAATGGAAAGTCATGTTAATCGACCCCTTCCTTATTTTTTAAGGCTATTAATATGAAACATGATGAACATAGCTTCACCAGTACATCATATCTTCACCACTAAATGCATGCCGACAACTGACAGAGTAGAAGCGCTTTCAATCATAGCCCGTCCCAGGGTTGGAAGCACACAGGCTGATGTTGCCACTGAACTTGAGCACGTCCCAGAGTGTCATCAGTAGACCGTATCAACGTCATCAGGCCACTGGTGGAGTGCATGATTGGCCCAAAAGTGGAGCAACATGTGTAACTGATCGGGGTGATGACCAGTACCTCAGGACCTACGCTCTCAGACATTGTGATGCAAGTGCTGCCCAACTCCAAGCACGTCTAGGAGATGTGAGAGGCACCAGTGTGTCCGGACAGACCATCCGCAACCAACTTCTTCACTTCACTTTGAATGCTAGATGACTGTTGCGGGTGACACCTTTGACATCACAGCAACAACGTGATCGTCTCCAGTGGGCACGTGACCACGTTACCTGGAACCAGCAGAAGTAGTCCACAGTGCTGTTCACCGATGAATCTAGGGTCACCTTGCGCAGAAATGATGGTCATCAATGTCAGTGGAAACGTCGGAGGTGAGCATAATGCGGAGGTCGACATGGCCCTGAGACAGCGGTTTGGGGGAGGGAGTGCAACAGTCTGGACAAGCGTCAGCTGTGCAAGCAAAACCCAAATAGTCATTGTCGATGGAACTGTCACTGAACAGTCATACCTGCGAGACAACATAGACCCCATCATCATCCCTCAGTACCAGGACCATGCCCCAGACTTCATCTTCATGGACGACAATGCTCCTCCAAATTGTGCAAGCATTGTCCAAGATCATCTGAACGAAGTTGGGGTACCTCATATGCAGTGGACAGCCATGTCCCCCGATCTCAACCCAATTAACCACGTCTGGAATCAGTTGAAGTGCCACCTGGATGATCGTACCCCTCCAGCATGTGACCTTGCCGAACTGCGTGTAACGCTTGTGGAGGAGTGAAATGCTCTTCCGCAGAACAGTATCATGGGAATAACTAGGGGAATAGGGCATCGCTTCAAAGCAGTAATAGATGTGAACAGTGGAAACACCTTTTACGGAAAAAGTCATTTTCTGATCATGTGGGTACATGTAAAAGCGTGCAGATAGTTGTCGGTAATATATGTTTAATTGAATAGCTGGAGTGTTTTGGCATTCATAATTAGTCATAAAAGTAGGTGAAAACAGTCATTTGAAAATATTTAATTCCCAAATTGAACTACACCTAACAACATACCAACATCCCTAACTTATTGTGAGTAATGTATGGCAACAGCACTAAAGGTAAAAAGGAAAAGTTTCTTTTCACAACAAGTAATTAGACTATCTGGTGACTGGTTATGTTTTCAAACAATACAGTGTTATTACAGGCCTCAAAAGTTAATTCTGCATTAAGTCCTTTCAACTTTAGCATGAAAATTTTTGTTATCAGAACTAAAGATGATCAAACAATCTACAAACGTGCTCCAATATACATTGCTTGTCCAAAAAAAGGCGCCAGTCATATTTAAATGTGCAAATACTCAAGAGCCAACGACTGAATAATTATTACAGTGATGAATGTGTTTCAGCTGGCAATAATTCTTTTAATCCTAACAGATTCAGCACATAACTTCTCATTCCTTAAACAACCTTGTTGGAAGACATTTTATGGTTGTTTAAAACATGTTCCTGTGTTTCAAAAATGGCAAATTATTAGCCAGCATTTAGCAAAAAAAAAAAAAAAAAAACAGTTATGGAGATTGCTGAAATCACTAGAATTGGGTCATGAACTGTCCAACAATTTATTAAAAGCTGGAAGGATAGTGAGGAACCGTCAACTTTGTGGATGAAATGGGTTGAAGAAAATGATGATTAATCCTGATAGGAGAACACTAAAATGCACAGTGAAGTCTTATTATAAAAAATCAACAGTAGAACTCATGGCTATGTTTAATTACAAATGTAAAAGCAGTTCCAGATGCATGATGCAACAAGAACTTGGAATATTGAGTCTAAACAGCTGTGTGGCCACAAGAAAGCCACTTGTTAGTGAGGCTACTGGGGACAAAAACAAGTTCAATTTGCAAGGGAGCATGACAAGGAGTAATGGAAAAAGATCATGTGGTTTAATTAGTCCAGATTTACCCTATTCCAGAGTGATGAGCACGTCAGGGTAAGAAAGGAAGCCCATGAAGCGATGCACTCATCATGCATGGTGCCCACTGAACAAACCTCTGGAGGCAGTGCTATGATCTGGGGTTGCTTCAGTTGGTCGGCCTAGGCTCAGCACTGTACTGCAACAATAAAATGAATTCAGCTGAGTACCAGAATATACTGAATGACCAGTAACCCCTCAATGGACTTTTAATCCCTGATGACACAGGTATACTCCAGGATGACAATGCCAAGATTCATCAGGCTCGAATTGTGAAAGAGTGGTTCATCGAGCATGAGGGATCATTTTCACACATGAATTGGCCACCTCAGAGTCTGGACCTTAACCAGTTGAAAGTCTTTGGGATGTGCTGGGGAAGGCTTAACGGAGTGGTTTGACTCACCCGTCATCAATGCAATATCCCTGCCAAAAATGAATGCAAATCTGGTTGTAAATAAATGTTATAACACTGTAAAAGATTGTCGAACGCTCTCATGGCGAATCAGCGCACCGATCAAAACTAGAGGTGGCCCAATAAAATATTGTAACGTGCGATGTTTTTTTTTGGACACAGTGTATTTGCATTCAGTAGACATTCATAACATGGACTAAAGTTCCTCTTTAACATCCAAAACGGCGAGACAGAAAATGATGCACAATACTGTTCCCAATTTTTTTATGTTCTTGTGCCACCTATGTACAATAACGAAGGATTCCCCCAAAAATTGCAACCAGTGATTGTCCATCAGCCTGATATTTTGCAGCCACTTAGCGTAGGTGACTGATGCGCACATGAGTGTGTGTGTGGGGGGTAAAGGAGGTATTGATTGTCTACCAACTTCCCAAGTCATACACGTATCAACTCATTATGATGCACATTTATTGCAATGTTGACCATATAGAATGACTAACTCATACTGACCAAGACAGGCTTAACTATTCTGTAATATATTTCTGTACACACAGAAAAAATGAGTAAAGTATGACACTAGAGGCACTCCGAGAGTGCAAACCTCCGCCAAGGCAGCACAGTCGAAATCTTGCAGAGTGAATATGGCTCATAAGAAATTTAAGGATGGATTCCGTCCCTGATGCGAATCCAATCAACCCACAAAATTTGAGTGATATCACTGGGAGCAAAGTTCAGTCATCATGTGTTATAGGATTTCAAGATAATAATAATAATTTTCATATTTTTTGACGGATCACAGTCAAAATCAGTAGGGGCCATCCTTGATGTAATAGCAACCCATCCACATAATTTGAGGGATATCCATTTGTTACTTTTTGAGTTATCTAGCACACAAACAGGCAGACACAGAAACCAATGCCAGCAAAAACATAACCTCCTTGGTGAAGGTAATAATCACAGTACATGCTAGTGAATGAATATTCACTGATTCACTGTAAGATAGCTGAAAATAATGTAATGAACACCTTGCCGCAACCACTCAGTCAGGGTACCTTTGACATTAGTCAGTTCCTTTTGAGCCAATGATTCAGAGGTGTGTGATATCTTTTCTATCAATCACCAAAACAATTAATCAGTGGCCCTGTCAGAGCTATCAGTGTATCTGTCAGCAAACTCCCTCTTGAATTCGTGTCTATTATAGTGGTGTGATTTTTATTTTAATCCTGACTTGCTTTGCACCATGTGACAGTTCATGAGTTTCTTAACCATTTTCTATCTGTGGTCTTTCAAAGTACCTTCAGAAATTAGTCTCTCTGTTTAGTGGGCCATACATAAGCTTGAGTCTTCAAGTGCATTTCATACATTGCCGTGGAAGAAGTATTCACCCCCTCCTCCTAATCTCTTCTATTTTGCATATTTTTCATACTTAAATGTTTCAGATCATCAAATTACTTTTAATAACAGACAAAGATAACCCGAGTAAATACAAAATGCAGTTTTTAAATAACGATTTCATTTACTGAAGGAAAAAACTTTCCAACCCTACCAGGCCATATGTGGAAAAGTAACTGCCCCCTTAGTTACTAAATCAACCAATCAAATTTATTTGATGATCGGGTTCAATTTCACCAGAAACACCCAGGCATGACTACTGCAAGCCCTGTTAAATCCAAACATCACTGAAACAGAACCTGCCTGACCATGTGAAGTAAGCAAAAAGCAGCACATGATGCCATGATCTAAAGAAACTCAAGAACGAATGAGAAACAAAGTTATTGACATCTATTAGACTGGAAAGGGAAGGGTTACAAATCCATTTATAAGGCTCTGGGACTCCGGCAAACCACAGTGAGAACCAGTATGTACAAATAGAGAAAACTCGGACCAGTGGTGAACCTTCCCAGGAGTGGCAATCCAACCACAATTCCTCAAAGAGCACATTTAACGACTCATTCAGGAGCTAACACAAGAAAAGACTAACATCTAAAGAACTGCAGGCCTCACTTGCCTCACTTAATGTCATTGTTCACGATTCCACAATATGAAAGAGACTGGATAATTTTGACATCTATGGGAGAACGATGAAGCAAAAACCACTGCTAGCCAAAACTAACAGAAAGACTCATCTTACATTTGCCAAATAAACTTGACGACCCCCAAGACTTTTGGGAAAATATTCTGCGGGGTAATAAAAGTCAAAAGTTGAACTTTTCAAACTTATGGTTCTGGTTACATCTGACGTAAAGTACAGCATTCCTCATTAAGAACAACATACCAACAGTCAAACGTGTCGTTGCTCATATGATGGTCTGGGGCTGCTTTGTTGCTTCAGGGCCTGGGTGACCGGCCATCATTGATGGACCCATGAACTCTGCTCACTACCAGAAAATCCTCAAGCAGAATTCCCAGACATCAGTTTATGACCTAAAACTCAAGTGCACTTTGGTTAACCTAAAAACTCTCCAAAGTGGCTGAATTAAAACAATTCTGCAAAGCAGAGCTATGCAAAAGACTCATTGCCAATTTTTGCAAATGTTTTGATGGCAGCTGTTACTGCCAAGGGTGGCACAACCAGTTACGAGGTTTTAGGGGGCAATCAATTTTTCACATGGGTCATATTAGTTTTGAATAACTTTTTACTGCCAATGAATGAAATGATCATTTAAAAGCTTTGTTTTTGTTTACTTGTGTTATCTTTGTCTTATAATAAAATTAGGTGGATGATCTGAAACTTTTAAAAATGAAAAAAAAAAAAATAAGCAAAGACAGAGGAAATCTAGACACGGGTAAATTCTTTTTTCAGCACTGTAACTGTTTTTTTTTTTTCCTCGTCTTAACTTGCCTGCCTTTTGCACATCTGGCCAACAAATACCCTACTCTTACGTGGAAAACATTAACCAGGGACAGTTAAAGCATGTGCAACACTAATTGAACTGCAGCAACTTTATATTTACTTTATACAGACATACTATATCTTCATCATAAAAAAAAAAAAGCAGATATTTTTGACAGCTTTGTGGAATGCCTCTGAGAGAGACTTCATGATTTGGTAGTGAATATGTTCTTAAAAAGTCAAACTGAGTCAAGTAGCCTACTTCTCGCAATCCATGGGTCTGGATTCAGGAGAGCATTGCAAGTATCAGTGCTCAGCCGGAGTCACACACTATTGACTTATTTCCTTGGAAGTTCAGCCCATTGTTGGGACTGGTCACCAGTAGTAAGGATGGTCGAGCGAGATTAGCTCAGGGAGGGGCGTGTACGCATTAAAACCATTTTCTGTCGAGGGTGTGACCATTGAATACCGTGAAAAATCACACCAAAAGGAACTTATGTATAGACCGAATGATAAATCATGAAACAATTCGTAAAATAGAAAATAAAAAAAAACCTTTCTCACGCATCCATGGATGCGCCGGACATCACCAGAAGCGAGTGCATTAATAAGCCATTTACATCATTTCAGCCAGCCTATTTTTAATTTTTTATGTTTGCATTTCCCACGGCATCCCTTCGAAGGTTTTAAGGGTGCATACAAATGACGTTGTATATAAGACGCAAATCTCTCTTTTTTGGTTAGAATTATATGTATTATTGTCGCATGATTGTAAATCTCGCATTTATTTCTAACGCGTTTTCAGCCACCGAAGGGGATTTGATTTCGCCTGTGACCCGCTTAGTGGCTAGCCATACTACCCGACTGTCTTCGGTACACCTATCCGAGACACAATTATCAACGCTCGTGAATGCGTGTGCTTTCAATCAGACGCAAATTAAACCTGTTCGTGCGAAATCATTACAATATAAAATAGTGAGTGGACGCGATTAAGGGTGCTCACTATTTCTCGGTGGAGGAACAAGCTTCGGAACTCGCAGGCAGTAGCTCCTCTGTGACTGTGAGGAAGAAACATTGTATTCCTGCGAAATGTGGCGGATACAGCCTGCATGAAGTATCAGTTCCAGCCCAGGCTATCAGTGGAAGTGGCTGTTTTAATATAGGAGAACCCTTTGTTCGAATTGTCCGGGTAACAAGCCAATTCAATTCGTCGGTTAATTTCCCGCATGTGACTATCACACGTTTTGTTCTGCTCGCTGGTAAATTACAGAATTTTTCAAGCAAAGCGTTAAAAAAAGCTATTGTGATTTTTTTTTTTCTGTGACAGACTTAACGGTTCCATTCATTCTTGAAACTAAAAATGGTCCCGGAGCTCAACCTGAGTAGGCTATGATCAGCAGGAGAATAATAATAATAATAATAATAATAATAACAACCGTTATCATCACCATAATTTCTGATGAATGCTAGTTTCGCATAGGCCCATAAGTTCTTAGTGTAGGCTGTAATCATAATACCAGGAAAATTACAGGAAAAAATTCTGTTATGATGGAATGTCCGTCAGTCGGTAAAAACACAAACAGCCCAACAATGACAGACGGTGCCACATGCTGTGTCGCCAGTTCTCCGACTCTGAGAGCCCTTACCAGATAGCAGCGTAGCAGAGTGACTGACACGGGGATGCTGGAACGTTGAGTCCGCTCCCTCACGGGTTCACCTACTCCAAGGATACTGTTGCCCAGATGCGAGCGGGGACGAAAATGTCAGATGCTCAACCGTCTTTTTCTATCGAAAAACGGAAAATGCTAGGACGTAATTCGGTAATGGCTGTCGGTTCTCTTCCCGCACGTTCCTTCCCCCACTCCCGATTTCTCGCTCTCTCCCTCGCTCTCTCTCTACTCGTCCAGCCAACCGCCCGACTCCCTCTCCGTTTTTTTCCTCAAGCCAGCAAGTGAACCGGGTGGTGTGTGCGTACGCGCGCTCATCCCCAAGCCGTGCCAATTCCTGTGCATTCCTCCAGCATCAATGTGGCACTACATGAGCTTCCGTTTATCCACGCGCACATTGACGCTCTTCTGAACTAGAATATCTTACGTAGACGCCAATCTTGGAGAAGTGTTGACAATACAAACAATCCAAACATTATGGTAATTACAGATGAATGACTGTGTGCTTCGACCCCTTG
This sequence comes from Gymnothorax javanicus, assembly GCA_029692085.1. Lineage (NCBI taxonomy): Eukaryota > Metazoa > Chordata > Actinopteri > Anguilliformes > Muraenidae > Gymnothorax > Gymnothorax javanicus. Next base: position 77,602,002 of record CM056197.1, on the reverse strand, counting down.
ACTTTCGTTATCCTATATTCATCCTGTAAATACTCTGCTCCTCATTCTGTTCTGTCCTCCGGCCGACCTCTCTCGGTTCGTAGCCTATCACAGTTTTGCTTAACCATGGTATTATGTGAACAGCTTGCTCAATGTGCAAGAGGTGTAATTATACAGCATCATAAATTGTCATCCTTCCGCAGAACGGACATCAGTACTGAACAGTTGCATGCTAGGTTCAGCGACGAGGGGGTGTCGCCTGCGGACCCACGCCTTTCTATGCCGCGACTGCGGAACCCTCTGAATTCCGTCGGGCAAGATACCTTGAACCCGGTTCGTTCACTAGCAAATGTTTGAATCAAACAAAGAATCGCGAAGAGAAAACAAAGAGACTCAACGCCATCCCAAAACTGAGAGGTAAGCAACATAGGAGTCCCAATAACCGACGCTTGCAAAGGGCGAAATTGATGCGAAGTGTGCACTTGTGCTAATGGACGATTTCTGAACTTTGATCTAGTGGCCTCCAAGATTTTTATTTGTACATCATCGTCCAGCGATATTCAACTAAAACTGCATGATTTAAATATGGTTACTATGTAGGGGCCTCAGAATACGGACTCGAGTGTGAGCAAAATAACGAACTCGAATTTACTCTGCTAAATGAAGTCTTGTGATGTTTGGCATTCCGTTCGCGTCTTTCACGAACGCACAAAGCAAGCACTTGAGTCGTGGCACAAATGAGTAAACCGCCTACCACATGGCAATGGCATGTTAACAATATTTTTTATTAGGAAGTTTATCATCTGGAAATTGAAGAAACATTGAATTGCACACACATTTTGAGCAATTGGAGTGGGCTGTTGGCCGCGGCGCGTCATTTCCATTATCCCGCGGGGTATTGGTGCCACCTCGTGGCTAATACTTCACACAACGAGGGATGCCAGAGTAATTGAATCATCGGTTAGATTGACTGCATACATCCATGTATTTAACTGTTCGTTGAAGAGATTGTCCCTGGGGAAGTGCTCGTGGTCTAGCTTCATCTTTCATCGACAAATTATTGACAGAGGTATGTGATGGATGTTGCTGCTGACAGGTTGCATTCCAGGATTCCGACTGCACATTTATTATTCAAACATTGCGATTGGGAAGAGGAAATACTATGATTAGGCAAGACTTCCATAATATACTTCCAACAGAAATAAGTACCAACAAGCAGAAATAAGACAAGAAAATCTATTTGGATACTGAAATTGGAAATGATCCAACATCAATAAAATGGACTAACATCTCTCTTAGTCATCATTCAGCTTTTATTTCTGGCTCCAGTTCCAGTTTTAAAAGGATGGAAAATATATCGCCCTATTTACTATGGCAATGAATGAAACAGTAGCAGAAAACCTGTGGAGGGATGAATGTAGGGCCATTGGGGTGCAGGAGGTGAGTAAGGCCCCAAATCAGTGCGATGTACTGGGGAAACACTGTGCTTGAAATGACAGATCTCTGCAATGGAGACTGTACTTGTAGCAGTTAACAGTAAGAAAATGTCACTATGAGAGATATGTGCAGGTTAAGATGACAAAGAAATTGCATGTCATGGAGATAAATCTGGGTGTATGGTCAGCTGGTATGAGAGCCCACAAGCTCCAGTGTGCACTATAATAACTCTTCTTATATGATTGTAGTAACTTACCACAGCTGTACACAGTTGCTTTATTCCCAGTGTGCTAATGGTAACTATTTATTTGACCAGTAGATCACAAACAGGGCTGGGCCACAGTAGGGGTTGAGATGGATTGTGAAATGATGCATGAAAAAATATGCAAATATACTGTATATATTTCACTGACATTCATGCCAGTCAGTTGAAGCAATGCCTATTTTTAAATGCGCACCATTCCTGAGAGTGTACGTGCAACTGTATAGACATGCGGACAACGTAATTTTATCACTTCAGTGTCCAGCACAGCCATAAAACGCAATTATATGAAGCCTTTTTTTGCTCTCAGTTTAACATTCCACTAACTGCTTCTAGCACTGCATGCAGCTGTGCACATACAACCCTCCCAATCCTTTTTGAATTACATCAACACTTGGTTACAGTCAATTGCTGTACAGATAGCCTGATTCTGCCATTCAATGTTTTGACAGACATCAAGAATTTCAAATTCAGATTGAAAAATTATAATTTCATAGTCTCTGCCATTCATTAAGTTATACAAGTCTCCATCAGTACCTGCCAAGACCATCAGTTCTCAACCCGTAAAGAGAAGGTAAAACATGAATGTTACAGTTCCCATTTACTAACTTGGAATAAGGAAGAAAAACAATATGAATATATCAATAGCTATTTTACATAAAGCCCCAAGATACACCACAGGTGTATGATGCTGAGGTTGGATCAAGCATGAGCATGCATTCCTGCAGGGAAATTATGGCCATTGCTCCCCGATGCTCAGTGGTGGTCCAAAGCATCTTAAGACGCCTCCTTTGCCAGTTTTTCTTTCTGTTTTCGGATTTCATAGAGTCGCTTATGCTGAAAAGAGAGAGGCAAAACAAAGACAGTATCTGAGTAAAACAGCAAACATTCAACAAGGCACTTGCTGTGCTTGCAGTTCAAAACAACACAGGCTATAAACTGCCAACTGACAGCAACAGACAGTGCATCTATGCCTTAATAACATTAACCAGACATGGCCAATCCTCTTTACTACTCATAAGAAAACTCAGAATCAGAATTTTAACATGGTTTGTATCTTCTTGTGGATCTCTTTTACCCATACAATCCTAGACAGAAGAAAATATGACAATTATCCAGGCCAAAAGTCCTCTGTTTATTACAAGTCTCATGTCAACTTACCGTCTTCTGACGGTGCATGCATTCATAAAAGTCTTCAAACTCAACCCTGCACTCCTGCCGTGCTCGGGTCTGTCCGATGCCATTGGAACACTCGATCCACTCCTTCTCAAAGGCATGGCAGCGTGCGGCTTGATTATAGGGTTGTTTACCGCTCTGAGTCAGAATCCAACGGTCAAGATTCAGACCGAACCTTGAGTGCAAGTCGATAACTGGCATGGTTCTAGAAGAGAGCAAAACACGATTTCAGACGATATGATGATGCCATTTAAAAATTACATCATCATCACAAAACATGATTTCATTTAAAAACTACATCTCCATCACAAAACATCATTTTGTTTAAAAACTACATCATCACAAAACATGAATTCAAACTATATCATCATGACATTTAAAAACCCCTTGACGTCTATTGTTGCAAATTTGCCACGAACCGTTTCCATTTAGAATGCATCCAATTTAGCTTCTGCTTGAAAGCAAAAACACAAATTTTTATTTTTTCTAAATAACTGTACATAAATTCAAGCGTCAAAGGGTTAAAAATGACATCATTACACAACATGATTTCAAACAATAAAAGGATGCCATTTAAAAATTACATCGCCATCCCGAAACAATGTAGAGTTAGAAGCATACAAATTTGGCTTTCTGTTTAAAGCAGTGCAAGAGCTCTAGCCATAAAAGCTTGAACACATCAGGTGATTTAACGCAGCTGATTCTTTCCAATATGGAAAAATGTACATTGCTATGTTGTTTCAGCTTTAACGTCAAAAATTGCTACATGTTGAAGCATTTCTTTGTTTTCAATCTAAAAATCATTATTTAAGAGCCATTCCATGAGAGATTGACATTCGGTGCACAGTTGACCCCCCTGGAATTAAATGAAATTTGACACATAAGCAGATGTGGGTGTCTCATGGAAAAAGCCAAAGTTTTAGGTCCGTATCTTACTTTGCCTGCCGGTGGCGCCACCTGGAAGCCACTAAAGCGGCTCAGTTTTGTCGTCCAAAAGCTGTTGACACCACATTTACATCAACTATCATGACTTTAGGGTACACAGTACCAAATATGTTATACTTTTATCATTACCTACGACACTTCAAGTCTGCGGCCAAGTGGACAAGCTGGGTAACTACATTATTGAGCCGGAATTATTTGAGAAATAACAATAAAAATTGAAAATGGACATGGGAATAAAATAATATCCCAGACATATACCAATCTAGAATGCTTTATTATGTGTTAACTCACAACAAGACTATCATTTTCAGTGAATAGTACCTTGGTATCTTGCTGGGTTAGTGCAATGGATGGCCGGAAAGATGGTTGAAATTGACTTTCGGCGCATGTTTGCGGTATATTTTCTCAATAACCCAGATATGCAATGTGGTGGTAAATGCTGTTTGTTATGCTTCTGGACCTCTATTTTCAGGAATACCAAGCATTTATTTGGGAGTATCTACACTTTTCAAGCTAAACAAAGTCAAAGTTGGAAGAAAACTCAAAACGGACCATTTCATACCAGATTGTGCCTGTTTAGGTGGCATTATTTTGTCTACCTAGCGAGAGAGAGATCTGATATTCTCTAGACACACAGTCCCTTTGGGGTACATTACAGCATTAGTAAAATCTCTATGGTAGTATTTTCAGTGTAGATGATATTCAACCATAGACAGTATAAAAAGATGGATGCAGCACCCGGGTCTGAAAAGTGAAGCCACTGCGGAAATCTCTTAAAATGTCATTCTATTTAATGGCCAGCCGATGACGTCGTTGGTGGTTGCAGAAAGAAGTTCAATGCTATAGACGTCTATGACAAAATAACCCTACTTTCCCACCTGTCTTATAATTTCAATAATGATTTTCCACATTATTTCATGGTATCTATCGCAAGTTTCAAGTCTCCTGCGATATATCGTGATGTTCATTTTTGTAAATTATGATCCTAAATAGACTAGAATAAAGGATACAGCCAGAATATGCTTTAGGGGCGTGGCTATCCTCTAGTCCTCGTGAGATACGGTCAGATCTACCCATAGATCCACCCCTTGCTCCTCTCTGGGTCTTCAATTCACACTCTCGTCCAATAGGAATCAAATCCCGTTTCAAAATGACAAAATGGCGCTGTTCAAATAGCCAAAATTGAGGCTTCCTAAATGGTAATCCAAAACCAATGGGTGACATCATGGTTGCTTCGTCCACCTTTTTATACTGTCTATGTGTTCAACACCAAAAGTCGGAAAATTTCGCCAGGGGGACGCTGTTGACTGGGTGCGAATACTGGCTGTCCCCAGCAATGTACCATACACACGACTAGTTTTCTCCGAAAATTAAGTTTAGTTTGGTGCTATGCTGGGTGGGTTGCTGACTCAAGGTGGCGCTCTAAAGAGCTAATGTTCTACCGACCTAATATTGTATATTCCCAGACATATACCTAAGTTCTATCTTTTGAAATACATAAAGTGCATGCGCAGTAATACATAAAATGGGTAATCTCTTTGGTATAAAGCTGGGTTGGTTGTAAATTGGAGAAGAATGCTGGTGGTGATTGTAGCATTGTGTCAACATGTAAGACTTTTACCAACAGTCAGTACAAAGCACAGCATCACTGTCACATTTTGAAGCAGTATAATTTGCTTAGTTTTGATAATTTCCTAAAATTTTCCTCTGTTAAACTGGTTTTTAAGTGTATGCAGAACTTGGCACCAGATGTTTTGTGCAGTCTTTTTAGTAGACAAAATAGTGATAGGATCACCGGGGGTACAGCAAGTGGTAATTGTAAAATCTTGCGGCGTAAGACCTCCTTTGGGCAATTAGCCTTCTCTGTAAAGGGTTCCCAGATGTGGAACTCACTACCGACTGATATAAAACTAACCCGAGACATTAGGATTTTTAAAAAAAAATGTTGAAGTCTGGCTGAAACAAAATCAGAGCTGCATGCACTTTTAATGGGTCATGACTTGGTATGATTTCGGATGTATTGTACATTTTATTGTATTGGTATGTAATTTTGATGTCTTTTTTTTTTTACCTTCTCTCTTTTACTAAAAGCCTAACTAGGGACGGGAGTTGGAAACTAGCATTAGCTATAATCTCTGTATGCAGAACATCAGTCACATTGACTTGTTTGTAACAAGTGGAAGTGTTACTATGTTAATCTGCATTGTCCCTATCAAATAAACTAAATAAATAAATAAATAAATAGTGCTGGTGTGTTTTCAGAAAATAACAAATTCTCAGCATTTTTCCTTTTCTATTAAAATTGGAGAGTAGGCTTCTTAGACATGGTCAACTTCCTAACCATGGGCGGGGCTGACAAAAATGAGAGACAAGTGGTGCGAGATGGGTCGGTAAATACAGGCCTACCAAAGAAAACGGACAAGCTTCAAAAAAAAAAAAGTGTCAATGTCTACCTTTTTCAAATAACCAGCAACACGAAATTGAAAACGTGCCACATTCCCGCAAAACTTTGCACCACAACACATTCAAGTCGATACATTTCCACCAGAACCAAACTCATAAATCGGACGGCCTGTAACAAACCCAGAGACGAACCGACTGAGCATGCGCATTCGTGAGTGACAACACTTCTGCTGAGAGAAATACTTAAACCCAGGACGCCACGTACCGGTATTTATGGCCACAGTAACACGTCAAATTGAACATATCTAGATCCATACCTCATGATATACACAATTCCCAGTAATTCAGCAAGACATTGATGGAATTGTTGGAAGCCTTGGGATCTCCAGGAGAACTTAAAACAGACCTGAAGTTCCACAGGTCTGAATTTGTATTTTATGGACTCACACATGGGTCCTTAGATTTTTTGGGGGTTAAGGGGTGATAAGGACAAAAAGATTCATTAACATTATCCCTCTATGCGAGATTGCAAGGATGGAAATCTGAATAATTTGAAAAAAAATCTCACCTTTCTCGATAATTCCGTGCATCATTGTAGCCTTTTGTTCATCATGTTACAAAAGAGCGAAAATAAACTCTGCATAATTTTTTAAATGGCATGAAGAACTACTTATTTACAATGGAAAACATTATCTTAAACATATTGATCAAGAACTGAACGTGGCACAAAAAACATTTCAACATTTGTTTGAAATGGCATTTCCTAGGTGTCCTCTAAGCCTATAACTAATAAATTACGCAAATCTACTGTCTCGTGAGCTTTTCAAGTTCAGATGTAATGAGCAATCATGCAGTGGAAATTTTAATAGGCCTGTCATTTCTGTCGATTAGTATTAGAAAATGAAGTAATCAATTGTTTGGATGCCATTCAAGCAAAGTGATCAGGAGTAATCGTGCGTTTAACGGTGAGGATTCTGCCTCACCTAAATTTCCTCTAACGGTAAGTCACTGTTTTTATAATATAAAATTTCTGGTGAATACTGTGCTGCCCAGTGCGAAATTATGTCAACGCGGTATCATCAAGCACTCCACATGTTTATGGGAAATTTGAGGATAGTGCCCCAGAAGTGTCTCTAATCTGCGGATGTGAATTGATAAATAGTTTAGGTTTGGTCAGCACATCTGTCGCAAGTAAGGGATTTTCACGGTAAGAGGAAATTTTATGACACCGCAAGATAGCTTGCTTGCTTATAATCACGCACGCTGCCAATTCAGCAGAAAATGCTTGAATGGCCATCGCTTGAAACGGGGGACCTAATATGATTTGATCACAGGTCATCAAAACGGTGACATATTTTAAATAAGTTTAACTAGCTAACAGCCAGCTGGCGAGCTCGTCATCTGATTACCTGACCGTCGCGCTAACTCGCTAACGACAGTGAGGTAAGAGTAGCTATCAAGCTAGCTCATTTGCCTACACTCGCTCATGGAAACAAATGCACAGAATATGAGTGAACGCGTTGGACGCTACACACTTGATGGATCACATAATCGTCCGTTGTTTACAATTAGCAACAGCTTACTTTATCTTAGACATTAAAAATAACGTAACGTCTCAATGGCTGAACCAGACACCTAACGTTAGCTAGCGAGCTAACTTACGTGTTAACTAGCGTTAGCTAAATCGACAAGGACTGGGTTCTGGATGGTCAATGTCAAACATGCAACCAGACTAGTCGAGGAGTAAGGTCGGTCAGGCTATCCAGAATATTACTCGCACGAAATACAACTCTTTTCGACTATTTAGTTGATTAGCTAGCTACCTACCTTACAGTGGACAAGCAACTACTTTAACCTTCGCTTGGTCCCCTCTATTTGGGCTAGATTTGCGAATCCATCGACTGCCGTATACCGACTCGCGGATTGCGTTTGCAACTTTGTCGTAAACTAACATCGCAGAAATTCAAACTCCACTGCGGCGGCTGTTCCAAGCGCGTCCATCGAAGATGCAGCTGAGGGTCCCTACTGGAATGAGAAATGGTCACTTTTTAATCTCATCCTTTTATATTTGAACTCATTTTAATACATGTTAATATGCATGATTCAATCTACCAAAATGGTCTTCCATTCTGACTCCAGTGACTCAGGAAGTTCACGTATTTTTTAACGTGTTATGGGGTAGACACTTGTTTACATCTTCACTTTTCATGTCGTGCCTGCAATCGGTTGAGCCACAGCTGACATCTGAGTGTACACTGTGACAGCTGTAAAGCTGAAAACAGAGGAGGCACAACAAATCCCTCTGAACAAAGTCTTGGCCGGTTCTCATTTATTCCCCTTAATTCACAGGTTTTACAATGATTAAAGCAATCCATTGGCAGGTAAACACACAGCTTCTTTTTGAACACAAATACAGGGCAGTTTAAAATAAATTAAATTCAGACAAGTTGTTTTTTTTTCCCCATGAAGTAAACTTTGCAAAAAAAGATAAACCAGTTGGTCATTTTTGTGCTAGTTTCTGGCATATCTTGCAGTGCATGATACTAATCTGCCATTAATTTATAATTTTTTTAAAAAATTGAAAACAATTATTTGCTTCATGTATCCACAATGCAGAAAAATGGTGAGTAGGGTAGACTGGGGGCAATTATAAGAATTTTTGGTTTTGCAAATTTGCGTTGAAATGCCACGTTTTATTCTTCGTCTGACCTTCATGAGGAGAACTCACCACATCTGATAGTGTAGTGAGTTTTTCAAGTACACATAATGTTAATATAAATAAATGACTGAAGTTTAAAGGCGTGTTCTTGCCTTCCTATTTTCAGCCCACCACCCTCCTCTGACCTAAATCAACCATGAGTTGATCAGGATGCCGAAGGAAAGGAAATGATCTAAGAGGCCCCTGTGGGGGCTAGAGGTTAATTTCTTAGTGATGCTGCTAAAGATTTAGGGGAAATAAACTTCCATCCACTGCACTGTGAATTACCCTCTGACTTTAAATTATGTCCCATCAAGAAGTTTAAAAACTTTGGTGGGATTGGACAAGAAGCTGGAAATTCGTAAGACAGATGCCACTGAAGATCGCTCTTCCAAAATCCTCATACAATATCAGCCTTAAATTTAGGTGAATCTATGCACACCACAAAACTGCTGAATCTGCTGTTCAAGCTCTTGATGGATATGTTATGGATACTTTTTTTTTTTTTTTTTGTCATGTCGAGCAATTTTAGTGCAGGGCTAGAATAAAAGCCTGCATCCATTTTGACTATCTGTAGGTAAGATCAGATACCCCATTTTTTATACACCCACGGAGCACCTTTTTAATGCCTGTGCAGCTGCTTATTAATGCAGGTATCAGCCAATCGTGTGGCAGCACAGCAATGCATAAGATCATGCAGATATAGGTTAAGAGCTTCAGTTAATGCTCATATCAACATCAGAATGGAGAAAGAGCATGATCTCAATGGCTTTAACTGTGGCATATTTGCTGGTGCCAGATGGGGCAGTTTTGAGTATTTCTGAAACTGCTGATTTACTGGGATTCTTTTCCACGCAAAAATCTCTACAGTTTATGCTGAGCGGTTTGAAAGACAAGCAAACATGCAGTAAGCGTCAGTAACGCAAACAGAAATGCCCTTGCCATGAAAGAGATTAGACGAGAATGGCCATGCTGGTTTGAGGTGAAAGAAAAGGTATCACAACTCTGATAACCACTTTTTTCCATTGTGGTCACCGGGAAAATATCTCAGAATACACGACACGTTGAGGTGGATGGGCAGTAACAGCAGAAGACCATGTCAACCTCCAGTCCTGACAGATATGAGCTGAAATTGGAGGCTACAGTGGGAACAGGCTCACCAAACTTGGATGGTTGGAAGATTGAAAAATGTTGCCTTATCTGATGAATCTTGATTGCGACTGTAACATGCAGGTGGCAGGGTCTAAATTTGGCGTGAATCTATGGAGCCAACCCCCTTGTGTTAACAGTTCAGGCTGGTGGTGGTGACATAATGGTGTGGGGAATGTTTTTGTGGCACACTTTGGGACCCTTAATACCAATCAATCATCATTTTAATGACAAAGCTGATCTGAGTATTTTTGCTGACCACGAACAACACTTAAGGGTCACAAATCACCTGTCATCTAAATGCTTCATCCAGGCCAGCATAATGCCTCATGTCACACAGCAAAAGTCATTTCAAACTGGTTTCCTGAACATGTTGAATTCAGTGTGCCTAACTGGCCTCGCCCGTCACCAAATCAGAATCCAGCACAACACCTTTGGGATGTATCAGGGCAGGATATTTGCAGCATTCATGAGCAGCTGACGAATCTGTGGAAATTATGGGATGAAATCATGTCAACATTGACCTGAACCTCCAAGGAGTGTTTTTAGTATCTTGTGGAATCCACGGCCTGAAGACCTGACCAAAGTTTTTAAGGGCAGAGGGAGACCACACCCAGCATTAGTATGGTGCCCCAAATTAAGTGTTAGGTGAGCAAATACAGCACTGTGCAAAAGTCTTAGGCACATATACTGATGGACTTTAAAAACTTATAAGTCTGACTAGACAGAAATAGTATAGTTGGGTTAGTGGAACTTTAATTAGATGATTACATAATTGATATGCTGTTGTCTTTGAGTAAGGAGACACAACAGTGTGTGAGCTCATGACCTTGTTGGTGTCTGTGGAGCAGGATTTGAGGAATTAGTGATGTAACCTCGTCCGGCTTCACTGATCACAATTGCAATGCTGTCAAATGCCTTAAAACAATCCTTGAGGTCATTAAGGCCAGAACCCGAGAGCATTTGCTCAAAGACACTATGTGCGCCATGCCTCGCCTTTCCAGACCCCAACGTGATTAAGCCATTGCGCTGTGGATGGCTGGAACATCCCAAAATCGCATCGCCCAGCTTTTTGGGATAAGCCATCCCACAATCTCTAACCTTGTGGCTCATTACCAGGAGACTGGAAGCACCAATGATCGATCCTGACCTGGTCAGCCTAGGGTCACGACCCCAGCCCAGGACAATCAGATCCGCCTCGTCCACCTGAGGGATTGGTTTCGAACCTGCACCAGGATGGCTCAGGAGACTCTAGGAATCCACAGACCAAGGATCAGCAGAAGAACAGTGAGTCGCTGACTTGCAGATCGAGGGATCAGAGCCCACAAGGCATGTGTTGGAATGCAGCGTGATGCACGGCGCAGGGCTACCAGGCTTCGCTGGGCTGAGGAATATGGTCAGAGACGAGTCCCCACCGATTCTGGAGGAATGTTGTCTTCAGTGATGAGTCCGGATTTTGTCTGTACCGACATGAGGGAAGACAGAGGGTCTACAGACGACGTGGTGAGAGATACGTGGCCCCCTGCATTGCTGAGACAGATCGCTTTGGAGGAGGCTCGGTGATGGTCTGGGGTGCCATTCAGTGCGGCTGGAGGTCCGACCTGGTCATAATCAATGAAAATCTTAATGCAGCCCGCTACTGTGACCTTGTCATCAGACCACATTTCGTGCCTTCCATCACAGACCACCCTGAGGTCACGTTCATGCAACACAACGCACAACCTCACTCAGCACATGTGACCCAGCCGCTCCTGGCCGAGAATGGTGTGCGAGCCATGGAATGGCCACCTTTCAGCCCTGACATGAATTGCATTGAGCTTGTGTGGGACCTGTTGGATCAGCGGGTTCGGCAACGCACTCCAGCGCCCAGGACGAGGGCAGAGCTCCAGGAGGCCCTTCTCCAGGAGTGGCAGGCCATTCCCCAGCAACAGCTCAACAGAATGGTGCTGTCCATGCCAAGACAAGTGATGGCTTTGTTGCAGGCATGTGACGGTCACACTCGGTACTGAGATTGGAGTTGATCTTTGTTGTTGATTTTGTTGTTAAACTTGTCACGGTTGATTCTTTTGTCGTTCTTTTTTTGTTGATGTTACCTGACATTTTGTCGAAGTTGTTGTTATGGGTGAAGTCAATAAATGTTTACAAATTTGAATCTGAGTTTGGCTACAATTCTGATTAGAAGTTTTTAAAGTCCATCAGTGTATAAAGAAATTTCGCCGGGCAAATATGCTTACAAAAAATAATGAAATTAAAAGTTTCAAATGGCTGGGAAATCAATAATGCAGAGCTGTAATCTGTTAAAAACGAAATCAAACCAATATTTGGTGTGACTATGCTTCGCCTAAAAATTTGGGACACTGTCCTGTTGTGCTATAGTTTTATGAGATGATTGGCTTTTCCCTTGTTCCAAGCCGAGTTAAAAACTTGTTACCGTTCCTCTGTAGACTGACAGACTGACTTGAGTCTGTCCCTCCAATTAATCCCAGACAGCCACAATGCTGTTGACGTCGGAGCTCTGCTGAGACTGTATAATCTGTATTAATTATTTTTAATTAAATACAGACATTTATTTCTAAAACTATGTTTTACATCAACATACAGTTAACAGCAACTTACAGAAGTCACTTCATCATGCACTTTCAAAATGAAAAACATCAACCTTGCCCTCTTCTAGGATTCTATTGCTTGAAATACATTTTAGATATGATATATGTTGTACATACTTATCATAAGATTAGAATCCTAGAAGAGGGCAAGGTTGATGTTTTTAACTTTGAAAGTGCATGATGAAGTGACTTCTGATAGTAATGTAGGTTGCTGTTAACTGTATCTAGGTCAGAAGTCATGTAATAAAATGTGATACTTTTGCCTATTTTTCATTGTTTATTATGTGTAGATATTGCCAAATGAGTTTTGGATACGTTATTGCAATAATAGGTAAGAAAATTCTAGCAAGGTTTTTTTGGAGAGTTTCAACTGACATGAGATCTGCTAAAAAGGGGTGTCTGTCACTGTCTCATTCTTTATCAACACGATAAAGAGAGACGAAAACAGTCAAAATATGATCTTTCAACATGTATTGCTCATTCTAACTCAAAATTGGAAGAACTTTGGGCAGGTTTACGGAAATGGGCTAGAATGATAGGAAAACGGGACATATCCTTTACTTTTTTTTTTTTTTTTTTTTTTTTTTTTTTTTTTTAATTTGGCATCTCCAATCCCACCCGAATCTGGAATGCCCAATTGAGGAACTATGTACAAGGCTTGCTTGTATGCGACCCCTTGCTGCCAATTCAGGAGAGTGTGGACAGTTCGCGGCTCTCCTCCGAAGCACGCGCCTGTCAGCCACTGCTTCTTACACACTCATTGGTTGAATCTTCGCAAGTTCAGAACGAGGGCGGAGGATACCCGGACATGACCAGGCTTAGAATCTTCCTGACGAGCGCCCGTCTGGCCAACAGGAGGCGCTTGAGCAACGAACAAGGCAACTATTGTAATCCCTTCCCGGCAGTCCCTTCCCAATTTGCAACCCTGTAGCGCTATAGCCAATTGTGCGCTACTCTGAAAAAGCTGCCGACCACTGCCGGCTGGTACGAAGCGGGGCTCGAACCCCATCCTTTACTTTTTATCTTCAGCAACACCAATGACAAAAACAAGAAGTCAACATCTAAAGCCAGATTTAATTTTTTTAAAATGTAAGGTGCCTAAGACTTTTGCACAATACTGTACTTCACACAGTCGCATTTTATTTTTCTATAATAAATGCCAGATTTTGGCTAATAAACTGGGGAAAATGACCAATAGTGGATTTATCGTATGTAAAAAAAATAGTATACAGATTGTGCTGTTGAATCCTTGTTGAGAAGGAAATAATGAATGCAAGAGAGTGGGCATCTGTACCAGCAGGAGGGAACACTCAGCATTTGCCAGGGGGGAGAGGGAGGGCTTGGTAGGATCTGTTAAAAGCCAACAGGAAGAACCACCACACACCAGTAGTCCTCACAGTTGGACTGCAGAGACAGAAGCAATCTTCTCTACTGTATTACACCCGTCATGACAGTGAAACTCCCCACAATTATACTCCAATTGAGATCATCTCTCTTAACAGCAGAGTGAAATGCAGCTTTGAATAGAATTTTTCAGAGGAAATGCAACCCAGTCCACAACTAAGAATGGCAAACAGAGGAAATAGCCATACATATGTGTACCAGGTTGAGTTAGTTGACTGGGTATGTCTAATCTATAACTGAACATGGTGAATTGAGGAGATATGAGCGGCTATGGCCAGCCAGTGTAATACAGTGGGTAATACCAAATAAAATCCCTGCAAAAAGCATTATATACCACCTGCTGGTGACCTTGGATCTGAATGGGCGGATTCAAATCCATCCAAGATGACAGGCAGCAAGAGATCCCATCATGTGCTCTACAGGATATACACACTGGATCCCAATGCCACACTATGCAACAGACCCGAACATCTCATTCCTCTAGCACACTAAAACTTAGTTACATACAGCTTCCTACCCCTCACCATCAGCAAGCACAAACTGGAATATAAGCTGGCAGATGTGGAAAATCCAGGGGTCAGTAAGTCACAAGCAGCAAATCGCACAGACACGTGGTGTGCATGGCGCATGTGTCCCACTTAATGTCCCTACCGAATGTCCGTGAGTGAGTGACTACAATTTGAAACGCATAGACCAGGGTAGCAGTTTGTGCACTGTAGGAAAAAATCCCGCCATGTTTCTCTTCCATACATGAACCGATCAGGCTGATTTCACATATTTATTCCACTTCCAGGTGGAGGAATTATGCTTCAGGGCAAATCCAGGCAACAGGATCAAAATACAGGAGGGACTTCTTCCTTCTGAACCTGGATTTTCCTCCAGCATACCCAAGACATAACACAGACCCGATAAAATACAGTACACACACACACGCACACATACACACACACACACACACACACGCGCGCGCGCGCATGTGCACACACACCAATAATGAGCGAGTAGACAGGACAAATATGTTGGTGCAATAGAACAATGCATTTATTTTCCAGCAGTCTCCACATTCTCACCCACTGTCTGAAGTGCACCGCCCTACATAGGTGCATACAAAAATGGTGCTGGAGATATACAGGTATATATTTATGTATTTATGGTTTCATATTGCTATTTATATATTAGTTTTTCATCCATTCACAATTATTTAACAGTTGTTTTTTTGTACAACTTTGCAAGTTACATTCATGAAAATTCTCACAGGCAGAAATAAGCAAAACGCAACCACATTAAAAAAAATAAATTCAGCACTGTCCAGTCACATAAACAGACCTGAATAATCAACATCTGATCACCGCAACTGAATACTCGGAGGGATCGCTTTTTCCACAATCACTAGAACTGTGAATCTTCTGCAAAGCAGAAAGCTAAAGCCAATGCCAGCCACATAAGAGAAACAAATACAAATAGTGATAAAAATAAATAACACCAGCAATGTTAATTGTTTTTAAGTTAAAGTGCACCAGTGCCCAAGCCTCGCTTTCCCAGCATACGGACACAGATTGTCCACATACAGGCAGAGTAAGGCCGGAGATATACTTGCTTGTAACTACACGTTCCTGTGAGCATGATGGCTGCCGCGTGTATTCTGCGTCCATTTCCAGTGTAGGATGTGCACGCGAAAAGAAAATAAGGCTATACATACGCAAGATACTGGACGCACATGAGCGGCCGGGGCAGTGCAGGGACAGTATGGGCATGTGACAGGGTTGAGGGTTAACATGCAAATCTGGAAGTTCTACACAGTCTGGTCTATCCAATCTCCAGTGTGCCTTATAGTGGAATCCTCCAGTAATACGCAAAATACACTGGCACACGTGAACTACACTGTTAATGACACAGCCAGTTGTCCACGTGTGATTAAAAACAAGCATGTTTCCAGCCTGAAACAGCAGACCTTCCGTAAGCCCAGTCACACTCCACTGCACATCCCAAGAGTGGAGACCACACCATCCATACATTTTGACTGCAATGTTGTAGCAGCATCACAGTGGCATTACAACAAGACCAAGTGACTGAAGGGAAAAGGCAGCCGTGAAAGCGAGGAAGATTGAATGATGACACCGTTCCACATTTTCTGCGGCATTTCAGGCTTTTAAAATGTGTGGATTCGATGTAACCTGCAATCCGGGAGCCTATCCTTTTACCCCACCCCAACCATCTCTCAGGCTCCGTATGTACACATATTCACCCTTAGACAATAAACAGACACCTTGACAGTCAGCTCGTGAGTTTGACCAACAACCCATCAGAAAGCAGTCTGGCCTGCTGGGCAAGTCTTGGTCAAGCCCCCCCCAAATTCCCCCGAGCCCTCATTGGTCGCTGAAGCTCAAACTCTGTGCATGAGAGTCAATGGGAGGGTCACCCTTAGTCCTTTATCCATGTAAACAAACTCCGTGTGAAAGGCCAACACATTCACAAGCATATACACAGATATACACTCGCACACACATTCATGCGGACACATGCACACAGCATTTTACAGTTATCAAGGGCAGCAAGTAATAAATAGAAAAAAGCAAAGAGTACAAAGTACAAACTTGAAGTGTCATGGACTCCCACACAGATAAAAACAGTCCCCAGTACTAACAACCAGCTCTCACGCTCAGACACCCACTTAGACAGCCTCTTAGAAGCCCTTAAACGGAGTGTGCTTGGTGATACCTCATTATTCCTTTTGTCTTGATTTCATTTTTGCAATATTTCTTGTAATATCTGTTGTTTTTGTTTCTGAAAGAGCAAAAAGGCGTTTTTTTGCAAGAAGTAAACAGTTTTGAATCTCAAAGAGGTAGAACCTGAAAATGCTCTGTAAACACAGGAAAATGCACAAATGGAGAGTCTGAATGCACAATAAAAGTTGTTTGAGAATTTTCAGATAAAAGCAGAAAATGCTATACTGGCACACACATAAGTCTGAGACAAGATGAACAGAGTGAAAATGAGTGTTTGTGGATGTGCAATACCGAGCCTCCTGTCCTCACACGTAGAGAATCATGTTGTCGGAACAGTGCAGGCTGTCGGATGGGTATGAGGCTCGGCATGTAGGCTGGGGTGGGGGGGCCGATCGGCAGCCTTTGGGATGCGGAGAGTCGCAGTCATCAGACGTCAGCTCAGCAATGTCGTCCGACTGAGTGTCGGACATCTCCAGGTCACTGCGGATACTCTCCGGCTGGGCCAGTGTGACATCGTGTAGCCCCTCCCTCAGTGACACCCCGGGCGATAATGCCAGCGATGATCCCGACAGCATCCTGCCCCTCCGTGAGCTGCAATCCTGAGGCTCCTCCCCCTGGCCGGGTGCCATGGTAACAGGGGGCGCGGCCAAGTCCTCCTCACTGGCCAGACATAGATGACTAGGTTTGGTCTCAATGTCCACCTGGATCTCCAGGTTTGTGCACTCCCTGAAATACAGAGGCAGCAGTACAGGCGCATTATCAGCTTCAGAAGGGAGGTGAAGATGAAAGACACAGTCAGTCAGTTACCCTCATGTGCTGATGTGCTTTTCCATAAGTGTTTGAATTAATGCAGTCCTGAACATTTTTTTCTATTTAACCTGATAGACCCTACCAGATTGCCAGTGAATCAAGAGAAAAGAAAACAAAAAAAAGAAAAGGGAAAAAAGAAGATAAACAAATCGCTCATGGTTGAACTGACAAAGTGCAGCTTGCGTTTTAGCCTCATACTTCATCAGCACATTTCGAGAAACTACAGAGGATTTCATTTTGGCTGAACAGTTTACCTGATCTTACTTTTTCATTTAGGCACATGAAAAAGGCAAAAACTTTACAAATTTCAGACTTAAGGACTTTGAAAGTTTCCAAAAATCGTTTTCACGATTTGATAAGCCTTGAAAAACTAATGTCTTTGTGAATGAAATTTGTGTTTCAAATTTAAAGACTTCAGACTGAAATGTTTTGGTCAACTTTTACATAAAGCTGAAGTTTTAGGCTAGGCAGCTCAAAGAGTTCAGCTGCAAGAGGTAATTGGACGTACATGCAAAAGAAAAAGAAAAGAATGAGCGAACCGCTCACCTGTCGGGTAAAGTGTAAGATGAAGTGATGGAGCCTGCCATGCCTCGGGTACTGGCGCAGTCGCTAGCGGCGCCCAGACTACCCGTGTCTCGCTGAGCTCCCTCCTTAGCCAGCTCCGCACCCTGAACCTCCAGCCTGGATGACAAAGAGAAAGGAGGGCTTTTTAAACAAAACACGTCACATCAAGATATAACATCAGCACTATGTGTCCGAACACATCATCACTTCAGGGTGAGTTACATTTGAAGTGCCACCCATTTACATAGCAGGATGTTTCCATATAAAGCCCAGTCATTCATACTGCAAAGGTACACTGTATGACAGCCCTAGCCAGGATATGAAGCAACAAGAACTTGAACATCTCGTTCCTTCATGATTGCACAAACACACCTACGCAAGAGTTAGAGAGCTCGCCGTGCAAAATCCTTGTTTCCTCCCATTTAAAACAGGAGAAGTGCAAAAAGAGCCACCATTTTATTTTTTTGTCAGACTATTGCGACATGTAAGTGGAGTGACTCATCTTCTGTATAAATGGAACCCACCATCTGACTCATCAAGCTGAGTCACGCACAATTACAAGCTTTAAAGAAAAGGTCATGAATAATAGATATTACCTTATAATTTCACAAGTGTCATTGCTGGTTAAGGATCCAAACATTGAACCTCGGTGGAAATATATGGGCCACTGTGCTAATGTTTTATGCTAAGTTTATTGTTCACATTCAAATAACACCAACTTCCACACAATACGCTCCAGTGTGACCCCACTCATTGCTCTGGCTCTGTAACTATACCTGCTGTATTTTCCTGCCCTGGCACCCAGAGCCCCACCGGCCAGGGTGTTGAAGTGAGGTGCATCTCCGAGGCCCCCAGGGGCCACAGACAGACCCTCGCTGGGGGTGGTAGTGCTAAGGCCACTAGCCCCGCCGTCTAGGCTGCTGTCGCCCAGACTGGGGGACTTCAGCGCCCGCCAAGCATCGGCCACTGATTAGTGAGAGAGGGAGGGTGCAAACAATCAGATCACACATTACACCAAGTCTTTTACATTACACACTGCTTTTTTCCACAGATACGTTTTTATCCAATTCACACACACAGGGGTAGACCATCATAATCTGTATCTAACCTGTTTTGCTGAGTGTCATTTAACCCTTGTTTTCCATTTATTTTTGGAATACAAATTTTGTAGAAAAGAGTAACGTGAACTATATGAAAATATATTCTTTTACCTGTTCCTCACAGCCCAGATCATAGATTTTCAAGTTATAACAATTATTTTTTTGAATTATCTTTCTAAAATAGAATAAAATGCAAATTAAAAATTGAAATTGGGTCATTTTGACCCAAACATCACAAAAATTCACAACATGGATTATTCCCCAATCAGAGAATAATGAAAAGGTAATTAAGTGCTGTGGCTGGATGCAAATGAAAATGCAAACAGCTTGTTGAACTTGACCTCTGAAATTAATCGTGGGTATAAGATTCACAACAATTTTGCATTCACAGAATTTCGAGGAATTTTTGTGAACATCTTCTTTAGAATGTAATTTTCCGCAATATGAGCCATCGCAGACTCCTTGTGGCTTTCAAATGTTTTACAGCCATTTTAATCGCCACCATTCCAATACTCAGTCACTGATTAAATGTTTATTGCAGTCATAAATCTGAAATGAAGACTTCACTTGACAGCCAAATCACCTGAGATAAGGTTCCATTCAATCTCCTGAGTCTGAGTGATGTGTTCAGCGTGTATGTCACCGAGGTCCAGTCTCACCTGTGATAGGCCCATCGTCCTCATCAAAATCAATGCGAACACCCCGCCCCTTGCCTCGGCTCACACCGCAACCTCCACCCCGGCAGAGGGAAATGGGCACCACCCCATACACATAGGCTAGCATGATGGGCACTCCAATTCCTGTAAGACCAAAGACATAAATTATCACAACTCAGTGAGGGTGCTCATGTGAGCTAACAAAAGTATGATTTTTGCATTTTTAATTCAGAAAGGGATGTAGTTTGAGAATAAAATGAAATAGACCTGACAATACATTAAATATTTTTGTCTTCATGCTGTCTGCAATGAAATACAAGTCAAAGAAAATTTAGAAATCATTACTCTGTTTTTATACGCATATTCCATACCATCCCAATGTTTTCTGAGCTGGGGTTGTATGGGCTTTGTGTTGAATGTGTATGCAGTGATAAAGAAAAAGCTATTTGATCCAGTTGTTGTCAGGCCCAAACAGAACCGCTGTTGTCAGTTGACAGTGGAGCTGTTTAGATGTAGAATAACTGTGTGTTTACTGCCGTCTCTCACCCACGCTGACGGCCGCGATGACAGGAGCTGTAATGATTGACAGGGCCACGCCCCCTGTAATGGCCAGATTCTGCCGGTGATGGGAGGTCTTTTTCCCTTCGTAGTGGGAGTGAATCTGACACACAGAAAAACAGACAGCAGCACATTAATGCCATTACCGCTCATTATTCCTCCATTCATGGTTTCTGGCCATTGTTCTTCAGTCCATTAGCTGTTAATAATGTCTATTTATATAAATACATCAGGGATACCAGGAAGATTACTTAACTCTGCACAAGACAAATACACTGCCTGGATTAAAAGAAGTCACCTTCTGCATTTAAATAAGCAAACACTTATGAGCCCATGATTAGATAAATATTGCAGCGATTAATATCTTTCAACTGGCAAGAATTCTTTTAAACCCTGGCTGATGCAGGTGTGGCTGCTCATTTCTGAAACAACTTTCTCAGTAGACCCATTATCCTATGGTCGTGCAGAAGATGTTACTGTGTTTCAGAGGTGGCAAATTATTGGCCCGCATTAAGCAAAGAAAACAACTAAGAAGATAGCTGAAATCACTAGAATTGGGGCAAGAACTGTCAAACGCGTTATTAATCCAATTATAAGTTCTTGGGACATGCTGATGAAAACTTTGTGGAGTGGCTTGACTTTCCCACCCTCAATACAAAATCTCAGCCAAAAATTAATGCAACTCTACAAGGAAAGAAATGTTGTAATGTTTCATAAGGTTGCCACAACAATGCCATGACAAAAGCTCAAGGTGGCCCGACAAAATATTACAGTGAGCTACCTTTTTATGGGGGAAGGGGGACAGACAGTGTGGCATAAGGCTGTAACAGTCACGACATCACAAACTAGCAGTACTCCCATGTGGCCACAAGGGTGCAGTGACGATCTACGAACTGTGGCGTGCGACTAAATCTTGGCGCAAAAATTTCCGGAATGCAGCATGCCGTTATTCAGCTAAATCAGAGATGCACTGATGAAAAAGAATGTAATCGAAGAATGAAACATGAGGTTTTTTTATCAAATAACTCTTCTAGTTGCTAGTCTGTGGCCTGTTCAGATCAACAAACTGTTGGAAGCACATGACAAGTCAAACTCTTGAAGAGTCTGGCTCTGGTGCTCGTTGTAAACACTAGATACTTGACTTTCTGGCTGGGTATGTAAAGAGCACTGCTTGGGTTTCCCTGGGTCTGTGCCTTGCGAGTAGGGTATTGCTACAGTCGAGGAGGCTCCAGTTTCAGGACCGCAGTTGAAGGACTGCATTTCTAGGACCCACATTTTTCTCCATACTCAGCTAAACGTGTCATATAGTGACACTTTCTGACCAAGCGTCAACATACGATAAAAATAGAGGCTTCTGGCCTCCTCATTTGATGCCATTGTATAAATGACCCTCACCTTCTAACGCGAACCCTAACCCTAAACATCAAATAAGGATTCCAAAAGCCTCCATTTTCATTGTATATTGACGCTTGGTTGGAAAGTGTCCCTATATGATGAGTCGGGAGAACAATGGTGAAAATCTAGGGTCCAACAACCTCACACCTGAAAGTGTGGTCCTGAAACTGCAGCCTCCTCTAATGCAGGAATGTAATATTGCACCTTGCGGCCGACGTAGACTGGGATCCCAATGACCATGGCGGGTATGGCTATGCCAGCGATGAGGGTGATGCCGACTGGCGCCCCGATGAGCGTGCCCAGCTGCCACAGGATCTTCTTCTTCCGGCTCCACGGCTTCTTCCCCCAGAATGTGCAGCCAGAGGGACTGAGACAGGAGGAGGGAGGGACCAAAAGGGACTTCACTTTCAACCATTTGATAAGGACAATTTCATGATACTGAACAAAATGAACTTTCACATACTTATTGTGATACACCCAGCAACACCCCCACAGAACCATTTATTTATAAAGCAACATTGCACGCGCAAACAATCTCCTGAGACATTATTTAGTAATGTTAAAGCCTGTCGAGGCAGGGTGAGGATAGAGTTAGAGAGGAGGATGTACAGAGAGGGGTGGAATGAGAGGAAGAATCATATAACAGAAAAAGTGAGAGAGACAGCCGAGAATGGAAATGGAGCAACAGCAGGTGGGACACTGACCCAAAGAGAAGAGAGACTAATGCACACTGTATGGGCCGACTGTATACAACCCATGGCAAAAATTATGGAATCACCACCTGGGAGGATGTTCATCCAGCTTTTTACTTAGCAGCAAATAAACAAATCGCAGATATGTCACAAAATTTTTTTGCTCAATGGCTTAACAGTCTTGGTTCATGAAACATGCCTAAAACAAATTTGATTAAATTATTTTAATTAATGGAATATATTTTTCCAGATGAAGTCAAGGAAGACAATACGGAATCACTTATTGTAGAGGGAAAAAAATTATGGAATCATCAAAAAAAAAAAAAAAAAAAAAAAAAAAAAAATTCAGAATTAGCACTTTGTTGCTCCATCTTGGGCTTTAATGACAGCCTGAATTCTATGAGGCATGGACTTCACCAATGAAAAACAATATTCTACATCAACCTGGTTCCAACTTTATCAAATAGCGGTTGACAGAAAAACTTTGCAGGATAAAGCCTCGTCATTGACCTTTTTTTTCATTTCCACTCTAAATTTTCAATTGGATTGAGATCCAGACTGTTTGCTGGCCATGTCATTTAGTTGATATGCCTTTCCTGGAAAAAAGCTTTTACACTCTTTGCTCTGTGGCAAGATGCATTGTAATCCTAAAAAATGACTTTATCACCAAACCCATTTTCTACTGATGGAATGAGAAAATGGTCCAAATTTTCAATGTACACCTCCGCATTGACTGTTGAGGTAATGATTGCCATCTTCCCTAATCTTTTACCTGACATGCAACCCTATATCATAAGTGAATGGGGCAATTTGCTTGTTTTCTTCAGCAGTCATCCTTACATATTTCAATGTCAAAAGTTACCTTAGTCAATGAAGATTCATGATTCATCACTGAATATCACTTCCATCCAATCATCCACACTCCATGATTGCTTCTTTTTTGCCCACTGTAACCTTGCTTTCTTCTATTTAGGTGTCAGTGCTGGTTTTGGTCTGGCTTTTCTGTAAGTAAATCTCATTTCATTAAGCCGATTTCTTACAGTTCTGTGAGAAACATTGACTCTGCCCAATCATTTTGTTGCGTATTTTTTATTTTCAAGGCATACTGCCTTGAGTTTTCTGTCTTGATGCTGCCATCCTCCGTGGTCAACCTGTATGTTTTCCTTTTGTAACCTTCCCATTTGTTTATACTAGCACCAAATTTTAGACACAGCTGACAGGGAACAACCAGCGTCCTTAGCCACTTTCCGAGTTGAATTTCCTTCTTGGAGCAGTTTTATAATCCTTTCCTTTGCTTCAATTTCCAGCTGTCTTGTTTGTGCAATGTTTCCTCTCAATTACCTAAGTCTGACACCTCATTAAATTCTGCAAGCACACTCTTTTAACTGCAGACTAATTTGCATATTCAGATTTGTTCAAATTTATTTTAGAAATGCCAATTACAAGGTGATTTCAAAATTTTTTCCTCTACTTGACCAGGAAAAAAAAAAAATGCCATAAATTAAAATAATTGAATCTAATTTGTTTGCAGCGTGTTTTATGAAGCCAGAATGTTAAGCTAATAAATAAAAATTGTTTTGTGTCATATTTGCAATTTGTTTATTTGCTATGAAGTAAAAATGCTGGATGAACAACCTTTAAATCCAATGATTCCATCATTTTTTCCAGGGGTCGTGTGAAGAGCAAGTTCCAGTTTTAATGTTATCGCAGCTGCACTTCACCAAGCTGTACGTAAGGTTCTGTGCATCTGGTACCCCCTCCCACACAGTGCGACGGCGCGGCGTACCTGAGGTAGTGCAGGTCAGAGATCTCCTTCATACAGAGCCAGCAGAACTCACAGCCGCACACAGCACAGGTCATGTGGTTACAGCTGCCATCATTCATCTTGATGATGTAAGCGCCACAGCGAGGACAGGGCTTGATGTCATCAGCTAAAGCAGAAAGCCGGGGAAGGAAGAGACGCATCGATTTAGTGGGTGATCCCACAAGCAGACGAGAGACAGAGAGGGAGGGAGGGAAAGAGAGAGAAAGGGAGGGGGAGAAAGAGTCAGAGAATGAGAGAGACAGAGAGAGAGAGAGAGAGAGAGAGAGAGAGAGAGAGAGAGAGAGCCTGACAGTGCTGCTCGAAGCTCTTCGCAGTCTTCAGCAGAAATGACAGATTGAGAGACCGATTAGGATGGGCAGACTGTGCCTGTTCTATGGCCCCATTGTTCACTCACAAACTCACAATCGAGGGATATAAAGCTGAGCATGAATCTGATTTTGACAAATGCCTCTCTGTGAGAAAAGGAAAAGAGAAAAGGCGAGAGGAGGGAGGGGGAGGGAGGTTGTGCGGTTTTTCGGTCTTTGCTTAGAAATTTTAGGAAACTACAGAAGGTTTAAGCCCTACAGGACAAGCAGAAAGCAAGCTACTTTCATAGTATTACTGAAATGCTCATGGATCCACAAGAGGGGTCCAGAATGTAAAGTAACAAGCATACAGAGGAGAAAAGAAAAAAATGAGAAAGAGAGAAAGAGAAAAATGTGAAAGGCTGTAATTCCTGTGAGGCAATTCAACTAATACTTTTAGAACCTAAACCTTTAGAGTGCTAAATGCAGCTATTGTTGCTCAATGATACAAGATATCAAAATCAAAGCTGCTGATAAATCTATCATGTGGCAACTTGTTTAAAAGAGCTCCCATGGGGGAGCTCTTTTAAACAAGTTGCCACATGATAGGTTTTCAACAGCAAAAGATAAATTAAAAAATACAACCCCAATTCTGAAATAGTTGAGACAAAGTGTAAATTGTGAATAAAATCAAAATGCAATGACTTTCAGATCACATGAGCCAATATGTTATTTACAAAAGAACAAAGATAACATTCAAATGTTGAAACTGAGACATTTTACATTTTTATCCGCAAAATATGCTAATTTAAAATTTTCTGGCTGCAACAGGTCCCAAAAAGTTGGGACACAGGCAAAAAAGGGCTGAAAAAGCAATAAATATATAAGAGAATCAGCTGAAAGAACATTTAGCAGTAATTAAGTTAACTGGCATCAGGTGTGTAACATGATTGGCTATCAAAGGGATGTCTTAGAGAGGCTGAGTCTCTCAGAAGTAAAGATGGCCAGAGGCTCTCCAACCTGTGAAGGTTTGTGTAAAAAAATTGTGGAATACTTTAAAAACAATGTTCCTCAACGCCAAATTGCAAAGGCTTTGAAGGTCTCATCATTGATAGTGCATAACATCATCAAAAGATTCAGAGAAACTGGAAGAATCTCTGTGCGTAAGGGACAAGGCCGAAGACCTTTACTGGATGCCCGTGATCTTCGGGCCCTCAGACGCCACTGCATCACTCACCGGCATGATTTTGTCGTTGACATTACTAAATGGGCCCAGGAATACTTCAAGAAACTGCTGTCTGTAAACACAGTCCGCCGTGCCATCCACAGATGCCACCTAAAACTCTATCATGCAAAAAGGCAGCCATTGTTGAGCATGATCCAGAAGTGCCACCATGTTCTGTGGGCCAAGACTCATTTAAAATGGACTGTAGCAAAGTGGCAAAGTGTCCTGTGGTCAGACGAGTCCAAATTTGACATTCTTGTTAGAAATCATGGGTGTTGTGTCCTCCGGGCTAAAGAGGAGAAAGACCACCCCTCCTGTTATCAGCATTCAGTTCAAAAGCCAGCATCTCTGATGGTATGGGGATGCATTAGTGCATATGGTGTGGGATACTTGTAGGTTTTAAAAAGCACCATGAATGCTGAAAGGTATATAAAGGTTTTAGAGCAACATATGCTCCCCTCCAGACGACATCTATTCCAGGGAAGGCCTTGTGTATTTCAGCAGGACAATGCAAAACCACATACTGTAGCTATTACAACAACATGGCTTCGTAGTAGAAGAGTCTGTGTGCTGAACTGGCCTGCCTGCAGTCCTGATCTTTCACCGATTGAGAACATTTGGCACATAATTAAATGAAAAAAATCCATCAAAAGAGACCCAAAACTCTCCAGCAGCTGGAAGCCTGTATTAAACAAGAGGGGATCAAATTCCAATGGCTAAACTCAAGAAACTTGTTTCCTCAATGCCCAGAGGCCTCCACTCTGTGTTAAAAAGAAGAGGGGATGCTACACCATGGTAAACAGGCCCCTGTCCAAACTTTTTTGAGACCTGTAGCAGCCATCAAATTTGACATGAGCTCATGTTGTGGATAAAATTGTAAAATTTCTCAGTTTCAACATTTGCTATGTTATCTCTGTTCTATTGTGAATAAAATACTGGCTGGTGTGATTTGAAAGTCATTGCATTTTGATTTTATTCACAATTTACACTTTGTCCCAACTATTTTGGAATTGGGGTTGTATATAAATTTAATTATTTCAGCACTCTAAGGGTTAAAATAGGGCACCATGTACAGAAAGTCATGTCATTTCTTAATATTTCTTCTGACAGATCATTATATATTTTCAAACACAAAATGTGCAATTGCTGAACCAAAATAACAAAAAATGTGTCAATATTCAATAAATTATGGAGCTGACTGACTGTGCCCTCACACTGAAGTCCAGTCTGACACCTGTAACTGGCGTTTGTCCACATCCTTATGAAATGAGCCAGGAACTGTAAAAATTACATGCTGTACACCTTTACCTCAGTTCATTTAAATATTTAAAAGTTGCCATTAGGACATCTTGTCAGTTGGTTTTTAGTTACATGAATGGGTCTTTTGGAGACAGCTGGTCTGTATGGGTAATAAGCTTTGACTGGACTCAATGAGAGTGTGAGAGATGGACAGCAGGACAGAAGACCACAGCGCGCCAGATCGACTCACCGGCTCCCTGTTCCTGTGTGTAGCTGGGCGAATGGCTGCTATGAGCTCCCAGAGACAGCACCCTCTGCTGGCGGGCTGAGTCACAGGTCTGGTTGGGGTGCCACACCTGCTTGCAGTGGTAGCAGAATTCGGCTCCGCACCCTTCCCTGCGGCACACCAGCCTGGGGCAGCTGGCACATCCTGAGGCGATCACAGCGAACCTGTCGAACATTGTGGGAGAATACAATTAACACCCAAAATAGATTTAATTCACAAATGCCTCCAGCTTCCATTAGCACACAACAGGAGCTGTGACCATCATTACCTCCACGAGGAGCCCAACAAATCACAAGCAAGTTCAATTCCACACGCTGTGCTTCCGGTCTTCCATCATCATTGTCATCACAGCCAGTATATCCTCAACAGCTATTACACACATACATGCCCAAGAGCAAACACACAGAAAGGACTGAGCATAATGCAAAACATCTACATAAAGCAAAAAGTGCCAAGAAGTCATTCTATTGAAGTCTCATGAAGCTGAATTTTCTAGCAGCAATTCCTAATCAGACAAGAAGGGCACATTATAAAAGGATCTGCGCTGAACCATGCAAGAGAACACCAGCACTGGATTTCCTGGCATCTAGTAACACTTAAATTTCCTTGTAACTGACAAGCTCTGACACTTCACAGCGTGGCTTTTCCTTTGAAAAACTATCAGGTACAGATACAAACCGGTTTCGTAAGGAAGCTCTCAGTCTCTTTGTTCAAACAAAATGCTCCATGACACGAAGGCTGGGTGTTTTACTTTCAGAATGACGAACAACCAACATCAGCGAGCCCATTAATTACCAGAATTATTGCTTGCAGAGTTCCACCTTCGACAGCACTAAGCTGAAACACAGGCAGAGTGAAAGTGAGCGTGGGCATTAGAGACAGAGACAAGGGAGGTTCTCAGCACTGCGAGCTGCTATTCCTGTTTCTAACCCAAGGACAGAAAGAGGATTACATCCAGTGAGGGAGGGATTGGGGCATCTGTTCTCCATACATATACGCTGGACAAAAACAACAAACGAATAACTTAAGATTCAATTACATAGGCCTGCTTACAGCAAATGCTTGTATGCTTAAAAGCATATGAACACACACATATACAGAGGCTTCTCCCAAGCAGGAGCTTATTGGTAACATTAATTTCCTGACCCTGGCTACCCTTG
The DNA here is from genome assembly GCA_029692085.1 of Gymnothorax javanicus. NCBI lineage: Eukaryota > Metazoa > Chordata > Actinopteri > Anguilliformes > Muraenidae > Gymnothorax > Gymnothorax javanicus. The sequence continues at coordinate 77,573,423 of CM056197.1, read as the reverse complement.
GCAACACTACCTCTGCGCTGCATCCAAGTCGCCGTGGCAACTGACAGCCCAGGGAGGGAACAGAAGGCCAAGTCATGCTCTGATTGGTCCCTTACGCTGATCAATCTGGCATAGCCAGTGCTGATTGGAGCCCCGGGTGTACAAGGCAGGGGGGAGCCGACCGATGAGAACAGAGAGTACAAGACAGCCAAATGTTCTGTCTCTCTTTTTTTTTCCCTCTCCGCCACACACACACACAGAGGCACTAGAGCATGTGCATTTGCATGCCCTCACAAAGCTTCCTATTTAACAAACTTCGATGTAGATTGTGACTGCAACAGACAATCAGTTTGATCGTATAAGCATGCTACTTTATATCAGGAGATACAGTGCCTGATTAAAATGAACTGAACAGTCCAGCAGCTTCTGCGATCACCCAAAGTGCACTCATACAGGGGCGTAAGCAGAACCCAAGCACCGGGATGAGAAATGGATGGAGGGGGTGGAAAGAAAAGAAAGAAAGATGGCGTGATGGAATAATGATACGCGATGGAATAATCACAGAGGGCAGAGACGGCATGATAAACTGAGACAAAGCCTGTGAGGCAGAGAAATGAACAAACTGAGAGCAAACATGAGAGAAAGTAGGAGAGAATGTGAAACTGTGGCCCAGACTGAAGGCAGAGAGGTGTGTGGGAGCTCAGGGGGAATACAGACTGGGCGGAGATAAGCAGGAGGGTGGACAGGGGTAATTGGGCTGGGGGTCTGGGCCAATATAAAGGCTTTGGGAACTGAAATGACAGACATAAGAGCAGGAGGGGCAGTTTCACCTTCCTGAACACTAACATCCGGTACATTCTTGAGTTACAAGCACAATATGGCCTGCTTGGAGTATACACACTGTATACAAACAGATAAACAATACACACACATCCTTGTATGTATATCCTTCTGAGGACATTACATTGCCTTCCATTCATTTTTTGTGTGTTTCTACAGCCTTTCCCTAATCTTAACAATAAGCAACGTATGCCTGACTCAAACCCATTCCTTATTCTAACCATTCCCCAAACCTTAAGAATAAAGTTGCAAATTGCCTTGGTAGAAGTGAGGACAGGTGAAAATGCCCTCACTTCCCAATAAGGTCCTCACTCTGTAGGAAAAACACGTTTTCAGGTTCTCACTGTGCAGCAAGTGCAAGAACGCACACTGGCTACTTCTGTTAAACACACAGACACACAAGCAGTAATCCAGCACAATACTGTGAAATTATACAAAAGGCACACGCTTCTCATCTTAACCGCCCCTGCAGCCATTAGCAAACACGAGGCAGTGCAAAGTATAACGTATCATTACAGCATTCCACCCTCTCATGCACATACACACATGTTCACACCACACACACACACACACACACACACACACAGCAGGCTCCAGCGACAGGTTGCAGTATGTAGGTCACTACTGCTCTCACTCACAGCATGAGTGTTTTTTTTTTTTTTATCTAACGTACCCTTTGCAATGTTTACGTTGAGTCACGTGAACGCAATAAAACTCAAACACAAACACATGAGAACACACACTTTAACAAATATAAACACAAACACACCACCAGAAACTAATATACATGAACACACAAATACACATAAATGTGCACGCAGTTTTTGCACCTTCTTGCCATCAGTTTTACAATTCTTAGCTATCAACAGATACAAAACCAAAACTGCCTTCGCACACTTCTGTACACAGCCTCTCCAGACTGTCCTAATGACTTTACAGTTTAGTAACCAGTCGCCTCAGAAACCTGACCTCACCCTCTATAACCCCTCCCTAAACAGACCCGCCCCCGCCCTGTCCGTACCCGCAGTCAGGCGCAGGACACCAGCGGCAGTCAGGGTCGGCAGCCAGGCAGCGGCGCAGCAGAAACTCCTCGTACTTCTCCAGGAGGGCGGCATCGTCAAGGATGAGCGCTACCTGGTGGGGCGCCAGGCGTTCGGCGCACTCGGGGCAGCTGAGCTGCACTCGGCTCTCGCTGATCTCGATGCGCAGATACTGGCGCAGGCAGCACAGGCAGGAGCGATGACTGCAGCCCTGCAGCTCGGGCAGCTGCTCCGCGGGCTGCCGCACCAGGCACAGCGGGCACTCCAGCAGCTCCGGCCCACCCAGAGACGGCCGGCTGGAGCTCAGGGGCTCGCCAGGGTCAGCGTCTGGGGAGGTGGGGGGCACGGAGGGGGGTGTCGGGCCCGACGCGGCTGGGGCCAGGAGCTGCTGCTGCTGTAGTTGCTGCTGCTGGGCAGTCGGGGTCCCTGCTCCCCCTTTGGCTCCCCTGGACCCCCGCTTGCTGTGGAAAAGGCTGTGGAAGGAAATTCGGCCACGTTTCTTTCCGGGGCCTCGGCACTTGGGTTTGGGCACCCCACTGACGGAGGAGTGAGGGGATTCGGAGTCCTTCTCTGATCCCATTTCCTGAGGCGAGAGGAAGTGATGCCTCTTCCCTAACACTCTAGCGTCCTCTGTTGATTTGCAGGTGTAGCAGCACGCAGAGCCTGGACACGCTGGTGTCTTGTATGTCGAAGTTCTCTCACTCCCTTCCTGCTCACCCAACTTTTAATATTGTAGAGGAACCTTCTTCCACAATCACATACAGCTGAGAGTTTTCTCTGACTTCAAAATAAAACCTTGCAAATTACTAAAACTCTTTTTCAAGGAAAGAATAAAGTCAGCAACTTTAGCTTCTCTTGTCCCAAGAGACAGAAAATGGCAATAGAGGAAAAAGTAAAAAGAAAACGATCAAATAACTGAAAGAATCTCAATGGGAACGGTGGATGAGACGGCAAAATTCCCCCTTTCCTCCCACAGGTCGCTACTCCTCTGCTCTCGCTCTCGATACTTCTCGCTCTGAGCTGTACTTAGAAGCCAACAGGTGTGCTTTCACCTAAAATGACCCTGGCCTGTGTAGTCAGCCTTCATAAAGGACAGGCAGGTACACGCTCTACGTGGCCTTCCCCTTTCCTCTCACCGTACCGTGTGAACACATTTTCTTCCTCAATTCGTTCAAAGCAAACAGAAAGAGAAACTTTCCAAAGGGACATTCCTGGGTGCAGTTTTCAGGCGTGTTCAAAGGTCTCCTCTGTCATCAGTCTCGTATCTTCTTTTCAGACCTTCTGTTTTTTTCTCGTTCCCTCCCTCCGCTTGTCTTTTTCTCTCTCTGTTTGGGCCCAGACGTTTCTTGGAGCGGCTCTCTCACGCTTGTCGTCTCTGTTAGAGGAGGAGAGTGAGAGAGAAGTTAATGCAGGTAACAGCGAGTGGTGTGAGCATGCCCAGTGCAGCGCACCTCCCTCCCTTTGCCTGATCTCTGCTTCCCTCTTCCTTTCACTGTTAACCCCTCAGGTCCTGAGTGCCGAAATGAACTGACCAACATACCAGCGCTTGCATAGATGAGGATTTCTAGACAGATTACAGCTTTCTAACGAATACTCACACTGAGGAAACCGCAACTGAAGGCTCAGGAGGACTTTAATAGTGATGCCCCTCTTTCATATACTGCACAGGTCAGGCTATTCGGTCTTTTCATTTCCTCTGTTTCTCAGAATAGACTCTTCCCTTTGTCTCTTTCAGCTACATGACTCCCCCTCTCTCTCGCTCTCTCTCACTGAAAAACACGCTTGGTAGCTCTCCCTCGCCACTTCACACTGCGCTGCTACCGCCGTTGCCATGGCAATCCCCACAACGAGTACAGCAAACAGCGACCCACACACAGACACTTTGACATTTACAAGCATGCCATCATCAGCATGCACTCACGCACACGTACGCGCATCTCTAACACGGCACACGCATGGTAACAAACCTACACAGTTTAGTAAAATGAGTAAAATCCAGGTTGCTCAATGTGCACAGGAGAAACTATGCTCTTGTTTGCAGAAAAAGGGACAAGATGTGAAGCCTACATGTTTTAGAACCATTACATATGCCAAGCCAATGATAGACAGTGTGGTCCATAAGTATTTGCAGTGACAGAAGTTTACACAACTGTAATCCCTACACGTAACACACCATATGGATGCTCTATAACCACAGACAGTAAGCATTCATTTCATTCATTTGAGGATATTTATATCCATGTTGAGTGAATTATACATTATTTTAGCCCAGTAATATGGACACTGCACACATAGAGTATAGAAATACTATGTTCACACGCGTACGAATTGACCACCCACATATAATACGAGTCCACCTCTCCCCCAATCCCCTGCTCGCTAATGGAATCGGCCTTTCTCCAGAGTGAATGGGATTACCATGTTGGGACACGTGGTGGAATCGGGAGCACATCGATGGGACGCCCGAGATTGGTGAACTGGCAGTACCACTCAGTCAAATTCACACACATTAAACTCAATGACAGGAGAACACTGCGTGACTCACTGTTCACAACCACCGAGAACTCGCAACACATAATTACGGCCCACATCCACGTCCCATGATAATGGCTCTTGGCGTGTCAGATAGTAATGGCCCCTAATGACGGCTGCAATGTCCCTAATCACCGGGGCTGCTCTCCGACAGGCGCCGTCGGGTGGGCTCCTCAAGAACAGCCAGCTCCGGCCACCGTCTCCATCTGTTCAACACTCCAGAAAAATCACCGTCCGGCTGGGCGAGCGAACGAGTGCCAAATCTGTGTGGTGACCCTGTATTTTCACCCACTCCCTTCAATGAAAACACTCACTCTCTCCTTTTCTCTGTTGGCCAGGCGAAAAGGCCATGGTTAAATTGAAGACAAGAGAAGCTCACATCATGATGGACAGCATGTGACTCCGAGCTCTGCTCTTAGAGCACCCCTGCACTTCGCATTTAATGTGTCTCCACATTTCAGAACCCAGGTCCTCAAATCACGGTCCTCAAGGTCTGAGGACTGCCGGTTTTCCACCCTTCCTTTACCTGAGAGTCAGGTGTTAAGACAGTCTGGCTCATCAGAGGCACTAAGTGTTCATTTTCCTACCTGGGATAAAAGAAAATCTGGGGTGGATTCAGATTTAAGGTCCTGATTTGAGGAACCCCGTTTTAGAAGTTCAACTCACAAAGTGCTCCACTGATGAGCTGATCAGCCGAATCGGGTGCGTTGAATCAGGGAGACGTCTAAGATTTGCAGGCCTGGGGCACTCCAAGAACAGGGTTAGGAAACCCTCGGGGGTCACACTTTAGATGAAGTGCTGCTCATAAAGGCTTTATACAGCATGTATAATGCCTTCATAAATCATACATAAGCAAATGTCATGCTTTGTAAAGGGTGAAATAACATCCTTACTCAGCAAGTGATGCCAGATGTGACAATGATAATGTTACTTAGCTGACAATGTCACCCTTTACAACATTTAGCCACTAGCGAAGTGACATTGTCAATTATATCACATCTGGCATCACATCCTGAATAAGGATGTGTTATTTCATCCTTTACGAAGCATGACATTTGCTTATGCATGATTTATGAAGACATTATGTCTCATTTATGAAGGCATTATGCATGCTGTATAAAGTCTTTATGAGCAACACTTCATCTAAAGTGTGACCCACTCGGGTATCAGCCCTCAGACTATAGAGAGATGTTCCTCTCATCCCTCTCCAGCATCTCTACACACACAAGCAGTGTCCCCAGCACAGTCACACTGTACCCATACTGTGTGTGCATGAATTAGCATTTAGGATATCCTGCTTTTATAATTACGCACACATGTGCATGCGTGTCAGCTCTTCAGTGAATCACAGATATTACACTTCCTGTTTGTGTACCTGTGTGGGTGTGTTTGAGAGGGAGAGAGATGGCAAATACTTTTATCCTCCCATCTGTCCATTTCTGCACGCATGTCGCATGTATGAGAGTTCTTGAGCGTTCACGTGTGCATTTCTTGCCCTCCCTGGTCAACAGCAGTCTCACACATCAAGGACCCCTTAAACTCTAATTTTTCACTGAAGTTTTCCCTTAAGAAGATTTCAGTCAGAAAAAGCATATTCTCATATAGTAGGACACTGTTACATACATGTTCTGCATCTACTGGTCAAAGCACTTCACTGAAGCTACGCCACATTTATATTGAAAGAAATATTTAAACCCAGGATGCCATGTTTTTATGGCCACAGGATTACATTAAACTGAAAATATCCAGATCTCGTTCATCATTTTATACACATTTCTTTGTAATTCAGCAGGACATATTTTATATTCTTGGAAACCTTGGGATTTCCAGAGAATGTAAAATGGGCCTCAAGTTCCGCAGGTTTGAGTACAGCAGCTGCACTTAGGTTTATGGGATTAAGGCACTTCCCTCCCAGGCTCCAGACCGACTATTAACAAAGAATCTCAGGGATCCAGGACTCAAGCGAACAAACTCGCAGAACATCAGAAATAAAAATGCTCTGTCATATCCACTTCATGCAGTGCAGTAAAATGTTCAGGGAATGCCTGCATTATTAAATTCAATGTTCAGAGTGATGAGAGATGCAACAAAAGAATGCTTTCGTGAGAACAGGCCCTGCAGACACCAATTAAAAAAATAACAGTAGGCATCACTCCTTTCAAGGAGACCAAGGGAAGTGCAATGTTCACAAAAGCATTCAGCTGGCCCCTGGTTGAATTTGCTGTGTCTAAACTCAGTGGCTCAAAGTTGGAGTTTGGGCAGATTTGTGCGGCACGAAGCAAACTGACGAGAAAAATAGGCATCTGATGTAGGACTCAATTCAGCTGCGTATTTATGTGAGCTCAGTATTTTATGACTGTGATCCATTTCAAACAATGTAAGTGGAAGGGCGGAAGGAATAACACAATAATGTTCAAATCTTGACTATCTCCCAAGCATTAAAAACACAGTAAAGAGAGATTGTGTCTGGAGCATAAAATGATATTGATTAATGATTTGACAGAGACAGGCAAAGAGAGGGGTGTGAACCTAGCAAGAAATATCAAGAGAAAAGGCGACTGAGGAGGTCAAAAGCCAGATGGAGAGGGACAGACAGCCCAAATAGTCAAGATTCATCACGCTCTGTATTGATCTCCACACATGTGCTACATGCATATAAATGTACCACATCCTCACACCCTACATCGAGCAGCAACTCAAAGCTCTAAGCATCACTGAATCTACAGTGCACACAATGGAATGGCGTTATGTTAAAATATCTACACTCCTCTAAAATCATAATCATACCAACCAGTACCAACAGCTTTTATTTCTCATTGATGACCAACAGACACACTGGCATACACAGACCAGAACTTGCTGCTGTAAAATAAGTGAATGTAGTCATAGTTTATCTAACACACACACACCAGGCCAGGCCTGTGCAATAAAAATTCAAGTAGACAGAGTTTCTCATGCGCACACACACACACACACTCACATAAACAGACATACTGCCTAGCCCCTGTAAGACGAGTGTATGCAGACAGTATTTGTGTTTCTCATACACACACACACACACACACACACACAGACCTTATCAGTGTAAGATTAGTACATGCAGACAGTGTTTCTCACACACGCACATGCACACACACAAAAAGACACACATACACACTGACAAACCAGGCCAAGCCCAATTCAAGACTAGTGCATGTAGACAGTGTTTCTCATACATACTGACACACACACCACACCATACCACACCACACCTAGCCCGTGTAAGACTAGTACATGAAGACAGTGTTTCTCATACACACACACACACACACACACACACACACACACACACACAAAAGGCACACATACACACTGACAAACCAGGCCAAGCCCAATTCAAGACTAGTGCATGTAGACAGTGTTTCTCATACACACTGACACACACGCGCAAACACACACACACACACACACCACACCTAGCCCGTGTAAGACTAGTACATGAAGACTGTGTTTATCTCACACACACACACACACACACACACATTGTTTTGCTGTAGTGCAGCCAGGCTGTTCTCATAGTCTCAGCACTAAAGGTGTACTTGCGACAGACTGAAACTGTGCCTCAGCGTTTTAGTCTTAACCGCCGAGCCCCCGCCGCAGCCCTGCAAACAGCTTCGGCAGCTGAGAGACGCAATCACCGGAGTCCTGCCACCCCTCAGGGCAGACACAGCCTCACAGCCCCTCTCCTCCCTCCCTCTTGCAGTACCAGCTCCTCCCCAGCAGGGGGAACATCCACAGAGGCAGCATCAGGTGGTACACAAAGCCAGGTCATATCCTGCTTACATTATTCCTGCTTCCTTCCTCTCCATTATTCAATACTATGCATCTACAAACAGCATAAATCTGGGGTCAGATCAGAGCACATTTAACTACAAACCGCAACAAAATTATGCCATCATTAATAAAGCGTAAATGCTTTATGAATGGTCAGGAGATCCCTCTCCTGTGATCAGAGAAAACCGAGTATGTATGTTACTTTTGATAGAAAAGGAGTTTGACCCTCATTGGCAGTAATTAAGGGTGGTAAACATCTTAAAACACTCGCCATTAGTGTTATTTGAACAGTCAAAATCAAGTTTCTGTTTTTTTTTCCCGGTTAGGAAAAGTCTAAAATCCAAAAGTTTTTGATCAATTGCAAGACCCTTGCCACTAATAAACTAAAGGTTTTTCCAAATCACGGGAGATCTGCTCTTAAAGGTATGCTACACCCACTGAAAATGGAATCACTGGTATTTCAATGTGAGGGAAAAAGACAGTATGCATCACTGGCATTAAAAAGGTTAACCTTTCTTAGCCAGTAAGCAAGAGAGCAGGAGGGGAGGTGCATTATTTTACAAGGCTGTAACACAGAGTGAAATCTCTATAGGGACTGGATCCTGTGATGAGTTTCAGCAGTGAAATATGGACGCCGCTCCATACTCGCTTCAGTCTCTTATAGGAAGCAGCCTGGAATGAAGCCGTACCCAAATCCTGGCCATTGTCCCTCAGCCCTCCATACGGCTCACGATAAATCTCTCAGCACAGGCAAAGCCATGGTCTCCTCCGTGTTTTAACACTCACCAACAGCAGGCACACAATATAGCTGCTTGTATAGGCCTACAGTCAGATACCACATTTACAAAACCCAAAACCAGTGAAGTTGGCACGTTATGTAAATCGTAGATAAAAACAGAATACAATGATTTGCAAATCCTTTTCAACTTATATTCAATCGAATACACTGCAAAGACAAGATGTTTAATGTTCAAACTGAGAAACTTTATTTTTTTTTTGCAAATAATCATTAACTTAGAATTCAAAGGCAGCAGCACATTGCAAAAAAAGTTGGCACAGGGGCCTTTTTACCACTGTGTTACATCACCTTTCCTTTTAACGACACTCAGTAAACGTTTGGGAACTGAGGAGACCAATTTTTGAAGCTTTTCAGGTGGAACTCTTTCCCATTCTTGCTTGATGTACAGCTTAAGTTGTTCAACAGTCCGGGGTCTCCGTTGTCGATTTTACGCTTCATAATGCGCCACACATTTTCAATGGGAGACAGGTCTGGACTACAGGCAGGCCAGTCTAGTACCCGCACTCTTTACTACGGAGCCATGCTGTTGTAACACGTGCAGAATGTGGCTTGGCATTGTCTTGCTGAAATAAGCAGGGCGCCCATGAAAAAAGACGTTGCTTGGATGGCAACATATGTTGCTCCAAAACCTGTATGTACCTTTCAGCATTAATGGTGCCTTCACATATGTGTAAGTTGCCCATGCCTTGGGCACTAATACACCCCATACCATCACAGATGCTGGCTTTTGAACTTTTGCGCCTATAACAGTCCGGATGGTTCTTTTTTCCTCTTTGGTCCGAGGACACGACGTCCCACAGTTTCCAAAAACAATTTGAAATGTGGACTCGCCAGACCACAGAACACTTTTCCACTTTGCATCAGTCCATCTTAGATGAGCTTGGGCCCAGCGGCCGGGCGGCTTCTGGGTGCTGTTGATAAATGGCTTTCGCTTTGCATTGTAGAGTTTTAACTTGCACTTGCAGATGTAGCAACGAACTGTAGTTACTGACAGTGGTTTTCTGAAGTGTTCCTGAGCCCATGTGGTGATGTCCTTTACACACTGATGTCGGTTTTTGATGCAGTACCGCCTGAGGGATCGAAGGTCACGGGCATTCAATGTTGGTTTTCGGCCTTGTCGCCACGTGCAGCGATTTCTCCAGATTCTCTGAACCTTTTGACGATATTACGGACCGTAGATGATGAAATCCCTAAATTTCTTGCAATAGCTCGTTGAGGAATGTTGTTTTTAAACTGTTCGACAATCAGCTCACGATTTGTTCACTAAGTGGTGACCCTCGCCCCATCCTTGTTTGTGAATGACTGAGCATTTCAGGAAGCTGCTTTTATACCCAATCATGGCACCCACCTGTTCCCAATTAGCCCGTTCACCTGCGGGATGTTCCAAATAAGTGTTTGATGAGCATTCCTCAACTCTCTCAGTCTTTTTTGCCACTTGTGCCAGCTTTTTTGAAACATGTTGCAGGCATCAAATTCCAAATGAGCTAATATTTGCAAAAAATTACAAAGTTTACCTGTTCGAACATTAAGTAACTTGTCTTTGCAGTGTATTCAATTGAATATAGGTTGAAAAGGATTTGCAAATCATTGTATTCTGTTTTTATTTACGATTTACACAACGTGCCAACTTCACTGGTTTTGGGTTTTGTAGTAGTAGCAAGAGTGCTTTTAGATCATTTTAACCCTGCGCCTTCTCTGGGTACCTGTGCCCTCTTGTTCCTTGGACACTGTTCTCACCACAAGATTTTTTACTCAATACAAGTTGCATTACATGACAGAATAGCAAGAAGTGGTCTGTGGCATAGATTGATTGTACTTCTTGAAAATGAATGGATCTGAACCCAAAACTGCGATAATATCACACAGAAGAGACATCATCATCTCCTTCTCATGAGGCAAATAAGGTAGTGCATCTCCCCTAATTTAAATGACAAATCCAACACACGCCTACGCCAATCCAAATGCATGCAAATTATCTGTAAGGATATTCAGAAAGTTAGTACATAGAAGCTGTGGAAATGCAAACATTTCCACCACAGGTAAACCATTCCCACCAAAGCAAAAACACTTGGATGAAATTAAAGAGAACTACTCAAGGGCATAATGCTCTTTCCACAGCAGATTTGGGAACTGCCCCTGACACATAGGGAGAGAGAGATGGTGGGGAAAGAGGAACAGCTTGATACTGCTATAATTAGAGGAGTGTTTCTGAAGCAAGCTGCTGAGGTGTTGAATGTTTAATATCAAAGCTCGGGGTAATGGCAGGATGGGCCAAGCCAAAGGCCAGAACCAAAAATAATAATAAAAAAAAAAAAAAAGGAGGAGCGAAGAGAGATTTATGAACAAAATGAGCCATGACGGGGAAAGGAGCCGTGGAAAATGAAGACAAAGGTTGAAGTCTGCGAGTGACGACCCACGGAGATGAAATGGAGTCAAAATTAAGCCTTTGCAATTGCCAGGGGGGGAAAAGGTAATATTTGAAAGTCATTTGGTTAAAACAGATGGGCTGAGCTCAGTTCCTGTCAATGGAACCTGGGCACCCTATGCCATGTGAAGTTCTGTTTGTATGTGAAAGCGGAAATTATGTGAAACCGGGAATTATATTTATATCCTGGCCTCAATACAATACCTCTGAGACAACACAAGTGAGGATGTGCGAGAGGGAACAGCGCGGGGAAAGAGTGGGGTTGGGAGGTGTACAGGAATGTGCAGAGGAGAGCCATCTCATCAGTGAAGCGCTAGGCCCATCGTTCTTGGATTTGAGCCTGGTGCAACTGGTGATATGTTTAAATCGGCACTCCCTTATCAGACTTGAGCAGCACACGAAGACACGACGGTAACAAAATCACTCTAGGCACACCAGTGAAGTAGCCGATTACAAATGCTATAAAATATTAAGCACGAATTAGATCAACCACACATTTAAAGGACAACAAATACACACGTTTTAGTTTATGTAAAAGCCCGACGCTACAATGCGATAAATTCCTAGGAATTGCTCAAATGTTGGTTTTCTGAATGCTTTGACCGACGGCATTTCGTCTACGCGCTCAATCAGTTTTTACGTCCGCATAATCCACAATCCACGTATGAGGATTCTGAAGCGCAACACAGTCCGAGAGGAGACCGGGCTACCTCGATCGTCTTGCGGATACGGCAGGATAAGCGAGATTCACTCACCTCTTCATTCACCTCACTCTAAGCCACGACAGAAATATTTGAAGAGCGATGTCTTTTCGTCGGTTTAATAGTGGTCACCCGGCAACAATTATTATTTTTCTTGATTCTCTTCAAGCTTTTCTACGCCCCCACCTCCTTGCGTCTACAGCTCAGGTCCACTTCCGGAATGGCCAGTCAAGAAGCAAAAGATCCAATAACACGAAGAGAGAGGATCTGCTTGCGACCCCCGCCCATCCAAGCAGTTTCGCATTACAATAATCTCTCCAACTACCTCAGCTCTGCTTTCTGGATCGTCATTGGGGAAAACCCCAACCTATGACGACAACTCCGTCTGCTCGGAAACCCCACCCCGTGACATCATTCTTACAAGGAACGAATTCTTCTCATAGCCAACAAAAAACCCTGCATCTATAGAAAACACTAATTACTCCGCGGAATAGGAAAATTCTATTATTTCCATTGTAAACATGGAAATAAATGGTTTCAGTTAACGTACCTGCACATTCATTAAGCGCCGCGGGTTAGACCAAAGATTGTCTTGAGAAAGTAGAATAATTTGATCTGATACAAAGCACTTGAAAACCAAAGTCTATTTTGGGGATAGATGCCACCAGGGAAGAGTGGAACGGCTTTCTCTGTGGAGTGCTTAAACTCTCCCAATTTGACATGACTCGCATGACCGGACGTCGACGTTTTAGTCAACAGCCTATTTGGTCACATAATTGCTTAAAAGCTTTCATTTCTTTTTGAAAGGACCAGTACCGATAAATACCCTTGAATCAATTCGAAACTGGAACACCATGCGGTTATCTTCCAAACTGAAAGACCAACATCCGTTTTCACAATAAATTTCCATCCAATCATCTCCCTTCTTCTTCCTCTTCTTTTTTTACTTCGCATGAATATGTCCCATCTGCCACTCTGAAACCTCGATCACAGTTCCGAGAAAAATCTGTATTCACAAACTAATACTACTGAAAAGACAAAATAAAATAAAATAGAATAAATGCGTGGACGAACATCAATTCAGATAATTCTGTTCATTATCCTGACATTTTTGGGTCCATTCGTGCCATTAAACTCAGAAGGGTCCCAGCAAAACAATGCAGGGAGCCCATTTTGAGCGATCGCCTTTATACCCTACGATGAAGCATTATGGGAGATATCTCTTCCAAATGACGATGGCCCGAGCTCAAGGGTTTACTGAATGGTATTATGAAAAAGAAAATGATCCTAATCATATGCCACTGCCTTCAGTCAACAGATCTCAAACTAACCAAACTCCTATGAGAGATTTTGTAAGAACTTGAAAGAAAGCATTCTCTGTCAACATCATCAATACAATAACTCAGAGAGCATCTCTTGGGAGAAAGGTGCTCCATCCCTTCATCAAGGTTTAACGCTTTTGATCTGGCAGCTTAAGGAGGCCCAACAGCTTCCTTAGACTGTTTATGTTGATTTTTCCATTAATTTGTCACCTGTTTAAATATATGTGTGTCTTGTGCATGTGTAAATGTGTGACGGTTCATCGGCGGAAACAAAAGCCTATGGCAACCTCGCCTTTCAATGTTTCAGTACCTAATACTGTCCCAGTTTTCTTTGCCTGATTAGCAACAGCTGCACATGCTATATGACAGAATGACTGTCAAATTCATTTTAGATAGCATGCATAAGTACATTGCATCACAATGTTATGAGGCATTCATCAATATGACTTTCAAATATTAAGAACTCACAAGCTCATGAAATGCAGATTAGTGTAAATGCTAAAATACTGTAAGTTTGGGGTTTTTTTTTTTTTTTGCATTTATTCAGACCATTGCCATTTTTACAATGTCAGAGCAATTACATAAATGTAGCCAATTAGCAGTCACTTTTTTGATCATCATCATTGGCCATGTATTGGTCCTGATTTTTAAGAAAATAAATTGTCCAATTCTAATCTGGGTAACATATACGGGAACAGCTTGAGAACAATCATGCGGTAAAAGCAGGTTACTGAAGGCCCTCTAAACATCTGATAGCATGCCAAACAATACACACACACACACACACACACACACACACAAACACACCATTCAGCCACATCTGTCAAATATTGTGTAGGTAAGCTTCATACCACCAATATGGCTCAGACTTATCAAGGTATGGACTCCACAAGATCTCTGAAAGTGTTCTGCGGTATCTAGTGCAAATATGTTCGCACCAGATTATTTATGTCCCATATGATACAAGGTGGGACCTCTGTGATTGAACTTGTTTTTCAAGCACATCTCATGAATCTCTGGGTAATTTTGAGTCCAAGTCAACACCTTCAATTCCTTGTCCATGTTCGTCAAAGCACTCCTGAACAATTTTTGCAACGACGTAAGGTGCACCATCCTGCTGAAAGAGGGCACTGCCAGTCTGGCCCTTGTCAAAGTTAGTCAGATCCTCACGCTTGCCCCTTTCTCCTGATTCCAGAACATCAACTACAAGAGCCGATTGTTCACTTGCTGCCAAATATAAGCCATCCCTTGATAGGTGCTATTGTAAGGAGGCAATCAATGTTATTCACTTCATCTGTCAATGGTTTTAATGTGGCTAATTGGTGTGTGTGTGTGTGTGTGTGTGTGTGTGTGTGTGTGTGCGCACACCAATCAGCCACATTAAAACCATTGACAGGTGTAGTGAATAACATTGATAACACTGAACATTGTGTGTGTATGTATATGCATGTGTGTGTGTGTGTGTGTGTGTACACACACACACACACATATATACACACACACACATATTTTATATTTTATATAAAACATCTTTTTTAATTTTCACCGAACTTCAAAATTAATCGAGCATCAGTCTACAAGAAAGTTTGCAACTTTCCAAGATGGAAAGCAATTTAGTTTATTGGCAGACCCATGTTTAAATCATTTTGAATTAATGTTTATTTCCATCTTTGCTTCACAGAATTAACTGCATTACATACATTCATGATCCTGTTCACTATCAAACGCAAGCGCAATGTTGCAACCTCCCACCCCCCTTGGCCTGGAACCCTCTCCATGACTTGACTGCGTGTGAGAGGCTGGGGGTCAAGCGGCTGAAACAAAGGGGAAAAAAATCCATCGGTGAATTAGTTTGACGCAAGCGGCATGCGCATATTTCAATGACGATAAACCTCAGCATTTTTAGCTCATCCAGGAATGTTAGAAGGGAAGAAAGAAAAATTAAATACAATGCTGCCCTCTTGTGGACATGATTCGTACTGACCATCCGCTCACAACTTCAATGCATGACCAAGAACAATTAAAATGCCAAAGAGTACAATACGAATTCACATACCTGCGTATAAAAATGCATCTATCTACACACAATTAACATTTATAAATTTGAAATTCATCATCTTGATGCTTGGGGAAAAAAAAAAAAAAAAAAAACCCAATCGCAAGTTTGCTTTAGCCAGACATACAATCATTTGCTCGTGAAGGCGGGTCACCACAATACCAATGACGCTCAAACATAGTAAATGACTTCATAGCATATTATAGATGCTGTACAATCATAAGTTTGTTTTCAAGCAATTTTAAATATATGCGTTTATTACCTAAATAAACACAAAACAAGTAATAAGATTGTCCATCTGGAATGAAAGTGTGAGAGGAAGAAGGCAGAGGAACCCACTTAGAGTTGTAAGCTGCCGGATAGGTGAATATGACACTGGAATGTGCACTGTAGCCTGTGCCAGGGACCTTGTTTATAAAGTGCATTTCTTGACTGGGTGGAGGGTCAGCTAATGGCCTTCTTACACCATTGGTACACAAAATCTATCAAAATATGGTCCCATGCATGAAAAGCCTCATTCATCTATACTTTAAGGCAAGTCACTTTCCTTGCAATTAAAAAATTGTGAGCTTAAGATGAAGTGAACCGACTGCAGAGTACAAGCCCTGTGTAAAGGCGGTACAAGTGCAAATCCCACAGCGCTTAACTAATTTAGCATGTATGCCTGACTGGAAGCAGAAAGCCCCCCCGAACATCATCCAAGAGCGAGACCCTTTAACAGGAGCAGGACGGGAGAGCGAGAGATACACCTTGTGAAGGAGAGAGGGTAGAAAACAGGGCTGCAGTCCAATCTGTCGAATATAATGCCCTCGCTAAGTTCAAGCGCAAACTGGCCTTGGGGCTTGGAATGCAGCAAAGTGGAGTGGAGCAAGTGGAGACTGGAGAAAAGGGTTGACAAGTGAGAGAAAGAGCAGAATATATTTTAAAAATATACACATATCGGCCAGCGCTTCAACTCATGTGACAGGACTCTGTTCTGTACATCTGAAAATTTATTCCAATCATATATCTTATGGAGAGGCGAGAAGAGGCTTGTGTCGGTCTTAATAATGCATTTCAATTAGACTCCTGGTTACACACAGGTTGTAATCATGTTCGGGGCTGCTTTGCTGAACTGCTTCAAGCTGGTTTTGTAGCCATCTAACTTCGTGAAGCTTAAAGGTGCATTCAGTAACTCTGGAGCAAAAACAGAAGACCATTACCAACATAAAAAAATAATTGTAGTTTTATATATCGGTTCAACAATCTCTACTGATATGGTTTCAAGATTTTAAATTGCGTCCCCCAATTTATAAAAATAGTCACGAGATGCACCTCCACAAGTGGCCATTTTGAATGTAGGGGACCACAATAATGACAAACTGAACACAGAAGAAATGGTTAGTGCCCAATGGCTATTAAGCAGAGCTATATTTTCATCAACACCACAAGCTACAATGCCAGCGAAACCGGTGCAACATGAGTGTTAGCTTAGGCCAGAAATAAACTGCTTTGACCTAAAACCATTGACAGTTTGTAAAGTTCAGCGGTGGCACCACTCCAGAGTAAGAAGTAGTGAGACCAAATGAAACAGAAATCAGACCCATGTAAAAAACTGAGGGATCAGAGGACGACCAAAATCAATGCAGCTTTCCCTCCGCGAGAAGCTCTGAATAAGGAGAATGAATGGGATTTTTGATTGACGCCAAAGTTGCCAGTTTTCTTCCAGACAATTGGGTGAATAAAAATGGCAACCTTAAATGGATTTGGACATTTTTCTTTGCTAATTTTATAGCCAGTGACATAGATACCCAGGTTGTGAATCATCCTGAAATTACGTTGTAGGTTGCAACAAATCCACATGGTGTGCTCAATACCATCAGTTTTAACTGAGCTAAAAACGATGGTAAGGTTAAGAATAGCAGGTCAGCTTACATGAGCACATAGGCTGCTGCAGTGTTTGGAAAACAGCATAATAGCTGGCTACTTTATGTTCAGAAAAATTCACAGCAAGCAGTGGCACCATAGTTTTTAATTACTTCACCCAGTATGGAACAATGCTTTGCACCCAAAAATTTGCTAGTCAATTAGCCTCCCTATCAGTGCCCAACATGTTTTTCCTTAATTAATATCAGTCAAAAGCTACTTCTCAGTTGTATAGAAACTATCTTTGTCCAAAAATACTCAGGTAATTTGTAGCATGAAGGAAGCTCTACCCACTCCTGTTCTGGTGGAGGCAACAGAGACATTTCGACATGCAGCACCTAGACCAACAGCCATTTTGGCTGTTGTGTAACATCATAGAAATTAGCGAAGAATTGCTGAACGCACCTTTAAAATAACAGTCAAAGCACTGAAACTAACACTACATCCTAACTGAAGCATTTTCTGGAGAGAAATGCTAAAGCGGTTATATGGCACTATAAAAATCTATTTTCTAGCTTGCGGAAACTTTTTGAACTGAGACATTGGGGTAAATGTACTACATTCAGGGCAATTCCCTTGCGGCACGTCTTTAGTTTTGAGTACGCCTTCCCAAGAGCCAGATCAAGAGTCCAGAGGCTTCAGATGTATTTCTGAACATACAAACCACGCTTTAAAACAGCCCACGCCCAACTAAAGGTTTCCAAAGGGATCGCACACTTGGAAGTGGGTAGGGGGAAAGGCGTGACGGCGTGCTTTTTAACAAATTGGACCACAGCCCAGGTGAGAAGAAACTACATCAGAGAGAGAGGAGAGTGAGGGGCAGATACAGAGGCAGCGAGGTGCGGAGCTAGATGAACAACACCAGGTCTTTACAGGTGGCACTGGAGAAGGCGGCGAGGATTGACGCAAAGACGAGGTCAGGGCTCTGTGCGGCATCGATGGCCTGGTGCAGCCCGCGAGCGCTGTAGTACTGCACCAGTGGGGCGGTCTGTCGGTGGTACGACTCCAGCCGAGAGCGGAGAGTCTTCTCGTTATCATCACTGCGGCGGATCAGGGGCTCGCCGGTCACCTATGGAACAAAAGCAAAAAAAAAAAAAAAAAAAAAAAACAGGGCAGGGCCTAAACGGTGGGAGCCTCAAAATTCCCCCTGCAACAACACCAACTCCCAAACAACTCCATTAGGGGCGAGGAAAATAGCTTTTTTTGGATTTCAGGTTAGAGAGGAAGCAATGCTGTATATGGAGCCAGTAGTTCACATTTGCATTTAAAGAGGGTTACTTCAATCTATAAAGTCAAAGTAAATGGCAACTAACTCAAGTGTTTGCATCTGATCAAAAGGCAACTTACAAGGTTAATGATTACAATAAAACAAACTGTAAATCCCACTTCCAAAAAGTTAAAAACACAAAGTTTTTTGGTAAAGAAAAAAAAAGTCAGCATAAAAAAAAAAAGTCAAAAATAAATACCAGAGGGTTCTGCACCTTTAAAAGAAGGATGATTGATCAATTTCATGATTATAGCGGTCACCTGGCATGAACTGCCAGCAGGAACAAATAGAGCCCTCTCTGGTTATCACTCACGAAGGAGACAATGACTTCATTACAACCGCTGATTACTGAAACATGAATCACTTGCTCACAGAAGCCAACCGGATGTCGGCCACAACCAAAGACCTCAGTCCGAGACCACACAGTGATACGACCAAACATGGCCATTTTTGAACCCCGGACAAGAACAGTTATCCTTCCCCTTAACTCAGACGAAGCTCACCAAGTTAACTTAGGTGCAAGTTAAAAAAAACTAAAAAAAAAAAAAAAAAAAAAAAAAAAAAATGGACCAAGGGTCCTGTAGCTTACCTGCAAGCAGTCTTACAGCGATGATACAAGTTATGAAATTTCATGTGAAGTTTGACATTGAATCAATAAAAAAGAAATCAATGTCAAGGTCACCAAATAAAACTTCACATGCATTTAAAAGAGCTTCTGTAATACAATCCTAAGCTCTGAAGCAGTTTTGGTGATACAAGTCATTAAAATATGTCAATATGTATTCAATAAGTCAATTGTGAACTTTAAAGGTCACAGAATGTCAAGTTGTGGTCAGCAAATGGACTTCATATATGACTTTCTAAATGTCTCAAAACAAACCCTGGCTCAATCTGTGACCATTTCGGTGATACAAGTCATTGTAATTTCACTATCGAGTTTGACCCTCAAAGGTCACTGACAGTCAAGTTGAATGTCACCAAATGAAAGTTCATATGTGACTTCCTATATGTCAGTAAAACAAACTTAGGCTCCATCTGTGACTGTTTTAGCGATACAAGTCATTGAAATTTCACGAGGTCACATTTGACCTTAGAAGGTCAATACGAAGGTCACCAAAGGAAAGTTCATATATGGCTTCCTATATGTCTGTAATACAAACCTAGACTCCATATGTGACCGTTTTGGCAAGACAAGTCATTGTAATTGTATTATGTCAAGTTTGACCTTCAAATGTCATCAACAGTCAAGCTGAATGTCACCAAATGAAAGTTCATATGTGACTTCCTATGTCAGTAACACAAACCTAGGCTCCATCTGTGACCTTTTCAGTGATAGAAGTCATTGAATTTTCTCTAGGTCAAGTTAGACTTTTGAAGGTCAATATGAAGGTCACCAAATGAAAGTTCATACATGAATTCCTGTACTTCTCCAATACAAACCTACACTCAATCTGTAACGATTTTGCTGATATAAGTCATTGAAATTTCACTGTATAGTTTGGCCGTTCAAGGTCACTGAAGGTCAAGTTCAAGGTCACCCAATGAAACTTCATATATACTACTCAAAATTTGATAGGGATCATAGGAATTTTTTTGTGAAATGACATGCAAATTTGGTAACTGCCACTGATGAACAATATATTGGATAAATGACATGCAGTCAGACACAAAACACATTTGCAAGTGCATTTAATGACATTAAATGAGCGTGCAGCCTCACACTTTTGGCTTTCACGAACACTTCATGGTTTCACCTCTGACATGTAAAGTGAAAACAGACAGTGTTCGTTTGATGTTTCATTACCACAGTTAATGTCAATAACGGGTATGGCCTAGCGTGAATGACGGCTTGACAACATCGGGTCATACTGTCAATCAGAACCCGGATGCTTGCAATTGGAATGTTGTTCCATTCTTCAACAAGGGCATTTCCGAGCACTTCTAGAGTTGTGGGTTGTGCCCTACGACCGGAAATGGCGACCTGCAGCATGTTCCACACATGCTCGATAGGGTTTAGGTCCGGCGAACGCGCGGGCCAGTCCATGTGGACAATTGTCTCCTGCTCTAGGAATTGATTCACCACCCTAGCACGATGGGGATGGGCGTTATCATCCATCAAGATGAAATCAGGGCCAACAGCACCAGCGTATGGTCTTACGTACACATTGAGGATCTCATCCCTGTACCGTACCCCTGTCATCGTCTCCCCATGACATGCAGGTCCGTTCTGCCGTTCCTGCTTATTCCTCCCCAGACCATAATTGATCCGCCACCATAACGGTCGTGTTCGTTGATGTAGGCATCATTAAATCGCTCACGTTGTCTTCGCCACACCCGTTGCTTCCTGTCAGTAAAGTCCAAGCAATATCAGGACTCATCAGTAAAGAGAACTGGAGCCCAATCGTTGTGTGTCCATGTGACATGATCGTGAGCCCAATCCAAACGGTCACGCCTATGACGCACGGTCAGTGGGATTCGAACACATGACCTTCTTGAGTTGAGGCCGGCAGTATGAAGACGATTCCGTATCGTCTGAGTGGATACCCTGACCCCCGAGGCGTTATGAAGGTCATTTCGTAGGGTGGTGGCTGTACAGAAAGGATGACGTCGTGCCTGAAGTGTGAGAAAGTGGTCTTGTCGTTGTGTAGTCCATCTCTGACGACCACCCCCATGACGGTATGCTGCTGTACCAAACGTTTGATGCCGGTTCCACGCTCTGTTCACAACGCTTTGGCTGACGTTAAGTGCATTAGCAACATGACGTTGTGAGAAGCCAGAGTCAAGCATTCCGATGCATCTTCCCAATTGCTCTGAAGTTAACGTCTAAGACGTTGAGGAGACATTGTTATTGCTAAATGTAATGCAAAAAATTTGGGAACTTCCAAATTTTCACCAACAAGCAACACACACGTCTGAGTTGAAATGGTGAAGTGTTAGTCAAAGCCAATATGTGAGGCTGCACGCTCATTTAATGTCATGAAATGCACGTGCAAATGTGTTTTGCGTCTGACTGCATGTCATTTATCCAATATATTGTTCATCAGTGGCAGTTACCAAATTTGCATGTCATTTCACAAAAAAATTCCTGTGATCCCTATCAAATTTTGAGTAGGATATGATTTCCTAAATGGCCACAATACAAACCTAAGCTCTATCGGTAATAGTTTTGGTGATAGAAGTCATTGAAATTTCACTATGTGAAGTTTGACCTTTGAAGGTCACCGAAGGTCAAATTCAAGGCCACCAAATGAAAGTTCATGTATGACTTCTTATACATCTCCAATACAAACCGAAACTATCTGTAACCATTTTGCTGATATAAGTCATTGAAATTTCGCTGTAAAGTTTGAGCATTCTAGGTCACTGAAGGTCAAGTTCAATGTCACCAAATGAAACTTCATACATGACTTCCTACATGCCCGCAATACAAACCTAAGCTCTATCTGTAATAGTTTTGATGATAGAAGTCATTGAAATTTCACTATGTGAAGTTTGACCTTCGAAGAGCGCCGAAGGTCAAGTTCAAGGCCACCAAATGAAAGTTCATACAAGACTTCCTCTAAGTGTTCAATGCACATATATTCCCAATCTTCAATATTTTCAAGCCTAGAAACCTTTGAAAATTGTAACATTTTGCTTGACCTCAAGTTTGACCTTTCAAGGTCATCTGAGGTCAACTTTAACACAGCCAAAATATAGGTCATATATTACTTCCTATATGTCAGTAATACAAACTTAATCTCCATCTGCAACCATTTAGTTTCCACAGGCAATTTCTCCATAAGACCAAATGTTAAAGTACAGCGCCCCCACTAGACCCACTTCCGTCGATTCAATCAAAATGGCACTCGCACTGTACATACAGTGTATCAAGGTGAGTTGATTGCCAGATTTAGAAAAAAAGTCATCACAGTTTTTGAGAAATAATTTTTTGAAATTTCAAGTCATATCTTTTAACATTGTTAATATATTCCCTGACCACGAGTTTGACCTTTCAAAGTCATCTGAGGTCAAATTTAATATTGCCAAAATATAGGTCATATATGACTTCCTATACGTCTATAATACAAACTTAATCTCTATCTGCAACCATTTGGTCTCCACAGGCCATCTTGCATATTCATAAAGTACAGCGCCCCCAATAGACCCACTTCTGTCTATTCAATCAAAATGGTGCTCACCTTGGTACCATCAATGTACAGTGTAAGTTGATTGCCTGATTTAGGAAAAAATTTATCACAGTTTTTGAGAAATAATTTTTTTAAATTTCTCAGTCCCATCTCTAACATAGGAGCCAAAATTTCAAGGGT
The DNA here is from genome assembly GCA_029692085.1 of Gymnothorax javanicus. NCBI lineage: Eukaryota > Metazoa > Chordata > Actinopteri > Anguilliformes > Muraenidae > Gymnothorax > Gymnothorax javanicus. The sequence goes on along the minus strand of CM056197.1, from coordinate 77,550,434 downwards.
CCACAAAACGAACAAAAATGATTCAATCAAAAATCCGAGAACGTCGTCTGGAGATATGGTCTAGTAGTATGTTATTGCAAATTTACACGAAAATTCATCCAAAATTTTATCCAAAAAGATAAAAAATGTTCAGAACGACGGACACCACACCACGACAATAGAAGACAAAAGTAAATGGTGATAGGGCTGGTACACGCACGGACGCAAGCACAAAGTAGGGATGTGGAAAGCAGGAAGGGGAAATGAACACGGGCACGCGCGCACACACGCACACATTCTGCATTAAAAGAGGAGGATGTTGGGAAAAGGCTTAGCAGAATAACTTGTCCAAGTCCCTCCCCTTTCCATTACAGTCAAACAGCCGCCCTGTGCAACAGTCCAGTCTTGATGCCTCTGGAAAGCCGAAATATGAGCTCAGCATGAGGGGAGGAGTTAAGCAGGGGAAACGCTGAAACGCCAGTGCTCAGGACAGGCTAACTGCTCAGAGAGAAGCACTCATGCACAAACACATCAGCCATACACACAACCGCATCACCGGCACCCTTCCCTGCTCCCTTACCTGAATAATCCCATCCCATTGCCACACAATACTTACATCATCTTTCATGGGCTCTTTGGGCGGGTTGAACTCTTCATGGTAGGAGCGGCCGCTCGGCTGATGAATAAGTCTGATGAGAGGCAGAGGGGGAAGGGGTCAGCTGGTCAGCCTGAGGTAGAAGGTCAAATCCAAACACAGACCCATCACCACCCCCCACCCCACGACTGTCTGCCCCACCCTCTCGTAAATCAATCACTCGCCACACTCCTCTCGCTCTACGACTCAAGCTTCCCCCTCCTCACCTGCCACAGATTCTGCGCACCAGCAGGGAGTCGTCCACACTGAACTCGATGACAGAGTCCAGCTTCTCTGATCGCTTCTCCAGAAGGTCGTCCAGCTGAGGGAGAGAGGGAGGAGAGGAGATATAACGAATAAACAAAAATCAATCAGAAGTCATGGTACCCCCAGCAGAGACTTTGTGACAGTGTCCACTGCATCATGTAGTTCTCTGGTGTCTAATAACTCACCATCTCTGCCTGTTTCACAGTCCGAGGAAAGCCATCCAACAGGAACCCGTTCTTACAGGGAGGCGTGTCCAGGTTGTTCTCGATGAGTTCCACCACCATCTCGTCACTCACCTACAAACCGACAAACACTCTGCCACAGGAGATCGAGAGGCCCTGGGATAACAGGATTTGCAGCATAGCAGTAAATGGAGAAAGATGCACTCATTCACACTCTCAAGCACATTACCAGTTTCCCAGAGTCCATGGTCTGTTTGAGCCGTTTGCCGAGCTCGGTGCCGGACGCCACCATGGCCCTGAGCATGTCACCGGTTGCCAGGTGACAGACGCAGTACCTCTCTGCCAGCCGGGGTGCCTGCACAGGGGACAAACCACACAGAGAATGTGACAGAGCAGAACACTGCACAGGTGAGCAAGAAAGCAGGAGCAGCATTACCTTACATAAGCAGCACTGTAATGCATGTCAGCCAGATGCAGGTCAACTGAATGATGACCTTAATCAGTGTCAGCGTGAGCTGAATGAGTGCAAAATACCAGCCACTAGACAACATGCAGACCGACTAATTCAATCAGATTTCATGCATGTGCGCATTCAAGATAACAAGAGAAAACAAAACACCGCAACAACATTCAGTCAGTTTCAGTTCGGATCAGCTCGGATTTTGAGAGAAGAGCAATATAAGCTCCCCTTATAAATCAAAACATTTTGCTTCAGACAACCGTTTTTCACAATAAGGGGAGCAAAGAACACTTTCCCAGCAGCACAATGCACAGGGTACCTGCATTAATTTACCTGCACTGAACAAAATACACTCAGCAAACATTCAAGGAAAACTGAGTTTTTTTTCTGTATTCTTTTCTCTTCTTCTGAGCTTCCAAAGATGCTGTGAAGCTGAGCTGAGAGCGTGTGGCGCTCACAGAAACATACTGAAAGCTGTGGTGAGAGCGTGCGGCGCACACAGAAATATACTGAAAGCTGTGGTGAGGCACAGAAAATATACTGAAAGCTGTGGTGAGGCGTCAGGCGCTCACAGAAATATACTGAAAGCTGTGGTCAGGCGTCGCAGCGCTCAGAAATATACTGAAAGCTGTGGTCAGAGCGTGCGGCGCTCACAGAAATATACTGAAAGCTGTGGTGAGAGCGTGCAGCGCTCACAGAAATATACTGAAAGCTGTGGTCAGGCGTGCAGTGCTCACAGAAATATATACTGAAAGAAATATACTGTGGGTCAGGCGTCGGCACTCACAGAAATATACTGAAAGCTGTGGTCAGAGCGCAGTGCACTCACAGAAATATACTGAAAGCTGTGGTGAGAGCGTGCGGTGCTCACAGAAATATACTGAAAGCTGTGGTGAGAGCGTGCAGTGCTCACAGAAATATACTGAAAGCTGTGGTGAGAGCGTGCGGCGCTCACAGAAATATACTGAAAGCTGTGGTGAGAGCGTGCGGTGCTCACAGAAATATACTGAAAGCTGTGGTGAGAGCGTGCAGTGCTCACAGAAATATACTGAAAGCTGTGGTGAGAGCGTGCGGCACTCACAGAAATATACTGAAAGCTGTGGTGAGGCGTGCAGTGCACAGAAATATACTGAAAGCTGTGGTGAGAGCGTGCGGCACTCACAGAAATATACTGAAAGCTGTGGTGAGGCGTCACGGTGCTCACAGAAATATACTGAAAGCTGTGGTGAGGCGTGCAGTGCTCACAGAAACATACTGAAAGCTGTGGTGAGAGCGTGCAGTGCTCACAGAAATATACTGAAAGCTGTGGTGAGAGCGTGCAGTGCTCACAGAAACATACTGAAAGCTGTGGTGAGAGCGTGCAGTGCTCACAGAAACATACTGAAAGCTGTGGTGAGAGCGTGCAGTGCTCACAGAAATATACTGAAAGCTGTGGTGAGAGCGTGCGGTGCTCACAGAAACATACTGAAAGCTGTGGTGAGAGCATGCAGTGCTCACAGAAATATACTGAAAGCTGTGGTGAGAGCGTGCAGCGGTCAGAAATATACTGAAATCACTTTGAACATTGTTTGACGTTTTAATTTAATGGTCTGGACTTGGTGTGATTCTGGTCTTCCCTGAGGATACGCCGTTTTGGGGTAATGAAGTAGTTTGATCTAATGTTTTGATGCATTGTGTCTCTTAAATTGACGCCAATAACATAAAATACACTTGGGACTCACATTCCGTTTTTACATTTCACACACTCGGGTCAAAATAAAGTGTTCCTTAACTTTATTTGTTGTGTATAGTTATTACTGCAAAGGGAGAAGAAAACCTGGGATTTTCAGCATAAGCCAACATTCTAGCCAAGACATTTCGGAGTGGTAAGTTCCAACAATTCATTGGAGCCTGAAAATTATGCATTTGGTGTTTCAATACATGCCATGTTCAGAACTAACTCGGAAAAGTCGGGACAGCGCAGAAAATGCACATGAAAACAAGAAGCAGTGGCTTTTAAATTTATCTTGACTTGAATTTCATTGCAGACAGAATGACAAGATCTGTAATGTTTTTCCAAAGAAACTTAATTCAATTTGTAAATATAAATCTAATCGTGCCATTCAGGCTTGCAATGCATTCCAAAAAAGTTGGGACAGGGGAAAATTTTGATTACATGAGCTGTTTCTCATCACATCACATCACATCAGGTGATTGTTGTCATCATTTGGTACAAAAGCGGCATCCAGGAAAGGCCTAGTCCAGGGCTTTCGCAACATTATCCAGAAAGGGCCAGTGTGGCTGCAGGCTTTCATTCAAACCAGGCAGTTGCACACGTGATACTACTTGTCAGCCCTAAACGTCTTTGCTTAAGAGCTAGATTAGTAATGCTCAAAAGTTTGCATACCCTGGCTGAATTTGTAAAATAGGTAACCTTCTTTAAAGAAAACATGAATGACCAGGCAAAACACATTTCTTTTATTTCTTATTGGATTCATATCTAACTATAGGTCATGTAGAATGGCACAATCATCAAATAAAACATGGCAATGGGGTAAAAAGTGAAATCAACCCTGTTCAAATGTGGCCTGTTCCATGTCAACTGGGTACGGGGTAGGACATTGCGTTGCCCCAATTCAATTCCAATTTTAATCCTGTGTATGTGGAACTCAAAAATGTCCACATGCAAAATTTTAGGACCATCAACAAATTCCCTAGGATTTTATGGCCTTCCAGAATTCAACCCCTCGTGTGGCAATTTTCGACCCTGGAGTGGGGCAAACCATTTCTTTCATTCAATATCTCAGCAGCTATACGTGCCACATGGCTGCAATTTCTAGCACATAACAAGCTATACCCAAGTGATTTTATCAACCAGAAGAATGAGCTATTAACCCTTTACTTTCTGAATAGTATGGCCTCAAAAGTTGCCAAAATTTAGGTTTTTTCCACATATTTTGGCAATTAGCCAACCTCATAAATCGGCAACGGGTCAGAATTTTTTAATGGTGTCTGTTTTGTCTGATAGTGACCAGAGTGCTTGACTGATCCATTGTAAAAGAACGTTTGATACCTGCTCTGATAGTTTTATAATGGGGCCCAATGTTGCACAGACCTGGCACTTTGCAAAGTTGAAGTAAGGGTGACTTTTACTATACAATTTTGTTTTGTCTGGATTTTTACAAGATTTGAACATGGACAATCAATGACAGCTTTGCTGTATACTTGCTGTACATTTGTGTACATTGCTAGTGTACAATATGTAAGTGGGTCAGAACCCTAACATAGGCAATCTTCTTGATGAAAATACACATAAAAGGGGGCTTCAAACACATTTCTACCCTTTTCCCCTGTCAAGACAAGGCCATAAGCCTTCAGTATGGGTTATCAAATTCAAATTTGTAATAAACCCCACTTGACTTTTGACCCCCACTTTTGAGTTGTGACCGTCTTTGGGCCCCATTATAAAAATATCAGAGCAGGTATCAAACGTTCTTTTACAATGGATCAGTCAAGCACTCTGGTCACTATTAAACAAAAAAGACACCATTAAAAAATTCAGACCCGTTGCCGATTTATGAGGTTGGCTAATTGCCAAAATATGTGAAAAAACCTAAATTTTGGCAACTTTTGAGGCCATATTATTCAGAAAGTAAAGGGTTAATGGCTCACTCTTCTGGTTGATAGAAACACTTGGGTATAGCTTGTTATGTGCTAGAAATTTCAGCCATGTGGCATAAATCGCAGCTGAGATATTGAATGAAAGAAATGGTATGCCCCACTCCAGGGTCGGAAATTGCCACACGAGGGGTAGAACTTTAGAAGGCCATAAAATCCTAGGGAATTTGCTGATGGTCCTAATATTTGACTTTTGACAAATGTTCATATGTCTAAACAAATAGTTACAAGGACAAGGAAATTAAGAGCCATCAATGTCCAAAAGTTCATTTTTCGTACCCAGTTGACATGGAACAGGCCATGTGTGCAAACCCTTAATTCTTAATACTGTGCATTGCCCCCATAAGCATCAACAACAGCGTGCAGTCTTTTGTGATAGTTGTCAACAAGGCCCCAAATTCTCTGAGGTGGTATAGCTACCCATTCTACCATGCAAAATGACTCCAGCTCCTGCAAATTCTTTGGTTGTCTCATATAAACTGCATGTTTGAGATCTTCCCAAAGTGGCTCCATGATATTGAGCTCAGGAGACTGATGGCCACTCCAGAACCTTCACCTTTCTCTTCTGTAACCACTGGAGGGTCACCTTGGCCTTGTGCTTTGGATCATTGTCATGCTGGAAAGTCCAAGTGCATCTCATGCGCAGCTTTCGTGCTGAAGAATGCAAATTGTCTGCCAGTATTTTCTGATAGCATGCTGCATTCATCTTGCCATTAATTTTCACGAAATTGCCTGTGCCTTTAGAACTCACACATTCCCAAAACATCAGGAGCGCACCACCATGCTTTACAGTGGGAATGGTATATTTTTCACCTTGGGCCTCTCCAACCACAGCGCTTATGGTCGTGACCATAAAATTTTATTTTGGTCTCGACACTCCAAATGACCATATTCCGGACGTTCTGAGGTGTGTCAAGGTGTTGTCTGGCATATTTTAGGAGGGCTTTTTTGTGGGATTGGCACAATAATGACTTCCCTTTAGCAACTCGACCATTGCTGATAAGCATCTCCTTATTGTGCTCCTTGAAATGAACACACATTCTTTCTGCAGAGCACCCTGTATTTCTCTTGAGGTAACTTGAGGATTTTTCTGAGTGCCGAACAATTCTCCTGGCGGTTTGGGCTGAAATCTTTCTTGGCCTACCTGACCTCGGCTTGGTATCAACATATCCCCTAATTTTCCACCTCTTAATCACGGACTGAACAGTACTGACTAGCATTTAAGTCTTTGTATATCTTTTTATATCCTTTCCCATCTTTAAAATGTTGAACTACCTTGTTACGAAGGTCCAAAGACAGTTTTTTCCATGGCTCAGTCTCTGGCCAAATCAGTGCATCCACTCGGGAGCTAAAAAACTCAATGACTACGCACAGACACGAGTCACAATTTAAAAAGGTGTTGGAAATGAACCCTTAATAGCCATTTAAACCTGAGTGCATCACCTTGTGTCTATATAACAATGTCAAATTTTCAAGGGTACATAAACTTATGATCAGGGCCATTTGGGTGATTTCAGCTATCATTATGACTTAAAAAGGAGCAAAACACCTATGTGATGAAAAATGACTTCCTATGATCACTATCCCTAAATAAAAGATATTTCAGGTCTCTTTTTTTTTTGAAGGAAATGAACACTGTGTTCTGGACTAAAAAAAACAAAAACAACAAAACACTATTCAGACTACCACCAGCAACAAGTACAAAAGCCATGCTCAGTCATGGTATGGGATTGTGCCAGTGCCCTTATCAAGAGTAACTTGCAGCTTTGTGAAGGCATCATTAATGCTGAAAAGTACACTGAGGTTTTGGAGCGACATGCTGCCTTCGGGACATCTCTTCCAAGGATGCCCATGCATGTTTCAACAAGATCATGCAAAAGCTAATCTGTTCATTACAAAGGCATGGCTGCATAAGAGGGTGCGGGTGCTAGGCTGGTTCTTCCGCAATCTTGACTTGTCCCCAATAGAGAATGTGCAGCCCATTTTTTAAACGCAAAACGCACAAAGACCCTGTGCAGTAGTAGACTAAGATTTGTTTACTGGAAGTATTATGCCAGAAAAAATAAATGTCTAGGGCCTGAAGACACCTTGCACTTATATTGTGATGGAAAGAAACACTAAATTAGAAAGTGGCAAATACTTTACCGTCCCAACTTTTTTGAAATAAGTGGTTATTTAAAAAAAAAAAAAAAAAAAAAAATTTGTGCAGTGAAACATCAAATCATGTACTGCTGTAATGTTTTCAATACAAGTCAAAGAATTTTCCAGTCACTGCTTTGAGTTTTTATTTTAATTGAAAAGACCACCCCACTTTTATGTTTGCATTAATTCTAATTATTGCCAAAAAGAACTGATGAAGCATCACAATATGCTGGATTTAATATGAAATTTTATCATTTTAGTATCTGCACATCTTATTCCTCTTGCTGATCAGTGTTGCCAGATTGTTTGTATGGTTTCCGGCCCAAAACGCAGTCAAAATCCACCCAACTGTATGGAAAGAAAAAACCATGCAAAGTAACACCTATCAAGACTTATGCTATTTATCATTAAGCACATTATATTAACCTTTAACAGCTAACCTTGAGTTCATATCAGTGAATGCATGCAAAAACTTGCTTCAGGGTTGTCAACAATTCACCTGAATCCCATGAAGGGGCTAAGCCAACACATAGCCTCACTAGCTACATTCATTCACACAAGCACAAATTCATGCAGAGAGGGAGAGAGAACACTATCGAAACCAATGCTAGCCTGTCAAAAGTGAGATAATGAACAAACGCTGTTCAGAACATCAACTGTACAGCCCAATGGTTCACTTCAGAATACCAGAAGTCATCAAGTTTAATGATGACACACCCATATGAAGAAGAAACTGCAATCAAAAGCAAACTAGTGAGCCATCTTGCCCCCTATTCAACTAGCTTACAAAATAATTACTGCATTTTTTCAGCGGTACTTCACACACATACACACACATACACACAAATTAACTCGTTCACGATCGTGTGCAGTTAACAATACAGGGACTCCTCAATATCCAGTGTGCTTTCCTGAAATACGGCACCAGAATGGATTTAAAAATAACATGCACTTGGTTCTGTACAGTTTAAATGCTCTGGTTTCATAGCTAGCTATATCCAATAAATCATCAGCATTTATTGACTCATGAAATGCAACAGTGTATTTGCCTCCTTGGAAAATATCAATCACTGAATTCATTAAGGGCCAAACTCCATGTTGAAAATCTGTGGAGTTGGGCCCTTATTCAATTCATCAATTCACATGAAAAAGGCGGAAAGAAATGAATGCCTTTTTTTGTTTATCCTCTTTGTAAGGTGCGGCAATGGCAAATGTGGTTGTGCTTTAGGGGAGCCAATATTGTGGTAGCTGGGCGCACCCGTACATTCACGGGCGCATCACTGTGGGCGTCATAAGGAAGCGACCAGCTATGGGAAGTAGAATGGCTGGGTGCTGAATGCCTAGCGGCAAGAGCTGATATTCTGTTGGGGAATTAAGAAGCTGAGGCTCTGCTGAATGGTATGTGTCAATGCTTAGGTGTAAGCGACACGTAAATTATGCAATGGGGGATAGTAAAAGACTGATTGTATGGCATGTGTTTATATTGTAAAGGTGCGGTGTTTGGTAAAGGCTCACGGGGGTTGTATGCTGTAGGAGAACTTCCAGACTGGTATGTAGTGTGCGTGGATGTTGTTGTGGATATATGTGTGTTGAATGTTTGAGTCAGATTATTGACTGTTATGTTTGGTATGTTTTAGGTGTCCCGGTGGGCCTATGTCACTGTTTTTAGGGGATTAATGCGTATTAATTGTAAACCTACTCACTGTCAAAGATCCATTTTAAACTGTTATATAAATAAAATTTGTTTATTAAGAAACTAGCTCCGGGCGTTCGTTCGGCTTTGTGGGGTGGGGAAAAGTTAATCTGTGTGGCGTTACATGCTGATTTTTGATTCAGAATATTACAGAAAATAAAGCATTTAATTAAAATACAATCAATAAAAAAAAATCATGAAACATTTTTCTCAAATCTTGTGCCACAATTATTTGATTCCCATCAATGATCACTTTGTGCAGCCTCCCTTTGCCAAGATAAAAGCACAGTCATTTTCTATAGTGTATGATGAGGCTGGAAAAGAGATTGGTTACTGGGAGGGGGAGACAAGAAATTCAAGCTGAAATACCTAGTAGTTCTTCCTTACCTCCAACTACATCACGGTACTTGTCAAGTGATGACACTGGAGGATAAGTAGACAAATTTTGCAGCCAATTTCCAAAGATAAAGTAAAACTTGGGGTGCCAGGGTAACCTCATGGTAGGTTGCTTGACTAGAACACTGAAGCGTTGCTGGTTCAAGCCCCCGGTGGGACTTGGGATTCTGATTTCATCTGGAGAGATTAAGTCGGAAAGAACTCTGTTGTTGGGCCCTTGAGCAAGGCTCTTCAGCCCAAAATTGCTTCATGGGCTCTATCCCAGTTTCTCTCTATCCCTCCTCATTTGCAACTGTTCTATCTGGAATTTGTCCCGGGGCATCCTTGAAAAAGAAAAACGTGTTCTTAAAGGAATTTTCCTGGTTTAAAAAAAGTTTAAAAAATTGGCATAAACTGCATGGTTTTTTACACTACATCCCTAACTTGGATATTTGGGAGTTAAGGTTTAAAGTGAAATGTCCCGTTAAACTCCATTAATAGACTACTCATTTCCACAGCACATAAAATATGGCGATTAGATGGAATTTAACTAACTAAAGCTTCCGAGAACTTCAGGTCTGGATGTTATACCCAAGCAACTGGTCGCTCATCGACAATTTATCAGTTTTTAACCTTTACCTTTGCCACAATGGCCCTAAATCAATGCACATGCTTGCTCCGTGGTTCGAAACATAATGTCAGACCTAAGAAAAGAAATATTCTGAATACAAACAACTTTTTTAGGGCAAAAATGCCCACAAAATACAACAAGACAGGCTGAAACTCGGGAAAAACAGCTATTTATTTCTCTGATTATCAGCAAGAATTCTGCGTCAAACACTGACTCCAGAACAATCGCATCAACCTGGACACCCTTCGCAGTGAAAATCGATTTTATTCAGCTTGTCGTCGGCGTCACCTGCAACCTCAGTGCAATTTTTTTTCCATAATTCTGAACAGTGAAGTTGATGCAATAAAAGTTCAGCGGCTGAAAAGTCACAGCATCATCCACAAGCGTGACACAGTTACACAAACTTGCCAGCAATGTCATTTATAGATCCATTTCAACATTACCCCAATATTGCATGGTGTCAAATAGACTGGCTTAACTGAGACGGAAGGAGGGAACTAGCAGCTAACTTTCATCCCTTCTGCACCGTTGGAGATCTTTCCAAGTTGGTTAACCATAACTATACAGCCTATGCGCAGTCACCACTAACCCATCGAAAGCTACACATTATACAATCCACATGTTCTTCCAAATTACGAGACTGCGCGCTACTCTGCAATAGTTACAAGCAAGCCAGTTAGTGAGATAGACAGGCCATGCGGTCAGAAACTCCTGAAGACAGCTATGCAGCTCGCAATTTTTACAGAACATCTTACCTGCGTGCCCTTCCCTGCGCCTGGGGGTCCGAGCAGAATTGCCCGGATTCCCTTCCTTATTTCGGAAACCTTTTCATTTACCGGTATGCTAGGGGCCATGTTCGGAGTCCGAAATAAAAGTACTCAAACTTAGCACTGACTTGTGACCTCACTTCATGGAGTGCCAAGAACGGAAATTATCTGGCAATGTAGTCTCTCCCTCCCCTTCTGCCATCAACGTCAACCTCAGCCCTCGAACAAGGCATTCCGATTCGCTCATGTGAGTGTCGCTTCTGTCAACAAGCATTTCTACTGGACTATGAAAGACGAACATCCGGTTTTCTGCAACTTTGCATTGGCTCTGCCAGAGGGCTCTGCGAGTAGTCTTTCCTGATTCTCCGGAAATAAAAAAAGATCCCAAATGTATGGCATTTCCAGATTAACATCATGGTGGTGGATGGATTATAATTAAATAAGTATAGTCAAACTGCCTCGTAATGTAAAATGGGAATAATTATACGGGAGCAAGCCTGATCATTGTAATCAATTTCGTGGGATTTGGAGAGATTGATATGCCGTTACTCAAGCATTAAATTTTTAGGTGTCCCGAGAACTGTAGCGAGAGGAAATATGATAAGGCTACCAAGTGATACCACACAAAAGGTATGAGGATTTTGCAGATTCCCCTCCGCTGGTGTTCAATATCAGAACGGTGTGGCAGGTCAGAACTGTAGGGAATGAAGGTCAACCTATTGGTGACTTTTTTTTTTCTTCCCAAACATGGTTTCATAGTAATCACTCTTGAGCGTTCGGTGTTTGGTAATGCAGACTACTCCATGATTAACTCAAAGCCACAGCATTGTGAAAAAGTATTTGCCCTTTTCCCGATTTCATTTATTTTTGCTTGTCATATTTCAAATTTCAGATCATTCAACTTTGATTGTAAATGATTATAAAGCCCTCCCTCAGTTGAAGTTGACAAGATCCCACCCTGGGGTTCCAGGAAGCGGGGAGCGGTCAGGTGAAAGCAGCTCGATGGAGGGTAAGCCAAGCCAGTTAGTAGTATACAAACATGTCAAATTGGTAAGAACAGAGTGGACTTCACAAACTGAAGCAAAGCAGGTGACAATGAAAGAATGGGTCCGATCCTAACTCAGCAACATGTAAAAATTCCCCCCAAGCCTATCTGACTCACAGTCTTCGCCACTGTCCCCTAAAGACCGTACAGCGTAGCCCTACTTATCACCACTTCATCCCCAGACTTTTTTCTCGCACCTGCTTTTAATGTCACATATTTGAGGGGTTTGCTGTTACATGCTGTTTTTGCTGCCTTGCTGGTCAGATATTTATTTTGTTCATCAGCACCCTCTGGTGGTGTGTCTGCAGCAAAACATGATCTGATGTAATATCACTTCTTTGTAATAGACTAGTGCTTTCGAGAAGCTTCTGGCATCTTCTGCCTGGAGGAGGGGGGAATTACCCAGGAATCCTGTAGATCTTTCCAGAATGTTGCTAGTCTATATAAATGCTGTGATTTTGGTCAGTAAGGCAGAGTTTTGTTTTGGCAGCAGAGTTACATAGTGGCATTAGAGTTTTATTATAAGATTGAACAGTGGATTATTTGTACAGTTTTTTTTTAATCAGTGAAGAATAAATTTGTTTAAGTTGTCATTGCTGGTTTTCTTTGTTGTGATTTTCAAGTCATAACAACTGTTTTATCGGGTACACAAAAGCATATTCGTTCCAAAATAAGATGTAACCTCTAGTTCCTTGAGGAGTGCACCGAATAGTCAATCAAATGTCTGTTTGTGCTAAGCAAGTTTTTTTTTTTTTTTTTTGGAAATAACTGCTCAGAACTCAATTTTGTTGGTATGTGGCATTTCATCTACCCTGGACATATAAGTAGGGTTGCACTTGAGAGGGGTGTAGTTTTTTTTTAAGCCGCTACTGGAGTAGACTCACCGCAGAGGGTTTTATCACCCATTTCCACTCCACACTTATTGGTTTGGAATGAAACTTTATTTGGCAAACCCTACGCATGAAGGCGCAAACAGAGGGGGAGTGGATAGAGTGAGGGGAGAGGGATTTGTTTGATAGAGGCCCTACACTTTGAGAAACTGCCTTTCTGACACTCCTCTCATGTGCAGCACTTCTTTTGTGTCCAGGATGGAGGGAAGTGCCCAATACCTACTCCCTATTGCCATTGTGCCGAAGTTGGCTGCAATTCACCTGGAGGGCACTCGGAAGATAGACCTCAATGAATGTGAATGAATGAAACGGCTGCTTCTTGACCAAAAAAAACAAAACAAAAAAAAACCAGCCTGAATTTTATTTTAGTTCAGGCAACTATAGTGTCGATTATATATCCAAATTGAAATAAAATAATACCAATATCCTTTCATTTTCCTTACAGGGTAGGCAATTTTGCATGGACCATGTTTCTGCCTTAAACTTCACTGGCTGCGCCACCCTTGGCAGCAACAGTTGCAATCAAACATTTGCAATACCTGGCAATGAATCTGTGACTCCGGAGTGGAGGAATTACGGCCCACTCTTTGCAGAATTATTTTAATTCAGCCACATTTGATGGTTTTCAAACACAAACTGGCCATTAAGCCACAACATCTTAGTGCAATTCAAGACAGGACTTCAGTTCCATCTATTAAGGCAAGTCCCCCAGGTCTTGAAGCAGCTAAGCAGACCCAAGACCATAATACGACCACCAGCTTGTTTTACTGTTGGTATGATGCTCCTATTCTGGAATGCCGTGTTAGCTTTTTGCCAGATGTGATGAGACTCATGTGTTTCAAAAAGTTCTCCTTTTGACTCATCAGTCCACAGAATTTCTTCCCAGAAATCTTGGGGTTCATTTAGATGTTTTTGGGAAAAGTAAGACAAGCCTTTGTGTTCTGTTTGGTCAGCGGTAGTTTTCACCCTGCAGTTCTCCCCTGGATTCCATTTTCACCATCTCCTTTTGAATATGGAATCATAAACAGTCACTGACCTTAACGGAGACAAGTATTATATATATATATATATTTTTTTTACCTTTATTTAACCAGATAAGTCAATTGAGAACCAATTCTCATTTGCAATGATGACCTGGCCAAGAGGAAGAGGATACAAAACAAATCAAAGTACATTACAAAGTAATACATCACAAAATACAATACAAATTCATTCAATACATAAACCAATCAGTAAATTTAAAAAATGTACAAAAGACAACAAACCATAGAATAGAAACAGCACACTGGTCATGGATTCTGGGCAAAGCTGTCAAAACAATTACACTGGTCATAAAGTATCTCAAGTATCATGGCCTTAAAAGTGGATAGTGAAATCAAACGTTCCAGTTTCAGTGATTTTAGAAGCTCATTCCAGTCATTAGAGGCGGGTCATTCCATATGAAATCACCCAAGCTCCCCGCTTGATGGTCTCAGAATTGCTTCATTTGGTGATATTTTGTTACCTGTGATGAGCAAATTAAATCGCAGGTGGTTTCAAGTAGATACCTCGTTACGTTCTCATTTTATGGGCCCCCGAAAAAGGGGGTGTGGCCCACGTTAACCCTCTGGTCACAGTTTGTGACCATTTTCAAAGGGTTATAACCGATGATTTAATAAGGATACAAATTTCATTCTTTCAGGATATGTTCATTCTGTCCAATAGTCTGCAACAAACCTTTTAATACAGTGGTTAACCCTTTGAGTGCTTTGTAATTAACCCCTAAACATTGAAATTTGGTGCCGAACATGTCGATTTCAAATGAAATATTATGCAAGTATCCTTAGAATGTCCCCTTTGCCATTTACATTGTTGATAGTATACCTGATGGAGTTTCAAATGAAGGTAAAAACATTTTTTTATCTTCATCCAATTTGGAGAAACATTAACCCCTTTTCAGCTGATTACCTAAAGCGGTGCACTTTTTGACCCTCATTTTGACCATGTGGGCCTGTTTTGATTTTCAAAAAGTTGGCCTCAAATGAAAGCTTATTCAAAGAACTTCAAAATGCAACACAATCAAACTTGGAACAAATACTCCTACTTGGAAAAATAAGACCCCTTTTAAGTGCTATTTGCACATCGGCACAACTACTCTCAGTGTGCAGGTAAATGTACATAAATGGACAAGGACTCATTCACAATGCCAACAGTGCATGGGGGATTAGATTTGGAAGATTATGATGGCTCAGCCATTGTTTTCAGAAACCATGTAGGCCTACTAAGGGGATCCGCCTACCACCTTTATGCTGACATCTACAGGCAGTATTTATGATCGAAATCTTGAGCACAAGAGAGAAGGAAACCAGGCTCAAGCAGTTAAAGTTACTCAATTCCCTTTTCACAAATAAAGGGCATGAAGGGGCAGGTACAGTTTGAAGGGTTTCATCCACATTAGTAACAATGCTGCCTGG
Organism: Gymnothorax javanicus; assembly: GCA_029692085.1. Taxonomy (NCBI): domain Eukaryota; kingdom Metazoa; phylum Chordata; class Actinopteri; order Anguilliformes; family Muraenidae; genus Gymnothorax; species Gymnothorax javanicus. Next base: position 77,535,259 of record CM056197.1, on the reverse strand, counting down.
TCTATCAAATTATCTTGAAATTACTGGGAAACAAATTCAATAAAATGACACAGGCTGCAAATGATCAAAGAGCATGCAACTGAAAGTAGAAATAAACAAGCTGCTGACGTTGTCAAGCAATATCCCCCGCAACTCACAAATTATTTTTTCCTGAAGATTGTCACATCTGTTAGCTTCTCTTAGATAGTATACTTTGTTAATAATACTTTGGCAATTCAATCAATGTTATGAAAAACAAAATCAAAGACTTTCGGAGTATATAATGAAAACCATGAAATATTTTCAAAATTGTTTATCGTCACAAACCTTTAACATGTCTTTTTACACGACAAAGACAACATATCTCCAAGATACCTCAGATAGCCTGGACGGAACACATAAGAGATTGCTTACAAATTTCCTACATAAATGTGAGTTTTAAAAAAAAAAATCTCAAAATTGTTTCTCCTGACATATCTGTATGTGTTTCTACACCTACATGACAAAAATGATGATAAATGGATGATTAGGAAGAAAGTTATAGCCCGACAGGACACATTACAGATTTCTTACAAATTTGACACTTTTTTTGCCCCAAAAAAGCGCTAAAAATTGTAAAAATATCTTCAAAATTGTTCTTCATAACACACCTTTATGTGTTTCTACATCTCTATGCCAAATATGATGAGTATCGGGTGATTAGGAAGAAAGTTACAGCCGGACAGGACACATTACAGATTTCTCACAAATTTGTCACATTTTGCCAAAAAACGCAATAAATTATGAAAATATTTTCAAAATTGTTTTTCATGACACACCTTTATGTGTTTCTACACCTCCATGCCAAATATGATGAGTATCGGGTGATTAGGAAGAAAGTTACAGCCCGACAGGACACTTTACAGATTTCTCATGAATATGTCACTTTTTTGCCCCAAAACGCAATAAATTATGAAAATATTTTCAAAATTGTTTTTCATGACACACCTTTATGTGTTTCTACACCTCCATGCCAAATATGATGAGTATCGGGTGATTAGGAAGAAAGTTACAGCCCGGACAGGACACTTTACAGATATCTCACGAATTTGTCACTTTTTGCCCCAAAACGCAAAAAATTATGAAAATATTTTCAAAATTGTTTTTCATGACACACCTTTATGTGTTTCTACACCTCCATGCCAAATATGATGAGAATCGGGTGATTAGGAAGAAAGTTACAGCCCGGACACGAAATGTTACGGACGGACGGACAGACGGACGGACGGACGGACGGACGGACCCCCCATTTTAATACCCCCCGCAACTACGTTGTTGCGGGGGATAATGAGTGGAGTTCAGTATTCCCTGTACATTATTGTACATTTACCTGTACACTGAGAGTAGTTGTGCCGATGTGTAAATAGAGCTTAAAAGGGGTCTTATTTTTCCAAGTAGGAGTATTTGTTCCAAGTTTGATTGTGTTGCATTTTGAAGTTCTTTGAATAAGCTTTCATTTGAGGCCAACTTTTTGAAAATCAAAACAGGCCCACATGGTCAAAATGAGGGTCAAAAAGTGCACCGTTTCGGTATTTAGCTGAAAAGGAGTTAATGTTTCTCCAAATTGGATGAAGATAAAAAAATGTTTTTACCTTCAGTTGAAACTCCAAAAGGTATACTGTTAACAATGTAAATGGCAAAGGGAACATTCTAAGGATACTTGCATAATATTTCATTTGAAATCGACATGTTTGGCACCAAATTTCAATGTTTAGGGGTTAATTGCAAAGCACTCATAGGGTTAACCACTGTATTAAAAGGTTTGTTGCAGACTATTAGACAGAATAAACATATCCTGAAAGAATGAACTTTGTATCCTTATTAGTTCATTGGTTATAACCCTTTGAAATGGTCACAAACTGTGACCAGAGGGTCAACGTGGGCCACGCCCCCTTTTTCGGGGGCCCATAAAATGAGAACGGCACGAGATATCAACTTGAAACCACCTGCGATTTGATTTGCTCATCACATGCAATAAAATATCTCAAAATGAAGCAATTCTGAAACCATCAAGCTGGGAGCACCCCCCATTTTGGGTGATTTCATATGGAATAACCCGGTGGCGAATTGGAAGGAGTGCCGGCCAAAGGAGGTACGGACTTTAGGAGTGTACAAGGTAATGAATTTATCAGAGCGTAAAATGCGGTTACTGGAGGAAATGGTATGTAGTGATCGTAGGTATGAAGGGGTTTTGCCAATGAGAGATTTATAAATTAACTCATGCCAGTGAATTTGTCGTCTGACATGGAGTGATGGCCAGTTTACAAGGGAGTACAAATTGCAATGGAGAGTGTTGAAAGGGGCATTGGTTACAAAACGAATTGCATTGTGAAAGATGACATCCAAGTTATTGAGAAGGTGCTTTGAGGTGGAGATCACATCTCCATAATCTAGAATTGGAAGAATAGTCATTTTGACCAGGGTATGTTTTGCAGAGCGTGTAAAAGATGCTTTATTGCGGTTGAGGAAACCAATTCTGGACTTGAGTTTGGGAAGCAGACTATTGATGTGTGTTTGGAAGGAGAGTGAAGAATCTAGCCAGATACCCAAGTATTTCTAAGTATCAACAAATTCGAGATCTGACCCATCCAAACATGAGATTTTTTGGGGAGAGGCAACCTGAGGTAGACTGCAGTTAAAGATCGTGCATTTTGTTTTCTTAGTATTGAGTAGAAGATGAAGATTGGAGAAAGCATGTTGAATAGCATTGTAACTGTACTGCAGAGAGGAAAGAACAGAATCTAGGGTGGGACCAGATGTGAAAAGAATGGTATCATCAGCATATAAATGAATTTGAGAACTACCAGCAGAAAAAACAATGTTATTTATAAAGATCTTAAAGAGTTGGACCTAAAATAGACCCCTAGGGAACTCCCATAGATAGGGAGAGCGAGTCAGACAGGAATCCCTCTGCTTTCACAGACTGCAAAAGACCAAAGAGGTAGCTGCTGAACCATGCCAGACAATCATCGGAACAAGACTAGGTGCAACCAAATATACGGCTGGGCTGCCAAGTGCTGTATGGGAATGTGGGCCCAAGAAAAGGGTGCTAAATGAGGCAAAGTTCACGCAATTATATGAAGTGCAAGTTTAGTAATGAGCTGGAGCTGTTAAATTATTTACAAAGTAGGTGGGGAGAGTGTGAGAGTGTGGGAGTGGGAGAGTGTGAGTGTGTGTGAGTGAGGTAGTGGGAGTAAGTGTGTGAGGGAGTGGGAGGTGGGGGGAGTCTTGAGTAAGGAAAACATTTCAAAAGCAAGTTATAAATTGGAATAGACAAAGAGCTAGAGTGAGGGTAGCAGTTATTGATTTTGAGAATGTCAATTTGAGAGAGACAGCAGCAGCAGATGCAGATGGCAGTTAAAGTATGTATGTATGTTCCTGAATCATAATGAAACAATAAAGTTATCATTACATTTGTGCCAATTGGGGATGTGACGTCACTTTCGTGAACACATGGCAGTTCCCATATAGTGAGGGTGTAAGAACGAACGTCAAAGTTTCCTTTTTTCCCCATGTTTCTTCTTTCGGCATGTTATGGACAAAGAATCCACAGTTTTGAGTAAAACCGCTTAGTAAATATGTTTGAGTGAAGGAGTTGCCATTTGTTTACATAAAGCATTAGACGATATTGGTGATGGTTGAATATGGTTAAGTGTGCGACCAAAAAAATTGAAATGCAATTAATTTTAATGAATTTATGATCTATTGAAAGCTCTTGAAAAGGCCTTGAAGTTGACACCAAGATCGTGGGAATTGGCTGAGAAATAAGAAAGTTTTGGATTTTTATAGTGCCCCCAAATAGCAAATTGTTTGGTATTTATTTCAGTCACTGCGGATAAAAAAAAAAGTGTGTTGCGAAGTGAGCAATTTAGGTCAATTTGACCTCAAATATGGTAGACGGTCAAAAAAATTATGTAATCAATGTTTAAAGAAATGAAATAAAATACAAGAATTCAGGAAAGAAAGCATGAACAATTTTCATAAGTGACAGTTACAGCCTGACCGAGTATTGCACTTTGTCACATAGCTAATATGATAATCAGAGGTGTATAAAGTACTGGAAAAAATAACTAAGTAAAAGTAGAAGTACCATTACTGAAAGTTACTTTGGTAAAAGTTGAAGTCAGCCATAAGAAAATTACTTGAGTAAAAGTCTTAAAGTAGCTCACATTAAATGTACTTAGGTACCAAAAGTATTTTGTGAAAGAATAGACTTAAGTATCAAAAGTGCGAGTATAAGTACAAAGTATTTTTCATAGTGCTCATAGAAAGAAGCAAAGCAACCACTCTTTGTTCTCTCCTTGTGCTCTTTAATCAATTTTCTGGTGAATGAAAAATACAGTATTCAAAGACAAACAGGCAGTCTGTCCTTTATATTCTTCTTCTTCTTCGAGTTTACTGGCGGTTTAAAAACCATTATAATTGACTATAATTAATAGAAGAATTACATAGTATCAATACCATGCCGAATTTTTGCTTCAGAAAACTGATTTTTCTAAACTACTAATTGGGATACCATTTGCTCACTGTAGCTGAAGTGGTTGCTGCAGAGGACAACGATTATTTCTGTAGCAAGAGATAATTTTTTTTGAACTGCTGGATAGATACTATGGGCAAGTATATTGAGCAGTTTGCTCATCAGGCTTAGCTGAGGAGTTTTATTCAGGCAACTCCTGGAAAACATGGATTGGAGTGAACTTGTCCATATTCTAAACCGTGTTCAAACTCAGCTTACTTGTGAATATTCAATAACTGATTCGAGAGTGCTTTCGAGTGGTAGAATATTGTGACTGCGCGCATAAATTTGCAGCTCCAAGTCCGCTGGCGGACACATCTGCACAAAGATACCCCGCCGAGCACCGTTGTTCTTCTCAAATGCGCCAAATCCTGATAATCCTTAAATGATGAATTACATTCATATTTTAATTAGTAACGAGTAAAAAGTGGCCAGTGTCAAAGTAACGAAGTGAAAGTGTACTTTTTATCTTTTAAATGTAGTACAGTAAAAGTCCAGGTTTAAAAAAAAAAAAACTCAAGTGAAGTATAAATCCTCAAACTATTTAAGTACTGTAACGAAGTGCATGTACTTCGTTACTATACACCTCTGATGATAGTGTATCCCAAGTCCCTTCATTGTACCGGTCTTCTCTCGTATCGGTTGCGAGATTCAATAGGAAGATTAAGGAAATAATCCTGGTATTGGCTACGAAATTCCAAAGGGAGATGGAGGAATGGAACACATCGTACCGATCTATCGTGAAAGAATCTTAACAATGGTTGGAATGTGTTTTTAATTCCCCTATTCAACCTCGCAACCGATACTGTCCTCCATGATTGTTAACTGTCGTATCGGTTGCGAGATTGAAGAGGGAAATTAAAAACACTTTCCGACCATTGTTATGATTCTTTAGCTAGATTGGTGCAATGTGTTACATTCCTCTACCTCTATGAAATCTCACAACCGGTACCAGAGAAAACAAGCATGGAGGACTGAAACAAACCGAGCCACTCTAGCGTGAGAGAAGATTAGCCTAATAATGGTCGGATTGTGCTTGTAATGCAGCAAAATCGAATGGAACTTTTTAAAAGACCGGGAATCTAGCTAGGGCAAGCACATCATATGCATCCGCTATATGAATATTTAATCCACCTTTTGCTGTCCGTTAAAAGAAAATACACATTAATTTTCGTAAAATGGCGACCAATATCGCAAAGAAACATTCAATGGCATCAAAAATTGCGCATTGTGAACAAACTATATGTACAAAATGAGTTTTAACAGTACATTTACCTGATTATTGCAGTCTATTGCTAGACTGGATTCAAGTACTGGTCGTATTACGTTGGCGTAGTGGGTACAACAACGTAGTGGAGAAGTAGCTGCTTCAATGACAGGATGTCCAATCCAGCTTGGCGCGATCTTTTAAACTTAACATTTTCTTAAATTTCATGTTTTCATTGTTGTTGGTTACAGTCGCTCTCATAGATACAATCAAAGCAGCCACCACAACTGCTTCTGTTCAAGCGAACCAACTCATGAATTCTTCCGGTATTCTTGAAAATACTGAAACATAATCGTGCCGGCGCCACTTCCACCGTGTACATATATAGTCCATCACACGCATAAATGAGTGTGGCTCACTCAATTCCACATTTTAATTTCCGTTTCTGCAGCAATCTCTCAAATCCTAGATCCAACAACAGCAAAGTATTCAGTTTCTGTTGCAATGTCTCAAAGCCGAAATTCCGAGACCCATGTATTTATAGTGCAAATACACAGACCAGTAAATACGGGTGAATTCGACGCCCAGCCAGCCAGCCAGCCAATCGTCGGCTAACCAATCGCTGAACAGCCAGCCAGCCAGCCAATCGTCAGCAAACCAATCGTTGAAGTGCTTCGCATCCGGCCAACCAATCGCTGAACTTATTCCCCGCCGGCCAGCCAATTGTTGAACTTGATCACTCAGGCAGCCAGTCACTCACTCACTCACTCACTCTCAGCGACATTCACGTTTACAGGGGCCTGGCTGCTGCTTGGCCCAGCCCAAAAACCTATCTCCTTGAGCCTGTCAAGGAGGATATGATGATCCATGGAATCAAAAGCCTTTGCCAAGTCAATGAAAGCAGCAACACAGTAATTTTTGCTGTCTATAGCACAGATAATATCATTCAACACTTAAAGTGTTGCAGAGACACACCCATGACCAGCTCTAAAACCAGACTGTATGTTGGTTAGAATACAGTGAGATTCAAGGCAGTGGGTGAGCTGTTTGTTGACCAGTTTTTCAAAGACTTTATAAACACAAGGCTGAATGGAAATGGGTCTGTAACAGTTTAGGTCTAGCTTGTCATCTCCCTTAAAGAGTGAGGCCTGCAGTACTTAACATGTTAGTCTGGGGTCTTTTGTGAACTCCTGGATGAGTCGTAATGCGCTCTTGGAAAAAATTTGGAAGACTGACCTCTCCTGGGAAGGTTCACCACTGCTCCAAGTTTTCTCAATTTGTTGATAATGGTTCTCACATGGTTCACTGGAGGCAGGGAGTAATCATGCCAGGGTGCATAGGTGTAGATTTGGGTTAGAATAGTTGGGATATGTCTCAATCAACTTCCAGATGTGGCAATAATATCCCAACCCATTTTGGGGAAAATGAAAGAAATGCAGAATTGTAAATCTAAAATGCTTGTTAGTACCTCTGTGGTTTGTGGCTTTGTCCAATTTGAAGTGTATCTTGGCTGTAGTTGCGTAATTAACAGTTTCAAGAAGGAAAACACAGGGCATTAATGCTAAAAGTGCTTACTTTTTACTCACCCTATCCTTCCAAAAGTTAATCATTCATTATTTAGTTGACAAATGACTTTCAGAGGGACTCAAAGGTACCTGCAAACCCTTCTGAAGGTCAATGCCAATGAAAAATTGACAAAACTGTTGACCTTCTGAAGGCTAAAATCTGCAATTTTGCTGCGTATATTTCGCACCTTGCGTGACCATAGCAGTGATTAGCACTTCGGGGTTAAGATGCATAATAGGGAGGATTTCGAACTGGCTGGCTAATGTAGCTATATGCATGTATCCACTCAATTTAAAAACCAGAAAACTTGAACTAAGCCAGTTTCGGGAGTGCGCAAAGGTGCTTTGCAGCAGTCAGTAAGGGTTGCGGAAAATGAACAAACTTCAAATATTAGCTGATATTCAAGTCCTTGATGACCAGAGCCAGAAACACCAAGGGTGTAGCTGCACATAGGCCCATGTATGATGTACCTTTGACAATTGAAAGCCGAGCTGTGGCGAAACGATCCCTATGGCAGGCTATAGTAAAAGAGAATATACCTTTATTTTGACGTGGTTTTAATATACCAGTAAATTACATTGCCTCACATTTGTCATTTTTCAGCATTATAAACAGCACCACAGCCAAACAAATCTCAGACAGAAGTAACATTAGATCTAGGCTACATTAGATAATGAATTTTTATTTTTTTAATTGATGGTGGTTAGGCTGCATATTTTCTGTTAATATCATGGGAAATATCCTTCCTCTAGCTTTCATTTTGTAGAGATGTAAGAGAAATGTGATGACCAGTCAAATGTCCAAGTCAGCCATTTTAATTAGCTAGTCTCCTAGCGACTTCACTACAAATGCACTCACCAATGAACAAATAAAAAAATCCGAGCAAAAAAAATAAGGTAGCTATAGAGGAAGAGGAGGCGAGAATAAAACTGCCTAAATTAGATTCTTTTTTTGCCTCCTTGTGTGATGGAGCAGTAGAATGCCTGAAGATGAACTTAGAGCATCACCTTAGCTAACTATGGTGCTATCTAGCTAATAAACTGGCTCCAGAGACAGACTATGGTTGTTTGGCGTTGGAATTTTTTTAGATGCTGCTTGCTCACCCTGTTATAAGCCCAATTTTCCAACAAATACACAACCCCATTTCGATGACCAATAGGACTTCTTTGAAGTGGCATGATTATATCTGATCAAAAAAAAAATCACTTAAGAGTGAATTTTGTTCATTTGACTGATCATCCCACTTTGTTTGAAGACTATGGACTAACTGAGCACAACTCATCACATAAAGCAAGCAAATATTGCCCATAGCTATACTTAGTACACTGTGTGTGTGATGTGTTTTCACCGACTGTCAATGCACTTATTCCACATTGGGCCAGGTAGGATTGCATAGCTTTTTTCCTTCACAAAATAAATTCATCATTTAGAAGCTGCATTTTGAAGTTACTTGGTTTATCTAATATTAAAGCTAGTTTGCCTATGGCAATGCTCAATGCCACAGGGTCAATATGCAAATCTGACAGGGTCAGGGGTCAATATGCAAATCTGGAAGCTCTATACAATATGGTCGCTTCGTTCTCTGGTGTGCCTTCCAGTGGAATCCTCCAATAACATGAAAGTGCATGGGCAAGTAAGTCATTTATTCTGTTCACAATGCAGCCAGTACGGCTTTGGCCTTGCGTGCAGACTTCAGGCAGGCGAGCGCGTGGGCTCCTTCTCCTACATGGAATGATAACCTCCGCAAATACTGGTTTGGCTCATCATATTTAGCCTTAGCAGAAATTATGAATAAATGTGAGGTTGAAGACTGATAATCACCATGAGAGTGGAGACCATGCGAGACATTTCTTTAGGATACTTCCATCAATTTTCTGGCAACATTGAACTCAATGTTATTCTGGCTGACCCATGTTTAAAAACCCCTTCATGTAAGAAATAAGGCCGCACTCATGTTGACATCACAACAAACATTGATGCAAATAAACCACAAACGCAGCACATTTCAGTAATGACTTTTATATAAAAAAGAACAAAATACAAAAAAGTCAATCCCACATCGCCAATTCCAGCAAAATCTCAGGCCAAATACACCAGTCATGTATTCCTTCGATTTCCCACTAGCGTGGGCTACATGAAACCGATTTTAAACAAATTTTCACATTGGCTTGTCATTCCACGTGAAATGAATGATAAAACTGCCATCTGTCACCGACTTTTTGAAATCATACACTGATTTAGGTGGATAAATTTGTAGGACATGCAATTTAGCAGCTGTTCTGTGAGGGAGTCCCGCCAGTGTAAAAATGGTCACATATATATGAAGATCCACGAAGTGTTCAGGAGACAATGCATCATGTTTGAACACTGGAACAAAAGGTTATTTTCACAATGAGTCGTGAATGCCCATCAACATGAAAGGGGAGCCTTGATCTGCCGTCAATGTTCCCTTGCACGAAGCAGATTTTGTCCAACCTGTGCGGCAAAGTTCCCGAACAAACATCAGCACTCAGTGGTTCATGGTACTACAGTCCAAGCCATGTCAATCCAAAGATGACCTGTTTTTCAGGGAGATGGTTGAGAATGTTGAGCCCCATAAATACTTGCCCAGTATACATTCAATTAGCTTTAATTACTCACAATGGGACATCTAAAAAGACCGAGCCAGATCAACAATGTCTGACAGGGTGGTGAATTCTGTCTGCCAGCAACTCATATTTGAAATAATATCTGAGCTTGAACACAGGTCACTGTCATTATTTCTCATTACAGAAGATCAGCTGATTTGTCACATATCACATATTTAAACCAGTCAGCTAAAAGCCATAGATAATAGAAACACTGAACTGGCTCTAATATAATCCAACTGCAGGGACTTCCACGGTTGTTCTGACCTTTAGGGCGCTACTCTTTTTTGGTCCAGGGGGGCAGGGATGGGAGAAATGTACCCGTTTCTCAATGATTCACCACTCCCGCCGATTTCAGAAATTACGATTGGACGCACATGTCCATGTGCGCATTAATGAGTATTTGTATGTGTGTCGGTGCACATCTCTACTTGTGAGTAGAGTGAATGGTTTATCTCTCTCTCCTGTGTCAGTCGGAGACCTCAGCGTCAGAGGAGGACTCCACTTCCTGGTGCACCTCCCGCACGGTGAGTATGCGGGTGAGCATGGACTCCAGGATGCTGTCGTCCAGCGGCACAGAGGAGTACCACATGGGGCTGTTGGGCACACAGGAGCGCTCCGGCTGCAGGTAGAACAGATCTGTCCGCTGTTTCACAGTATCTGAGCTGGATGGGAGGGAAGGAATAATCAGTTATCAGTCATCTGCATGTTTAGGGTGTGCATGACAGACAGTGTGTGAGAGATAGGTGACCGAGGCAGAACTCACCACTTGGAAAGGTAGAATTCATACAGTCTAACGGGACAGCGCAGGGGGTTCTCCGTATTCTCCGGCATCTCCAGCACGTCCTCTTCATGCTCATCGTCCTTTTTTCTCTTCGAAGGCACAGTCGCCTTCTCATCTGCCGCAAGACACAGGGACTAAGCATCACAAACATACACAGATGCATACATGCACACATACAAACAATGGGCACCATAATTTATCAGACAGTGACAATTTCAATTTCGGTTCTGTAGCCCAAGTCCATAACTGGATCTGAACCTGACTGAGCGTGCATTTTACATGCTGTGGGAAGGATATACGATCAAATGTTAACAAGGAGATGGCCTATCCCCACAGCCCCTTCTGCACTCACAAATTAACCCAAGTCAAAAATGTTTCCAGAAAAACTGAAAAAAATAAAAATGTCACATATATCCGCAAGCAGTAACCCATGGGGTCCAAGCAATACGAGGTAATTATCAATAATGAGGCATTAGAGACAAGCATTGTATGAATTTTTGAAATGATTTCCAGTTTACAGTACATCACTATTCATGATATTCCTTGCACAGCAAGTTTTATGTTGATTGATCATTACCAAGCCTGTTAAAGAGCAACAGTTACCTGACTGGCTAATAGGGCCCATGTTGGAAGGACAATTCAAAGCTTAGTGAGAGATACAGTATGCCAAACTAGAACTATTTAGGTCAAATGGTATATGAGAGAAAGGCAATTTTACACTGTTGCATCTTACAGCCCCACCTTTCAGCTAACTGCCACCAAATTCTGTAGGCTTCAGTGTTTTTTCTGACGAATGGAAATCCTGAGGTTTCATGGTGATTGGACATTGTATTCAGGAGTGGCACCCCATCATTTCATTTGAAGCCGCACCGACAAAATGTATTCGTTTGAGGGGGCAACATTTTTTAACGTAGCAACATTTTAATAAAATAATTATATTAATAATTAACATAATCACTTTATAACACTTTATAAAATATTGGTCTCAAGAAGCTGTGCGCCAAATTTAGTTGAACTCAGAAAAACAGTCTCGGCGGAGATTGATTTAAAAAGTTTTACGAAATATTCAAAATGGTGGAAAATCCGATACAGCAAATCATTTTGGTCTAAGAGGCCTTTTTGCTCAGCTGGACCAAGGGAAAAGGTGGGGAAACTTAAGTTGAATCTAGCCCAAACAGTGAGAGCTCTAGCCCAAAATGCTTATTGACCATGTAACGTCAGAGAGTATTGAGAAGGGACAAACTACTTGAAGTATTTTGAATTTGTACATCCATAGTGCCAGAGATGGTGATTGTATGACATACCCCACCCCCTGCCCCCAACAGTCAATCGTCTGCTTCATACAGCCGAACCATGAAATGTATCAAACCACTTGTGTTGTGGCAATAACATAAGCATACAGTTCAAATTCAATTCTTCAACCTCCCTGGTTTCAACTGATTTGGCAGATTTTTTTGTTCATGCGCTCCGGTGCGAAGAGCCCACTGAGTGTGTGTCATTCAGTTCAGTGGGGTGAGCCGACTGCTTCAAGTAAGAGTATGCCAGAAAAGAAGTTGGTGTAGTGAAACCAAGCGCATACTGAGTACAAGTAGAACCAGCAGGGAAAAATGCCTTTTAAACCTATTTCTTTGGGCAAAGTCAACTAATCTTCTATAGCTGCCGGATAGCTCACTCGATTAAAGCATCGCATTGCGAGGCAGAAGTGACCATCACGGCGCGGGTTCGCGTACCATCCGGCAGTGAACGGCAGCTTTTTCAGAAGTCCAGCGCAATTGGCCATTGCGCTACGGGATGCAAATTGGGAAGGGTCTGCTGGGAAGGGTAATATAAGTTGCTTTGTTCGTTCCTTAGGCGCCTCCTGTTGGCCAGACGGGCACTCGTCAGGAAGATTCTAAGCTTGTTCATGTTCGGGAATCCTCCGCCCTCGTTCTGAACTTACGAAGATTCAACCAATGAGTGTATAAGAAGCGGTGGCTGACAGGCGTGTGCTTCGGAGGAGAGGTGCGGGCTGTCTTCACTCTCCTGAGTTGGCAACAGGGGGTCGCATATGCGAAAGCCTTGTACATAGTTCCCCAGTTGGACATTCCAGATTCGGGTGGGATTGGAGATGCCAAATTAAAAAAAAAAAAAAAAAACTAATTTTCTCACCGGTTTTAATCAGATTTGACAGCAGAGTCTATCTCAGCTGTTTTTTCATGTCCCAGCGACCATTGAAAGTGAAATTATGGCCCTCTCCCAATTCATATTGATAGGGATCTGGCCTTATTAGCCGAAAAAAATGGCCCAGGGGTGTTGCCACGATGGCCACTGAGTGGTGAGACTTCCCCATAAATACTTTGATATAGCACCACCATCTGGACAATCAGAGTAACTTAAACATAGAAAATTTTTAATACAGAAATTTTTGTCCCCTTGGTCTGTAGATTGTGTCCACCAAGTTTTGTGAGAATTGGCTTAACGCCCTCTGAAAGAGTAAGGAGAATCATGTGGCCCAGGCCTCGAGGGACAGGTACTCAGCCCATGTGCAGAATCTCCTGAGGAACTGCAGGACTATAGAGTATGCAGGGTACTGCTCACTAAGCTGATGTAATTACCTTCCTTGGATCCGGGAGGATAGAAGCGCAGGAAGCAGGTTTTTTGGTTGTCTTTCAGGGTTTTAGTACATCGCATCACGTGAGCGAATGAGAGGCGGTGGTGCTGAGTGACGGTCTTGAGGCGGAAGAGTTTAGTGCTGAAGAACAGCAGTGTGTTGAGCAGCACGATGGGGGAGTAGGCCCCCAGCTGCTTACACTCCCATAGGTACTCCTCCTCCACACGAGAGCATGGGAAACCTGCAGAACAGCCGAGCACAGGGCATGAGACCATATATTCAACATATAACGCACAGCACTGAGTGCGTTACATAGAGAATATCACACGGGCATTTTTATATCACACCCTACATCAACCCGAGACCCCAGTATTAGCCTGAGAGCTTTAGCTCTTGTTCCATTTATCATATACTCATTTTGACCAAAATTAACAATGCATTTTATCCAAAGCTATGGCAATGGTTAATGCCACTGATATAGGATTTTGCCTGCAGACAGATGCGGGTGATACAGGATTTTGCCCGTGTCTCGCGCTTGCATCAAAGGTGCAGATTCCCTGTATTTATAGGAAGTATATGATAAAATGCAACGCTGAGGCTAATTTCACCACAGCACAGGACATCAGCAGCACACCCAATCACCACTCAACACAATGACTCTGCTGCTCTCACCGCTGGGGAGAACCGGGGGCTTCCACGCTTTGAGGAGTCTGGTGATCTCAGAGGTGAATTTTCCATAGAAAACATCAGTGAAAATGTTCTCCAGCCGCCCGTTCTCAAAGAGGTGCTGAGGGGAGGAGAGAGGGAGGACACAGACATGACCCGGTGCTCACACCCTGATACACGCAGATAAACCCAGTAAAATAGGCAGCGTGTGACGTGCGGGAGAGGGTGGCAGTACCTGCTGGATGCCCAGGCAGAGGTAGAAGATGCTGTCCGGGGTGTAGGGCTCCCCGTTGGGCCGCCGCACCTCGCTGATGAAGCGGCAGAGGCCGTAACTGAGCTCCGCGGTGCTGCAGCGCAATATGTCCTCCTTAAACACCATGGGACGAGCTGAGAACAGAGAGCGGAGGGAGGGAAAGATTATGAGGGCGATGCAGGAGGATTTGAGCCCTTGCACGAGTGTGTGTGTGTGTGTGTGTGTGTGTGTGTGTGTGTGCGTAACCAGACTTACAGCCAAATCGGGGATTCTCCATGTCAGGCTGCATTGCCCTCCACTGGACCCAGGTTTTCCAGGCGTTGACTCCATACTGCTGGTGCAGCCTCAAACCTCCAGCAGCAGGCAGGGCGTCATGAGGCTGAGCCGCAGGTGCCGTCGGACCTGACCGTTTACGACCCTATGGACATAAACATGCACTGAGTGAGAGAGATGCCCTCGGACCATCAGGGCTTGGCAGTGCCAAGCAGTTGCTCGGATGGGGCAGCGTGCGCTCATACCCTCTTCCTCGGAGGGAAGCCATCTCGAGGCCTCCTGCGGGGACGAGGTCTCAAAGGTGATATCGTCTCGCTGTCCTCTGTTGGGGCAGCCGAAGGATCAAAGCTCTCTGAAAATAAAGGTGCGCAATTAGAGGAAAACCACAGAGTGATGCCTGACCCCTGCTCTTATAGGTTTATTCGTAAAGCAAGTGGTTTTGGATTTATCATTACTGTGAGGAGGGAGGGACCTGGCATCTTACCTCTGCGATGGTGTTATGGATAATTGCGCAATGCCGGTAGCCAGAAGTAACAAAATATAGTTCGGTGTGAATTTATGCATCTAATTTAATTTTACCCATATAAATTTTAAAATGCCAGTTACAAAGACTGGTAGACGGGTGCCTGGCTAAACTCTCGCAGCCGATGCATCCTGCAGCCAGTGTTGCAACGGCGATGCCTAAAGTCATAGAAATTGAAGCGTTTGTTGCTGCTTACTACAATGTGTTTCAAAAACAAATGGTAAGTAAAACTGCTCTTAGATATCCAGTTCTTTGTGTATAGTGCCAGTACATAATTTATATCGTACTATAATACACTGATCAGTCTATCATGGATGTATTGACAGTACTAACTGTAACACATTCCTCAGTATGATTTGCTATCATTGATTTCTGAAACGTTTTCAATTTTTTTTTTCCTGAGGAATATTCTGGTTCAAACTGAGATGGCAAAATACAGCCATTTAAGATGTTTTCTGTTATTTTTATGACGCTTTTCTCACTTAAGTGCTTCAGACGGCTGTGTTTTATGAGGTCAAGCAACCAGATGACATCGTACTCCCAAGATGCTTCGCAAGCTTACAAATACGACGTCCCACAGGTAATCCAAACCATGATATGGCCTTACTTTTGCAGTAAGTACAATCAAAACTAAAGACCAGAGAGCCATAATTTTGCTTGAAAGTATCCATTTATAGTCTGACAAATAAAACAGGTAAGACTTATCCGAATTCCAGAGGTTTCCTCTAAGTTTACTGGTAGGAAACAGTGAGAGCTGAACTGGACTGGTGCAGGAGATGGAGAGTGGGAGGGGATTTATGCATGATTGAGTGAGGAACTCACCAATTGGGAAGTCTGCCTCCAGGTCCAGCTGGGGCGGGGGCGGGGGAGGGGCAGGCGCAGGGGTCACGTCCTGCTCCGCAGCGCGGTTGTGTTTCAGCGCAGAGGGAGTGACTTCGTCTTCCCAGCTGTGGGGTGTCGACACAGCCTCCGACTCCAAGTCTCCACTGTAGGAGCTTCCCTGATCTGTGGCGGATTGTCTTCATATTAACCCATTTCTAACATTGAGTCATTGTTCCCAAATCCTACGGCTGCCAGTTACCAGTAATGACAGTTAATTTGCCATTAAAATGCTCAGTTAAAACACAAGCAGTGCAGCAGCCCATTTATTTGGACAGAGTTCCAACTTTCTGACTCTGCACTCCAGCACATCTGATAAAACAATGACTGTGACTGAGATGGAGACCGAAATTCACTCTGCTGGAATTCACATCAACATCAACCCCATAGAGCCAGCTTCCTTTCACAGAGTCACTGTTCAAATGCAGCACAATTGCACCGCAGATGTGGTCTTACACCTCAAATGGTTAAATGATTAAAAAATAACCCTATGCCATAAATACCTCAATAAAAAAAAACCCACCTAAAATACCAACATAAAGTAAGAACTCAAATTTCATCTATAATTCATACACCAGCCTTATAAGGACTTTCAGTGAGCACCCAGTGAGAAGCTTGTAATGTGGTTCAGTGAGAACATTGACCATCTTCACTAATGTAGAGGCGAAGAGGCCTCTCTACCTCCATGAGAGGGTGGCTTCTCCTTCTCCTCATCCTCCTCCGCCACCAAGTCGGCCATGAGGATGAGGTCAGCCTCATACGGGTTGGAGGGGATTTTATTTTTGATCTGCTGGATGGTCTCGATGATGCGCTCGGCGCTGTCTAGTGTGGTGGGCAGGAACATGGGCACTGGGACCTGGGAGAGGAAAGATGAAGATCAAGCAAGCTGAAAAACCCTCTCTTAACACCAGGGAGTGGACAGCCTGAAACCAATAACAGGCAACAGCACATTAATCACAGAGACATGACGGTGCTGAATCAAGATAAGACTGAGCCACATTACAAGCTTGCCCAATTGTTTTTATTACTGCACTGTAATGTAATGGGGGTCAGTGGCACCACAGTCACTAATCTAGTGTGCAGCTGAATATGTACATTAGACCACTGCAATACTGAGAGAAAAAAACATTTAACAAAATATTACAGTGTAACTTCATGAATGTCAGTCGATGCCAAATGTGACAATAGTTCAATTAAGAAGCTTTTGACAGCAGGAATATGATCCCTAAAATAAAGACAGCCAATGAAAACAAGGTAATACACCCACAATGACACGTCATTTGAGTAATAACGGGTATAAAATTGACGTCACTATTATTTAAAACTAGTGCAATTATTAATCCTGGTCAATGGCACAAAACCAGGAAAAGTAACCAATGCAAAAGATTTAAAACCACACGGTGAAGGAAGGAAGTAAGAGTAAACCGACAAATACTGACATATTGTAACATCACCAAATTAATAGGGATCCTCGTCATATCACTAGGGATGGGACGATTCTGAATCGATTCTTTTTTAAGGCGTAGTACCACCGCCTACTACCATGGGGCGAACATCCGAGCTTTCCCTTTTCCTTTATCAAACCTGACGCAGGTTGAACGAAAGTGCCAAACATCAAAGGGCATTTGAAATGCTTCCGGAAAAAAAACTTGACTGACATCAGTATTTTTCAGCGACATGCGGCACGGAGCCAAGTAAAGGACTACAGAATCGTCTCCTATTAACCAATTAGGCTACTCTAAGAAAAGTAACCTGTTCCAGTTTACTTGCTTGATTAGCAATCAAATGGTGGATGCGTTTACTCTCTGAGTTGAATGAGTAGAGCTGTTTATTAACCCATTTAAACCTGGACAGCATGTGCGCATTTCAAGAACGTGTCGTTGCCGACACAGATATGCGCGTAATTTTGAAAGTACCGTAATTACTGTAAGTTTTGCACAATAGAAAAAAAATTCCAACTGTTCCTGAAAGCTGAGAAGCTGTGCTTCAGCCCAAATACAGGTTACTATCTGCTGGGATTTTTGCATTAGGCCTTAAAGGGTTAAGACAACATGTTTGATTGCTGCATTTTGAAATTTAAATGGCCATAGAACAGCACAACATGAACACGATTGCCATTGCCACGGCATTTCGTGCGACTGGTTTCGTGCGAATCAAAAGGAATTGTCTTCATATAACCATTAACCCAAATAACAAAAATGAAAAGAATACAACAAAAACGGTGGTCTGTAGAGTGAGAACAATAAATTGTGGACAGACCATCGGATGGACAGGGGCGATCGCAATAAATGCCCATCCGGTGGCGTGGGTGTATAAAAAGGGATATGCGAGTTATGTTATTCCCTCTGCACGAGAGTCCCTAGATAGAGTCGCGACATTTCAAGAGTAGAAGCCATTGTCACATTCGCAAAAAACTGAGCAGCTCTGCGCAATGGAAATCGTATTTTTTTGTTCATTTCCTGGAAGGGAAACATATTAATTTCAGGGGAAAAACAATATGCTAGGAAGTAATGGATTCAATCAGCGTAAGTGGGGAAAATATTTGGACATGAGAAAAGTGAAAACTGAAAAACACCTCATTCACTTCTAGATGGCGCTTGATAAGGCGAGGGAAACAAAATGGCTCCAAGAACAGATTTTCCAAAACCCTCATGTGGCAACTCTATCTAGGAACTGAACTCTGCACTGTATGATCTCAGCCGCGGCTGTAATGGCCAGAGCTAGTGGTCAGTGTGACTGGGAGAGGGAGCAGGGGGGCAGACGGACTGGCGGCGAGACGTACCGGAACAGGCAGTCCCACAGTAGATGGAGTGTACTGGGTGTACAAGTGCATGGGCACAGGAACAAAGACAGGCACAGGAACAGGCAGCACGATGACCTTTGGGAAAGACTCCTCTGCAGGGACACACACCAGAGCATTACTCAGACCAGGTGACAGCAGTGTCAGTGCATTTCCAATCTCAAGGGTTTGTGTGTGTTTCAGTGAGAGAAGCACTTTAATTAGTCTATGACTATGTGTTGAGTGCGTTCCCCATCTCTGGACCACGCATGTTAAGGATTGTATGAGAGGCTGTGACCACAAGCGACAGACCATAACACCCATCTCTGTATGGGCAGTGCGCATGAGACAGATTGCGTTTCGCAGTTAGGACTGACACTGTCTTTGCATTCTGTGGGAGTGAATATGAATGCGGAGTTTTAAATAACCTCAAATTGCACACGGCAAGAAGTAAATAGTCAGTTTAAAAAGTGAAAGGACATCATCTGAGGACAATATCCAAACTTCAGGAATTCACAATGAATCATTTGGAAAAAAATGAAGATCAATTCTTTCCATTTTCCAACAGGATAATTAAAATCAAGACAGTTTTGCACTCATTGGACAAAAACAACAGGAAAAAAAATCTAAAATTGCAGCACATCTGTGGGAAATTCTACAGTTGTGCTGGACTGAACACTCAGTCATATAACTGCCTCAGTAGAAAAAAATATATGCGTAACAATTACAATTGCAAATGGTGGTTAATTCAGTTAAATTAAGATAAATTCATTTCCCTTTTCAATCTTTAAATTCCTGAAAACAACGATGCCGTGTTGGACTGAAGCAGTATGCGTGTCTCACCTGTCTGTGTCTCTGTGCTCTGAGTGTTGGGCTTACAGATGGTGCCTTTGTTCTGGCACATGGGCTTGCAGAGCAGAGCCTTGTTCTTCAGCATTCTGGCAGGGGGAGCTGGGGGCAGCTTCAGCGCGTCCGTCTGAGTGCTGGCCTGTAAACACCAGCACACTGATCACCACCACTGCATCTGCACTGAGGGAAAACACTTCCTCTCCTACAACATCTCCATTTATCCAGTCAGTCAATCAATTCATTAAATTCTGAGATAAATTCATCCAGTCAATCACCACCACTTTTGCAAAAACACTTTAAATTCATTTATCCAGTCAATCACCACCACTGCATCTGGACTGAAGCAACACTATCCTCTCCTCAACATCTCCATTTATCCAGTCAATCACCACCACTGCTCTGCACTGAGGGAAAACACTTCCTCTCCTACAACATGGTCCATTTATCCAGTCAATCACCACCACTGCATCTGCAGAGGAAAACCTTCCTCTCCTTCAACATCTCCATTTATCCAGTCAATCACCACCACTGCATCTGCACTGAGGGAAAAACTTCCTCTCCTACAACATCTCCATTTATCCAGTCAATCACCACCACTGCATCTGCACTGAGGGAAAACACTTCCTCTCCTACAACATCCATCCAGTCAATCACCACCACTGCATCTGCACTGAGGGAAAACACTTCCTCTCCTACAACATCTCCATTTATCCAGTCAATCACCACCACTGCATCTGCACTGAGGGAAAACACTTCCTCTCCTACAACATCTCCATTTATCCAGTCAATCACCACCACTGCATCTGCACTGAGGGAAAACACTTCCTCTCCTCCATACATTTATCATCTCCCATTTATCCAGTCAATCACCACCACAACATGCATCTGCACCACTGCGTCTGCACTGAGGGAAAACACTTCCTCTCCTACAACATCTCCATTTATCCAGTCAATCACCACCACTGCGTCTGCACTGAGGGAAAACACTTCCTCTCCTACAACATCTCCATTTATCCAGTCAATCACCACCACTGCGTCTGCACTGAGGGAAAACACTTCCTCTCCTACAACATCTCCATTTATCCAGTCAATCACCACTGCATCTGCACTGAGGGAAAACACTTCCATCTCCATTTATCCAGTCAATCACCACCACTGCGTTGCACTGAGGGAAAACCTCTCCTACAACATCCACCACTCCATTTATCCCATTTATCCAGTCAATCACCACCACTCACCACTGCATCTGCACTGAGGGAAAACCCTCTCCTACTCCATTTATCCAGTCATCTGCCATTTATCATCTCCATTTATCCAGTCAATCACCACCACCTGCATCTGCACTGAGGGAAAACACTTCTTCCTACAACATCTCCATTTATCCAGTCAACATCACACCACCACCACTGCATCTGCACTGAGGAAAACACTTCCCTCCTACAACATCTCCATTTATCCAGTCAATCACCACCACTGCGTCACTGAGGGAAAACACTTCCTCCTACAACATCTCCATTTATCCAGTCAATCACCACCACTGTGCACAAAACACTTCCTCTCCTACAACATCCCATTTATCCAGTCAATCACCACCACTGCATCTGCACTGGGAAAACACTGCACTGAGGGAAAATCACCACCTCCACTGACAACATCTCCATTTATCCAGTCAATCACCACCAGTCAATCACCACTGCATCTGCACTGAGGGAAAACACTTCCTCTCCTACAACATCTCCATTTATCCAGTCAATCACCACCACTGCATCTGCACTGATTTATCCAAAACCACTTCCTGCACTGAGGGAAAACTCCTCCTACAACATCTCCATTTATCCAGTCAATCACCACCACTTCCTCTCCTACAACATCTGCACTGAGGGGGAAAACACTTCCTCTCCTACAACATCTCCATTTATCCAGTCAATCACCACCACTGCATCTGCACTGAGGGAAAACACTTCCTCTCCTACAACATCTCCATTTATCCAGTCAATCACCACCACTCAATCACCTGCACTGAGGGAAAACACTTCCTCTCCTACAACATCTCCATTTATCCAGTCAATCACCACCACTGCATCTGCACTGAGGGAAAACACTTCCTCTCCTACAACATCTCCATTTATCCAGTCAATCACCACCACTGCGTCTGCACTGAGGGAAAACACTTCCTCTCCTACAACATCTCCATTTATCCAGTCAATCACCACCACTGCATCTGCACTGAGGGAAAACACTTCCTCTCCTACAACATCTCCATTTATCCAGTCAATCACCACCACTGCATCTGCACTGAGGGAAAACACTTCCTCTCCTACAACATCTCCATTTATCCAGTCAATCACCACCACTGCGTCTGCACTGAGGGAAAATCACCACCACTCTCTCACTACAACATCTCCATTTATCCAGTCAATCACCACCACTGCATCTGCACTGAGGAAAACACTTCCTCTCCTACAACATCTCCATTTATCCAGTCAATCACCACCACCACTGCGTCTGCACTGAGGGAAAACACTTCCTCTCCTACAACATCTCCATTTATCCAGTCAATCACCACCACTGCATCTGCACTGAGGGAAAACACTTCCTCTCCTAACAACATTTATCCAGTCAATCCATTTATCCAGTCAATCATTTATCACAATCACCACTGCGTCTGCACTGAGGGAAAAACACTTCCTCTCCTACAACATCTCCATTTATCCAGTCAATCACCACCAACATCTCCATTTATCTCATCACTGAGGGAAAAACACACTTCCTCTCCTACAACATCTCCATTTATCCAGTCAATCACCACCACTGCATCTGCACTGAGGGAAAACACTTCCTCTCCTACAACATCTCCATTTATCCAGTCAATCACCACCACTGCGTCTGCACTGAGGGAAAACACTTCCTCTCCTACAACATCTCCATTTATCCAGTCAATCACCACTGCATCTGCACTGAGGGAAAACACTTCCTCTCCTACAACATCTCCATTTATCCAGTCAATCACCACCACTGCGTCTGCACTGAGGGAAAACACTTCCTCTCCTACAACATCTCCATTTATCCAGTCAATCATCACCGCTGCGTCTAAAACACTTCCTCTCCTACAACATCTCCATTTATCCAGTCAATCACTTTCATTTACCGCAATGGGACTAATTCAACAGCCCAATCTTACCCAAAACTCACCCATGCCTCAAGAAAAGACAGATAAAAAACTAAAAACACGTACATGCTCTATGACCTTCGCAGGAACGACAGGAACAGCTCCTAAGAGGAAGAAACCATGGACTTGTCTTAGCACACAGTATTCATGGCAACAATTGATGACATTTACTCAGTAAAACTGAAGAAAATTTCATTGTGGACAAACTTCCAGCATCCTCTAAGCAACTGAGTTTTAATTTGCAAAAAAAAAAAGCAATGGTAACCCTAGTCCTGCCAGTCACCCGATATACAGAGGACCCACACTCGATTCCCTGTGTACTGGTTGTCGACATATCATTCTCTGGTAGCTATTTCGCTGTAATCACTAGCCTAAAGGCGGGACTAGGATTAACTAATCAGGCAATTGACAGACACCTGTAAGTACTATGGATACTGAGTGTTTAAAGCAAAAGTGAATCATCACAGAGCTGAAGAACTTGCCAGCAGTGATAATAAGACTGCTGCTGTGCATGAGGAGGTACAGCGGCGGTGTAAGTAGACACATTTATTGGTCACCTTGAAGTGCAGTGTTGGCACATTTATTGGTCACAACACTGGCAATGATGGGTGTTGGGTTCGAGGGGACGGGGACACAGTGGAGGGGGGCAGGGGCAATGGTGGCAGGAGCTGGGAGGGGAACAGGAAAGGCCAAGAACAGCAAACATGAGACAACACTGGCAATGATGGGTGGAAAAAAAGTAAAAAGCCTTCAAGATTAAAAAGCTAATGCATGAGGTTAAAAAGCGGTCAGGGGGCGGGGACATCAACGCCTGTAGGAGTGGGGGCAAAGGCAATGGTGGCAGGAGCTACCAGAGGGGAACAGGAAAGGCATTCTTTGAACAGCAAACATGATTTTGATTTTCTACCCAAGCTCTGCTTTTTCGAATTCATGTAAAGCTCTGAAACTTTGCAGGGCTGGATAAACCACTTAACATAGCAGTTGCCACTGAATCCAAAACAGAGGGCACAGAGGGCGTGATGGTTACCTTGCTTAGCGGTGGTCTGAGGAGCTATGGTGACGGGTGCAGGTTTGGCCCGCTGGCTGCTGGGGCTCTGCTGGCTGCAGAACTGGAGCAGACACAGCAGGTTGCAGAAGTGCTTCATCTCTCCCAGCCACCTGAGCGACTCGATCAGCTTCCCTTGACGCTTACAGGCATCGCACTTCGACATCTGGGGAGGGCAGACAGCAGATGGAGTGTTCATTCCAGACTTAAACAGAGCACGTCAGTCCTCCACCCTGAGCAAACTGCAGGTTTTTGATATGACTCAGATAAGTCATTGAGAACAGTGCTACACTAGTGCACTCCAATTGCTTCAGACACACAAGTAGCAAATTGTGCAACTGCCATGCTTCCTCAGTGTGCACACACCAGCGAGAGAAACATTTCTGCTACCCTAAAAACCCAACATTTGGGAAGCCATGACAACTATTCATGCCTGTGCAGCAATAAAGATGAACTGGGTGTTAAGGCAGTCTAGTGTAATGGGACATGCACTCTATACCGGCAAACAAGTACAATGAATTATGCTCTCTAACCTGGCAAACAAGTACAGCGTACTGGGACATGCACTCATCTCCACAGAACTCCTCCAGCTTGCCACCAAACTGGCTCTGCACGAGCCGTGGGGAAGTGCTGCCGCAGTAGGCACAGTTCCGACAGTGATTCCCCCAGCGCTTAGCCAGGTCATGCTTGTAGAGGAGTTTACAACCTGAGGGACAGTGGAGAAACAGAGATGGTAACAGTGCCCTGATACTGATACATGAATCCTGTGCCCATTGTGGAAATTTCCACTGAAGATGACCAGCAGTTAAACCTTTGATGATGATGTACAATATTCAACCCCGTGGTTAATCTGTCCTCTGCATTTGATCCATCCTATACTTAGGAGCAGTGGGCAGCCACAAAGCAGTGCCCCAGGGACCAATTCCTTGGTCAGATGCACTGGTAAGAGTGTTCCAACAACGCAATGTTTTTTTTTTTTTTTTCCAGAGTGGGGTAAACTGGAGTACATGGTGGTACCCATGCAAACAGAACACAGGGAAAACATGCAAACTCCACCAGCCGGGGCTTGAACCTGGGACCACCTTACTGAGAAGCAGCAGCGCTAACCATTGTGCCACTTTTGGCATCAACAATGACACAGCTGCTCAAGTCAAACTTCAATTCATCTCCTTTTCACAATCTCAATCATAGTTTTCTGTTTAAAGCGTAATAAGACGGTGTTGACCACAAGAAAAAACAGAAAAGTTTCTCAAAACTGAATGATACTATTGCTAATTTAGAAAACGCATTAATTCAAAAACTATGAAACTTTTAAAATTTAACTGAGAAGGTTATAAAAAAAAAAAAAAGCATTCTTTAGTTCTCAGAATTTCTGATTCACTGAAGACTAAGCACACAGGCTTTAAAAACTGACACCTTCTGCAACAGCCATGTCTTATATCCAGCACATCGAGATCTAATGATGGAGAAAAAACAACATGGGAGGGAGAGAAAGAAACACACCTTCACTGCAGAAAGAGCACTCCTGCTTGTTGATCTTTTTCACCTCTTTCACCACCTTGTCGATCTTGCAGTACTCGCAGCGAGCCATGACCACATTGGCCCTCTTATATTCTTCTGAGCACGTCTTCCCACAGCACAGAATCATCTCACCCTGCGGGGGGGGGGGGGGGGCATTCGAATCTCAGACTGTATCGAGGCAAGTCTTTTCGAACATTCAAAACTGTGCCATTCCACATTTCTCCAGGAACACATTTCAAAGACAAAGAAGGGGCCAAGCAAAGTGAAAAGAAAATTGTTCTAGAAAGTTATTCATTTGCATTGTACATCATGGAAAAGTTAGAGACCAAACTTGTGACTGTGAACATTAAAATGTAAATTAAAAAATCAAAATGCTCGATGTAAAAGTTCATATATTCAGAAAAGGTGCAGAGTTCTGAATATATTACAGTAATGGAATGAAGAGGACTGCATTCTTAATGTTATTGAAAGCATGGACACACATTAGAACAGGGGGAACAGTTCAGACATCAGGCCACCAATCATAGCCATCTGAGAGATAATGAATGATTCAAAGACAAAATGAACATGAAGCAACCCTGCATTGCACTGATGTTTAAGAATGAAAAATAATTAATACAAGAGCCAATTTCCTCAGTGGTTAATGTTGCCTCTTTTTTGTGTAATTGCTTGCCATTTTGCAAGAAGCACAATATGAACTTTGGGACTGCATACAGTATATTCCTCATGGTAGTGCATTTTTCTGGCATGATGTTGATCAATACGATAATTAATCCATCAAAAAATCAAAAGCAAATACTCAAGAAAAATTAGCAGCTTGTTAAAATTCTTTAATTGCAATTGTGGGGGGAACAAGAACCAGCATACAAGGGGGCCCCAAGGACCAAGTTTGGGAACCACTGCATTAGAAAAAGAAACCTTCATCAGCACTGGGCATGAGCAAAAATGACTGCTGCTGAACACGGCTGGCATGTTTGCACGTGCTCCAGGGACAGATGCCTGAATCCCTACCTTGAACTCAAAAAGCTCAGGTTTGGAGGCAAAGAGGCGGTAGCAGTGCTTGCAGGATAGTCGGGTTTGCGCCCTCGCGGCGAGCTGTGCCAGAGCACTGGCAGGTGGAGCGGAGACCACAGGCGAATCAGTGGAGGCGGTTGTCGCAGTGTTTGGGACCGCGGGTTGGGTCGGAGCTGTCGTGCTGGCTATCACAGGCGAAGGGATGACACTGATCTGAGTCTGAGTTGTAGCTTTGTTGAACGCCGTCTGCATGGAAAAAAAGAAGCCAGCTGAACCCAAGCTGAATTATAATAAAAGCTGCTTTGAGTAGGCAGCTCCATGTCGTGAGCTTTCTGACTTACACCACATTGATTACAGGTAAAATCGCCCAGCAGGGCTGACTAAGTCAATATAATTCTCAAAATTTTCAATTACAAGCTGCAGCGAAATACACAGAGGTAGGTCGTGAAAAACACCACAATATAAACTTGCAAACGTTGAGGCTCTTAACCCTTTCACCCCCAGTAGTGCTATATAGCACTCTTATGTGACTGGCATTTTTTGCCCAATGGTGCCATATGGCACTCTTTTTGTTATGTTTCTTTGAACAATCAGGGATAAGAACAGACAGCCAGAAATTTAATTAGAATGTCAACAAAGGCCATGGGGAGAAATAGCAGTGAGAACTGGGCACTGGTGGTGGTGAAAGGGTTAAAGAGCAGAGTGCACAGCGAGAGGCCGATGGAGAGAAGGGTCACCTGGAAGCTGAGGACGCAGCTGTAGGAGCAGAAGTTGCGCATGGACCCATCAGACATGGCCAGGTGGTACTGTGGCACCGCAGTAACCTTGCACTGGTCGCAGGGCAGCACCGACCCTGCAGGGGCACACACGCCAGGCGCATTGAATGAGGGGTGCGCAGGAGGACCAGCTTGCATTGGCACAAGTTTCAACTACAAGTTTCAAGCAACTGAAATGTATTTGAGAGTGAGACATACCAAATGTTTAGGTATGCACATTAAGGACTGAATAAAGAGCCAAGACATGAAAAAGTACTTGGATATGAAAAGCAGCCAATGCACTTTCAAGGGAGAAACATGAATTATTTATGCTAAAACATTATTTAGCGTATATATCTGACGCATTTGGGGACCAATTCAAAAAACAGACAGTAAGCCCAATGCTTCACCAATTTGAAATGAGACTCTGCTATAAAACGCAATGTAGTCCAAGACTGAGCTAATTCTGTTCCTGTGAAACTGGCCCACAGTGACTGGTTTGCCTTTAAACTCTTTCTGCAGATACCAAATCAAGCCATTCCATGCCTGTGTGTGTATAACCCCTATTTAAGGCTTTATTACACAGGAGCTGAGTGTCACGGAGACTGGAAAAATGATTACAATGAAGCAAGGTACGCATATGATTTGGAAATAAAACTAAATACGGATTATTTTAAGAATTCAGAGACAAAAAAACGCCACAAAGGCAAGGAAGCTTCATGAAAATTCAACAATGAAGTTGTTTCGCAATGAAATACTGAGAAACAACATAGAAAGGAGGTAAAACATTTCCTGGATCAAAAACACTCATTGACAAGAAAAGTACCACATCTGAGGGTGATACTCAGCAAAAGTGGACCGATTTATCCAATTTATCATTTTGGTCGATTAATCGACCCTAATAGGACTTATTACAAAGCATCGTCATCAGTAGATCTGGGCTCCGATGGTGGCCCATGGCCGTGCAGCCTCAGGCGGGGACGCACATCACGTGCATTGCCTTCTGCATGGAGTCTCCATACACAGCGTACAGGTGATTTGTACTCAAAATAATTTATACTTAATTGAAAGTTAACTTTGTAACACCGCTTTATTCACAAGTTATGATCATGATAAAGTTGTTGGTTATGGTATTGCATTATTAATGGATAAGACTATCGTGAACTGCTTTTGTGCGAAACTCACGGTGCTGTCTCCGTTGAGCTGGCCAGCTCCCTATAAATCTGCAAACAGAAAGTGAGCAAAGCACAACTAATGGGGCTGTATCTGATAATCTGAGGGCCACTCCTGATGAAAATATAAGTTTGCGTGAGCAACCCCTTAGCATACTCAACTGTTAGAAACAACCATGATACGCCACTCGCGCTGAGAGACGGTGAGAGGGGTGGGTAGGGGCTTAAGCCTTCATGGTACCAGGGAACCGCTGACAAGTGGGAACTTTACCCTGATTCATATATTTGACCTGTTTTCAGTTTATTTCTCCCCACAAAAATTGTCTCTGGAATACATAACGCAACAATATCAGCTCTTCACGATACAAGGCAGACAGGGAGGAAAATTAATAACTTAACCTTTACTAAATTACTCACCAATTTAGTGTTCTCTCTTCTAAGTAATCCAACCACATGACGTCAACTCTCCATTCATTCATATTTGGCTAATATTCTTCGAAATAGAACCTTTATCCAAAACATTTCTTGTACCAGGGATTTAACAGGCACTCTTAACCACGATAACAAAGAAATCAACAATATTTTTGGAACATTTTACAAGGAGCTATATGCTTCACAATTCAACTTGCAATCAAAGCAGCACATGATTCATGTCTTCTCAAAATTACAATTACAATTCAGCAAAGGGAAGATGAGTGTCAACGACTGACTCTAAGTGAAATTAAGAACTGTATTCAATTACTCCCGAACAATAAAGCACCGATGGTTTCAATGCCGAATTTACAAAAAAAATTTTGTACCATCCTTGGCAACACTTTATTTGAAATGCTACAATATTCACTTGAGGCTGGAACACTCCCTCCATCTTCAATGGAGGCACATATTTCTTTACTTTAAAAAAAAAAAAAAGTAAACCACCAGAAGAGCGTTCATCATACAGACCGATATCTGTACTAAATTTAGATCTGAAGCTACTGGCCAATGTCCTGGCTTTATGTTTAGAAAATGTCCTCCCTTCAATAACTGTTAATGACCAGACAGGGTTTTTAAGAGGAAGTTAGTCTCCTTACATTGTGCGAAGAGTAACTTAATGTCATCCAGCAGCACTCTTCATTATACAGCCCAGAGGCCCTGGTTATCTCTCTTGACGCAGAGGAAGCTTTTGATAGGCTAGAATAGCCCTATCTTTTTTCACACTTCATAAATTTGGTCAGGGGGAGAACTTTATAAAATGGATACAAATTCTATTCACCTCTCCTTTCTCGGCTGGTAATTTTAGTGTTGAACGGGGGGGACAAGGCAGGGCTGCCCTTTAAGTCCACTATTGTTAGCCATGGTGTCCCCCTGGCTGCAATTATTAGACAAGAAGACAGTACTAAAGGAATATTTCTGAATAAACATTTGCATAAAATGTTGATACACGCTGATAACATACAAATTTATCTAGATTCCCCAAGATTATCGATTCCCAATTTAATAGAAGTAATCCATGATTATGGTTCTTTCTCTGGGTATAAAATAAATTTTTCCAAGAGCGAAGCCATGGCACTCGTCAGTCCTAACATACTAGATTCAAATATCTCACGGCCCTTTCGATGGTCCGCAGCTGGTTTTTCATATCTAGGTATTAAAATTTCCCCTCAGCAAAAAGATCTTTATCCACCCTTTAACGACTCTGTGATGTTACCCATAAATCTTCTCTTCCGGTTGATGCGTTTGTTTCAGGTTGCATAGCTGTAAAAACCAGCTAATACAAATGGAAACAAAATGGAGGTGGATACACAGTACAGATGTTTTAAAAAGTCATGAGGACAATTCCATTACAGTGCCTCACCTGTCACTTCTCACAGAGTGGGTAGATGACATGAAACAATGGCCCGACGTTAGCTACATCAACATTGTTAATTACCTTGTGTTTTCCGAAGGCGTTGATTGCGAAGAATAGCGAAATTATAAAAGCACGGAGGCATATAATTACCAGCATAGTAACAAAACTGGTTAAGTACTGCTCAAGAAACACAGCCACTTCATATTTCTGAAGGCAGCTGTTGAGCCCAGCCAGAGCATCAGTCAAGCTGAACATACAGCGTGGGTAATGCTGAGAGAAAGTGGAATCGTGGAGACAGTCGACTGCTCGTGTATTGCTGGATTAGGGAAATCATGTAGTCATGCAGCAGGGCCATTCTTTGAGAAGTGAACCAAAATGTCACACACATGACCAGATGTCATCAAATAAAGAAATACTTTGAAAATTAATGAAAGGTATCAAATTTATTCCTTGCTATTCTCCATACCCCAAAACTATGAAAATTCTAGATTTTTCAACTTTAGAGTTTTTGAAGTCAAATAGAGTTATGAAAAACCTGTTTCCGTGTGAAGTCACACACGTGACCAGTCGTATTTGACCTCTGACCTTAAGTAGTTAAAGTTAATGTAACAAATAACATTTTTACTTGATAGACTTGGATAAGTAGTACTCTTATACAAGGTCCACAATCATGAACCTCCAATGCTTTTGTAATTGGAGGAGATTTTTTCTACTATTTGTTACATTTTTGGTCACACACGTGACTGAGAATGGCCCAGCAGCTATTCTGTGGAAGGTAACGTTATTCATTAAACCAAAGCTCCGTTCAGTTATCCAAACATTGGAACAATTAAATATATTTAAAAAGACATTATTGTGCTTTTATTGCCATAGATATATATGCTTATGTTCAGAAGTGAGTGGTTAAATGATGAACATGCTATTGATGTCATTATTTTAGGTGCAGAATGAAGTGGTCAGAGGAAAGACAGGGCTTGCATGCACAGATGAGCAGCGTAGGTGGAATGCAGGGACATCAAAGAATCTGGAACCCAAACGTCTGAGTCAGATAAACTTCAGGCACCACAAGGCAGAGCAGCAATACAATGTCAACTGTTGGGCTGTAGTGACTCAATCACTCCCAAATACACCGCATCATCTCAAAGACTTCAGAGACAGTGTGGACAGAGCCCCAGTTCAACCACTTTTTCTCCTCCAGAACACATTACTAGGAAAGTGTTATAATGCCTCACCATCAGAACCATCTTGCAACAGTGCCGTTGATGACAGATTTTTTCAGACACACAGTTACAATCTCAGCTGTGATTCATGCAAGATCTTCTACCAGGCATACATTGAAGTTTCTGATAAACAAGCAGCTTAGCTAGAATTAGAAACTAGAGAGCAAAGTGCATCTGATTTGTGGCGTAACTGCAGGAAATTCAGACTTTCAGCAAGCTCCGCAAAAAAGGTTCCTGTACTTGCCTCCACAAAAAGTGACAAGTTTCTCTGTTTTTCTCTCCCTCTAGAACCTTGAAGTGTGAGAATGATGCACTTTATTAAGCACTAGGGACTTTGGGTCAGGAGGCTGCACTTTATTAAAAAAGCACTTAGGGACATCTGTTTTGTATAGGTTAGTGAATGAATTATGTATCTTTGTTTAGAAATTTGAGACTTGCAGCGCTTACTAGACTACTAACATCCATGATAACAGTCAGGATAACACTACGTAACACATAGTTTATACGGTGACAGCACACAATAGTAAAGGTTATATAATATCGCGTTAGATGTGCGATTTTAGATATATTATTCAACCTCCACGCACAGTTTGTGCTAACGAATCACGTGCAAAAAGTTTCCTTACTGATGCTTACTTTACTGTTATCCAGAAATGTTACCTTACGCCAATCATCATACATCCTCAGTTATTTACTAAAAATCGATGTCAATGTGATTTGCTGGATAAAACAGGCAACAACTACAGTAGTTTAACTCACCAAGTCCATCTTCAACGTTTTCGTTAACGTTGGTGCTGCTGCTGGAATTAACGTTAGCCGTTTGAGTCACAGTGACACGGACTAGCTTTCTCCTCCTTTTTTGGTGGAGGCCGGTCATAGCCCAGGTACAGCTCCGGATCGGGGTGTAGTTCTGTGGGTTTTTTATCGACGAAATGAAAAGAGCAAACATACACTCTCTTCGGAGGGTATTTTAGTCTCAAAGCCGCCAGCCATGCAAGTTTCCGCTCCTCCTTCTTCGGCAGCGAGTGCAAGGCATAGGGCATAGGGCACGGGCATAGCTTTCTTAGTCGCTGATGTTCTATACAAGAAGTTTCTGAAAAAATTTTCAGTTTCCTTGAATTATTGTGGCAACCGACAACGGCGCAAGTTGAACCTGAGCTCATCTTATATACAGTGACATTTCTGATTACAGTCAGATGTCTTTGTTGTTAGAACTAGCTGGCTCTGCTTGTTAGCAGTGTGAAGCTAGCCTCCATGAGGATCCAGCCTCAATAAGACATCCGGTCGCCACAGTAAACTTAATTTCAAAATAAAAGCAAATATTAAATTTTCCCCTTTAGATCAGATTTCAGATCTGGTTCAATGTAATGTTACAGTATATAAAAGAAGAACGGATTCTTTCTTCCTCGTACATTGACTGGAAATTAGTGACAAAAACTGAATAAAAAATTCCCTTTTTCTGGTGATGCTCACATCAAAGGTAAAGATTCCAATAATGAAAAGAAATCTGCATGAATTACTTTCGTGTAGGTACAGTACCTGCCATGTACCCGACTTTAAGCACTTTTCACTGGCTGGCCATTGGAGGACTTACAAACTAAATTTTGTGAGGCTAAGAAAACTATACATTGTGCCCCCAAACAATGGGGGTGAAATTAAATCCATATTATGTGAAGTTTCCTAAAATTAAAATTTGTTTGATGATCTGAAACATTTAAGGGTGACAAATATGCAGCCAAAAAAAAAAAAAAAATCAGGAAGGGGGCAAATACTTTTTCACAGCACTGTAGATGCACAGGTTTCTATGAGCACACTATCACTTTTCAATTTGAGCAATGTTAATATTGAATTAAACCTGCAAGCAGCCTTGAACAGGCCCTCACATCCTCGTGCACGTTGGGGGTGGTGGCGAGATCCCGACGGGTGAAGGTGTGCATTCACAACCATCGGACAGCGCAAAACTGTGTAAAATGTTATTTCCTGAGTGGAGTGCAAACACCTTTACTCAAACATGACTTCAACTGTAGCACTGAGCCAACTGTCCATGCGCAAGCTCAGACTGGCATACTGACATCTTACAAATGGAACTCTTGTCAAGCATGAAGTTTGGTCCAGTTTGGACGTTGTTTGTTTCAGTAAGAACAACTTCCTCTTTCATTGTGGAACATGGAAATTAGCCATGCACCACGGACACACCATACAACAAAATAAAACAAGAGGCCCATGGGCCTTAACGGTCACCTGAATTGTATAAAAACTGATGTTATTTATGTGAATGAACCAAATATACCCAAAAGTATCCTTTTCCTACATAAAGTATAGTAAACTTCACCCCCTCCCCAGGGGCAAACATGGAGCCTGGGGGCCATGAAATTAACAATTTTGATAAAGCACCTGAAGACCCTTCCATCTATGAAGAATATTGTTTTCCAGCATATCTGGGTCTGGAGAAGATGATTTTGAAAATTTCAGCCAATTTGACCACATTTAGACCTCAGAGCCCTGGGGTGGGCACCATAGAACTCACAATTTTGGTGCATATTTGACCAAGGAAAGTTCCTGCAAAATTTTAATGAAATTGGATCAGTGGTTTCTGAGAAGAAGTGGAAAATGTATTGACCAGTTTTAGCCCGGCCCCTCAGAGCCCCTGGGAGTGAGCACCAAAAAATTCACAATTTTGGTGCAAATTTGACCAAGGAAGGCTCCTGCAAAATTTTATTGAAATCGGATCAGCGGTTTCTGAGAAGTGGAAAATGTACTGACCAGTTTTAGCCCCGCCCCTCAGAGCCCCTGGGGGTGGGCACCATATATTTCACAATTTTGGTGCATATTTGACCAAGGAAGGTTCCTGCAAAATTTTATTGAAATCGGATCAGCGGTTTCTGAGAAGAAGTCGAAAATGTATTGACCAGTTTTAGCCCCGCCCCTCATAGCCCCTGGGGGTGGGCACCATATAATTCACAATTTTGGTGCATATTTGACCAAGGAAGGTTCCTGCACAATTTTATTGAAATCGGATCAGCGGGTTCTGAGAAGAAGTCGAAAATGTAAATTGTTGACGGACGCACGACTGACGCACGACGGACAAAAGGCGATTAGAATAGGTCACTTTGAGACTTTGTCTTAGGTGACCTATAAAACTCAGCAATTTAACATTATCAAAGCCTTAAGATGTCACCCAGGAAATGTGAAGTCGGTCTCATTGAATCTCTAGCAGGAGCTCATTTCAGTGCAATGCCTAAAAATGGCAACAAAAAAAGTTGCAAATTCTGTTTAAAATGGCAGACTTATGGTAGGATTTAGGTGATGGCACAGATTTTTTTTTTTTCTTGGCATGTTCCATGTGCTCACTAAATACACCTAGGGGAAACGGGCTGTGAGGGCTGCCTCGTCAAATTGTTCTTAGGGGGTACTATAGAGCCATTTTGCAATGTTTGTGTGCCAGAGTTATTCTGCTGTAACCTTCACGCAAAAGTTGATAAGTCTGCAAAACTTTACGAGTTTTTGAACATATTCTGGCCCCCCAAAAAAACAATGCATTTGACAAAATGATTAGAGGGTGGTACATTTGACAAAATGATTAGAGAGCCCTCCAGATCGACTGTGCCACACCCAGGCCCAATTATACTGTCAAATTCAGGAACATTACACTTATAGTCTTTGTGCAAAGTTTGCAAACATATTACGGCCCTAAAATATGCATTCGAGAAATTAGGAAAAACGCAGGAGGTGGCTCATACTTCACCTTCTATTTGAGATAAAAAAAATTTTTAAAAATCCAACATGATGAAAAACAAGAGTCATCAGACGATGACACATCCCCCCGGCCCCTGATTATTTGCAAAAGTCATGTCAATCCTACACCTTCAAAGAAATTCAAAAGAAACAAAATGAGGTCTTCACACACCAACTTACACAGTTTGGTTAAGTAAAAATAGCACCAAAGCACTGTAGCTCCACCACAGCCATATCCAAATTGTCAATGTTTTAGGGTTAATTTAATGCATCAGTATAATTGGAGATAAATCTAAAATGTGTTCTGCCACCTTCAGTACATATTCAAAAAATAGCGCACTGTCGCGAGCGAGACCCCTTAGCCTTGCACTTTATTGACGGCCATATTGATTATCGGAGCGGGCCACAAATTGATAGGGAGCTTCCTCTGACCACCCCCAACAAACCACCAAAAAATGAGAACATTTGGCCGAGGTATTTTTCAGTTATCATCCGGAAACGAAAATGAAGATGGCTGCCGTGGCGGCCATATTGATTATCGGAGCGGGACACAAATCAATAGGGAGCTTCCTCTAACCACCCCCAAGATACCACCAAAAAATGAGGACATTTGGCCGAGGTGTTTTTCAGTTATCGTCCGGGATCTAAAATGAAGATGATCCGGCAAAATTTCTAGAACATTCAAGCAGTTTAATCGCAACATGACTTCGGCTAGAGGGGGCTATGGAGCCGCCTGGCAACGCCCGAGCTCACATCAGCATGGATATGTTTTCAGTACAAGGCAGTCGTCTAGTATGTGACGCTTCGGTCAGATCAGATGATGTAGGTATGGTCGACGCTAAGTTCCTGTTTCATGGCGAGACGTCAATATTCGCCGCAACACCAAGGATGCACTGTTCAGTGAATCCATTTTACCCCTCCTATTTAAGACACATAGTACAGTTTTCTTAGTCTAACAATATTTAGGTTGTAAATGCCCCCTCGACAGCCAGTGAGAAGTGCTTTACCTAGTACACGAACATAATTCATGCAGGTTTCTTTTCATTTTTGGAATCTGTACATGATATTGTTTTAATTTAACCCGCATTGTTTGGGGGCACAATGAATAGTTTTCTTAGCCTCACAAAATTTAGTCTGTAAAGTCCTCCAATAGCCAGCCAATGAATAGTGCTTATAGTCATGGTCAGGGTTGGCACGGAGGCCAGGAAAACATTGACTGGACTCAAGTACAAAGGTGGATTTGGTTGTTTGTTTATTAATGCCGACTGCGCACACGGGAGGCATATGCAGGGAAAAAATACAAACAAAAAGGAAACGAGGTTTCTTAAACTGGAAAGACTATAGTAATACAAACTAGATAACTCGGTCGCCACAGGGACCGAGTCGTGTATCTCCCCGATCCCCCAATTTCAGACAAAATGGCTGCCGGCAGCCATATTGGACGTCCAAAATTGCCGAAAATCAGTCTTGAGCATTGTCTAATACATATCTTCGCCTGTGCAAAATTAGAAAAAAAATCCTGTAATAATTGTGGCTTCCAGAGCCCGGAACAGAAAATCTCCGGCCCCGGAACTAAACCATAGTATCTCCCAACTATTGCGTCGGGGAGATAAAATAATTGGCTGAAGTAAAGCAACACGTATTACAAATAGTAAAAATGAAAGAACAAAACAAGGTTCCTTTGAACACTGAAGCACTGGGACTACACAGCACGATTCTTAATGGTTTAGATTTATATTAGGAACAACGCGAAACACAGTAAGTACAGCGTTAGCTCAGGCGAGTGGCTTACACTACTTTGCGAGGAACATATGTAAGGCTGTGGCATTTATACATGCTGCTACCACTCAGCAGTAATGACAGACAGATGATCCTGGTTGAGTGATGAGTGGAGCTGCGATCCAGGTCTTAACTGGCCTGCGTGCTGGACAGCAGAAGGTGAGACCCGACAGTCGTGTACATGGACAGGTGCTGTACCTACACAGAAGTAATTCATGCAGAAATCTTTTCATTTTTGGAATCTGTACATGATATGGTTTTAATTTTACACTCGTTGTTTGGGGGAAAAATGTATAATTTTCTTAGCCTCACAAAATTTAGTTCCTAAGTCCTCCAATAGTTATCAATGTGACCGTGGACGGGCCCTGTCAGTAGAGATACCTTCAAACCCCGCCCAGGCCCTCTTTCGGCCTGCCACACTTACATAATATAGTTTTTCTTTTCATAATATAGTAATTTTCTTACCCTCACAACATTTACTTCATAAATGCCCCATAAACAGCCAATAAATAGAGCTCGCGGGTGTATGCATGGACAGGTGCTGTACCTACAAAGACGTACCGCATGCAGATTTCTTTTCATTTTTGGAAGCTTTATTTGAAATGGATTGAATTTTACCATAGTTGTTTTGGGGCACAATGTATAGTCTTCTTAGCCTCACAAATTTGACTGTATAAATGACCCATAGACACCCAAGGAATAGAGCTTGTAATGGTGTACAAGGTAAGCTGCTGCACCTACACAGACATAATTCTAGTAGATGTCTTTTCATTTTTGGAATGTTTGCATGATATGGATTTAACTTCACCCACATTGTTTGGGGGCAGAATGTTCTCATAGCCTCACAAAATTTAGGTTGTAAATGCCCCAAAGATCGCCAATGAACAGTGCTTGTGTTTGTGTTCATGGACAGCTGATGTACCCACAAAGATGTAATTCCTTGAGATTTCTTTTGATTGTTGAAATGCTAACTTATTACGGATTTTATTTTACCACCATTGTTTGGGGGAAGAACGTATTTTTTTGTATCTCACAAAACTTAGGTGATGAAATGCCCCAGACACAGCTTTAGAAGCCTGCTTGAGTTGTGCTGTCGACGGCAGGTGTACCAAAGACATATTTCATTTCCACTTCTTCACATTTTTGATAAATTAAATTTTGATTGTTTGTCAGGTCTACTTTCATTATTTGATGTAGATTACCTTTGATGTCAAATGTTTGCGAGCATTACCATCAAAAAACTTTTTTTTGTCACTTGTTTCCAGTACCTGTATGAGAAAAAAAAATCAATTCTATTTTTTCATACTAGAACATCATAGTAATAACCAAATCAGAAAAAGTTTCACAAATCTGAAACTGTGTTCTGAACAATCTTACAACTGTCTAGGATAATGTAGTCCTGGTTTAATCAGTCTACACATTGTATTTTTTTTTTTTTTTTTTTTAAACAAGATGTGGTCTTTGTTGGTCTGTATAGGGAAAAACATTCTAACTGGCCTTTAACTCTTTCGCCCCTAAGTAAATGATACAATGTAACACCCTTCAGCCCCATGTATTACACAGTGTGCTATACCATTGAACTCTGGATATAATTAGCAAAAACAAAGAAAACGGACATATATATTGCATATATAATGCACATGTGCATTGTTTAACTCAAATTCTACGACACTGCCCGATGTGTTCTCTGAATGCGCAACAGTTAAACCCTTTACGGTTGGATTGGCGATTCAAGTGCTGGTTAAGCGTCGAAATAGTCAGCGTCTCAAGTCTCTTAAATTACATCCCAGTTCCCGAGAATGCATGGAGGAAACAGGAGAGAGAACAGATGAAACGAGGACATATGTTTCAAGAGACATGAGACGTCCTTTCCTCAGTTGCGTTAGGCTATATGAAGCAAAGCTCGTTTCTGATGACGGTCTCGGCTGGATCTGTTGGAATATGATCTCATGGAATTGGCACACATGTAAATCATGAATTAATCGCAAAAATTTAATTATCAAAGTATGAAATACAGTTCAGCTGCCGCATGCAATAGGCTATACCACAAAAAAAGCGGCATAGGGGAGCCTAAATTTGAACTTGGGTAGCTTTTAAAAGTGTGATCGAATTTTTTTTTCATAAAATATTTAAGTTCTCCGGTTATTGACTCCCCTAAAATTTTGTTGCGTTGTTGGCGACCCTATTGATAATATATGATGTAGATAAATTAATAGCCAATTTTAAACTCAGGCATTCCGGATATCTGTACCCTCATAAAAAAAAATAAATAAATCACACTCCCTCGATATAAAATCCATTTATTTTCGGACGCATCCACGAATCTCCGTTTCTTTTCCAAAATGTCAATATGACGCTGCAGCGGGCTGGACGGGTCTCGGGTCGATCTGTACTTGGCGCTGTGGCGGCTATCGCGTTGAAAGGCATGAAATTATCAGCCCGCTGTAGCGGGCTGTCGAGTTGAAAGAGTTAATCTGTTTTCACAAATTAGAAAAAAAGTTTCACAAATCTGAAGCCATTTTCTAAAGAATAGTTAGCCTCTCTGTGATGATGCAGTCCTGGTTTGATGAGTCTTTTTATGGTTGTTTTTTAAGCGGATCTGGTCTTATTAGGTCTTAATGCAGAAAAGGGTGCTAGATTGACCTTTTCTTTGGTTTTACAAATCAGGAATACGTTTCACAAATCTGATGATTGGGTTAAAAGTGTATTTTAGGATCTTAGTGTGAACATTCCTCAGGTTTGATGAGTCTCCGTATGGCAAAAAAAAAAGACACGCAAATCGGCCTTCCTCCATTTTCACAAATCAGAAAAAGCTTTCACAGATTTGAAACTGCGTTTAACTGGTTTAACTGAGACACAGTAGTCACCATATTTGGCGAATACGAATAAAGTGGTTTCTGATCAGGATGAGGTCCATTATGGTCTAGATGTGAAAAAAAGCTGGGGGGATCCCTCGAACAAATGCAGCAGTCCAAACTATAAACATCATGGATTGTAAATCAATTAAAGACCATTTCGTTTTATTTTTCCTTTCCATCTCACCAATTCCCCGTACATTATGTTTTCAGTTTACAAATTCGCTTGAGATTGTCTGAGCACCATATGTATGCATATCCAATCAATTTAATATGCGTTAAAATCAGTCAGCTAGCAAGCGAACTTACATGCATCAGCTGTTAAAAGACATATTACTCCGAGCAATCAGTCAAATCCTTTATTTAACCAGATAAAACCAGTGGAGACCAAAGTCTCTTTTGCAATGGTGATCAAGCAGTTGGAACGCATATATTCTCGCTGTACAATTACCGGTGTAAAGCAGTTTCAACGGCCAAAATTAGACTGACTTTTATTGTAGAACAGGACTAAGTTTCCGCATTAACATGCATGACCGGAAGTCGTATTGAGGCTTATTGAGGCTAGCTTCACGATACTCTGTTTGTTGCCGTCATTGGCATCAAGGCTACCGGAAACACAAAACCGGACAGTGGAAGTAGTCATTCTGTCACGGCACCGCCCATGGGCTTCCAGAGAAACGGGTGGATAGACTTATCAACGCTCCTCAATCACAAACCATAAAACGAGACCTTGTCAGGTGGTGTGGTCTACCTCTGTCTTTACTAGGCCGAACAATTAAGATGAATATTCTTCCAGGTCTCGTATTATTTTCTAATGCTTCCAGTGATGTTGTCTAAGAAAGTTATTTCACAGTTAAATAGTTCCATAATGTCATTTATTTGATGTAAAAAGACACTTGGGCTCAGATATAGCTTTCTCTGTCTACCCACTAAGCATGGTGGTTTAGCAGCACCGTAATTTTTATTTTATTATTTGGCTGCTCAGGTGAAGTTTCTTATGGAATGGTTCATAGAGGACCCAAACTCTACTTGCCTCAGTTGTGAATCAGCCTCTTTAGCTAGGATCCCTCTTCGAAACTTACTTTTTATTTCTTCTGGGAAGATTTTGTCGCTGATTAAAAACAATGTAATTTTGAAGAACATGCTGAATCTGTGGCAAAAGATTAGGAAACTAGAAGGATATGGTAATTGCTTTCCTTTTCTTTGTTAACCCCGATTCATGAAAACCCTGACTTCCCACGTGGCCTCCAAGCTGGACTCACTGACTGGAGTCGCATAGGCATCAAAGTAGTTGGAGATATGGTACAAGGAGGCTTGATTCTTACATTTCAGTAATTTAAACATAAGTTTGGTGTCTCTAATAAGCACTTCTTTAAATTTCTGAAGGTTCAGAATTTTATTCTGGCAAAGCTAAAAGAGTTTACCAGAGGATTCGCTGTCTCCCCCGCAGAGTCTCTTAACAGACAATCTGTAGCTTAAATTTATTACCAAACGCCTCTACAAGCTGCTTTGCAGCCTAAAGTCAGACAATTCTGACAAAGTTAAAGGCAGGTGGGAATTTGATCTGGGTTCCACAATAGCACCAGAGGTCTGGAATGCCCTGTGCAGCCAGCCCTCTGGTGCCGTAACAACTCAGCCTGGGATAGGCATTTTAAGATTCTTCATAGGTTATATATTACTCCTAAAGCCAGACATAAAATGAATCCAAATTTAACGGATATGATTAATAAATGTCAATCTGCTGTTGGTACATTATTTCATTGTTTGTGGACCTGTCCTCACATCCTGCAGTATTGGTCCACAATTATTCAGCAGCTTAATATGATCTTTAAGCGCCCATTAAATATTGGCGCAAGGACTTGCCAACTGGGACTTGATGACAAACTGCCTGCTGATTTTAGAAATAAAGACCCCTAACATATCTTGTTACACTGTGCCTGATAAATGTCTTCTAGTCATGTGGATTACGGACAAGGCTCCCACTTCTAATCAGTGGCTGCACACTGTGACAAGAATCATTCCGTTCTCCACAGCGCTGAAGGATAAACTGTTTTTATTTTACCGAACTTGGGACTCCTTTCTTTGATTATCTGGGAGCCACAAAACCCCCAAAGGATAAGGACGGGATTGATAGATTTGGCCTGGAAGAAGGATGGAAATAATGTAAATTCATAGCCGGATGTCATGGTGGAATGTGAAATGTTAAAGACTCTCCAGATGTAAAAAATGATTTTTCATGAAGGGTCCCTGGACTCCCCTCCCCTTTCATTTTTTTTTTTTTTTTAGTTTTCTTTTGTTTCTGTTTTTGTCTCCTTAGGTATGGTTTGATTGCCTTGTATTGTGCTCTTTTTTCTTTTTATGCACAAGCTTTGTTGCATTTATTTCTTTTTATATTGCTTCACAGTGAAAGTTCAATAAACATTTGGTTGAAAAAAAATAATAATAAAATGAGAAGTAATAAAAATCAATAATACCTTAAAAAAAAGTGAATATTTCCCAAACCCTCCCTTATCATTGTTGACTGATACCGGAATGCTTTGAATTCATTTTTATGTATTTTTATTTTTCAATTCACTCAAGTGCCCTTGGTTGTTTTGTGCATCTATGAGATATCGTTTCCAGATGAGTCAGCCGCACAATCCTTTGGAGGAATTAGTTGAATGAATTTAGGAATTTGCAAAAAACTGAGTATTGAATGGTTGAATAAATGAGTCTGAACTATCCATTCATTCAATAAAATCACACTTTTTATGATCCTTTTTACTCTGTTAATATGCACAAACACCACAGGTTTGAAAGAATGGCATTTAAAAATGTGATGGGATGCGCAACAGAGGTAATTCTGGCCTGACACGCTACAGAGGAGCGCATCACCATGGAAAAAGCCAACATATTTCCAACGAAATCCAGCCAATCACCCTTCAAGATACTCTCCCTTAATGATAAAACTAAAAGTGGCAAAAAAACTGTTAATTAAAAACGGCATTTGAAAAAGGCTGCCGTAGGAGTAAAGCGCGTCACGACGGCAACACAACCTGTTGTAAATAACAATGTGAAAGCAAAGTTTAAAAAAAAGAAGAAACAGAGAGAGACTGGCGCAGCCGTGTTATAAGGGTCATTCGGATTTTAAATAGGATTATTGTGGTAACTTCTCCGATGCTACTTGAGTCGTGTCTGCTGAATTAAATAGTTTTTGTTTATTTTTTCTCCCAAATATATGCCAGAAAGTTTCTTTGATGATAATGACCATTAGTTTGTAGCTTTAGAAAAACATGGCTTCACTTCATCAGAAAGATTTTATTTAACCAGAAATTTTCAGAAAACAACAGCAGTATCATTTCAATGTAAAATTAATAGAGTGCAAATTAAATGATTCATATGGAAGCCCATAGTGGACAATATTCAAATGAAAATGTACTCCCACTATTGTATTATAATTTTCCACTTATGAATGAGTTATTTGAGAAATATTAAATTGAAAATGCATTAATCCAATTATTACTTTCATTTTCACATACACATATGGGAAATCTATGACTATATTCAAATGATAATGAAAAGCTGTCTGACATTTCATTTTCAAAGTCATGCTCCGCAATACAGTGGACTATATTCAAATGCAATATGCCAAACAGTGCCCCCAGCCTATTGCATTTACATTCACATGTCAACACGCTCTTTTAGAGTCAACATGAAAATGCAAATGCTATTTTCTGACTATTTGAAAATTATATTGAAAACAGCATTCAACATTTAATTTGCAAAGACTTAACTTGCTCTGCTGAGGACAATATTCAAATGCAATAAGATAAACAGCTCTCCCAGTCTATTGCATTTACATATACATGTCATCACGCTCTTTTAGGGTCAACATGATAATGAAAATGCTGTTTTCTAATCACTTGGAAATAATAATGATATACTAATGATGACGACATTTGACATTTCATTTTCAAAGACTTATCCTGCGGTACATGGGACAATATTCAAATGCAGTAAGGGAAACAGCGCCTCCCAGTCCACTGCACTTTCAAATACATGTCACCACGCTCTTTTTGGGACACAATGAAAATTAAAATGCAATCTGTTACTGTCTCATCAAGGCGGGTCTTCCGCTAGGACGTCACTCACTAGGGGCGCGAACGGAAACCATGTTCCTCATTTGCATTCCAACCAATCAGCTTCTGGGTAGCGCTTGTACGCACGGAGGCTTACTGATAATGTCATGATGGCTAGACTGCTATGTATTGTGTGCCATCGCGCATTAGGCTACGTTACGCTTTGGATGTGGCCATCTCGGCAGCTAGTATGCTAGCTAACATTAACTACGGAAAATCTTTGTAAATGATCATCACATTAAAGCGATATGATTTGATTTTTGCCCCAACTCTATTAACTGAGCTAGCTGTAATATGCTTGGACTTATCAGAGGTTTCGCGGCAGTGCTGCGCAACTGCAACCCAAGCGTGCTTGCAGATTTCACAGACGTTAGCTAGCTTGTTAGTGAGTCTAAAAGCAATGGCTTGGGTACAGCTAGCTAGCTATGATGCCTACTGGAGAAGCTCTTACAGCCCTGATTTGTCACTTTCAACGCCACCTCGCACACACGACCTCTTTCACCATTGATCAGCAGCTTCTTTTCCCTAAAGAACAAACTGACAGTTCAGCCTGAGACATGTTATTTCATAGCTAGTTAAAGCAGCATTATCCTTCCATGCGTGCTATAGCGTATGACATTACTCCAGATAAACCGCTATCCGTCTTCTCACCCTGCTGACGCTAGTTAGGGGAAATGTTTGCAATCATTTTTATACTTAATCGCTGTCATTCAGTTTTTGCCCTAGCTTCACAAGCCAGCCTAAAATGCAATTTTAGGTGCGCAAAGGCGCATAGGCTTTATTGCGCGCCT
Source organism: Gymnothorax javanicus (assembly GCA_029692085.1). Classification (NCBI taxonomy): domain Eukaryota; kingdom Metazoa; phylum Chordata; class Actinopteri; order Anguilliformes; family Muraenidae; genus Gymnothorax; species Gymnothorax javanicus. The sequence continues at coordinate 77,490,727 of CM056197.1, read as the reverse complement.
ATAATTGCATTTTAGGTGCGCAAATAAATGCGCGCCTGTCCATCAAAAAACGTTCGATTTCTGCGCACCTAGCTATCCGAACTGCAGCACCATCTAGAAAGCATTTCCAAAATCTTTCGCATAACACGCGAAGGCCCATGAGAAACAGTGTGTGGACATGCGAGACTTCAACCAATGGAACTGCGCGTTGCACCAACTACTTAAGATAAAAAAAAAACCCACCAAAGATGGCGAAGCGGGATGGACATTTCACCCAGCTTTCCACTCATATAACGTGGGATGTCGAAACCAAGGGCATAAAACCCCTTAAAACTGTCAGAAAGGACGGGAAGGAGTGGGTAATGGAAGTAAGCTTCTTATCTATCGTACAAAAGTTTTCATCGCCGAATTTTGGTTGTTTTGATGGTGAAACTTGGTATGATCAATCGGTCATTCCTGCTAATAAATGGAGCCCTGGTTCGTTTCCCAGAAGCATAGTTGCTAACATTGGCAACTAACGTAGTTCGTCCATTCAAAGTCAATGGTTCCAACCATGGAAGTTAGCATCAGTGATCTCATGCTGATTTCATGCTTCAAGTGGCTCCAGTACTTCAGCAATGTTGAGGTACTGGAGCCACTTGGGACTAGTGATCACTCCACTGTTAATTTTGACATTTAAAAAGCTGTCTTCGAAAACCAAAATTTTTAATTTTAGGCGAGCAAACTTGCGACGGGATGCGCCCATATCTAAGCGAAATAAAATGGGAGACATTTCTGGACTGTGAGTCTGTAAATGAGAAGTGGGAAAGATTTAAGGGGGTTTTACTTGATTCACAATGTAAATTCATTCCAAAGGTGTCCAAAAGTAAGCTGAAAAAGCAAAATCCTCCATGGATGACCACAGCTATTCGTAGGAGTCTGAGGAATAATTGGAATCTTTATAAGACGTACATTAAGGATAACAATGAGAATACTAAGGCTGAATACTGTAAAATGCGAGCTTTGGTCAAAAAAGAGCTGAGGAATGCTAGAAGACTGTATGAAAGGCAAACTGCAGAAGGGGCAAAAACTAATCTTAAGTGCTTCTTTCAGTACTGTAGCAGAAAAAGGAAAGTCAAAGAGGAGGTTAAGTGCATAAAGAATAAATATGGATCGCTGCTATATAATAACAAGGATATTGCGGATACCTTAAACAGTTTTTTTGTTGAGAATTTTACCTCGGAGCGGGTTTTTATTCGGCCAGAGGGCATGTCCAACGCTCAAGATTATTTTGCGGAAATTGAGGTTAGGGATTATGAAGAATTAGACAAGTTGCATAAACTAAAGGCAAATAAGGCGGCGGGTCCTGATGGCTTATATCCTAGAGTACTCAGGGAAGTTAGTGAGATCATCTTTAAACCGCTCTCAGCTATCTTCAGACGGTCTTTAGAAACTGGAGAAGTACCAAATGATTGGAAGCAGGGCAATATAATACCAATATATAAGAAAGGGGACCGTACTGAGCCAGGAAATTACAGGCCAGTCAGTTTAACTTGCATTGCATGCAAAATACTGGAATCTATCATAAAAGACGAGCTGGAATTATTCCTTGAATGTAATAATATTTTGAGGGATAGCCAACATGGTTTCTGTAAGGGAAGGTCATGCCTGACAAAACTCCTGGAATTTTTTGAAGAGGCCACCAAGACTTATGATCAGAGCAGGGCTTATACTTGGATTTTTAAAAAGCATTTGATAAAGTATCGCATAAGAGACTAATTTTTAAAATGAGCTCCATTGGAGTTACAGGAGGTATTCTGGAGTGGATTCAAAACTGGTTACAGGCCAGAACACAAAGAGTGGTGGTCAGTGGAATCTCATCTGAGCTAGGTCTGGTGGGGAGTGGCGTCCCTCAGGAATCAGTGTTGGGACCCTTGCTGTTCCTCATCTACATTAATGACCTTGATAGAAATATTGAGAGCAAATTAGTTAAATTTGCAGAGGATACTAAAATAGGAGGTTTGGCAAATAGTTTAGACTCTACTAAAGTGATTCAGGAGGATTTGGACAGAATCCAGAGTTGGGCAGAAATGTGGCAAATGAAATTTAATTTAGCAAAATGTAAAGTTGTACATGTAGGTAATAAAAACATTAGACAGGATTACTTCATGGGAGGTTTAAAAGTGGAATGTGCTCCACATGAAAAAGATCTAGGAGTGATTGTTGACCAAACCCTCACAGGTTCTAGTCATTGCGCCGTAGCAGTTAAAAAAGCCAATTGGATGCTGGGATACATTGCCAAAAGTATTGAGTACAAATCCAAGGAGGTCATACTTCTTTTGCAGGGTGCGCGCTACCCGCTCGCCACGTCGCCAATGGCGAAGTGGTGTGGCATGTGGCGACCGAAAATTGGCCTCAAAGCGCCACGTTGGCGAAAGCCTAATGGCGAGAGTGGCGAAGTAATAACCTCCAGTTTTGCGCCATGGCTGCCCGATGCCTACATCAAGTCCAATTGCCCACTCGCCGCTGGCACTCGCTATCATATTTGGTTCATACTTAATTATCATACATCAGTCATAAATTATCTTTATAACGTTCATTCCGATCGCACTGATTGGCTGATGATTCATCATTCCATTCGGGACTTTTCTATGTTGTAATTCATGTGTCGGAAAAGGGAGTTCCAGGTTAGGAACCTCACTCACTTCTACCATACTAAACAATGCGAGTGATTCGAGAATGTCCACCTCGATAATATTAAATTATGAATCTTGCTGGACAGCCACAGATAAGTGAAAGTAAGCATGCGATAATGTAAAACTTACTGAACAAACACTCGTTAAAGCAGCGCATTAATGTCAGTGGGACAAGATCGCACTGAAACCTGCGCAACTTCGAGGTCAGTTCTGTCGTGCAAAGGAGAAGGCCTTAATTTATGATCGATAATGATTATTAGTATATTTTTAACAATAGGGACATCCTCTACTATGCGGACAAATATTCTGAGTTTGTTGAAAATAATGGGTTGTGTTTACCGTAACTACGAGAAGCTCTAGAGAAACCTAGGCGAAATCACGCTACATCACTTGGGGTTCTTTAGCTTTGTTTTGATGCCCTTAAAATACAATGCTGAGCCACGCATTAAGTTATTGTTTTTCAGCACTGATATTGAGGTGCGTTGCCTTGGTATTTTATACCACATGAGCTACCAAGCAGTCCACCCGCAATCGTCATACATTAGAGCAACCTTATAACTAAATAAATGGCAAACTTGTTGTTGGTATGCCAGCTATTTGTCAGAATGGCCCAGTATTCTAAACGCTGCTGCCCAGTCACAGGTCAGAAATAGCGGAAAATATATTCGCAAATTAGTCGGTAGTATAGCAGAGATTATTATCTTGTGCGAGCCAACGTACTGTGTACTCGAGGCAGAACTGGACAACTCTTCAGAACGGAGTTCAGTGCAACCACGACAAACAATCAGTCGACTACCCTGCTAATTGTTAGTAAGTATACAACAATGATAGCATTTTTTCGCGACTTTAAAATGACACAATGCCTGTCGATTCGTGCGTTTCACTACCCACGAGTCATTTTCAGCCGAACTCCAAGCAGCCAACTGCATGCCGCTGACGTTGAGACAGAAGGACACAAAAGCAAACGAAAACACGATCGAGCTGTGGGCCCTACATTATAAGCTATTGCTTTCAGAAACAAATCCATAACGCGAGTTGGCTACTACAAACAGTGCTGTCGACAAAATGATAATCATCTCCGTTTTGCTTTCTGGCGAATGATGCAACCAGACATATTACTCCAAAAAACTAAGCTAAGAAGTACATACAACATCAACCTTCATCACAGTATACAGTTGAATCTGAAAACCTCTACCGATTTTTAGCCAAACCTATGGCATTATTTCCCCCATATTGGCATACGTTTACCTATAACACATTTTTGACCACAACTAGTTTGTTATTCAGGTAAAATTTTATCTAGATGGCAATCATGTTCCAACCTGCACATGTTGCACTCTGAGCAAATGGAATTTATATAATGTAAATATTCACATTTCTTGTTACTTCAATCTTACATTTCTTATGAGTTTTAGAAAAATAATTCTGACAAACAATTATTATTACCAACTGGAAGAAGAAAAGTGCTAAATTGAGTGTGGGTTCATGGCATTCAAGTCATATTTTACTGTATGAGCCAAAATAAGGTTGCATCCAGGTGTGTAGATGTGAATTCATAGTGGCTGTATGGGATAACTTTTAATTCATTCCATACCCTGAATTACACAGCAACCAGAGTGCCTAAGTTGGATCTGTTCATGTTTTAATACATGTAATAGTCACTTGACCACAAGTGGGGATTACAAAATGACAATCTTTAGCATGGTAAGCTGGCCCTGTCAAGTTAGTAATTCAACTATTTGTCATCAAAGTGATATTGGACTTCTATTGATCAAGTTCCCATTTGTCAAAAGTAGCAGCCAGATAATTAGACTGGAGGATGGCCTTAATAGTCCTTAATACTTACCCGGCACTCTTGCAAAGCTGGCACTTGAACCAGCTCTCCGTCACCACAATATTGTTATACCATGTGACTGTGTGCAGTTTGTCGTAAAGTTTTGGTGGGTGTTAGTTATACAAGTTCCGTAACTATTTTTCTGTGAAAAATATGCAGCCATTCCATTTTCTGAACAACTTTCTGTTTTATTCTTTTCATCTCTGGTAGCATGCAAACCACATTACGGCTGCAGGAAAGCCAACACCGAGAGAGGTCAGGATACTAGTACAGTGTTCTCTCTCCACGCAATTTGAACAGGGTCGTCCCTACCTGTTCAAAAATGTGTAATGGATAGCTGCCAGATAGCTCACTCGGTAAAGCATCGCATTGCGAAGCAGAAGTGACTATCACGTCGCGGGTTCGGCAGTGGACGGCAGCTTTTTCAGAGTAGCGCACAATTGGCTATTGCGCTACAGGGTTGCAAATTGGGAAGGCACTGCCGGGAAGGGATTACAATAGTTGCCTTGTTAGATTGCTCAAAAGCGCCTCCTGTTGGCCAGGCGGGCGCTTGTCAGGAAGATTCTAAGCCTGGTCATGTCCGGGTATCCTCCGACCTCGTTCTGAACTTGCGAAGATTCAACCAATGAGTGTATAAGAAGCGGTGGTTGACAGGCGCGTGCTTCGGAGGAGAGCCGCGAACTGTCTACACTCTCCTGAATTGGCAACAATGGGTCGCATACGAGCAAGCCTTGTACATAGCTCACCAATTGGGCATTCCAGATTCGGGTGGGACTGGAGATGCCAAATTTATATTAAAAAAAAAAACAAAAAAAAAAAAAATGTAATGGATTTCCGTCCATGTTTGAATTTTAATCGCAGTTTAAAAATGTGATTTTTAATGCATTTTGCAGCCTGTACAAATTTCATTGCCACTCTATTTGAAAATTTCTTGTAACTGCCAGTAACCACCCTGATGGGAAGAGAACCTGGCCAGAACACTACAGGTGTCGCTGACAAGATGATGCATACTTACTAGTCTCTGGATGTCTGTGCACTTATTCTGTGACTGTGTACGCACACTGTATGACTGAATCCAAGTTCTCTAAGGTTTCTAACTAAAATTTAAAGCAAAATGTGTGGCTAAATGGTTTTCTCTGTGGCAAACTGAACTTCGGGGTGATTAGCCACTGTGGCCAAGTGAAATTTTTGGCCAGCACACACCCTGCTTTTGTACAACACATTTGTCAGACCACATCTGGAATATTGTGTCCAGTTCTGGGGACCATACTTTAAGAAAGATATAGAGGCTCTAGAAAAAGTTCAGAGGAGAGCAACTACGCTGACTCTGGGTATAAAAGATGAAAGCTATGAGAACAGGCTGAAGATCCTTAATCTCTTTAGTCTGAGGAAAAGGAGACTCAGGGGTGATCTGATTGAGGTCTTTAAATATGTTAAAGGGATTAACAAAGTGAATTATGTAGGATTCCTTCGGCCAAGTTCTGTTAGTAGAACTCGGGGTCATAAATGGAAGTTGACAAAGGGTAAATTTAGCACTGATATTAGGAAATATTTTTTCACCCAAAGAGTAATTTCGATGTGGAACAGCTTGCCTGACCATATTGTTGAGGCAGAAACCTTGGCAATTTTCAAGAGCAGGCTTGACTTAAAGCTAGATACCATTGAGACATTGAGTATCTGAAGTGATATATTCACAATAGTTAAAAGAAACTGGCGAGCCTAGTTGGGCTGAACGGCCTGTTCTCGCCACTCATGTTATGTTATGTAATGTTGTTTCAGGAAACGCAAACCAGATTGGCTCCACTCACATCTCCACTGCAGTTTTTGACGTGATTTAATTAATAAATTACTAGGGCTGTCCCCTACTAAAACAAATCTTGGTTAACCAATAGTCGGCCTTTTTTTCCCCAATCGTTCGAAATGAGAAAACTCTTTGGAGCCCCCTATTTTCGCTACCCCTTGTGATTCTGCTGTTGCACTTGAGAAGTTGAAGGATGACTGCACAATAGACTGATGCCAGTATTTGACCCCACCATAAAACTTTGTAGGTTGTTTTATTGAATAAACCTGGTTCATCTTACTTCTGCTAATGAGAATTTAAGTCCAAGTATCGTTTTATTGTTAGCTGTAACAATCATGAAGTCGAAAATTCTCATGGACTCCAATGTCTCGCAAATGGACACAAAATGGAAATGACATTAGATAACGAATTGGGCTGAATGAGAGTTATTTTGTTTTCATTTCTGCAATTAATTGTTTACGAGTTAATTTGCTGGGTTTTTAATTCGAGCTTGCAGAGAACAGCTACCTTACAGACCATACCAGCAGACTACCGCAAGGGATACAGTGGCGTAACAATAGGAGGTGCAGGGAGTGCAACGGCACTGGGGCCCGGTGGAAGGGGGGTCCATTGATGGGCACCCCCAGGCCCCAAAAGACATCAGCATAGGTGTCTTTCACTGTAAAAACTCTCATACTAACCAAAACCTACAAATCATAATACATTCCTCTATGCTACTGGATATCTATACCACTGCAACTGCATTCATTTCTCAGTCATGGTGCTGGCAAGTCGATGTCATCATGGTACATTATTCATCATTTTAACTGAACAAAAGTCGTTAGAACATGAAATAATTTAGATTTCTTTTTGGAAAATGCTTAATAAAACAAACAATGATAAGTTTATTCTGCTGTTGATTTAGTCATTGAGACAGCAAGTGTTTCTGGGTAATGTACAACATTCCATAGACCACCCATGTGACGATGCCACGGTCCAATCGTTTAATCCAAAGACAGTCTATGGTTTAATCTTGCATGCAAGATAGGCTACAAACGAAGTATTTATGCAGGAAGCGGCAAGAGCGTAAGGAGCAGGAGGAAAGGTTGGCCAAGGTGTCGAAATTAAACACATTTGGTTTCATAGCTAAAAGAGTCTTAAAAGCCACTCTTCCCTTTTCTGCATGAGCGTGAGCACAGATCAACTGTTTTTACGACGTCCACTTGCTCGCTGATTATTGTTCCCACAATTCCTTGCTGTTCACAAAATTTCAGATCATCCCAATAAAGTTATGTTAGTGTCGTTCATTTGCTCATTATGCCTTATTGTTCTTGATGATGACCATTATTAAGATAATAATTTTAAGATAATAATGTTCAGAAATAAATAGGAAACTTTATATTATAGAATGAAATAGTGTAGTAACCCTTAGTGTGTGTTGTACATAGGCCCTATAAAACTTAGAGGAGCGTGCAAAAGAGCAATACTGCGACATTAAACGCAATCATCTATATCGAATACACAAACAAGTGCAGCTGCGCATAATCGGGGAGGGGGCCCGTGTCATCAGGTCTGCACTCGGGCCCACGCGGATCACGTTACGCCACTGAAGGGATACCTTGTTTTTCCCCATTCATTGAAACCGCAATAGTAAATAAACCAGTAGAAGTTCACTTTGAGTCGAACAGTCGTAAGTATGTATTATTAATAACTAAATGACTAATCTAAGAAATTACAGAAGAATTACATCGAATAAAGCAAATTCACATAATGGCTCAAATCGCAACACGCAAAATGTAATTCTGAGTGAACGGAAACGGCGTTCAGTAAAAACCATGTTTTTTTTTTTTTTTTTTACTGTCATACATGGCTGGTCAATGATCCGCGACATGAAGTTTGTTATGGTGTAATACATTCCGCAAAGTAAAGAAATAAGCTAAAAAGAAAGTTTATTGGGTTCGTTTTCATATGGTTTAGGCTTGTAAGACTGGCTCCAGAGACATCAGTTATCGCGCTCTCTTTTTTCAGAGATATTAGCAGGCTGTGCTTGCGTTAAACCTGCAAGTAGCAATATTACTGCTTGCGATGCAGTGGAGATGCACCTCTTCATTCAGTTTCAATTTAGGTAGCCTGACTAACTAGCGGTTCAAATTACCATATAACATATTACAACTTAATATTAATGTTCACCTATAAAGCACATTTAACAAGTTTATGCGCAGAGAGAATACTAAGTAAGCCGATTTACCGTTCTCGAGTGGTAGCCCCGTTCGTAGTTGAGTTGGGTAAGCGAAATGTTGCTTGCAAATTCATTCCATTTTTTTCAATAATCTGCAATTTACAGGAAATTCTGCCTAACTCCTGGTTTTTTTTCTTTAACATTATGTTCCAAGACTATATCGAAGCGAGCAATTAATGCCTATATCACTTATCTTAACTGTAGTTAGGTCGGATCTTAGGACACAATTGAAACGCACACTTGCGTGCCTATGTAAGAGGGATATAATGTAGGAAAAGAAAGGTGGTGTTGCACATGGTAGATTTACATATTTTAAAGATTGCCATAATATATTGCTTTTATTAGTTTAGATTAATTATGTACAACATTAATATGACCTTAACTTTTCATGCAGGGCGCGGTTTGAGCGCCTAAAATAGCATTTGAGCTGCATAAAAAAATGCGCACCTAAGGCTGAAAAATTAAGTTTACGCGGGCAAATGTTTGCGCACCTAAAGACTTTTCAAGAAAAGGCTTGAGTAATGCACTCAACCGCCATGGCCTCTATGCACGCTCACCGTGCAAGACTCCACTGCTGAAGAAAAAACATGTTAAAGCTCATCTGAAGTTTGCTGCACAACATTTGGACAAGCCCATGAAATACTGGGAGAATGTAGTCTGGTCAGATGAGATCAAAATTGAACTCTTTGGATGTCACAGCACACACAATGTTTGGAGGAGAAACGGCACTGCACATCACCCCCAAAACACAACAGTGAAGTTTGGAGGTGGGAACATCATGGTGTGGGTTTGTTTTTCAGCATATGGTACTAGCAGATGTCATATAATTGAAGGACAGATAAATGGAGAAATGTACAGAGACATTCTTGATAAGAATCTGCTTCCATCTACCAGGATGCTGAAGATGAAATTAGGGTGGACATTTCAGCAAGACAATGATCCCAAACACACAGCCAAGGAACTCTCAGTTGGTTTCAGAGAAAGAAAATAAAGCTGCTTGAATTGCCCAATCAATCATCCGACTTGAATCCAATTGAAAATCTATGGAAAGAACTGAACATCAGTTCATAGAAGAGGCCCCAGAACCCTCAAGATTTGAAGACAGTTTGTGTGGAAGAATGGGCCAATATCACACCTGAGCAATGCATGCAACTAGTTTCTCCATACAGGAGGCATCTTGAAACTGTCATTACTAACAAAGGCCTTTCTACTAAGTATTAAATAAATTTCAGTAAGCGTGTTCAATACTTTTTCCCTGTGTCATTCCACTGTATGACACATAATTTATAGACTTATTCCGTTTGATTTCTTTGTATGTGTGGATTATTTGGGTTGTTAACGACATCTGGTGAAAATTTCATGTCAATAGCCCCATTAAAAATATATTCACTGAGAAAAATGTTGACACGTTCAATACTTATTTCCCCCACTGTATCTTATGAAATACTCTGAGGAAGATGTTGTTGCCTGATATGCCAGGCCAGTAGCAGATCAGGTTTCAGGGAGAGTTTGATTCATGCAACATCTTTACCACCATTTCAGTCTAAAGAATTCCTTCTTTGAATAGTTCTAGGGCACCAGATTCTCATGAATATTCAATATCCAGTTATCTGTTTCAGGAGCAATTACATTTACTGCATGGTTTAGATGCCTGAGTCAAAGATTACTACTCCTCTGCGGCAAGAGGTTAAACACAAGAGCACTCATACAAAATTATCGAGGAGTGAAAAGTACCTGCATCAGAGAGAATTCTACATTAAAAAAAATGAACCTGTACAGGACATTGTTAAATGGGCTGAGAGTACCTGAGGTGCTGGCAGTCTGCACTTTGTGAGCAGTCACGCAGGTGGAGTTGCAGAACAATTCAGTCTTGCCCTGAGACGTGACGTGCTCCACCATCTCAGCAGAGGAGCGCAGAGTACGACACATCGCGCAAGGGGTCACCTTCACACTCTTCTGTGAGGAAAAAAAAGCCAGCGCTTTGCTTTTAATTCATATAAAAACAAGCTTTCAATATTTTTTCCCCACTCAATCATGAAATGACCCCAGACCAAGTTTCACAGAAAGCTCACAGATGCTGGAGGGTTTTACAAAGAATACAGCCAAAATAGGTTGCTGAGCTTTACACAAGGGCAAAATTTAAGCACCAGCCAATTCCTAAAACAAGTTCTACTCCAACAAAGGACTAAATTAATAACATCGACAAACATTGCACAATTCTAGGAAATATGGATTCGACATACCTTTGTTGACATGCCAAATCAGTTTTAAAGGAATTTGATCTTCTTTGTTTATTAGCTTATAAAGAAAAGGCAAGTTGTAAAGAAATTTGAAGCTATTTTAAGTATGGGCCTACTTCTAAAGATAACAGGGAGACCCATGTTTGCCTAAAAACTGTTCCCTGAGGTCTGAAGTTTGATTGGAAGAGAGATAATCAATCTTCAATGAAAATTTTTTAGAAGTGCCATCCAACTGCTAACCTTCAGTACATTCAATAGAGCATGGTTCATGACAAAGCCTTTTGAATGTTAACTGAACACGAAATTCACGAGGAATGCATGGTAAAACCTTCATACAAATGTCTGGAGTTCAGGACTTGCCAAGTTTTGGAAAATTTCATTTTGAATTTGGTGGAGCTAAACTTTTGCCCAGGCAAATATAGCAAAGAGAATAAACTTTCATTTGAGAATTTCTTATCCAATAGACCCTTTTGATTTAAGGGCATGAAAAAGCGCGATTTGGAGAGCACATGAGCACTGGACATAGTGTATGGCAGAAGAAAAACTGGATACCATTAACAAGCCAGCAGTCAGCGAAAGGAGAGCAATCTCTCCACTCTACGTTCGCGAATTGAGACCGATATGCAAAGACTTGGATGAACCACACTCAAAGGTCAACAAGAGTCATCAGGAGATGACAAATCCCCCCGTACCCCACAAATGTCATATGGCGAGGACAAAATCCCTAAGTTGAAAATCATGTTTCCATGGAAACCATGAAAATCAAAATTCATAGAAAATTCTTAACACCAAAAGGCACATCTACATAGTATACTTGACATGTGTATGAAGTTTGGTGAACCAAGCATGAATAGTTTCTGAGATATGGCAAGGACAAAATCCCTAAGTTGAAAATCACGTTTCCATGGAAACCGCAAAAAATAAAATTCGTAGATAATTCTAAACCCCAAAAGGCACATCTACGTATTATACTTGACATGTGTATGAAGTTTGGTGAACCTAGCATGAATAGTTTCTGAGATATGGCGAGGACAAAATCCCTAAGTTAAAAATCACGTTTCCATGGAAACCGCAAAAATGAAATTAAGTAGATAATTCTAACCCCCAAAGGCACATCTACGTATTATACTTGACATGTGTATGAAGTTTAGTGAACCTAGCATGAATTGTTTCTGAGATATGGCGAGGACAAAATCCTAAGTTAAAAATCACGTTTGCATGGAAACCGCAAAAATAAAATTAAGAGATAATTCTAACCCCCAAAAGGCACATCTCGTATTATACTTGACATGTGTATGAAGTTTGGTGAACCCACCATAAATAGTTTCTGAGATATCGTTGATTACGGACGACGGACGGACGGACCGAGACCGATTTATATCCCCGTATTACAGTACGGGGGGATAATAATAAAAAGGGAAAATCAGTTGAAGCAATAATTGTCAAAACAAGCAATTGCACATAGGGTTCTGCCCACGGCGGGTAGTGGTGGGAGGAGCCGCCCGGCACTCAAGCTAAAGAGTTAAATCGCCGACCGACAATAGACTGATGAAGATAATACTTCTATTTGCTCCTTCGCGACAAATCAAGACAATGACCACTTGGGTATTCACTTCAACTTTCTTACAATGGACCACGTCGTCATTGATTTGCTGCCATTAAACCTTCCTTGGTAACAATCTGTTGAGTCTCTATTTTTATATGATACATCATTCGTGCGGTAGAATGAAGTTACAGATTCGGTAGTGAAGCATATTCGACACATGCATCGTTCGTGCATTTTTGCTACAAGCTAATTTAACAGCGCGACGTTGGAATTGTATTTCGTCTCAAAAATGATCATCATGAGCTTACAGCAGAGTTTCTTCCCGTTAAGCGGGTATATAGCAGCGTTAGTGACAAGCGGTTATCCAATTGTCTAGTGATAGGATTGAGCTACTGGAATAAGGTTTTTCTCTCAGCACACACAGATCCACACACGCACCCATTCCCAGCCCCCGCCCCTCGCTTACCCCAGCCACCCCCCCCCACACACACACACACACACATACACACTCATTCCCAGCCCCCTCCCCTCACTCATACACACTCACATCAATATCCTCCCACAGTGAGGGGCGCCTGGCACCTGCTCACACTTGGTAATTGCTGTATTGTGCTCAGAAGGAAGGTATATGATCAAAGGTAATATCAACATCCTGTAAGTTTGGCTGGATGTTTAAGGAAGGTGTTACATCCACCACTTGCTCTACCACTGATCTTGTACTTAAACCCCGAGATGTGAACAGTGTGTTAGGATTCTCTCTTGAATGCTATGTCAGACGCTATGAATCCTCCCCTTAGCATTGTAATAAAAAAAAGCCTTTTCAATTGGAAAGTGGTCATTGGTGTGTCACTTCATTGGTCCCGACTTGACTCCCCCGACAGAAAACAGTCTTAACAGATGGCGGCGAGGATGGGATAGGAAACATCTCCTGGTTGGACCAACGATAATCAACTTGAGGGTGAGTATTTTTTATTTTACCATCCTCATTAGGTGTTGATTGTCCTTGAGCCAATTATTAGAGTGACTCCTATTATTCTGATAAAAAATAAAGTGTGGAATGGGGCGGTGTTGTGATTGAATCACTGATGATCTTTAGGCATATTGGGCGTCGTTACCACTGAATTTTTTATGGAGTTGGGTTGTACTCCTGTAAGAGGACACATTGGTGTCATTAGTCAGTGGCCCTAGTGGAGTCGGGTTGGACTCTCGTAAGAGGACGCGCGTTATGTCATTGCCTTTGAGGCATTTGGAGGTCTGGAGACCTTGAAAGATTGATAGGGCGAGGAGCGTCATTGCGGGCATTTGTTGATAGGGGCGAAGCGTCACCTGCCGTGGGTTTTGGAGTCGGGTTGGACTCTCGTCAATAGGACTTTGTCGTTACCACTGAAATTTTGTGGAGTTGGGTTGTACTCCCGTAAGAGGACACATTGGTGTCATTAGTCAGTGGCCCTAGTGGAGTTGGGTTGGACTCCCCATAAGAGGACATTGTCGTTACCATTGGTATTTGCATAGCCTGCTGTTAGCGAGTGCTGGCGAGCCTCGCTCTGTAGTTTTAGGAAAATAGAGTTGTTAGGAACTGTTTGGACCGTTTTGCCATTTTAAATAAAAAGGGAGTTTACGCTGGTAAACTTCGAGTTGTGTGAAACTGTGCTGTGTGGCGGCGGGAATGCTGAAATAGAAACCTTGGTTATTTGCCAATGTCATTGAATGCGTGAAAGTGCACTGATTGTTGTCTGTTTTGCTGTTCCGTTTTCGTGCCTGATAACTGTGTGTAAAGTTGCTGAAGCATGTGAATGTCTGCAGCGGATTTGTTATATTGTTATGCTAAGTTTGTGTGTTAGGCTGGGTTATACAGTACATTATACACCCTGCATTGTTCATTTTAGCGATATACAGTATATATGTATGTAGATAGAAAATGATATAAATTATGCGTGCATAATATAATGAACTTGTTTCGGTTCCGAACCGCAACAGTACATGAGCCCAAATACTCTTGATAGTCCATGAGCCCGAAATAAGGGACTTTTATGTAGTCAATGAACCCGAGATAAGGGGTAATGATAAAATAAACCTAATAATTACTAAAATTTTAAATACACACTGCCCTACCATTCCCTTTCGACCTGATAAAGTACAAGCACATAGTTTACCTTTTTTACCTTTGAACAACGCTTACACATGGGGGCGTAGCTACCGACAAGTATAAATAATACACATAAGCGTCTGTAGTCGATACCCATAATAGATAATAAGAGTTTTAACTGTCTGAACTAAGAATGGAGAGGGAGATATTGGCCGGTTCAGAAGGCCGCTCTGGAAGTCATACCGGGATATAGTAAAAGCAATTAAAAGCTAATCCCGTTTCCTTTGAAAGCAAACATGATTAAACTTTAGCTGAGGCTATGAACAAATGGTGGAACGGTCATAAAAAGGGCAGTGAGAAAAACAAAGGAAGCTGTGGTGTGTGTTGTCTTGAGCTATGAGAGCACTGTTTTAATGTGGCAATAATGTGGGTTGTTTTTTTAAGAGTTCGCTGTATTCCTCCGTACTTTTTAAGTAGAAAAAATAAATGCAGGCACATCTTAGTTGCAGAATGGATGGTTTGGTAGAGTGGAGGAACTGGTGGGTCTGTTCCCCAGGTGCAGATGAACGGAACCAACAACTGAGGGAAGGTGTGATCAAAAAGGATGCTTAGGAACAAAAGGGTAATTTGCTAGGGTGATGAGGTTAACACATAGGGCTGAGGGGTTACTGAGGTCTTGTAAATATGCCTGTGAAAATGGTATGTAGCATCAGAGGGATTGCGAATGGGATTTAGATTGAACTAAAGGATGGAAATGTTAAATAGAGAAGAGGGGTTTTGGCGCCAGGTGCTGGGATGTGGTACAGTGGAAGATGGAGGGCCTTGCTCAGAAGCGGGGGAAGTACTGCTCATAAGCCAGTGAGACTGAAAGCAAAATGTAAGTAGGGAAGTGGTGAAATGGAGCGGGAAGTAGGTTCTGTGTGAATAAGAGAAAAAAAGCATGAGGATATTACTGTAAATTACAGTAATTTCTGAGAGACTGTAAAGAACCATGGTGTTCATTGTTGCCAGTAGGTGTGTAGTAAAAATGTCAGAATAAAGATCCATATAAGATTAAAAAAAAAAAGGAAACAGACTAGGCAATTAAAAATATTGGGAGGTTGTTTTTGAGCCATCCCACAGCTTTCTTTGGGTAGAATGTACTATAGCATGGCAATCTCCTCAAATTGCTGAATTATATGCTTTTGCTGAAGCCTGTGAAACAATGACTGACTATAATGTGAATATCTATACAGACTCCAGATATGCCTTTGGGGTTGTATATGACTATTTGAGTTTATGGGGTAAATAGGGGCTCAAGACCAGCGTAGGGGCCCCAATACAAAATGAGGGGGGTAGTGAACAAACTACACAGAGCTGTACAGAGACCAAAACAGGTAGCAGTGTTGAAAGTAAAAGCCCACACCAATGGGACTGATCCTCACACTGAGGGTAACAGGAAGGCAGAGGAGTGGGCAAAGATTGCAGCCAGTGAAGGGAAAGTTGCCTCATTAGCGGCTTTGCAAACAGAGCAAGTGAAAAAAGGAAATGTTCTTTTAGAACTACAGCAGCTGCAACATGAAGCCCCCAGAGCTGAGAAATGGCTTTGGATGGAGAATGGTGGGAAATTGGGGCAAGACAACATTTGGAGGGGCCCTGAAGGTGCTTATGTTCTGCCCAGTAGTATGATGGGAACAATGATCCATTTATACCACTCACTAGGGCATGATGGAGTGAAGCGGATCTGCGGCACAGGGTGGCACAAACATGCTGGCATCCTAAATTGAGTGTTAACATTCACAATTATGTTACAGGTGTATGGCGTGTCCATGATGCAATCCAGGACCCACCATTAAGACTAGGATGAGACAACAGCCCGACCCACCCAGCCTTTCTAGGGAAAGACTGGGTGGCGCCTTACCATCGGTTCTCCTCTCTATGAGAGCAGGACCAACTGACCCTAACTCACTTTCTCCCTTTGAAATGCTTACAGGCCGACCCATGGGACCCCTGGAGATCTGTGCATTGGTGGTGGTGATTTGCATGTGATGGGTGACCGTCTTGTTGAATATTGCAGACATTTGTCCCAGTGTGTCTCACAGGATCACAGGACAGAACCAAACGCAGGAGAGGACAACGTGGAAATGTGCCAGGTAGAACATGGAGACCAGGTGCTGGTGAAAACCTATCAGAAGAAGACATTTGATCTATCTGGTCCGGACCACACACTGTCACACACACACAACCCCATCGGCTGCCGGGTGACTGGGATTCCAGTGTGGATCCATATCACACGTTTGAAAAATATCAGGTGGAGACACAACATGGGGCACAATAATCCCGTCTTCCGGCTCCTGGAAGCCAGTTCTTTCATTTTGTGTCTAAAGGCAGACACTGCGTTTCCGCAGTACACAAATGTGCACCAACTCAGCAGGCTGCAGCTGGACCTGGGACAACCTGAGGAGTATTAACCTGACTGGATGGGGCTCCATCCAGTGCAATAAGGACATTTGGAAGGTGACAGATTGTCATTTTTGGGGTATAAGGAACCCTGGTAAATTAGTAGGAGATCTATGTTGTAGTGTTGTTGAAGGTAGTGGATCTGGTGTATTAATCTGGAAGGATCCGAGTGTGGGTTGACACAGGATTAGGTTGGGAAGAGGCTATTAGAGTACATGAAATGTTCAATATCAATTGGAATAAATGGCAGTGGGACTGGAGGAAGATGGTTGCCCCCACTCCGATGGCCATACATGAGTATGCCCTTAAATTGAGAGGTGAGGCCCGTGCTACATGTAGCCCTCCAGGGAAGCCCGGCACATGCCCTGTAGTGTATCCTGGACCAAAAATTGGATTAGCTTCTGAAGGAGAGCCTCTGCCTGCTCTGGTTGGTGTGTCAACTCGACATTCTCATTTAATTATTAAAGTGAAACACATTATCTGGCCTAGGAATTGTTCACATTTTACAGAATTAGAACAATCTATCCAAACCCTGATCAATTTTATGTCTGGCGGTTGCCAAAATGTTATAAATATGATGTACATAGGAAAACGTAGAGATCTGCCATCAGATATTGCAGGATGGGTGGGAGCCACTGGCTCAACAGTGAATGCCATTTCAATGGCTGTAGAATCTAATAACCGTGATTGGGCTGACAATCTGTTAGCAACAGGCACAATATCGGTGGCAAAGGGAGGACTACTTTCTAACCAAGCTACTCGCCATCTTGCTTCTGCTACACATGACACTGGGGAGGTGATCACTGTTTTGCTCCAGCAGTTACCTGAAAATACTAAAACTTACGAAAAAGATTCTATTGGTAGAGCATGTGCGTGGGAGGGTGGAGGAGATGTGTTACAGATCTGGCATGGCATTCAGCATGGAGGTGGCAGCTCTGATAGGTGACCTGCTTTCGCGTCCGTGTACCAGGGTGGATTCTGCAGTCCTTCTGGAGGCTGAGTCAGCTCCTGGGTGGCGGCGGGGAGGGGTCCCTATCGATAGTCGGGGCATGTCACGATGGCGAGGACATCCGTGGTGGTGTTCTAATTCCAGTCGGGCGGAAGCCCATACTGAAAAGCACAACCCATACACCCACTTCCATTCCCATGTAACGGACATGTGTGCGAGTAATGTCAAATACATCATCACTGACAACAACAGAAACATTGCCTTTTTCGGGACACCAATGCTCTACTGTCGGAGGCTGGGTACTATGCACAGCCTCAACTGAGTCAGGACAAGCCCTATCACATTCAGTGGGACCTGAACTACAGATACAAGTATTACCTGAATCTCCTGGAGCAATAGCAGTGAGAACCAACACTACCACTTGGTGCAGGTTTAGGCCTTTATACTCTGGTCCAAAGCTTTGTGCAATGACTAACATTTCCTACTGCATTAACCCTACTGGCACTTCTATTACTATCGGCTCCATTCTAGCCGCTCCCGATGTCACCACTAACACTTCTGTTCCAGCCTTGGAGAGCTTGGTGCTGGACCACAATAATTATTTTGTGAGAGCTCTCATGGCGGTCTCTGACATAATCGACAGAATATCATACTGCAGCAAAAAAGGCAACAACTGTGACCCACTGACTAAAAGGTACAAACATTTCTGGGAGTAGTGTCCCCTGGGGACGACTTTGGGTGGTACTATCCCAGGTTGTCTGGGGACTTAGTATTGTAAGCTTTGTTTTAGTTATTTATATGTATTATAAATTAAATAGGCTAATCAGGAATGTACAGCACAGTCTAACATTTGCTAATCTGACCCATTCTCTTGAATGGTGGCCTAACCGTGTCTAAATCATGGTGGGTGGGACCTTAGCTCACCACCAATACAAAATGAGGGAATGATAGGATTGAGCTACTGGAATAAGGTTTTCTCTCAGCACACACAGATCCACACACGCACCCATTCCCAGCCCCCCCCCTCGCTTACCCCAGCCACCCCCCCCCCACACACACACACACACACACACACACACTCATTCCCAGCCCCTCCCCTCACTCATACACACTCACATCAATATCCTCCCACAGTGAGGGGCGCCTGCACCTGCTCACACTTGGTAATTGCTGTATTGTGCTCAGAAGGAAGGTATATGATCAAAGGTAATATCAACATCCTGTAAGTTTGGCTGGATGTTTAAGGGAAGGTGTTACATCCACCACTTGCTCTACCACTGATCTTGTACTTAAACCCCGAGATGTGAACAGTGTGTTAGGATTCTCTCTGAATGCTATGTCAGGCGCTATGAATCCTCCCTTAACGCATTGTAATAAAAGCCTTTTCAATTGGAAAGTGGTCATTGGTGTGTCACTTCATTGGTCCCGACTTGACTCCACGACAGAAAACAGTCTTAACACTAGTCAACCTGAAATAGATCCGGAAAACCAAGACCACTAACAGCGTTGTCCGGTTCGACAGCCAAAATCCCGGCAGTCTTTATCAGTTTAAATTAGTTTAAATTTATTAGTTTAAAGTAGTTTAAAGCCAAAAATGTATTTACTTCCTCTGCTATGGATGCAACTATTTTGGTCATATGTAAGGCCTGCCGCGCGGAAGTTTTACGAATCTCGTACGGGCGAGAACGTGAATCCTTATTTATAACAAACTGCGGCAAACAACCTAGAAATAGACCGCGCACTGCAATAAATTCATCAGTTGACGTGAAGATGGCCACATCGGCCGAAACTGTTGTACAATAAGTTATTGTGAGCTGATTTAGCAGCGTGCGGACATTTCATTTTGAGTTTTGATGCACATGTTTGCCCTGCACCTGTTGTAATACTTGGATGTGCGTGTAACCACTTGGAACTGCAGAAGGCGCAAGGACCCAGGCAAATTTGATTACAAGCCATGAAAGGTTATCACAGCCAGGTTGTTCTTTTGGCAAAAATCATAGTAATGCCACAATGTGGGAAGACACCGGCACGTTGCTTAGTGGGAATTTTCAGGAGAGGGTGGGTCATAAACCGTTTCATCTCTTACCATTTTATAAGCAGTGACACAGCTGGGGCTGCAAAGCTTCTTGTTGGCCCCCTCTATCTGCAGCATGTGACACATGCCATGGCCACTGTAGCAGTAGCCCCCGCAGTTCTCACAGCAGTTCATAGTCAGGTTGTTGGACAGCCGGAAGCGGGTGAAGCAGGAATCACTGCACAGCTTGTGCACGGTTCCCTGGTAGTTCACTTCATGTCGAATCTGGAAGGATCAGTGGAGTGGGGTGGAAGACAAGAATACTATGATGCCTTAAAGCTCACTAAAGCTCATCTCAGGTATGCTTAGTTCATAGCATTGTCAGTTACATTATATAATGACACATCTACTTAGTGCCCTTAGCTTCCATCTGGAGACATTTCTGTCGTTCACATCAAAGGGCAGATCAAAAAAAAATAACAGGGAAAGTTCCTGACTAGATGAGGAAACAGGCTTATGAATGCCCTTATGTGAAACATACACTGATGAACTGGGTTTCAAGGATCGTATAACATAATTGTGAAATGCTGTACCATCATCAAATTTAAAGGGGACCTATTTTGCTATATTTCCAAGGTTATATTTTGATCTTGGACTCCCCTAGAGTACTCCTGACCGTTCAAAGTCCAAAACAGGGTCCTTATTTAGCTCATACTGCCATCCTCAAAAAACCCCATTTGTAGTGTCTGCCTGAAACGCCTCGTTGTGGTGGCTCTTCCGCTATGGCCCCCACTCCCCGTGTGCCCACTTTCTTCTGACTGGCCAGCTCTGTGGAGGGCGGATCTAGGCGGGACGAGGCAGCAGAACACAGTTTTCTGGGTCCGCCTCCCCAGAGTGAAACTGAGACGTGTCAGCCATCTGAGAAGGAATCGACGGGCAAATTCCGCAAACAAATGCAGTACATGTGTATAGATCTGATGAAATGAACTTGTTCTAATAAACGCAAAAAAGCGAAAGTGGAGGACGAAAGTAAAATCTGGCAGCTCAAGCTCGAATCTGCTGTCTACCTCGGCTACTATGGTGAGTACACGGTGTTTCTACTCTATAGCTAGGATTGAGGGAAAGCTAGAATCCACCCCATCTAGACACATTTGTAGAACGGGTCGACATACCCAAGTGTAGACCGGAGACCATAGAAATCCGGTGGGTCTGAGTTTAGAGGGAAACATGGACAGTGAGGAGCAGCAAAAAGTGGACCAACAACTTATGGACTGCTTCAGTGTGTATTATAAAGACCTGCTGGTTCGTGTGCATAGCTGTGCTGTGTCGTTAGCGTGGAGTAACAAACAGCTTCTGTGCTGGTATATGACGAAGGCGCGAGTAAGCTCCAGGCTAAATGGCCTTTTCGGAAATTGCCCGTGGTAATGGTTTACTTATTGCGTCGGAATGACCAGCGTTTGCTCGTGGAAAATGGGCGCGATAAGCCGCTTTCACACCGGACGCGAAATGAATTTTTCGCGCAACAGATTACATTCAAAGTCAATGCATTGTCTTTGCATTTACTTTGAATGTAATCTGTCGAGCGAAAAATTAGTTTCGTGTCCGGTGTGAAAGCGGCTTGACATGCCCATAACACGTATATTGGCGTCTTTGCATTGACTTTGAATGTAGCTAATCTGTCACGCGAAAAATTAGTTTCGCGTCCGGTGTGACAGCAGCTTAACGCGTCCATAACGCGTGTATTCGAGTCTTTGCATTGACTTTGAATAATCTGTCCCGCGAAAAATTTGTTTCATGTCCGGTGTGAAAGCTGCTTAACGCGCCCGTAACGCGTGCATTCGCGTCTTTGCATTGACTTTGAATGTAGCTAATCTGTCGCACGAAAAATTAGTTTCGCGTCCGGTGTGAAAGCGGCTTGACGTGCCCATAACGCGTGTATTCGCGTCTTTGCATTGACTTTGAATGTAATCTGTGGCGCGAAAAAATTAGTTTTCGGTGTAAAGTCCGCCTGTATTCGCGTCTTTGCATTGACTTTGAATGTAGCGTCCCATAAAATTAGTTTCAAGGTCCGGTGTATTAACGCGGTATTCGCGTCTTTGCATTGACTTTGAATGTAATCTGTCCTGCGAAAAAAAATTTGTTTCTGCTTAACGCGCCCTCCGCCTGTATGTCTTTGCAAAATGTAATCTGTCTTTTGTTTCAAGGTGGATAGATAGTAGCTAGAGAGAGCTCGGTTATGGTATGAACATAATACAGGTTTTACAGAACGTAAGTTCCGTTAGCGTGGACAAGTTGCTTATATGGAGCTAGTGAATCGATCACTTCTACAGGAAAGAATTTCCTATTTAATCTCTGCCTTTTTCAGCTTTTTATTAGCCACATTATTTTCTAAAAGGGGATGAAATTATGTCACGGTAGTGCAGAGAAATCGTTTGTTATACCAGACATGTTAGAGCTTCTGCGTTTCGCGATTGCTTTCACGGTAGAATCAGAGAGCTAGCCCAGATATTGGAAGTATCCTGCTGATTCCAGTCATGGATAAGTGAAGCGATCACAAGCAGCCGTAAACAAACCCAAACACGTATCCCACGCTCTGCAAAACCTACGTCTGGTCTAACTGCAGCCTTTTCAGCCCAACTTTGCGGACACATACAGCACCTCTCCGGTTAGCTTTAACTGTAGTGGCTACAATCGGGCAATGTTATGATGAAATTGCCACATTGATGCTTACCGAAGTAACACAAGCATACCAATCAGAATTACTGCATATAAATGAACCAGGAGCATTTTTAATTAGCACGGCGGCACGCAAACTAACATGCAGTAGCTGGTTACCGAGTGATCATAACAACCACAGAGACAAACCCTTGCAATACAGGTTTTACAGACAGCAAGTTCCGTTACCGTGGACAGTTGTACCAAGCATCCAAATTACAAACAAGTATAAAAAGTTAGCTTCAAATGAGGTTTATGTTCACACACCTTCTGTAGAATTTCCCCTGATATTACTCCATGCATATTTAGGACACAAACATTAGCAACAGTAACTTGGCTACGTTAGCCGCTGTGCTACAGCCACAATCAACTGGCCATCACGTCAGGTTGGCTTATGCAGTAAAAGCAACTTACAGCTTCTGTGTCTGTGAGTCAAGGACAGTCGCGACCAATACAGGCTTTATCTTCAGGTATTTTACAAAGCCTGCATTTGAGGCCAGCTGTTAGTGCTAACTATCGCTAGCAGTCCTGCTAGCCACCCGTAACACGTTAGCTTCACTTACATTACACTTACATTATTTGCTGTTATATCATTACTTACAGCTTGTGGCTCCAAGCGCTTGATCGATGCAACTGCTTCAGGTTTGAGAAGCAGCTGAAACGCTTATCCTGTGTCGAATTATCCTTTATTGACAAAGCTGTCTTTGGTGAAATGCTGAGCACAAACGGCTAACGTTCCCTTTGGCTGTGGCTGTTTGCTGCCAGCAAACAAAAAAAGCTACCCACTGATTTCTGGTGGCATCGTCCTTTCGAAGAGAAATAGGTGCTTTTCCTCACGTCCAAAAGTAAACGGGCATGCATCTTTGGGAGAGATACTGACAAAACTGCACCTCAAATGATCTGCGGTTCTTCTTTTGTATTTCCAAAAGTGTAGACCCTACTAAGGCATAGTATGATCTGCCATTGTTAGTGCCTGCTAGAATAGTTTACAGTGTGGGCAGGTCCAGCGCCGTGATTGGCTCTGGCTAGGTCTGTACTAATTGGACGGCACAACCTGACGTCAGGTTTTGCCCAGATCTCGCGAAGATCTCGGGACGAGCTGTTCAGAGAGGAAATCACGTTCACGGCATCACGTTCTTGGATTATGGCAAAACCTCTATCTTATGTTTAGAAACTTTTCAGAGGTTGAGTATGGACAACCAACATTATAACATTACTAATATGTATTAAAAGAAGGATCAGCAAAATAGGTCCCATTTAAAAAAGGGTGGAATCTCTCAATGCAGAAAGCAACATCTTCCAAACCCTGACCAATAAATCAATTGCAGCATCACACACACAGGCATGCATAAACACTTGAACATTCACACTCCCGGTCCACTAATCGCAGTGAAACTTACAACGGCCATATTGTTGCACACACTACACTTGATGGTCACACCTTCCGATGACAGTGTGGAGACGGCAGTCTTCCTCTTAAAGTCAAATGAAGATAGGCAGGCCTGGCTGCAAAAGTCCTTCACTGTCCCAGCCATATCCACAGGGGCAATAATCACATCCTTGGGGTTGTCAATGTCCCTGTTCAGAAGCAGAAGTATAGGACCAATAAGTGAGATGTGGGCGACAAGCAATTATATGGGAAAGCCAAGTTAACGGAGTTTTCAGCCATCACAATGTGATGGCCAGACAGCTAATCAAATGGGTTTTCCCCAGAAGCCCTTAACTCTTTCCCAACGGCACTGACTGCCAATTTCCCTTCAGATATGACTGGCGAGACAGGTTATCAAACTTTCCGCAATTGAATTTCTTATTAAAATGAATCACTTCAAGTTCTATGCCAAAAAAAAGCAGAGAATCTGCTAATTCCGACGATACCCAAATTTGGAAATGTACGGTCATCGTCGGAATTGTTTGACTCCTCGAAGCCCATGATATTTTCCAGAAAAATCCTTTGTTTACAATCGCTGACACACCCTGAACGTTGTTCATACATCGCAACCCGTTGCATTTTCGTTCCTCACAACTCAAAGAACATCAATAAAAATGGCAGAAAGTGACACTGAAATGGTATCGATTATGCATGCTGAGGAAGAGTTGGAGCTAAATAGTAGTCCATTAGAGTTTTCTAGTGGAAATTCTTCAGAATAGAGATATATAGTCAGATGAAGAACAGTCAATGACATTAAAAAATACAATAGTTTTTATTTTTTTTAATTTAGCATCTCCAATCCCACCCAAATCTGGAATGTCCAATTGGGGAACTATGTACAAGGCTTTTCGCATATGCGGCCCCCTATTGCCAACTCAGGAGAGTGAGACAGCTCTTGGCTCTCCTCCGAAGCACGCGTCCGTCGCCACCTTATACACTCATTAGTCAAAACCTCTCAAGCTCAGAACGAGGGCGGAGGATACCCAAACATGAACGAGCTTAGAATCTTCCTAACGAGCGCCCGTCTGGCCAACAGGAGGCGCCTGAGAACTTGTTATTTACAATACCCTATCCCGGCAAACCCTTCCCAATTTGCATCCCTGTAGCCCATTGGCCAATTGCACGCTACTCTGAAAAGAGGTGCCGACCACTGCCGGCTGGTACGAGGCGGGAATCGAACCCCCGCCGTGATAGTCACTTCTGCTTTGCAACGCGATGCTTTACCAAGTGACCTATCCGGCAGCTCCAAAATACAATGTTTTAATGAATTTTTCTGTGTGGCATCGTTTTTCCTTTCGTATTTCGTCCTCATGTCAGCCAATTGGGAAAGAGTTAAAGAACATAATTTCTATAAACCATTAACACTCCATCCTTCATCATGAGCACTCCGATTAAAAGTTTGTGCCTGTGCCCACAACCTTATTTTCTTCAAAGAAAGAATTCACACGAAAAGCACACAGTAGCTTCATGGACTGTCCTGACCAAGGCTAAGTCCGAGGAAAGTACAGAACACTCAAAGCGGTCCCAGTCAGAGATCACAGTCACTCATCTGTGGCAGAAAAGATAATGATGACATCTGATTCAACGTCAATCAATTTACGTTTAAATTAAAACAGGATAGAGTGACCGTTACTTTCGGCAGTAGTGGCAGATCTTCTTCAGTATGGACTTTATGGTTGGCAGAGTGTAGCTGGTCAGGCAGATGGTGGAGCAGAACAGCTGTGAAGAGCCCTTGCGCTGGTAGGCAGTCTGCCCCTTGAGAAGCACCTTCTTACAGCCTGAGCAGGACACGCGCACTGCACTCAGAGGAGCTAAGGGGGGCACAGTGGAGGGGGGCGGGGGCGGGGCCGGGGCCGGGGCTGGGGCCTGGGGTGCAGTCAGGGTGACTGTCTTAGGGGGAGCTGCTGCCTCCTTAACAGGCTGGGCGACTGAAGCTGGAGCTGAAAGACAGCAAAACCGAAATGGGAGCGTGTGGCATTGAGACCAAAAATTTCCGACCGCCTTATAAAGCACCGCAACAAACTGACTGATAATGGACAGTCCATCCCCTCCACACATACGCTCGGCGCTGAGCGTCCCAAGAGCCCTCTCACCTGCAGGGGCTGCATTTCCCCCCACAGAGAAAACAGCACTAATCTTCAGCTCCTCAGAGGTCTTGTGCTGCAAGCCAAACTCCTGGAATGAGACACATTAAAGCAGAGTCCGTTTAATCTTAAGCTATACTACATGCAGAAAGTCCATGTTCAGGCAGTCATTATTCCAATAAGGTGACCCAACCCTCTCTGACTTGAAAGGTTACATTTGCAAATAAATGTTAAATTTAATTCTAAAAAGTCACAAACCATATCAAAAAAGTAATGCAAACAGGCAGAGAGAGGCAAAGTTAAGTGGTAGAGAGAGAAACCCAGCAGGCCCATTAGGCAGCAGCTGTATGCTGACCTCTGTGGTGTCAGGCTCATCCTTGATTCCCCCAGCAGTACTCTGGGGAACTAGGGCGCGGTCGTACTCCTCGTCCATGGGTTCATCTTTAATCTTCACAGGTGGGGAGACGGACTCTCTCGCAGAGTCACTCATCTCAACCTCCTGAGAACAGAAGAAGAAAAGAGTCTGAGCCTGAGAAATGGTGCATAATGTGAACCGCTGCCTGAGCCAATTTAAGCAGAACAGGTATACAGTGTTTGATATTTTTGAAAAAAATACCTTTCAAAATTTAGAGACCACACTTTTAAAACCAAGTCACATTTGCCTTAGCTATAAAACACAAACTGCTTGTTGTAAATAAATGTTTTATCCACACAGTGCTCCATTGGACTGGACTGCAACATAGGACAAATTTCTGAGCTCCAAATGTCTTTTGTGAAACTTACTGCAATGACATCTAGTAGGCAATCCAAGATTTCCTGACAGCCTGTGTAACTGAGGAATGGTTGTTTCAGAAATACACTGATTGCTTGACAAAGTGTAAGATGGCTCCTGGCCATTCCATTAAGCGTTGAAAGCCAATGTTGCCAACCACCAACAAATCATGGTTATTCCAAAGTGAGAAACTCTGGCAATTTGGGTATAAGTTTGTCTGCCTTTGTGTTGTCTGGGGGGCAAATCCACCTTAAGTCCCCAGATTTCAGGAAAATATTCTAACTATCACAGACTTGCTTCATACCGAACAAAAATAATGCCATTATGCCCAGTAGACAGTATGCACAATTTCAACCTTGTGTCTTCATTAGTTTTTTGAGATATTGGGACTTAAAAAGGGGTGTAGCCCCAATTTTACAGGAAAAACAAGTACTCAAGAGAAAACTGTGAAGTTTGATAAGTCATGACTTCTGAATCATTTATGTTAGATGCATGACATTTTCAGGGATTATTCTCAGGTACAGGAGGTCTTTAACTCCAATAACAGAAGATCCAAAGTTGCACCAATGACAATTTATGACTTGGAAAAAAGCTGTAAAATAAACAAAAAAAAGTCCTGTTGCACTTCGAAGCAACTTTAGCCCTCTATCTCCACACTGAAGCATATCAGATCTTTCAAATTTAGCATTCATAACTCCCACTGTAGTAGTATTTTGGGTCATTCCATGTCAATTCAACAAATTTCAGAAAATTTCCCCACCTGACCATCTCAGATTTATGTTAAAAAAAAATTCACACCAAGGCCATGTACTTAATAGGATATGTGCAACATTTCAGTTAAATATCTTCTTTAGTTTTGACAAAAAAAATTAATAAAGATGGCAACGTTTTGCTGATTTTCGCACTCCTTTTTGCAACGTCAAATAAAAGTGGATTTTTAGGAGGCAATATCTCTAATTAAATCAATGCCATGGGCTCAAAAATTCCAGTGTAGCATCTATGCCCTATCTATGAAACACATTTTCAATGGCAAATATGTTTTTATTAGGGAGCTGTGGCTGTTTGAAATTGCTAATTTATTTGACGAAGTTGTCTGTGACACCAACTTTGAAGGCCAATTATGACCAAAGTTATGCAGGTAGAGAGCTGATTTTTTCTGGGCAAGCTCTCCTCACATTGTGCTATTGGTACAATAAACAGCAAGCATGTCAATTTTATGGTTGTCCAGAAAATACACAGCAAAATCCTAAAAAAGCCAAAATTTCCTGAAATTTGTCATCAAATTGCAGAGGTGTGACAACCTGTAAATTCTTGAAATCTTCACCATCTTAAAGCTTACATTCTTGGCCATCTTTGTTTCAAAGGTGGTTGTGGTGCAACGCTTCATTAAACAGTTATGAATTTTTTAGTAACGCCTTGTAAATGCTCGTTTTTCATTGTTTCTATGTGATTCCTTGCATATTGCAGGAGTTTCTGAGGCTGTAATCATAACATCAGACAACAGAAAGTCACTTAAAGATCTGCAATATTTAGATACATTGGTTATAGTACAATATATAGGTCAGGAAATGCCATATCAAACTTGTATATATGAAATTTATTTAGCAAAATACATTATAGCCACATCATTACTTCGTCCAAACATTCATATCTATCATGGTCAATACAGTATACATTAGATTACTCATTTCAAGTTCATCAAAAACAGTTTTGCTGAATTAACAGATTCCTCATTTAAGGTATATCTGCATCCCGTGGCAGTTGTGGGTGCTGGCATCTTAGTGATGACATGCTGTACAGGTACCCAGCAAACATCCCTCTGTGTGGCCAGTAAAAACTTCTTGCTGGTCCACGTGGGTGCATGAATTGCACCTGTACATCACTGTTGAAATCTGATGTATCCCTTACACTGCCAGCCCACCAATGGCGATCATACATACAGATGATGTACTGGCCAGGTGTAAAATCTGACAATTTGTCCAAACAATTCTGTGCCTGTGTGTAAAAGGACAAATCATCAAATTTGACTGAAAATCCAGGTGCTCCTGACACCCTGCTGACTTGCAGCTTTGATCCTGTTGGTTGAAAACAGTGATTATCACGGGTACCTGGGACTGTGGTAGCCTTCTGGAATCGTCGTTCCTGTTGGTTTGACATAGCCTCGATGCACTCTCTTGAGACCCACATAGTGTGTATTCCTGGAATGTGAGACTTTGCCCATGAAAAGAGATCATTGGGTGTCAAGATCTGATGTGATGTCGTAGCCTGTAGGCTGGCTCTGGCAGCCTCTCTTTTGCTAGTCCCACCTATCCCGTCGCATGGGGACTTTCCGTGTGAGGTTGCGAAGAAGTGCCACTCTGCAGCAACACCAAAATCATTTTGATGATGCATTAGATTGCTGAAGTTCTTATAGTTTTTATACTGAGAGGCTGTGCCGTCTGAAAAGTAGTAAACCTTTCTCAAGGTAGGAGAAAGGGTTTTCAGATATTCCATAACTTTACAAATAAATGTATGCACAGCAATAGAGTTGTGTTTTAGACAATCGCCAATTATACAAATACTTGAGCACTGAAGTTTTACTGTGTCATCAACTTGAACGCGCTGGTATACTGCGAATGGATGCAATGTACACTGGGCATTGTTCCAATGTTGCCCCTGGGCAGCATCTTGGACAAGATATGTATAATTTTCTGCAAAGTCTAGTAATACGATACACTCATCTTCCTCTAAGTTCTCTTTGAGATTCCTCAGGTATTCACTTTGATGTTTGGCGATATAATGGTGAGAAGATAATTTGTTAATTTTCTCCACCAAGTTATCAATGTAGTCTGACCTTGTGTCTGTGTGTTCAACAAGCGTAGTCCTGTCAACAGTCACCCATTGTTTGTAGATTATGTTCTTTACTTCGTCACTAATCATTTTATTGATGTAATCTGCCAGCTTTTGTTCCCCTGGACAATCTTCACACCTGTGCAGCATACAGTCTAAATTATCCGTTGAGCACACAATTTGTTTGAGAAGCTCACCGCTGGTGATTTTGGCATCTTGATTTTGGGGAAAAGATGAAAGCATTAGTTTAACATTCTGGTGGTATGTGCACACGCAGACAGAATGTGTGCCTCTCGCCCCAACTGTAACACACTCCTTGGGTCTAAGCATGAAGAATTTGGATATGCAAATTTTGATTTCTGGGTACTTTTCCTTAAACAGCTGGTATGCTTCATTTAGATTCATCAAAATTAGCCTCTTTTGTTTTTGAACTTTTTGGTCTCCTTCTTGAACACTGACAGTCTTTTTTACCCGGCATAATTCTGGAAATATCATCTTCATAATAGAAATTTACAACTTTGGTGATCACGTCCTGAGGCAAAGGTTTCCCAGCAGCTGGTTTGACATCAGGCAAAATGCCACGTCTGTCCCCAAGTTGTCTTGATTGTCGAACTGCGTAGTTTGTAACCCCAAATTCCTCAGCTGTTTTAGCAATTGTCCAACTCTTAGGTGCCAATGTTAACAACTTGATGTTTTCCTGCTTTTTATCTGTTACTTTTAATTTCTCTTTAAGTGATTCCACAAGAAATTCACTATCAGTCTCAACTGATCCTATAGCAGTGGCAGCGGTCTCCTCAGTTACAGGTGAAGTGGATGGTGCCCCCATTCCCTGACACAACATTTCTTTGGTTTTTTCTTGTACTTGTTTCGCTTTCTTTTCAACATAGGAAACACTGTCTCTGGCACTTACTTTGGAAATTTTGCATGGGGATAGTCCTATGGCTTGAAGACTGTGATCAAGTTTGAGGCTGACATCAGCAACTGGGATGAATTCATCATCATTTTCGGTATCCAAGGTCGGCTCAGCTGATGCGCCAGTGCTTTTACGTTTCCTGCAGTTTGCACAGATCTTCATCCCTGCTTTCACCGAGGAAATGTTCATGTTGTTCACATCCTCCATGGTAACAATCCTCAGACTCTTTCGCCTTGGTGCAGAGTGTTCATCATATGGGTTGCAACAGACCTTTTGTAGTGAGGAATACACATCCAAAAAGAACTTTTTGTGATGCAGACAAACAGTTGCATCACCAGCTAGTTCAGTTATTGAGCTTCTGTGCTTCAACATCAATTGATCTTCATTGGCAAGAGAGCTGACAGGAATCAACTGCATCTGTCTGAAAGTAAGAGGAAGAAACTGTTAAATCAAATGAAAGTCAGCACCTCAAAGATCATATAATTTAAATGAAGCAATACAACTAGTATACTGTTGATAAACATAATTAAAGAGTCAATTTACTGATCACCAAAACTATAAAAGAAATACTTACATTTTCAGTTTCTTAGTGTGGTCCAACTTGTGGCAATTTTCTGTACAAGACAGTGTAATCCCAATGGTGCATGGATCCATGTTGACTCTTTGACTGATTTCTGTGATCTAATTTCTGCTTGCTTACACAACTTTTTATACTCATCCCAGTGATCATGTGCAAACTTGAAAATTAATCTGATGTCATCGGTGGCAAGAGTGCTCAGATTTGGACTTGCCTCTCACTGAGACATGTTGAAACATGTTAACAAAACGGATGAATGATGACATAATCTCAACCATTGGATGGCATTGGAGGACTTACAAATTGTTTATTTCCCCAAATTGACATTTATAATTGTGCATACAATAGTAGTTTAATTAAAGTGTTCCTAATTTTGATAAATGACCTGCTATAAAATAGAATTAGCCCAGGATGTAAAAAGGTTGATACTTGTAAGCACCCATTTCTCTGCCAGATTCGCATAATTATATAGGAAAATTCATGTTTGTGCTCAATATATCTTTTGACAGAGAAATACATATGCAGGTTTGAACCCCCTCTGCGGTTTTTGTTATCCCATGGGACATGAAATTGCGGCACATTGTATCCAGTGTTCTACACTGGAAAAGACAGAGAAACCCCAAAGGAACAGGGAACACCTTGGTGTGGACTTTCAGACACCAATGGTTGTTAGGATCAGATCTCAAATTTGTATTAACATTAAAAAACAGTTGAAAAACGAGCGTTTATAAGGTGTTACTAAAAAATTCATAACTATTTAATGAAGAGTTGCACCACAACCACCTTTGAACCAAAGATAGCCAAGAATATAAGCTTTAAGATGGTGAAGATTTCAAGAATTTACAGGTTGTCACACCTCGGCAATTTGATGTCAAATTTCAGGAAATTTTGGCTTTTTTAGGATTTTGCTG
Source organism: Gymnothorax javanicus (assembly GCA_029692085.1). Classification (NCBI taxonomy): domain Eukaryota; kingdom Metazoa; phylum Chordata; class Actinopteri; order Anguilliformes; family Muraenidae; genus Gymnothorax; species Gymnothorax javanicus. The sequence goes on along the minus strand of CM056197.1, from coordinate 77,458,716 downwards.
TGTATTTTCTGGACAACCATAAAATTGACATGCTTGCTGTTTATTGTACCAATAGCACTATGTGAGGAGAGTTTGCCCAGAAAAAAATCAGCTCTCTACCTGCATAACTTTGGTCATAAAGGGCCTTCAAAGTTGGTGTCACAGACAACTTCATCAAATAAATTAGCATTTTCAAACTGCCATAGCTCCCTCAAGAAAAAGAGAAAAGCCATTGAAAATGTGCTTGCCTAGTTTACTGGGCCTAGATGCTACACTGTGGACGATTTTGAGGCAATGGCATAAGTATAACAGGAGATATTGCCTCCTAAAAACTCCCTTTTATTTGACGTTGCAAAAACGAGTGTGAAAATTCGCACAACACTACCATCTTTATTATTTTTTTCTGCCAAAACGAATAAACATATTTAACTGAAATTTGGCACGCATCCTATTAAGTATATTACCTTTCTGTGATAATTTTTTTAGACAAATCTGAGATGGTCAGGTGGGAGGCATTTGTTGAATTGACATGGAATGACCGTTTTGGCAACTATGTATTGGTTTGAAATAATCAAACTTTTTGATTTATAGGACATTGAAAATGAAAAAAAAAAATCATTTTATACCCATGTTTCAAATACATATGGGTCATTCCATCTCATATCACCCAATGGGTCCCAGGTCACCCTCTCAGATTCCCCTAAAAAAGCATGTGTTCCGATATCAAACTTACGACAAAATCCCAAGTATTAGGTTTGATCTTAAATAGTTTTGAAACTACAGACCTTTGAAATTTCAATTAACCCATAATGACCACTGTTACACCTTGGGACACGGCACATTTTAACCTCTGTAACCCAAGTGAATGTGTTACTGTGACTAAGCTGCCATAGGTTAATCAAAGGAAGTAACTCGCATCCAGGGGAAGTGTTTATGAGAGTAGTCTTACAGGAGTGTTGGGGGCCACCATTTGCATTAATTTCTTGAATCTGTAACGGCACTATGCAACACTGATAGGTGAGTGTGCAATTTTTTTCTGAGACAAATTTTTATAAAACACTAAGAACAAAAATGGGAGATTATAGCATTATGCAAATATTTTTCTCAGAATTTTTTTTTTATGCTTTAAACGATCTGTGTACATTCGTAGTGGGACATACATATTTAGACTCCGTGATGAAAAAATGATTTTTCACCAGAGTTCAAGCATTACACGTTCATTGTACACCGTATCCAATGATAAAAATGTAACCTTTACTTTGAAAAGAAATTTGGGTATTAGTGGGTTAATTTTAAGCATTTTTCCAAAAGAGCCTTTTGGTCCATCTTCACATATGAATAACTCCCATTGTCTGAAATGTTCAGCTTTGAAATTCTGACTTGGGCTAACTTTTTCCATAGAATGTGAAATCGGTTCTTGAGTATCTGGTGTACTTTTCCTCACACAAAGCCCTAAAATGGCCAAAAATCCAAAATGTAACAAAGCATAACCCCCTTTCAGTGCTTTTTAATCTATCCCTATGCTAGATAAAGCACTCAGATTTTTCCCCCTATAATTTATGACATATCAGGTCATGTTTATCAAGTCACTGCATTTATTACGGTTTTTGGAGTGAAAGAATAATTTTCAGATATCTGCTCAATTCTTCAGTTTCCTAAAAATGACTAATTCTTCATGTTCACAGATGAACATGTGGGCAGTTATCATTTTCATATTTTTACCATGCATTGTAATAAATCTGATGAGGAGATAATATGGTGTTGTTTTTGAGCTTCTCTCACAAGTTATCAATTTTTAATGAAGTAACTCCCATGCCTGTTGCTAAAGAAATTCAAACAATTCAAAAATATTTTTACATAATTGACAGTTTTAGAACTGTCACACAGACTTATTTTCATAAGAGGAACATAACACTCATTCAAAAGTAAATTCAAAACTATGAAAACAACATTGTTCCAGTTCCAGCATATTTATTGATTGTAAAAACACATTATTAGCAGTACCGGATACCAACAGTATGAACTAATGCTATAAATAGCAGTTAAGAAGATACAAAGGGTCAGTCAATATCTCTACCAAGTCAGCATTCTACTAAATGCTAAGTTTGGTTCCACCAAATAAGTTTATCATGGTCCAAATTTTGCAAAGTACTTTAACTCTTCAGTTTATCACGATGAAGACCCTACATCAGTGTTACATAACACAATGAAATGTATAACATATATAATCTACCACACATGTACTTTAATGCACATGGCAATACTAACTGATCAACTTTGCACATATGTTGGAAAGACTGTCTGAATTTTGTTCAAGTCACCAGAGCTAATAGTGTAATTGTGAGCACCACTCCCTTGAGCACTAGACGCATTGATAGTGCACATGACATCTTGAAATGGTGTCCAGCATTTCTTTTCTAGACCTTGAAGGCCATGAAAATGCATAGTTCCTGGACCTTTGCATGAAGTTGACCTCAGCTGGCACTTTAACTCCAGAATTATTGTTAAAAAAGCTATGCAGCGGCCTCTCTTTCTTCGTAAACTGAAAGATTTTACGAAAACTCGTCAGATTTTAACTAATTTCTATTGGTGCATTATTGAGAGTATCCTCGCCACTTCTCTCATAGTGTGGTTTGGTAACCTAACTGCACAGGACCGTAAATCCCTAACAAGGTTAATTAATTTGGCTCAAAAAATCACTGGTACCGACCTACATGGTCTTGATGAGCTCTACAACTCAAGACTTCTGGCTCGAGCTTTAAAGATTGTTGGCGACACTAGTCACCCTGCTTCTAGTCTTTTTGCTTACCTCCCTTCTGGCAGATGGTGCCGTTCCATTAAATGTTCTACCTCTCCTGTGCTGTGCGTAGCTTAAATAATCTTTAATGGCATACCTGAATCCGGCTTAGCGCCTGCACGCTCGGGTTTTAAATGTGTGTATTTATTATTTATTACTTTTTACTATTATACTTTTAAAAGGATGCCAAACAGGAGTACTCTTTCATTTTGAACTTATAGACTTTCTTTGCATTTTTATTTATGATTTCAGAAAAATGTTTCATTTTTATACATATATTTTTCTAGATGACTGTGGGTCCATCTCTGGTGGCATTGTCCCTTTTGTTCTTTTTTTGTACCTACCTGTTTCTATTTTTTATTTTACCCATTCTAAATTGTGTCTGCGATCTTTCATGTTTTGTAAACTCTCGCAACCGTTTTCCAATGTGGTTTTCTCAACTGCAAATGGCAAATAAACTGACTCTGACTCTCTGACTCTGAAGTTGACAAGAACATCTGAGTGCTCATCTGATATTTCCCCACACACCAATGTCCATCATAAATGCTGCTACGTATTTGCCTGGTTGATATTCTTCCCAGGTTTCAGTAATCCGTTTTTCAGGTTGACCACCTAGTTTCACAACAGTGTACACATCAAGGGAAACTCTTCTCATCAAGCTTATTTCCTGGAAATGGAATTAAATTGATGTGATCTTCCACCAGCTACTGTCTTAAAAGGTTCAAACCTCTCAGCTGATTTGAATACGACAGAATTTTCTTGTACTTGACCCTTTGCAAAAAAGAAAAATTCAATACCACGTATGCCTTCACATTTTGGTACTTTTCCACAACTGCAGGCAAGGACCTCAGTGATAAATGCTTGGACTACAACAGTGTTATGCTTCAAAGAATCTGGTTTCACACACGTTAATGCACTTTCGATATGAAGTTGCGGCATCCCAGATGGACATTACATCAGGATGCCCTGTGTGCTTGGGAGTTATTCCAATGATGCCCCAGTACAGCACACTGACTTACAAATGCATAATTTTCAGCAAAGTCAAGTAGGATAATTGCTGTAGGGCAATCAGCCTTTTCTTAACATGTATTTAAAGCTGCAGACTGGCATTTGGATAGGAAACTGTCTAAGGCAAGCTTGCTGAATGTTTCGCACATAATACCAATGAAGTCAGCTGCTGACCGTTCAAGAGAGACAAGTGTAGTTTTATCGGTGTGCACTAACTGCTTACGCTTAATAGAGTTTCCAAGATCAAACGCATGGGCATCCAACAGGTCCTTGAGGTACTCTATCAAAGCCTCTCTGCCCGGACACTCATAGGGATGTAATTAACAATCTCAATTTTCTAAACCATACACAAGTTTAGAAAGCACATCACAATAACCAACATTAACTGGTTATGTACCAAAAACTATTTTGCATTCTGATGATGCTGGTAGACACAGTGAGTGTACCTCAGGGCCCACACTAACACACCATTTTGGTTGTAAATCGCAAAACTTAGAAAAATCCCATCTTTTCAACACTGCGATCTTGAAAAGCAAAAAACAATTCATTCAAACGAACCATCAACAAACGTTTCTGCTTCTGAATTTTACCTTGATCTGTTTTGATGGACACATAATCCTTCTTACCAGGACTAACTCTGGAAAATTCATCCATTTCGCAAAACTTTTTGTATCTGCTGAGATGGGATGGCCACATTGCCTGGCTGGCTCAGCCAATATATCTTTCTCTTTCTTTAATGATCTAGCACATCTCACCACATATTCATTTACACCAAAGGTTTCCTGAACCTTCTGCTTTCTCCAGCTATCGGGCACTTAAGTTAACAAATGAATTTTCTCTTTCCTAGATGAAATTTTACATTTCATTCGAGCAATTTGAACACAATTTTTGTCCAGGTACTAGGCCAAGGAGTTCCGCAGTCTTCATTTACAGAGCGCAACAATCCTGCAAAATCCATAAAATAGGCCCATTATTTAGAATATTGCTTGCGAATTTCTTGGAATTTGCATTCTGTTCAAAAAGGCTCTGATGAAGTTTAATATATGACAAAGTATCCACTTGTGTAACAGAACAAAGAAAATACACCAGATGACAGCTGGAGCCCTTAAAATGACATGGCAAATTATTTTCAGAAAATTATATATTAAAATGGCACTTATGAGTTTATCTGCATCTTATGGATTGTTCTTGGATCCACACAAGAACGCTGAAGGCTTTCGTAGTGCAGCAGAACATTCTCATGATGCAAACACTAACTGTCATCCTCATCCAATGAAATGCCACATCTCCATTAAATCAAAGCCTTATCCACATCAGAGAAGGAACCAAATTTCAAAAATACTTGTTTCCTTCAATAGGTAAATTTATGACATTCCTCATGTAGTTAATTTCCAAACTTACAATGAGATAAAGCAGTTGTTTCCATGTTGTGTGACCTTAGAGATTATGATCACAAAGATCCCAAATCTAACCGTTTGTGTAAGAGGAAAAAATTAAGCAATATTTCGGACGTGTCCAGGCAAGCTCGGATTAATTCAGTGAGCGATACTTCATAATGTATACTTAAGATCAGATCTTGTACTTCTTACTGATATCAGATGCAAGGAGATAAGTACTCACATGTATGAGTGACATCATGCAGCTAGAACATAATAAACTTGTTAAAGTTTAACATCTGTAAATTTGAAATGATGAATGATACGAAAAATTATTTAATCCGCTTAATGTCCAAATTAATTAACCATGTACATGTTGTACTTAAGTTGTATATTTGACAAAAATAATACTTGGAAATAATTTTAAAGCAAAAGAAATAGTATTTCACACTGTAAAGGTGTGACAATGATTAGAACGTGTGTATTTCAAATAAATTAAAATTTCATAACTTCAGTTGGAAGCTCAAAAGCAAAGCCATATTTTTATTACATCATCTTCAGATATACAACAATACATGGTAAAAATATGAAAATGAATTTAACTGCCCACATGACCATTTGGAGACATGAAAACAGGAAAATTAAGCAGATTCATAAAAATTATTCTGTCATTCAAAAAACAGTAATAAAGGTGGTGACTTGATAAACATAACCTAATATGTCAAAAATGATATTGCGAAAATCTGAGCACTTTATCTTGCATGCTTCTTCATTTAAAGGCGCGCAAAGAGGATTACGCTTTGTTACATTTTGCATTTTTGGCCATTTTCAGACCTCTGCGTGAGGAAAAGTACACCAGACACATGATAACTGAAAATGATCAAATTCTACAAAAAAAGTTAGCCTAATTCACTGAGCTCCAAATCTGTAAATTTCATAGAATGAGTTATTTATGAAGTAGGACTGAAAAGCTTGTTTGGCAAAATACATATAATTAACTGAAATTTCAAAGGGATGTAGTTTCAAATCCATTTAAGATATAGACCAAATAATTGGGATTTCTACATAGATTTGGTAAGGAGCACGTGAATTTTCTCTGGGGAATCTGGGGGGAGGGGGTCCTGGGAAATTTCTCTGAAACTGGGCAATTTGAGAAGGAATGACCCGCTTACTTACACCGACCCCAACGTGCATGCACACTTCTACGACAGCAGATAAAGTTCCCCAGAGCATTACTTTCTGAGGATTATTGTTCAACTTGTGAAAGCATACATACTTTGAGACATTTCCTGCAGCAGCATCAGAATGTACTCCCTCTGCAGCCCAAGACTGAGGTTTCGCCTCATGTGCCCACTAATGTCACACTGAAGCAAAGGTGAGGATACTCACGCAGGGCTCATCAAGCAGTTGCTCTCCAACTTCCATCTGAATCTCCTGTGGTTCCTTTCCATCTGTTAAAGCATGGAAACAAGTTTTGTACTAATCAGGATATGCAAGACAGCCAAAATTTTATTGATTCAACATCTAAAGGGCCAGCATATGCCAAATAAACATTCAGGGTGACCATGGAGTAACAGACTACACAAAACCCCAATACTTAAAAAGATGGCACAAAAACAAGCACTTTGTCTCAACTTCATTATTTCAACAATGGCCAGGATACTTAGAATAATGCAGTCAGAAGCCATTCTTAAACCACCAAATAACACTTTACCACTAGGGTCATTCCATGTCAAATCATCCAGGGGGTGCCAGATCACCTCCTCAAAATTCTTCGAAAAAATTCACGAGTAAATATTCACACAAAATGAAAAAATGTCAAATATTAGGCCAGTATCTCAAATAGATTTCAAGTTATAGCCCTTCAAAATTTGAATAATATTTTCAGTTTTTTGGCGAACCCATTTTCAGCCAACTTTGGCAACTTATTGCTCCAAATTGATTGCTTATACAAGGCTGAAATTGGGTATTCTAACCATATTCATCTTCTAGAATCTGAAAATGGCCTTAGACTCTGTGCATCTTGATCCACTTTTGTAACGAAAAGCCTCAAAATCAGCCGAAAACACGAAATGCCCAAAAACGAGACCACTTTTATGACCTGTAACTCAGGAACTAAGTAAGATAAAAGGCTAGAATTCATTTTTTTATGATTTTATGATATATCTCTCAGTAAAAATGCAGTAATCCAAGTAGAAGTTTTTTAATGAAATAATTTCTCAGCAAATTTTTCTGGTTTTGCTCCAAAATGCCCTTCTTTTGGGCAAAAAATGAACATGTCACTACTTATTCATCTCCCTGAATTTTTTTTACTGTGCAATCTAATAAATGTGAACAATGACTGACAAAAAAAAATAGACTGATGTTCAGCTTCCTTTTTTTGTTATGAATTTTTAAATTGTTCCAAAATTTTTGTTACCAAAATGGGTATAGGCCTGTTGCTTGAGCTTTTATATACAAAATATAAAACAAAACATTCATTCAAAATATTTATTGAACATGATACATCATCTTATAATACAATACATGACAGAGGTCTTGTCAGAATAAGTACCACAAACATCGTAAAAACAAACATCAGAAAAAAGTTCTGAAGTTTAGTATGGATTTTATGAAGATCATTCACGCTAATAGCATTAGTGTGAAGCTAGGGCAAAAACTGAATCACAGCGATTAAGTATAAAAATGATTACAAACATTTCCCCTAACTAGCGTCAGCAGGGTGGGAAGACAGATAGCGTTTTATCTGGAGTAATGTAATATGCTATATAGCACGCATGGAAGGATAATGCTGCTTTAACTAGCTATGAAATAACATGTCTCAGGCTGAACTGTCAGTTTGTTCTTTAGGTAAAAGAAGCTGCTAATCAATGGTGAAAGAGGTTGTGTATGTGAGATGGTGCTGAAAGTGACAAATCAGAGCTGTAAGAGCTTCTCCAGTAGGCATCATGGCTAGCTAGCTGTACCTAAGCCATTGCTTTTAGACTCACTAGCAAGCTAGCTAATGTCTCTGAAATCTGAAAGCACACTCGGGTTGCAGTTGCACAACACTGCCGCGAAGCCTCGGTTAAGTTCATGCACATTACAGCTAGCTCAGTTAGTAGAGTTGGGGCAAAAATCAAATCATATCGCTTTAATGTGATGATCATTTACAAAGATTTTCCTTAGTTAACGTTAGCTAGCATACTAGCTGCCGAGATGGCTACATCCAAAGGGCAACGTAGCCTAATGCTCGATGGCACACAATACATAGCAGTCTAGCCATCATGAAATTATCAGTAAGCCTCCATGCGTACAAGTGCTACCCAGAAGCTGATTGGTTAGAATGCAAATGAGGAACATGCTTTTCATTCGCGCCCCTAATGTGTGACGTCCTAGCGGAAGACCCACCTTGATGAGACGGAAACAGATTGCATTTTAATTTTCATTGTGTCCCAAAAAGAGCGTGGTGACATGTATTTGAAAATGCAATGGACTGGGAGGCGCAGTTTCCCTTACTGCATTTGAATATAGTCCCATGTATTGCAGGATAAGTCTTTGAAAATGAAATGTCAAATGTCGTCATCATTATTATATCATTATTATTTCCAAGTGATGAGAAAACAGCATTTTCATTATCATGTTGACTCTAAAAGAGCGTGATGACGTATATGTAAATGCAATAGACTGGGAGAGCCGTTTATCTTATTGCATTTGAATACTGTCCTCGGTAGAGCAAGTTAAGTCTTTGCAAATTAAATGTTGAATGCCGTTTTCAATATCATTTTCAAATAGTCAGAAAATAGCAATTACATTTTCATGTTGACCCTAAAAGAGCGTGTTGACATGTAAATGTAAATGCAATAGGCTGGGGGTGCCGTTTTGCTTATTGCATTTGAATACTGTCCACTGTATTGACTTTGAAAATGAAATGTCAAACAGCTTTTCATTCTCATTTGCATATCATAGATTTCCCATATGTGTATGTGAAAATGAAAGTAATAATTGGATTATTGCATTTTCAATTTAATATTCTCTCAAATAATGCATTCATAAGTGGAAAATTATAATGCAATAGTGGGATTACATTTTCATTTGAATATTGTCCACTATGGGCTTCCATAGCAGTTAAGCCCAACAAATTTAAATTTATTCTAGAACTATAGCTGTCGAAGCTTACAGCCCTGCCAAGACAACGACCAATAGCGAATTTCATTATTGTAATCGTGCAAGTGGGCAAAAAAGAGAAACGTAACATTACTGTAAGGAGTGAGAAAGTGACATCGCTGATCTTAACGAATTAGCACTTTGACAAAGCGGACTTAAGAAAACCCCACTGCAAAATCTGGAGTACTTGTATTAGCTAGCCCCCTTTACAAAAGCCTGAAGGAATAGTTCTGCTGCAAGTAAAAAACACAAATCTCGGATCTTGCTCAATCACTGTAAACACACTTCCACAGACCAAACAAGTGACATTCCCGATTACCAGTAGGAAGTACTGAACTCCGAGGATCCACCGAATGTCCGTAAATGCTGTGATGATTTGTCAGATATACCTAGCCCGCTCGTAATGAAATCGAAGCGTTTAATATGCAAATACAGAACAAGTGCACACAGTAAGTAAATCGATTCTGGCACTGTATTTCAGCAGAGAGCATACTGGAGACCCCGTATATTCTTGTGCATGAGTTAATTTGCGTGTGCGTGAAGAATCGCTCCAAATTCACAGAATTTCTTAGTGAGTTGGTCACTTAGTTCGCTTTAAATTTCCGTTTCTTCCCCTAGATGTGACATCATTTATTGACTCCTGCTGTTCTGAACCATCAGGCCATATGAAGTTAAAGTTGAAGTTCTGAACAGCTCTTTCTAATTATTTCGATTTTGACTGAATATGTAACACTTGAAGCCCACGAAAGGGCTGAGCTTAAATGTGTAGCCTCCCAAGCTACATTCATTCGCACAAGCACATACCGATAAGGAGAAAATACAACCCCAATTCCGAAATAGTTGGGACGAAGTGTAAATTGTGCATAAAATCAAAATGCAATGACTTTCAGATCACGAGCCAATATGTTATTTACAATAGAACACAGATAACATTTCAAATGTCGAAACTGAGAAATTTAACAATTTAATCCACAAAATGAGCTTATTTCAAAATTTCTGGCAGCAACAGGTCTCAAAAAAGTTGGGACACAGGCAAAAAAAGGGCTGAAAAAGCTATTAATATATAAGAGAATCAGCTGAAAGAACATTTAGCATGTAATTAAGTTAACTGGCATCAGGTGTGGAACATGATTGCCTATAAAAGGGATGTCTTTGAGAGGCTGAGTCTCTCAGAAGTAAAGATGGCCAGAGGCTCTCCAACCTGTGAAGGCTTGCGTAAAAAAAAAAAAAATTGTGGGACACTTTAAAAACAATGTTCCTTAACGTCAAATTGCAAAGGCTTTGAAGGTCTCATAATCAACAGAGCAAAACATCATCAAAAGATCCAGAGAAACTGGAAAAATCTCTGTGACGTAAGGGACAAGGCCGAAGACTTTTACTAGATGCCCGTGATCTTCGGGCCCTCAGACGCCACTGCATCACTCACCGGCATGATTCTGTCATTGACATTACTAAATGGGCCCCGGAATACTTCAAGAAACCACTGTCTGTAAACACAGTCCGCCGCGCCATCCATAGATGCCACCTAAAACTCTATCATGCAAAAAGGAAGCCATTGTTGAGCATGATCCAGAAGCGCCGCCGTGTTCTGTGGGCCAAGGTTCATTTAAAATGGACTGTAGCAAAGTGGCAAAGTGTGCTGTGGTCAGATGAGTCCAAATTTGACATTCTTGTTGGAAATCATAGGCGTCGTGTCCTCAGGGCTAAAGAGGAGAAAGACCACCCCTCCTGCTATCAGCATTCAGTTCAAAAGCCAGCATCTCTGATGGTATGGGGATGCATTAATGCATATGGCATAGGTTGGCAACAGCTGGCCCGTGGGCCAATTTTGGCCCGCGAACGATTTTCACTGGCCCGCCAGATGATTCCGATCAGTTTTTTTTTCTCTCCAAGTGTTTTTTTTTCCTCCCCAAACGCAGGCTATTCCTGCGATTTCTGCCTATAGCCTACCAGGCACCTGACGATTAGCAGAGAGGAGAGAATACTAGAGCCAGGATTTGCATTCTTAATCTTCGTTGTCTTACTTCACTTTCTTCAACTAAAAAGGAAAGTTGCCTTTTTGACATAATGGGGCAGCCTATGAAAAGATACGCTGTCTTTAACTGAACTTCAGGCCAACAGTCGTGCTGCAACAAAATATTTGTGTCAGAGCGACACAGGAAACTAGGTTTATACATTTTTTAACAAGCCAGTAACTGTGGCATAATCCAGAAGGCTTTTATGCAAAGTAAAATAAACTAAAACGATGATCAGGCAGTCGCGCAATGGCAGAGGCGGTGGGCACGGATGCTCCTGAAACGAAACGCACGAGAGAAAAAAAAAGCGACCAAGACGCTTTAAGGACGCACTTGTGGCTTTTTCTTGGGATGTTAGACTTCGCACTAGGATGCTGCAGCTCTTTGTATAACCATCTGTCAGCGCTTCAATTTTATGTTTTTAATCGCAGACCGGAGCGGATAAGCAACATTGAAGGAGCCGTCGTCGTTTCGTGATGCCACCTGACATTATACATAATAAAAAACCGTGATAACTTCCTTGCATATGAGGCACATGGGCTTTCCATTACTACAACTGGGCAAGATGAACGCGAATTTGTCTCTCCATTTCTCTTTATAGGCTCTGTTTTCGCTGTCAACTTTCCTCTTTAGACCTTTTAACAGAGACATCTTTAATTCAGTTACTCCTCTCTGCACACCGTTTCCACCAAAATAGCAAACATTGTATTATTGTAAGGAGGCGGTCAACCAAGTATTTCAAAATAAAAGTAGCCCAAGATAGACTAATATTACTAGTAGCCTAATAGACCTAACCTGTGCCTATCATTGCCTTTTTCACAATTGCAGATGACTCAATATTGAAAGAGATTCTAAGTCCATTAAGATTATTAAATTATCAAAAGAGACTGCCGATGGGCTTGTGCACAGTCCACATGGTTTATTTATTGTCATTAGTTATTTTTATTAGACTCACCATTCCCTGTTTAGGCCTGGTTTTTGCAAGGGGCATTAGGGCACCTATCCCAGCTGCCTAAATAGGCCGTGAGCAGACCTCTGGCCCGCCACCTAGTGGCGAGGAAAAATCTTGGCCCGCAGCCCAAGTTACTTGCCGACCCCTGGCATATGGTGTGGGACACTTGCATGTTTTAAAAAGTACCATGAATGCTGAAAGGTATATAAAGGTTTTATAGCAACATATGCTCCCCTCCAGACGACATTATTCCAGGGAAGGCCTTGTGTATAAGACAAGATAAGATAGGATACACTTTATTGAACCCCGTGGGGTAATTTGTCCTCTGCATTTGACCCATCCTATAGTTAGGAGCAGTGGGCAGCCACAGAGCAGCACCCGGGGACCAACTCCAGTTCCAAAGCCAGTTCCTTGGTCATGGGTACTGGTTGGAATGTTCCTATGATGCATGTTTTTGTGGGTGGGGGAAACCGGAGTACCCGGAGAAAACCCACGCAAACAAGCAGAGAACATGCAAACTCCACATAGAAAGGCCCCATGCTGTATTTCAGCAGGACAATGCAAAGCCATATACTGCAGCTATTACAACAGCATGGTTTCGTAGTAGAAGAGTCTGTGTGCTGAACTGGCCTACCTGCAGTCCTGATCTTTTGCCGATTGAGAACATTTGGCGCATAATTAAATGAAGAGTCTGTCAAAGGAGACCCAAAACTCTCCAGCAGCTGGAAGCCTGTATTAAACAAGAGTGGGATCAAATTCCAATGGCTACACTCAAAAAACTTGTCTCCTCAATGCCCAGACGCCTCCACTCTGTGTTAAAAAAGAAGAGGGGATGCTACACCATGGTAAACAGGCCCCTGTCCCAACTTTTTTGAGAACTGTAGCAGCCATCAAATTTGAAATGAGCTCAGTTTCTGGATAAAATTGCAAAATTTCTCAGTTTCAACATTTGCTATGTTACCTCTGTTCTATTGTGAATAAAATACTCGCTGGTGTGATTTGAAAGTCATTTTGTTTTGATTTTATTCACAATTTACACTTTGTCCCAACCATTTCAGAATTGGAGGTTGTATAACTCAGTCTTAACTTACGGAAGCACTGTTTACTGCACCAAAGAAACGCTAGAAATTGAATGCATTTACTGATGATCTTCAGCTAGTTCAGGGTTAATTGTTGAAGGTTAACATGATGTGCTTAAATAAATGAACTGATGAGTTGCCTTAGTTTTGGTAAATGTTTTGTGTGGCCTCTTTATGTAGCTGGGGGGATTTAGAATTCGTTCTGGGGTACTTTTCCCAGAAGCGTAGTTGCCAAGCAAATTCGCAACTTGAGTAGCTCGTCCATACACTGTCAGTGGTTCCAACTATGCGAGTTAGCATCTGTGCTACTGGGAAACGTACCCCTCTGGACAGGAAACCATACGAGAAATCTGGCAATACTGTGTAAGAAATTAGGATAAGGCGGCGGAATTTGTTTGAAATTCTGACTTGCATATAAAGATCAAATATACAGTTGGATAGTATGAATATTCAATGAAGACTACACAGAATTTTCACTTGCCAGCCAGGCGAGGAGTCTGAGCTTATCCCGTCGCCCGAACCAATTTTCGGTCGCCACAGATCTCGGGCGACTGTGAATATCGAACCCTGCAATGCCTTGAATATGATCTCTAACCCAGTTGTACATGTAAGTCACATTGACCATTTGGCTGTCTACAGTTGCTTGAAGACTAGCACGAGCTACTAGACGCTTCACTGTCCCTCCCACCCCATCACATGGGCTTTTGCCATGACCAGTTGCAAGAAGTGCCATTCAGCAGAGAGATTGTGATCATTACGGTGACAACACAAATTAGCCTAATTCTTGAAATTTTTATATTGACTGCCTGCACCATCACTGAAATAGATTATTTTGTCTAAATGTGGGTATTTTTGAGACACTTGGTTGACGACTTTCGTAATGAACACATGTACTTCAATTGCATCATGTTTTAAACAATCGGACACAACACACATACTAACAGCTTTCGAGTCATGGGAATCGGGATCTCTATAGTATATAATGAAGAGATGCAAGGTAGCCTGGGAATTGTCCAAGTGATACCCCTGAACTGCATCCTGGACTATGAAGCTGTAATTTTCTGCAAAGTCTAGCAGCATTATGGCAGTGTTACAGCTAAGATCATTTTTCCTAACTTCCAGAGACTTCGACTGTGACTTTGGAATGAAATGACGGTTGGTAAGATTGTTACAGGATTCACAAATAAGATCTACGAAATCTTCAGCAGATGCCTCCTGTGAGACAAGAGTTGTTCTATCTGTATGTACCCACTGCTTGTAACAGATACTGTCACTGAGACTATGGTCACTTGCATTCATTTGCTCAAGTCAGTAATCATGTAAGCTCTCTTTGCCAGGGCAATCATCGCACGCGTGCAACGAACAGTTGCAATTTTCTACATCACAAACTATCTTTGCCAATGCATATGACGTGATATCAAAAGGAAAAGATGCCAACAAAAGTTCAGTATTCTGAAGTATTGGCAAACACAAACGGAACGAGTCCCTTTTGGTCCTACAGGTATACACAATTTCAGTCTTAATTCACAAAACTTTGAGAACCCAACTTTGTCTGAAAATCTTTTCTTGAATTCAGAGTACGACTCATTTAAATTGATGAGCAATAACAGTTTCTGCGTTTGAACTTTTCCTTCCGGTGTACAGATACACACAAAATCCTTTCTGCCAGGACAAGGCCTGAAGAACTCATCTCTGATAAAATTCAATCACCTTTTCTTCAGTGACCTTACTCATTTGTTTACCTAATTTCCTATCAGGTTCACAAAGTATCCCTTTCTCTTTTTTCAGCTTTTGTGCACTTCTAACTACATATTGGCTAACCTGAAATGTATCAGCAACTCTCTTCCTGGACCAGCTGTCTGGTGCGAGTGTCACCATTTAGATTTTTTCCTTGGTGGAGGAAATTTTGCATTTTTCTTTCAACAAGTGAACAATCTCCTCAAAATCTTTACAGCCTTTGCACTTGTTTTCCTCTTTATCATGAGAGACACTTTCTACATCCATTGGTACATCCATTATCTCAGATAGTTTAGATGCAGAGGCAACTTTAATCTTTTATGATTTTTTCCTGATATATGCTGCTTTACCTTTAGGGCTAATGTATTTCAGTGGAGAGACACCAAGGGCCTGAGCACTGGCATTAAAATCTTCTCGGGTTGTGATGTTGAGCCAATCTTCAGAATCTGAATCTGCTGCCGTGTCAGGCTCCATAGCAGATGAGATCATTGATGAGGTTCCAGAGGTTGGCGGCGTAACATGCTCTGGTATCAAGTCTTTCTTGCAGGTTATGCAAAGCTTTTGCCCTGGCTTCAACCCCAACTTTGTGGCAGCTGCCTCATTAAGTGGACGAATGGCTCCTTGAAAAAAGATAACACTGCTAATACCATTTTTTCTGACCCATATTACACTAATCCTTTGTCCAAGTAAAACAGTGCAAAATCAAATCAGCAAGACATGAGAAAAAAAACTCAGAACAAAATATACTTACTGGATATTTTTTTGTGGTGAATGTTTCTGGGATCTGCACAGTACCTTTGATTCTTCTCATAGCAAGTTAAAAACATTTTCTCATGATGACAACACACAGAATCAATCTGCGGAACACCAGACAGCCACTGCATTAAGGCAGTATCCTCACTTGAGAAAGTATCTAGTCCCAATAGTCCAGTTTTTCTTGTAAATTTCCTTGAATGACATGCATCATCTAAATAGATTCCAATACTGCACCAAGGTAAATTACTCCTCCATTTCAGTGCTCATGATGATCTAATAATCCCCAAGTGGGACTGCCTCCTTTTATAGTGAACTATTCTTGCGCAATTCAGTAATACAAGTTTGGGCTCATTTAGGATTACTTCAGAAGCCTGTGATCAGTCAAGTCATGGCATGTTTGAGGCACTGATGTCATCCCCAAACAGTCATTCCCAACAAAAACAATGAAACCAATGAAATTGAGGAGTAAATCTGTGGAATCTAGCAAACACTTAAATATTCTGACAAGACCTCTGTCATGTATTGTACTTTTAGATGGTGTATCATGTTCAAAAAATATTTTTAATCAATGTTTTGTTTTGTATTGAGTAGATAACAGCAGGACTATACCCGTTTAGTCAACGAAAAAATACACAAGTTTGGAACATTTTAAAAATTCATAATAACAAAAAAAAGGAAGCTGAACATCATTAAGATTTTTTTGTCAGACACTGTTCACATTTATAAGATCGCACAGTAAAAATTTCAGAGAGAGTAATGACTGGTGACATGGTCATTTTTTGCCCCAAAAAAGGGCATTTTGGGGCAAAACTGGAAAAATGTACTTAGATATTATTTCATTAAAAAACTTCTACAAATAATATTACTTGGATTACTGAATTCTTGCAAATACATCACAAAATCATAAACAAGAGTCATCAGAAAATGACATATCCCCCCGGCCCCTGATTATTTGCGGAAGTCATGTCAATCCTACACCTTCAAAGAAATTCAAACAAGAATGTTGAGGTGTTTCTCCTCTGGAATTATCTGGAAGTATGTACTGGCAACATCTACCAAAGACTATGAACTATATGTTGACAAAGGCAATAATAAAACAAGAGTCATTAATGAACAGTGTTTTAGTTCAGCTCCAGAAACAAACCCATCCCTGCGACTGAGTCCAAATCCATCTCGCTTTCATGAATAAGAAAAAAAAAAAAAAAAAAAAATTTGAAATTTGAAAATATGTGTTATGGCCCCAATTTATTATGGCGTCAATTTGTTATGGCCCCAATTTGTTATGGCGTAGCGGACAGCAAGGGATGACAGACAAAATTTTAAAACTTTTAACATTTAATTAAACAAACACTTTGCACTAATCTACAATCTACTCTACTGACCAAGATTGAGGTAAAAAAAAAAGAGATATTTACAGTCCCTTGGTAATTGAGATGGGGCTGCTATGTTGCGATGTCCTGGGACAGGAAAGTGCTCCAACACAGGCAAAAATCCACAAAAAGCTTCACAGGTCTTGAAAAGAGTGACAGGTCTGGTCAAATGTATCCTTCCACAATTTCTCCTCGCAATTTCTCCTACTACTTTTCACTCTCTCTATTTTTTTCCTCATATACTCTTTTCCAGCCCCCTCCCACCTTCCAGACTTTTCTCCAATTCTCTGGGACATTCCCCTCTGAGGCATGCCCAGGACATGCCCCAAAACCTGGCTCCAGACTGGGTTTAACAAAAAAATTGTCAATACTGCCATCTAGTGGCTTTTTTTTTTTTTTTTTACATTACATATGAAAAGACACCAGTGCTTGGGTAATGCTCTGGAAACGAACCTCTCTCTGTACAGAGTCCAAATCCAACTCATTTCCATGGAAATGAAAAAAAGAAAAATTTTCAGAAATTTGAAAATATCAGAAGGCACCACTTCAGTATGTGGGTAATACACGTGCAGAGTTTCAGTAAGATATATTGAACGGTTTTTGAGTTCTGCTCCGGAAACGAACTAGGCCTGATGTGCACTAAGTCCAGATTTGTTTCCATGGAAATGGCAAAAATAGTAATCCTGGAGTTTCCAAAGTAGCAAAAGGCACATCTAGACTATACATAGAATACATGTACAAAGTTTGGTGCTGATATTTTACATAGTTTTTCAGTTCTGCTCAGGAAATGAACACAGTCTATTTTGCACTAAGTCCAGATTTGTTTCCATGGAAATGACAAAAACAGGAATCCAGAAATTTCCAAAGTAGCAAAAGGCACATCTAGACTATACATAGAATACATGAACCAAGTTTGGTGCTGATATCTTCATAGTTTCTGAGTTCTGCTCCGGAAACAAAATGATTACGGACAGACAGACGGGCGGACGAGGCAATGCCTATATTCCCCTGCATTTTATGCCGAGGGGATTAAAAAAACAAGAGTCATCAGAAGATGACATATCCCCCCGGCCCCTGGTTATTTGCGAAAGTCATGTCAATCCTACGCCTTCAAAGAAATTCAAACAAGAATGTTGAGGTGATTCTCCTCTGGAATTATCTGGAAGTATGTAGTGGCAACATCTACCAAAGACTATGAACCACATGTTGACAAAGGCAATAATAAAACAAGAGTCATATATGACAGTGTTTTAGTTCTGCTCCGGAAACAAACCCATCCCTGTGACTGAGTCCAAATCCATCTCGCTTCCATGGAAAGGAAAAAAAAAGTAATTTCAGAAATTTGAAAATATGAAAAGGCACCACTTCAGTACTTTGGTAATGCACATACAAAGTTTCAGAAAGATATGACTGGTTTTTGAGTTCTGCTCCAGAAATGAACCTCTCTCTGTACAGAGTCCAAATCCAACTCGTTTCCATGGAAGTGAAAACAAGAGCCATCTGGCAACGGCATATCCCACCGGCCCCCAAACAGCACATCTAGACATCATGCTGAACATGTATGTGAAGTTTCGTGAAGATTGGATGTGTAGTTTCCAAGATATGGCCCGGACAAGGTATGATTACAGAAGGACGCCCACCCGCCCGCCTGCCCAGACGAGGCAATGGCTATATCCCCCCGCATTTTGATGCCGGGGGGATAAAAAGAAAAATTTTTTCAGAAATCTGAAAATATCAAAAGGCACCACTTCAGTATGTGGGTAATACACATGCAAAGTTTCCAAAGTTTCAGTAAGATATATTGAACGGTTTTTGATTTGTGCTCCTGGAAAAAAAAAACCTATCTCTGTACAGAGTCCAAATAAAACTGGTTTCCATGGAAATGGAAAAAAATTTTTTTTTTTTCAGAAATCTGAAAATATCAAAAGGCACCATTTCAGTATGTGGGTAATACACATGCAAAGTTTCAGTAAGGCATATTGAACGGGTTTTGAGTTCTGCTCCAGAAACGAACCTCTCTCTGTACAGAGTCCAAATCCAACTCGTTTCCATGGAAACGGAAAAAGAACTTTTTTTTCAGAAATCTGAAAATATCAAAAGGCACCACTTCAGTATGTGGGTAATACACATGCAAAGTTTCAGAAAGAAATACTGAACGGTTTTTGAGCTGTGCTCCAGAAAA
The DNA here is from genome assembly GCA_029692085.1 of Gymnothorax javanicus. Classification (NCBI taxonomy): domain Eukaryota; kingdom Metazoa; phylum Chordata; class Actinopteri; order Anguilliformes; family Muraenidae; genus Gymnothorax; species Gymnothorax javanicus. The sequence continues at coordinate 77,439,319 of CM056197.1, read as the reverse complement.
AAAACGTCTCTCTGTACAGAGTAGGGATGTGAATCTCCACCAGAGCCGATTCGATACGCATCTCGATATGCTGCCAGCGATACGATACATTAACGATACAGTGAAGCCCCTTGCCGATACGATGAGATCGATTCACCCTTGTTCACGATTAGATGCGATTCGTTCGTCGATTCGATTCAGCACTATGCAAATAATTTATAAGCCCACATTTGGTTTCTTACCTCACCAGCACAATTATTCTTTCCTCTCTCTTTCCTTGTCAGGGATGTATTCAATACTTGATTGTTTTCTATTACCCAAACCAATAAATTCAATAAAATAAAATAAAAATGCAATTCAATATGGTACAGACAGAGGTCTCCTGGTCTATGTCGCTTCCCTCCATATTGTTTGACTGCATATCCCTATCCGGCTTCCGTCCGAAAAAGGCGAAAGGTAATGGTGGTGCATTCAGGTAGGGATGAATATTTTTCCCGAAAATGAGACATTTTCTATCCCGGGAAAAGAAGCACACTTGTTTTTAAGGTAGCCTCTAATTTTGGCTAGCGTTATATAACATTGGTCATAGTTCAGGAAACACTTAACAAAGAGACATGTGGGTCCCAAACATGACTGATTAAATGTATTATCTGGTGGTATATAATTATTGAGGCACACAAACGTAATTTCAACATTAATCAATATTATAACAATATAAACTGCGCCGTATGCATGCAGCTTGACGCTCCAGATAAGAGGGAGAAAACGCCTGTGATCTGTGGCTGTCTGACTGGACAGCCTCATGGAAATTATATTTTACAATTCTTCATAGTATAAACTAACGAAATTCGTTAAGGCAAGTAGTTTGGTGCTTTCATAGTCATGGTTTTGAGCTCAGATAGATTCCATAATCTGCTCGCATTCAAACGCTGCAGGTGGCCAGCACGGTGTGTGCTGCGGAGTCAGACTGTCAGCTAAATAAAGTCAGCGATCACTCAAAGTTAAAAGGCAAAGTTATAAAACGCATCCACTCACTGGGTGGGAGGTTTCAGATGGATTCAGGAGATGTTTCTATATTCAGTGAGAGCCCCATTTCACTAAAGCCCGCTGCATCTCTGTCTGAAGTGTTTTGCATAAAGTATGAATCCAGTGTTCTTGTAGTTTTGAGCTTTCACCTGGAGTTTTGTCTGAGATTTTAAATGTTGCAGTGAGCCGACAGTTGAGCCTCAGTCTTGCGCATTTGATCCCTCCCTCAGACAGCGCAGCGCCCCTCATTATTAAATATTTTGAAGTAGGCTATTATGAAGTATTTCCACTCAGAGCTGATGTCAAAAATCGTGTTGTGTTAGTCTAATTCAGATTATAGACCCACAAGTTACTTAACTAACTGCGTTAACGGTCAGAAGTGTTTGAATTCAGGGTGTTTTGTGATTGTTAATCAATTAAGGCAAATGTTAATCGCACTTCAAACGTGTGGCCAATGCTGAATTTTTTTCTTGACCACACTTACTCGCTGCGCCAGTTGATGACCATTCCAGTTTTTAGAAAGTACCTCTTAAAATAGCCTACGTTTGGCCAAGAAAAAAAATTTACCTTTGGACACACTTATTTTAAGTGTGGGCATTGGAGCAATGGGCATTTTGGCCACACTTATAAGTGCGTCTAACGTGAATTTCGATCAATTTTTGTGCTTGGACGCATTTAAGTAAGTGTGAATAGTCAGTTCGATTAAGTTAAGTATTCTCTTCCCCTGCACGCATACACACACACACAGCTGTTCCGCCTGCGCACACACACAGCTGTTGAATATGTTTTAAAAAAGTAAAATAGGCCTACATATTTTCTAAATATATTCCATTATCTTATGAATATTTTTTAAATGTTTTTTTTTTTTTTTTTCTCGTTTTTCTATTTCCCGGGAAACGGAAATGGTTTGGAGGTCAAATCCCGGGAATCCCGTTTCCCGGGATTAAACCCTACATTCAGAGCGCCTTGGAAACACCTGAGCGAGGGGAATAAAACTTGAAATAATCGTGTAAACCACGTTTTACCGATACAGGGACGTTAGGAACGATACATTGCGAATCAGCTGGCATTTGTGACCGATACACACTGAAGCTACCGATGCAGTCGCATCGCAAACGTTTGTATCGGGCCACCGATACGCACCGGTGAATCTCTCCATCCCTAGTACAGAGTCCAAATAAAACTGGTTTCCATGGAAATGAAAAAAAATAAATAAATTTTTTCAGAAATCTGAAAATATCAAAAGGCACCACTTCAGTATGTGGGTAATACACGTGCAGAGTTTCAGTAAGATTTACTGAACGGTTTTTGAGTTCTGCTCCGGAAACGAACTAGGCCTGATGTGCACTAAGTCCAGATTTGTTTCCATGGAAATGGCAAAAATAGTAATCCTGAAGTTTCCAAAGTAGCAAAAGGCACGTCTAGACTATATATAGAATACATGTACAAAGTTTGGTGCTGATATCTTACATAGTTTTTAAGTTCTGCTCAGGAAACAAACAGTCTAATTTGCACTAAGTCCAGATTTGTTTCCATGGAAAGGACAAAAATAGGAATCCCTAAATTTCCAAAGTAGCAAAGGGCACATCTAGACTATACATGGAATCCATGCACCAAGTTTGGTGCTTATATATTGAGTTCTGCTCCGGAAACAAAATGATTACGGATGGACGGACAGACAAACGGATGAGGCGATGCCCATCTCCCCCCGCATTTTTATGCCGGGGGGATAAAAAAATGAATTCTAGCCTTTAATCTTCTTTAGTTCCTGAGTTACAGGTCATAAAATGTGGTCTCGTTTTTGGGAATTGTGTGTTTTTGGCTGATTTTGAGGCTTTACCATACAGAAGTGAAAGTAGATCGAGATACACAGAATCTAAGGCCATTTTCAGATTCTAGGGGATGAATATAACATAACATAACATGAATGGCGAGAGCAGGCCGTTCAGCCCAACAACGCTCGCCAGTTTTTTATACTATTGTGAATATATCCCTTCAGATACTCAATGACTCAATGGTATCTAGCTTTAAGTCAAGCCTACTCTTGAAAACCCCCGAGGTCTCTGCCTCAACAATATGGTCAGGCAAGCTATTCCACATCGAAATTACTCTTTGGGTGAAGAAATATTTCCGAATATCAGTGCTAAATTTACCTTTGGTCAACTTCCATTTGCGACCCCGAGTTCTACTAACAACACTTGGTCGAAGGAATCCTACATAATTCACTTTGTTAACCCCTTTAACATATTTAAAGACCTCAATCAAATCACCCCTTAGTCTCCTTTCCCTAAGACTAAAGAGGTTAAGGATCTTCAGCCTCTTCTCACAGCTTTCATGTTTTATACCTGGAATTAGCTTAGTGGCTCTTCTCTGAACTTTCTCTAGAGCCTCTATATCTTTCTTAATGTATGGTCCCCAGAACTGCACTAAATACTCCAGATGTGGTCTGACAAATGTGTTGTACAAAAGAAGCATCACCTCCTTAGATTTGTACTCAATACTTTTGGCAATGTATCCCAGCATCCGACTGGCTTTTTTAACTGCTACGGCACAATGGCTAGAGCCTGTGAGGGTTTGGTCAACAATCACTCCCAGATCTTTCTTGTGTGGAGTAGATTCCAGTTTTAAACCTCCCATGAAGTAATCCCGTCTAATGTTTTTATTACCTACATGTACAACTTTACATTTCGCTACATTAAATTTCATTTGCCACATTTCTGCTCAATTCTGGATTCTATCCAAATCATCCTGAATCACTTTAGTGGACTCTAAACTATTTGCCAAACCCCCCAATTTAGTATCATCTGCAAATTTAACTAATCTGCTCTCAATATTCCTATCAAGGTCATTAATGTAGATGAGGAACAGCAGGGGTCCCAACACCGATCCCTGGGGGACGCCACTCCCCACCATACCCAGCTCAGATGAGATACCATTGACCACCACTCTTTGTGTTCTGTCCTGTAACCAGTTTTGAATCCACTCCAGAATACCTCCTGTAACTCCAATGGAGCTCATTTCAAAAATTAGTCTCTTATGCGGTACTGTATCAAATGCTTTCTGAAAATCCAAATATATGATATATCATAAGCACTGCTCTGGTCATAAGTCTTGGTGGCCTCTCCAAAAAATTCCAGAAGGTTTGTCAGGCATGACCTTCCCTTACGGAAACCATGTTGGCTATCCCTCAAGATACTGTTACGTTCAAGAAATAAGTCCAGCTAATCTTTTATGATAGATTCCAATATTTTGCACGCAATGCAAGTTAAACTGACTGGCCTGTAATTTCCTGGCTCAGTACGGTCCCCTTTATTATATATTGGTATTATATTGCCCTGTTTCCAATCATTTGGTATTTCTCCAGTTTCTAAAGACCGTCTGAAGATGGCGGATAGCGGCTTAAAGATGATCTCACCAACTTCCCTGAGCACTCTAGGATATAAGCCATCAGGACCCGCCGCCTTATCTGCATTTAGTTTATGCAACTTGTCTAATACTTCGTTATCCCTAACCTCAATTTCCGCTGAATAATCTTGAGCATTTAACATGCCCTCTGGCCGAATAAAGACCCACTCTGAGGTAAAATTCTCAACAAAGTAACTGATTAAGGCATCCGCAATATCCTTGTTATCATATAGCAGCGATCCATTTTTATTCTTTATGCACTTAACCTGCTCTTTGACTTTCCTCTTTCTGCTACAGTACTGAAAGAAGCGCTTAGGGTTAGTTTTTGCCCCCTCTGCAATTTGTCTTTCATACAGTCTTCTAGCATTCCTCAGCTCTTTTTTGACCACAGCCCGCATTTTACAGTATTCAACCTTAGTGTTCTCATTGTTATCCTTTATGTACATCTTATAAAGATTCCTCTTTTCCCTCAAAATCCTACAAATACTTTTGGTCATCCACTGAGGATTCTGCTTTTTCAGCTTACTTTTGGACACCTTTGGAATGAATTTGCATTGTGAATCAAGTAAAACCCCCTTAAATCTATCCCACATCTCATTGACAGACTTACAGTCCAGGGGTGTCTCCCATTTTATTTCACTTAGATATGAGTGCATCCTTTCAAAGTTTGCTCACCTAAAATTGAACATTTTTGTTTTTGAATACACCTTTTTAACTTCCCATGAAACATCAAAATTAACAGCAGAGTGATCACTTGTCCCAAGTGGCTCCAGTACCTCAACAATGCTAAATTCTATCTGGGTCATTAAAGAGCACTAAGTCTAAAATTGCCTTCTCTCTTGTCGGTTTATTAACATACTGCACCAAAAAATTATCATTTATAACATCTAGAAATTCTTCCTCCCCCCTACCCTGTCCTTTCACCAGTTCCCAATCGATACCAGGATAATTCAAGTCTCCCATAATAATAGTCCCTCCACCTCTACAAGCTTGCGTAATCCTCTTCAAAAGCATTTCATTGACTGTACTGTCCAACGCTGGTGGCCGATAGCAAACTCCTATGTTTAAACCTGTCTCGTGTTTGCCAATGAGCCTGACCCAGATATCTTCACAGGGCAAGGAATGTTCAATTTCAGGAATTTCCTGTACATTTATGTTTTCATTCACATAGATTGCTACGCCCCCTCCTCGCCCATTACATCTATCCTTCCTAAAGAGCTTATAACCTTCTATATTATATTCATCTCCATCCTCTTCACTTAGCCATGTCTCTGTAATCCCAACTATGTCATAGCCTTCACTAATCATAACGGCCTCAAGCTCTGGAAATTTATTTTTTATGCTTCTTGCATTTAAATAAAAACATTTCAGGTTATTACTAATGCTCCTCCCCCTTGATTTCCCATGCGGCCGCTGCTTCAAGCCCCCCACTACGCTTTGTTGCTTTAAAAGTACATCATCAATAATGCATGTAACGCCGTCAGCTTCCATCAGGGCAGTCTGCATTTCCCTATGTGTAACACTCACTAACCTCCCTGCCCCCCAAGTCCCTAGTTTAAATAATCCTGTGCTACCCTCAACATGCGCTGACCCAGTGCAAAGGTACCCCCCGGTTCAGGTGCAGCCCGTCAGGCTTGAACAGGTCACCCCTGTCCCAGAAAAAAGTTCCAGTGCCCCATAAACCTGTACCCCTCTTTCCTACACCAGGTTAAGAGCCACGTGTTAAACCTCCAGATAAAATTCTGCTTTCCTCTGCTTGCACGTGGTACCGGCAGAATCCCGGAGAACACTACCGTTGAGGATCTGCTCCAAAGCTTCTCAGCTAATTCCACAAATTTGCCTTGCAGAACCTCAAACCTACCCTTACCTATGTCATTTGTCCCAACATGGACCATGACAACTGGATCCCTCCCCGGTCTGGCCAGGAGCTTGTCCGCACGCTCCAGGTTAGTATACCCAATTTCAGCCTTGTATAAGCAATCAATTTGGAGCAATAAGTTGCCAAAGTTGGTTGAAAATGGGTTCGCCGAAAAACTTAAAATATTATTCAAATTTTGAAGGGCTATAACTTGAATTATATTTGAGATACTGTCCAAATGTTTGGCATTTTTTAATTTTGTGTGAATATTTACTCGTGAATTTTTTCAAAAATTTTTGAGGAGGTGACCTGGAAAATTTCTCAAAATCTGGATGATTTGACATGGAATGACCCAATACCAAATCTCAGGATTATCTCAGGGGTAACAGTGAAGCTTAACCCTGAGATACCCCACGGCAGCACAAACGGTCCCACCACTCTTTAGTCACCCCGGGTTAATGCAAAAAAAAAAAAAAAAAAAGGCACTTTCCCCAGGGTTCGTAAACCCTGCCAGCGACCAGGGTTAAGGCACTAACCCTAGGAAAGCTCTGCCTGCGCTTGGCGAAACTCTGGGTTAATGAGTAGTGATGGGAACACAACTCGGGAGTTAACGAGCACCGGGGCAGGAAAAGCTTAACCCGGGGCGAAAAATCTACAGGTTAAGCAGTTTGCAGTGGGAAAGGGGTAAAACCTTGGTATGGCTAGGGCAGACTTAGTTCTCAATGGTTGAGGAGTTTTCTTTAAAATTCTAAAACAGTGGGACTGCACAACAGTTTGAAAAAGTGGGCCCTACTGTTGATGATGGCAGAAGGAGATGGCGAAGAGGACGGCTGTCTGCCCGACAATGACCCAGCCCAATCATCTTTGGAGCCATCTGTGGACTCTAAACTGACACAGGTATCCTCCACATCCGAAGAGTGTTGCTCTGCCTCACTGAGACTGAGAGCTGGGGGTTCAAGATGGGAAAGGAACAAAAGAGGGTGTTTTACAGCAATCAGTTAAGGTGGAGTGGCTGACTAAAAAAAAAAAAACCACCGGCAAAATGGAAGTGTGACAGATTCAATTCAGAGCAAGCAAATCTGCTCAGAACACTCACCATTGTCCACACTGGAGACCTCCTGATCTTTCAAGCCATCTGTCCGGTCCTTGGTCAGCACCTCCTCACGCTGATCTTCTTTTCCTGACTCTGTGTTCATTTCTACATCCTTTTCTGCGTCCTTTAGCGTGTCCATTTTTGCTTCTGTGTGGCCCTGAGCATTACTAGATAACGTGTCCATTGGGTACTCATCCTCTATGACCTTGATCATGGAGACCTGCTGAGACTTCTCGAGTCCCTCCTCTGCCTCGGTCACATGCTCCTCCACAACCCTGCTAGCTTCCTTAGAAGAAGCAGGCACACTGGGGGACACACCCAGGGGTGCAGTCAGAGCAATACTGCCACTGTCCAAGTCCTCCTTGACCCTGCTTGGCTTCTCCCCGTCTGCACCCACATTGCCAACCTGAGGCACCACAGTGTATCCTGTAATGTCCACTTCTTCTGCATCCAATCCCCTCATAGCCATTCCTGTTTCAACCTCAGCTTTAGAAGGAAGGGCAGGGCTGAGGGACATGGGTTGAATAACCTTCAAACCATCTGCCTGTGGAACCTCAACAGCAGAAACTGACAGATGGAGAGAAAGAGAGAGACATTGACTGAGCTAAGGAATGAGATACTGAGTACAGAAAAAGACCAACTGTGTGACGGAGCAAGAGATATAGATGTTAGGCAGGCAATGGCCCTGTGAACTAAAATTATGGTGTTGTGAAACAAAAACATTCAAAATAGCTACATTTAACTTTCATTTATGCCAGTGCGAATAGCACTCTCCAGTGCTTTAACTTTAGGAACATTTCTACCTGATTTAGGCGCATTTTCCAGAGCAAGGTGGAGGACAGCTAACCTGTATGCATGCATATGTGCTCCTTGGGGAATTTATGTAAGATGTAGTGGCTTAGCACGATACTTTGAGGCAGTCATTGAAAGTAGCTGCTCATCGGGGTGGGAAGCTGGGCATACCTTCATGTGAGGGTTCTGCTGGGGGGTCCAGGGTCTCCACCAGGTGCTGCAGAAGGGGAGATAGACACAGTGCACACATTTCAACACCTAACAGTGAATAAAATTAAAAATGGCATACACTTTCAACAAGGGAGTCACAACAGGGGACATTTTATATCAAAACAACAGCTCAAAAACAGCTTCAGTCATTGATCATGAACCATCATTTCAAATTTATAATCATGCAAATGGTCACCTTAGATACTACATGTTGGGATTAACTGCTGTTCTGCAGTTCCCGTGAGCCCCCAGATTAACAAACACTCTTCAGAGATGCCAAGTCTCAAGCATTCGGCGTAAGTCTCTCGCCTCTTAGTGGCATTCACGTTCCTGTGCCTTAGTCAGCAATTATTCTATCAACGCGCTCTGAAGAAATTCACTCGCGGAATTTAAGTCATTGTGCATTAAGTTAATCAGTTTCACGTGCATTACGGTGGATTTCCCCACTTGTGACACGGAAATGGATTATGACTCGGGAATTCTCACGCTTGTCTTTACTGGGAGATTGAAAGCAATGGAATTGCACAAAGACGTTTCAAATGATCTTATTTAATTTACACAATTTAAACGATCATGAAACACATGCATCGTTTCCAATCCCTGAGTAAAGAGAAGCATGAGAAGTCCGGAGTCAAAATCGCTTTCCATGTTATTTGGGGTTGAGGTCCACCTTTACGCAAGTGAAACTGAAACTTCAATGCACAAGAATTTTCATTCCGCATGAGAATCTCATTAATAAGCGTTCATTGAATAATTGCGGACTACGATGAATAAGCCTAAAAAATGCGCGAAACGTAAAGCCAAATGCGTGAGACTTGGCATCTCTTGATTCTTCGAAAAACTATCGTTCCACTTGGACAGAGGTAGCAGAACTTTGCAATTTCTAGTTTGGCTAGTCAGAATAAGAAACTAGTATAATTTAAATAACAAAACCAGAATAGATACAAGAGCTCTTGCCACAGATTTTAACAGATAACACCATCCATGAAACACCTAGCCTTTTGACAAATAGGAAACTAAACCCATCGAAGACATGATTAAAAACCAGAAACGCTACTAAACCATAAGTGCATATAGAAAGTATTCGAACAATTTGTACAACTCATGATACAACAAGGAACTCTTATGCGAGCAACAAAGATAAATGGATGAGATTCTGCAGTCTGGGCTTCGAAATGATCAGACACATCTCTTTCGTCATGAATGATTTCGAACTGTACTGACTGAATTGGTATATCATTTGTCCACATGAATGAGCAACCGCTAAGCGGCTAGCTACCTTGTTAAGAGTGTCGATGGGGGGCGATAGTGTAAATTGGGGGTAACCATACAGCTGCTCTACAAACTCAAGTATTTGAAACGGATATGCATCTAAACTTTCGTTACCAAAAGTGAGAGAATAGGAATATGACCCAAGAATTCTGCAGCGTATAGTGCAGCTAACGTTAGCAAACTTGCAGGCTAAAACATGTGGGCCAGAGTTAATACAACGACATCCAGTATACTCAGAGTATCGCCCGGTGCAAAGTGATAGCAAGCGTAACGTTAAAATGCAATTGCAAACGTTAATCGCCAGATTACTCGGCAACTATACTGTACACATCTGTTTTCCACTGCGATGCAGTTGCCAATACATCGACCTAATGCAATTCTTCAGCTCGCGTCTTGGTTATGAGAGGCGCGCTATCCACAGACATCGTTAGTTCCCTGACTTGCAGCTACTTGGTTGGCCAGCTAGCTAGCTAGCAATCATAACGGTACGAGCCGAATGTACTCTAAAAAGCCATGCTCCAGTAACCCTAAACGACTGGTACTCACCACGGAGAGCGTCTTGTTTTCAGATTCCGCCATGTTTACCTGGTCTCCGGACGACTCCAGTTACAAAACTCAGTGGCCGGAACAACTTCAGCACCTAACCCGCCGTTTATCGCAGCAATGCTGAAGTCCAATCGCGTTCGATACTCCCGCACGACACTCTGCACGCCTCACACTCGCCTGTTCAGATGTAGCTTACTAGCTGCTTGCTACCAAAACGGAGATACGCGGTGAATTGGGAGCGAATACATCAAATCTTGAACACCGATTGAACTAAAACCATTTGGCACCACTAACCAGTCTTTGAGTATGGGGTTACGGCAAACACACGGGAGTTTCATAACGAATGATGTACTGCCATTTCGGGTTTGTGGTTGCTTGATGCTTACTTTCACTGACCCTGTATTAAACAGCAATGTTCCAGAAAGCTAGACCATTTTACGCAGGCTGTCAGAATACACCTCGATCGCGCTTGCCAACTGCGCACGCGCAAGCGTACCTCTTCCGAGCATGCGCATACCCACGAAAACAACAGGCTCTGTTCGATCTTCTTCTTTTGATTTTATCACAAATCATTTGCAGTAGCTGTGTCACGATCTCTGCGCATGCTCAGAATTTACATTCTGGCACAGCTGTTCTGCTGGACCGCTAGTCATAATCTGATTACATCCCTGCCGATCCGTCTTCGATTTGCATTGTATTTACATATTTTCATGACTCAGGCATCATGATTTTCATATTAATGAGTTCTCTCAGGAAATTCGACGCTTCAAAGCGCCATTTTCGCGCTTTGGTCGCAGGATATGAGGAAGGTATACCATTTTGCCAACCGCAAATAAACATAATAGATGAGGATACGCATTAAGAGCTCCTGTCTCACCTCTTGTCTCCGCATTTCAAGTGACAGCAAGTGCTGTAAGAATGCAGTGTCACTGGAATAAATACATTGAGATTTCAGTGTTCTGAATGTGGCCAGAATATCACGGCATATATAAATCCTTCCGTGGGCCTTATTCCAGGTTATCTGTGACTCAAATTTCTTCCGAGGTCTCTTGATATAGCTCCCTGCAGGCAATAGCTTGTAGCCACTGCCACAGCGTTTCTCGCCTCGGTCAGACATTCCTTGTATTCTTCTTCTATGTTTTTTTGCGCTTGGAAAACCAGCTTACATTCTTCATATCCTTCAGTTAAAACGCTAAAATTGCGCTTTGAACCTTCGAATTTCCACAGGAAATTCTCTAATATAAAAAGCATCATGCCTGAGTAACTAAAATATATAATTACAATGCAAAATGAAGATGGATTGGCAAAGATGGAATTAGATTATGACTTTCAGTAGAGCAGAATCACTAGTTAGGATGTAAATTCTGGGCATGCGCAGAAATCGCGACACAGCCATTTTAAATGGCGCATTACTGCCACCCACCGGACTGGAGTGTGGCACAGTAGATGAGCAGACCAAAAAAAAAAAAATAATAAATTAACCCCGTTTCCATCAGGTACCGAATTAGATGAATACGCATTTTCCAGGAGGCCCCTCCAAGAGGGTTCTCTATGGTGATACTTAGTGTAACTTTTTTAATACTGATGCCAGTTCTTTCCTTTTAATAAGCCCCAAATTCCAGCACATGCTGAACAGTTTCCGGATGACCACAGTGTTAAGATTTACCTGTTGGGCTTATGCCTGTTTTGTGAAGTGTTTGGTCATATCCTGTGAGCCCTATCCTGAGATGTGTAATGATTCTCACTTCCTTTCAATTCCTGCCCAGCTCGATTCAAGATGAACCGCACATCATCCAAAAAGCGGACAGGATCAGACAACAGCATCACAGGGCGGTGACACCAAGTCAGTCAAGTCAGATGGCTCATGCGATATCAGTTCCTTCAAAAGGAGAATTAACTACTGAAGGACATCTCTTCTGTCCCGCAAACTGAACTACCGGAAGTGCCAGTTGGCGGACGGCAAACAATTGCCGTTTTTATTACGGATGGAGGAGGATATGAGCGACGAATCTGGGGATGACCTAGTAATAGTGCTACGCAAAAATGTGACTTAGAACCAGGCATTTTGGGCCTGATGGCCTTCCAAAGCCATCTTCTCCCAGAAGACTGCACTCCTCCTCTGCCAGCAGCTGCTTGTTGTGTGGGAGAGGGAGAAGAACCTCAAAGAAGAGAAAATTTAAATACAATTTGTGAGGAAAAGAAGTAAAGAAATACAGGAACAAGAACTGAAATTAGTACAAGATATTGATGAATTAAGGCATCTTTATCAGAATCAGACAGGACTCAAGTTTTATATCTTCAATCGATATTGGATGAGTTATACTAAAGGGAAGCCCAAGGAGCCTTCATAAGGTGCAGAGCTAAGTGGTTGAAGAAGGGGAAAAGAATATGGCTTATTTCTGTATTTGGAAAAAAAGTGGGCAAGAAAGGAATGCGATTAATAAACCCATGATTAACGATACTGAATGCACTTACCACAAAATAATAGCAAAGGAGGTGTATAGATTTTAGACTGATTTATATTCATCGAATCATTCCAGGGAAGAAGCTGCTGCCTTTTTGGAGGACATGACCACCCACATTTCGACTATCAGTACAGAATTTTCTCAACTTTGCGACTCAAAGATTGAAATGTGGGAACAAGACAATGCTGTCAAAATAATTTGGAAAGGCTCAAGGTCATGACGAATTGTCCAAGAACTTTTACAAATTCTTTTGGGAAGATAAAAAAAGACTAACTGTTTTATGCCATTCGGGAATGTTACAAATAAAATCCTGATGCCCACCATGAAACAAGGGTTGATAACCTTCATTCCCAAACCAGGTAAGGATAAAAAAAGAACATATAGAAAATCCGAGGCCCATAACCTTATTTAATGTAGACTATAAACTTCTTGCTCATTTTTATCGCCAATAGATAAAAAGAGGGTATAACTCAAATTCTTTGTAAATCTCCATCAGGCTTCATTGAAGGATGCTCTATTCACAATAACATCGGGATTGGTATTAGATTTACCAGATTATGGAGACAGAATTGAGGATGATGGGTACATTTTATTTTTAGATTTTTGAAAACTTTTGATAGAGTTGAAAATCCTTTTATTGTGGACATGTTAAAGCTCTCTGGTTTTGGAGAATACAACCCAAATTCCGAAATAGTTGGGACGAAGTGTAAATTGTGAATAAATGACTTTCAGATCACATGAGCCAATATGTTATTTACAATAGACCATAGATAACATTTCAAATGTTGAAACAGACAATTTACATTTTTATCCATAAAATGATCTTATTTCAAATTTTCTGGCTGCAACAGGTCTCAAAAAAGTTGGGACACAGGCAAAAACGGGCTGAAAACGCAATTAATACGGCAGAGAATCAGCTGAAAGAACGTTTAGCAAGTAATCAAGTTAACTGGCTTCAGGTGTGTAACATGATTGGCTATAAAAGGGATGTCTTATAGAGGCTGAGTCTCTCAGAAGTAAAGATGACCAGAGGCTCTCCAACCTGTGAAGGCTTGCGTAAAAATATTGTGGAATACTTTAAAAACAATGTTCCTTAATGTCAAATTGCAAAGGCTTTGAAGGTCTCATTATCGACAGTGCATAACATCATCAAAAGATTCAGAGAAACTGGAAAAATCTCTGTGCATAAGGGACAAGGCCAAAGACCTTTACTGGAAGCCCGTGATCTTCGGGCCTTCAGACGCCACTGCATCACTCACCGGCATGATTCTGTCATTGACATTACTAAATGGGCCCAGGAATACTTCAAAAAACCACTGTCTGTAAACACAGTCCACCGTGCCATCCATAGATGCCGCCTAAAACTCTATCATGCAAAAAGGAAGCCATTGTTGAGAATGATCCAAAAGCGCTGCCATGTTCTGTGGGCCAAGCCTCATTTAAAATGGACTGAAGCAAAGTGGCAAAGTGTCCTGTGGTCAGACGAGTCCAAACGTGACATTCTTGTTGGAAATCATGGGTGTTGCGTCTTCTGGGCTAAAGAGGAGAAAGACCACCCCTCCTGTTATCAGCATTCAGCTCAAAAGCCAGCATCTCTGATGGTATGGGGATGCAATAGTGCATATGGTGTGGGACGTCTGCATGTTTTAAAAAGCACCATGAATGCTGGAAGGTATATAAAGGTTTTAGAGCAACATATTCTCCCCTCCAGACGACATCTATTCCAGGGAAGGCCTTGTGTATTTCAGCAGGACAATGCAAAACCACATACTGAAGCTATTACCACAGCATGGTTTTGTAGTAGAAGAGTCTGCGTGCTGAACTGGCCTACCTGCAGTCCTGATCTTTCACCGATTGAGAACATTTGGCACATAATTAAAAGTCTGTCAAAAGAGACCCAAAACTCTCCAGCAGGTGGAAGCCTGTATTAAATAAGAGTGGGATCAAATTCCAGTGGCTACACTCAAGAAACTTGTCTCCTCAATGCCGAGACGCCTCCACTCTGTGTTAAAAAGAAGAGGGGATGCTATACCATGGTAAACAGGCCCCTGTCCCAACTTTTTTGAGACCTGTAGCAGCCATCAAATTTGAAATGAGCTCATTTTGTGGATGACATGATAAAATTTCTCATTTTCAACATTTGTTATGTTATCTCTGTTCTATTGTGAATAAAATACTGGCTGGTGTGATTTGAAAGTCATTGCGTTTTGATTTTATTCACAATTTACACTTTGTCCCAATTATTTCAGAATTGGGGTTGTATTTTCAGCAGGTGATTGGGATGCTATATAGTCACATAAATACTTCAGTATTATTACCCACGGGCACATGAAAAAGGTCTGAAGTAAAAAAGGGAATCTGATCAGGCAGTGCAGCTTTACCCTTGCTTTTTATAATGGCGGCAAAGGTTTTAACAATTATGACAAAGGGCGGTGATGATCAACAGCAGTTGAATGTAATGGGAAACTCATTAGTCATAAGGCAACTGATGGACGATACTACTTTATTTCTTGAAAATGCAGCACAAATACCTAAAGCCCTAAAGGTTGTCTCCTCCTTCTCTAAAGCCTCAGGGCTACTCCTGAACTTAAACAGATGTGATCTGATGGCAATCCATGATCAATCATTAACATCAATTGAAGGCATACCCATTAAACAAGACTAGGTGCAACCTAGTATATGGCTGGGCCGTCAAGTGCTGTCTGAGAATGTGCGCAATTATAAACCTCCCTTCTCCCTCCTAAAAGGGCGCCCCCTTTTAAAATCGTTCTGGCGAGTAAAAAGCCAAAAAAAGTGGAGGTTTGATATGTAATTCTTTCCATTTCTCTGAATCCCATCTCCCATTTCAGCATTTTTTACATTTAAAACAGAAACCTCTTCCTGTCGCACCCTATGAAACATCGGCGCAGAAGGACGTGACTTCGTAAGCCATCATGTGCCGTTTTATGAGCTACTCGAGGTCTGCAGTCCCAAAAATAAACAAATGATCTTCGGACAAAATCATAAATTTGAATAAAGTGATTCATCGCATTATAAAGGACTTACTTTTTTAATTCAATCAACTATCTTTAATGAATGTAACTTGTCACTTCCGCCAACAGAAATACATCCAGGCAGCAGGCTAATCCCATAAAAGGCATAAAATAATGATAGCCTGATAATGGTTCCCTTTGGGCTCATCACCAGCATTGTTAAAATGCTCTGAAACCGGCAATTTTATTTTAGGCTGATGATATTCGCACTTATAGCCTACGTGTGGCCAATGCGGAATTTTTTTCTTGCCCACACTTCGCACTTATACCTGTGGCCGATGCAGAAATTTTCCCTAGGCCACAGCTTAAAAAAAAAAGTTTGGCCAAGAAAAAAATTTTGGCTTTGAACACACTTAAAATAAGTGTGGGCAATGGAGCAATGTGCATCTTCGCCACACTTGCAAGTGCGTCTATCGCGGATTTCGATGAATTTTTGTGCTTGGACGCACTTAAATAAGCGCAAATAGTCACTTTATTTATTTTATTTTCATCTTTTTACTGCGGATACGTGAAAGCCATTCTCAATCTTTCGGTAACGAGTGCATTCTCTCAAACATAAGCTGACGCAGTACTTGTCGCGATGACTGTGCCCTCTGGGTGGTATTCCTTCATGGCCCAGGAATTCAGACGATCTGAATAAATTTTGCAACACTGTCCTAGCAGTATGTTGATTCCTAGCTGCAAACTCCGACAGCACAGCGCTGATTAGTTACTTAAATCAAAGCGAACACATGCAATGAATCAGAGTGCAGGCCTGACAACTTATGCTGACCAAGTTTTTCTTTTGCCTTTTCCCAGTTGCCCCCCTTAACAAACAAACTGTCACCGTAGTTGTGCAGATAAATCAAAGAATACCGTCGGTTTCTTTAACACAATGCAACTTTTGCCATTTTTCAAACAAACCTCATTGAAAGGATCTGTCAAATCACACCGTGCCGAATTTTCTTCCAGGAAATGCAATGCTTGGTTGGAAGGATCCCAAGTGCATGGCAGCGCTAAAGTTAATGATCCACTGCAGATGCTCTTCACCGGAGCGACAAGCTAACTGGCGCTCGGTGCAAGCTATTGGGATGACAGTATTGTTGCTTAATTCTATCTTCTGTAATGTTATTTTCATCACTGTCCTTGCGTCCACGAGTGACGCAAGTGTTTGTATCAGTTACTTTCGTTTTCTTTTAAATAGTGTTTGGAGGGGAAAAACATATCCCTCTCTGCTTGCTGTCGTTTGCCGTTTTTGCTTCCCTCTGCATTTGTGTCAGCGCCCTCCGCTTCCTTGAGAAAGCATTCCCTCAATACATAATTAAAAATGTAAAAAAAATTCAACCCAGATTTTTTAAACAAAGGTTTTAGACATAGATTGTACAAAACAGTTTTACCCAGTTCATGTTTTTATTTTTCTGTCTTAACCCTCTATTAACCACCGTAGCATATCTGCTACATAAAGTGAAAGGGTTAACAGCCTGGACACCCTGCTGGCTTTGTTTCTTATTGCGAAATAAACATTTGAGAATAACTTGAATGGTCCGTCACTTTAATTTTTCCAATCGCATTATTACCCAATGTAGCAGATCCGCTACATTTCGGAAAGGTGGGCCAAAGGGTCAAATTTTTTTTTTAAACTATTTTTCCAAATATTGGCCCATAATCACCATATTTGCCTAGGGAAATGATTTTTACACAGTTGGAAAGGTATTTGGTAAACAAAGGGTTAATATTTCTATTTAAAGTTACTGTTACATTGAGAATGCTGTAAGTCTGCAGCTGCCACCGGGAAGTGCTGCAGGGAGGGGCGCCCTTGTACACGTAAACATATTAAATACAAATGACGTCAAGGCCTGGCCAGCCAGCCTGCCAGCCAATCGTCGGCCAGCCAATCGTTGAAGTTCTTCCCCGCCCACCGACCAATCGCTGCACAGCCAGCCAGCCAATCGTCGGCCAACCAATCTTTTAAGTTATTCCCCGCCGACTGACCAATCGCTGAACTTCTTCCCCGCCGGCTAGCCAATCGTTAAATTTCATCACTCAGGCAGTCAGTTAGTCACTCACTCACTCAGCGACATTCGCGTTTATAGGGGCCTGGCCGCTATTCGCGGCCCAGCCCAAAAAGAAGTCAAATTTCTGGGTGTCACAATTACGAAGGATTCAAGTTACAGAGAGAAGGGTAATACTGAATCTATTTTGAAGAAGAATAAAGTAAGTTTGAATACATGGTTACAAAGAGATTTATCTCTATTTGGAATGATTCTGCTGGCTGAAACGGGAACCTTCTCAAGACTTATTTATGTGCCTTATTCTTTAGCTATCCCTGACAACACAAATCAATCAACCAAATTAATTTTAATTTTATTTGGAGGAACAGACACCACTATATCAGAGAGGAAGACATAATTAAATCTTTAGAAGAAGGGGAATTGAAAGCTATTGATTTTGATGCTATGAATGGAACCCTAAAGATAAGTCAATATGAAAGTTTTTGGCTTAACCCAGGGGTGTCCAATCTTATCCAGAAAGGGCCGGTGTGGGTGCTGGTTTTTGTTAGAGCCCAACACTAACACACCTGATTCTACCCACCAAGGTCCTGATTGAAACCCCTGATTAGTTAATTAGTGGAATAAGGTGCAGTAGCACTGCTGGCTAGGACAAAAACCTGCACCCACACCGGCCCTTTAGGGATAAGATTGGACACCCCTGGTTTAACCCCTTTGCGCAGAAGCCAAATTTGGCTATTTATGGGTTACCCAATTTGATGCTTTATAATTCAAGATTTAAGCTTCATAAAGAGGACGAATGTGGCTCAACTCAGAAAAGCACTCACAGCATTCAGAATTACATCGTATTTCAGTTTATTTTCATGATTTTGGTGGAGAAAATGGGCTGCAAACATAAAAAATCTTCATAAGAATTCACCATTGAAACTGTAAAATAAATAATTCTAAGGACTGAAAAATGGCTGGGGGTTAAAACAATACATTTCTGGGACAATAAACTCCTAGACCACAAGTACTCCTCATCTGAACATGAAATATTAAATTATCCACTTTTAATAAGCCAAATAAGATAGTTATCCAGGTGGCTCCCCAAACTCCCAGAGCCTTGAAAATGGCGCACTTTCAATTCATAAAATAATCATATTTTTAACACAAATCAACTTTGTACTCCTTAAGTTCAATATGAATGGATGATCTTCTGGTTGAATTTGCCATGAGTTTATCAATATAGGCGCAGCTGGACATCAATGGTCACCACTAACCTCTCCAAACCAAAAACATGCCTGTTCTCCAGTGGCGGGCGGTGGACGGAAAACTGGGGGGGCGGAAAACATCCCTTGAAACGGATGAGATTAGAGACCCCATTTAAATCATTGTTCTTGGTCAACATGTTAGCTTCCCTTATAATGAAATGTTTAGGCGAGTGAATAATACATTCTATAAAATGTTTAATTCACATGCCTTAATAGGCAACTCTTCTCGAAAAAAACACTGGCTTTTCCGCGTTAAATTTTGTCACATCCTAAGCAAGTCGTCAAACCTGCGCGTAATGATTGTTTAATTGAAAAAGATTGAAATGCGCTCTTTTCTACGTTCAACTGGTGCGTTTGATTTCTCGTCTTAACGAAGACAATTAGCTACACCTGAGAGGGGAGGGTTCAAGTGTCTTTTACCAGGGAAATTGACTGAAAACAAATCAAGACAAATAAGCAGTTTGAAGACATGTTTATCGCCATTTTTGTTCTCTGTCCACCGCCTGCCACTACTTTTCTCCACGATAAAGTTCAGAGTCTCGTCTATTTATCTACAAAGCCGCCTCAGCAAGCACACATACTCATTAGAGGAACTGCATATTTTACGGTCAGAATGTTCACGCAGGCGGAAACCTTGCCGTTTACAATTCCGATCATCCCAGCGAAACGCAAGCTTGTAACAACGTTCACACCCACTATGGAACAAGTATAACTCAGGTCACAGTAATAGCTGTTCGCACTTTAAAAGAGCGAAAATGCAAGGCATTCCGTTTCATTGAATGTGGTATTAATTCTAAAACTGATCGCCTAGTTAAGAAAAATGCTAGCACACTGCAGTATCGACTACTCTTTTGTTACCCAATGCAAGGCCGCCGACAGGGGGGGGGCAAAGGGGACTGATATCCCCGGGCATCAGACTGGGGGGGCATGAAACTGACCCCCTGATTTTAAAATAATCTACTGGAAAATTCATCATAATAAATATCTGTGAAGATTTAACATAGTATTTCTCAGTTACATAAATGCTTTATATATTCTATTTTGCTAATTTTCCTTGACAAATGACATAGTGGTAAAAATAGATTTACAACCCCCCCTCCCCCCTACCCAATGCAAGTGGTTTGGTCTGTCTTTAGCGCCGCAACACAAGACTGATGACGTGAGCTACCACACACGCTCACTCACCTGAGATCCCTTTTTGCGTATCTTTCTGACTTTGCCCGTAACGGTGGCTGGAGGCGAGCGCACTTTCAGTAAACTTAAATTGATTAAAAAAATCACTTGCGCTCCACCATGTCACAGGAGAGACTAAATGGTTTAGCAATGATCTTGATAGAACATGAACTGGCCAAGAGAATTGATTTCGATGATATTATACATGACTTTGCAACTAGAAAAGTGCAGTGCCTTTCATTTGTCAAATGAATAGGCTATGTGTAGCCCACTTTGTTTTTTGTTTTTGTTTATATTTGCCTGTCAAAACATTTACCTAAGATTGTATGTAACAATATTCATGAATTTTATCTATTGTGATCCTTGAGAATACATTTTTTCGAATAGGCTTCTTAGACATTTATCCAGTGGCGGGCAGTGGACAGGGAACAAGGAGGGCGATAAACATGTCTTCAAACTGCTTATTAGTCTGGATCTGTTTTCAGTCAATTTCCCTGGTAAAAGACACTTGAACCCTCCCCTCTCAGGTGTAGCTAATTGTCTTCGTTAAGACGAGAAATCAAACGCACCAGTTGAACGCAAAAAAGAGCGCACTTCAATCTTTTTCAATTAAACAATCATTACGCACAGGTTTGACGACTTGCTTAGGATGTGACAAAATTAAACGCGGAAAATCCTCAGTGATTTTTTTTGTGAAGAGTTGCCTATTAAGGCATGTGAATAAAACATGTTATAGAATTTATTATTCACCCGCCTAAACATTTCATTATAAGGGACGCTAACATGTTGACCAAGAACAATGATTGAAATGAGGTCTCTAATCTCATCCGTTTCAAGGGATATTTTCCGCCCCCTCGGTTTTCCGTCCACCGCCCGCCACTGCATTTTTCTGTGAATTCATGCATCTGTTTGAGAAAAGTAGCCCACAATATTTATTTTACATGCAATCTTTGAAACATGATTTGATTTATCTAAACAACACTAAACAAGTGTCACATAAAGTGTCCTGTCAGCGTGTTTTTTCATCATTCTATTTTTACCCCTCGGCCGACTCCGGCCCGGAGGGGTATTGTCGTCACCTGCATGTCCGTCTGTCGTCCGTCGTCCGTCCATGATTTTGTCCGGGCCGGTACTCGGCAAATAATGATCGCAGCTTCACCAAATTTGGAATGGTAACTCAATATGACCCATAGATGTGCAACGTCAGGTTTTTTGCTGGATTTCACCGTTGACCTTAGCGCTGTGACCTTGACCCTGGAAATCTTGTCCGGGTGACATTTTCCGGGCCAGTACTCAGCAACTAATGATCGCAGCTTCACCAAATTTGGTATGGTAACTCACTATGACCCATAGATGTACATGGTCAGGTTTTTTTGCTGGATTTGACCTTTGACCTTAGCGCTGTGACCTTGACCCTGGAAATCTTGCCCGGGTCAGTACTCGGCAACTAATTATCGCAGCCTCACCAAATTTGGTATGATAACTCACTATGACCCATAGATGTGCATCGTCAGTTTTTTTTTGCTAGATTTGACCTTTGACCTTAGGTCTGTGACCTTGACCCTGGAAATCTTGTCCGGGTCAGTACTCAGCATCTAATCATCGCAGCTTCACCAAATTTGGTATGGTAACTCACTATGACCCATAGATGTGCATTGTCAGGTTTTTTGCTGGATTTGACCTTTGACCTTAGCTCTGTGACCTTGACCCTGGAAATCTTGCCCGGGTCAGTACTCGGCAACTAATCATCGCAGCCTCACCAAATTGGGTATGATAACTCACTATGACCCATAGATGTGCATCGTCAGTTTTTTTGCTGGATTTGACCTTTGACCTTAGGTCTGTGACCTTGACCCTGGAAATCTTGTCCAGGTCAGTACTCGGCAACTAATTCTCGCAGCTTCACCAAATTTGGTATGGTAACTCACTATGACCCATAGATGTGCAAAGTCAGGGGTTTTGCTGGATTTGACCTTTGACCTTAGCTCTGTGACCTTGACCCTGGAAATCTTGTCCGGGTCAGTACTCAGCAACTAATTCTCGCAGCTTCACCAAATTTGGTATGGTAACTCATTATCACACACATGTGTGCAATGTCATGTTTTTTGCTGGATTTCACCTTTGACCTTTGTGCTGTGACCTTGAGGCAGGAAATCTTATATGGGTCAGTACTCAGCAACTACTGATCGCAGCTTCACCAAATTTGGTATGGTAACTCACTGTGACACATAGATGTGCAAGGTCACCTTTTTTGCTGGATTTGACCTTTAACCTTAACACTGTGACGTTGAGGCAGGAAATCGTGTCCGGGCCGAGGGGTATTCAGCAACGCGTTATGTTTGTTTGATAGAAATACCGCTGCATGGTGCAGACCCAGACACTGACATAACGAAGGACGAACAACTAAACCTATTCGCGTCCACTGACAGTGAAGCAGCTGCTGATTTCAACGGGTTTTCGGACTTGCCTGACGCTGAAGTCAGGAGTGATTCAAAGTACTGCAGTATTTTCGTTCATTAGGACTGCAAGTGTAGCACTCAGTGGAAATCAATAAAACCGAATGTTTATGTAGTTACGCACGAATAAGATGTCTATTTCCCATCCAAATAAGCTGGCAGATCCGGTCCTTTAAGCCACGACGTTACCCCCGAGGTAACCAGGTGATCTGGTAGTGGGAAAGGGCTAGTCAAGACTAGCTTTACACACCGCATAGCTAAGTTTGATGATTTAAAGCCAATAATCTCCATTGTTCAAGCTAAAAATAACTCCTGTGGCAGCAGTTTTCGGCGACACAGCGGTCAGGTATTCAGAGAAAAATTTCTGGAAAGAAGCATCCACTTTGCTGGACCTTGCTGTATTGGACGCCCGTCACAAGATGGCAGCCAGATCTGCACATTGAAATCATAACGTAGCGCCTCTAGGATATATAGCTCGTTGGCATAAACAGTCTTTTTTAATAAACTGCCTGTGCATTTTCAAAGTTCTCAGTGCCTCGTTTTAAATGTCAGGGCCCTCGGAATTCTACCAATGACATGTGGAGCTAATTTGAGCCTTGTTAATGATGTAAAAATAGCGATTTCTTTGCATGGCAATGCTATGCCCCATTCACTACCATTGTAAGCCTGTTGGGAGCTACGGCTAAAAAGCCCTGCATTTCAAAATGTTGGGTCTCCCTAAAACGAAGGACGAAGGACAGCCCACTGTTTTCCCGTAAACCACTGAAAGCTACTGAAAAATGACAAGGGGTCAAACACCTTGTTGGGGGTGGGGGCAATCAGCCCCCTTTTCTTAGCGGAAGGGTACTCATGATATTTAGAAGGACACCCAGTGCAAGTAGAAGGACACCCCTTTCTGCATCTAAACTGCACCTGCACCCTTTTCTAAACAGAAAGACCCTCAGAGCAAGTGGAAGGACACCCCTGACTTCATCTAAACTCCCCCTAGCCCCCTTTTATAAACAGAAGGACACTCAGAGCAAGTGGAAGGACACCCCTAGCAAGTGGAAGGACAGCCTGTCCTTCCACTTGCTCTGAGGGTCCTTCTGTTTAGAAAAGGGTGCAGGTGCGGTTTAGATGCAGAAAGGGGTGTCCTTCTGCTTGCACTGGGTGTCCTTCTAAATATTATGAGTGCCCTTCCGCTACCCCATCGAAGGTGCCCCCCCAACAACAATGTGTTTGACCCCTTGTCACTTTTCAGTAGCTTTCGGTGGTTTACGGTAAAACAGTGGGCTGTCCTTTGTCCTTCAAGTGTCCTTCGTCCTTAGTTTTAGGGAGACCCGAAATGTTGGGTGCGTACGGAGGTGGGGTATTCGACAAAAGTTAGTACTCGTTATCATGTTTCAATACACCTCAAGTCAATTTCACACCGGTGTTCTCCTTTAATTGTGGGGTGGCTTTTAAAAATGAACATTTGTGTAGGAAGTATTTTGCTAATATTATCAAATTATTAAATAAAAATTCCAATTTTCGGTTCGGTATTATCTCACCAAACTTAATGTTTTTATTTGTTAGGTCTGGCAGGATGAAAAGATTACACAAACTCATATTGTGAAAATCCTCCCAGTAGATGAGAGACATTACAGGAAAACATCAAATATCCAGTTGTTTCAACATCTGCGTTGCAAAATGACCATTCAAAGTCGTAGAAATTCACTTCTGGGATGAACATCATTCATTATTTTAAAATGTACTTCTTTGGCTTTGGATTGAACAGGGAAACACGGATATCTGGATCTGACTCTGTGAGAAACCTCTGCGGGGTATTATTCAAAATGCGTTTCCTCTTCACAGGGAAACACTTTATTGAGAGCGGATCTCAGAAATATGTTCTTACATTGCTTGAGAGAAAACTACTCCCAATGGACAAAGGGAACAGTCTGGGTATCTCTTCTGTACATTAACGCTTCCTTTATCATACAAATGAGAGCTTTTGGGATTGCTTTAATCACAGTATTATATTCTTAACTAGAACATGTTCGATTATACCTTAGTCTAAGCACATTGTAAGCCAACGCATTGCCCCTTTAATCCGTCAAATGTTGCACAGACCATATCCCTCGTTCCATCCATTCTTTATAATAAAGCAACACCTTTTTTATCAATATATATATCTGTTGTTCCAAATTGGTGTATTATGGGGTGAGTAATTTTGTATATTGAGGAGTTTCCAATCGCGGAGGACTTGTTTGTGGAATGTAGATAGTTTATCAGGAAGTTGACTGGCCTCAATCTCATTTCAGTAAAAAATCTGCACCCCCCCAAGCCTATGAAGATTTTCGAAAGTAAGTTAACACCTTTCTGCAGACGTAGACGCCTGCGAACATATAGCAGCTCTTTTTATGGAAGCAGTTGCACTATATCAGGAGATGGCACCCCCGGATCAGTTATTGAATATTCACAAGCCAGCAGAGCTGGAACACAGTCTAGAATATTGACGAGTTCACTCCTATCCCTGTTTTTCAGGAGTTGCATGAATTAAACTCCTCAGCTAAGCCTGATGTGCAAACTGCTCAATATCCTTGCCCATAGTATCTGTCCAGCACTTTAAAAAAATGATCTCTTGTGACAGAAAAAATCGTTGTCCTCTGTAGCAACCACCTCAGTTACAGTGACTCAATGGTATTCCAAGTAGTTAAAAAAAAAAAAAAAATCCATTTCCTGAGGCAAAAATTCGCCATGATATTAACACTATGTCATTCTACTATCAATTTCAGTCATCACATATTAAAAACGCGCAATTTCCTATCGTGGATTAACGCGTAGATATGTAGGTTGAAGAATTTAGCTGTCTTTTAGAGCTTCAGACAAGCTCTCACGGAAATCCAATCACTTTAATGGTGATTCACTGGTATCTGCGTGAAAGCCCAGCTGTAGTTCACGCCCACGTGAAATTCTCTTGGTAATTACCAGTTGGTTGACACGATTTTTATCCAATTGCAGACAGTATAAGCTTTCCTCAGTAAGTGAAAGACATTGATTGGACCTTAAAAAAACATATTAAAATACTTGCGTAATAGGGTTACGTTGCATTCAATACACTGTACGCAGCTCAGACTGACATGGTTGCACGGGAACAAAAAACCTCCAGAACTGAGCCTGGACAGCTGAGCTTATTTGCGGGATGGAAATGTGATTCTGAGATGGAAAATAGCAGTTATTCTGAATGGAACAGACAGGAGGGCTGACAGCATTGATACTTTTGAGGAGCAGCTCAATAATTCTATTGAAAAGTGAGTAAAGCTGTCTTTGTATGGTGTAGCTCTATCTTACTTTTAGCCTTCTAGCTAACTAGCCAGCTATTTCTTATTTTTGGTTTACCACCATGATCACAGAGCTAGTTTGTCACTTAGGGTCAGCGTCGCCGTCAGCCTAGCCAATGCCCGGGGGTAAAATGGTCTCGCAATGCCCCCCCAAGTAGGCTATAGAGTTAATGAATAGGCCACAATAACAGAATGAAACAAAACGCATTGCTGAATACCCCTCGGCCCGGACACGATTTCCTGCCTCAACGTCACAGTGTTAAGGTCAGAGGTCAAATCCAGCAAAAAAGGTGACCTTGCACATCTATGTGTCACAGTGAGTTACCATACCAAATTTGGTGAAGCTGCGATCAGTAGTTGCTGAGTACTGACCCATATAAGATTTCCTGCCTCAAGGTCACAGCGCAAAGGTCAAAGGTGAAATCCAGCAAAAAACATGACATTGCACATATGTGTGTGATAGTGAGTTACCATACCAAATTTGGTGACGCTGCGAGAATTACTTGCCGAGTACTGACCCGGACAAGATTTCCACAGTCAAGGGCACAAAGCTAAGGTCAAAGGTCAAATCCAGCAAAAATCCTGGCATTGCACATCCATGGGTCATAGTGAGTTGCCATACCAAATTTGGTGAAGCTGCGAGAATTAGTTGCAGAGTACTGACCCGGACAAGATTTCCAGGGTCAAGGTCACAGAGCTAAGGTCAAATGTCAAATCCAGCAAAAACCCTGACGTTGCACATCTATGGGTCATAGTGAGTCACTATACCAAATTTGGTGAAGCTGCGAGAATTAGTTGCCGAGTACTGACCCGGACAAGATTTCCAGGGTCAAGGTCACAGACCTAAGGTCAAAGGTCAAATCCAGCAAAAAAACTGACGATGCACATCTATGGGTCATAGTGAGTTATCATACCAAATTTGGTGAGGCTGCGATTATTAGTTGCCCAGTACTGACCCGGGCAAAATTTCCAGGGTCAAGGTCACAGCGCTAAGGTCAAAGGTCAAATCCAGCAAAAAACCTGACGATGCACATCTATGGGTCATAGTGAGTTACCATCCCAAATTTGGTGATGCTGCAATGATTAGTTGCCCAGTACTGACCCGGACAAGATTTCCAGGGTCAAGGTCACAGAGCTAAGGTCAAAGGTTAAATCCAGCAAAAAACCTGACGATGCACATCTATGGGTCATAGTGAGTTACCATACCAAATTTGGTGAAGCTGCGATGATTAGTTGCCAAGTACTGACCCGGGCAAGATTTCCAGGGTCAAGGTCACAGCGCTAAGGTCAAAGGTCAAATCCAGCAAAAAATGTGACCTTGCACATCTATGGGTCATAGTGAGTTACTATACCAAATTTGGTGAAGCTGCGATCATTAGTTGCTGAGTACTGGCCCGGAAAATGTCACCCGGACAAGATTTCCAGGGTCAAGGTCACAGCGCTAAGGTCAACGGTGAAATCCAGCAAAAAATCTAACGTTGCACATCTATGGGTCATAGTGAGTTACCATACCAAATTTGGTGAAGCTGCGATCATTAGTTGCCCAGTACTGACCCGGACAAGATTTCCAGGCTCAAGGTCACAAACGCTAAGGTCAAAGGTCAAATCCAGCAAAAAACCTGACGTTGCACATCTATGGGTCATAGTGAGTTACCATCCCAAATTTGGTGAAGCTGCGATCATTAGTTGCCGAGTACTGGCCCGGACAAAATCATGGACGGACGACGGACGACAGACGACGGACGACAGATGGACACGCAGGTGACGACAATACCCCTCCAGGCCGGAGTCGGCCGAGGGGTAAAAAATAGTCATACATGTCTGATCCAATAACAAACCAATGTTATTTTTTGTTTTCCTTTTTTAAGATCCAATAACAAACCAGTGTTTTTTTTTTTTTTTCCCTTAAAAAAATTGGCATATCTTCAGCGAGAGTTTAGTTTCCCCTCTTGGGAGCGGTCACAATAAGACACTTGTCATCAAGGTTCCCGGGACTTGCGATAATAAATTAATAAGTGCCCCGTCCTAGATCGTACTGCTAGAGAAATAAACTTAACCTGACAGAAAGTGATCGTCATCATAATACTACAGTACCGTAATATGATGTACCACTGTTTCCAAACTGTCCTAACGGAAAAATATCAAATCGCTCAGGGGTCTGTTTCTTGAAATCAGATGCTAACTTGCGTCGTATGAACCATTGACAATGAATGGACGAACTGTGTAATCTGCTAACTTAGTTAGCAACTACGCTTTTGGTAAACGCAATGGGCGGTAATAGACAGAAATGGCGCTTCAAGCTAAATTCTCTCGTTATCGGTCAGGAAAAGGCCGGAAATCAAAATACCGCTCCTGCAGCCATGGCGGGGTTTGGAGGGCTTATGGCGCAACTTCGGCAAGATTCTCGCGTAATTTTTCGGGAATCTCGCGCAGCCGGCTTACTTGCAGATGCGCTCGAACGCACCCCCATAGCTCCTTAAATCCAGCAGTAGTTTCCCGTCGCCGCCATCTTGAAAGTCACGATAAAGTCGATTGACGAGCACGAACGAATAGGTAGGATAGGGGAACGCTTTACAAAATTTACCAACACAGGACATAGTGACTGACTATGGATGTTGAAACACCACTCAGAACTCATTTCAAAGTAACATGCTTAACATTTGGTTATGTATGCTGTCATTTGACATCATAGAAGGGATTTCGAGCATTCCCAATTCAATGGGTGCAACATGGATCAAACCCATCTCCAACCACCTCGGTGGACCCCAAGTCACGTTCGGCCAGGTTAGCTTACCTGGAAAGCTTTCACAGGATCCCCCATACATACATCTATTCCTTTATCAAATATACCAGAACAACCCCCACCCCTCCCTCCCCAAGCATATTTCTTCCCATTTCTGGTGGTGGGCTGAGTGATAAATGTAGTCTTATCTGCCTCATGTATAGCTTTCCGGAATACAAAGCTACGTGGCTTGTTAGCAAGCACAACCTTTAGTGATGTAAACGACTTAAAAAAATGGGAGCGACTGAAGAATTCGGCCTGCATAGCATAACTATAACGATAACTTTACTGCTTCGTCGTGATTCATGAAATATAGCTAACCTATAAGAGGCTTCATTACAACCTAGCTGGCTTCCCGTTAGTTAACAATATTTGACGAGTCACAACACTGTAAGTTAGCCAGCCGGGTAACGTAACCTTAGATTTGCGGTGCAAGCCGTATTCTTCAGTCGCTACAAAAAGGGTAGAGTTGTCCATACAACTTACATGCAAATAACCAAACAAATTCACACACACCTCCGGAGCAAGTAGCGTCGCTCTCGGGATGGCACTGTTCTTCAGAAGAAATCGTCTTGGAGGGTTAGATCCTCTTGTAGGGATGGTGAAATCCTCTGGATCAAAATGTGCACTACATACACGGTAATCCCTCTGTTTTAGTGTATGGACAGGTGTCTCGACATCGAGTTGCAAAACAACAAGCCACTGCTTCAAAGTTGGCTTCTGCAGAGGTAGCTTGTGAAAACTTTCCGGAACATAACTTTTCATCTTCTTGCCGCAACCTGGAAAGGCACAAACGCGAACCATTCTCTCCTCTCTTCACTTCGTCTTATCCTCCGTTATGCCAGCTGAAGCTGCAGTCAGTACACTGCACACATCCCGGTCACTCCTTCACGTGTACAGCACGTCTTCCGTCAACAACACTACGCGAGATTCACGTCACCGAGAAGTAAAACCTTTCGAGCTAAGTTTATGCCATTGGTTGTATGGTGCTCTTCATTCTCATGTACACAGTTACCAGATAAATGTGGAAACAGCTGGAATCCATGCATTTCCACGGAATTAATTTTACAATCTGTTCCCGTATCCTACCTATTCGTTCGTGCTCGTCAATCGACTTATCGTGACTTTCAAGATGGCGGCGACGGGAAACTACCTAAAGGTACTGTCTGCATAAACAGTCTTTTTTAATAAACTACTTGTGCATTTTCAAAGTTCTCAGTGCCTCGTATTAAATATCAGGGCCCTCGGAATTCTACCAATGAAGTGTGGAGCTACTTTGAGCCTTGTTAATGATGTAAAAATAGCGATTTCTTTGCATGGCGACGCTATGCCCCATTCACCACCACTGTAAGACCGTTGGGAGCTTCGGCTAAAAAGCCCTGTATTTCGAAATGTTGGGTGCGTACGGAGGTGGGGTATTCGAAAAAAAGTTAGTACTCGTTATCATATTTCAATACAGCCCAAGTCAATTTCACACCGGAGTTCCCCTTTAATAGTATCCTTGAAGGATTTGTCTGTGTTGATTCACTAAAATTGGTCACATCAAGAACAACCTTGAGTTTATGTGAGTACCAGTCAGATTTATCCTTTCACTTACCCCAGCCGGTTAGTGAAATGTTTGGCTGCATCCGAATAGTCTTTTTAGCCTAGGAAAATTCCTAACTCCTAGAAAATTATCCGGAAATAATTACATGGCAGCCATGATAAGGGCATTCGAATTCTTCTAATGTTAAGGGAAGGTGTCTCAGTGCTTCCTAATTTACCTCCTTTAGCGTAGGGTACACAGAACCATCCTTTTTGAAAAGAAAGGAGATAACGCTGTCCCACAATTCTGCGCAGCAGCAGCGTCCATTCATCTGGCCAGCCACGGAAAGAAACGTTTATGATGGGCAGGGGACTCATGATCACGTTGCCCAGTGCAAGTATATTCAGATTCTCTAATTATCGCGGTTGTCTTCCTAAGACGTCAGGAATTTCCTTTTACACCTTTCCTTTACCTTATGACGTTTTCCACTGAAGTGAAAGAAAAATGGTCGGGAATTAGTGAATAGGACGTATTCATTGACTGTTCGGATGCAGCCTTTATCATCTTCTTGGTGTATTTATTAACACTGAACAAAAATATAAATGCCCCATGTCAAATATTGATGCCACATGGAGTTAACTACTGTAAGTGAGCATATGCTGACTTTTACTTGTACAATAGGGATATTTCTCTTGATTTGTGTACCATTTTTTAATCCATCTCTCTGTCAGTGAGCATTTGCTCAGTGATGCAGCGATTTCACTCAGTACATGGGTGTGGCATTTCCAGACAGTGATCAGACAGAATGAGCAGTACCCAGACACTCCTTTTTCCTGGGGACAATAAAAAGCCACCCCAAAACGTCAAATTTTGTCAAAAGTCATCATGCCTCAGATGTCTCAGGTCATGCGGGAACGTGCCATTGGCATGCTGGATGCAGGGATGTCCACCAGAGCGGTCTGCATGCAGTTTCTTGAAGCAGAGCACATTCCAGTTCTGGACTGGCCTGCGTATTCGCCGGACATGTCGCCCATAGAGCATCTTTGGGATGTTCTGGATCGACATGTCCGCGACCGTGTTCCAGTTCCGGATAATGTGCACCAGCTCCGTGTGGCCCTCTGGGAAGAATGGAATAACATTCCACAGGCCACGATAGACAACCTGATCAACTCCATGCGAAGGAGATGTGCTGCTCTGAGAGACGCAAATTGTGGACACACAAGATAATGAACATTCAATTTCTTCAACCTGACCCCCAACGTGTTCAAAGGATTGTCACTCCTTTGCAGATGCCAATATCAAGATGTAATGGATGGTGATCTGAAGATTAGTCATTAACAAAAATGAATTTTGATTCGCTTCATATATTGCATAACCCTAATGTTCATAAAAACTCAAAAATTTGACATGGGGCGTTTATATTTTTGTTCAGTGTATTTTTTAAAATTTGATTGTTATTTCTTGTCAACTTGTTCTTGCAGATATAATTATCCACTCAGTCTTATTTTATGTTTGCATTTGAAATGTACTCTGCTTTGTGAATTTGTGAAAAAAAAAAAAAAAAAACTTCTCAGAAGAGAAGAGCACAAGATGAACAGCCAGAAGACGGTTCTGCTGCTGGAATTGCAAATTGCGCCTGCCTGGACCATTTCCAGTGAGCCAGGCCTTCGCATAATTGATCCCTGCGATTACCACACAATGCATTGCAGTTAGATTTGTGTCAAACTACAAGGCATCACCCAAACAGACTCTGTGGCAACTTGTACCCTAATTGGAGGCCGCCATTTGAGAAAACAGGATTGTCTGGCCGCAAATTCACAAAGGCACTACCTTCAACATACAGTACATAACTTTGACATTTCCTTGTGATTTGTTCATGGTTCATTGACAGAGTTTTCATAGCTATATTTTTCTGTCACTGTATTTATACAGTGCCTTGCCACAAGATCACCACCTGGAATTAACTAAGCAAGTAGGTGAGCCTTCTATTGCGCAATCACTGCAGTGATTTATGTGTTTCAGCTGGCAACAAGTTATTTAACCTTAACTGGTGCAGTGAGTAATTTCTCTTCTTAAACAACCGTATTGGAAGACATACAGTGCCGTGAAAAATTATTTGCCCCTAAATCCTAATAACTGGTTGTGCCACCCTTGGCGACAACAACTGCAGTCAAACGTTTAATTGGCAATGAGTCTTTCACATGGCTGTAGAAGAATTTTAGCCCATTCTTCTTTGCAGAATTGTTTTAATACACCCACATTGGAGGGTTTTTTTTTTTTTAGCAAGAATGGCCTGTTTAAGGTCATGCCACAGCACCTAAATCAGATTTAAGGGGTCTTCAGGGTAAAAATTTGAATTTTTTTCAAAAATTTCAATATTTTTGATTTTCACATAAATAAAATAAATAGAGGAATGCAGTGAGATGCCAGTAAACACCAAGAATCTATGTTTTTCCTCTTGTTACTTGTGACTTTAAATGCAAATTACCGAAAATCACAATTTGGACTGATTTTCAACCTTGTGGCATTCATAAAATCATCAATATTCATCTGATTGACTTGAAATTTGGACTGAAGTTGTATCTGTTGGAGATCTATGAAATGACATAGGATTTTCTAGATTGGTGCATCCCTAGGGGGTTAAGTTTGAAAATGAAGCAAGTTGATGATAGTGATGTGTTATGGTTACATAACAGAGCTCATTAAATATTCATAAATGTTCCAAACAAAAGAATCCTATGTCATTTCATAGAACTATCTTAAACCTTTCATATGAGACTAATTTGAGTAAAATCCGACCATGGGTTATTGAAATATCAGTGCCACAAAATATTTTCAGATTTTGTCATTAAAGTGCCATTTCCATAGCAACCATGTAAATTTTTTATCAAAATACTACATTTTATGAGGTTAAAATCATGTTGAGTATGTTTATTTCTTAGTTTTTACATTATAATAGTTATTTCTACACATTTTGCCCTGAAGACTCCTTAAGTCCAGACTGACTGGGCTACTCCAAAATCTTCATTTTGTTTTTTTAAGCCATTCAGAGGTGGACTTGCTAGTGTGTTTCAGATCATTGTCCTGCTGCATAACCCAAGTGCGCTTGAGCTTGAGGTCAAAAACTGATGGTTGGACATTCTCCTTCAGGATTTTCCGCCAGAGAGCAGAATTCATAGTTCCATCAATTACGACAAGTCGTCCAGGTCCTGAAGCAGCAAAGCAGCCCCAAACCATCACACTACCACCACCATGTTTGACTTTTGGGTCATGCTCTTTTTTCTGAAATGCTGTGTTAGTTTTACGCCTGATGTAACGGGACGCACACCTTCCAAAAAGTTTGACTTTTGTCTCGTCAGTCCACAGAATATTTTCCCAAAAGTCTTGGTGATCATTAAGATGTATTTTGGCAAATGCGAGATGAGCCTTTGTGTTCTTTTTGGTCAGCAGTGGTTTTCGCCTTGGAACTCTCCCATGGATGCCATTTTTAACCAGCAGCCATACCACTATTCGATCTGCTCCAGCCGTGTGGCTCAAGCTAAGCAGGTGTTGGCTTGGTTAGTACTTGGATGGAAGACCACCTGGGAAAACCAAGTGGCTGCTGGAAGAGGTGTTGGTGGGCCAGCAGGTTGCGATCTTCCCTCTGTTGGAATAATCCCCAATGCCCCTGTGCAGTGACAGGGACACTGTACTGAAGGAGACGCCGTCTTTCAGATGAGACATTAAACTGAGGTCTTGACTCACTGTGGTCATTAAAGATCCTATGACACTCATCGATAAGAGTAGGGGGTTCCCCGGTATCATGGCTAAAGTCCCAACCTGGCTCTTTCAACCTGCCACCTAATCATCCCCCGATCTAATTGGCTGTGCAAATTGCCCTCTCCCTCCACACCTCAACACCCAGGGCTCCCTTGAAAAAGAGATTTCAATCTCAATGGGACTTCCCTGGTTAAATAAGGGTTAAATAAAAAATATATAAATAAAATTTTTGCCAAGTCTCATTCTTTTTGTTGAATCATGAACACTGACTTTAACTGAGGCAAGTGAGGCCTGCAGTTCTCCAGATCTTGTTCTGGGTTGTTTTGTGACCTCCAGAATGAGTCGTCAATGTGCCCTTGGAGTAATTTCGGTAGGCCAGCCACTCCTGGGAAGGTTCCCCACTGTTCCAAGTTTTCTCCATTTGTGGATAATGGCTCTCACTGTGATTCACCGGAGTCCCAAAGCCTTAGAAATAGCTTTGCAACCCTTTCCAGACTGATAGATGTCAATTTCTTTGTTTCTCATCTGTTCTTGAATTTCTTTAGTTCGCGCCGCGGCATGACGTGTTGCTTTTTGGGATCTTTTAGCCTACTTCACTTTGTCAAAGAGGTTCTCTTGAAGTGATTTCTTGATTCAACAGGTCTGGCAGTAGTCAGGCCTGGGTGTGGCTAGTGAAATTGGACTCAAAAATGTGGTTAATCACAGTTATTTCATGATTTAACAAGCGGGAGCAATTGCTTTTTCACATGGGGCCAAGTTGGTTTGGATGGCTTTTTTCCCTTAATAAATAAAATCATCATATAAAAACTGCATTTTATATTTACTTGGGTTATCTTTGTCTTATATTAAAATTTGTTTGATGATCTGAAACATTTCAGTGTGAAAAATATGCAAAAAAGTAATAAATCAGGAGGGGGGCAAATACTTTTTCACGGCACTGTATCTTGTGGGCATGAAAAGATGTTACTCCATTTCAGGAGGGTCAAAAAAAAAAAAAAAAAACTAAGATTGCTGAGACTACTAAAATTGGGTTAAGAACTGTCCAACTCATTATTAAAACCAGGACAGATAGAAATGAACCATCATCTTCGAGGAAGATACGTGGTCAGAAAAAATATTGAACGATCATAATTGAAAATCTTATAAACATTCGGTGAAATTAAATCGTAAAATATCATCAGTAGAACTCACAGTTATGTTTAATAGCGAAAGTAAGAGCCTGCATGCAAAATGAGAAGAGAACTCAAAAGATTGGGACTAAACAGCTGTGTAGCATTCAGAAAACCACTCATCAGTGAGGATAGGCTAACTGGGGGAAAAAAAGGTTTCAATTTGCTAGAATGCATAAAGATTGGACTCTGGAGCAAAAGAAAAAAGCCATGTGGTCTTATGAGTCCAGATTTACCAAGTTCCAGAGTGATGGACACATCAGAGTAAGAAGAGAGGCGGAAGAAGTGATGCATCATGCCTAGTGCCTACCGCATTAGCCTCTCGAGGCAGTTATGATCTGGGGTTGCTTCAGTTGGTCAGGTCTAGGCTCAGCAACAATATGTGGCCAAAAAATGAGGTCAGCTGACTACCAGAATATACTGAATGACCTGGTTTTTCCATCAATGGATTTTTTTTCTTCTTTATGGCACAGGCATTTTCTGAAATGACAATGCCAAGATTTATCAAGCTAAAAATGTGAGAGAGTGGTTCAGGGAGCATGAGACACCATTTTCACACATGGATTGGCCACCACAGAGTGCAGACCTTAACCCCACTGAGAAT
Organism: Gymnothorax javanicus; assembly: GCA_029692085.1. Taxonomy (NCBI): domain Eukaryota; kingdom Metazoa; phylum Chordata; class Actinopteri; order Anguilliformes; family Muraenidae; genus Gymnothorax; species Gymnothorax javanicus. The sequence goes on along the minus strand of CM056197.1, from coordinate 77,403,630 downwards.
CTTTGGGATGTGCTGGAGATGACTTTACGCGGCTGTCCAACTCTCCCATTATCATTACAAGAGAAAATCAATGTTGTGACATTGCATAAGATTATCAAAATGTTGCCATGGCGAATGTATGCCATAATCAAAGCTAAAGGCGGTCCGATGAAATGTTAGAGTGTGTGACTTTTTTGGCCAGGCAGCGCATGTTTTGCTGGTATATGTCCAAACAGGCATAATTTATGTGGAACTATTAGGAATAAAACTGTACATAAGTTGGAACAATTTTCTTCTCTGTTTGATTTGTTTGGCTTACATGTACATCTGTAACGCACAATTTAATTGGTAGGGGAATATTCTTCTCATGGCTTCCTACCTTTGAGGTCGGAGCAAACACATGAGGACGTTCCGATTGCAACTTGATACTGACTAACTCTGACGTCATGTACACATCATGCTAGAGATGGGCCAATAATTGGCCCCTTCTGAAACATTAACATCTTCCAACATAATTTTTCTAATAAATTAGAAGCTATGCACGTTACTAGAGTTAAAATATTGCCAGCTGCAACATTAATCCCTGCAATAATGATCCAATCATAGTATTTGTGTATATCCAAACCGCAACTGTTTATGGACAGGCAGTGTATAACACGCAAGTGATCCACTACTACCTGAATTACCGAATGAAAGAATGAAACAAATATTGCTATTTACCTAAGTGCAGAAGCCCAAAACATTAAATCTGAATATTTGAATATTTCCCAAAAAACAATAAAGTTTATCAGTTTGAACATTAAATATCTTGTCTTTGTACTCAATTGAATTTCAATTTTGACTCAATTGGTCAAAAAGGATTTGCAAGTCATTGTATTCTGTATTTATTCACGATTTACACAACGTCCCAACTTCATTGCTTGGTATTCCTTGAAATAGAGTTCCAAAAGCACAACAAACAGTACTTACCACCACAGTGCATATCTGGGTTATTGGGAAAATATACCGCAAACACTCACCAAAAATCAATTTCGACCACTTTTACGGCCGTCCATTGCACTAATCCAGCAAAATACCAAGGTACTTTAATTTACTTATTTTTATTTTACCCATATTTTACCAGGTAGTCCCATTGAGATTAATGATCTCTTTTTCAAGGGAGACCTGACCAAAATGGCAGCATCAGACAACATGACAATAACAAGAAAACATACAATGTACACACTAAGATGTAGGCAACTTCAAGCACCAATGGTCATAAAAAGATATTCATTTAACTGTGGACTTACATTAAATAACTATGGGCATAAACAAGTACCAACCGATTTATTCACCATTGTGCTAATCAAAAATTTAAAATCAGACCAAGAAACAAATTCCCATAGTTTCAAATCTTTTTGAAGATTATTCCAGGTTTGGGGAGCAGAGCATTTAAAAGCTTTCATTCCCAACTTGGTCTGTGTCCTTGGGATAGACAATAAAATCACATCTTTAGATCTCAAAGACGCCTTAGTGTGGGTGGGTGGGTTGCTGGTTGTGAGATGTGGTTTGCAATTGTTTATTTTTGTTTTATTTTCAGATCTTTATTTTGTAGGTTCTGCCTTATTTTTAATGGTTGGTCGTCTTTGATTAGTATTTGTCTGTATGACATGAGGGAAGACTGTCAAATCAAATGAACTTACATCTGTTTTTTTTCATCACTTGATTTATTTAAAATAAGGATTGTCTGTTACTGGTATTACTACCCCTGCCGGTGCTCTGCGGTTCTCGAGCTGGAATGTAAGAGGGCTAAACTCCCCTATGAAATGTAATAAGGTCTTATCTCAATTAAAGCACTTAGGGGTTCAAATAGCTTTCTCGCAGGAGACACATCTTAGACCGTCAGATCAGTTTAGAATTAGGAAAAGTTGGGTGGGTCAACTTTACTATTCCTCATTTCCACACAGATCTCGGGGTGTGGCAATTCTGATTCATAAATCTGTACCTTTTTCTGTTTCTGAGGTTATTGCCGACCCTCTGGGGCAATTTATTATTATGACTGGGAGGATCAATGGCAGTTTCCTGATCTTTGCCAATGTTTATGGTCCTAACTGGGATGATGAGAATTTTTTCAAGAACTTTTTGTTTTCTCTTCCCAAATTAGGTTCTCATCATCTTATTTTGATTTTTAACTGCTGTCTGGACCCTGCCCTTGACTGTTCCTCGACTAGACCTATTTTGTTATCAAAATCTGCCAAAACAATTCTTTCTTTCTCTGATCAATCTGCCATTTCAGATGTGTGGCACTTTTTCAACCCTAAATCTACTAAATATTAATATTTTTCTCCTGTCCAGAATCAGGATCAGAATCACCTTTATTTTCATTGCACAGTAAAAGCCCAATGAAATTTGCTTGTGCAGCTTCAAAAACAATGCACACTTGCACACACACGCCCACGCACACAAGCACATCTGCATGCACACACACGCACATCAATAAATAAATACTTAAGAGCATCAGATGATTTGCAAAAAAAAAAAAAAAAATAATAATGATGAAGCGGTGGTAGCAGCAGAGTATTGCACAGTCCCTTTTGAGTCCCATGTTACAAAAAAAAAAAATCCTTATATTGCACTGCCCCACACAGGCCTAAGTCCGCATTGTTCTAGTCCCATATTGCACAAGCCCCATATTGTTTTAGTCCCGTATTGCACGTCCCCAAACAGAACAACATTGTTCTGGCCAAAGCTAGGTATTTCTGTTCAGCTCTGTAATGGCCCTAGGAAAAAAACTATTTTGCAGTCTTGTGGTGCTGGCTTTGAAGGCCCCACAACGCCTGTCCACAACTCCTTTTCACGAATTGATTTATTTCTTATAAACAATAGACTTCTTCCCTTTGTCCACTCTTGTTCATACAGTCCCATTTTAATTTCCAACCATGCTTCAGTTACTATGGACCTCTCCATCCCCGGTGGGGCTGTTCCACGTTCCCCCTGGCACTTTAACTCACACTTACTCCCAGACAAGGAGTTTGTGCCTTTCATCACTAAGAAAATAGATATATTTATTGACACTAACATAACTTCTGATATTTCAGCTGCCATCATTTGGGAGTCATTTTAAGCCTATCTGAGAGGCGAAATTATTTCATACACAGCTTTTCAGAGAAAGAGGGATGCTGAAAACAGGGCTATATTTAGCAGCCTCCTCTCTGATCTTGAATCAAATTATGCCATTTCACCTACCCCTGATCTGTACAAAAAAATCCTAACAGTCAGAGCTGACTTTGATTTGTTGGTATCAAAAGAGGCTGCAGAATTGCTTCATAGAACCAAATACAATTTTTACGAATTTGGCGATAAGCCTAGTAAGCTACTTGCACACCAACTCCGTCAGTCCTCATCCTCACATCTTATTACTCAAATTGACAACTACTGGTCCTTCAATTGACCCACTTATGATTAATACTCAATTCAAAAATTTCTATAGTTCTTTGTATACTTTGGAGGGGAATCCTGATCCAACATCATATGAATCTTTTTTTCAGTCCCTAAACATACCTTCTATTAATCCGAATCAGAAGGCTGATTTGGAGAAACCCCTCACAACTGAGGAACTAGTACAAGCTTTAGCACCAATGCAAAGTGGTAAGTGCCCCAGCCCGGACGGCTTCCCTTGCGAATTCTTCAAAGTCTTTTCTGATAAGGTGATCCAGCTACTACTTAATATATTTAACGAGGCACTCAAAATTGGTCAACTCCCCCCTACTCTTCGCCAAGCCTCTATCTCACTGATTCTCAAAAGAGGTAAAGACCCCCTCCAATTTGGTAATTATCGTCCAATTTCTTTGTGTTCTGACTTTAAAGTGGTGCATGTTTCGAGCGTGTTATTTTATCTCACTTAAAATTAGAAATTGATGGAAAGGTGGATCCCTATCAGTTTGCATATTGAGCAAAGCGAGGAGTTAAGGATGCAACTGCTATATTTTTAAATTTAACTTACAAACATCTTGAAACACAGTCATCATATGTGCGTTTACTCTTTGCTGATTTCTCATCTGCCTTTAATACTATCTGAGCAGATTTATTGGCCATGAAGCTGAGTGGTATGGGAGAAAATTCCACCCTCATAAGGTGGATATTCAACTTCCTCACCCAGAGGCAACAGTTTATCAGTATTTATGGCCAACAGTCATCTCTAACCAGCACTAACACCAAGGTGCCACAAGGTTGTGTCCTTGCACCCTTATTATTTACACTGTACACCAACGACTGTCAGCCTTCAGGATGAATGTGCACTGGTTAAGTTTGCTGATGATGCTGCTCTGATAGGACTTTTAAATAATAATGAGTCCAGGTACAGAGCTGAGATAAATCACTTTTTCAACTGGTGCCAGGACAACTCATTGGTTTTAAACACAGAGAAAACAAAGGAAATGATGATTGATTTTAGAAGGAATGCATCCCTCCACCCTGTGATTTTGAATAACATGACTATTGAAACTGTGCGAGAGTACAAGTATCTGGGTACTAGGGATTAATATTTTTCCCGAAAATGAGACATTTTCTATCCCGGGAAAAGAAGCACATTTTCCCGGGAATTCCGGGAAATTAACTTGTTTTTAAGGTATAATTTTGGCTACCGTTATATAACATTGGTCATAGTACAGGAAACGCCATACTTAACAAAGAGACATGTGGGTCCCAAACATGACTGATTTAATGTATTATCTGGTGGTATATATAATTATTGAGGCACAAAAACGTAATTTTAACATTAATCATTATTATAACAACATAAACTGCGCAAGCCGCATGCAGCTTGATGTTCGCCGCAGACGAGAGGGAGAAAACGCCTGTGATCTGTCGCTTTCTGACTGAACAGCCTCATGGAAATTATATTTTACAATTCTTAATATTCTAAACTAACGAAATTCATTAAGGCAAGTAGTTTGGTGTTTTCATAGTCATGGTTTTGAGCTCAGATAGATTCCATAACCTGCTCGCATTCAGACGCTGCGGGTGGCCAGCACGGTGTATGCTGCGGTGTCAGACTGTCGGCTAAATAAAGTCAGCGATCACTCAAAGTTAAAAGGCAAAGTTATAAAACGCATCCACGCACTGGGTGTGAGGTTTCAGATGGATTCAGGAGATATTTCTTTATTCAATGAGAGCCCAATTTCACCAAAGCCCACTGCATCTCTGTCTGAAGTGTTTTGCATAAAGTATGAATCCAGTGTTCTTGTAGTTTTGAGCTTTCACCTGGAGTTTTGTCTGAGATTATAAATGTTGCAGTGAGCCGACTGTTGAACCTCAGTCTAGCGCATTTGATCCCTCCCTCAGACAGCGCAGCGCGTCCTCATTATTTAATATTTTGAAGTACGCTATTATGAAGTATTTCCACTCACAGTCGTTTTGTGTTAGTATAATTCAGATTATGGAGCCACAAGTTACTTAACTAACTGCGTTAACGGTCAGAAGTGTTTGAATTCAGAGCGTTTTGTGATTGTTAATCAATTAATTAAGGCCGATGTTATTCGCACTTATACGTGTGGCCAATGCTGAATTTTTTTCTTGGCCACACTTACTCGCCGCGCCAGTTGATGACCATTCCAGTTTTTATAACGTACAGCTTAAAATAGCCTAAGTTTGGCTTAGAAAACAATTTTACCTTTGGACACACTTAAATTAAGTGTGGCCATTGGAGCAATGTGCATCTTGGCCACACTTATAAGTGCGTCAAACGCGAATTTCGATCAATTTTTGTGCTTGGACGCACTTAAATAAGTGCGAATAGTCAGTTCGATTAATTTAAGTATTCTCTTTCTCTGCACGCATACACTCACACACACTGTTCCGCCTGCGCACACAGCCGTTGAATATGTTTTAAGAAAGTAAAATAGGCCTACATATTTTCTAAATATATTCCATTATCTTATAAACATTTTTAAATGTTTTTTTCCCGGTTTCCCGTTTTTCTATTTCCCGGGAAACGGGAAATGGTCTGGAGGTCGAATCCCGTTTCTCGGGATTAAACCCTACTGGGTACTATAATTGATGATAAATTGACATGGAATGGCAACACTAATGCAAGATTTGCAAAGGCTCAACAACGTCTAAGGAAACTCAGAAGTTTTCATGTTGACAGCACCATGCTGAAATTGTTTTACAAAACAGTTATTGAAAGTGTGTTAATTTTTTGTATTCACTGTTGGGGGGCTGCTCTTACTGTGCAAAATAAGAACAAATTGGAGAAAATAGTTAAATTAGGGACCAAGATAACTGGAGTACAAATGTGCAGTATTTCCAGTCTGACTGACCGATTCACACTTAATCTGATGAAAAAGATCATTGCAGCCCCAGAGCACCCTCTTTGGTCAGAGTATGAACTCTTGAGCTCAGGGCATAGGTACAGGATGCCTCTGATGAAGACTAAGAGAGGAATCACATCCTTTGTGCCACGCAGCATTCAGCTGCTTAATAAGCTCCAATGATGTACTATATAATGACTTACTTGGAACTTAATGTTCAACAGTTCTTGTGTTTTTCCATGCAATGCCCTTTTTAGTGATGTATTTAATTACGTATTTATGCTTCTTGTTTCATGTTGTATGTGCTGTCTTGAAATGTTGTTTGATGTCTTCATCATTGATGTTCTTATGCTTAGTGCAAGACAAATTCCCCAAGGGGCAATAAAGATTTTCATTCATTCATTCGTCATCTAAGGTTTTAGTCCGTCGACTTGAACGGATACTTCCATCCATTATCTCCACTGATCAGACAGGATTCATTAAAGGGATAGTTCGGGCCTGGTGAAGCCGGGGTGATAGCCAATGTATGTGGTGTAGTTGATTCCTGCCGGCGCGCTCCGTGGAATGAGAAAGCCACAGCAGAGACGCTGGCGAGTTGCGGCTCACAACTGCTATACGAGGGGTCTCACAAAAACGTGTCCTGGCCACTTAAAACAAGGAAAACCTGAATAATATTACCATAGATAGACTCTCTGGGGAATGGAGGAAATTTTGAGATATTTTTTTCTCCGTCAAATTACCCCCCCTCTTGGCACTATCTTCTATGTATCCCTACGCACGGAAGCATACAGCCTTGTTACAACTGATAATGTAATAAATTACCGATAATATAATAACACCTGATAATGTAATAAATTATTACACTATCCAGCCAATAATGTAATAATTGACCGATAATGTTATAACAACTTCTAACCGATAATGTAATACCATTTTGACCGATAGTGTAATAAAGTACGCCGACCGATAACGTTATAAACTTTTTACCGATAATGTAATAAAGTCAAAAGAGGGCAAACATCTACCCTGGCTTGGCTTAAGGGGGGGTTGTCAGGCTCATTTGTCCCGTGCCCCGTATCAACCCTTACCGGGACGCACTTCTGTCCCGTTTTTTTTTTTTTTTTCCCAACAATTTTTAACAACCCAAAAAAATATTATATTATATATATACTTATATAATATTGCGATGAAAAATCTAAGGAGATTCAATTTGTCAGCTTCTGTTAAGGCCCAGCGCGCTACTGCAGGGTTCTGCCGACGCTGGTCAATGCTGCAATTTTCCCTCTCGTCAACGGTCGTTGCCATATCGCTGAACGGTCAATGCCATTTTGGACGGTCGATGCCATATCCAAGCGCCCGATCTTGCATTCCAAATGCTCGTGGAATGCTCGTGAAGTTTTCGTCACATTTCAGAATTGGCTAGCTAGCTAACTCTTTTAACTACGTCCACAGTCTGGTTCAAACTAAGCTTTTGGGAACTGTACCCCTGAACTCTTATTTAGTTTGCTTCAAAGGGATAGTTTGGATTTTTTGACATGAAGTTGTATGACATCCTCATTAGCAGTGTCGTGCATAAACAGTGACTTCCCCCCCCTACTGCGTCCCGTGAGCAGAGTTCTGGCCCGGTTTTGGTGTCGTTGGAAGTAGTTCCGGCTAGTTTGCTGGGGTCACGAAAATAAAAAGTTTTGATTCCAAAAACAATATGCGTTCAAAAGAGTAATACATTTGCATCACAAAAACCAACCCCTGAAAAAAGTCAGACCTCACTATCACTCGGCGCTATTTTATCTTCCTTCGTATCACTGCGCGCTGCCGCCTGTTTCATCTGCGCACCCTTTCACCAGCAGTTCCACGGTGTTTACACGCTCGAATAGTTTCACGTAAACATGTCCGACTATGACACAAGTGATGAAGACATTCCTTTTACCGCAGAGCCAAAGGGATACCTTTATGAACCGGAATATACTAATGCCGAACTTCGTCAGATGGAGTTAGAACGGGCAGAGAGGGAGAGGAAGTACAGCGAAATGGCTCAAGCCGAAGTTGGACCCACAGCTCTAGCTGCGAGAGACCGGGCAAACGACAATTGGTGGTGAACTTGTTCTAAGTGTCAACTAATGCCGACGGAGGTGGAGAGCTACTGCTGCCACGAATGGGAACTCATCATGCCACCGCTGCAAGATCTCTCGATTGATGAGGAGGCCAGCGTACCAGCTTCTTTCTGCATCACTAATCATCAAGACTTTCCCGCAATCCTAAATGCTGGTGTCTTGCAGACCTTTTTCCACATTCCAAAAATTAACTGGAAGAAGCGACCCAGGCCAGCTGGACCTGATGGTCAGCTGTCCTCAGAGTAAGTGTTAACTATCTCTCTTAATAGGTACTTTGAAATTTATTCTGAAGTCGCCCTGAGGTGAGCTTCTGACACCAGATTAATTATTCAGTATTTGCTACATAGAGTACTAAAGCGATGACGTCACCGCTACTTAGCTTCTGGTGTCGGAAGTAAAATCCCGAATTCCCGAATGGGAATTTATAATGGGGTTTGGACACTTTCTGGCATCGCTCGAACTCGTATTAATTTTAAGAGCCGCCTCGCTCCGAGATTAGCCGACAGGGTATACAGATATAAATGGTCACATCAAATTCGCAGTTTATTGCCAAAAATGATATGCTTTAGCACTTGTAGTCCACTTCTCCGGACTACATATCCACTACACAAGTGGGCGAGTACCCCGTGATTTGTTCCAAGCCAATGAGGTACCTCAGTTTCAGCAAACGTTTAAACGAACCACGACGGCAGCCCACCAGTGCCCGAAAGTGCCGCATGTCCGTGCGCTCGTTCCTACACAGCGGGCTACTATTAGCTAGCTGCGTACCTAGACATGAATGGATCACAATGAATAGTTATTTCGCAATTTAGCTAGCTAGCATTAAGCTGCGCTAGCGAACCACCTAGCCAGCCAGCTAGTGAGCTTATTACATCTTGTGCACATACCTAAACCGATAGAAACAGTAAATGGTTAGTTGACCGTCACTTACGGTTATTTAGCAAGCTAGCTCGCATGATTATTTAATAAGTGGCTAGCGAAATAGCTAGCTTGCGAGCTAGCTAAGTGAATAAAAACAGTGAAGAGCCATTATTTGGCTACTCAGCTAGCATTGAGCTGCGAGCATTTCACAAGCTGGCATTTAACTAAATGCGCCAAATATGAAGTTAGCTAACTGCCGAAGTCGCTGTCTAAGTTAGCCTGCTGACAGCTAGTTCGCTGTCAGCTATGCTTTGACAAGGCTGATCAGCTCGTTCGCTGACTACCGAGTTTTTAAGCAAACAAACGTTGGCCAAAGATGCCTGGCTATTAAAGTAAATTGGCGCCAATTGTAAAACTTGATATCTAGCAAGGAAAGCGTAACCAAGTAGACCGTAGAGTCGCTCACTAATTAAGCAAACAAACGGCTGTAGCAAGGTGCAGGAAAATTCGAGACGGGAGCCTTGTACCGCGTTCTGAACTCCCGGGAATCAGGAGGATCATGGGACGTGTAGTTTTTAGACAACAAAGGGGATTAGCATGGTGGCGAAAAATTAAAATGATTTGAAATATAGCTGATTCCGGTCAAGAAAAATTGTATTAGTTTTTAGTCGGAAATATAATGTAAAATCTCGAAAAAGATGGAGGCTTGAAAACAATGGGAAGTGATTCAAAAGTGAACTGAAAAAAAGTCTATGGGTAAAATGAATGGGAAATTTTACTTCCGACACCAGCGTGACGTCATCACTTTAGTACTCTATAGGTGATCCTTACTATCACAACCACACTTCCACATAGTTGCGGACAACAATAATAACAGTCGTCACATAACGTTATGTTATGTAGAAGCTTCACTGGCAATATGACCTTGAGTGATTTGATGATCATAACGTTACTAGCTGATTCTTGATAGTCAGTTCGAGCATAATACCGTTAGCTTCTAAACAAGTAATAGGCGCAATCTAATTAGCCAAGTTAGTAGTTGTTCTTACCTGGGGTGCTGGTACAGCAGTGCTCTTCAAAACATGTTTCTTCCTCTGTCCGGGACGTGTAGGAAGATAATCGTCCTCGCTGAAGTGTGCACTACACACATAAAGCCGTTTAATCCTTTCCACTTTAGTTCCAATGCTGAAGCCTATGGCAAGAAGCCAAAGTTGCCTAATGGCAATGTCCGTGACAGGAAAGCGGTGAAATGCATGCGGCGAGTCAGACAGGTTTTTGTTGCTACAGCCCGGAAAATCACAAATTCGCACCATTCTTATATATTTTCCTGTCTAACAATATATTTCTCTCTCACGTTAGCTCTCTCAGGTCGCAGCGGTCGTCATCCAAGTGTGTGAACACCGTGAAACGGGTGCATTCAATAGGCAAGACGTTAGCTGACGTTAGCTAACAAGACAGTAAGAGAGTATATTGGGCTAACAATAACGTTAGGGGCTGTTGAACGCAAGGCAGGTGATGGAAGGGTCCGCGGATGTCAACAGGCGGCAGCGCGCAGTGAAACGAAGGAAGATAAAATAGCGCCGAGTGATAGTGAGGTCTTACTTTTTTCAGGGGTTGGTTTTTGTGATGCAAATGTATTACTCTTTTGAACGCATATTGTTTTTGGAATCAAAACTTTTTATTTTCGTGACCCCAGCAAACTAGCCGGAACTACTTCCGATTACACCAAAACCGGGCCAGAACTCCGCTCACGGGACGCAGTAGGGAGGAAAGTCGCTGCTTATGCACGACACTGCTAATGAGGATGTCATACAATTTCATGTCAAAAAATTCGAACTATCTCTTTAATGCTTTTGCGCACGCGAATGCGCAAATAATATACAATCGCCTAACGAAAAGTGTTCCCCACTTTCATATGAGCGCAGGCACGAAAAACGGTACAATTAAATTTTTCCGGAAATGTGGATAAATAAATAGGTTTTTCAACATGATAATTTAGACGTGTGCTTTATTTGAAGATGGTCTTGACTACTTGTAAAGTAAATTTTGGCAGGATTTATTGGTTTTTGGCAATGCAGTAGCCTATACTATACAAATTAAGGTTAAAAAACAGGCTATTTTTAACATAAATGCGTGAAAAAAAAATGCAGTGGTTTTTCTACACCAAAAATAATAAGTAAACAGTTCCTTAATTTGCAATAATAAAATACATTTCCATGGTTTGGTTTGGTTTTATTTCCGTATTATACACAAACATTAAGAAAAAAAGAGAAAAATAGGCCTATGCAAAGTATAATACAAAATACAGATAATCAAAAGATACGGCTGGTAGCCCATATACAGCTGCAACGATTATTAATCCATTGAGGGACAGCGCTCGATCGCAAGTAGGATTTAATTAGGCCTGCTTGTTTCTGGACCTCATTTTCATCGTCCAACTGGATACATATTAGAAATGAATAGTGACCTTGGCTTCAGAATTTCCCTTGCTGAGATTAAATGCTGTCAAATATAAAGTACCGTAGTTAATTAACATAATTTTATTTTTCAGGAAAATGACAAGCAGGCTATATTATGTAATTATATCTCTTAGTTCATAAAAAAAAGTCCATTGACATTGTCAACTTGTCTTTTGTCACCCTGTCTGTATTATGTTTATGATGCAATGGCCGATTTAATGAATAAGCCAACTGCAAACAGGGGCAGATCCAGGAATTGCTGAAAGGGGGGGCGCAGCAAGGAGAGGGATCTGGGGGCCCTCCCCCAGAAAAATTTGAAAAATTAATTTGCTGAAAACACGTTTTCCTGGTATCTTGGGAGAAAAATCTAGCCTATCTGTTCAATGATTTTCCTTCCAAGGTTCCAAAAATTAAGCTAAAAAAACTTTCAAAGCGCCGTTTTAACGCAGTTTTACATTAACTGACAACTTTTACCTTTACCTAAGACTTTCATTTTGCTGCCTAGGTTCGTGACCTTAACCCTTTCACAGCTTTTGGTGACTTGGTCAAAATTTCCAAAATCTTTCGAAATCGTCCAAACCCTGCAGTGTTGGTATTCATTGAAAAGTGCTTGATGAGAGCTTTCCAGTGAATACCAATGTGCTATGGCTCGAGTGATTTTAAAAGGTTTTGATGTTTCAGAAATGTTGACAAAATCACCACTAGCAGTGAAAGGGTTTGACCGTATTTCCCACAAAACATTGATATTATTGTTTTTGAGTTTATATAACACCAAATAGCCTCAAACAAAGTAAATGTAGTGTATATCTAACATGCAAACCCAGTGGCTATTATGCATCTGTGATTTTAGCAGAAGTTAACAGATCACCAAATCCCCCCCTCCCTCCCAAATCCCTAAACCAGGTTTAGTAAAAGATACCACCCTCAACAGCTTGTAACAAGAGTCATCAGAAGATGACATATCCCCCCGGCCCCTGATTATTTGCAAAAGTCATGTCAATCCTACACCTTCAAAGAAAGTTGAACAAGAATGTTGAGGTGATTTTCCTCTGGAATGATCTGGACGTATGTACTGGCAACATCTAGCAAAGACTATGAAGCACACGTTGGCAAAGGCAATAAAAAAACAAGGGTCATTAATGAACAGTGTTTTAGCTCTGCTCCGGAAACAAACCCAGCCCTGCGACTGAGTCCAAATCCATGTCGCTTCCATGGAAAGGAAAAAAAAAATAATTTCAGAAATTTGAAAATATGAAAAAGCACCACTTCAGTACTTGGGTAATGCACATACAAAGTTTCAGAGAGATATGATGAACGGTTTTTGAGTTGTGCTCCAGAAACAAACCTCTCTCTGTACAGAGTCCAAATCCAACTCGTTTCCATGGAAACGAAAAAAAAATTTTTTTTCAGAAATCTGAAAATATGAAAAGGCACCACTTCAGTATGTGGATAATACACATGCAAAGTTTCAGAAAGATATAATGAATGGTTTTTCAGTTGTGCTCCGGAAATGAACCTCTCTCTGTACAGAGTCCAAATGCAACTGGTTTCCATGGAAACGAAAAACTAACATTTTCAGAAACCTGAAAATATCAAAAGGCACCACTTCAGTATGTGGGTAATACACATGCGAAATTTCAGAAAGATATAATGAACGGTTTTTGAGTTGTGCTCCGGAGACAAACCTATCTCTGTACAGAGTCCAAATGCAACTGGTTTCCATGGAAACAAAAAAATAAGATTTTCAGAAATCTGAACATATCAAAAGGCACGACTTCACTATGTGGGTAATACACATGCAAAGTTTCAGTAAGATATATTGAACGATTTTTGAGTTGTGCTGCGGAAACTAACCTCTCTGAACAGAGTCCAAATCCGACTTGTTTCCATGGAAACGAAAAAAAAAATGTCAGAAATCTGAAAATATGAAAAGGCACCACTTCAGTATGTGGGTAATACACATGCAAAGTTTCAGAAAGATATAATAAACGGTTTATGAGTTGTGCTCCGGGAACGAACCCATCTCTGTACAGAGTCCAAATGCAACTGGTTTCCATGGAAACGAAAAAAATGAGATTTTCAGAAATCTGAAAATATCAAAAGGCACCACTTCAGTATGTGAGTAATACACATGCAAAGTTTCAGTAAGATATATTGAACGATTTTTGAGTTCTGCTCCGGAAACGAACTAGGCCTGATGTGCACCAAGTCCAGATTTGTTTCCATGGAAACAACAAAAATAGGAATCCCGAAATTTCCAAAGTAGCAAAAGGCACATCTTGACAATACATAGAATACATGTACCAAGTTTGGTGCTGATATCTTGCATAGTTTCCGAGTTCTGCTCTGGAAACAAAATGATCACGGACAGACGGATGGACGGACGGACGAGGCGATGCCTATATCCCCCCGCATTCTATGCCGGGGGGATAAAAAGTTATTACAATGCTGTGATTGCCTTTTTTCAAAATTGTTCTAAAAGATGAGGCTTTAATGCTTCCAAAACACTCCCAAGCGTTGTGAGAGTAGGAAGTGTTGTCATACACATAATCTGAGTCACCAATTAGTTGAATTTCTGCACCTGAGTGAATTTACTAATCTGGAGGCAGTGGTTGGGTGGGTAATGTTCAAAAACAAACAATCCTATTTATATTAAAGATCCTGTTTTTCCTAAAGATGTCCTGATAGAAATTTAATATAATGATGCTGCCCTATATTAAAACATAACATTGTCAACATATAAACAATTTTTTTTTTTTACGGAAATATTATTATTATTATTATATTTACATGAATGAATGTGAAAAAGAAATGTGACTTTAGGGCCATTTAGAATTTTTCAATAAGACCATTGAACTATTTGGATTGACTCATAACTTTTTAAAAATAATGTTACATATCTTACAGACTCTAAAAGGCATAGAATAGCTCACTAGCTTCAGAACCGCAGTACTCGCTGGTTACAAGTTTAATGACGGGTGATTCTGAACGTCAAGACGGGGTTTTGGAATGGAAAATCTGGAAAGTCTTCCGGTATTCCAGGACAAATTTTATTTGGAACCGTGAAACAACGAATCAATATTCATCAAATAGTAGGCTATGAACAACTGGTCCATCAGTGGGGTCGTTTTGTAAGCTTACGCAAATTTTAACCGAATACATACTTGCGATAGCCTATTAATTTAACATCAGTCTTACCGCTTCCATGTCTCCCTGCAAATGAAAACTGCTTGCTATGAGGATCATCATGGCCGAACAGCTGGTTATTTTTTTGCATTTGAAAGCCTTAAATGTCGGTTTACTTTATTCTCTAAGCTTTTCCGCCTTTCCATTGCTTTCTGACATTTTCATCTGAAGTCGTCGTTTAAACGCGTTTTCAGACTGTTACCGCAACAGGGGACAAGCAAGGCCATTGGTCGAACAAATTTCCCAGCAAGCCTGCCATCTTAAACTTTGGGACAAAAACGACAAAATTGAATAAATTGTACATAGCTTAAGTCCATGTATCGTTTTTTTATTTGCACAAAAAAAAAAAAAAAAGTTTCGCGGTCATTCCTATCGCATAAAGCAAATATATACAATTAGATCCAAATAAATTTGCCGTGATGCAAGACAACCGGAACAGTGAATTTGAACCATCAAAAGTGATATATAAACCGTGAGGACTACTTTGAACATATGTGTGTAGAGACTAGGTGATTATTCGGGACATATATTATCGCTATTATAAATGCGTTCGTCTTGGAGTCAAGCAAATCTGAAGATTCGAATGTGTATTTTTTTTCATTTCTCTGCGAAGAAAAGGGGGGGCGCGCGCCCCTGTGCGCCCCCCCCTTGGATCCACCACTGCGTAGCAAAACGTATATTTGAACGGCAACAGTAGTGCGCTGAACGCCCCGTTGTGTCACGCAAGCGTTGTAACTATGGCAGCCGAGAGGGCCATACTGCGCGTTCTCTTGGAGGAATTCTCGGAGCCTGATGAAATGGGTTCAAATTCGTGTTTGATTTTTGAACTTCTACTTACCACAAACATGTCGTTTGATGTCATCAACCGTGGTGAATACCAAGCTGCAAGAGATGCATTTACATACTACCCTCGTCGGATTCATTGTGCCACTGCCTTTTTAAGATGGCGCGGTTTATATACATGTTGCAGCTGATTGGATAACACCCCTGGCACACCCACCACACAGGAGAAAACATACCTCAAACGCCGTTGTACACCGGTTGGAGGACAGAGGTCGTTCAACCCAGAAACCGTAACAAAACGACGTGCACCGGTGTGACTTTGAACGCACCCCAGATCTAGGGGTTTGGTACCAAAAGTACAGTTCCAAGGGTACTATACCGAAAGTACCCCAATGGAAACGCGGCTTTGGACACAAGTTGCATGGTTCCGCCTATTAATTTGATCAGGTGTGGCAGCCCTTCCGTAGAGATTTCGAAACCCTACAATGACCTATAACGTCTTCTCCTTGCTTAGTCTACATTTACACGACCATGATGACCCACGTTTATAATCTGACATCGTTTATGCAGAACCTTATTTTTCTTTTCTTTTTTTCCTCTCGTGTTTAGTAGTTATGTTTTTGAATCTATTTGGTTTACTGATTTATTTTTCTTGTATCATTTTTTTTCTCTTTTATTTTGGGTACTATGACTCCTAACATTTTCATACTTAAGATGCTTATGCTGTCATGATGTGCTTTTTGAGCTACTCAATCTATGTATTTTCCTGCCCAATATTATATTGTGTATATGAAATTGAAATAAAATCGCAACCAAGATCTCAAATAGTATCTACAATCAGATTTCAGTGCAATCAAGGAACAAATATAAGGAGGGATTTTGCCTAAAATAGCTTTATAAATAAACTATTCACTGAAAATGATAGTCTTGTTGTGAGTTAACACATAATAAAGGATTCTAGATTGGCATGTGTCTGGGATATTATTTTATTCCCATTTCCATTTTCAATTTATATTATTTCTCAAATAATTGTGGCTCATTAACGTGGTTACCCAGCTTGGAGCTGATGTCTAACCGGACCTGAAGTGTCACAGGTCATGATCAAGGTATAACATATTTCTTACTGTGTACCCGTAAGTCATGATAGTTGATGATAGTTGATTTGGATGACAAAACTGAGTCACTTAAGTGGCTTCCAGGTGGCACCACTGGCAGGCAAAGTGAGATACGGACCTAAAAATTTGGCTTTTTCCGTGAGGCACCCATATCTACCTATGTGCCAAGTTTCATTAAATTCCAAGGCCTTCAACTGCACACTGCATATAAGTCTCTCATGGGATGGCTCTAAGTGGCCCTTCCCAGGTTCAAAATGAAATTTTTTTTTTTTTCCATTTTTCCCCTTTAAGGTTCACTTCACGTGTGCTCAAAGAAAATCAAACATTTTGTCATTAATTTCATCAGTTTTGTATAAAAAAAAAATAAATTAAAAAAAAAAATTTTTTGAAGCTCTCCCACCTCAAATAATTTTTGAAGTCAATTAAAATCTGGTGATTTTCAACACTTGTGGCGCTGATATCTTAATTTTCAACCAAACGGGCTTAAATTTTGACTGTAGACTCGGTTATTTCTGAATGCAATCACATTGGCTTTTTCGGATAGGGGCAAAGATTTCATGGGAGTGTTTGAGTCATCCAACTAATCCATTTGAGTAATATTTTTTATTTTTTTATTTTTTTTTTTTAGAAAAACCTAGATACCCAATATATTGAAAAATCCTCATTTGATTGCATAGATATGACATATCTAACAGGGGAAAAGAGAATTGAGTGATTTGGCGGGGTGGTTACGGAGTAAGGCTTGCCACAATATGGACTGTGATTTTGCTAGTTAACGTCAATGCCGCGGTAACAATGTAAATAAAAACCAATGGAATAGTACATTTTTGTGTTGAACCAAAACTGTAGTGTTACTGTATCCGTGTGTTCTGGAACAAGGTAAATCAAATGAACCTGGAAAGGCCCCTTACTGTCACCCCACAAGTTTTCAATGGGGTTGAGGTCAGGGGATTGAGCAGGCCACTCCATTACCTCAGTCCTGTTTGTCTGGAACCAAGATACGCTCGCTAACTTGTGTGTTTGGGGTTGTTGTCTTGTTGAAACACCTATTTCAGGGGCATTTCCTCTTCGGCATATGGCAACATAATCTCTTGAGTATTTTGATGCATTCAAACTGATCCATTATCCCTGGTATATTATAAACAGGCCCAATACCATAGCATGAAAAACATCCCCAAACCTTGATTTTTGCACCACCATGCTTCATCTTCAGTGTTCTGCGGCTTTAATTCAATACCCATGGGTCGTCTGTCAACAATCATAGGGGAATGAGAGGGCTTTTGAGAAGCTGTGGGCGCCTTTTTTTAAACCATCTCCCAGATTGTATAGTAGACCTCATACGTAGGGGCACTGCACTATTGTCTGGCATCCCTCCGGTACCCCTGTGAATGTCTAATGCTCCCTTCTGAGTATCCCATTGCTGTCTCTGTGTTGTATTTCCTGATCTATGTGACACATCTCAACTTATTGAAATGTCCATACTGTGTGTTATGTAGTGCTGTATTATCTATGTATGTAATGTTCTCCCCCCTCCTTTTTTCCCCTTCTTTCATCTAATGATGTATGGGCTGCTCTTTTTCTGTTGTCATGTGTTTTTTGTTTCACTGCTTTGTTTTTTTCTTTTTTGTTTATTTTTATTTCAAATTCAAAGAAATATTGGTAAAAATAAACAGTCACTCGACGCGAAAAGAACAGTTTTACTCTCATCAGCCCAGATTACAACATTTCTCTTTGGGCCAACCGATGTGTTCCTTTGGATATTTTGACCGATTCTGTACATGCCGTTTTTTTCAACAATGCTGCTTTACCAGGGCTTCTTGCTGATAGCTTAACTTAAATCAAACATCTTCTGATCGTAACAGCACTTACAGTTAATCATTTATCTTTGATTTTTCTGAAGGTGACGATTGGCTCAATCTTCGCTATTCCGTTTTAACAGTTGTTGCTCATTTCCTTCAGAGCGTTTCAGGTTTTTATTGCCATTTTTAAGCATCTGAGATCATATTAACTGAGCATCCAATAATTTTCTGCCCTTCTTTATACGTTTTCCCCTCTCCAATCAACTTTTTAATCAAATTACATTGATCCTCAGAACACTGGAACAGCCCATTTAACTTTGCAATTCAGAAGGAAATACACTTTATAACAATGTGTGAAACATTAGCTTCCCTTATTCCTTAATGAAGGACAATTAATGATACCAGTTTCTCCACAGAATGAATGAATTCTCTAATTGAACTCCACACTGCTATTATTTTGAACACGCCCCTTTCCAGGAAGGAGTCATTACTCAGAACAAGCAGCATGCATCTCATGACAGTTGGGTCGGTTGTTTTTCGATTACACTACTGCATCTACAAGCAAATTATTTGCCAAGCAATAATATCACTACTACTAATAACAGTGGTTCATCAAGTTACTGATGTTGCACTGCTATTTTTAAACTAACTTGCTGGGCACTGCATAGACTTGAGAATTAATGGAGATTTTTAAAGGAGGAAGAACAATATGAAACACTACTGAAGTGCCGGGGAAAATCACTCATTGATGGCATACTTTCGTTCCTACAGCCAAGAGACTCGATGCTTAACAAGGCTATAATGCATTGCATTGAGTTCATTTGCATTGTTGGGGGGGGGTCGGAGTTGACTGGTGAAGCAACCAAAAAATCCGCCACAGAAATGATTCCTGCTTTAGGGGTGCCCCGGTGTCTCATCAGTTAAGAGTGCGGACGGCAAAGTCGTTCCCGCAGCAGCCTGGGCTCAAATCCGGCCCAGGCAATTTACTGCATGTCCTCCCTATTCTTCTCCCCACCTTTCCTGTCTATCTCTACTGCACTGTCAAATAAAGGAGAAAACTCTCAAAAAGAACAATCTCCAAAAAAAAAAAAAAAAAATTGATTCCTGTTTTTAATGCTCTTGCCTATTGTACACAAATTGCAGGTTTCCAGGCAAGACCTAACTTGTCGCTTGGTGGAAGGCCAATACATAGTGATACTTCACTTTCCAAATGTGTGATACTTCAAATGGATACATTTTCACATTTACTGGCACAGTAAGCTTAGGCATCTTTATTTACTCCATTGTAAAATACCAAATGGCTGGTCCACAAAATCCTTAACTTGCAGTCTTCAGGTCATTTCAAATTTTCAACACAAAAGCAAGAGAAACAAGTGGTGCAGGCACAACAAACCCCGCCCCTCGCACATACTTTGACCTACTTTTCTGAAATTCAATAGGCATCTATTCCGGGTCAGTGGCAATCCCTAAACAGAATTTGGGGTGAATCTGGCCATTAGTTTTGCTGCTAAAGTGTTAACAAACAAACACAGAAACAAACCGAACCAAAAACAATACCCCTTGCCCTCACCCTTTGGGTGGGGCAGGGTAATAAAGACTCGACAGGTGATGAAGTTACAGGCCAAACTGCCGTTTTATTTCAGCTGTGGATCAGTCTGTTCCCGCTGATAAGAGGATTCTGCCCTTGGACTGTCAGTCTCTGAGAAAGACAAGAGAGCAGAAACAAATATAAGGAGGACGCAATACTACACCACAGTGGTCAGGTTGTGTCAATTTCACTGGTAGTTCCAAATTATTAAGCAACCAGATAACACCTACTCCGAGTTGATCATCATACGTTAAACCAGGATTTCATTTTTCCACAGATCACCATGCTCTGGTACTCATTCTTGGCAAAGTGTGGGAAGTAGTCCTGTCTGGCCAACCGTTACTAGCCTTATCCAGCTTTACAGTGAACACATCCCACAGTAACACACCTGCACTTTTACTTTCAACTGGATATTCGCTCAAGAAATTCTGCTGAAATGGTGCCCAGCCCACAATAAGCATTTGACCCCGTAACACATTTAGAGCCCAGTTCAATAACCATTTCACAACTCTTTCACCACTTTTGCACTGAGCATTATCCAACAAACCTGTCCCAGGGAGATGCCGGCATGTTAATTTTTTGCTCCAAGCACAAAAATACTTGTATTATTTTCCAACAAGTCATTTACCTCAATTTTGCCTGAACTTACCATGTTACCAGGGGCGCATTAGGAGAGAAAGATTCTGGCCACATGCACATCGTGCGACCACAGATCCTATGTTTGTCAGTGAAGCCGAGAGGGGAGTCTCGACAGGTGCTGTGAAATGGCCTACACAGATGCCAATGTCTTCACACATCTGCAGGGGAGAATAAGCAGGAACAGAGTCACATCACGGAGGGACCAAATGGAACACTGCAACAAAAGGAGACACACGGCACACTTGATGCAAACACAAAGGATGACAAAGGAAGACTATCACACAACTCACTTGCTGTCAGATGTTCCGGCACAGCTTCAGCCTCCCTCTCCCAGACAAGGCTCCTGCAGGAACAGAAACTTAAGTGAGCCAGTGGATGGAACAGCACTGCTGAGTGTGTACCTGTCCATTTTAACATGCCTGCATGCAGCATAGCTATTCCTTTTCTACATAATGCCAAAGCAGAAATTAACCAAATCTGAGAGTGTTACGGCTCTAGCACGAAGACAGAGTTATACCTGCAATCTAAAAAACAATGATAGGAAGTTCATTTAGTGTTTGTGTGGAGCAGGTTGCTAGAATTCACAGCAATTAAAGAAAAGGATGGAACAAAGCCTACAGTACCTTGAGAAAAAGATACCAGTATTAAATTGCCATGTCTACAGTATGTAGGGGGAATGGCACAGATCGAAGACTATAAGAAACTGAAGTCAGCCCCCATTTTGGGAGACCTGTCGGCACTGCGGGCTGCAGTACCAAGTTACAAAACCCCGCGTTGCTCAATAAGGTGTATAAGTCTTGCAGGTTTGGCAAGATCTATATACAGATAAGTAAACATGAAACTTGTGTAGGAATATATTTTTCCAATACGGCAGTAAGAGCACTCGTGTAGAAATGCGAGCTGGATTTGAGCCACTTTGGGGCAACACTTCATCTACGTCAAACACGACTCTGTTGCTTTCACCTTGTACAGTGACACCTCTGCTTTACAGATCAGTGAGCTTGTTCGTAAAAAGGCGGTACCTTTTCGCAGAGGCAAGGGTGCCCAGGGGGCTAATCTGGCATCACACTCCTGAGGGATCAGTGGCAGCATGAGGAAATATTCCAGTGAACACGTGGGAAGGTGGGGGGGATGTTGAGGGGTCAAGAATGGATCACAGTGCAGAAGAACACACACGAGCCCATGGGCTGGGGCAACTATATACCA
The DNA here is from genome assembly GCA_029692085.1 of Gymnothorax javanicus. NCBI lineage: Eukaryota > Metazoa > Chordata > Actinopteri > Anguilliformes > Muraenidae > Gymnothorax > Gymnothorax javanicus. The sequence continues at coordinate 77,381,614 of CM056197.1, read as the reverse complement.
CACGCTTCACATAGTCACATCTGTCCAACGCTGCATTTGTGCTGGTAGCAGATCAAGAATACATCTTTGAACCACAGATTACAGAGACTTTGTGATAGTCTTGCACATGTTTTAGGCACCAGAGTACATAAGAGCATGTCTGAAGGTTAATTTGCTGGTCACTGGCATGAGTTACACACAGAAATAGAATTAATAGAATGGTTCTGCTCAGGTGGTTAACATGACCTGTTGAGAAATTAAATTTGACTGGGCTAAATTTCAAATGCAACTCTGCCATCAATGGTGGAGGTAGCCAGTGTTTACATGTTGGTTCATGCACTTCCTTCATACTCACAGGTCCAAAACATTTTGAACCGATCTATTAATTCTATCTGCGTGGTTAGCCCACCCTCAACCCACAAGGCTGAAATTGATCAATACCCTCATCCATTGCCAAGTCTCAAAACCCAAATCCTCCCACCTTTGTTCTACTACCCATTCTGCAGAGAAAAACCCATTTTCGCTAAAAATAAACCTAAGAACTTGCTACAAATAATGCCAAGCTCCTACTTCATGATTTTAGGCCCCATTTCCCAGTGAAGTTTACGAGAACTGCAAAAAAACTGGCTCTATCGGAGCCAAAACTGTGCCCTCGTAAATCAGCTATGACTGTTAAGTTCCAGCAGTCTCAACAGTCTCAAGACATGATCCAACCCAGAGACCCCAGAAATTTACAAATTTGTTTGAACTTTGATATCAGGACAACAGGTATGAGGCATGAGGGGGGCTGTCCATGGCCCCCGGTTATTCACTCCTATATTGCATTTTCTCTCCTTCCTTTTATCGCTGAAAATGAGCCCATACATTGAACAGAGCAAATTTTCTGTTGTCACTTGGTTTGTTGGCTATAAACCGTTTAACTGTTAACAGACACAAAGAATTTTGACCGATTAATACTACAAGTTTAAAAAACTGAATACATGCAAAAATATTATAATTTTTAATTTTAATAAGTATGTTGCGCGGCAAAAGAAAAATGAGCCTTGGCCTACAATCCATTTCTTAAATACAACTCATAGGGGCATAGCTTGAAACCACACGTGCCTTCAAATGGAAGCGAGCAGTAAGAAGTACTCTGCAGAACAATTTTGCCCACCAGGGCAACAAGCAAGTTTTGTAATATGAGCAATGCAGTCTTGAAATACAGCAGTAGTACAACCACAATGCAGTACCACTTGTGAAGCAAACATCCACAAGCATCTGGTGATGAAGGACAAACTATGTCCTCCACCATGTTAGCAAGAAAAAGATTTGATGTGTAGCAGTTTGAGGAGATAACTTCGAATCTGTTTAATGGTAGCCATCCTACAGTGTCGGCATGTCGCCATTTCTGAATAAAAACCAGTTGACATCTGATTTTTGTAAATTAGAAAGTCTGGTTTACAGTGGACCTTTCCAAAACACAGTGATAAGGTCCCTCCCCCAGCAGGTTTCTAAAATGGTGACCGCATAGCAGAAATGACTACCTCCCTCTTGCGTATTCCAATTAATACTGCGGTGTTCCTTGTCAAATGCGTCCGACTTGTCCAAGATAGTTCTACTGAGGGGCCTTAACCATTTTATTCAAGGACACGTGCACAAAATCTAGATTTTTGACTGAACATTTGAAGTTGTCAGTCACAGTGAAGTGCTGGCAATCTATGCAGAAAAATCAAACCCCTCAAACTACATACTGAAATCCAGCCGGACTAAATAGTGGAATCTTGCAACACCCAACGGATGAATTATAGCTACCACTGAAGGAGTTTTCATTTTGAGTTCATTAGTACATGCATTTGTCAACTACAAGTTACATAAATAAATCTGAAATAAATAAAAATCTGTGGATGTCTTGACAGGTTTTGTTAAGTACTGTTGTATTACTGTTACTGACGTTGCTTCCAGACTTCTCATTTTTGTTTCACGTTACCTCAAGGCTACCCACAAGGCACGCCCTTATTGGTCAAACGGATTGATTAAAAATGGCACGATCAGGCATTTTAGGTGGGTTTGCTTTCCTTGTCCAAGCAAATGTTTGCAGAATGACAGCCAAGATGCATAACATTAAGTAGCTAGCTAGCCAAACAAAGTCACAAAACATCACCAGATTACTTAAAGCCGGGCATACACTATCCAAAGTTTATAAATGCGGTTGTTTAATCCAGCTCACGCTGCACGAGTAAATCCCCTGCAATGTAAATCCAGAGCTCACGGCTAACGTGCACACATTTTACGGTCCCATCATCAAGCCATGACCTGAGTGCTCACACTGTACGTCCCATCAGCTCCTGTGGACCGTTCTGGCCATTGACAAAGTTAGCAACCTCACCTATTACACACAGCTTATAATAGCTTTCTTTGTGGGACAACATGGGGACAACATCGGGTCAGGCGGGAGCTTAAGAAAACAAGGCAAGTTGTTTGAGATTAAAGAAGTCTATGCCTTGCATTAGAGGTCTCCAGGATACAAACATCACCTGTGCAAAATGATGAGCACTGTAAGTTGCCATTCCACCTGCTTACAACTAACATCTCAGCTCACACCTCCAACCCAGATCCTACATCTACTTATACCAACCCAATGCAACCATTTTACTGTAACATAACCATTTCATAATATTTTTTTCAATGTTGCACTCACTGACTTCCAACTGGGAGAAGGGCACATTTTTCCAATTTTACTCCGTACCCTGACAGTAAACGACAAATCTGTTGCCCGGGCGCCCAGGACAATCAGTTTTTCACGCGGACAAGTAAAAACGAAAAATCAGTTGCCCGTCGGACAACTGCCTCTGCGCGCTTGAGACATTTCTGCTTGCACTCGAAACATGCTGCTCGCGCTCGGATTTTTTCTTTTTCTGCGGTACATTCCGATCAGAGCCATAGAGAATCGCCAACCAATAGAATGCCAGGTTCCGTGTTGACCAATGAAATTATCGCTGCCTCGCTGCAAGCCCATTCGTTTAACTTTAGTGTACCGTGGGGGCGGTGACATTTACACAGACCCACTCCAAAGATACCTTAGAATTTGTGGCTATGCTGCGAATGCACGACCGCTTATTAAACTATGTTACTCTGCAGATTTTGTAGCCATCTAGCTAGCTTGCTAACGTTAACTAAGGAGAATCTTTGTAAATAATTGTCATAATTAAGCGGTGTCATTTGTTTTTCCCCCAACTTCACTAGCTAATTTGCAGTACCAGTGATTGCTTTTGAGCTAGCTTGCTAGCTAGCCAACGGCCAAAAAAATGTGAAAATGCAGTCTGGACACACGGAAGCCAGCTAAGATAGTTAAGTCATGGCCAAATCAAATCAAATCGCTTAAACAGAATTTTCCACAGTTAGCGTTAATGTGACAGTGGTTTTTAAATCCGTCGACTCTCAGCAGAAGGTGCAGATCTTCCACCATTATTGCCTTGCAGTTCCCTGTAATGTTTGCCGTTTTCCCCAAGCTATGCCTGTATTGCAGCTCGTAGCAATTTGTATAGAAGTTGCTTCCATGTGAGACAAAGTTACCAAAGTTTTGAAGCATTTGATTGGACTTGAAGATGCCCACTCAGTTATGTTATTTGGAACGACTGCGTTTACTCTCTCTCGAAAGTCAGTCTGCCATGGGATGCAATGAGAGCAGGAGATATTCGTGAGGTTGAGGGACCGTTTTGTCTAATGCCTTCATGCTGATATGGTATATGCAGCAGTGAATGTGCACCTCGGGGCCGTGTTTGTAATTAAAGCCGTGACATATCTTGTCTTTGCCACAGAGGTGCAAATAACAGTCTACTGTATGCATCTGAGGTGGCTGGCATCCTTCGGAGTCCGTTACATAAGCTAACTAGATGGCTAAATAATCAAAAGAGTACCGTAGTTTAATCAGCGATCGATCACACAGCATATAGCCGAAGATACTGCAGTGTCTGGTCTGGGAGTCACCGCCCCCAGCCCCCATGGTATGCTACCTCAATAGCAATCACTGGTACAGCTAACAAGCGGGTTAAATTAGGGCAAAAACAATGATGCCGCTTAATTAGGACAATCATTTACAAAGATTCTCCATAGTTAACGTTAGCTAGCTAGCTAGATGGCTACATAATCTACCGAGTAACAGTTTACTAAGCGATCGCGCATTCGCGGCATAGCCACACATTCTGCAGAATCTTCGGAGTACCGCCCCCACGGTACACTGTATGAAGTTAAACAAATGGGGTTTGGTCTTGCCTCAATAAATGTGTTTTAGGCAACAAAGTCAAAGAAGTACATTTTAAGATTATTTATTTTACCCCACTAACTCTTTACTTAAAAGGTACAGAATCAATATATCAGATAGTGTCTTCTGTGATTGTATGCTTAAAACTGCCGGTCATTTGCTTTTTGAATGTGTGCACTCAAGGTTTTTTTTGGATAGAGCTTGAACTATTGAGTAGTTTCTTATGGTTTTGCAATGTCACTTTCTAAAAAAAGATATATTTTTCTATGAAAACACTGGATTTAATGATAACTACATTTTTACAATAAACCTTCTTATTGTTCTGGGAAAATTTTACATCCACAAACGTAAATGGGGGGGAGGGAAACCCTATTTTACAGCTTTTAAAAGTCAAATTGTATTTGGACACACTAATGGGACTAAACAGCCGCAAAGCGGAGCGAACTCTATATCTGTGAAAATCTTGCTTCCTCTACGTAACAATGTATTTATACCCTTTTTCCTATGTTTGTATAAGATATCAACATCAATAATAATTTAAAAAAAAAAAAAGTTAAACGAATGGGCCTGAAGCGAGGCAGCAATAATTTCATTGGTCAACACGGAACGTGGCATTCTATTGGTTGGCGATTTGACATACGGACAACCACTATTCCAGACGGGCAACTGATTTTCATTGAAGAGCTTGTCCGTAGACAACCAGTCAAAAAATTGAGTTGTCGTTCACTGCCTGAGCGCCTATTCTTGCACCATGTAACTTGGGATTATCAAGTATGATCACCCGCGAGAAGTGCGCAAGGCTTTTTGGCACTACACCACGCTTTACCTGTGGGTCTTCAGCTAGCTATGAGAAGCTAGTGTAGTATTCTCATTATGTACATCATGGCAGTAGTAAAGATGCCAAAGACAAAAGTGATCAAGCAAGAAGCTGAATCAGTAAATCTCAGACTGGCTTTTGTTGTTGGCAAGAGCTTCACCAAATAAAAGGCTGCAATTCCGATGCCGAGCTTGCCTTCCTGCTGTTGGGCTAGAAAGTAATGTTTTCCAACTTGTCATGTTGAGCTGACTTGCTTGATGTTTGGCTGTTAGCAAAGTTGTTGAATTACTAGTTTTTGATAAGCCTAGTCTGTCCATTTAAAACAGTTTTAGCTGCTACCTAGACCAGTCGTATAGTTGTACTGGAAATAAATGCTTTTGCATCCAAAGCATTGGTTAGCTTGCCATCCAAGTTTGCATCAATTTGTGGCAGGGAATCCAAGTTTTGTAAGCATAATTTTTTGACCAGCAGTTCTGTGTCCATTAGCATACCCCAGCATTCCTGTATGTTATAGCCTGGTCTTAGGGACCAAAACTTCAGCAACTTAAATGATTTAATTCCTGCTGTTATTCTTCCATTACAGTTCATTACCCATATCACCAATTAGTAAACTATTCAGTGAAAATGTTGTTTAAGACCCTGTAATATTACTCTACATTGGCAGTTGAAAAGGTTTTTTGGCTTCGGACGGACTTTGCCGGCTTCAAATCTTTCAATTTGTCAAAAAGTGTACAGCTGTCTATGAGAGGAGGGTCAAGGGGAACGATTCACATTTACAACAGAGGGGTAAAAGTGAATTGCACTAAACTGCAGGGGGTGCCAAATCGCAACATCAGTTTTTGCAAATCAGCCGCTTTGAAAATAGGCTCCTTTACCAATACCTTCAAGGATTTTAATTCTCCTATTAGCGAGCAGTAGACAATTCTGAAGCCCCAACTCCCACCCCCATAGCACATCAACAAGGAACCATATTGTGTCAAGGCAAACAGGAAAATATAAATCACAAACGTCAAGAGGACCAGAAATCCAGGCTCAAGTGAATTCTGAGCATAATTGAATTGGTGAATTCAATAAGAGCCCATTCTAAACACATTTTCAACATGGAGTTGGGCCCTCATTGAATTCACAAATTCAATTGCACCAAAGCGATTTATAATTCTTCCTTAACAGATGTGTGAAACAGCACATTTAAGTGGTCATTGCTCCTGGACACAAATTAAAACTACAAAACTGGTACATAGAATCAATAGTGCCTCAGGAAGTGGCATAGAGCTTTTTTTTTTTTTTTTTTTTTTTTTGCAGGCCAAATACAGCTGAAGTGAACATTTTGAACATGATTCCAGCACATCTCACACAAACTGCTCATAACCCCATGTAAACAGAAGTACAGAAATCTCACGACCCACCCCCCACCCCCGCTAGAGCCAGTGACGCAGCAGTCTGCTGCTGCCCCTTGGGCAGCTGCCGCATACAAAACCGATTGCTGTTCGAGTTGCAGTCGGTAGTCAAAGTACCAGACACTGCTCAGTTACAGACACCGCCGCATGCCATTTCTCAACATGAGGTCTATGCCAACAGACAAGAGGTCACACAGAAATGTTCTGCACTGTGACACCACTCTCAGGAGTATGATGCCAGAACCCAGGGTACCGCTTCAGTGGGAAGTGGAAATACAAGGGAAGAGGGCACGGTTCGTCCAGATTTTTTTTTTTTTCTTTCTGAGATAAACATTCAAATAATTTAAAAACAGTAACACTTACCTCTACTGCTGATCTGCAAGCACATGTCTTGATGCAAATTAGTCCGGGCTCTACTGTCCACTGACTGCAGCAGAACTACCGATCCTCAAACAATCAACTGCAGAGGGCCTTTAATGAAGGAAGGGCCAGCTGGCCCTGACTGCACACCGCTACAGCCTCCTCATGCACTCAAGGAATGAGGGACAGACAAGACACCAGCCTCTCCTCAGGTAGTCTCTTCAGCCAGTTGATTGAGGGAGGGAGGTAGGGAGGGATGGATGAAATCTGCTTGACTTCAAACTACTTCTATGTCAGACGGAGGTTCCCTTTCTTGACTTTGGCTGCAGGCAGACAAGCTGGCCGCAAAGTTGCCCAATGAGATCGGATCCGGTGCTACACAATTCAGCGTCGTTAAACAAGGGCAGACAAATGTGGCCAGTATAACTGGCCAGTGATAAAACTAGTTTTCCCAGGAGCAAACTGGTTCTCCTCTCCAGCTTCCCTTAGCCGCCTTACATCCCCGAAAATGAAATTAGGCCTCTAAGAATTATATTTTCAAGTACTCAATGCCTTCATGATACCCTAAAAAAATTAAGGCTTTTCTACATACCAACTTCATGATATATGTATATTTGAATTAATGCTTTCATTCAAAGACAGATAATGCAATCAATCTGCGGCCAGGCAAAAATAAACTAGAGATAAATGCACACTAGGAATAATTTACATTCCCAGATTAATCAAAGCAAAAATACTTGGTAAAAAGAATTCAGATTGCAGTAGCATCTCATCCAGTGTCAAACAGCCAAAGGGGTCCTAATCCTGCAACCCCGATGAAATACATGTTTTATTGCCTTTTGTTATATTGAATACTTATTCGGTGCCTAGATTAGTAAGACACATCCATGAGGTAACCCAAACTGGGAGTGCCTGATGACAGAAATCCGCAGATAAAGAATAGTTACTGTGCACCATCTGCCATTCTTCCACAATTTGATGGAAGTCTAACAACAACATTACTACACGTTGACCCACAATGAACCATATCTTTTTAGCATGTATTAATATAGAAATAACATCTGCATTTACCGCCAAATAACCCACCATGAACATTAGAGAAATATTTTACTTAAGTACCAAAGTAGAGTACTAAACCCTGATAAATTGGGATTATTTGGGCAATTCTACAATCTAAGGCCAACTTCATGTCTCAAAGCTAAAAACATTACATCAATTACATATAGGTTCAAGAAATCAAGAGAAAGCACATCTCCACCCTCTACAATTTTACAAACCACCAAGGAAAGCTGAGGATCATGGGTGGTGAAGAGCATCACACTTCTAAGTCTGTGGGCAATTCACAATTAACTATTAGAATCACTCTTTTCCTTTATCCCAAATCAATTAATTCTAGGCGAGTACACAAGGAGTACCTAAGCTCCTCAGTCACATATTTGCAGAAGAGAACACAAGGAAGTCTACCCAAACCCAAAACTCACTAAGGCGCATAACAGCAAGGACCGATAATTCACCAGAACATCACGGTCATGCAATCACAGGCTACTGTGACTGACAAGCTCATTCATTTTACCAAGAAGTCTTGTCATCCTGCTATTTTTGCTGTTCAGTAAACCTGTTGAGAAAAATGTACAGAAAATCCAACACAGTGAAGAAACATGAACATTGTATTTATGATACTGGAGCAATGATATGGTGTTTGGGGCTGATACCTCGATTTCATTCCAAAATATTTTATGAGCAAGTCACTCAGTGGCCGCTTTTAGGTGCACTGGTAGACCAGCTTGCTAAAACAAACATCTAATAAGCCAATCATGCAGCTGCAACTAAATGCATAAAAACATTCATGTTCAAGAGGTTAAGTTGTTCAGATAAATTATCAGAATAAGGAAGAAATGTGATCCAAGCGATTGACTTTGGAACTATCGTTGGCGCCAGGGTGGGTAGTCTGAGATGCTGCTGATTTCCTGGGATTTTAATTCTCAAGTCTTCAGATTGGAGAATAGGCATGAAAAACAAAGCATCCAGTGAGCCAATGTTTCACAAGCTTTGAAAGTAGGGCTTGGTTTGAATGGCGCACAGCTGGTCTGGGGGGGGGGGCTAGGTGTATGCCCACCCAGGAAATTTTGAAATTCTGGACTCCCAGAAATGCATTTAGCATTTGGAGTATGAAAATGGCATTAACACCGCTGACATACAGGTGTACAAAACTGATATCAATAGCTGGAACCACAGAAATTTCCTGCTCTGATTTCAAGTCCTTTCAAGTCTACTTGTTTGCTTGCAAATATTTCCAGGCAACTCGCTGCACAGCATAGACAGAAGATAGTTCCAAGGCCTTGAGTCTCAGTTTCTTAGCAACGAAATCACAATTTTGGTAAGTCTCACTCATCTAGCAATAATGCTGTTCATTTTATGGATCAGAGCAATAAAGATGACATATTACTGAAAGTATATTTCTATTAATGAAATGTAAACTCTGCATGTGCAGTGCGACAATGGCTATGAAGACAAGGGGGGCTGTGAAAGTCAGGCTAGAGACAATCTCCTGTCAAAAAGTGAAAAAAGGAGTTTTATGCAAAGAAGCGACAGATTAAAGGAACATGTGCCGCCACATACTCCAAATGTTTTGTTTAAGCCTCGGGAAGGATGCATACTCTCTCTGAAAACAAATACTGGCTCGGTCTTCTGAACTATACTTCCTAAAATGATGCACCAGGAGAGGGAAGAAAAATAAAAAACTGACTTTGGCCACCGCAGAGTGTTATTTCCCTTCTTGCAGAGATGTTTTTACAGACATCAATGCAAAAATCCCTTCGAAGTGCTCCAAAATATTTCATTAGCAGCATCTGCCATTGGTCCTTGGTTATGTTCAGTCTGAGGCAGATACCATGCCTATTTTCTTGTGTCCAGATTTATGAGTAATTCATCTGGCCTGGACTGGAGGCTACAATTTTCAATCAAAATCACTTCCATTTGTCATCTGATGTTTCTGAGCACATAGGAGTTCACCAAACCAAAAAGCTTTGGAGGCAATGCTCAGGTGAGCAGTCTAAAGATCTTCTGGCCACCAACCCTTTAAGGTGGGAATCAGAAACTCTTACGGTCATTTCTCCTTGAAAAGGTTGGTAGTCAATGGAAGCCTCTAATACTAGTGACTTCTGTAGCAAGTAAGACCAAAAGTGAAATTGTTCCTCATCATTAAGGGGGTGGAATTACAGAACACCATTGGCTTCTTTTCAAAAAAGAAAAATAAAGTGACACACCAAGTGTCTATGGAAGATTTTGCTTGTTTATTACTGCAGTTTCCTGTCCTTGGAGTGGCAACTGTTCTATCCATCAGAGCACAACTCTGTTTGAAGCGGGACAATGTTTTGCACATTAATTCAAGCCAAGCGCAACTATGAGGGATATGACATAAAAGTTGACAGGTTTCTTGTAAGTGCAACTCTTCTTACCATTTATTACTCCAATTTACACGATCTAACCATTATTTATAATGGGAAACAGAGTACCCCATTTAAAGCAGTGCCCATTATCTGAAGATGTATACGCTTCAAGCTAATTTGGCAGGGCAAAACTAACCCAAGAGAATGACAAGACCCACCAGTGCCATCCATCACCTAAATTAAGCAGTAGGCAAGGCAATATTCAGAATTTTTTTCTTAACTTTCAATGTTTTGATAATGAAAAAAAAAAAAAAAAAAAAATTCTCACCACTGACAAGTATTTGCAATGCACAATCGACAATTCGATGAAATGTTCAATTCCAAAATTTACAGCAGTAAAAGAAACCGAAAAACAAGGTGTAAAACACTTGTCCGTTTTGGCAGGTGGTAATTAACAGCAAATAAACTCCTCACCAGTGTGGCAATGGGTGATACAAAAAATTCCATACATAGTTTTTAACATCAATACAATGATGGTACGCCACAATAAGAGGGGGGGAAAAAAGTCACCATTATCACTCATTATTAAATCACAGGATATTAACATGTCAACTGGAAGAACTGCGGCATTGCACACTGGATGCAATTAGTGCAAACATGCACCTTGAATAAATGATCGTGTATTGTGAACGTGAAATGTTACCTTGACATGCATTGCTTTCTTAAGCGCCAACATGAGATTTGAATTAATTTATAGAATCAAATTTAACTGAATTTTTAAAACTTGTACGGATCAGCCTTGAAACCATTCATCAGCCTGGATTTTGACCAAAAAAACAGTCCATGGGTTCTGTGCCAGTAACATTCCGCAGTTTCTGAATTCCTGATACCCAATTCCAGATTACTGCACTGCTAAAAAGGAATTCCCAAGCACTTCAGCAGTGTTATTTAAAACCAACGTAAAAACAAAGATCGTACAAGGGCACACAGCCTTCAGTACCACATTTTGCGGTCAACATTTAATAAAGCACAGAATTGGTTTTAAGAATCTCCTTTAACATTATTCAAGTAAACTTTGTTTGCAGAAGTGCGTATGCGCAAACGAGCTTAACCAAACGAGGATAAGCATATTCGTAGCCTTTATTAATGCAATGCAATGCACGGCTAGGATTAACCTCTTCGGTCCTGGAACCTTGCGTATTCGGAAAATAAATACTTTGTGTGGACGGAAACCTTGCATACTAGTGGGCTCGCCAGGCTTGCTACGGCCTGATTTGTTTAGACAAAGAATGTGCGAGGGGCCGGAATCATTTTCCGTCGCAGTTCAGGTATAGGACTGGATCTGACAGGTAATTAAATGGGAAATGACATCTTATTCGTGTGTGACTACAAACATTCGGTTTTACTGATTTCCTCCATTTCCACTCCTCTTGCCTCGTAAGAATCACATTCCCATTCTGAATCACTCCCAACTTCAGCATCACACGTCTGAAAACCCGCTGAAATCAGCAGCCGCTTCACTGTAAGACGACACATAGGTTTAGGAGTTCTTCGTCCATCATAATGTCAAAAGTGTGCATGTCTGCACCATGCAGCGGTATTTCTCTCAAACTTTGACGTAGAAATTAGTCACCATACACCAGAGATTGATTAAGAACAAAACTTAAAAACCAATGAAATGTTTCATCGGGAAACACGTCATACCCAATTATAGACCATTGCTATTCTTAAAAAAGTCAGATACATGACTGATCAAATTACAAACCAATGTTTTGTTATTTTTTTGGTTTTTTATAATTAAGTGTCAGATCCAATTACAAACCAATAGTTTTTTCTAAAAAACAGGACAGGTACTTCAGTTTCTTCAGCATGAATTTCCTTGTAAACTAGGGTTCCCAACTTGACAGTGGTCATAAGACACTTGTTAAAGGTTCCCGGCATTTGCAATGATAAATGATCCTACTAGTTAACAAGTGCCCCATCCTAGATCATACTGCTAGAGAAAATAAACCCGGCCTGACAGAATAAGATGAGTCACAATATTACCATACCGAAGGGGTTAACTAATAACACTATGACCATAAAAACAAATTTAAGATTTGCTCAATTGAACGTTTAGGCTTTAGTGAGCTGTGCAGAAGATTCTTTACACGCTCCAGTGAATAAAGGATTAGTAAATCTTTAGAAGTTAAATATTTTCTGACCATCAACAACCTCACATTTTAGGAATGGTCCAATCTGCACAGCAGAAGTGGCCATTTCGCAAGCCAGAATAAGCAGTCAGTTTTTCATGAAGAGAGGACGTCAAAGACAAACCATTGCAAAGCCTCCTAAAAATGCCTGGTCTAGAGCTGGTAAAGGAAGATTTTAGATGTATTTTGTCAAAAAAAAAAAAAAGAAATCTCATAGGAAAACTTAAGCAGATGTCAGGATTTAATTGTAATTTGATTCAAAAGGTGCATGGAAGAAGCAGAGCCATTTTCAGTAGTTAAGCTTTTTGGTTTTGTTCGAGCCATTTTCAAAACCAAATGTACAGTGATTTTTTGAGCACGCATTCAAACCTAAATATCACAAAAATTTCAAATAGCCCAACATACACATGGATGACTTTCACCAAATTGAGAATTTCTCAATGCAAAACAATAAAAATGCTAGCTCCAGTTTAATCTATGAAGATATCTATAATCTGGCAAAATGCATACCACTACCAAACATCAAAACTGGTACTCGCATTGGTATTCCTGTCCACTCCTAGCATAGTCCTTAAACTAACACTGTTGCCGACTGTCACTTGCCACGAATACACGTTTGTATGAGGCAACATGCTCTGCTGCAGTTCTGAACCAAAACAACTATCCTTCTAACAGCAATTTTAGAAGACAAAACACTAAACATTTGGTCTGATCAACACTCATGCTTTAAAATCATTAAGTCCATGGACAATATGAATCAATGATTAGGTCTGGAAAACCTTCCAATCTGAAAAAAACTTAATTGAAACCAATTTATCAAAAACTGCAACATGACATCAAGAAAAATCTGCTTATACCCAATCAAATAACATTAAATTGGCAATTTATCTGCATTTACAACTCCAACATAGCCACTATAGACCAAACCAGAAACACAGAACTGCAGGAACTCCATCCATTATTGTGATCTCTTAAATAAAAGTGGTCTCCATTCTCCAAAATCCACATTAAGTATTTGAACATTAGCTTTAGAACCCAATACTTGCGTATCTTCCAGCAACCATTGGCATTTTATGATTTTTGCAGGAGTATTTCACCATCAAGCATCAAAATACTCTTGTATGCAATCAAAATAAAACGAGGCAATGATTCCATCATTCACAGTTCTAGTACACAGGCACGAAATGCAGCACCCTCACTTGCAGCTATAGTTGATCCTCAACCAGTCTCATGATGAAAAAGCTTGTTCAGAATTCAAGGTTTTTGGTTTAAAACAACTACACAGTACTGTGCCAAAAACAAACTTGAGGAGGTTTGGAAAAGATCCAATTGCAGCCTTTATTGTGAAGTTACAGATTTGAAAATAGTAAATGGCACAAAAACACAGCTGAAGGTCAACTTACAAATTGAACCACCACAACATGGGTCACATTACACATCAACACAGAAAATATACTGAAAAAGTTCAGGGTAAGGAATCACCCAGATTAGCCAGATGACCAAAAACACGCTACTTCAAATACAAAAAAATAAAAGAAGAAAAAAAAAATCATCAACTTTCCATAAAATGATGTTTCTTCAGGCTAAAATGCAAAGAAAAAAAAATACTCAAAAAAAAAATACTCAACTTAAATACATTTGACTCAGAATGTTCAGATAGAGACCCTACACAAGAGAGCTGCTTTTTATTTTCTTCTTTTTTTTTTTTTTTTACGGAAGGTGTACAACCATTAGAACCGAGGCTTCTTGGCAGGGCCATCAAACTCCTCACGGACACGGCCGAATCCTGCGTTCCCAGGGCCCATTCCTCTGGGTCCCCCTGAGGCACCCTGGGGGAAACGCTCATTGCGCTACGAGTAACATTCACCAAAGCAATGAGAGGTGAAAGAGGAGCGACGGTCATGTTTAAGTCCACATTTAAGGAAGGGCGTGCAGGGGCCAACGAGGTTTGCAAGTTAAACACCCATGAACAAAGGAGAAACAAAATGGGGAGACATGTCCAGAGAAAGGGTTCGTTGATACAGTCCCAACACGCAGATCCACAGGTGCCACAGGTGACATACAGAGAAGGAAGAGAGGTGACATTCTCGTTAGTTGGATCCTGCCAAGCTCTGCATGCATGCCATGGGCTAAGCTACATCACAGGCTGTGTGGCTGGCCAGATGGAGGTATTTAATAAAAACACAGGGCTGCAGCGGTGCAGTCAGTCGTCCTGGCAGCTAGCCTGTACACTTGTTTTCACCAGTCAAGGCTGTGGTTAAAAAAAAAAAAATCAGTGGTACAATAATTCACAGCCTTGTATTTTTATTAAAATGCCTTCGAGTTCTCACATCTTTTTTTGGTCGTAAAGAGGCACACCACTCACCTCAGCCTACACCACATCACAAATCTAGTTTGAAAATGTGGAATAGGATTTTTCAGTATTTTGTGTCCAGACCAAGTTTCAGAAGAGGCATTACACTCTAATTTAGTTCCACTATTTGCCAATATTTTTCCAGTAATGGCTAATGAAATAAACCAAGAGCAGATTAGGTCACTACATATTGAATGAGTGAAACACACCCGTCAATCAGTTTGACAGTCCAACCCTGAATCAGTCTGGACTGTGTTGCTCTGAGGGCTTTCTGTTCGCTCATCTGCGGGCAAGTTATACAACTGAATCGGAGGGCATTACCTCCTGCCACTGGTTAGTCAGGATGTGGCTTAGATTTGCAAAGCAACTTTGCAATTCAAATAACCAACTTCTGGAAATGTATACAAAAGTTCCAGAGCATTCAAATTTATTAACAGAAGAATCACTACTCTGAGATAAAGTGCCAGTAATGGACCAAACCAGATGCATTACAACTTTCGATAGCCTACTATTTAAGCCATTAATACCATGGTAACGTACACATTTTTCACAAATTTACTTCATCACTAAGGATGTCATTTAAATTTTGTATGGAAACAGAGTCCAGTTCAGCTGTACTTATGTTAAAATGTTTCCAATTCATCAAAAATAATCTGACTCCAATAAAATCAGAACATCTGTACAATACTAGAATTTACAGTATGTATAACTATAGGCATGATTTTGAGAAATGTGTTTGGGTCAACTGGCGCTAGCAGAGTTTCTGCAGGTTAATAATACCATCACAATACTTTGCAATTTAATCACAGGGATATTAATCTCTCACATTTATCTTTTGTAAGTAGCACTACTCAAATTACATCACTTACCTATTTTTTACATGTGCTATGTAATGTAACTTGCAAAACACTGTTTTACAGGCCAGTGAAACAGCTAGTGTTGGGAGAAGTACTTTTAGTTCTCATTAGTAGTGTTGAGCTAATTTGGCTGTGACTAGGCTTAGAGCCTGCCAAGGGATTTACACCTGAAGCAGGCAAGTGCTACACAGCACTTGAGCGGTTTATTGTGGCAGCAGTCAACTGCAACCTCATTCACTGGATTAAACACAACATTGTTCTGGCTCTCTGAGAGAACTGATGCAAAGGCCTTTAAGGTCCTTGGGACACAACTACATAAAGCCATTTGTGGCGTCATCAGTTTAATGTTTACTAGATCCACAAAACGCCTAATTAATGGGGGATCGGAGTCTCCGATAGAAATTAAATTACACAATCCTTTCTCAAGAATGACAGAAATGGCAGAATGTTCTAACATTTATGGAGGGCATTCCAACATTTCTACTCACCAGAAAACAATCCCTGTAAAAAGTATTCAGGGTAATATAGAAATTGATAGATTGTGCAACTTAGGAATAATGCAGTTGATATCCATTCCTGAATTTGTAAATTCAAACTTGGAATTCCATACAACAGGTGGTTGAATTGCTAATCCAAGTAGCTTCAATTCAAGCACGAGTTCAGTGAGAATAAAAGAACTCCACATGAATGACAAGAGCAGTCTCACTACCAAAATGGCCAATATGGGTTTGCTCTCGTTTCAGGCCCCCTTTTTCCCCTTTTCCTTTTTTTTTTCCCATTTTGTGGAATGGGCAGAGAAGTCTCAAGTCCTCAAGTCCTTAATTTGGAGGCCACAAAATGTATATCATACAAGGCTTATTCCCATGTAGAGTGGCCTTCATGACTTCAAAACTCAGCCAATGTTCCAGAATTCAGTCACTTTCATTTACCAATAGTTATTAAAGCAACGTTATAATGGTCTCTGTAGAACACTTCCAGCATCATGTTGAGCCTTAGGCTGGAATTACACAGGCTGCTCCACAGAAGCAGAGCACCGCAGGCACAGCTACTCATTTACACCAAAAACATCCCATGCACTGGTCTACCAGAAAACCCGAGGTGAATACTTCAGAACAGTCTTCAGAAATGTTAAACAATCTTCATCACAAAATTTTTTTGGTGAAACTTCAATTGAGTAATTCATTGTTTAAAAAAAAAAAAAAAAAAAAATTAAAATTGTGACTGTTTACAGTGGCAAACTGCACTCCAATATAAGAGTTAAGCTGAAATGTTTATTTTAGAGAACAAATTGAATTAATTGGCCAACATCTCTAGCTTAAATGGAACTTTCCGTGAGGAGAAAACAAATGTAAGAAAATGGTCAATGCTTATATAGGGCTAGATGAAATCAGTTTTATTTTTTTCCAAATTCACTTATTTTTTCCCCACATTCCGTTTTTTCCGTTTTAATTTTTTGGAATTCTGCTTTTTACCAATTACACCAATTTTACCATCAGAGAGAGTGTGCCATTTATGTTAATGAATAAAATGTCCATTAATTAAATAGAAATATCCTTAAATTAGTTGATGCAATGCTCAGTTTTCCTCAGTACTTAAACTCAGAACAAGTGCTGCATAATAACGCAATATTACATTGCACTGTGATGAAAGAAAAAATTTTTTTTTAACCAAATACTACAAAATAAAACTCTTAAAACAAAGAGTAAGCTAGAGTCAAAAAGGCAGACAATGGCTGTACTGACATGCATTATTCTGACTGCCCCTTTTTAATCATTTATAATTTTATTGTGTGTGTGTGTGTGTGTGTTATATATATGGATCAACTGTTGTCTGATTCCGATACATCAGGTATATTTAATTTATTTTTATGAAACTTTGGTTCAGTAATCCCAATACTATGTATTACATACTACGACAAAATGTTCTACAGTAATGATTGAACATGAACAAACTGACACAAAGATGCGTCAGCTATTAATTCACCACTGGGGGGACGACGTTACTTCATAGTTTGCATGCAAAAAATTCACTAAGTAGACTGTGAAAAGAAATAATGTAGGCTATTTAACGGTTATATAAGTTGTTAAGTTAACATAAGATGACCAATGACGATGTTTAGGACCCTGCAATCCCTAGCATCAGTGGTCTCGTCTCCAACAACAAAAAACTTCTTCCCACAGATCTTCTGTAACACCGAAGAGATGCGTTGTTCAAACACTCGGGGCCTTTAAAAATTTTTTTTTTTTTTTTTTTTTTTTTTTTATAAAGGTGCAACAGGCCTTATGATAGGTTTACCGTCAGCGAGGCAAAGAATGTTTCACAGCACCTTTATTTAGGCTGTGCATTTAAAACAGACTGACAAAAGCTTAAATTAACATCCATTTAAATGAATGTCGGTGTGCTTTAAGTGACACTCAAAAGTTCATTTGAAAAATGTTGATTTAAAAACCATTTCAGGCAGTCTCTGATGGCTAAATCTTTTATAAGTGACATAATTGCATGACAACAGTTAACTCAAATAGGTAGTCTCGGACAAAGTTTCTGATAGTACGGCAGACAAAACAAGTGAATTCCCTCATCACATTTCTGTAAAAGCAGCAGAAAGAAATTCTGTATCATGGCTTAAGTCTACCGCCTACCCAGCGTACTCCACACGGACTACGCTACCAGCGTTAAGGCTGCAACACACCAACATGAAACGTACAACGCTTCACGAACGCAACGCAAGTACTATGCGTACAAAGTAAATCCAGCCTTTGGCAGTTGAACGGAGTTTGGATCCACATACAATGAACGCTCAATATCAATGAAAGAATCTTGCCCAGAAGTTTGCTTTTCTTGGCTTTTTGGCAAGAAAACAAAACAGTCATTTCACAACCAGAAGCACCATTTAGGCACAACTGTTAGCTTAGAACCAATACAGCTTATTAGCCAGTAGAACACTGCTACCTTCATGAGAGGCAGGTATCAATTCTCAGACTGGCCAAAATTGATGACATGCCAAACTGCCCCTTAAATAAAAATGATATAGTCCCAAAACTGTTGAGTGGACAGTATCCGTTCTACTTTCAGTGCCTCACATTAAAATAATCCACAAAGAAAAGAAGCCACAACTAAAATCCAGCTTCAGACCAGGAGTGGTCACCCATCTTGAGCAATCTCACTTGACGTACACAAAGCTGGCAGTCCTCAGTCCACACAAACTAAGCAACCTGGAGATTTAGCAAATTAGACTGCTTCCCTTTTGTAGAAGCACAAGTCAGCTGCCTGCATCTGGCTTCAACCGGAGATCAATAACCAAGCCAGGGATCATCTAGCCACGAGGACTAAGAAATGCTGGTTTTCACATCCTCTCTTGTCGGTTGAGCCAAACGCAAAAGCCTGAATTTGGTAAGTTAATAAACAGAAAAGATAACCAGGGCTGGATTTGGTTCCAAGGGCTAAATTCAGTGATTGCGGCTTTAAGCCACAGCGGACCTACACACGAATAATGGCACCAGCTTTCAGACTCTCTCAGGATTGTACACCACGGGAGGCATACGACACGCAATAAAGAGGTACCATTGTCTGAGAAAACATCAGCCTGTACTGAAACTTGCTTACAGACTGCAAAGCTGCATGTGCAAACTTTGCATTAAGACATTACAGCAAGCAGGCGTGCACACAGACACGCACAACAGTGCAACTATGACTGCAAGTTCATGTAAACGATTTTTAAAAACATTTGGGAAAACACCAGTCTATGCCCCAATGTTCACAGTGCGAAAGCAAATGAAAAAAAATTTAAAAAACCTGCTAAACAAATCAACGTCACACATTGTGCACCAGCAAGGCAGCTACCTGGAGCTACACATCAGCACTAAATTGTACCTGCCTGCCATCATTAGTCCAACACTGAAGGTCAGGACTTGCAAAAGTAAAACTCCCAAAAGAGCACCAGCTTAAGGCCCGTGAGGAAAAACAGCTGATTAGTAACTAGTTAACTTAGTTACTTGATAACTAAAAACTAGTTGATTTTGCACAGCAAAGAGCCCAAACCAATGGCAGAATCTCGTGGGCTGCCCATGAAAAAAAAAAAAAAAAAAAAAAGGATTCCATTCATGCACACCGAACCACAACTATTAATGCCCAATGCACACAACTTAGGCAGCCAGAGAGGCCACACATTCACAACTGCTGCGGGCATCTGCCAAAAAACAGTGTGCTTTTCCATCATCTCCCAGACTAGGGAGAGGGAGGAAAGTTGGGACCATTCCAACCCAAAGCACAAGAACTACAATGTGATGAAGCCATACATTCTTAAGGCTCCCATTCCCCTCCCCCCACAGGACTTGGCCCTCAGGGATACATTACCATCTCACTGGGCATCATGGCACCTCCCATGCCTCCAGCTGCAGGCGTCCCCATCCCCTGGTGACCCTCAAAGCCCATGCTGCCCATGGGGAACTTCTGGTTTGGGGAGCCAAAGGCCATATCTGAGGGGCAGAGGGATTTAGACAAGAGGTTGGCATGGGGGAGCTTGCAGCACTGAAGACTGTTCTAGGGATACCCAAATAAACAAATCTAGATACTCATCTGGTTACAAGACAGTGGGATTATACTGTACTTAGAAATTCAATTGTGGTCTGAGAACTTCAGACTCCATATAACAGTCACTGTCTTTTAAGGCGCATGCGCGCACCATCGCGCACCTAAAAAAAATTGGTGAGGCAGTGGCGTAGCCAGCGGGGGTGCTAAGACACGTCCCTTTTTGACTGCAATTAGTAGTTCTCAATCATTTTCCTTTATTGACGCGTTTTCCAATTATCGTAATTGGCAACCGAAGACACTGTTTCTCTCCATATGCTATCTAACAGCGATTAAATCATGGGCTAAATTCAGTACGGTTGCGGATCCCGATTAGCTTTCGCGCGCCTTAAAAGACAGTGACTGATATAATGGCAACATTACTCAAATCCCATCAGAACTAAAACCAGAGCAACAGTTAGCACAACATGCTCACAAATGGTGTGATGCAACTGTTAGAGGTCCTGTGCTACCACTGGGAAGAGCTAAGGGCAGCCAACTCCACAACGGCACAACTTTGAGCATCTGCCAAATGAAACCACATACTGAGAATAACCGTTTATACTTTCGCCATCATTTTCCACATAAAATAAGTCAGCTGGTATCATCAGTTCAACTCACCGGACATGCCCATTGCTGAATTTCCAGTCATCCTCATATCCCGTTCTCTCTGCAACAGAAGTATGGCAGTGAGAATAGTGCACCCCATCCACTGCCATGTACATCAGGGCTCTGCACTGACCCCACCCAAGCCCAAAATTTCCCAGTCTACAGTAGGGGATAGGGCCATTAATATTTCAAGCATCTAACAATGTTTCTAATTGTTACACGCGCAAATACTCAAATCAAACAAACACATTTGCAAGCCGCAAACAAGGATACACAGAATGCATTTTTGGTATGTGCAACAGATCCTCTGGAAACCTGGGAAAAACCCCAGTTACAGTCCTGACATTCCTGAGGTGGATGTACCACAAGAGCCTCCACTCAGGCAAAAAGAAGCAGACAAGTGAGCAAGGTTGCGAGGGCAATAACCACTACATGTGATTGAACAACACAAAGCCCAAGGGTCCCGATTAAAGACCTTGACTGAAGGCGCGGCTAACCGCACAATTCAACATGCCACAATACAGCTAATGTACTTTCTGCAGTGAGGAATGTTGTGTGCTACTCAGCCCATGTTAATGCTAATAAATGGCAGGTAAGCAGAACCACAGCCCTTAGTACAAAGTTTGGCCAACTCCGATTTCCGCGGCATTTCAGACCCATGCGTTGCAAAGAGTTACGTGTCAAGTCAAAGCGCGAATGCAACTTTCTGCTCTTCGAGACGAGTTAAATGTACCCAGTCTTAATACAAGTCACTTGCCAATCCTGTCCCAGTTTTATGTATACGGCATTGATTAGAATTTCACAGGCCCATAATTTTTCACATTTTTCACAAACAATGTGTACTGCAAACAGGTCTGTCTATATACAAACTAGCAAGCTAGATTACCAAGTAGTTTCCTACGCATGTTATTCAGCATAAAGTTAGACAGTATCCTATGCGCTAGATCACCAATATAGCCACAAGTGGAAGTTTTTTCACTCGCCAACTTGGCCAACAGTACTGTCAGATCTCACATCCGCCTCAGCAACGTTAATGCAGTGGGAGAGAATGGTCCTAGTTTACTCTCCACCTCGCTTGCTATGGATGGTGTAGCTAGTTTAATATTTGCATATTGGCTTTAAGAATCTGTTTAATACCCTGTGGTGGGTGGCTAGCCAAATTTGGTATCACTACAGGGGCAAAACTGAATAGGTGAACATGGAACAAAAAAAAAAAAAAAAAAAAAACAAGCTACGTTCGTGAAACACTGATGCCCCCGGCGGCAGGTAAAAGTCCCCCCCGCTGCAGACAGACAGACAGACGGACAGGTGCAAAACGATATGCCCCTGAATCTTTGATTCCGGGAACATAAAAAAAAAAATAAAAATTTACCGTACTGTCATTTAAGTACCACTTGACTCAACAGTAACCGTAAAATTTTCCTGTATTCAACAGGTCCATGGTGAGGCACAGACTGGCCTCCAGTATGAAGTTCTTATCTTGACCAACAGTTAATCGAATAATTTACAGCTTTCAACTTTTAAAAAACCCAATTAGTTTTCTCAGCACAAGGCTCCAAAAATAGCTATAGCACACGTCACAGCAAAGAATTTCACTGCTAAGCTTTCCTCCATGATTTAAATGCGTCTTTCACAATTCTTGTCCTGGAAGTTACAGTATGAATAACTCACTCAAAGCAAAAAATCTCCAGTTCAGCCATTTGTGCCAACAGGGCAGGGGCTGAAATCTGTGACGTTAGTCACGCTACAATTGCGTACATTACTGGTGGGGGAGAAAAAAAAAAAAAAAAAAAAAAAATTTCTTTGCTTTTCTTCTGTACTATATATATCTCAAGTCTTGATCAAAACGTTTCAAATGCAAATTTCCACTTCTATGCTGATGACACTGATATATTGCTCTGCGTCCAGACCAAATCAAGCTCTTGGTCAGCTAGAATCTGCTTTTAATACTGTCCAACACACCTTATATGATTTAGGACTTGTTTTAAATGTGGATAAAACAAAACTCATGTTGTTCAAATTCAAAAGCAAAGTTACTGGGTGTTGCATCTATCACCACCTTTCAAGGCTCCATGATTGAGTCTGTATCTCAATACAAATATTTTGGAATTTTAATCGATGAATCTCTTTCTTTTAAGCCCCACATTCAGCAACTGGTGAAAAAGCTGAAACTGAAATTAGGTTTTTATTTTAGAAAAAAGTCCTGCGTTTCCTTTGAGGCTAAAAGGAGACTTGTAGCTGGCACCTTTATTCCTGTGCTGGACTATGTTAGCATTGTGATGATGCATGCATCACCATACATTACATAATATTAATCACGGAGCACTGAGGTCTATTACAAGTTCTAAGGCCTTCATTCACCATTGCACATTATATACTTGGGTTGGATGGCCTGCCTTGTCTGTCCGAAGATTAATCCACTGGCATGTCCTTATTTACACGGCTGTTCTTGGTTTATTACCATCCCATCTACAGGGTTACATATTTCAGAAAGGCACAGGAAAATGCCATCTTTGCTCCCAGGACTCAATACTGCCGTCGGTCCCCAAAGTCCGCACTGAACTAGGAAAAAGAGCGTTCAAATATGCTGCTCCCTGTTCATGGAATCAGCTGCAAAATGACTTGAATCTTTGGGATCTGGTCACTTTGGATGCTTTTAAAGTGCTTATTAACGATTTGGCAGCAGTGACATCTGCTTGTAGAGGTTTTGATTGTCTTCTATCCTAGTTTCTTTTATCCTGTTAATTATGAAGTCTGATACTTTTTTTTTCCTTCAATATCTTATGGTTCTTTTGTGCTGTTTTTGTGTCTGCAACTTACTTGCGCTGCCTGCATTGACCAGTAGGCCGTAAGGTGAACCACGAAAATGTGTGTGGAAAATGAATCTCATTCCGACCTCTGTCATCTACGCACTGTTTGCTTGATAAAATAAATAAGTTTGTACTGAGTTTGAAAGTAAAAGTTCTCGTTTCGAAATTATGCAGTTTTGTTATGATCGATGTTTTAATTGAGGACTAGTTCATTTTGAGCGTAATAAGAAAGTAGTAAAACGGCCGCCACGTGATCGTTTTAGACCAATGCGGTGGCTGCATTTAGTAAACAGAAATCCACTATGGCGGCCCACATGGATTCGTAGAATAGCAGCGACGACGAGGAAAATACTCCTGAAAATCCTACATACGTGAGCAAAAATGATTATAGACAACGCAGTATGCATGTCATGCTCCTAACGAATCAACAGGCAAATAGACAATCAGGCGAACTAAGAAAAAGTGCCGTTATTTGTTTCTATAACTGGAATAACTGGACCATCCTTAAATAAGTTTGTTTGCCATAACATTTCAATGAAAAAAAATTGGGTAGGTCGGTAGGCAATACCTTTTTTTTCCTGGAGATTGGAGGCAAAAAAAAAAAAAAAAAAAGACATATTTTGGTCGCAATGTCTATATGACTACCTTATGTCCCCAAATGCAATAATAAAGGTGCCATGCTTTTAAAACAAATGTTGTAGATCATTTAATGTCAACGGTGTATCTTAAAATGAACGTGATCCCTATGGAAAATATTATAAGGAGTACCTGGCGGTGTGGCTGATACAGCACAGCAGTTTAAACAAAACAAATGTCGTACAGACATTGCGACCAAAATTGCAACCAATAAAAATGTATTGCCAACTGACCTACCCAATTTTTTTTTCATTGAAATGTTACGGCAAACAAACTTATATTTAAGGATGGCCCAGTTATGGAAACAAATAACGGCACTTTTTCTTAGTTCACCTGATTGTCTATTTGCCCGTTGATTCATTATGAGCATGACATGCATAGTGCGTTGTCTATAATCATTTTTGCTCACGTATGTAGGACTTTCAGGAGTATTTTCCACATCGTTGCTGCTACTCTCCAAATCCATGCAGGCCGCCACAGTGGATTTCTGTTTACTAAATGCGGCCACCGCATTGGTCTAAAACGATCACGTGACGGCCGTTTTTCTACTTTCCTATTACGCTCAAAACGAACTAGTCCTCAATTAAAACATCGATCATAACAAAACAGCATAATTTAAAACGAGAACTTTTACTTTTGAACTCAGTACGAACGTACTTATTTTATGAAACAAACAGTTCGTAGATGACAGAGGTCGGTACGAGATGAAACGAAAACCGGGTTCACCTTATGGCCGACAGAACACCCAAGCAAAAGAGATTTTTAATCTCACTGGGACTTCTTTCCTGGTTAAATAAAGGTTAAATAAAAATAAAATAAATAAATATGATCTTGTAATAGAATAAGGAACAACTTTATTTCCAGTATTTAAGAGTTTTGAATCGAAGTTGTCCAGACTTTTTCCCCATGTCCATTTTTCATTACGTCAGTCACGCTTGAAACTTCCAAAATAACACAAGAAAAATCGAGCTAATGATGAATTGATAATATTTCCATGTCAAGCACGGACCAAGTATAGCAAGCCACAAAAATTGCAGCTAATTAATTCATTGCATGAACCGCTGAACGATTTTCTTTTAAACATAACCCTCAAACTTGTACATCAGTCAAAAACGATGTACCCACAGGCTGAAAAGGTGCCATTTTTGCTCAAGTTCTCTTCGAAGGATTGAAAGCTCATATTGCCCTCTTTGCGCAATTCAAGTATGCGTCCACAGTCGTGTCTTTTCAATACATTTTCCTGAACATAAGATAGCCAGCAGGCCTATAATACACGACGCCACGGACGTCATCCTTTGCTTACATTCTTGTTTTACGGCAACTCGCACACAACGTGAAGAAGGCAAGTGATGACTAGTCGGGGACTAATGTGCTGTCTTGTTCCTCAGTCACCAAGAATTTATGACTCCACAATCACCTAATGTGACACAGTGACAATTGTAACCGACAAAAATATCATGTAATCTGAACCTGGCATTACAAGCAATCATGATAAATAGTTTCTCCGGCAGTGATCAGTCATACGTGGACTTTGCTACCATAGGGCTCCAGCATTTTTGGCTATACGAAGGGTCCAAGATGGTGCTCGTGGTCACGTTATTCCAAAAAGTGAAATCGAGTGGGCCGTACCGTATTAAGGCCACTGGGCAGAATCTTCCCCACAGCATAATGGGCTCAATCACCAGAGAAACGATTACAACTACAATAGCGGCACTCACAGAGTCCATGAAGCCGCCCATCCTGTAAGACTCCTCCCGCTGGCGCCGCATCTGCTCCTCCATCTCCCTCTGCCTCAGCATCTCCTCCTCCCGCCTGCGCCGCTCCTCCTCCTGCCTGCGGAGTCCACACCAGCCCAGCGCTACAGTTAATCCAGCAGCCCACCCGCACACTTATGCCAGCAGCACTGGCACAAACAGACTCCACTTACAGACCACATTCAAAAGGTAGCAGAGTCATTCCATAGGAGACCAACCTATTTCCAAAAATCTTCCCCAGTCATGGTCACAGATTTGCTTCAATTTCCCTTATTTTGTAGGATATTGGGCCAATATGGAAACTCCCAATTCTTAACTTCATACTTCCAACAGTTTCCCCACCAGAGGGGTGCAAAAAAAGGTGGTATGGCACCTTTTTGGTATGGAAGTCTGTTTTCGTGCCACTCGGAAAATGCAATTCAGGTAAAAAATAAAATAAAAAGTTACCAAAGTTTCATCATCGATATTTTCAATGTTTACATAGACTGGGATGCATAAATCAATTACAAAATACTCTTTAAGTATAGGTGAAAGACTCCCGAGAAAATAACGGCATTAGGTATTACCACTTTTGGAGCTGTGACCCTTCAAAATGGCACTATAGCAGACTTCTACACCAAAAAGGTGCTATGCCACCTTTTCTGGACCCATCTATAAAGGAAATATTTAGAAGAAAGAAGCTAATATTTCAGATTTTTTTTATATTGGCCTTGAACACTATAAAATACATGAAAATGAAGCAAAATGAGATGACCCAGGGACCACTTGCTGATTTCATCTGGAATGACTCGGCAATAATGTGTTTTAATAATAAATTCATCCCACCGTACCTCAGCTGCATCTCTTTGCGTTTCTGCATCTCTTGGCTGTGCATCTCCTCCATGCGTCGCAGTTCCTCCTGGCGCCTCAGCAGGTCTGCGTGGAGAAGAACGAGACGCGTCAAACACTGCTCCTATGCCTCAGAGACCAGGATTGGGTGCATACAAGAGTGGCAACAAGGAAGGGGCAAAAGCGTACCCTGTCGGAGCAGGTTTGCCTGGTGCTCATGGTAAGCGTCCTCCATCTCGCTCTCCAGCTTCTCGCGCGCCTCGCGGATGTTCTTCTCCACCTGCTGCCTCTGCTGCTTCTCCATGTCATCCAGGGACTTCCAGCGCTGGGAATACTCAAACTCAAAGGATCCAGGGTGAGCAAAGCGAGGGGGCTGCTCACGCTCCCTAGGAGGACACGCCGTTTGTGTCACTAAAATCTGCCACTTCAACTGCCATTTTACACTCAGAACAAGTTTTTACCTTTTTTTTTTTTTTAATTTCAACTCCTAATCCAAGAAATGCACTGCTTTTCTTTATCAGCGGTTACAATAGCTAATGCAAACAAAGTCACAATGGATGAGAGCATTCTGGCCAATGCAAATTCTGGAAGCAAATTGTGGGTTAGAGCAGTTCAATATTCAACAAGCAGACAATCTGAGGTGTAAATGGCCTTTTCCAAACAGGTGCCGTCAGCCCCACCAGCATTTCATGCCATCTGCCCCAAAACAGATCGACTCAATGGGTCAATTTGCTTAACAAAGAGTAGGACAGTCATCCACCAATGCCTGTTTGGGCTCTGCTCATTTACATCAATATTTCCCCATTCACAGCGTCGTGACTGAATTAGAGCGAGTCTTCTTCATTTCATGCACCAAATGCACAGCCTTACTTTTGGAACTTGGGGTTCTTCTGAGCCAGTTTCTCCGGCAGCCCGTCCTCATCATCGTACTGGTCCAGCGGCTCCACAACAACAGGCCTCGGTGTGCTGTCACAAAGCAGGACAATCTACATGAAGTAGCCATTTCACAAAGCGCTGCCTGTAATTTTACCCATTTTCAAGAGGAAGCAGTGCCTTCCAGAACATTTACACCCCAAAAAAATAATCCATCAGTTAAGGGAAAACATTTAAATGGGTTCCTTACGTAGTCAGCAAGAAGACCCCATCATTGCAACGGTCCATAGCTTTGCGGGCAGCTGGTTTCGTGGCAAACTCAACAATGCCCTTCCCAGTGGAGCGTCCACGGTCATCCACAATGACTACAGCCCTCTCAACCTGACCAAACTGGGAGAAGGCCTCCTCCAGGAGCTCATTGGAGACGAATGGGGACAGATTGCGCACAGAAAGAGCAGCAGAGTGTGTGGCAAAGCGCACCCTCAGCTGTCGGCCCTTCATGGGCACATCATCCAACTCCGCTTTGGCAATCTCCGCCAAGGCACGAGATTCCTGTGGGGCAAAGCATTTCAACATGATTTTCAAGAGCCAAATGCATGGACAACTTGACAAAATCCACTATGAACAACTAATGATTTCATTCTTTATAGAAAATGGTTAAGTTTGGTATTTTCCAATAAGTGGCTATCCATCTCAATATTACTGCGAAGTCAAAACAAACCAAGCCAAATAAGCCAAACTCACTTTCTCTCGTATAACAATAGACCAAATGATCACAAATGAACCTTACCAAACGAATGAAGCCAAATCCCTTAATGTTGTTGATAAAGATCTCACTTGGCTCGCCATACTTCGCAAACAACTTTCTGAACTCAGCCTCGTTGATATCATTGGGCAGATTCCCAACAAAGAGACGACACCGCTGAGTGTAGGTCTTCTCTCCTGGTTTGCGCAAAAGGGACAGCGTTGCCCTCAGCCCCTAAGAAAATCAATGAAAAAAGTTAAATTAGAATGCAGGACAGACCATCTTTGTACCCAATGCCAAGACATTATACAATACAGTACACATATAACAAGCATTTCAGTGCTGTAAATAAACATGTCAGTAACCATGACAGAGTACAAGGTCACATGCAAAGCTTTCAGATACTGTTACCAATTACCCTGGTGAAAATGTTTCATGTGTACACACCAATACTCACAAAATTTGAGCAAAAGCAACCCATATTCCTAATACAGCCCTAAAAAAAAAAAAAAAAAAAATAGTCCACCACTGTTGGGAAGATTAGTGTGACGTCATGGCCTGATGATCACCATGGAGATGCGCCATGTTGGCTATTAATGAAACAGCTTGCAATGTTGAACGCCAGATGCGAGGAGAAACTCTCCATAACATCACAACTTCTATCCCTCATATACTCGCTTGTCTTGTGCTTTCAATGTTGAGAGTTCCCAGTGGTGCATCTTCATTTTGTGCGTCCCAACTGTACGCTCAGATTTTTGGGATGTTAGCAAGCTAGCTCAAATGCAATGGCTGTTACAGCTGGCTAGTGAAGTTAGGACATCAACCAAATGACATCACTTAAATATGACGATTATTTACAAAGATTTTCTGTAACTAACGTTAGCTAGCTAGCAGGATTGCTATATAATCTGAAGAGTGTGTCCAGATCTGACTGCGTTTTCTCTGCGGCTCCTCTGAAAAGAACAATACCGAATAAGCGAACAGGCGCCCATCTGCATTTTCCTTTGTACCCATCCGAGGGCGACGCAGAACTTCGGCAGATTCCGCTACTCTCCATCAAGCCTCGGATGCGTGACAGAAAGTCGATATGCTTCTCTGCCTGCCATTTCTTTTCCCAGAAGACAGATTTCACAATTGTCTAAATCTGCACACTACATCGCCACCTAAAAATGGAGGCAAAACTGACCTTCGCAAAATCTGTGTGGCGACGCTTCCCGTCTTGACACAAGAGGCAACACGATATTTTCACCAATGTGAAATTGAACCCAGCGCTGCTGCTACAGGATGCCACCATGTTTATCCAGGAAAAAAAAAAAGAAAAAAGTTTGGGCTAATGGCTTCCGCAGTCACATCCGAGGTCTGATGAGGAATGAATCGGCCAAGACTCGCTGAGTGCCAGGGGCGGTTGCTACCAGGTGACACTGCGCTACAGGGGAAGTGATGAAACACTAATCGTCCCCGTAGGCAAATGTGTGAGAGATGGTGAGGGTCTAGGAGTGAGTGATAAGTCAATTGTGGGGGTAATGTACATGTTTACTTTTGTTTAGGTTTTTCTACTGTAGTAAGAGTAGGTAGGTTAGGAAGGGTAAACCATATACTTTGTTTACATACTTAGTACACATTTGTGAAAGTACATTTGTTGAGTGAGACATTCTGAACTTAGAACAAAACAGCACTTTGTAATTTCTCCAAGTCGCCCATTTATTACTTATTATTTATAATAAGTTAAAAATGGGCAAAAACGTAACTAATTGCGTTGCAGGCTGATTTAAGGTGCTCCCCTAAATTTTCTGCAGTAAGGTACTACAGTGCTACTAATAAAAAAAAATTAGTCTGGAGCCCCGCCACAGACAGGAGATTAGGCTTGTCACATTTTCTATCACTTTTCCATTGAATAGCAGTCGACTTCATTTTGAGCAGCGTCCACTGCATAGGTACCTGAAGACCCTGCCGTCTAAATTTCGAGCTCATTGCGCACAACAGATACTCTCAAAGTAATCACAGACCTGGTGTTGAGTGTTCAGTTATTTGGCCGAGTGGTTCTCAATCTTGAGTGAGCTGCAAGCAGCAACAACAGTGGACTAGTGATCAGCCCGTTTTGAACAGCCACATTTCGAATGGGCGATGCCTTAATCTTACTGAATGTGCCTGCATGTGCTGTAAAATGCACTAAACTCAAATCTGCCTTTTTCTCTGTAGAAAAAAAAAAACAAGTAATCACAAACCACTATTTGTGTGGGGGCAGCTTTATAAATCCCATGGGTCTTTACCCAAGGATCCTGCTACAAAGGTGCACAAGCAAACCAGCAGCACCACCACCATCCCCCCTTCCAGATAAAAACCGTCCAAAAAAAAGAAGAAAAAAAAATTTGTTGACCAATTTGCACGATGATCTCTGATCATTCAAATACACCATCTTTAGGGCCTAATGAAATCAGTTTTATTTTTTTCCAAATTGCGTTTTATTTTTTCCCCACATTCCGTTTTTTCCATTTTAATTTTTTGGAATTCTGTTTTTTACCAATTTCACCATCAGAGAGAGTGTGCCATTTGTGTTAATGAATAAAATGTCCACTAATTAAATAGAAATAACCTTAAATCAGTTAATGCAACGCTCAATTTTCCTCAGTACTTAGAACAAATACTGCATAATAACGCAGTATAACATTGCACTGTGATGAACGAAAAAATATTTTTTTTTTTTACCTAAAATACTACAAAATTAATTCTCTCAAAATGAAGTGTAAGCTACAGTCAAAAAGGCAGACAAGGGCTGTACTGACATGCATTATTCTGACTGCCCCTTTTTAATCATTTATTATCTTATTGTGTATAATGTATGAGAGCAGCAGTAATGACACTCAGTTTCCCCCACGGATCAACAGTTGTCCGATTCCGATGCATCAGCTATACTTAATTTTTTTATTTTTAAGAAACTTTGGTTCAGTAATCCCAATACTATTATTACATTCTATGACAAAATGTTCTACAGTAATGATTAAACATGGACAAACAGACACAAAGATGCATCAGCTATTATTTCACCACTGGGGGACGACGTTACGTCATAATTTGCATGGACATAATTCACTAAGAAAACAGCGAAAAGAAATAATGTAGGCTATTTAACGGTTATACAAGTTGTTAAATTAACATAAGATGACCAATGACGATGTTTAGGACCCTGCAATCCCTACCATCAATGGTCTCGTCTCCAACAACGAAAAACTTCTTCCCACAGATCTTCTGTAGCACCGAAGAGATGTGTTCTTCAAACACTCGGGTCAGGTGAATTTGACGAAGGCTTCTCACATTTTCGCGTGCATTCGCGTCTTTTCACTGCCTTTGAATGTAATCTGGTTGCGCGAATATTTTGTTTTGCGTTCAGTGGAAACGTGGCTTTAGGAACAGCATCTGTCAAATTATGTCGTTTTCCGCAAAATTCCGCGTTTAACAATAGATTCCATTTTTATTGGCTAATTCCGCGATTCCACCCACGGTTCCGTGATCGCGGAAATCATAGGGCAGCTACATCCTGTGATGTCAAAATGTGACAGAGTTGGAGAGTGCCTTGTGTGACTGGATTTTAATGGGAATGGATCCTTTCACATCTCTGGTAAGGTGTTAAAGGGAAGGGACTGTCAGCCGGGGCACATGCGCGTGACGAAGCGGAGCATCTTGAAAACATTGGTACAACTATTTTTCAATCTGTTTATATCGTGTTCATCCTTGAGATGTTTGATGAATTTTTTACCAAAAAACTCTTTATTGATCGTAGAGCCTGTTCGTAGCATCAGTTTGTCATAGTTCGGGTTTTTGTAGCGTTATTATTGCTTTTAAGTTAGCCTACGTTGATTGGATCTATCACAGCTGCATGTCAGACAAAACGTTGCGACAAACAGGTTCATTCATTCAAGACAGTTGCTTGATAAAAAATTCCCCAAACTTCTCAAGGATGCACGCGATGCAAAGAGATTGAAACTCCACCACGAATTCACAGGTTACCTTACCTCATACTTTCAATGTGTTTTCGCCCAAAGAAATGGGTGGTTAGTATAATTTACTGTCCGTGGGTTTCGGCAAAGATAAATGCGGTTACTCTAGCAACTCCGCGTTTGCAGGCCATCTTCTGTATTTAAAACAGCGACGAAGGTACGCTTTACACACGTACCAATAACCTTGGGGTTTGTATTTCTGCTCCTTTGATATCGCACCGAATGTATGAAAGTGTTTATCGACTGGACTCTACTACGTATGTGCCCCAGCTGACATAGCCCCTTTAACATCATATGCTACAGTAAGGTTTAGATAAGACAGCTGTACTGCAGGTTACAAGTAATTTACAGAAATTTCACTGGAAACTGGAGTGTTCTGTATTAAATTAATATTTTTCAGGGTAAAATTGATGCCTTTTGTAAAGAGTTCACTTTGCTTTCAGAGTAGAGTTGTATTTCTCTTGTATTTGTAATTTGGCATATGGATTTATCATTTAAAATGGGCAGAAGGCAGGTAGGGTTACATCCACAAAGCCAGGAAAGTGACCGGCGTTAGGAATGAAGGCATGCAAGTTACCACTACAAATGAACTGCCCTTTCTTGGCAGGCTGTTTGCTTGCTACGACCTCTGTGCCCTTTTTCAGGACAAGCACTCGCTCGATGCCCAAGCACCATGCCCTAGGGAAATCCTAGAACTGACACCGTATCCCTCACCAACTTTATTGTGGTGGGTGACTGGCTTTCTGATTGCTTTCCATACATTGCCATCATGAAGAAGTCATCCAAGAGTGGTTTATTATCTCCGCCAAGGAGATAATGCGATCGAGTCGGTTTATTTATTTATTTATTTGTCCGTCCTTCTGTCTGTCTGTGGACAGGATTTCTCGGAAACTACTGGACGGATCTTCATGAAATTTTCACCAGAGGCAGATCTTGGACCAGGGACGACTCCATTAAAATTTTGTGATGATCCGGATCCGGATCTGGATTCTGGATCCGGATCTGTATTTACAATCTTAGTGGCATATCTTGGAAACTACTTGACGGATCTTCATGAAATTTTCACCAGAGATAGATCTTGGTCAAGGGACGACTCCATTAAAATTGTGTCATGATCCAGATCCGGATTTGGATTCTGGATTCGGATCTGTATTTACAATCTCAGTGACATTTCTCCGAAACTAATGAACAGATTTTGATCAAATCAAGGTGGAAAGTGATTGCGCAATCACACCCGAGGGTAATTGTCCAGTCAGGCCACTGATTGCGCTTATCACACCCGGGCGGCCATTGTCCAATCACACGCCAGCGGGCGGTGATTATCCAATCACACCACTGATTGCGCAATCATACACCGCAGTGATTGTCCAATCACGCCTGTGCAGTCACATCGATGCGATTGCGCAATCACACGATCATCACGTGACATCATGGTCACGTGATGATCATGTGATCGCTCTGTACTTTGATGACGGCTTTGGAGAATGGATGCTTCAAACATACAAAAATCCCATTTAAACTTGTCACATGGGTGGTCCTGAAATCTTCCAAAGAGAAAGATCTTGCATTTGTATCAACATCATCCCTTGGCGGGGGTCAGAAATCTCAGATTGCTCTTGTTTTGACTATGTTTCAAGGCAAGAGTCAGGCCAAAGTAATATCAATTACCAAATTAAGTTCAACAACACTGGTCACAATAAATCGCCAAATGTCTGGAAAACCTATACACCTGACCCTTTATATGAACAAAAACATCAATTTAATTTTAAAATTGTTAAGAATAACATTATTACGGCCACAAGGTTTGGCATCTTACAAGTTGATAACTGAATGCAGATGTAGAAATGTTCCAAAATTTGGACTAACAAGAAGCAATCGTACATATCAACATTAAATCAAGTAAATATACCCAGTATGGCGACGCGTCAATAACGGATCACACCCGTTGCTTTATACACTACATGCCAAAATATTAGAAACGTCCTGCATTTTTCAGAATTTGGCTGGTTTAAGTTAATTTTGAGCAACAAAGGCACACAAAATGCCAAAGCGACACTTGTATTGACTAAAAGTGTTGCTTGCTAACATATCTTGAAGTTCAACTTGACTTGCTGCAGGAAAAACTTGACCAGGCAGTCAAAGAAGTGCGACCATCGAGTTCAAATGAGCTCAGGAAGGAACTCTTGAAAGCCCAGAATGAGTCACCAGGAAGTTCTCCTTACTGCTGAAAATAATGCCTAAGATATCAAGGCTAAGGGAGGGTAGCTACTTTGCAAAAAGCCGAATTTTAATGTGTGTATCTCTTAGCAAATAATTTTGCACATTTCTAGTTAAGATAGGTGTTTCTACGATATTGTTTTTGTTGTTGATGAAGATACTTTAAGAAAAAAAAAAACCCGCCAAATTCTGAAAAATGCAGGGTGTTCGTAATATTTCGGCCTGCAGTATATCTCGTGCCAAGGTGCACAGTTGCAAACCCAGAGTGCATTCGCTAATGCATTATATGAGTGGCCATTAACATCAAAACAAACGTTCATTATAACTACCGTTACGCTGAAGACCGCTGCATGACTAGTGTTAGCTACATGCATTGGGTAGGGTCAGCATCGCAACCAGTTAGACTAATGTGAGTTCTAACTGAGGCATACGAAAGAAAACCGCAAAGGTGTAACCAAAGTTTGTCAAATGTCCACATTTTAAAAAGAACCAGCAACACAAATGAAAACTCATTCGGTTCGTCTCTTGGTTTGTCACAGGCTGAGTGATTTTTTGACTTTGGTTCTGGTGAAAATGTATCGACTTCAAAGTGTTGCGGTGCAAACTTTTGTGGGAATGTGGCATGATTTGGATTTTGCGTTGCTGGTCATTTGAAAAAAGGTAGACATCTGACAAACGTTTGTTACAGCTTGGCCGTTTTCTTTGGTAGGCCTGATAACTGTTAGCAAGTCAATTATGAAAGTTTGGTAGCCAAACGGATTATGATGTGCCTCCAAACTGATCAAAAATGCATAGCAGAATGCGTGACAAACGTTGCTGTCGATAGCGCCATCATCAGTACTACAAATGCATACGAAGGAAACAGGAGGTGAAACAACCGCAACCTTACTGAGCAATGGCAACTGTTAGTTAACGTTACACAAAGCAAAGAAGTGCGCATGGTAGCTGATGTTAGTTAGCTTAGTGAAGGTTTACGCTAGCCAGCCCTGAAAGCCATCTGGAGCAGACAATTAAAGGGCTTTCAAAAGTAGCCGGCGGCCGGCGATTATCGCCGTCTACTTGGGATACGACGACTGGCTACTCGATACCTCAGATGCTCGATATTATGAAACTCTTTTCGGTACATTCGTTGTTTATTCTATTCAGTTTTAAGCCATTTCAAAAAGAATAAGAATCTTCGATGTAATTTCCTTGTTTTGGTCAGTCATTGCCCTAACAGTCATCGCGCATGCACAAACCAGCTTCCTTACGTGGCTTTCGCAGTGAAATCTCAGTTGAGTACACGGTTTTGACAGCCTGCCTTCGTATCTAGTGCGCTTGCCGATTTGCTTCGTCTTGCCACTCGACGATTTTGATGGAGGTTACAATGCAGGCAGCGCTTATATCCCCCACCTTGTAATATTATGACTGGCAGCAGGAGCGCAGAATTATCGGGGATACAAGAATTAAGCATGGCTGAACCCATATGTAAAAGACTCAGAACTACCACAACACTTTCCTTTTTTAACAAGATGGGTTAATACATGTAATGTCTATTCCATCTAAAAAAAAAAAAAACAGCCATCATATCAAGTAGAAAGTTTTGATTACCATCAGTTAACAAAACTGTTTCCTATGTGGGACACCATTTTGCTGACATTCTATTTAAATTCCCTTAATCTGTAAATATAAATAATTGTGTTATGTTTTCAGTTAATTGAACTGTATTGAAGGAAGGTCTAACTTCTTACCTTTCTAACCAGATATCGTTTTAATCATTTACCGAAGGTTTGTCTTTACAACAGTAGGAAAAAGAACGCAAACGCCCGTGATTTAGCTGTGCGTTAAATGTTACCGGCGTGGCACACCCATAGCTTCTTGCTGTAAAATCGTAGGCGCTGATGGTTTTGCAAAGGTTGTTCTTAAGTCGGCAAAATCAGCCTCAATGTTGGGTTTATCCTAGCTGATAAACTGCATTAAAAACACCTGAATAGCTTATTTGGAAAAAAAAGTTTAGCGATAAATCTTTATGGGTATGGTCAGAGATCAGGGGAAAAAAAAACAAAAAACAAAACACTGCATTTTACTAGCTCCATGATTCGTCTTCGTCTTTCCCGCGGTGGAAACATTTTTGCTAGACATCCAATATTTCTGCTTCCCTATTCCCTACAAATTGTGTCACACATGATCCTATATTTTTATTGTCTTACCAAAGCACTGTAAAAACCAACGTAAAGCCGGCTGTAAATCAGTACAGTTATTGGCAGACACTCTTTAAAGAGAGACGAGCTCGCGTTTGAGGAGTTCTTGTGGCTTTGTCTTGAAGTCACTTCGCATAGTAATTAGATGTAAAAATTAATCCATACATCTGAAATTTGACAGATTCATAAGCAAGCATAAGCTACTCCCACGTGCACTTCATTCTGATTATTTACAATGTTTGTGACTTTTACGTTAACCGCTATGTTGCGCTTGTAAAAGGTGATCCATCAGCATTGTATATTTGTTCTAAAAATGAAACTGAATATGATTTTTATGCAGCTTTTAGGCAGATTTCATTTCATATGGTGCTTTATGATCTGTTGCCAATAATTTTATGAAACTCAATAACATCTTTTTATTTAATATGGTGCCTAACATATTCTGCATTACTTGAAGTTCTATCAAAAATATTTTGACTCACTCAGCAGACTCACCATACGGTTATGCCATGAAAGTATCAAACTTAAGAAAATACCAATTTCGACTGATACCCTTCACATTATTTCACATTGATTGATTCTTGCATTAATATTACTGCATGTGTTGAGAATGGCTAAGAATCCCCACCCCCCCCAACTTGAACCCCCATCCACATGTCTCTATGCAGCCTTGTTACGGAAATTTTCTCGGCAGCAAGCAAATAAAAGCATTAGTACTACCACCATGTGTACATGTTTTGGTAATAAAAATGGAAAAGAATGGTGGAGTGGCAGTCAGCTAACTTCAGGCAAATTAAAAAGTGCGATACGCTGGCCATACTGTATGTTATTAACAAGACGGCATTCTGCAGAGGGCCATTAGGGAGAGGATGCGTGTGTAGACATTGGTAAAATTAAAACCCCTTTCATACATGGACCTAATTCTAATAACTGATAATCAGAAGTAACAACATGTAAGAAACCAAAATTTATAAAAGAATATATGCAGTTTCTCTACATTAGCATATTATGACAATTATGCACAAAAAATATTCACATTAAACGTAAAAAAGTTAGTTACATCAGAGAAAAGGAAACTAGACTCTAGAAGCCACCAGAATGCAGCACAGTGCCTCAAATTTTCAAAAATTTCTCGGGGTAAATCTCCTGTACCCCCCCACCCAGAGGACTTCACATTAGTAGTACTGGCATGCTTGCCACCAGCCATAGCCGCCTACTCTAAAAACTTTTGAAAGCCCTGAATTACATCACCTGCATCCATAAATTGTACTGCCGCTACAATCAGTCCCAACCAAAAATACACACATATAGGTCATTCCATGAAAAAGGGAGCCAAAGTGAGACATTTGGTCTGATTTTTTAAAACTGAGAATTTCATTCAAATTATTAAGTCAAGTGATTGGTAATACCTGAAATACAACATTTTCATTGTCAGAAGATAACATCTCATCTCAGAAATGCGCAGAACAGACTGATAAAGGTCGTTGCGAGTTTAACAAGGACACAAAATCTGTGGATTGGCGGTAAAATAAAGTAAAATACTGTGGAAAAATAAAGCAATTTTCATTTCATATACATTCTATTTTGGTCATGTGGCACAATGAAAGTGACTCTGGGCAGACTCTTTGACCGATGGGATTAGGATTCAAAAAAGTTTTTTCTAAGAGAGGACACCGTTACACGCGAAACGACCTGTAAACATTTCCGGTACAGGTGATCCATGGAATGCAATTATTTCAGTACTTAATTTCTCCCCAGGTATCTGCACAACGAACAATGTGTCTCCAGTATAGCCAAATCGATAGGAAACCCTACTTTCACTATTTGTGTGTTGTGCGTAACATGGACACGAAAGGCCATTTTTGGCACTTCCCAAATTGAATTATATGTTGCTTGAAAATAAAGTTCTAATGAATGGCAGACAGATGCCAGCATTTGTGAATTTATGGCAACAGTTGGTTTTGTTGCTTGCAATCATTTATGAACAACAGGTGGATCAGTAGTCTGAATGTAACAAGCGTTGCGAATGTAACAAGTTGGACACGAAACTTCAATACCCCCTAAAATGGCAACTGCAGTCATTTTTACCTGTCATTAATTCTTCACATAAAACTTAAGGCACTTCTTCTTTGAATAATATTCAGAATAATTTTTCATTTAACCTTGGATTTTATGCAAATTCAAAATGTGCTACATTGCGAATGTGAATGAGGTAAGTGTATATAAATGCAGTTGTTGTCCTTAGGTTTGTATTTTGTTAACTTATTGTATTTTGCCACTCCTGCTGTGTACACACTTTGTAATTTTAAGTGAAATGGTGAGCTGTCTTGGCCA
Organism: Gymnothorax javanicus; assembly: GCA_029692085.1. Lineage (NCBI taxonomy): Eukaryota > Metazoa > Chordata > Actinopteri > Anguilliformes > Muraenidae > Gymnothorax > Gymnothorax javanicus. The sequence goes on along the minus strand of CM056197.1, from coordinate 77,342,480 downwards.
GGTCTCCCTCAAGAGATTTTGAATCTCAAGGGATTTTCCTGGTTAAATAAAGGTTAAAAAAAAAAACAATGGACACGAAAGAAATTTGTGATAAATTTTAATCTGTTTTATTAAGACTTCACTGTTGATACTTAGGACTGTAATGTGTTTAAAATAATCAACCTGTACATGATTAGGGATCAGTGAATGCTTTTTCTGACACTTACAAGTCATTTGGCAGGGGTTGTTTGAATGTAACATCTGAGGACACCGACTGTTACATTCGCAACACACTTGAGCTACCGTTCTAAATTTCATAGCATACAACCCTACAAAGCATAGTACTGTTAAATCACGGCTAACTTTCTTCATCAAACAGGAAAAATGCTAATCAATTGCTCCCCTCGGTGAATAATTGTGTCTTGAAAAATGTTTCTTAGATGTCACATTTTGCCCCTGTATTAAGGCTTAATTTACAGTTGGACATCAACTTTTTTCAGATATTACTGATTTTGTGGGCTTTGTATTGTTTGAGTTGTCAGACATGAAACAATGGTCTGCTGGTAACTAAGATTAAATCTAAAGGATATCTCCTCTATTCTGTCTACCCCTAACTTATAATACGCCACTGGCTCCCTTTTTCATGGAATGACCCATATAGAACTGTTATAAACGCATGGTCCGAACGCCATGGGCGGTGACAAGACCGCCAGTATTTAATATACGGTTACCTAGTAACGTTAGCTGATTAGCGTTACAGCTAGCCACGGCAGCGTTGACGGTTCATAAAATGGCGACTTCCAGACGTGAATTCTTGAAATGGAGTCCGAGTCGGGCGGAAATGCGCAAGCTGACTAACTGCAGCACATCGCCAAGCAGAGTCAACATTAGTTGCCAATTTGGTAATATGTTAAATTCCCAGTGTTAAGAGAATGTAACGCCCCTAGCTTACTACGGCTTTGCTTAATGGTATCAAATTATTTTTCCATTACGTATGCCATGTGCGAATACTTACCGATCCCCATAAACTGGTCGCTGCTACAGTAAAGCCGCTTTCACATTGGACGCGAAACGAAATTTTCGCTTGACAGATTACATTCAAAGTCAATGCAAAGACGCGAATACACGCGAAAGGCGTGTGTTCCCGTCCTTGCATTGACTTTAAATGTAATCTGTCGTGCGAAAAATTCGTTTCGCGTCCGGTGTGAAAGCATCTTAACAGGAGCGGCCATTCGCGTCTAAACCAGGCCTCCGAAAGCCATTTGGGATAACCCAAAAACGGGCATCTGGCACACAGTACGTTAAAACTATCAATAGACGCGTCTAACATTATGTTATTACATAAATTAAGACGAAACTAATACACTGCGCATGCTTTGAATCAAGCTAGCTCGCGACGTCAACGTTACCTGCGGCTGATCATTCTGCTCCTCTGGTGCAGTTTTCTCTTCACCTGGGGAAGGTTTGATCGGCGTCTGCTCAGGTTTCTGACCGTTTCCAATAGGTTTCTGTTGGTTCTTATTAGGTTGATTCGGTGGTGACGCAACTTCAGGCTTAGCAGGCGGAGACTGGATCTCGGGCTGTCCGGCAGGGCCCTGAGCTGGTGCCTTGTCTGCCGGGGCAGGGGCCTGTGGTGTTGCTGGGGCTCCGGCCTGAGTCGCCGTCGCGGGAGGCTGGGGCTTCTGTGGGGTTGTTGGATTTGATGGTGGTCCCTGGTTATGCGGGTGTCCATGTCCGATCCCTTGTTGTGGACCTCTGTTTTGAAAGGAATGTGGGTTCTGATTCCTGAAGTTCGGATTTCCCATTCCGCCTCGCATCCCACCGCCTCCCCGGCGCTGGAATCCGCCACGGTTCCTAAAACGGTCACGGGACATTTTTACTTTGAACAAATAACTATAACGTTATAAGATTTCCGCCGATGTGGCTAATCTGAAATGAGAAATTGTGCAAAAGAACTAAAATAAAATGTTGCCGGCGTCCACAGCTCCGATCAGCCCTTTCACGCTGAAGTCTTCTTAAAATGGCGACGAATGGGACCCTTTGTCTCCTTCTAGGTTGAACAACGCCAACTACATTCTCCCCTCCCCGCCCCAAAACCCAGAGCAAAACGCATTTCATTGGACAATTCTGATGTTCCCCGGCTCAAGTGACAACCCATTCGCTATGAGAGCAAATAATGTATTTGAAACACCGCCTGCTGAAACTCTGCCTAGTGAGAAAGGAATTTAGGGCGAAAATTTGCATTATACAGTTGCAATCAAAATTATTCAACCCCCACTGCAAATTAGGTTTACGAGAAAATTTTACGAACTTTCAGCTGTTTGCAATGAACAAATCAAACAAGAACAATTTAAATGGCTCAGCACAACAAATATTACAAGTGGCTTCTCCAAATTCAACACAAAATGCCACTTTTAATTACTACGGCAGGCTCAAAATTATTCAACCTCTTCATGACAAGCATCTTTAATAATTAATAGAGCACCCTTTGAGCCACTATGACCTGCTGGAAATGTGATGCATAGGCAGACAACAGCTTCTGGCAGCACTCCCAGGGAATCCTAGCCCAGTCTTCATGGACAATGGCCTCCAGTTCTCTAATATTCTAGGCTTTGCATGCTGCAACTGTCTTCTTCAAATCCTACCAGATTTTTTTTTTTTTTTTTTTTTTGGGGTTCAAGTGAGGCGACTGTGATAAGCACTCTAGAATCTTCCCAGACTTCTTCTGAAACCGAGCCTTGGTGGATGTTGAGGTAGTTTTTTGCAGTTTGGTGAATCTCTGTCCATCTTTACTTCTGAGAGACTCTGAGTCTCTAAAATGCTATTTTTATACCCGTCATGTCACTGACATGTTGCCAATTAACCTTATTAGCTGCAAAATGCTCCTCCAGCTGTTTTTTACTAGTACCACTTACTTTTCCAGCCTTTTTTGCCCCAATCCCAACTTTTTTGAGATGGGTTGCTGCCATCAAATTCAAAATGAGCTAACATTTTTCATGAAATGGTAAAATGTCTCACTTTCAACATCTGATATGTTGTCTATGTTCTATTATGAATAAAATGTGGGTTTATGAGCATTGCAAATCATTGCATTCTGTTTTTATTTACAATTTACACAGCATCCCAACTTTTTTGGAATTGGGGTTTGAAATTGAAAAAAAATGCATAGTTTGATGCTCTGAAACAAATAAGACATAAGCAAAAATGAAAGAAATCACGAGGAGGAAAATACTATTTCACAGCACTGTTGCGGACACTGGAGATTCAATCACTTACACTTGTATCAATAAATATTTGGACACTGACAGATATATTTGTCTCTACCCTTGTGTGAATCCCATTCATGTCTCCTCCCATCCAGGGGCTTGTGTGTCTTTTAGATACAGTATACTGTTTCCTGTGATTGGTTTACGTCCTGTGTTCTCCCCTCCCAGCTGCCCAGCTGTCATACATTTGTGTTTTCACATTTCCTCCCATTTATGTCAGCTCATATGTACTCCTTACTTTGAGAGTGCAAGTTGCTGGATTGTCACTTGCTATATGCCCTTTAGAAACCAAGCAGTACCTTCTAAGTAAAAGTTCATCATCTTCGGAAATTATTCGTAATCTTTAATGATAGTGAAATTCGGAAGGTCTCTTACTATTTCTGTTAATAGGGACAAGCTCCCAAGCCTTTCTCTCGACCTCCAGGATTTGGACCACAATCCTGTTAATCATCCTTCTGTCTGTTCCTCTGCCCAGTTTATTAGGAACACTTCCCAAGCTTTCTGCAGTCATCAAGATTGGAACTGAATTCCTGCTGAACTCCCCAGTCCTGCCAACTGACCTTTCTGTTCTGGCGAAGTGTGCAATCCATCTGGCAGCTGTTCCGGAAAGCCACTGGCCGGGCACGGACAGCCTCCCCTGCACTCGAGCCAGTACCATCTGAACAGAACTGTGTCATTCTGCCCTGGGCATCGTCCCTCTGTCAATACGCTTGATAAACCCTACTATTGGATTGTATTCTGACTCTAAATTTGGTGCCTGGTGTGGATCACAACGGTACTGTTACTTTATCTGAGTTTCACAGCATATCAAATTGATATTAAATCATGACCATCAGCACAAAGTGCTGACATTCATCTTTAATTTATGGCCCCGCCTTTTTAAACAGTCCAAAAATAATTGGTCATTTAGGTGCTCAGCAGTGTCACGGCCTGGTGTGTGACAATCCCTCATTATCTAATTTACAAGTGAGTAGATAAATGATTTATGTTGGAATTTTAGTGTGGCATTGTATTTAAAGTTTGTTGCTGTAAACTCTCAATATGAAGTCCAAAAAAGCTGTCGCTGCCAGTGAAGCAAACCACCATTAGACTGAAAAACCAAAACAAACCAAAGAGATTGCTGAAACAGTAAGTGTGTCCAAATTAACAATGTGGTCCATTCTTAAAATTACAGAGCACACTGGTGAGCTCTGGAACGTCAACAGGCTTGGAATACCACAACAAGAGTTGATGAAAGAATTTTTTTCCCCAGCAGAAAAAAAAAAAAAAAAGTCCCTTCACAGTAGTTGACCAGATTGTGAACACTCTCCAGGTGGTAGGTGACACAGACAGGTATTTGTGTCAATGTAAACAATCAAGAGAAGACTTCAAGACTGCAGGATGAAAAAATAATTTTATTATTTTTACAGTGTATAAAATGGGCTTATTTTTCCATTTTTTGTTCTGGATATAAAACACTTTACAAAACACTTGACAAAAAATTGTGTTTCTTGAGATGTTTGCTGTATTTAGAATGGGCTTCATACTCTCTGCTCAGAGCAACTGAAGTATGTACACAGACAAGAAAATGAAAAACAATAGCAATATCCAGCATTGACAAAATACATTTCCTAATCTCCACATGTTTCCACTCAGGAAAGAATGTCCTTCAGGCAAAAGCTGGAAAAAAAAAGAAATGGGAAAATTACTTATAATTAAGATATACTTTTTAATCTCTGTTGTTCAAAATATAAATGACGCTACTCATTTGTAATGGACTGCTCAGTCAGATTAATTATTTTAAATCATACGTGACAGTGAATTGTTCACAAGTTGTTAAAAGAACAATAAATATAATGTGTGCATGCACATACATTCAAAAAAAATTTTGGAATCATTGTTTTTGAAAGAAAGTTTACTTATGCTCACCAAAATGTCATTGAATTGATCAAATATAACAACACTCTGTCAACTCATCCATAAAAAATCAAGCTAATGCTTCAGTTTGGTTCTAGAGAATCCAGTTTCATCATTTTAAGCACTGCAAAAGCTAAAAATATTTCAGTAAAAATACTATGTAATTCGCTGGAATTTATAATGTTCAGTTTTGCTTCATAAATGGTGAAATGGAAACAGCTTTCTCTTGAAGCTCGCTCGTCATTTCAAGAGATGAAGGCTGTATCATGCGTGACATTTTCAAGAACCTTATCTGTACAAACGGGATCAAAACAAAGAAGGGTGGAGTGGGTAGGGACATGTAATGTCAGCGCGCACAGTATTTTTAGGGCAAATACTGCCTTTTCCCTCAACAGAGATTATCCTGATGAGTGTTTCTTTGATGTTTTTATGGTGTAACGTGAAGTGCCTCCAATTTTCATAGATAGCTGCCATATGCATAACTAATTTTTCTATTTTCTATCCAAATATTCCTACTTAATGTGATTCTCGAATGCTAGTTTTACAACCGTTATTTATGTGATGAACATTTATTATGAAGTTTAACAATATAGAACAATTGAATTACTCTTCCCAATTTAGTGGTATATTGAATTATTAGAAAACGTTTCAATCATTACATGATAATTTATTAGGTTACTATAGCTCACAAGCTAGATTGTGATCTAATGTTAGTTATATTCTGATGCCAGCCGCACAATTAACGGTTGTACAAATCAGACTAGGAAATGTCTAGTTTGGTTTCAGTGTAGTCCAACATCCCACATCGTCGCACATGAGTGAGAAAACAGTTTTAACACTAGGATTTGTTTTGAAGAAGAACCATTATTTGGTATTTACAGACCATCCCAAGTTAATTGGTTAAAGCTAAAAACTCAAATTATTCTTTATTAAATGCTTTTTTGGAATATAGATCTTAAATCTCCAATTCAGCATCCATTTGAAAGTAACTGAGCGCTTGCTAGGTGCTCACATCCAGTTGCTGACTGTCTTCCGTAAGCAAAATGGTTCAGCTGGAGGAAATTAACCAGCTGCATGCAAAATTAAGTCCCACACTAAGGAGCATGAGTAGGTTAATTAGCTAGCTACCCAGATAGCATTGTGGTTGGCTAAGGTAATGCTGTCTGATTTTCCTAAGCTGCTGCTCATTGCTCAAGGCGACATAAACATGAATTTAGGCAGTATTACCCTTGCTTCATCCTCCCCTCTACTTTTTTTCTCCAATTTTTCTGTTGTTATTTGATGGCTGTATTTTCAAGAAAGTCAATTTGATCAGTCATCATATTTCCCATCAATCACCACAAAAAGAAAGCAAGTGAAAGGATATTTTTCATAACATAAACAGAAAATATGCACCCCATCCACCATCAAATTCAATAAAAAAATTCAATTACCTAATGTACGCCCCTAAATATTTACAGAATATTAAACATTGACGGGTTGAAATCTCAAGATTGTTACTTCCCATGACTGAGATTTATTTGTCATCACTGTTCATAATACTAAAAATTTAAGCAATGAATGTATATATATTATTTCCGAAATGCAATATATCCCTTTTACTCATTTTCAGTAAATCAGCTCAATTGACCATGAAAAAATACACTTTATAGCATGAATTTATAAAAACAGATTTTTGCGCCATGTGTCAGAAGCACAGGGCTATCGCTCTATGGTATTATCTCAATTGTTGTAATTTTGGCACTTATTGCATTTTGGAAACAAACTCTTCATATATATATATATATATATATATATATATGCTAGGAATCTTAAATGCATTTTCTTTCTATGGACACTAATGTGAAAAACAAAACATGAACAGATAAGACCACGGTACATTCAAAATCATCGATGCCTCAGAATTTTGCAGATCTGTACATGAATAGTCTCACACACAAAATACACACATACACATGCACACACGCACATGTATGCACGCACACGCACACGCACACACACACACACTCACGCACGTATGCGCACGCACACACACACACACACGCACACACACGCTTTACTATTACCATGAAATCATAAGACTACTAAGTGATTTATCTTAATCTAATTCTTCACGCTCTCCCTGACCGCAGCATTGCCTGAGCCAACCCAATGTTCTTCTGAATCTCTGACGACCTCTGACTGTTTGTGTGCTTTTATCAGCCAGCCATCTACCTATGTACTGCTGGGATTGACTGGGATATTGTGTAGCAAATCTGGAAAATACCAGTTGTTCAGCGGGTCTCTCCATCTGTCTGCGCCTCTCATCCATGAACCATTCCACTGTTATCTCTTCCATTTCCTCATTCAGCGTCTCAGTCTGTCCATCCTTAAATTTCTTAAGCCTCTCTTTCTCCGCGCTCTTCTCATCCTCAAGTTGATCCAAATCTGGCGCCGTCCTTTCCTTTAGTCTTGTAATCTCTGTTTCCTTTTCCACCGTCAGTGTCTCTATGCATTTGGTCATCTTTTCCTTCAAAGTTTTCAACTCCTCCTCCCTCCTCCTCAACAAGTCCTTGGTTATCATAATTTCAATCTTCATTTTTTCATACTCTTCCCTCTCTCTCTGTAAATCAAGTCTCTCACCTTTTGTCTCCATCTTTAAATCAAGTCTCCGTTCCAGTGCTTTTTCCTCTCTCTGTAAATCATAGATTTGTTCCAGCTTTTCTGTTTCTCTTTGTAAATCGTAGATTTGTTTCTGCTCTTCTTTCACTCTTTGTAAATCATAGATTTGTTCCAGCTCACCTTTTTCTTTCTGTAAATCAAATTTTTGTTCCAGCTCTTCTTTCTCTATTTGTAAATCATGTATCTGTCCCAGCTCTTCTTTTTCTGTCTGTAAATCAAGTCTCTGCTCCTGCTCTCCTTTCGCTGTCTGAAATTCATAGATTTGTTCCAGCTCTTCTTTTTCTCTCTGTAAATCAATTCCCTGCTCTGGCTCATCTTTCTCTCTTTCTAAATCAAGTCTTTGTTCCAGCTCCTCTTTCTCTTTCTGGAAATCAGTCCTCAGTTCCACCTCTTCCCTCTGGTCCTTGTCCTGCCCTTTCCATATCTCGTCTCGTTCACCTTGTTTTTCTGCCTTGACTTGGTTAAGCCATTGGTTTTCTGTCATAGCCACATCTTGCGCTCTCTCCTGAATATGCGTCTCACTCATGATATGACCCAGGACAGGATGCCCTTTTGGCAAATGCTGCAGAAAGACAGAAAAATCATTGAAAATTAGTATATTCATTCTGATCTCTCCACTGTAGAATTTTGCTTTTAAATGGATGTCTTTGCTCAGCCAGGTGATAATTTGCATTTAAAATGACAACATTATGCATTGTCAAGTTGACAAAACATTTTTAACAATTCTTCACAAGAAAAATGCTACACATTTAATATATAGCCATCATCAGTCTAAATTTGTAACAGAGCTATAGGAAATACCTGTCAATATGTGTGACTGTCTTGTCTTCCCCACAAACAAATACTAAATTTTTAGACATAGACTTCACACATCTGTTCATCGTGTACTGTGCTATTATAAGGAGTAATGTTAGTCCATTGGTACCATGAAAATGTGATTCCCAAAGTTTGTGCAGTTTGTTTCAATGCACAATTGAACATAAATGCTATTCTCAGTAGAAATTAAAAATGTAGATATATTTTTTTGCAATTTTTGTGATTGCTAAACATTGTGCAGATTTTTGCTGTCAATTTAAGTGGTTTTACACACAAACACAAACACACACACACACAGATGCACACGCATGCACACCGACATCCTTGTACTTCTATCCTTGTGAGGACATTAAATTGACCTCCATTCATTTTTTGTGTGTCTCTACAGCCTTTCCTTAATCTTAACAATAAGCAACGTATGCCAAACCTAAACCCTGATCCTAACCTTAACATATCCCTAATTCTAAGCTCACCCATAACCTTAACTAATAAGTCACAATTTGCCTTTGTAGTAGTCAGGACGTGAAAATGTCCGCACTTCCCAATAATGTCCCCATTATGTAGGAAAACTAAGTTTTCTGGCTCACACTCTACACTCTGTAGCAAGTACAAGAACACACGCACATACACACTTCACCACCAAAACAGTATTTTTATTTTTTTTTACTGTGTAGTTGAGAAAACTGTGTGTATCTCTTTCATCAGCCAGCCCTCTATTTATGTCTTCCAAGACCGAGTGAAATATTTTGCATTAGATATGAGAAGTACCAGTTCTTCAGTTGGAATGTCTGCCGGCCTGGTCATCTTTTCGTGCACATCTTCAACAACCCACTCGACAGCCATATCATCATACTCCTCCTTCGGTGTTCTCCTTCGTCTGTCCTTAAAATCTTTCGACCAATCTTTCTTCATGATATCACTGTCCTCCAGTTGTCCCATCTCTTTTTTCTTCTCTTCCATGAGTCTCTTAATTTCTGTTTCGTTTTCTGTCCTCAGTTTCTGTACCTCTGCCATCTTCTCCTTTTGTTTCTCCAACTCTTCCTGACTTCTACTCAAAAGGTTCTTGGTTGTCTCTATCTCAGTCTTCATCTTTTCCAGCTCTTCCTGCTCTTTCTGTAAATCCAGTCTTTGTTCTTTCTCTCTTTGTAAAGCATATGTCTGTTCCAGATCTTCTGTTTGTCTATTTCCAGTTTTTTTTCTTTCCTCCATAAATCTCTTTTTGGACCAAAACAAAACGTTGTTTTCCTCTCCTCTGTTTTCTCTCTCTTACGTTCACCGCTTCAGAAAAATCCATCTTATCCTTTTCTTTTGATGTCTTTTCAAATCTTTGCTCCAGCTCTCTGTAAGTGTCATCCTCATTGCTTCCTGTGTCCTCCTTGGTTCCCTCTGCCTGAGTTTTGATATGTTCAAGATCTCCTATATTGGTTTGTGTTCCAGTTGCAATTTTCATCTCACCATGTACAATTACACCTCTTTGTTCACTCAGCTGATCCTTTAATATCCTCAGCTCAGTCTCAATGAGTTCTGCTTTGTCCTTCTCCTGCCTTGTTGCCACTTTGCCTTCTTCCATTTCCTGCTTTATCCTCAGTATTTCTGTCCTGCATTTTTGTAGGTCTTGTATTGCTCTGTGCAGTGCGCTTTTCATTTCCTCCATTCTATGTGCTTCTTCCATCTTCTTGTTTATGTCCTCTTTCTGTTCCTGTATTTCAACTCTAATTTCTTCCATTTTATACTTCTCTCGCTTTGCCTTATGCTTTTTTTGTCCAATTTCTTGAGTCAGTCTCAGCAAATCAGCCGTCTCCCTCTTTACTTCTTCTATTGTACTGAAAATTTCAAATTTCTGTCGGCTCATTTGAGCTTTTGTGAGGTCTAACTCATCCTTTTCTCTCATTGTCCTTGCCAGTATTTTCCCCCCCTCTTTTAGTGCTGTGTGTGACTCAGCCTCAACAGCTTCAAACTTTGCCTTCTTAGATACTAGTCTGTCCTCAGTGCCCCTGATTTCATCCACTCCTTTAAATCCTTTCGAATCTGTTAAAATGGCCAATTCTGCTTCATCTCTCATTCTTTTTATTTCAACTTCAGGCTCCTGCTTTTCCTCCATGACATGATCATATGATGCTTCGATGTCTTCTTTCTGTTTCTCTAACTCAGCTTTGCTTTTGTCCATCATTGCCCTTTTCTTATTTACCTCAACAAGACAGAATTCCACCTCTTCTTTTTGTTGAATGATCTCATCCTTCATCTTCTCAATCTCAGCCTTTTTCCTTGTGACTTCTTCTTGGTTTGCTTTCATTTGGTCATTCTCTTTCGTAAGGTAAAGACGTATCTGCTGTAACTTGTTTCTCTCTTTCCTTATCTCCTGCAGCTCGTATTCCATGACTCCTTTCTGTTGTTGAACATCAGTTCTCATTTGATTAAAATAAGTTTCCTGCTCCACAATAAATCTCCTGCTTTTCTCAATTTCATTTTTCTCCCTCTGTAGGTCACGTTTATTGGCATCCATCATGTCCTTCTCTTTTTTAATCTCTTCCAGTTTATTTTCCAAGGCTTCTCTCTGTCTTTTCATTTGAGCCTTTGCCTGAAAAACACCATCTTTTTCTCTCATGATAAGTGCCCTTGTATCTTCCATAAGTTTTTTCTGTCTTTCAATGTCCACCTTGGCCCTGCTGGCCTCTATTTCTTCAAGTCTTATCATGCCCACCTTTTTTGTGATGTTATCTTTTTGCCTATTGATTTCAGTTTTCAGGAGGTGAATAATTTCCCTTTCCTTTACAATCTCTCCATGAACTGTTTCAATATCTTTTTTTTGTTCCTGTAACTTGGTCTTTATGATATCTGCTTCATCCTTCTCTCTCATCACCTCCTCTAGTCTGTTTCGTAGGTCCTCTCGCTGTTTTTCTAAATCAGAAACAGTCCTTGCCACTTTGCCTTCTTCTTTATTAATGTCTATCATCCTAAGTTCTAACTCATGTGCTTGTTTTTCCAAATCAGCCCTCATTGTCTCAACTGTATCTTTTTCTGTTATGATCTCTTCAACGTATTTACTTACTTCTTTATTCTTTTTCTCGAACTCAAGCCTGAAAATCTCCAGTTTATTTTTCTCTGTCTTTATTTCTGCAGTTAGTGTCACAAGGTCTTCTTTTTGTTCTGCTATGTGATCCATCAGCTTTTCCATATTTTGTTTAGTTCTTTCAAGCTCAGCTTTCTCCTGAGTTGCCTGTTCTTTGTTTTTTGTAATTTCAACATTTTGTTTCTGAATCTCAAGGTTAATATGCTCTAACTTCTCCATCTGTCCTTTCACATCTTCCATCTGTGTTCCCAGTTCCTCCCTCTGTTTTTTAATGTCTTCTCTGGCATTTTTAAGATCAGCTCTCTGCCACGCTGCCTCTCTCCTGTATTCTTCTACCTTTTCCTTCTCCTTCTCAAAAATAGTCACACTAACATCCATTTTTTTTCTCTCTTTTCTCATCTCTTCCAGCTTATTTTCCAAGTCCTCTTTGTGTCGAATAATCTCAAACTTTGCCTGAGTAATATTCTCTTTTTCTCTCATGAATTCTACTCTGCATTCTTCCAGTCTCGTTTTCTGTTTTTCTATGTCCTCCATCATCATGAAAACCTCTATTTTTTTCTGATTAATGTCAGATCTCCTTTTTTCAAGGGCTAATTGTTGTTTGCTTATTTCAGCTTTCAGTTGGTTGATGGTTTCCTTTTCCCACATATCTGCATCAGTTCTTTCCATGTCTTGTTTTTCAGCCTTTATCTTGGTTATAATGATCTCCATCTCGTCCTTTTCTCTCTGCACCTCTTGCAGCTGCTTTTTCATGAGTGCTATTTGCCTTTTTAATTCAGGAATTAGCATGGCTAAATGGTTCTCCTCTTTCTTTACATTTATCATCCTGCTTTCCAGTTCATCTTCCCGAATTTGCAAATGAGTCCTCATCTGTTCAATTCCATCTTTTCCCCTCGTAATCTCCTCCAGCTGTTTTTCCAGTGCTTTACTTTTTCTCTCTAAATCATAAATACGCATTGCTAATTTTCCCTCCCCTGTCATGATCTGTGTAATGCAACTTTCTATGTATTCTTTTTGTTTCATTATTTCATCCATTATCTGGTCCACATTTGTTGTGTCATCTACCATCTTTTCTTTCTCTTGTTGTAAATCAAACTTCATCATATTAATCTCAGTTTTCTCGGCTTTTATTTCTTCTTTGTATTTATTAATTTCCTCTTTCTGTTTTTGAATGTCATGATGCATCCTCTGTAACCAGTCTTTCTCAATCCTCATCTCTTCCAACTTGCTCTTTAGTTCTTCGGTCTGTTGGTGAATATCAAATTTTGCCTTTTCAACATCAATTTTCTGCTGAGCAATTTCGCTGCTACTTTCTTTTATTTCTTCTTTCTGTTTTTGTAAATCTGCTTTAATAATATCCATCCCTCTCTTCTCTTGCTCAATCTCTTCCAGTCTGTTATCCATGTCTTCTTTTTGCCTTAGCATCTCAGCCTTTTCCGACTCAAGACCAAATTTTTCTTTTTTAATCTCAGCTCTGCTTTGTTCAATCACTTTCCTCTGTTTGTGTAAATCAATTGTAGCCTCGCTTATTTTGTTTTCCTGTTTTTCCATGTCTGTCTCCCTTTTTTCAAGATCATCTTTTTGCTTTTTTATGTCAGTCAACACGTGCTCAATAGTGCATTTTTCTGACTTGATCTTCTCAAGATGTTTATTCACATCTTTGCTCTTTTTTTCCAGATAAAAACTAGTTTCAGCTAACTTGTCCTTCTCCTCACTGATTTCTTTGTTTTTTGCCTCAAGCTCTTCTCTCTGTCTCTTTATGTCAGCATTCGCCTGTTGAAACTGTTTCTTTTCAACCATTAGCTGCTCTAAGATTTTATCCACCTCTTTTCTCTGTTTCTCAAAATCAGCTTTCATCATGTCTAGTGTTTCATTCTTCCTTTGTGTCTCAGCTATTATGATTTCCACCTCCTCCTTCTGTTTCATTATTTCATCCTTCATTCTTTCAAGATTTTCTTTATCCATCAGTGTCTTCTCTTTTTGCTGTTCTATTTCAGCCTTTGCCATCTCAATCTCGGCCTTCTCCTTCATCAACTCTTCTTTGTTTTTAATACTTTCATCGTTCTGTTTTTTAATATCATGATGTTTCTTATTTAAGATCTCTTTCTCTGTCCTCAGCTCATCCAACTTGGTTTTTAGTGCTTGATACTGTTTTTCAATATCAGTCTTTATCTTTTCAATGTCAGCCTTTTGCCAATCAATTTCTGCTTTACTTTTCTCAACTTCCTTTTTCTCACTCTGCAGGTCAGCTTTTATGATTGCCACCCTGTTTTTCTCTTCTTCAATCTCTTTCAACCTGTTCTGCATGTCTTCTTTTTGTCTTTGCATCTCAGCCTTGAACTTCATCAACATCAGTTTTTTCTGCGATAATCTTGGCATTGCTTTCTTCCCTCATTTCTTTTTTTCTTTCTGAGTCAGCCATGGCCATTTCCATCTTGTCATTTTTTTCTCTCAGATTGATCATCTTTTGCTCCAGATCATCCTCTTGTTCTATTGAATCAGCCCTTATCTGTCCAACTGCTTCTTTTTGTGATAAAACCACCATTAGGTGGTCATCCACATATTTGCTCTTTTGTTCCAAATCAAGCTTCTCCTGTTTCGTTTTGTCCCTCTCTGCCTGGATTTCTGCAGTTTCCATTTCAAGCTCTTGTTTTTGTTTAATTATATCACCCATCATCCTTTCCAGATTCTCTGTGTCTTTCCTCGTCTTTTCTTTCTCTTGCTGTAAATGAACCTGCAGCATCTCAATCTGATCCCTCTCACATTTAAACTCTTCATTGTTTTTATTAAGTTCATCTCTCATTTTTTGAATATCGTGATGCATCTTCATTAACATGTCTCGCTCTTTCTTCATCTCTTCTGACTTCTTCTTTAGTGCTTCTGTCTGTAGTTGAATATCAGTTTTCATCTTTTCAGCATCAGCTTTCTCCCGAGCAATTTCTCTTCTACTTTCTTTAATTTCTTCTTTTTCTCTCTGTAGATCAGCTGTCATAATATCCATTCTTTGCTTCTCTTTTTCCATCTCCTGTCTTTGATTTTGCACATCTTCTTTTTGTCTTTGCATCTCAGCCTTGACCTCTTCAACATCATTTTTTTTCTTTTTTCATAATCTCAGCCCTGCTTTTGTTCCATCACTTCTTTTTTTTTTCTGTCAAAGTCAGCCATGGCCATAGTCATCTTTTTCCTCTTTTTCTTTTATGCCAGTCATCCTTCTTTCCAAGTCACCCTCTTGATTTCTCATTTCAGCCTTCATTTTTTAAATCATCTCCTTTTCTGACAATATTTCCTTAAGTTTTCCTCAGCATATTTGCTCTTTTGCCCCAAATCAAGCATATCCTGTTTCATTTTGTCCTTCTCTGTCTGGATTTCTGCAGTTCTCCTTTCAAGCTTTTGTTTTTGTTCAGTAATATCCCCATCATCTTATCCAGATTTTCTCTGTCTCTCATGGTCTTTTCTTTCTCCTGCTGTATATCACACTTCATAATCTCAATCTCATCCTTCTCTGTTTTTATCTCTTCTTTGTATTTGTTAATTTCATCCTTCTGTTTTTTTGAATGTCAACAAGCATCTGTTGTTAAATGTCTCTCTTTATCCTCATCTCCTCCAACTTGTTCTTAATTTCTTCTGTCTGTTGTTGAATATCACATTTTATCTTTTCACCATCAGCTTTCTGCCCAGCAATCTCTCTTTCTACTTTCTTCAATTTCTTCTTTTTTCTCTCTGTAGATCAGCTGTCATAATATCCATTCTTTGCTTCTCTTTTTCCATCTCCTGTCTTTGATTTTGCACATCTTCTTTTTGTCTTTGCATCTCAGCCTTGACCTCTTCAACATCATTTTTTTCTTTCATGATCTCAGTCTTCATTTGTTCCAACACATCCTTCTGCCTTTCCAAGTCGGCCATTGCCACGGTAATCTTGACCTCTTTTTCTTTGAAGTCTATCATCCGTTTTTCAAGATCATCTGCTCGATTTTTCATGCCATCCATCATTTCTTTAATAGCATCTTTTTCTGACGATATTTCCTGTAAGTAAATATCTAAAGATTTGTTCTTTTGTTCCAAATCAAGCTTATCCTGTTTCACTTTGTCCCTCTCTGTCTGGATTTCTGCAGTTTCCATTTCAAGCTCTTGTTTTTGTTTAATTATATCACCCATCATCCTTTCCAGATTCTCTGTGTCTTTACTCGTCTTTTCTTTCTCTTGCTGTAAATGAACCTTCATCATCTCAATCTGATCCCTCTCACGTTTAAACTCTTCATTGTTTTTACTAAGTTCATCTCTCATTTTTTGAATGTCATGATGCATCTTCATTAACATGTCTCCCTCTTTCTTCATCTCCTCTGACTTCTTCTTTAGTACTTCTGTCTGTAGTTGAATATCAGTTTTCATCTTTTCAGCATCAGCTTTCTCTCGAGCAATTTCTCTTCTACTTTCTTGAATGTCTTCTTTCTCCCTCTCTAGGTCTGCTTTAATGATATCCATCCTGTTCTTCTCTTTTTCTATCTCTTGTCGTCTATTTTCAAGGTCTTCATTTTCTCTTTGCATCTCAGCCTTGACTTCATTAACATTCATTTTTTCTTTCATAATCTCAGCACTGCTTTGTTCCATCACTTCTTTTTTTCTGTCAAAGTCAGCCATGGCCATAGTCATCTTTTCCTCTTTTTCTTTTATGCCAGTCATCCTTCTTTCCAAGTCACCCTCTTGATTTCTCATTTCAGCCTTCATTTTTTGAATCATCTCCTTTTCTGACAATATTTCCTTTAAGTTTTCCTCAGCATATTTGCTCTTTTGCCCCAAATCAAGCATATCCTGTTTCATTTTGTCCTTCTCTGTCTGGATTTCTGCAGTTCTCCTTTCAAGCTTTTGTTTTTGTTCAGTAATATCCCCCATCAGCTTATCCAGATTTTCTCTGTCTCTCATGGTCTTTTCTTTCTCCTGCTGTATATCACACTTCATAATCTCAATCTCAGCCTTCTCTGTTTTTATCTCTTCTTTGTATTTGTTAATTTCATCCTTCTGTTTTTGAGAATCAACAAGCATCTGTTGTAAAAGGTCTTTCTCTATCCTCATCTCCTCCAACTTGTTCTTAATTTCTTCTGCCTGTTGTTGTATATCACATTTTATCTTTTCAACATCAGCTTTCTGCCCAGCAATCTCTCTTCTACTTTCTTCAATTTCTTCTTTTTCTCTCTGTAGATCAGCTGTCATAATATCCATTCTTTGCTTCTCTTTTTCCATCTCCTGTCTTTTATTTTGCACATCTTCTTTTTGTCTTTGCATTTCAGCCTTGACCTCTTCAACATCATTTTTTTCTTTCATGATCTCAGCCTTGATTTGTTCCATCACATCCTTCTGCCTTTCCAAGTCAGCCATTGCCACGGTCATCTTGCCCTCTTTTTCTTTTAAGTCTTCCTTCCGTTTTTCAAGATCATCTTCTTGATTTTTCAAGCCATCCATCATTTGTTTAATGGCATCTTTTTCTGACGATATCTCCTGTATGTGCATATCGACATATTTGTTCTTTTGTTCCAAATCAAGCATATCCTGTTTCACTTTGTCCCTCTCTGTCTGGATTTCTGCAGTTTCCATTTCAAGCTCTTGTTTTTGTTTAATTATATCACCCATCATCCTTTCCAGATTCTCTGTGTCTTTCCTCGTCTTTTCTTTCTCTTGCTGTAAATGAACCTTCATCATCTCAATCTGATCCCTCTCACGTTTAAACTCTTCATTGTTTTTACTAAGTTCATCTCTCATTTTTTGAATGTCATGATGCATCTTCATTAACATGTCTCCCTCTTTCTTCATCTCCTCTGACTTCTTCTTTAGTTCTTCTGTCTGTAGTTGAATATCAGTTTTCATCTTTTCAGCATCAGCTTTCTCCCGAGCAATTTCTCTTCTACTTTCTTGAATGTCTTCTTTCTCCCTCTCTAGGTCTGCTTTAATGATATCCATACTGTTCTTCTCTTTTTCTACCTCTTGTCGTCTATTTTCAAGGTCTTCATTTTGTCTTTGCATCTCAGCCTTGACTTCATTAACCTTCATTTTTTCTTTCATAATCTCTGCTTTGCTTTGTTCCATCACTTCTTTTTTTCTCTTGAAGTCATCCATGGCCATAGTCATCTTTTCCTCTTTTTCTTTTATGCCTGTAATACTTCTTTCCAAGTCATCCTCTTGATTTCTCATTTCAGCCTTCATTTTTTGAATCATCTCCTTTTCTGACAATATTTCCTTTAAGTTTTCCTCAGCATATTTGCTCTTTTGCTCCAAATCAAGCATATCCTGTTTCATTTTGTCCTTCTCTGTCTGGATTTCTGCAGTTATCCTTTCAAGCTTTTGTTTTTGTTCAGTAATATCCCCCATCAGCTTATCCAGAATTTTTCTGTCTCTCGTGACCTGTTCTTTCTCCTGCTGTATATCACACTTCATAATCTCAATCTCAGCCTTCTCTGTTTTTATCTCTTCTTTGTATTTGTTAATTTCATCCTTCTGTTTTTGAGAATCAACAAGCATCTGTTGTAAAAGGTCTTTCTCTATCCTCATCTCCTCCAACTTGTTCTTAATTTCTTCTGTCTGTTGTTGAATATCACATTTTATCTTTTCACCATCGGCTTTCTGCCCAGCAATCTCTCTTCTACTTTCTTCAATTTCTTCTTTTTCTCTCTGTAGATCAGCTGTCATAATATCCATTCTTTGCTTCTCTTTTTCCATCTCCTGTCTTTGATTTTGCACATCTTCTTTTTGTCTTTGCATCTCAGCCTTGACCTCTTCAACATCATTTTTTTCTTTCATGATCTCAGCCTTGATTTGTTTCACGACATCCTTCTGCGTTTCCAAGTCAGCCATTGCCATTGTCATCTTGCCCTCTTTTTCTTTTATGTCTACCATGCTTTTTTCAAGATCATCTTCTCGATATTTCAAGCCATCCATCATGTGTTTTATGGCATCTTTTTCTGACGATATCTCCTGTATGTGTATATCGACATATTTGTTCTTTTGTTCCAAATCAAGCTTATCCTGTTTCACTTTGTCCCTCTCTGTCTGGATTTCTGCAGTTTCCATTTCAAGCTCTTGTTTTTGTTTAATTATATCACCCATCATCCTTTCCAGATTCTCTGTGTCTTTCCTCGTCTTTTCTTTCTCTTGCTGTAAATGAACCTTCATCATCTCAATCTGATCCCTCTCACGTTTAAACTCTTCATTGTTTTTACTAAGTTCATCTCTCATTTTTTGAATGTCATGATGCATCTTCATTAACATGTCTCCCTCTTTCTTCATCTCTTCTGACTTCTTCTTTAGTGCTTCTGTCTGTAGTTGAATATCAGTTTTCATCTTTTCAGCATCAGCTTTCTCTCGAGCAATTTCTCTTCTACTTTCTTGAATGTCTTCTTTCTCCCTCTCTAGGTCTGCTTTAATGATATCCATCCTGTTCTTCTCTTTTTCTGTCTCTTGTCGTCTATTTTCAAGGTCTTCATTTTGTCGTAGCATCTCAGCCTTGACTTCATTAACTTTCATTTTTTCTTTCATAATCTCAGCCCTGTTTTGTTCCATCACTTCTTTTTTTCTGTCAAAGTCAGCTATGGCTATAGTCATCTTTTCCTCTTTTTCTTTTATGCCAGTCATCCTTCTTTCCAAGTCACCCTCTTGATTTCTCATTTCAGCCTTCATTTTTTGAATCCCCTCCTTTTCTGACAATATTTCTTTTAATTTTTCCTCAGCATATTTGCTCTTTTGCTCCAAATCAAGCATATCCTGTTTCATTTTGTCCTTCTCTGTCTGGATTTCTGCAGTTATCCTTTCAAGCTTTTGTTTTTGTTCAGTAACATCCCCCATCAGCTTATCCAGATTTTCTCTGTCTCTCATGGTCTTTTCTTTCTCCTGCTGTATATCACACTTCATAATCTCAATCTCAGCCTTCTCTGTTTTTATCTTTTCTTTGTATTTGTTAATTTCATCCTTCTGTTTTTGAGAATCAACAAGCATCTGTTGTAAAAGGTCTTTCTCTATCCTCATCTCCTCCAACTTGTTCTTAATTTCTTCTGTCTGTTGTTGAATATCACATTTTATCTTTTCACCATCGGCTTTCTGCCCAGCAATCTCTCTTCTACTTTCTTCAATTTCTTCTTTTTCTCTCTGTAGATCAGCTGTCATAATATCCATTCTTTGCTTCTCTTTTTCCATCTCCTGTCTTTGATTTTGCACATCTTCTTTTTGTCTTTGCATCTCAGCCTTGACCTCTTCAACATCATTTTTTTCTTTCATGATCTCAGCCTTGATTTGTTCCATCACATTCCTCTGCCTTTCTAAGTCAGCCATTGCTATTGTCATCTTGCCCTCTTTTTCTTTTATCTCTATCATCCTTTTTTCAAGATCATCTTCTTGATTTTTCAAGCCATCCATCATTTGTTTAATGGCATCTTTTTCTGACGATGTCTCCTGTATGTGTATATCGACATATTTGTTCTTTTGTTCCAAATCAAGCATATCCTGTTTCACTTTGTCCCTCTCTGTCTGGATTTCTGCAGTTTCCATTTCAAGCTCTTGTTTTTGTTTAATTATATCACCCATCATCCTTTCCAGATTCTCTGTGTCTTTCCTCGTCTTTTCTTTCTCTTGCTGTAAATGAACCTGCAGCATCTCAATCTGATCCCTGTCACGTTTAAACTCTTCATTGTTTTTATTAAGTTCATCTCTCATTTTTTGAATATCACGATGCATCTTCATTAACATGTCTCCCTCTTTCTTCATCTCTTCTGACTTCTTCTTTAGTGCTTTTGTCTGTAGTTGAATATCAGTTTTCATCTTTTCAGCATCAGCTTTCTCTTGAGCAATTTCTCGTCTACTTTCTTGAATGTCTTCTTTCTCCCTCTCTAGGTCTGCTTTAATGATATCCATCCTGTTCTTCTCTTTTTCTATCTCTTGTCGTCTATTTTCAAGGTCTTCATTTTCTTTTTTGCATCTCAGCCTTGACTTCATTAACATTCATTTTTTCTTTCATAATCTCAGCCCTGCTTTGTTCCATCACTTCTTTTTTTCTCTCAAAGTCAGCCATGGCCATAGTCATCTTTTCCTCTTTTTCTTTTATGCCAGTCATCCTTCTTTCCAAGTCACCCTCTTGATTTCTCATTTCAGCCTTCATTTTTTGAATCATCTCCTTTTCTGACAATATTTCCTTTAAGTTTTCCTCAGCATATTTGCTCTTTTGCCCCAAATCAAGCATATCCTGTTTCATTTTGTCCTTCTCTGTCTGGATTTCTGCAGTTCTCCTTTCAAGCTTTTGTTTTTGTTCAGTAATATCCCCCATCAGCTTATCCAGATTTTCTCTGTCTCTCATGGTCTTTTCTTTCTCCTGCTGTATATCACACTTCATAATCTCAATCTCAGCCTTCTCTGTTTTTATCTCTTCTTTGTATTTGTTAATTTCATCCTTCTGTTTTTGAGAATCAACAAGCATCTGTTGTAAAAGGTCTTTCTCTATCCTCATCTCCTCCAACTTGTTCTTAATTTCTTCTGTCTGTTGTTGAATATCACATTTTATCTTTTCAACATCGGCTTTCTGCCCAGCAATCTCTCTTCTACTTTCTTCAATTTCTCCTTTTTCTCTCTGTAGATCAGCTGTCATAATATCCATTCTTTGCTTCTCTTTTTCCATCTCCTGTCTTTGATTTTGCACATCTTCTTTTTGTCTTTGCATCTCAGCCTTGACCTCTTCAACATCATTTTTTTCTTTCATCTCAGCCTTGATTTGTTCCATCACATCCTTCTGCCTTTCTAAGTCAGCCATTGCTATTGTCATCTTGCCCTCTTTTTCTTTTATCTCTATCATCCTTTTTTTAAGATCATCTTCTTGATTTTTCAAGCCATCCATCATTTGTTTAATGGCATCTTTTTCTGACGATATCTCCTGTATGTGTATATCGACATATTTGTTCTTTTGTTCCAAATCAAGCATATCCTGTTTCACTTTGTCCCTCTCTGTCTGGATTTCTGCAGTTTCCATTTCAAGCTCTTGTTTTTGTTTAATTATATCACCCATCATCCTTTCCAGATTCTCTGTGTCTTTCCTCGTCTTTTCTTTCTCTTGCTGTAAATGAACCTGCAGCATCTCAATCTGATCCCTGTCACGTTTAAACTCTTCATTGTTTTTATTAAGTTCATCTCTCATTTTTTGAATATCACGATGCATCTTCATTAACACGTCTCCCTCTTTCTTCATCTCTTCTGACTTCTTCTTTAGTGCTTCTGTCTGTAGTTGAATATCAGTTTTCATCTTTTCAGCATCAGCTTTCTCTTGAGCAATTTCTCGTCTACTTTCTTGAATGTCTTCTTTCTCCCTCTCTAGGTCTGCTTTAATGATATCCATCCTGTTCTTCTCTTTTTTCTATCTCTTGTCGTCTATTTTCAAGGTCTTCATTTTTCTTTTTTGCATCTCAGCCTTGACTTCATTAACATTCATTTTTTTTTTTCATAATCTCAGCCCTGCTTTGTTCCATCACTTCTTTTTTTTTTCTGTCAAAGTCAGCCATGGCCATAGTCATCTTTTCCTCTTTTTTTTTTTTTTTTTATGCCAGTCATCCTTCTTTCCAAGTCACCCTCTTGATTTCTCATTTCAGCCTTCATTTTTTGAATCATCTCCTTTTCTGACAATATTTCCTTTAAGTTTTCCTCAGCATATTTGCTCTTTTGCCCCAAATCAAGCATATCCTGTTTCATTTTGTCCTTCTCTGTCTGGATTTCTGCAGTTCTCCTTTCAAGCTTTTGTTTTTGTTCAGTAATATCCCCCATCAGCTTATCCAGATTTTCTCTGTCTCTCATGGTCTTTTCTTTCTCCTGCTGTATATCACACTTCATAATCTCAATCTCAGCCTTCTCTGTTTTTATCTCTTCTTTGTATTTGTTAATTTCATCCTTCTGTTTTTGAGAATCAACAAGCATCTGTTGTAAAAGGTCTTTCTCTATCCTCATCTCCTCCAACTTGTTCTTAATTTCTTCTGTCTGTTGTTGAATATCACATTTTATCTTTTCAACATCGGCTTTCTGCCCAGCAATCTCTCTTCTACTTTCTTCAATTTCTTCTTTTTCTCTCTGTAGATCAGCTGTCATAATATCCATTCTTTGCTTCTCTTTTTCCATCTCCTGTCTTTGATTTTGCACATCTTCTTTTTGTCTTTGCATCTCAGCCTTGACCTCTTCAACATCATTTTTTTCTTTCATAATCTCAGCCCTGCTTTGTTCCATCACTTCTTTTTTTCTCTCAAAGTCAGCCATGGCCATAGTCATCTTTTCCTCTTTTTCTTTTATGCCAGTCATCCTTCTTTCCAAGTCACCCTCTTGATTTCTCATTTCAGCCTTCATTTTTTTTGATCATCTCCTTTTCTGACAATATTTCCTTTAAGTTTTCCTCAGCATATTTGCTCTTTTGCCCCAAATCAAGCATATCCTGTTTCATTTTGTCCTTCTCTGTCTGGATTTCTGCAGTTCTCCTTTCAAGCTTTTGTTTTTTGTTCAGTAATATCCCCCATCAGCTTATCCAGATTTTTCTCTGTCTCTCATGGTCTTTTCTTTCTCCCTGCTGTATATCACACTTCATAATCTCAATCTCAGCCTTCTCTGTTTTTTATCTCTTTCTTTGTATTTGTTAATTTCATCCTTCTGTTTTTGAGAATCAACAAGCATCTGTTGTAAAAGGTCTTTCTCTATCCTCATCTCCTCCAACTTGTTCTTAATTTCTTCTGTCTGTTGTTGAATATCACATTTTATCTTTTCAACATCGGCTTTCTGCCCAGCAATCTCTCTTCTACTTTCTTCAATT
Organism: Gymnothorax javanicus; assembly: GCA_029692085.1. NCBI lineage: Eukaryota > Metazoa > Chordata > Actinopteri > Anguilliformes > Muraenidae > Gymnothorax > Gymnothorax javanicus. The sequence goes on along the minus strand of CM056197.1, from coordinate 77,318,983 downwards.
TCTTCTTTTTCTCTCTGTAGATCAGCTGTCATAATATCCATTCTTTGCTTCTCTTTTTCCATCTCCTGTCTTTGATTTTGCACATCTTCTTTTTGTCTTTGCATCTCAGCCTTGACCTCTTCAACATCATTTTTTTCTTTCATGATCTCAGCCTTGATTTGTTCCATCACATCCTTCTGCCTTTCTAAGTCAGCCATTGCTATTGTCATCTTGCCCTCTTTTTCTTTTATCTCTATCATCCTTTTTTCAAGATCATCTTCTCGATATTTCAAGCCATCTATCATGTGTTTTATGGCATCTTTTTCTGACGATATCTCCTGTATGTGTATATCTACATATTTGTTCTTTTGTTCCAAATCAAGCTTATCCTGTTTCACTTTGTCCCTCTCTGTCTGGATTTCTGCAGTTTCCATTTCAAGCTCTTGTTTTTGTTTAATTATATCACCCATCATCCTTTCCAGATTCTCTGTGTCTTTACTCGTCTTTTCCTTCTCTTGCTGTAAATTAACCTTCATCATCTCAATCTGATCCCTCTCACGTTTAAACTCTTCATTGTTTTTATTAAGTTCATCTCTCATTTTTTGAATATCATGATGCATCTTCATTAACATGTCTCCCTCTTTCTTCATCTCTTCTGACTTCTTCATTAGTGCTTCTGTCTGTAGTTCAATATCTGTTTTCATCTTTTCAGCATCAGCTTTCTCTCGAGCAATTTCTCTTCTACTTTCTTGAATGTCTTCTTTCTCCCTCTCTAGGTCTGCTTTAATGATATCCATCCTGTTCTTCTCTTTTTCTATCTCTTGTCGTCTGTTTCCAAGGTCTTGATTTTGTCTTTGCATCTCAGCCTTGACTTCATTAATATTCATTTTTTCTTTCATAATCTCAGCCCTGTTTTGTTCCATCACTTCTTTTTTTCTGTCGAAGTCAGCTATGGCCATAGTCATCTTTTCCTCTTTTTCTTTTATGCCAGTCATCCTTCTTTCCAAGTCACCCTCTTGATTTCTCATTTCAGCCTTCATTTTTTGAATTCCCTCCTTTTCTGACAATATTTCTTTTAAGTTTTCCTCAGCATATTTGCTTTTTTGCTCCAAATCAAGCATATCCTGTTTCATTTTGTCCTTCTCTGTCTGGATTTCTGCAGTTCTTCTTTCAAGCTTTTGTTTCTGTTCAATTATATCACCCATCATCTTATCCAGATTTTCTCTGTCTCTCGTGATCTGTTCTTTCTCTTGTTGTGAATTAGACTTCCTGTCAACCAACATTTGTTGAACTGCATCTTTTTCCGAAAATATCTCCTTTTCATGTACATCCTCATATTTGCTCTTTTGCTCAAAATCAAGCATCACCTGTTTTTTTTCATCCTTCTCTGTCTGGATTTCAGCAGTTTCCATTTCAAAGTCTTGTTTTTGTTCAGTTATATCAAACATCATCCTTCCCAGATTTTCTGTGTCCTTCATGTTATTTTCTTTCTCCTGTTGAATATCAAACTTCATATTATCACTCTTGGTTTTTTCCCTTATTATCTCTCCTTTGATTTTGTTATTTTCATCTTTTTGTTTTTGAATATCAAGATGCATCTTCTGTAATATGTCTTTCTCTGTCCTCATTTCTTCCATTTTGTCGTTTAGTTCTTCTGTTTGTCGCTCAATATCAGTTTTTACTTTTTCAACATGAGCTCTCTGCCAAGCAATTTCTCCTTTGCTTTCCTTAATTTCTTCTTTTTCTTTTTGGAGGTCAGCTTTCATGATGTCCATCCTTTTCCTTTCTTTTTCTACCTCTTTAAGTTGGTTTTCCAGGTAATCCATTTGGCTTTTTATCTCAGCCTTCACTGATTGAAGATCATTTTTTTCTTTCATGATCTCTGCTCTGCTTTCTTCTATCATTTGTTTCTTTCTTTCCAAGTCATCCAATGATATTTTCATCATGTCTTCTTTTTGTTTCATGTCAGTCATCATTTTTTCCGAATCATCTTTATGTTTTCTTGTATCAGTCGTCATCGGTTCAAAGACATCTTTTTCTGACAATATTTCTTTCATCTGTTCATCCACATATTTGCTCTTTTGATCAAAATCAAGTGTAGTTCCTCTTATTTTGTCCCTCTCTGTCTGCATTTCTGCAGTTTCCATTTCAAGCTCTTGTTTTTTTTCAATTATACCACCCATCATCCTTTCCACATTTTCCTTCTCTTGTTTTATAACAACCTTCATCATCTCAATATGAGCCTTATCCATCATCATCATCCCTTCATTTTCTTTATTAATTTCATTTTCCTGTTTTTGAATATCAATATGCATCTTCTGTAACATGTCTTCCTCTTCCCTCATCTCTTCCAACTTGGTCTTTAGGGCTTCTGTCCGTTTTTGATAATCAGTTTTTATATTTTCAACATCAGCTTTCTGCCGAGCAATTTCTTCTTTGCTTTCTTCAATAGCTTTTTTCTCTCTTTGTAGGTCAGCCTGAATGTTATCCATTTTTTTCTTGTCTTTTTTTATTTCTTCCATTCTTTTTTCCAAGTCTTCTTTCATCCTTTTCATCTGATCCTTTGCTGACTCAACATAATTTTTTTCTTTTACGATCTCAGTCCTGCTCTCTTCCATCAATTCTCTTTGCTTGTCCGCGTCAGCCATGGCTATGATCATCTTGTTCTTTTCCTTTGCCATGTCATCCATGCTTTTCACTAGATCAGCTTGTTGTTTTTTCATATCAGCCCTCATCTTTTGAATTGCCTCTTTTTCTGACATTATCTCCTTCAAGTGTTTATTTATTATGGTGGCTCTTTTTTCTAAATCAGACATAGTCTTTGCTATTTTGTCTTTCACAATCTTTATTTCCTCATCTTTCTGAGTAGCAGGGTCTTTCCTGCTTCCATCAGTAACATCCATATCTTTCTGTATTTCTGCCTTAGCAATACCTAGTTTTTTCTTCTCAGTCATCATTGCCAGCATTGTGATTTTTCGGCTGTCTTTCCCTCCGTCCATCTCAGTCTCAAGTAAGTCAACTTCTTCTTTTATGACCCCTCCGCCTCCTTTTTCAATGCTTATTTCTCCCCTTTCTGGTGTTACATCCACTATTTTTGCTTTGTAATCTCTTGTTTCAGCTTTTATGTCAGCAGTAACGTTTCCCCCAGAAAAGTCTGCTTTATTTCTGGCAACGTCATGTTTATATTGCAGTAAATCTGACCTAATACCCTCCAACTCATCCTTTTCTCTCTGAACCTCCTCCAGCTTCATTTTCAGGTCTTCCTTCTGTCTTTCTAAATCTGCCACAATTATAGCTATTTTCCCCTCCTCTTTCTTTGTGTCTGTCATCCTGTTTTCTAGTTCATTTTCCTTTTGTTTCAAATCCACCTTTGTTTGTTTAATGAAATCTTTATCCATCAATTGATCCTCCAGACATTTAGCTACTTCTGCATTATTGTCCTCCAAATCAACCATCATCTTTGCAATGTTGTCGTCCTCCTCTGTCTTTGACACTACTGGTCTTATTTGGTCTTCATTTGGCTGCATCTGGTCACTCAACATCCTCAGCATATCTTCTGTTTCTCTCATGTTTCTGTCTTTCGCTTGCTGTATTTTGGCTTTAATCTCATCCATCTCATCCTTGTCCCTCCTTATCTCACCACTCTTTTTATTCAGTGCTTCTTTCCATCTTTGCATGTCTGTCCTTTCCTTTTGCAGTTCACTCATGTCTCTCCGAATATTCTTTACAGCGCTTTCAATCTCCTGTTTCTGGACATTGAATTCAGTCTTCCTCCTTTCCATCTCATCCTTCACAAATCAGAATGACAATTTTACATTTTAAGTGCTGAATTAATGCAATTATTCTTTTATTTGCAGTACTGTCATACATTTTGACAAATTACTGACTGTCAAAAGGTAATAATATGAGAATTTTACATTGCAGCATTGTTAACATAACATAACATAACATAACATGAATGGCGAGAACAGGCCGTTCAGCCCAACTAGGCTCGCCAGTTTCTTTGTACCATCGTGAATATATCACTTCAGATACTCAATGACTCAATGGTATCTAGCTTTAAGTCAAGTCTGCTCTTGAAAACTCCCAAGGTCTCTGCCTCAACAATATGGTCAGGCAAGCTGTTCCACACCGAAATTACTCTTTGGGTGAAGAAATATTTCCGAATATCAGTGCTAAATTTACCTTTAGTCAGCTTCCATTTGTGACCCCGAGTTCTGCTAACAACACTTGGTCGAAGGAATCCTACATAATTCACTTTGTTAATCCCTTTTACATATTTAAAGACCTCAATCAAATCACCCCTTAGTCTCCTTTTCCTAAGACTAAAGAGATTAAGGATCTTCAGCCTTTCCTCATAGCTTTCATCTTTAATACCGGAATTAGCCGTGGCTCTTCTCTGAACTTTCTCTAAAGCCTCTATGTCTTTCTTAAAGTATGGTCCCCAGAACTGTACACAATACTATAGATGTGGTCTGACCAATGTGTTGTACAAAAGAAGCATCACCTCCTTGGATTTGAACTCAATACTTTTGGCAATGTATCCCAGCATCCGATTGGCTTTTTTTTAACAGCTACGGCACAATGGCTAGAGCCTGTGAGGGTTTGGTCAACAATCACTCCCAGATCTTTCTCTTGTGGAGCACATTCCAGTTTAAAACCTCCCATGAAGTAATCCCGTCTAATGTTTTTATTACCTACATGTACTACTTTACATTTAAGCTACATTAAATTTCATTTGCCACATTTCTGCCCAATTCTGAATTCTATCCAAATCATCCTGAATCACTTTAGTGGACTCTAAACTATTTGCCAAGCCCCCAATTTAGTATCATCTGCAAATTTCACTAATCTGCTCTCAATATTCCTATCAAGGTCATTAATGTAGATGAGGAACAGCAGGGGTCCCAACACCGATCCCTGGGGGCGCCACTCCCCACCCTACCTAGCTCAGATGATATACCACTGACCACCACTCTTTGTGTTCTGTCCTGCAACCAGTTATGAATCCACTTCAGAATACCACCTGTAACTCCAATGGAGCTCATTTTAAAAATTAGTCTCTTATGCGGTACTGTGTCAAATGCTTTCTGAAAATCCAAATATATGATGTCATAAGCCCTGCTCTGGTCATAAGTCTTGGTGGCCTCTTCAAAAAAATTCCAGAAGGTTTGTCAGGCATGACCTTCCTTTCTGAAAACCATGTTGGCTATCCCTCAAGATATTGTTCGTTCAAGAAATAAGTCCAGCTCATCTTTTATGATAGATTCCAATATTTTGCCCGCATAATGCAAGTTAAACTGACTGGCCTGTAATTACCTGGCTCAATACGGTCCCCTTTTTATATATTGGTATTATATTGCCCTGTTTCCAATCATTTGGTATTTCTCCAGTTTCTAAAGACCGTCTAAAGATGGCAGATAGCGGCTTAAAGATGATCTCACTAACTTCCCTGAGCACTCTAGGATATAAGCCATCAGGACCACGCCTTATCTGCCTTTAGTTGATGCAACTTGTCTATCTGACGTTATCCCTAACCTCAATTCCGCTAAATAATCTTGAGCATTGGACAAGCCCTCTGGCGAATAAAGACCGCTCTAAGGTAAAATTCTCAACAAAGTAACCGTTTAAGGTGTCCCAATATCCTTATTATCATATAGCAGCGATCCATTTTTATTCTTTATGCATAACCTGCTCTTTGACTTTCCTTTTTTCTGCTACAGTACTGAAAAAAGCGCTTAGGGTTAGTTTTTGCCCCCTCTGCAATTTGTCTTTCATACAGTCTTCTAGCATTCCTCAGCTCTTTTTTTTGACCACAGCCGCATTTTACAGAATTAGGCCTTAGTAATCTCATTCTTATCCTCTATGTACATCTTATAAAGATTCCTTTTTTCCCTCAAACTCCTCTGAATAGCTGCTGTCATCCACTGAGGATTCTGCTTTTTCAGCTTACTTTTGGACACCTTTGGAATGAATTTACATTGTGAATCAAGTAAAACCCCTTAAATCTTTCCCACATCTCATTTACAGACTCACAGTCCAGGAGTGTCTCCCATTTTGTTTCACTTAGATATGACCGCATCCTGTCAAAGTTTGCTTTCGCCTAAAATTAAAATTTTTTGTTTTTTTGGAGACACCTTTTGACTTCCCATGAAACCTCAAAATTAATAGTAGAGTGATCACTTGTCCCAAGTGGCTCCAGTACCTCAACATTGCTAATTCTATCTGGGTCATTACAGAGCAGCAAATCTAAAATTGCCTTCTCTCTTGTAGGTTTATTAACATACTGCACCAAAAATTATCATTTATGACATCTAGAAATTCTTCCTCCCCCCTACCCTGTCCTTTCACCATTTCCCAATCAATACCAGGATAATTTAAGTCTCCCATAATAATAGTCCCTCCTCCTCTACAAGTTTGCGTAATCCTCTTAAGGAGCATTTCATTGACTGTACTGTCCAAAGCTGGTGGTCGATAGCATACACCTATGTTTAAACCAGTCTCGTGTTTGCCAGTGAGCCTGACCCAGATATCTTCACAAGGCACGGAATATTCAATTTCAGGAATTTCCTGCACATTTATGTTTTCGTTCACATAGAGTGCTACACCCCCTCCTCGCCTATTACATCTATCCTTCCTAAAGAGCTTATAACCTTCTACATTATATTCATCTCCATCCTCTTCACTAAGCCATGTCTCTGTAATCCCAACTATGTCATAGCCTTCACTAATCATAACGACCTCAAGTTCTTGAAATTTATTTTTAATGCTTCTTGCATTTAGATAAAAACATTTCAGGTTATCATGAGCACGCTCTTCCCCTTGATTTCCCATCGCCTGCTGCTAAAGCCCCTCACCATGCTTTTTTTGCTTTAAAAATATATCATCAATAGTGCATGTAACGCTGTCAGCCTCCATCAGGGCAGTCTGCATTTCCCTCTGTGTAACACTCTCTGACCTCCCTGCCCCCCAACGTGTACTATTCCTGCACAATGTGTACGTGTACTATTCCTGCACAAACATCAACTCATCGTGAATGCTTTAAGTTTTTAGATAGTCATCGCAACTTTCAACATATATTTTGTACATTGGGTCTTTGAGCTTGATTTTTGTGGCTGCTCCAGGTCTGATGACATGCATACAGACCAATCACAATGTCACATTATGTTTTCTAGAGGTTGCTCATTAGGGGTGGGAGAAAAAATTGATACTGCGTAATATCACAATATTTTGCATGGGGATATTGTGTCGATTCTGAAACACCAAGTATCGCAATTTTATCACATACATTTTTAATCAATTTTGCAAATACAAACTCATCTTTCAGGCATCAGAATCATACAAATCAACGGACTTTTCAGTCCAAATAAGTGCTAAGATGGTGCCAGGTGCTCCCTGTCTGATCAGGTCAGCACAGCTAAGGCGTGACTTTCACAAGATGTAGCCAGATACTGCCCAGAAGATAGAGCATGGAAACGCGCAACCAGGGAAGCATATCGCAATATCGCAATAATATCGTATCATGACTCAAGTATTGTGATAATATCGTGGGGTGGGAATTGCCAGAGACCCCACAATACGATATTATCACAATACTTGAGTATTGTTGGCCTATAGGCCAACTTATGAGTAACTTACTTTTCTGAACTGAATGATGCCTATTGATTATTCGCCCAAAGATCGCATCACGAAAGAAGCCGTGTCTCAAATTGTCAATTGATTATTCTTGTAAATGGAAATTGTTCTAACGAGGGAAAATGACTAAGAACAAGCTGGGACCAATAATTGTACAAAAGTGATGTTGTGTTTCAGTTCTGGCTTCGCCACTGATTTGAAATGCACAAAATTGTGCGTCCAAAATGAATGATTGTTGTATTGCCTTAATGAGGTGAACAAGCAACGCCTAATAGTACGGAATGTTTTCGGATGCAAATGTATAGTTAATTAGAAAAAATGATTGCGATCGAGTCAGAACTAATAATGGTTTTAAAGAGATGTTTAGTGCCCATCCAATTTTAAGTTCTGGCTACGCGACTACCACAATTTAATTTTATATTGGTGTCAGGTATACGAGAATGATGCCGCAATGACGTTGTCAGTTGCGTTTTGATTGCGATCCTTCTATGATGGCTTCGTAACCGTAATCATAATTGTCCCTCTCGTTAGGGTCTCGGTAATCGACCTAACGATATTGTAAACTGCAAGTTTTACGATGGCTACGGGAACATGGACCCAGAGCTGGAAAATTAAACTTACAGTGTTTGCACTGGTGTTGTTAGTCACAATAACTCCGCCCCCAGCCCCTGACATTATCCGTGCTTGGCTCTAGACCAGCAAGGAGTTAGTGCTTAGTCTAGCACCAGTTTTGAGAGCCAGGAGCTGGTGCTTAGGCAGTGGAAAAGCAAAGAACCAGTACTAAGTCAGGCTCTGGCTACAAAATAGCTCTGGAATCAGCTCAGTGGAGAAGGGGTATGTGACTGGAGCAGAATTTTCATGGTGCAATGACATCTGCAGTTGACACACACTAGATATGACTGTGCACACCCACTAAAAGATGGAAAAGGTGTCGATTTGATTGCATGGTGACATTAATTAATAAATGACAAAATTTATAAAATTATTTATGAAAGTAAATTATGTGCACCTTCCTCTTTTGCTGGTTGGCAATATTGGTACTGAACTAGACTAAATCGCTTTTGAATGTGCACTTTCTTATCACTAAGCTCGCATGTGGCATGGAAGAAGGGCCATTCCCATCGACAAAGCACAAGATCACAATAATGCCTGAATATATTGTAAGTAGTTGCGAAAATCATTCCCAATATCTGTATACATACCCTCTCTGTCTTCAAGTCTTCCATGACTTCTATTTCGTCTGTCCTCGGGAACTCAGCCACCATTGGAGCCATTTTATCCTTTTCCTTCCATATCTCTTTTTTGACTTCCTTAATTTGCTCTTTTCCTTGCAATATTTCAGCCTTCATCTCTTCAAAAGCATCCATCTCCTTCTTGAAATATTCCCTCTGTTTCCCCAGTTCCTCTCTCTCTCTCTGTAATTCAGCCCTGGCCAATTCAATCTCATCCTTCTCCATCTTTGTGATCTTTAATGTCAATTCTAACTCTTCAGTATGTTTTTGTATCTCAGCCATCATCTTCTCCAGTTTTTCCTTCTCTTCTTTTGTGTTTTTCATTTTTTTCTCAAGGTCTTCTTTCTGTTTTTCTATCACAGCTGTCTGCTCTTTGATTCTTTTCAGTTCCCTACTGGTATTTTCCATCCGTGCTCTGATATCTTCTTTCTGTTTCTCAAGCTCAGACTTTGTTTTTTCCATCTGATTTAATTCTTTCTGCAATTTTCCCATCCGTTTTTCCAGTTCTTCTTTCTCTTGCTGCAACCTTGTCCGCTCCTCCAACATCTCTCTCTCAGTCTCATCCCAAAATTTCTGAACCTGTTCTTTCACTTTTTCAATTTCATATTTGATCTTTTCAAATGGAACTTTCTCGCTCTGTTTTTCATCCATTCCAATCACCAGTTCCTCTCTCTTTCTCTGCATTTCCACTCTCATTTGTTCCATGTAATGTTGTGCTAGTCCTGCTTGCTCCATATTTTGGTCCAGTTCCTTCAATTGTTTATGAATCTCAAATTTCTCCTGTTCCATCTTGTCCTTCTCATGTTTTATCTCTTGCCGGTCTTGTTCAATCTCTTCTCTGGCTCTCTTTAAATCATTCCTCATCACCTCGATGTGCTCTTTCTCTCTTGTCATCTCATGTTTAAACTTCTCAAATGCATCTCTCTCTATCTGTGTCTCTGATCTCATATGCGTAATCCTGTCCCTCTCTTGAATGACCTGTTCCCTCATCTGGTTCAGATCTTTCTCTGTCCTCTCTATGGAGTTTTTTATCTTTGTTCTTGTTCTCTGCGTCTCAAACCTGATCTGTTCCAGCTCTTCTTTTCCCCTCTCTATAGCAACTCTTTGATCCATTTCTTCTTTCATTGCCTCATACAGTCTTTTTACGACATCTTCTTTTGCTCTTCCCGTTTCATCTCTTTGTTTTTCCAACATAATTTTTTCAGACTGCATTGCAGCCTTCATATGTGTTATTTTTACCTTTTCTTGCATGGTTTCTTCAAGCCTGTTATCTATTTTATCATCTTTCTCTGTATTTCTGCTTTTATTACTTTTATTTGGTCCTTCTCAGCCTCCATCACTTCTCTGCTCTGCTCAATCTCTTCATTTGCTCGAAGCATCTCACGCTTGATTTGATCCAACTCTTCCCTTTCATTTGCTATCTCCAATAATCTTTTCTCCAAGATTTCTTGCTTTGCTTTAATCTCCGTTTTCTCTTTTTCAGATTCAGCCCTTTCTCGCTTTGTCAGTTCCAGACTTTCTTCTATCCGTTGTTTTGCTCTCTGTATCTCAGCCATCTTCAGCTCGAGCTCCTCTGCCTCTTTCTGTAGCCCATGTCTGCGTTCCTGCTCCTCTTTGTCAGCTTCAAGCAACCTCTGCTCCATCTCTTCTTTCACTTTAAATATAATTTCCCTGAGCTGTTCAAACTGTTTTTTATCATTCCTCATCTCATCCCATCTTCTATCCAAATCTTCTCTCTCTCTTTGAATCTCTGCCTTCAGTTGCTCCATCTTATTTTTTGCTTGTTTGGTCTCCTCAGTCCTATGCTCTATTTCCTCAAGCTGCCTCTGTATCTCAAATTTCATCTTTTCAATCTTATCCCTCTCTTTTTTGTTAAATTCTCTGCAGTTTTTGATTTTTTCTCTTGATTTCTCCATCTCATTCTTCATTTGCTCCACCTCCTCTCGTTCTCTCCTTGTCTCAGTTCTATTTGTCTCAAGGGCATCTTTCTCCGTTTGTAACTCACTTTGCATGTGTTCAATACTTTGCCACCATTTCTTTATCTCTCTTTTTTCCTCTTCGAGCTCTTTTTCTTTTTCTGCTCTAATTCTTTCCATCTGTTCATGCGTCCTCTGCCATTCAGACCTAACTTGCTCAATTTCCTCTTTCTCTCTCTGTATTTCAGACCTTTGTTTCAACTCATCTTTCACTGTTTCATACCGCCGTTTCTCTAGCTCTTCCTTTGCTTTTCTTGTTTCATCCCTTTGTGTTTCTAGCATTACTTTTGCCCTCAGTATCTCTGCCTTTGTCTCTTGCATTATGTTGTTCATTTGCTCTGACTCCATGATCTTGTTGTCTATTTCTTCCATCTGTCTCTGCATTGCAGCCCTCCTTTCTTGCATCTCATCATTTTCCCGCTCAGTCTTCTCTCTCTTTTGTTCCAGCTCTTCTTTTTCCATCTGCATTGTGTACTTTATCTGCTGCAGGTCTCTTTTTTCTGTGTGTACCTCAATTCGACATCTTTCCAGTGCGTCTTTTTCTCTGTATACCTCAGTTCTCATTTTCTCAGTTGTGTCTCTCTCTTGCTTGGTCACTTCTCTACTTTCCTCTAATTGTTCTTTGGCTCTCTGCATTTCAGCCTTCATCTGCTCCAAGTCATTCCTCTCCCTCTGCATCCAGGCTCTTTGCTCAAGCTCTTCTTTCTCAGTCTCATTCCATCTTTTTTCCATCTCTTCTTTGACATTGTTGATTTCCCACTTGATCTGTTCGAGCTGTTTATTTTGCTTCTTCATAGCTTCTCTTTTTCTCTCAAGATCCTCCCCCTCTCTCTGCAGCTCCTCCCTCATGCGATCCATCTTGTCCTTTTCATTTTCTGTCTCTATGACTCTCTGCTGTATTTCCTCTCTCTGTGTCTGTATCTCAAATTTAATTTGTTCAAGTTTATCCTGCTCACATTTCACTGCTTTCTTACTTTGTTCTGTCTCCTCCATTACTCCCAGCACCTCCTGCTTGGTTAGTTCTAGATCTTCTCTTTCTCATCTTATATCTTTTCTTTCTTTCTCCAATATGTTTTTCTCCGCTTTAAGCCCTTCCTTCTCGCGCCTTATCTCCTCCTTCATGTTTCGCAGTTCAGCCTTCATCTGCTCTATGCTGCCCTCCAATCGTCTCTTCTCCTCCATTATGATTTTTATTTCTTCTTTTTGCCTCTGAATCCTCACAGTCATCCCCCTTGTTTGCTCCAGATCAGTCATTTCTTTTTTTGTGGCTTCCCAGAGCCTCTCTATTTCTTCAATTGCTTTTATTGTCTCCTCTTTCCTTTTCTTCAAGGTGTCCTTCTTTGTTGGCTTCTCAGACTTCATAGCTTGTGCTTCCCTTGTCTCCTCACACCGTTCCCTCTGTATCTGCATCTCTTCCTCCTGGTGCTCTGCTTGCTTCTGTTCTGTTAATCAAGATTTCATGGAAATAGTCTGTGTTGTTCGAGCAGTGGTTTACAGATTGCATGCATTTGCTTCTAATTTAAATCATTCCAAGCATCACCATATTAAGCAAAGAATAAGACTCAGGAATGCCATTTCTGGACATTCAAAGGTATGATTAACTATGGAAATAATAATACAAAAATATACATTATTAGCAACTACAGAAATAATGGAGTGTTTGCAACAACTGGAATGTAGTCCAAATTCTGCCAAAAATTTGCACATTTTTAGGACTTGTATATTCGCACGATGTCAGTTTGCAGAGCAGTGGCTACTCTGGCTTCAGTGGTACTTCATCATGACTTTGATGCTTCTTACTGATGATATAACCTGGGAGATGTAAAGGTGCTATTTACAAGATTTGGCGAGATTTGGAATTTTTAATCATCTGGTTTGTCTGGGGAAAACTGCAGCTGAGAACTTTTGTTGAAAACTATTAAAATCTTTATGAACATAAATTTTTATGGGAAAATAAATACTGCCACTCTGCACCTTTCAGGAAGCCATACTGATGCATTATTTTTAAAAACGACCCATTTCCATATCTGCACCTATCACCTTTACATGAGCCAGTGAACAAGCAGGTTCGTGCAATGAAGACAGTGAAAAGTGATTGTGTTTTCCAGCGTGGCAATGAAACTTGATTGTAATTTATGATACAAACAATGCTGATGTGATCAAAAAGCCTAACACGCCATAACAACATAATATCAGAAGACACTAATATAGGTAGACCTCATTTTTGAATTTATTTTTAAAAGAAGCAAACTTTGTTAAACCATCTTAGCCCAAAAAATGGACCTGAGATACCAAAGCTACTATATTCCGCACTAATATTAGCCAGTTCTGGGCATTGTTATTTGAGGCATGCCCTATTATCTCAGTAAGCCCGAGATTCTAACATCCACAGTGAACATTTAACAGCAGCAAATTTAGATAATGATTTTTGGGTTCCCATAATAGAAATGTGACAGTTGAAGGGTCCTGTCACTAGAAATGCCTCCTAATAAGTATGCACCCTGGCTACCTTGCCAACGAGCCTGGCTCTTTGGCGATGTGGTCAGCGCGTTTGACTCTTACTTGGGAGTCTGGGATTCAATTCCCCCTGGGCCCTCCTTTGGCCTGCCACATTCTGGCATGATCGGCAGGATCTGGGGGATCTTAAGGGATGGCAGCATGCGTAAAGCATGGAGTGTGAGGACACGGTCCCGAAAGAGGGGGTGAGATGTGACAGTTGAAAGGTCCTGCCACTAGAAATGCCACCTAATAAGTACGTGCCCTGGCTACCTTGCCAACGAGCCTGGCTCTTTGGCAATGTGGTCAGCACATTTGACTCTTAGTCAGGAGTCTGGGGTTCAATTCCCCGCCCGGGCCTTCCTTCGGCCTGCCACATAAAGTTAAATATAAAGTTAGACGTCTTGTTACACTGCGAACATCAGTTGCACTCGTAAGTTAGCTAGATACCAGTATGAAATCAAATATACATTAGCCCAGGGTGCAAGTAATCAGTTGCAACAATAGATCACAGTTTTGAGATATCACACTGGTCTTTGGGTCATCCAAAATAAAAAAAACATAGTGCCTAAATAAAGAAACAGACTTAACCCTTCTACCAGTCTAAAGACATTTCTGTCAGCATTGGCTTTCTGGTAGAGTGAAATTATTCAGACTCTGGCTGAAATCTTTATTGTAACCACAGATATGGATAATAAAAGTTCAAAACAAAATGTTTGTTATTTGATTTTATGAGGAATTTTTATAACATTAATGTAATTTTCTAGTTTATTGGGGAAAAAAATCACACTGTGGTGCTGTGTAGCTGCAAGAAAAAATAAAGCCATTTTGGAGTCTGTCTTAAATGCCTTGCTGTTTTTTTCCTCCTTGCTAGGCGTGGATCCAGCCTTAAAAGATAGGGAGAGCACCATGCAGTGAGAAGTCTGGGGTGCTTCCTTCAGCAATTTTTTAAAGTTTAGATGGAAAAAAAACACTTCAGATTTTTAAACGACCAGTCAGCAGAATAACATTTCCTCTGCTTTTATACTGATCCAAGCAGGTGGTCTCTTCCAATGACATCTCCTCCAATTCTATTGTGCTTTCTTTATAAGAAAAATAATTTCAGATCTCGTCTCACTTCCTCTTCTTTTAGCTTTGATTTACTAGCTTCTTATTCTTTTGTCTCATTCTGCCCATCCTGATTACTTTGCAGCACCTACTGGACACCATTTCATATACTGTATGCTCCACTGCTTTGAACACACTGCCTTTACGATTTCCCAATTCCTTAACCTGACCCTTCTAGTGGTTGGGACACTGGTATCCCAAACAATCATAAATCATTTGGATTTAATGCATGTATTATCAAATTGGGTTGATTTTAGCTTATTTTCTTCTGCATGGAACAAACTGGCCAGAGAAGCTGGGAAAAAAATGTCACGTGACACCACCTCTGTACAGATTTAAAAATTTGGCATCTATTAGCTCAACAATTTAGTTTGAGTTGTGATGTGTATAAACATACATATCCTGACACTCACCATAAAAAAGTTGTGAGACATAAATGTGTCATAAGTGACACAAATAAAAAAATAGTGGCAAAGCCACTGTGCGCTTGGCCAAACGTGTCCAAAATGGAACGCCCCCTATTGGCCATAGTATCGGTCTGATTGGGCTGAAAATCGAACTTGGTCTGGACCTTAAGACGGTATATACACATATGAAATATGAAAAGGATCGGTGAAACACTGAAGACGCTAGAGCGCAGGCAAGCCAAAAATTTACACACGCACGCACGGATGCATGACATACCACCACTAAAGACCCCGAGCATAGCATAAGCCCCTTGGGCCTTTTTGCCAAGCGGGCAAAAAGTTGGAGCATCTTAACTCGTAGAATAAGGGAGCTAGAGCTGTTTGAAGTTTTGCAGAAAAAGCCGTCTGGTGGCCAAACCAAGAATCGCAGCAAGACCAAAATCGAAGTCGGGCTAGATCTTGGGCTGATATATATGCATATAAAATAGGAAAAAGATCCATTGAGAACTGAGGGCACTATGGTGCTGAAACGAAACCGGCACATTTTATGACCATTGACCTATATAACCTTTAAAATTAAGTCAAATCAAAAACCCATTATATATATGATGGACCCTTGGCAGAACACCCTACAGTAAAAATTTCAGCAGCTTAGCTCGTTGAATAAGGGAGCTAGAGCTGTTTGTAGTTTTGCGGAAAAAGCCGCCTATTGGCCAAACCAAGGATGGCAGCAAGCCCAAAATCGAAGTCAGGCTAGATCTTGGGCCCATATACATGCATATAAAATAAGAAAAGGATCCGTGGAAAACTGAAAGCTGTATCGCGCTGAAACGACAATTGTGGATGCACTAACGCACGCACGCACGCACGCACGCACAACAGACCACCACAAATGTCCCTAAGCACAGCATAAGCCCCTTGGGCCTGTTGGCCAAGCGGGCTAAAAATTCAAAAATGATTACATTTATTTTAAAAAAATTATAGTTTTTTATGCATTATCTTTTGAATGATATGTTTCTGCATCATAGAATACAAGTTTCTTAGAAATACAGGAGAGTCCTGTGTCTTGCAGAGGAATTAATTAATTTCCGTTTAAGTGTTGACCCTCGCCCTATTTGCCATAATTAATGAGTCCATCATCCCTGGTTGTGTTCAGTTTTTTTTTTTTTAAGTTAGCCACATTTCAGCCTCCTTTGAAGGAACCTAGCCTTGACCCTTGAATTTCGTCAAACTAAACCTATTTACAAGTTGCCCTAAGCATCTATGATTCATAAAAATGTCATCACTGGCAGCTTCTAGAAATAGTAGCTAATTAATTTTGACAAATTATTAATTATATAAGTTTCCACCAGTAGCACAGTACCAAAACAACTGACAGAGTCACAAATGATACGTATGTCAGCTCATTTTGGGGATATTTTTTGTATTAGTGCGACTTGATTTCAATGTTTCATTTTTTAAGATTCAGCACCTTGTTTTCCTGGGTATGCTCAAACACTGGGCTAGTATATTTGGCAGTGCCCTATTTCAGTTCTCTTCCTACTTGCCAAGCAGATGTGTTTTCATTGGTGATTGTAGCTCATTTGATATTTGGGGTTTCTCAGGGTTTGATTCTGGGCCCTTTCTTGTTCACGTGTTATGTGCTTCTCTCAAGATACATATGTCATAACATTATGAGATGGATGCATCGTGAAGTTTGAACCTTTAGGGTGGGGTTTCACAAAAAAATCTAGAGAAAATGTAACGTGCATGACAGAGACTTCGTTTGGACACAAACTGATAATCAGGATACCATCAGGTGCATTTTCATATTCTGACTAATATCTGCAATGAGAGATAGAATATTCTAAGAATTACTGTAGAAACCAAACTCGTTTAAATCGCAAGGCACGGCAGTAAACCAGAGATAGACCCCAGCAATCAGGGTTTCTCGAGAGCTTTGCATTGTCTCATGATACGATGGATGTGTCTTGTATAGCAGCCCCCAAACTCGGTGCCAGGGACCCATTCCCCTGCATTCCTGAAGTCAGGTTCAATCTAACACCCCATTTAAATTTAGACTCTGATTTAACTAAACCCCACGTAGACCGAAGCTCCTGTCCAAGTGGGGTTTTCGTCAGTTTTAGTCTCTGAATGTAAGGTTTGTTTAAACCTAGGTTTAAACCTTAACCCTTTAGCAGGTTTTTGGCCCAGATCGTGTTAATTTTGGGTTTTTTACCAAAATATGATTGTTATTCAAAATAACAATAAAATAACACCAAATCTCATAATAAGTTTCCCATAACTTTTTTTATGTTTTAATCCTCTCCAGAATCCTTGGATCCAAGTCCTCCGCGCTCTCTGGATATTCAAACTCATCGTCAGAGTCATTCAATAAAGCAAAAACTTCATCACGTTGTATTTACGTTTAGAAACACGGCTAGAATGCGGCTATTTGTACTAGGTAATGCCATGTTCACATGTCCCACAATTTGACCGGAAGTAGTCTATTTAGCGTTTTTAGCCCATGCCTTTCACGGGCATGTGTCAGCCAATAAATGTCTAACACAAGGAATTCCGCAATTTAAAAAGTTTATAAAAACCTGGTTAAAACACAAAAATGTTGCTGTGCCTGCGAAAGGGTTAACCCTTTAAAGGAAGTAAGCAGTGTAAGTGGCGGAGTGTAAAGAAGTACCGTGCATTGGGCATGTGTCCATAAATAGTCTTACAATCAGTTGCCTGAGCATTAGATAAACAGGGTGTGTGATCGAATGTGGCATCACCATTTTTCATGCCAAAAAATTTCGCTGATTTCTAGAAATTGTACGCAAATGGCACCTGTCTCAACATTTAGCACATTAATTCAACTGTTTAATGCTTCATTAACTGACCATCATTAGTTGTGATTTTGGGTTCATGTGACTGGGACTGGGTAGGGGCAAACAACCGCACTTGGAGAGGTCTGGAGAAGAGAGGAACTTTGAGATGCTCAGGGCTACTGCTGATTGGTCAAACACCATGATGTCACTACCTGTGATGTAGCCCGACCCTTGCTGATTAGCTAGGAGAAAAAGCCGTGGTTCTACTGCTTTACGGAGTGGCGTGGGGGCACCATTATTTATTTATTTATTTATAAATTTGGCATATCCAATCCCACCCGAATCTGGCATACCCAATTCCAGAATTATGTACAAGCTTGCTCGTACACGACCCCGTGTTGCCAACTTGGGAGAGAGGGACGGTTCGCGGCTCTCGTCGGAAGCACGTGCCCGTCAACTACTGCTCCTTACACTCATAGGTCGAAACTTCACAAGTTCAGAACGAGGGTGGAGGATACCCAAACATGAGCAAGCTTAGAATCTTACTGACAAGCGCCCGTCTGGCCAACAGGAGTCCCTTGAGCAGTGAACAAAGTAACTATTTATAATATCCCAACCCGGCAGTCCCTTCCAAATTTATATCCCTGCAGTGCGAGGCGAATTGTGCGCTGCTCTGAAAAAGCTGCCGACCACTGCCGGTTGGTACGACTGGGGGATCGAGCCTGTGCCGTGGTTGTCACTACTGCACCGCAATGCAGTGCCTTAACCGAGGTCTGAGTTAAACCACACACCAGAAAGTGAATCTTAAACCCCAGGTGTAAGTATCGATAGAATCGATAAATAAACTTGACTTAAACCATACTTAGACCAGGGTCTAAGTTAAACCGCACTTAGACCTGAGTTCAGAATATGGGCCATGATGTTTGCTGGTTTTTATTCCAACCATAATTGCAATCCCAGAATTTTAATAAGTTGCCAATTTTTCTTAATTGTGCTACTCATAATTTTTGGGATTATATGCTGTTTTCAACCAAATTATGTCAGAAATATTTTTGCATGCTCCATATTCACATTGTACAGATGGACTGCCTACTGATTCAAATTGGTCACTGAGGGAAACTAAGGGTTCATTGCTAACTGAGTAGCACGAACAGGAACGAGGTGAGAGCCATTGTTGAGGTGATGATTCTGCAGACCTTAAGGTTGCTTTGTTAAGGATGTCGCTAATAATTATCAAGTCAAGGAAGTTCTTTTCCGAAAGCATTTCTCATGACCTCAGATGTTTGGCAGCCATTTAGTCGAGACCGCATCAGGCATTATTCATGGAAAACAAATGGAGCAAGCTTGTTGTTCGCCCAATGGCAGCAGTTAATCTTATTGCATTGAAAATGATTGTGATCCCATTTTTAGCCCAGCTCTATTCAGAAACACACTGGCAACCACCCAGAAACAACCCAGCAACTACCAATAGACAACCAAACAAATTCAAAAATAATTTTCTACATCACGGTACATTTTTTCTACATTTAAAAAAGAGGAAATGAAAAAACTGAATATTTTTTTACAGTAATTTTTTTTTTTTTTGGACCCTGGAAAAAATGTACTTTTTGTACATTAATTTTTGTGAGGATGAAATGAAAATTGAAGAAAATGACAACATTTTTTTATGAAAGTATGCTAGTTCCATAATGTAATTTATTTTGGTGGCAGTGCATATCAAGAGCTTTCCAAAAATATAAGTTTCGTTAAAATTCAAGGATACTCGCATCCTGAAAAAAGGGGCCGAAAAAGAGTCACCCCCCACAGGTGGGTAATATAAGGATCAATATTACCAAAGAACTATAATTGCAGCAGAATATTAATTTGTGGCGATAGAAAGCCCTTGACCATTGCTAACAGCTGATGTTAGCGCAAATCCACATATGTAATCAGATGGGTGTGAAAATGGTACCCTAAAATGTGTATGTTTTGATACCGAGTAGCATTTTTGAGATCCTATAAAACCACAATAAAAGGGTTAAAACTACTTTAACTGGCAATAAAGGGTAGTACAGTGCCTAGAGAACAAGTCCTGAAAAAATCATGGGGTTAGCTTCATTACTTTCAGAGTTGCAACCTGTTAAAAATGGAAAAGATGCAAATTTCGACAACCGGGGTGCCACACCCACTATTTTGACCCCCCAGAAAATCAAACCTCATGGGCCGATTGGGCTAAAACCTGGTATGGCTTCATTTGCAACCCAAAGCAATATTCTATTAAAGTTTGAAGAAAATTCATGACTATGCCCATGGGAGCCCTGGTGGACATCATGTGGAATGACCCAAACACCCTGGCAATCACTACGAACACCTTAGCAACCACCTAAACCACCAATGCAAGCACCCTGTGCAGCCAACCAAATGTCTAAAAACACACTAGCATTCACTCTCTACATCGAGCACCCACCTAGAAACCCAACAGCAACCACCGTGTACATATTAGCAACCACCTAGGAACACCCAAGCACCCACCATGTTTAGCCTAGCAACCACCTGAAAAACTCCTAGAAAGCACCCTGTACACCCTAACATGGTAGCACCCACTTAAAAACACTGTAGCAACCACCTGTAAATCCTAGCATCCACCTTGAAACCCAATAATAACCACCGTGCACACCCTAGCACCCATCTAGAATCACCCTGGTAACCTACAAAAGACACCATGGCAACTGTCCTTTCTACCCAAATGACGCCCCCAGAAACACCCTAGTAACTACTCAATGACACCCTAGTCACCACCCATTGACATCTTTGCAACTCCCAGAAACACCCTGGCAACCACCCAGAAACACCATAGCAACCACCCAGCACGCCCTAGCAACTGCCTTGAAACGCCCAAGCAACCATAACAAAGTAGTTCAGCTCGAAGCTCAGACAATATTTTGCATCCTGTATCTCTTTCCCACCTTTCTATCTTTGGGATATTATTCAACCTTTGAATCCCGTTGAAACTATTTGAAACTATTCTATTAAATTTTAATACAAAATTTAAGCCAGCACCCCACTTTAGTGTCAGCCTTTCAACAGCCAGTATTCGCTCCACAATTTCTTAAGAAATTGCATTCTCTAATTATTATTATTATTATTATTATTAGTAGTAGTAGTAGTAGTATATTTGTATTAGTCTTAGTATTATTGCTGCCCTCTTCTTGCCCAAAATGGTGGTAGGTGTCAGTTGAATTTTATGAGTGATTACAGTCTAAAGAAAAAAAGAAGCGTTCATTATGTTTGTACAGTTTAGGATTCCCCAAATGGACCAAGGATCCATGGATAAACATACTGACAGACTGCAGGATGCAGTGCAAGTAAAGAAGTTGGAGATCTTACCCAGCTCTTGTATGAGATCAGGTTCAGCCTGCTTCAGTATTTGGTAAAACATTTCTCTCTGCTGTAATATCTCAGTTTCCAGGGCCTCAAAAAGTGCTCTCATCACTTCCTGAGGGTTTACTGCAGCTCGGGCCTCTTGCACCAGCTCCTCTCGGATCAGATGCTGTGAGACAGCAGCATCGACTATGGGCCAGGCCCATCTTACCCTCTCAATGATATGCTCCTTGTATCCCTCCAGGAACCTCATGACTGTGAGAAAAGAAAGACTGCTGTTAATAGAGAAGAATATGAAAGAACTGTTTTCTGTTGAATAATTTTGTTCTCAAAATAATGGGTTATAAGCTTACACATCTGTCGGCCAGTTGGATAGGCTCAAACCACCTTTGTATTTAGGGACTAGGCCTTTTTTGAGGGCTAGTTCAAACTTGTCACATTATAATTCATTCTAAATTAACCCCGTGCCAACCTTTTTGTAGTCAGATTTGAAATAAGTATATGATTTTAATAAGCAATTCACAATTAAGCAATTTGTACATTAAAACATATTGAGCATTTTGTTAGTTCAGACTGGCAACAGAGTCACGCCTTACACTTAAATCCCCTGGCCAATGGCCCATCTGGCGCAGCTGATCGCTCAGCCCAAGCTGTTCAGTAACTAGCCATTGGTTGAGGCAAGCGCCTCTCGCCCAGCTCGGGGCCCAGCTGACTGCCTCGGTTGATTGCATAGCCCAAGCATTTCTGCCTAGCTCGCTCATTAGTTGAGGCATGCGCCTCTGGCCCAGCTGATTACCACAGCTGATTGTTACAACATTTGAAATATTATCTATGTTCTATTTTAAATAACGTATTGGCTCATGTGATCTGAAAGTCATTGCATTTTGATTTTATTCACAATTTAGATTTTGTCCCAGCTATTTCAGAATTGGGGTTGTAAATCATTTTTTAGTTTTCCTCTCCAAATTTCAATAACTTTGCTGCTTTAACCTCTTATTATTGCTACCTGCAAGTGGTTCACCACTAAGACGAAACCCAGCCACGCCATTTACCAGCTATGGGTTGAGTTCCGCATGGGCGAGGCAACGGTTGGCTCAGCCTCAGTAATTATTGAGGTAAAGCTAGTCAAAATTTGTGAGTTTCATTACTCTCTAGTAGCTACTCCTGGTCAGCCATCTGTGTGTAGCGGTGGGAGCAAATTGTACGTTGATTGCCTTATCCTTCAATAGCATAGGCAGTGTGTCGTGGTTTGACTGCATAGTTTTAAAAAAAGCAAATGGAGTTGGACGAATCATGCTTCACGACATACTCCTTGATGGGAGATGGTCGCTACAGTGGAATGAGCAATCCAGTTGTGTTCAGGGTGGTGATAAAGGAGGGGGGAAAACCCAAAGTTGTCAAGCATTTTCCCATGGATGATAAAGGTCTAATAAAATTTGAATATTTTGTTGGAAGATTCTGAACTTTAAATGCTGATGAACCAGGAAAGATTTTGCATAAGTTTGTTTGTTAGGTTTTGTAAGTCGGTTTTTTGCCAATGTGAAAAGCTTTTAGATGTTGCTTAACACTAAAATAGAAAATAAATATGTCTCAATTTCATCTTTGAAAATCTCTGAGGGAAAAAATATGGTAACTGCTGTTGAAATTCTGAGAATATTTAAGATTTTTTCTGAGTAATTATTGTTATTATCGCTGTAATGCCCTCCCCCTTCAAGGCATTCCTGTTCCCTGCCTACCTGCCTTTCTTAATTATTTATTTATCCCATGCGCTCTCTTTGCTCGTGGTGACACCTGGTTCTAATTAAGTTAATTGTCTCTCTTTCTATTTATACCTTGGTTTTCCCCTTCACAGACAGGTAGCCTCACATAGTAATATTTTATTCTAGAGCAACCCCAGTCTGTTCTGTAGTTTTATCCCTTGTTTAGTTTGATTAATTCTGTTTCTGTTTGCACTTTGTGTAGTAAAGAAACTTCACATCCTTGCATTTGGGTCCTGCACCTTTATTTACTCTCCTTGTGCCTTAAGACATCCCTGGGCACCAGGATTCCTTACCATCGCCATCCCTCCCACAATGTCAATTAGGCCTAATTATCACTTTATCATCTTTTCTAATTCATTATAGGCTGCATACTGATCTTCATTATTTTGTGCATATTGAAATTTGTTTGACTGTTATTTAGGCACAGTAAATTGGAACAGAATGAAAGTAATCATTAAAAGGTGACATTACTGCCCTACCCTACAATCATACCATCAACAGCACAGCTGTGGAGGTGGGCTTCAGATGGTACACATCATTTACCTGGATCTTTCTTGGGGTAGTTGAGGAGAGGTTTGGTAACTACTGATCTATGGCAGCTAGTTCTCAATACATATAAGCCAAACAAGTTCTCTTATACGTGAGTGCCGAGTGTGATTGTAAGATATGTAGTCTATCTCAGGGATTTACCATGGTCTCTGGGTTCTCCCATGGTCTCTGTAGAAAATGGCACCACAGAAGACTGCTGCTCTTGCTATGGCTGGCCTAGACAACACAAGAGAAGAAGTTAATTAATTTTGGGGGGACATTCATTTACATTTGCATATAAACTGTGCTCTGAAGACTTTTTTTTTTTTTTTTTTTTTATTTTGCATGTAGTCTACTATTGTAGATTTGTAATCCAACCATACATGTGTGATTGACGTGAAAATCTTAAGCTTTTATTGAGGTTTTTTTTTAAATTTTGGCTGCACCCTGTAACATGGTGTTGTGATTCTGCCCTGTTTGCCATGTTTATTTTGAATTCTGCCTTGTCTGACCATGCTTTGTATTTTGTATTTTGATTTAGATGCTCTGCCATGTTTTGTTTTTGCTTTGTCTGTGTATGTCTTCCATATTTCATCATTTCAGTTTTATCCCGGTCCATGTTTTGTTTTTCTCCATGCATTGCACTTTGTCTCCCCCTGTCTGGTCTCATGTCTTGTGATTGCTCCCAGCCCCAGTATTGCGTGTCACTCTTTCGGGTGATTTAATGGTTTCTAGGATTTCAATCATTCCTTCCAATCTCGTTTACTTCCTTCATCTTGCTTTTCTATATTACTAACAATACTAACAGTTTATTATTTTAGTTAAAGATACTAACCCAAACTAACACTGTTTATAGTACTAACTTACTAACGAGCACTAGGGATTGTATAGCTGCACTTTACTAATTGATTAATGACCTCTTAGCATTTGCCCTATTCTAGTCTCCGCCTCTTGTCTTTACTCAATCTACTTTCCTGCAGTTTCAGCGGAACCTCCGTGCTTGTGAAACTCTGTTCTCTCTACTTTTCTGTGCACAACAGAACTCCCTAACTGGAGCCGTATGTCTGTCTGTAGGCTAGGATGTAGTTAGGAACTTCCTCATGTTCAGCCCTTTGTTAATTAGTCTGATCCAGCTCACCTGTTCCCTATCATAGCATGTGACTTCCCGTTTGTATATTTAAGCAGTCATTTCACAGTCAGCTCTTTGTCAGAACGTTTCTCCTGTGCTGTGACAGTTTATGCCTTGTACTCTCTGTGATTCACTTCTGACTGGACTGTCCCTCATTACGATTTTGGCTTTGTCTTGGATTTGTTTGCATCTGTGTATCAAACCTTTTTTGCCCGACCACGAGTTTTGTGTTTGCTGCCCTGATTACGACTTGGATTATGTCCCTGGGATTCATATTTTTGGATTGTGGACTTTGTACTGTTGCCTCCTGCTCTGCGGGAGTTCACCCCCTTTCTTAATAAAACAAGCTTTTTGGATTACTTGGTTCTCGCATCTGGTTCCTGAGCGTAACCTCACATATGGTTTATGATACATAATGCATTTTACCCAATTCCCTGTAGCAAAACATCTTGGGCAAAAGGTTTCACTGATATTTTTATCCATTTACGTATATTCAGTCTCTTCCTTAGGACAACTGCATCTCCAAAAAAGTTGGGATGATTTGAAAAATGCAAATAAACAAAGTGATTGTAAATCATCCTTGATTTGTATTGTGAATTAAAAACACTGCAAAGAAAATATATTTAATGTTCTTTCTTTACGTTGCATTTTATTTTTAAATGAATGCGCATTCTCAATTTTGTGCCTGTTGCATACAGTACCAGTTAAAAGTTTGGACATACTTTGGTAATGTCACAGCACTCTGGTTTTAGAGAAATTTAGACAGCTTTACCTCTCTTCATAATCTCAAATGGAATCTTGAAAGAGGTAAACAGTCAGAAGTTAAGAGAAAAATTTACTTGTTTGACTAGTTTCCAAAATTTTTTAAATCCTAAAAGAAGCCATATTTTGCAAAGTAAAGAGACAAAAAAGCTCCTTCCATTTTCCAACAGCCAAATTAAAGTCAAGCTGTTTTGGGACTTACTGAGGTTGAAAAGCACACAAGTGCAGCACATCCTTGGGAAGTTAGACAGCTGTGCAGCTGCAAACTCATTATAGCCATATGATTATCCTTGTTAAAAAAAAATGTGAGTATGCTCAGCAAATATGACAACAAATGCTGGTAAGTACAATTGATTTAAGAATTTGATTTTTTTTTTTTTTTTGCTAAATAAAGGGTGCTTATTTCTTTATTTAACATATATTGAAAGAGAAATGAGGGTATGTCCAAACTTTTGACTGGTACTGTAGTCCAGAAAAGTTGGTAATTGAGTGTGTTTAAAACAAAGTTTAATTGCCTTTCCTTTTAAGAGCCCAGTAATTAATTGTCTGGGGGACTGCAGAAACACATTCTGAAGGATGTTTCTCCCCATTCTTCCCTGATGTACATTTGTCAACTGCTTAGACATCTGATGTCTTCACTGTCACATTTTCTGCTTCATAAAGCACTCAATAGTTTCAATTTGAGACAGATCTAGATGGTAGGTTTGCCAGTCAAGCAGTTACACTTCCCAACTGGCAAGCCATGCTGTAGTAATACGTGCAGAATGCTGCTTGCTGTTGTCTTGTTTA
The DNA here is from genome assembly GCA_029692085.1 of Gymnothorax javanicus. Taxonomy (NCBI): domain Eukaryota; kingdom Metazoa; phylum Chordata; class Actinopteri; order Anguilliformes; family Muraenidae; genus Gymnothorax; species Gymnothorax javanicus. The sequence continues at coordinate 77,293,025 of CM056197.1, read as the reverse complement.
AATAAGCTAGGGCGTCCCTAAAAATAAGTCATCCAAAAATCTGCGTATTTTGATCTAAAATTCATATATGTACCATGTTCTTCAGTATCAATGGTACCTTCACAGATGTTACAGCCACACTTGCCTTTTCAGGCTCGGCACAAAAGAGCCAGAAAACTAGCTTTTGAACCTTTCTGGGACTTTTTTCTTTCTTTGCCGGGAGAAAACAATGTCCATTATTATCAAAAACAGTTTGAAAAGCTGAGTGGTGCTACAACTGCTCATTTCCATGGTTCATTCATTCATTTCAGATAAGCTTAAGCCCAGAAATCATTTCTAGATGTTTTCGACTGAGGTTTCCAAAGTCCAGAGTTGCAGTCATCACTTGCATTTATGGATGCAATGATAAATGGTGCTTATTGCTTAAGATTTTCCATACTGATTTTCCATACCTATTTCTTTGAATCCATTACAATCATACAGCAGTTTGCGATGCAGGACCATCTGAATGATCAAAGATCAGGGGCACGCAATTCTTATTTTCAACCTCATTCTTTGAATGGAGATTGCTCCTGTTTCCCTGAATCTTTTAATAATATCATGAAATGTAAGAGGATAAATCCCTAAAATCCTTGAATAACATTGATATATGCTTAATTACTTTCTTGCAAAGTGGTGAACCTTGACCACTCATTGCATGTCCACAACTGAGCTTTTTATGGATGCTCCTTTGATATCCAAGCATGATAGTATCACCTGTTCAACACGTGTTCACTGACTTTTTTTTTTTTTTTTTAACATTCCAACACTTTTTGAGCCTTACGCTACCCTGTCTCTCCTTTTTTGGAATATGCTGCAGGCATCAAATGTACAACGTGCATGTATTTCTGGAAAAAAAATAATAATAAAGATCATTAATACATTAAATATTTTGTCTTGTACTGTTTTCAATTTTATACAGGTTACGGATTATTTATGAATCACTGCTTTCTTATGCTTTTAATTTCCATTTAGACAAAACTGTCATGGTTCTGGGTCTGTAAGCTGCAAGTTAATACGTGAGGTTGCTGGTGCGTTGATTCAATTGTTTGCAGCAGGTGATCCCTGTTCTCGTTGCACGCCCCGCCCCGAGACTCTGGTATTTAAACTCTGCAGTTCCTGCAGTCTGTGCTCCAGTGTCTCTCGTTAAGCGCTCTAGGCGTAAGGTATTGAATGGTATGGACGGTATTTGCAGAACCAGTTGAAAAGAATTGTATTTGTTCTGCGTCCGATTAGTCACCTCATTTCCCTAGTCTAGTTCGGTGTGGGCGGTATCGCAGAACTGGAGGAAAAGAATTGTAAACGTTCTGCGCCCACTTGGCTTTCTTTATTTTTACTTTATTTTTTTGCATAGTTCGGTGTGGGCGGAATCGCAGAACTAAGGGAAAAGTATATTCGTTCTGCGTCCACTTAGTTTTCTTTTCGATATACGCTGGGGCTCCAACAAGAGAGGGGTATCATTTTTATCCGCGATCGCGTTTTGGGTTCACCAGGGACTCCCTCTGCCCTGATATTTCTGAGCTCCCGGGACACATCAAAGCCCAGCGTTTTTCTTTCGTTTGGCAGGTTGCAGCCCTGAGGGATTTAGTTTTATGTAAAGGGGTTTGCTCCTCTTCTACCTGAGCTGTTACTGGAATTCACTCTTCGTAATCTTCAGCGGCCTCCAGTGGTCTACAGCGTATTCCCTAGGGGTGTCCTGTATGTTTATTTTCCCGGAACAGTTCTGTTCGCAGCTCCTTAGGCTCAAGCTGGTTCTCCAATTTAGTCGGAAGTATATTTTTGTTACGGTCTTTTTTAAGAGCAAACCTATTCTAATATATTTATCGGAGAGTCGCCCTTGTTTAAGGGTTGTTTTTGGTTCTGTTTCTACTCCCTATTTTTGCAGTCCTTTTTAGCTCCCGCCGCTCGCGGTGCGGGAGCTATGGTATCGGGCTCCGTGCGTGCGTGCATCAACACATTTCGCTTTATCAACTATTTCAGTTACAGGCTCCTAATTTTTACTGGACATGCATCTCAAAGTCCTACAAATGACGTGCCTAAAGGTGACCTTGGCCTATATTTCAAGGTCACTGGCCTAAAAATACACCAAAAACCTCGACATTTTGCTTTATCTTAACATTTTCAGTTACAGGCTCCTAATTACCTTCTGCCGCCCAAGTGGCACGGGAGCTATGGTATCGGGCTCCATCCGTGCGTGCGTCCGTCAACAAAAACTTTGACATTTTGTTTATCATAATGGCGGGAGCTTCTGGGGCTGCCAGTGCCCTATTTTTGGACCGAGTGGTCAGGGTTTCCTTGGCTTTTAGACATCTCTCCCCCCCCCCCCCCATCTCTGTTGCAGTTGGTTCTCCAAAACCCTACAAACCCTCACAAAAACTTGTTTGAAAATGTGGTTGCAAATCTGTAAAAGAATGTGTTGAGCTCCACTGATGTACACTACCATTGAATATTGCCAGTCAATCAGTAAAATCTAATGTTTTTGAAAGACAGCATTACTTTTATTCACTAAGCTATTGTAGCATTGCATTTAACAAATAAAGATATTGATAATATTACAAATTACTATGATAAATATTTTTGCATCAGTACGCAGTTGTGCAAATTTAACTTGGGGCCAGAGAAATCACTTCCATCATATTAAGTGCTAAATAAAAATCTATCAGCTGCTATACCTTCTAGTACCCCCAAATGTATAACGTTCAAGCAAAGATGTGAGATAACTGTCTAAAGAGTGTAAACTGGGTCAAACGAGGACAGGAAAGGAAGTGGAAGGTTCAGATCTGCGAATGCGCAAGATGACAAGTTCATCACAGTCTGAGAAACAGATGCCTCACAGGTCCTAAGCTGGCAGCATCATTGAACAACCCTTGCCTTATACTGATCCAGTCTTAATGTTCTTTAGCCCAAATTAAAATTTTCATCTGGTTCCCCAGCATCAGAAGTGGTTTATTCTTTGAATCTTTTTTCTTTGTAACTGCTGCATAGAAGGTCCGCCTCCCAGTGTGGGCTCTTGTACTGCTGCTGTTAAAGGAACTTCTGGAGACCAGCGACTGGCATAAGGATTTTAGCTCAATGCTGGCATATTACAGGTCTTTTCAGATCAGAGCGATTGTTTGGCTTCAGGAGACTCGGAATATGCTGCAGGAGCTGTACAGAGTAATACTATGGTAATTTTTGGATATTTTCTGGACTCTAAAAAACACCAATTAAAAAGTCCCGAAGGACTTCAGAAGTTTTAGAGAAGGCTGCCATGGAGTTTTGCTGACATACTGTTTCACAGGATTAAGAAACTTCACCCACGTTTAAACTGGCATTGAGAGTAATGATGATGGTAGATTTTTCATTTTTCAGTGAACTATTCCTTGACTGTTTTTTTCAGGTCCTATTCAATGAAGGTGCCATCTGTGGACCTGCTACAAGGCGTCTTTTACCCAAACCAGAGACTTTTGTGCACAAAGGCCTTGCTCCCCGTTTTTTTTGTCCTGGATAAGCCCAATGTGCACTATTTTTTTCAAGACATCACTGGACACCTTCATTATTGCCTTTTTAAAATTAAAATTTAACTTTCTAAATTGTAGTGCAGCACATAGTGCTGCAACTGACAGAAAGACAGACATTTTAAGTTTTGGTGCAGTACTTACTTTGCCAAACAAATCTCAGTCAAGTAAAGTAACATTCTTTACATATTAATCAGTGTTTAATAATCATGTAAATATGTAAGGCCTACGTTAGACATGTTAGATAATTTTTCCCATAAATCTTTATTAAAAGATCAGGAACAAGAATGCAGCCCAACCCCCATTACAATTAAAAAATTAAATTATGACCTATCAAATGTTCAAGTAGGCTATTTTGTTTAGTTATAGCAGCCTTTCTCAGTGTCTTAACATCACTGAAAATGCAGTCAAAGAAAAAGCACAGAAATGGGAGAAAAAGTGGAGAGGAAGATGAGGCGAAGGTAAAACTGCCAAAAGTTGGACTATTTTTGTCTCATTGTGTGATGTGCAGCGCAAAGACTTTTTTGGGCCACATGCTACTGATTCTTTGTTTCCAGCTTGACCATTTTGCTAATGCAAGACAGTAGGCAACTGGATGTGAGTACTTAGCTAGCACCCAGTTTTTGTTTGAACATAGGACACTGATTTGGAGATTTTACATTCACAAGAAGGTATTTAATTATGGAAAAATGTGTGTTTTGCTGTGCTTTGAATTTGGGTGGGGTCAGAGAGCAGTTCTTCAAAAATTCTTCTTGTTAACTGTTGTCTAACTTATACTGGACAAAGAAAGTTAGGGATCACTCTGATTTTTAATATTGAAATATGATATGGAACATAATTTGAACTATCAAATATTTCAATTTCGAAAATTGGGGTGATCCCTAATTTTCTTTGTCCAGTATATGTGGGAACTGGGCAGGATGTTGGGCTTCATAGAAACTTAGTGAGGCATTTCCAAGTCAGATTTGTACAGCTGTTAATTGTTTGACTGGCATTAGACTGTTAGCTTGCTAAGAAGTGATCAAGCAAACTTATCTAGCTAGTTAATAAATTACCATATAAGGACTGTTATAGTAAAAAATAAAACAACATAATATGTAATTAAGTTACCTATAAATTGTTAAAAGTTTTATTAGTGGTTCAGTAACCTATTGTTAAGCTTCATAAGAAATGTTTGAAACATAAATAACGGTTAAGTCATTTTCAGAGACCTAATCAAAAGTAGTTGGATGGAAAAAAGAAAAACAAGTGTGTGACTATGGCATCTATCTATGAAAATTACAGAGGTATCTCCCAAAGCACCTTAGAAAACATCAAAGAAACAGTAATCTCTGTTGACAGAAAAGGCAATATTTGCATTCAAATTATTGCAAAATTGAATCCAGCTCACGTGCTGCATGCTGCTTTCATTGCATATGTCCCTGCCATCTCTCAGATTAAACCTACACCCTTGCTTGCATTTCTATTAGACGTATGTATCCTTTAATTGGTTTGCATCTGGCATCTTTTCCCCTCCCCATCTTTGTCTCTTTTAATGGTTATTTCCTAATGACTCTGTGACGTGTATTTAATCCCCCTGCTTTGAGTTGCTAGTTGTCAGACAGTAATGTGCTCTTTCTGCTTGGAACCTGTCAGTATTCCGAGTAGAAACTCCTCATCTCCATTAAGTATAACATAACCTTTAATGACAGCAATTCGCGGAAGCTTTCCTCTCTACTCAGTTTACTCAAACAAGCTTCCAAGCTTACTCAGGGTCCAGGATTGGGATCGTGTTCAAGTTAATCCAGCTCAAGTCAGTTCCTCTGTTCGGTTTATTAGGAACTAGCTCTCAAGCCTTATCAGGGTCCAGGATTGGGACCGCATTCTTGTTAACCCTTCAAAGTCTTTTTCTCAGTCGAGTTTGTTGGGAACTAGCTCCCAATCCTTCTGCAGTCATCAGGATTGGAGCCAAGTTCCCATCAAGTGACTTTATCATCCTGTACGACAGTTCAGCTCTGAAGTGTGCATTCCACCTGGCTGTATCCCAGAAGCCACTGGCCAGTGTAATAGCTTCACCAATTACATCTGTGCTGAACTGTGCTCTCTGCCCCTGGGGTTCCATCCCCACTTCTTCCTCTGATGTTCTGTCCCCAAACGTTACTGTACTGCTGTCAGTAAACCGACCTATTGGATTGTACTCTGCATCCGCACTTGATTCCCTGGTCTGAAGCATAACTGAAAATATTGGTTTGAAGTCATATATTTTTTTCAAAAACAAAAATTTCAAAATGATTCCAAACATTTGAATGCTAGCATACACGAATACACATTTACACATAGGCCTATGTTCACATAGCACACAGGTATCCCAGTAAACTGTACACAAACTTATACTGCCAATCAAACATTTTAGAACATCAATAATTTTCCCTCAGACAAAGACGGAAAAACGAAACTTAAATGCTTTTAGTCTTTCAAAGAAACCATCGAAACCTTAGGTTGCTCAGAGCATGCTTTTTTAGTTGTAGCTATAACTATCGCTTTTTTTTTTTTTTCGTTTTTTTCCACTTGATTTTTTTTTTCTTTTCTGTCCAGCTCACGGCAATCTAGCTTGATTTTACATCATTTGTTTGAAAACGGAGATAATTAGTTGACTTGTTTATTTTGCAGGTTTTAAAAAAAATTAACTCCAAAATTCTTTTGATATCTCACTATTTACATCTTGCCTTGTGCCATTTAGAGTCATTTATTTATACGAGTTGCAACTGCATATATTTCATTGAATCGCTGAACAAAAACATGAGAAATTCCGATTTTAGACATGCTGCGGGCGAGCGAAATGGATACGGTCTGGCCTGGACGCTACTTCGCACAGGCATTTAAATTGACGCGAATTATATGAGTCGAGAAAGTGCCTAGCGTTCACCAATGATTAGAGGGCGCCGCTGCCTTTGTGCTTTTTTTTTTGGGTCATTGCGCTAGAAAAAGATTGAATATTAATGTGTAGGCCTATATCATTAGTATTTTTTGTAAACTGTTGCGCCATATTTTGGTTACTAACCTGTGCCGCTGCAATTGCACCATCTGCAACTGATAACACTCGTCGGCCCTCTACAACCTTGTACATGTCATGAGTTTGCATGTCGGGAGTAGAAGACGGCCCTACCTGGCCGTCTTTAATAGGTTGAGCGGCTCCCGATTAGTTGGAAAGAGAGTATATATTTTTAAAAAATAAGTTTGAAAGTCTGTGGAAGTCATTTTTGACATCTTACAATATTAGCGAATTTTCAGCAAACTTAAAATTTGTCATATTGCATGTGTGATGGGTTAACAAAACATAGGTGAACACAATTTAGTTAATTGTGTGTAGTGTTCTAAAATTTTTGACTTGTATTGTATATACCGTAAAATGAAGGATACCGAAATTTAGCAGATTCTTTAACAATCTAAAGTGATGTCAGTTCTTTAATAAACTGCAAAATGTAAAATATATTTTTTTTCCTTTTTTTGACTTGTATATGGCTTTGTCATATGGTGTTCATAATAAAATCTTTTTATTAACATCTTTAATTTTCGAAAAAAAAATTGAGATAAAAAATAACGCTTTCTTAGTGGAAGTCTTGTGATCCTTGATTTTTCTGCAACAAATAACTCAGTTCAATTAATAATTTTTCTTTGGCCTACACTGGTGGAAGGAGTCTGAAGTTCCAGCTATTGTGGAGGTAATTCATCATACTTTTCCCGCTGAATTTTTTTATGGGCTCTTTTGCTCACCTTAGATTCATTTAATAATTTTACAACTCATAACCTTTACGGAAAATAACTATCATTAGTTCTGCATTTAGTATCATTGAAGGAAAGGAATCACTTCAACTGCATATTTAGAAATTCACATTTGAGAAATTCAGATATTTGCCCTCTGAGTTTTTATTAGAAATAAACAATTTTTTAAGAAATACATTTAAAGCTTCAAGCATTGTGATACATATGTTTACCTAAGTTCCATAGCATTGAGCCATCAAATTTAACTGATCATGTTCAATCTTGGTGAAACAACTGCGTCTTAAGTTCAATAGGATTTCACCATGTTCATAATTTATGCAACATCATAAATTTTTTTCTGAAGCTTTTGTCAACAAAAATTATTAAAGATTTTACCTTGTCATCAGTGGACAGTAGTCATTAGTTTAAATGCCTTGGTGTGGTTAGAGGAAGCATGCGAGCAAGCAGGCAGCTGCAGGAATGTAGGGTCTGTATCTTGCTTTGCCACACCATCAATAGCCACCTTACAGGGGGCTGTGCCAAAATGTGATCCAGGGTAAAAGTACGTTTCATTGGTTGCAACACAGCACTGATGTGAAAATACCATGTCACGCAAGAATGCATGCGTCTGGTCTAATGTGATAAGGGGTGGAGTGCATGTTGGCACAGGACTTGGCACGAGGCCAGGCTGGAATCCTATAGCAACGCTTGAGCACTTACAAATATATTGAAGAATCCTGAGATAACGTGCACTTTCCTAAATAAGACTTCTCTTTCTTACAAGGCTGGTTTGCGGAAATGCAAAATCATAATATCAATATGCCAAAATTGTCTTTTTGTCATAACTGTTGATTTGGCATTTTTGGGATGACCATTCACATTCCAAGCTAAATAAATACTCACACTGAGACCTTTATTGGGAGCACGAGTACAACTTATGCATGCAATTATCCAATCAGAAAATGTGGTAGTAGTGCAATTAATAAAATTGCACAGGGCTGTAGCTTCATTCAAACCTTCACATCAAACAGCAGGATGGGGGGGGGGAAAGAGTGTGACCTTAGTGACTGACTGTGACACTGTTGATGGTGCCAGACAGGCTGCTTTCAGTATTTCTGTAAGTGCTGATCCTTTCGGATTTTCACACCCAGCAGTTTCTGAAGTTTGTACAAAAAGGTGAAAAAAAGCTAAAACTAAAACTAGCAAGCAGCACTGCAGGCAGAAATGCCTGGTCGATTACATTAGGGAGAGATCCGAGACTGGCGGGACAAGTGTTTCTGCCACCACAAGTGGATAATGAGGTTTGAGTTTGGCATCAATAAACATGGGATCAACCAGCCTTCTGTCAATGGGTCAGGCTGCTGGGGGAGGAGTAGTGGCAGGCCCACCTACAGACTGTAACAGGCACATTCCTGGGGCAGTGGTTCTAAAACTCTGTACTAGGGGACCCATGTGTAAGCTGGTTTTCAATCCAACAGCAATTGCTATTCCAAAACATTAACTCGCCATTAGTTTTAATCAATTAGGTCCATTTGATATTTAGTTGGATTATGTACCTTTTAAATTCACATTGTGCCACACATACTGTAGCTTTGCAATGCCACAAAGAATCCCAATATTATACTGTTCAGATTGCACAGAGGGCAATCCACGACATATCAACTGCTTGGAGCACAAAAAGGTTAAGTGAATTTTTAAAAAAAAGCAATGTAAAAATTTCAAACAATGTGCAAAATATGATTTGCATCTTACAAGTTACAGCAAAAAATGCACTGAACACTTTTGTGCACCAAGCAGTCAACATACAGGAAAAAAAAAGAAAGGAATGAGGTTAACTGGCAAACCTAACAGGTATCTACGTTTACTTCCATATTGACAACGTCATAATTTAAATTTCCTTCCATATAATTCAACAAACTGCAGATGTGCCCACTAATTTGCTCTGTCAGTTAAATCTTCATTATTTTCCAGATGGTTGGGTTTGGTGACCAAGGCCTGTCCACACATAAATGAGTATTTTTGAAGACACAGCATTTTCTTTGCATTTCAGCTTTTCGTCTACAAGCAAACTGCGAGCATGGTCACTGAACCTACTGGAAAATGCCTTCCAGGTTGAAGATTTCTAGAGACCCCATTTTCACTTTTAAAGTTTGGACAAAGACAACTTAGTTTTTTGTCTGTGACAGAGTGTGATATCAATGAGTTTTTACCCCACAGCCCTTATGGCCTGATGGGGTATTGTTATACCCTGTGGTGTCTGGGCGGGCAGCTGGGCTCCTTAATTTGTGCGGGCCATATGCAGGTTCCTTCTGAGAGTTAGATGTGCAAGTTAAGGATCATTAGTGGATTTGACCTTTGACCATGGCACAATGACCTTGACCTTGAAAATTTAGTCTGGGCCATATTACCAGAAGTATTAACCACAGCAGCTTCAAATTAGATGGTTCCTTGTGAGGGTAGGTGTGCAATGTAAAGGTCATTAGTGGATTTGACCTTGGCACAGTGACGAATTGTTATGCAGGTGTGCTTCTGCTTGGTTGGATGGAAAACCTACAGCCCCTCAGCCCTTTAACGGACCAGTTTGACACTCTTGGTAGAAAGAATATTTCTACTGCACACTTAAGGCATCTCAAAACAATCGATCATTGTTTGAATATCACAGCCAGATTGTTTGGCTGACCAGGTGCATCCCATAACGGCCACAAGTTCCTCATCTTAAAATGGCAACTTCCAGAATGCTGTTCCACCTCGTCGCAAACCAGAAATTGTCTCAAACTGGTCTCATGAACATGACAGATCTCAATCCATTAGAACACCTTTGCAGGAATTGTGATGCAATCATTTTGACATTGACCATAATCTGAAAGGAATGATCCCAACATCTTGAGGAATCCTTTTGACAAAGAACTGAATCCGCTCTGAGTGTTCAGAGGCCTGAGCCGCTATAGGTGAGGTATTCCTGACCAAATGATCCGTGAGCATATTATGACATCATTAACAGTCATAGTAGACATGAGTCATACCGGGTGGCCTGCTCACGAGAATAATAAGCTATATCATAAGTTTGACAGTGGAGCTTAAGAAAACAGTGCACTATGTGATAAGCCAGAGGATTTTAAAATGTTCTTGATAAAACTTCAGTCAGCAGTTGCCTTCATGGACTGCACACTGCAGCTCAACCCCAGCTCTGAGAAGGTTTTGCACATTACGAAAAATGCAAATAAAATTAGAAAAGAGAGATTTCACAGCCCTGCATCATCTTTGCTGAAAAAAGTCCAATACTTGTTTCTTAATAATTTTGGGGTGCTGATTCAAAAAATAGTGTGTTTTGTTCTGGCACGTCAGTTTTCTCAATGTATAATGTGCATTTCATAGCATTGCCACTTTCGACAACCACTCGTAAGGTTAGGAAATCTTGTATGATCCCTTAATCACCAGAAAAACTGCCACACTGACATGATTTTCATCCTCCTCTGAGCTAGGTGAGAACTGTGTTTAATTATCAGCTGATTGTCACATGTATGAATGATTCTAAAACACTATTTTATGCCTAATCCTGATTTCAGGTTCAGTAATACGGCCACCGACCGAGAAAAAATGCAAACATGATGTTTTCAGCTAAGTAATTCAGCTGACCCAAACAGCATTTGTTGCTGTTATGATCAGTGCATAAAAGCCGATATACATGATGTAATAAAGATAATCCTCATTCTTATTTTGTGAGAAAAACTGTACGTAACAGAAACTTTTTACTTTTTTTTTTTTTTTTTTTTTAAATCTTGGCATCCTCAAATTAGGTAATATGAGGCCTTTTGGGAAATTAGCAGAAATTTTTTTCAACATGCAGGGAGGTGTTTTCAAAGTCTGTTCACCCTAAACTATATTGCACACAAAACAACAGTTCATTATTTGAGGCCATCAAGTCACTTTTCGTGAAAAAATCTTGAAAAACAAATTTGCCTCTTTTCTACCAGACAGTGTAAAGGAACCATACATATGGAACCCTTCCCATTTTATATGGCTTGTAGTTGTCTTTTCAGTATGTACACTGTAAAAGAAGTGTGACATTTTCATCTTCGCCAATTCTTAACAAAACCTGGAGGTTATCTGACAATTTAAGTCTCCGTCTTCGGGTAAAATGGCAGTGATTAGTCTTCCTTATATTACCAATCCGTTTTGATGAAGGTTCACTCCATGGAAACCGTAAAATACTTGGAAATCCCAATTTTCATCCAAAATGCTTCTTCAACTTGAGAATTCATTTGTTTCATGAAAATACGCACATTCCCAATCTGACGACTGCAAAAGACTCCAAAAAAAGTTGGTACAAGGGCAATTTGAAACAGGTGATGGTAAAGAGGTGAGCTAGTCATGCTATTCTACGAAAGGAGCCTAAAAAAAGACTTCATCTCTCAAGAGCAAAAATGGTTGACACTCACCAATGTGCGAACAGATACGTTAACCTATAATCCACTTTGAAAGCAATGTTCCCATAAGACAAATTGGTGGAATTTTGAGTATTTTTTTCCCCTGCTACAGTGTAATGGAAGCAATCCGAATGAATCTTGATACATAAAGGGCAAGGCTGAAAACCGTGCATGTGTAATCTAAAATCCTTCAAACATCAGTTAAGAGTCATTCGAATGTAATGGAAATCAGGACATGGGGGCTCCAAAAAACTCAGCTAAACCTTATTCAAGCAAAACTATTTTCCACTGCTTCCACAGATGCAAGTTTTGCTAAGCAAAGTCAAAGCCATACATCAATTCTTTCCAAAAGCACCACTGACTTCTCAGGGCTCGTTGTCATCTGAGATGGAGAGTAGAACAAATGGACGTGTGTTTTGAGGTCCAATGAAGTCAACATTTCAAGGGGCTTTTGACAAAGAAACCAAACAAAAAACAGTTGCCATGTTCTCCAGACCAAAGACAAGGACAATTTAAGCTGTTATCAGTGTCAGGTCCAGCATCTGTCATGGTGTGGGGTGTATCAGTGCACATGGCATGGGTGACTTGCACATTTTACAAGAACAGATTAAAAGTGTATAGCTGGTGCCCCGGTGGCTCATCGGTCTAAGTGCGTGCCCCATGAAGGCTGTGTCCTTCCCGCAGCGACCTGGGTTCGAATCCGGCTTGGGTCATTTGCTGCATGTCTTCCCCCATTCTTCTCCCCGACTTTCCTGTCTCTCTGCACTGTATGACTGTCAAATAAAGGAAAAATTCCCAAAAAATAATCTTTAAAAAAAAAAAAGTGTATAGCTGCGTGAACAAAGAGTAGTAGTGCAAGACTGGCCAGTCTGCCATCATGGTCTGTCTCTTATTGCAAATGTATGGCGTATTATGAAGAAAAATACAGAGCAGTGAAGGCCCCTTATATTTGCGCAGCTGAAAACCTGAATAATGAAGGAATGGGGCAAAACTCCTCTTGCTGGACGGGACCAGCTGATATCACAAAATGGGATGCCCAAATGCCTGATGAGCAGGACGAACAGACATGATGTTACACTGAGGCAGACTTTTAACTGTATCAACTTGTTTTGGACTCCACAGTAGTCATTACATTGTATATTTTCAATAAGCAATTACTTTCAAGTTAGAACATCAAATAGTGTGTTTTTGTACAGTTTTCAATAAAGCAATTGAAGAATGGGCTTTTCAAATCAGTCCATTTTAATTTTATTTGGATTTTCCATAATGGGCAAGCTTCTTTAAGAATTTAGGTAGTAAAATTTTGCACCAGGATTGAATGCCGGCTCTAAGAATGGCCAATTTTAGTCACTTCAATATATTGTGTCTACAGTAATTATTTTTAGGTTAAAATTAACTGAAAAATTTGTGTAACATTAAGCCCCTGCAATAAAGCATTCAGTCCATTTTTATTTGTATCATTTATTTCATCCACATGTCAAACAAAAGGACTGACGGCACCATAACCAAATACCAGGGGTCTTTGTACCCATTAACCTTAACTCATTCCCTATGGTAAGCCGCTGCCAACGGCGCGGCGAATTCTACCATTCCCTACGGTAAGCCGGTGCCAGCAGCTTGGATGACCATTCGCAGTCCGATGAAAACACGAAATCATTTGATATTCGCGGTCATGGGCCACCTGTACTTCAAAACTTTATATTGTGTAATTTTCGGGAAAAGTATTCCGTACAAACACAACAATTTTATATAAAAGTATTCCATAGGGAATGAGTTAAAGTCAGCGAGTTCATCAACAAAAAGATAACACAACCAAAACAGAAAAGGAGAAGAAAAATGTTATAAAAGTCAGCCAAAAACAAGACAACCCAAAAACAAGCATGATTCAAAGAGAGTGCACAACCCAACAAATCCCATGGTTTCATCCCACACAGGCCCATTTGTGCAAGGGGCCAGATTACACAGGAGCTAAAACCATGTGCAAGCTGTGACTGCTGAAATTCAGCTACTTCAGCAGGCAGGGAAAGGCTATCACGAGAAACCAGGTTTGTCCAAAAAAATCAGTACAACAGAAGAAAATCAACTAGGACCAGGTAAAAATACATGGTGCATGAGAGATGAGCGCAACTTTTTCTTTCACGCTCTGAGAACCTTCACTGAGAATCCACACTACACTCTTGCATACATACACGCACAAACACACCCGAGCCCAAGCTCACGATCAGCACAAATAAGAGTGTGACTGCACTGGAATGGACGAGGGCAGTGGTGCAGATAAAGGGTAGATAGGAGGAGAGAATGAAAGAGGGAGAAGAACGGAAACCGAGCGTCAGAACAGGTGCAGCACTGACACACTGGGAGAGGGGACTGACTGGTCCATACTGATGCAATAATAGCAGAAATGTGGAGGATAAGAGATTGCTCATGAATATTTACTGATTTACTATCAACTGCGACTTTAATTCTTAAAAGGGTGATATTTGCAGTTACTCTAAGAGGCATATTATCGGAGTACAGAGAAAAGAGAAATCAGACCTTGAACTTGGTTTGCTTGTGTCAGTAACTACGTCAGGTTAATCCAGAGGCGTCAATAGACGACCTTGCCATTGGCCATTTCTGAATGGGAAAAGGGTCAGTTGTAACCAGGGGCATTCCTAATTTTGGTTGTATTCAAATTACCCGCATATATTCAGATTTTTTCCCCCCCCCCAATAACCCCATCCCAGCTCAATACAGAGGCTCAATCATGTCTCCACAACAACTTCCACAATACATGTACTTAAAAAGACAGAGTAAAAAGGTACATACATTAAAAACCAAAGTCCTGGGTGGCTACAAATCTTGATACGAGCATATTTCAGCCAGTACTGGTCTGTAACTGGTACCAACTGAAGTGATTCACACTGTGCATTCAGCCATGTAGCACACAATCTGGTACCATACTCAGTATGCAATGTCAAAATAAGCATGCAAGAGCTGAAAAAAGAAATTAACCTTTCAGGCATCCTAGGATGTTAAACTGCACATTTTGAAAGCACCTTCAATTTTGCATTCGTAATTTTTTGCAGAATGAATAAATAACATGATCCCACCTTGCACTAGGCCCTTGTTCCCCAAATTACAGTCCTTGTGGGATATTTTTTCACTGAAGAAAGTACACCCTTCAGGACTGTTTAAAGAATTGCTTATGCTCTCGAGGATTTTCTTCAAGCTGAATGCACAGTCTCAATAGCAATTCAACCACTGTCATCACAATATCAGTTACCCACAAAAGGTTCACATTTAACCTGAATTGATAATTCAAGAGCACAAGATTGGCCAATATGAATGACCCATTAATTTTTATCCCCCGCCATGAAGTAGGACTGGGGGATATTAAATTGGGGTCCGTCCATCCGTCTCTGCATCCATCCGTCTGTCCGGGCCACAATGGGGACAAGATTTCTCTGAAACTATTATACCAAGATGCGTGAAATTTTGTACGCTTAATAAGCTACTCATGATCTACGTTGAGTTCTAAAATGGATGTTGAAGCATTTTTTTAAATGTAGTTTTGGCAATCGATCTTTGTGGGGGACAGTGATGACACCGTTGTCTTGTTTTTATTGGAATCTTGTACAAACATAAGAGACTGAGCACCAGGACCCCGGCAGAAGACCGCAGCTGCAGAAGCAGTGCTTCATGGGTTAATGACAGAACAAAACAGCCCAAGTCACTCCAGCTAGGAGCAGAACGCCCCCAGGTCTCCAGATTGGAGAAGTTTCATTCCTGTTCTTTCTCCGTTTGGGAAGGGGGTAATGCCCATAATATTAGCATTCCATTTACAAAGGAGTGAATGAAATGGCCATCTGATAACCTGACTCAATTACTGACGCACAGAATTAGAGGGTATGAGAGAGAATGAGTGAGAAAAAGGGAAATAGTGAAGAGGGTAATCAAAGGGGAGAGAGAGAGACAAAGGAGAGGAGTTCAAGACTCTCCCATGCATGTAAGACAGTAAAACTTGCGGGTTAATCCCTAGTGCGCATTTCAGTGTGTGCTGACAATGTGCGTTTCCAGACAGATACAGTGTTTGAGGTTCAGGGAGTTTCATGTTTATTTATTTATATTGATGCTAGTCTGTGTTGAAGGGAATGGCTGACCCTTATCAATATGTAAAATCATCATATTCACAGTATGTAGATGTCTATTGTAAATTAATTTGTTTGAGAGTGTGCGCAAGATCTGTAGGGGGTGTTCATGGCTGTTTCCTATGGGGATAATGGCAGGTCAGAGGTGAGGGGTCACTGTCTGTCATCACTGAAGTGAGGTCAGATTCGGGGTAGATGCTCCTCAATGAATGCTTTCACTGCAGAAATTTCCTGCAAGAAACATACAGAGTGGGCATTAATATTTATTTAAAGATGATTTTCAAAAATTTGTGAACTGCATGACACAGAAAAACAAAACACACACCTCCGGACAGGAACTATGCAAGAGACCAGGGTAGGTGCGGAAGGTGATTTTCTCGGGGGGATGGAAAGACCTCAGCTTGCTTGCAGAGAGGGACGCAAACTGTACAGGGATCATTGGGTCCATCTCCCCATGACACAGCATGATGGGCGTCTCCTTTTTGCCACTCTGACTTTCCCCCTAGTGGTCACACAAAGAATATTCCACCATACTTCAAGACTGATGCGTGGCATTAAATTCCTTTTAAAACTCAAAAACATTTGGATACATTCATTGATTCAATCTCTGACCATTCTTGCCAAAAGCTGTTAGATAGCTGAAAACCGATGCTCAACCTACTGATATGAGGCGAATGTGAAGGCAATAAGTGTCCACGCCTTATTTTTAGTGCACAGAGGCGAGTCTAGGAGCAATAAATTATGTCTGCTACTGCTGCAGTAGAACTAAAATAGCTTTTCTGGTGTAAAACGGCCACCCAATGGCAGCGGTTGTATAGACCCAATACAGAGCAGGTAATGACTGGGAATATGGGACAGACTGTAACAGTTTAGGAGCTGGGACTGTAGCCCAAGGGACTCAGACCAATCCCATTGGGTGAAAACTGTCATTGTGCTCAAGAACTGATGAATCGAACATACTACATTAAAAAGCAATAATTTATAATCGATTCACTGCCTGTCATCTTGTCCCCTCTGAGGAATAGTGGCCATCCCCTAAATGAAAATGAGCTCTGCGCTGACTGGAAGTGAATAGAGCAGCTGTGAAAAATGTAATCGTCGGTGCTACAAAAGAAAGAGGGGTGGAGAGGTTTAGCAAGGCTGTGGGAGGGAGCACAGCACACAAACAGGGCTGCTATGTGTTAAAGGGACATTACCATCCAATACAATTTGTTGCTTAAATCATTCCCAGATAACAATACATTCAACTTCTAACCTTTTCCGGGTGATTCAACCGCTATGAAATTCAAATATCGAACAAAGGGTGCAAGCAAACAGGCTATTCTCCCTAGAATGGGGTGCGCCATTTTATTAGAGCAGTCTCATTTTCGGCCCTTGGCAATGAGGTTACGCCGGCTGCTCTGCATACACCCAACATACAGCATACACACAAAACAATTGCCGTCTTTCCACCACAATTTTTATGAAATGAGCTATTTAGCCAGCGTGCACGAGTATCCATGACCATTGTGTAACATTAGTTTGTTATCTAGCTGGCTAGTCAGTGTTGACTGCGAATTTAAGAGCCATGGCAAGTTCAACCGTGAAAGTCTGTGACTCATTACAGAGCATCAGAGTGATGTAGCTCAGTACAAACATAGAGCTTGCAACCAACGCAAAATTTCTTCAACACCCTTCATAACTTTCATATGACACGCTTACTCGTAAGATCCTCCACATCATGCATATCCCGGGGGTTAGCTACTGTACCGCACAGTGAGTTTGTGTAATTTGAAATGTATGTTTGTATGTCAGTCATGCAGACATAGTCGAGGTCTAGGTACGGAAAATCTAACTTACCCGCTTTCTTTCGAGGCAGGTGATTCACATTAATAGCCAGATATCACACAAAAGACGCGTAATGTTAAAGTATTATCATCACAATGCATAATGCATGAATGCAATACAATGATGAAAATGACAGCCAAAATAAAGGCAGAGAGCCGGGATGATGTCACAATTTACAGCGCCCCTAGCTGTATTTCCTCAAAAATACTGTCTGCTAAAAGTGTCATGGCGCGTTCCATTAACTTATCAAAAACATCTAAACAATTTGAAAGGATGACCTCACATGAAAAATTTCCTACACGATTGATTTTGTATATTTATGAAGCTATTGAGTGTGACTTGCTGTACCATGATAATGTCCCTTTAACTATGTGGAGCCAGTCTATTCGTGATGCAAAATAACAGCAAGAATTTCAAACTGTGCCTCAAACACTGGATGGGACGAGAGAAGTCTATTGGCTGAACTCGGTGGGTCTTCAAAATCAACCTTCTCAGGACTGAGAGATACAGCGATGACGACTGCATAGGCAAAATAAACTGCAAAAAAATGTTTTCCATAAACTGTTTTTTTTTAGGCTTCTAGGTAAATAAGTAGTCTGATGCAATTTCAAACAATAAATCACTGAATGAGAGGAAAAGATAACAAATATAAAAAATGTAACAATTGAGGACATATTCCTAAATGTTTAATAGGTAAATTTGTATGTGCACACACATACGCATAAGTTAACCCCCACACACACACACACACACACACACACACACACACACACACAATTGTTCCCCACAGACAGGAAATAGAACTCGTACCACAGGAAAACTCTCAGCAAGTGGCAACCAGGAACTAAGAGCGACCACACCCGCCAGCTGCTGTGGACAGGTGAGGGCAGTGTAGAGGGAGAGAGCGCCACCCTGTTAGAATGAGATTCTGAATCAGACAGTGGCATACCATGGGAGCAATGAAAGGCCTGCTGAAACTTCACCATCCAATGCATGATAACACTAAACCCGTTTCTATTTATGTTTGCCAGATAAATGAACAGTTTATTTCAAAAAAATAAATAAGACCAATACACAGCCCATAATTATTAAAAAAATGATTATGACAGATTATCTATAAGCTTCATTTACTCATAATACATATATACTGTATACATATATATGCAAGGATATAGTATATATATATATCATATATGTAAGGATATAGTAAGGATGGAAATAATCTGAAAAAAAAAAAAAACCAGCTTAAATCAACTCAAAATATGTCCATCATCAGGCATGTTGTCAGTAAAAACAAGTATCTGTCAAATCTTTAGAAGTATAAGGCTGTACTAAATGATATCCCATGTTGGGTATGTAGTATGGAAAGTACTTAGGAACGTAATAGCATAATAAAATAACAGATGTAATGTATAAAATACTCTTGGGCTCAACAGAATCAAATTGCATTAAGATTCAATTAACTTGAAAGCTAGAAGTATTCACTTTCCATTTTCAAATATTTATTGAGAAAATTAAAACTAAATAAATGGATATTATTTTTGATACCTGCAATATTGCTCAGTGTTCCCCTTAGTAATAGAAATCCATCTGGAAGCAATACTGTAGTGTAATCAATGTTTAAGACAGATTCTGCAAGTCCATTTCATCAGTGCATGCCACTGCTTTTAACTGCTTGCCCGTCTGCCAACGCATCGTACTCCACTGTTGTGACACCACATAGTAACAGGAGACATTATAATTACCCTATGTTGGAAAGAATTCACTAAGAACTCCACAAATACAGGACTGTTAAAAGTATTTGCCCCCATACCAATTTCTTCTATTTTTCCCTTATTTGTCATATTTAAATGTTTCCGGTCATCCAATTAATTTTAGTACAAGACAAAGACAGCATGAGTAAACCCAAAACACAGCTTTTAAATGATCACTTTCATTATTGAAGGTACAGCGTAATTCAAAACCCATATCACCCAAGTGAAAAAATAATTGCCTCTCTTAATCTAATAACTGGTTGTGCCACCCATGGCAGCAACTACTGCCGTAAAACATTTGTGATAACTGGCAAAGAGTCTTTTACATTACTGTGGAGGAATTCTGGCCCACTCTTCCTTAAAGAATTTTTCAAACTCAGCCACACTGGAGGGTTTCTGAGCATGAACTGCAATTAAAGAAAATTGCAGCCTGTACTGTATCCACGCTGAAATCTCTATGTTTTGCCCCTAATTTGCATATTATTTGGCCAGTACTGTCTCCATGGCAACCAAAATCGATATGTGTCATAAGTGAAGTACAACACATATCCATACCAAATAGGAAAGAAATCGGTCAAAAATTACAGCCTGTAGAGCGTCCACAAGAAAGTGTCTTTGGACGCGGCGGCGTGGGCGGCGAAGACGACACACGAGAATCCATAGTAGCCACCCAACTTCGTCTGGGGGCTACAATTAAAGATTTTCTAGCAAAATTTAGCCTGAGTTTATCGATATAGGCACAGTTGGACAATGGTCACCAGTAACCTCTCCAAACCCAAAACATGCCTTTAATCCATGATAACATTTAAAATTTTGTCCATTTTTCTTCCGAGTCCCACGAGCCAGTGCACACACTCATCAAAGGAACTGCTGATTTAACGATCAGTACATTCACTCTGCTATGAAAAGCTAGCAGTTCCCACATCCAAGCTCGCAAACTAATATAAACACTTACTCACCTTATAAGGAACAAGAATAACTCCTAACAGTAATATCTGCAATATATCTTATTTTAACAAAACAGACATTCCATTGACAGGAAAAAGCAGGCAATATGCGACCCTAGATTGAACAGAATGTTGCAACGATGTAGCATGGGGTCTACCAGAGTGCTCGAGCTGTTGGCATTTTAAACAAGCCAAAACCTTGGATTTAGTTGAATACGGTATAAATTCTAAAACAAAAAGCCACATTGAGCTAAATGCCACCACATGCAGTATTATTATTAGTATTACCCTCCAGTCCTGTTTCATTCGGAATAATTCCCATTGACTAAGTCCGTATCTCATTTAAATCCCGTAAATGTAAGTGAGCACTTCAGGCCGGTTCTGGCCGTCTTATTTTTCGGTGCAATCACTTCATTTTCAATAGCACCACATTGAGAGAATACAACCTAACGAGGTGTTACGCGAAGGTTTAAACACATTACTGATGGTCTAATCAATGTCTTTCAGTTACTGTGGAAAGTTTATACTCTCTGGAATTGGATAAGAAATGTGTCAATCAATAGATCATTACTGGGGAAGTTTCACATGGGCGTGAACTATAACCGTGCATTACACGGATGAGCCTAAGTACGCAATTGAGTGACTAGTTATCAATGAGAGTACTTAGGAGGATATAAGGGAGCGCTGAATTTGTCAATGGAGGAATCTACATGTAAATCCACGGTAGGGAATTATGCGTTTTTGATATGTGATGACTATAATTGATAGTAGAATAACATAGTATCAATACCATGTCAAATCTTTGCTTCAGAAAACTAATTTTTCCTAACTACTTAATTGGGATACCATTGGCTCACTATAGCTGAAATGGCTGCTACGATGGACAATGATTTTTACTGTCACAAGGGATCTTTTTTTGAACTGCTGGATAGATACTGTGGGCAAGTATACTGAGCAGTTTGCACATCAGGTTTAGCTGAGAAGTTTAGTTCATACAACTCCTGGGAAACGGGGATGGGATTTAACTCGTCCATACTCTAAACTGTGTTTGAGCTCGGCTTGCTTGTGAATATTCAATAGCTGAACCGGTGTGCCACCTAGTGACAGAATAGTGTAACTGCGTGCATATATAGAGCAGCTCCATGTCTGCTGGTGTCCACATCTGCGCAGAGGGGTTAAGAGAGTTTACAGAGTTTTAATATGGGACATAATGTTTCTACAAATATTTGAAAATATTTTTGTGAATCTTTTGTTGAAACCATTTGCATATACATGTAAAATTGCATGTAACTATTGGGACTTCCACTGTCTTACCATGCCACCCTGCCAAGACCCCTTGCCACCCGATGTAAATTTTTCTAGATCCGGCTCTAGTTAATTTGAACGAGTTTGAAGAAAGGTCATATTAAAAAAATTTGCTGGTTAGCATCCTCACGTGCCAATTTTTTTTATATTTTTATTTTGAAAAACTTAAAATCACATCAAAAACTTTGAAAATGCTCAGAATCCCCATTCATGCAGCAGATGAACTGATTGACTTTCAATCACTGCACCATTAAATAGGCAGATTTGAATCTTAATGTTAAGACATACACTTGAGAGTTGGATTGATGCGCTATTTGGATTTGAAACTGTTAATATAATACAATAAAAAAATAACTCTGCCCCCCCTCTGGCTCCTGAAAATAAAAATTAAAGGGTGCTGACCAACCAATTCTTATATATGGCTCAATCAAGCAATAAAAGGTGAGGTTACTGCAGGCCTTTCAAACCTCAGACAGGGCACAATTGGAAGCAGAAGCGAATTGGAGTCTGCATTTCTGAGCTACCATCAGCCTTAGCTTATTTCAGTGGAAACCTCATCAACAAAACTTGGCGACGTCACAAGAAAGCTAGAGTTTGCTTTCTTGTAGGCTGGCAAAGTCAATGAAATGTGCGCCACGAACAATGTTTCATAAAATGGTCTGCATAAATAATTTTATTTTAGCTCATCTGATGGGCTTTTTAAATCAGGTGCACTCAAGCCATCCATTTTTATTCAAAATGCAGTAAAGGTAAAAACTGTTAATTGAAGAGATTAAGAGCAGTGAAGGCCAGACGCCAGTGCAGCGCTAACACAGCTCTGCTGGTGCTTGCCAACGCCAACACCACCAATAACAACATTGCACCACCATGTACTCGTCTTGCCATCCAATTTCCCTCAAAAATAGCAAGTGAATGAAAGTCTCATAGAAACTGAACAAAAATCAACTATAACTAAAATTAAACAATGTTAGAGCCCCCCCTCACTTACCTGAGAAAATCCACCCAGTATCACCCGATTGGGCGGGATGCCGTTTCTTATCTCGTGCTCGATGTGGACTTGAACTGCAAAAGAGAAAGGAGGATGAGAGCTCACCATCAGCAGGATGGAGGGAAGGGCACAGGGCAGACTGAGAATGTGCAGCTTACTCCTCTTTGCAGCCTCTTTGATTCCATGCTCATCCTGAGGACTTTCAGGACTCAATCCGATCAGGTCAAACCTGCAGAGTTTGCATATGCACACAAACAAATAAATGCACACATGCACACACATATTCATGCACACCCCACTAAGTATGTTTTGTGTGCCAAGATTCAGCCAGCTGCAAATGACTGAATCTTGGCACACTGCTAGCTGTAAATAACAAGTACAAGGTTTAGAGCCCCTGATACTGAACTGCATTTGGGCCACATTCTGAGAAAGTTTTGGGCTATTTTCAGCCAAGAAATTAAATGTGTTTTTAAAACTCAATTATGAGCTTACAAACTATTTGCACGTTGGCAATTATACACATAAAAGGGTCATTCCATCCCAAATCAACCAGCGTGTGAGAAGTGCCCCAGGTCACTGTCTCAGGAAATTCTGAAAAAATTCACAGTTGAAGCTCTACCCAAGGAATGAATGTTTGCAACATTTCAGGTCTGTAAGTGCAGTAGTTGCTGAGATATGGCCATTTATATTTTAAGGCATTTTTTTTTCCCCAATTTTTGCAAAATGCATTTTTGACCATATTTGAATGCTTATTTACAGCAAAGTAATGATGCTGCAGCGTTGTAATCTTGCATGTAGAGCTCATTTTTCCTGAATTTTTCATTTTTGACTTTGTAAAAGGTGTATCTTCAGTCCCTGGTCATCCACCGACTACCCAAAATAGAGAGAAAGCTGATTTTGCAAAATTATGCTGTAGCTTTGCAGTACTGCCGAGGGAGAATGGCTCATTATCTAGATCTGAAATTTTTCATGATGTCTAAACTGATGTCTATGCATGTGTGCAAGCAGTTAGAAGTTTTAAATAACCATTTCTACCAGCTCCATTGGCCTATTTAGATTAGACCATTTTACGTTTTTCCAAAAACTAGCCCATATTTCACGACCAAAAACTACTGGATGACAGCGAATGACAGCCTTGAAATTTTTACCAGGTATTGGCACATATTAAAGGATAACGCATACCAAGTTTCATCCGTAGTATCAGATTGGTTTTATTTTTAAAGCTATAAAATATTTGACAATTTATACACTAAACTTGGTCTTTGTGGCCGTTTCCATAGACTTCACTTCGCGTTTAATGTATACAACCTCGTCTTTGTCACTCACAGGTTTTAAGGGTGAACAGTCTCAATTAGTTGCACTGACATTCAGCTGCTCCCGAAGAATAGAATCATCAACATATGCTTCATCGGTACTGGTACTGGGTACTGGCTCATCAGATGCTGCAGTATGGTCCCTCTCATTTCCATGCTTGCAATAATGCTAACAGTTGCTGCACCATTTCAGACCAGGTTTCAAAGTAAATTCTCTTGCCGTTTCTTGATCTATAGTATGCAGGTGTTCTAAAATGAACAACAATACAGTTTTAAAATCAGAATTCCAGAGTATATGTTTAATGGGGGCTTCAAAGATAATTTTAGTGAAGATATTTTAGTGAGTGTACTTCCTTGTAACCTTCTTTTTATGAACATTCCTGGGGTCACAACAATATCGTTGACGACTTTCGTAAAATGACAAAAACATCTCTTTGCGGTGAAGGCAAATTGTGTCTTCATCTTCCACAGAAATTTAACACATCCAAATCAGAAGTTCATTATTTTCTTTACGAAGTTGATTGAGTTCGATCGTTCCACTTTTTTTAGTCAAAGTGGTTTTCTGACACTCATCCCCCACTTTTTCACTGACAGTGCAGTTTGGCTCCATGGTGAAAATGAAATGATTATCTCAAGATTGGGTCACTCTTTATACAGTAAATGACAAGGATTGCATAATGATGACATTATGCAGGGCAAGTCATGAGTATGACATCACTTCAAGGATCAAGTCTGGACAAGCTCCCATTTGAAGATCGAATGAGAATCAAAATTGTGCACAGATACTGCATAATTATAGATCTGACATCATACCATTGGCATTTGAAATAATGAGACTGATTTCTTAGTTTACAGCATCCATATAACACCAGGTACCATTTGCAAGGTAACTGCAAGATTGTTGTTATCAAATTTTAATCATCCACAACTGCGTCCAAAATCACATTAATGTTCAAAGGAACATTGAAAGGTTATAAATAATGAGCTATCATAACCAATGCAAAGGAATTGCCCCACATAAGTGCCTCAAGAAGACTGACCACCAATTTACAATTGTGTACATGGTATCGATAAGCCTAAAAATTTGATTTTATTTAATGCAGCTTTAAAAATAGGACCAAGGGTCCTGTAGCTTACCGGCAAGCAGTCTTACAGCGATGATACAAGTTATGAAAATTTCACGTGAACATTTGAATCTGTTAGATTTTGGGTTTTCTCAGCATGTTCCCCTGATTTGTCTTTCATCTTTCCGAACGGATGGTGAGCTGTGAGAGCCAACTGGTTTCGGCTGATGCCTTGATTGCCGCTATACACTATAGTATCTATGCAAATCAATTGGGTGCCGGCAGACGGCCACCATTGATCTTATTAAATTAGGATGAGGTGTTTTGACATCCCGTAGCGAGAACCGGCTCCTCTGGATGGGCTGGTGGGGGCGGCTTCCTGGCCGGGTGCTATTTGTCACTCCTCCACACTACTTAAACTGCCTATTTTCCTTCATTCTGTGTGTGATGTTGACCTCTCCCGTGGGCACAACCGTTTTCCATCGCAACTGAACTTTTAATGAAGTGCTTCACGTGTCTCATCATTACCATTGGCTCCATGTGCAAGTTATTTGCAACCCGGATTAACAGTGAATTAAACAGCCTGCTTTGCAATTGTCGAATCAGCGGTAAAAGAAGAAACTAAACAGAGATTTTCTTCAAATCAATGAAAATCAACGTCAAGGTCACTCAATAAAAGTTCACATACATTTATAAAACCTTCTGTTATACAATCCTAAGCTCTGAAGCAGTTTTAGTGATAAAAGTCATTAAAATATGTCAATATGTATTCAATAAGTCAATTGTGAACTTTAAAGGTCACAGAATGTCAAGTTGTGGTCATCAAATGGATTTCATAAATGACTTTCTAAATGTCTCTATACAAACCTTGGCTCAATCTGTGACCATTTTGGTGATACAAGTCATTGTAATTTCACTGTGAAGTTTGGGCATTCAAGGTCACTGAAGGTCAAGTCCAATGTCACCAAATGAACCTTCGTGCATGACTTCCTATATGCCCGCAATACAAACCTAAGCTCTATCTGTAATAGTTTTGGTGATAGAAGTCATTGAAATTTCACTATGTGAAGTTAGACCTTCGAAGGTCGCCGAAGGTCAAGTTCAAGGCCACCAAATGAAAGTTCATTTCCTTCCTCTAAGTGTTCAATGCACATATGTTCCCAATCTTCAATATTTTCAAGCCTAGAAACCTTTGAAAATTGTAACATTTTGCTTGACCTCAAGTTTGACCTTTCAAGGTCATCTGAGGTCAACTTTAACACAGCCAAATATAGGTCATATATTACTTCCTATATGTCCGTAATACAATCTTAAACTCTATCTGCAACCATTTAGCTTCCACAGGGGATTTGGCCCATTCTCCATAAGAACCAATGTTAAAGTACAGTGCCCCATTAGACCCACTTCCGTCGATTCAATCAAAATGGCGCTTGCACTGTACATAAAGTGTATCAAGGTGAGTTGATTGCCAGATTTAGAAAAAAAGTTATCAGACAGTTTTTGAGAAATAATTTTTTGAAATTTCAAGTCATATCTTTTAACATTGTTAATATATTCCCTGACCTCGAGTTTGACCTTTCAATGTCATCTGTGGTAACATTGAATATTGCCAAAATATAGGTCATATATGACTTCCCATATGTCGATGATACAAACTTAATCTCTATCTGCAACCATTTGGCCTCCACAGGCCATCTTGCATATTCATAAAATACAGTGCCCCCAATAGACCCACTTCCGTTGATTCAATCAAAATGGTGCTCACACTGTACATGGACGGTACCAAGGTAAGTTGATTGCCTGATTTAGAAAAAAATTTATCACGCAGTTTTTGAGAAATAATTTTCTTAAATTTCTCAGTCCTATCTTTAACATTGGAGCCAAAATTTCAAGGGCCCATAAAACGGATAAAAATGATTCAATCAAAAATCCGAGAAAAACGTCTGGTCTAGTAGTATGTTATTGCAAATTTACATGAAAACTCATCAGGCCAAAAAAAAGATAAAAAATGTTCTGGACGACGGACACCATACCATGACAATAGCTTATCGGCCCATAGGGCCGGTAAGCTAAAAATAGAACCAATCTGATACTACGGATGAAACTTGGTCTGTGTTATCCTTAAATATGTGCCAATACATGGTAAAAATTTCAAGGCTGTCATTCATTGTGATCCAGTAGTTTTTAGTAGTGAAATATGGGCTAGTTTTTGGAAAAACGTTAAATGTTCTAATCTAAATAGGCCACTGGAGCTGGAAGAAATGGTTATTTAAAACTTCTGACTGTTTGCACACATGCATCAACATCAGTTTAGACATCATGAAAAATTTCAGATCTAGATAATGAGCCATTCTCCCTCAGCAGTACTGCAAAGATACAGCATAATTTTGTGAAATCGGCTTTCTCTTCATTTTGGGGGGTCAGTAGATGATCAGAGACTGAAGATACACCTTTTATAAAGCCAAAAATGAAAAATTCAGGAAAAAATTACCATATATGCAAGATTACAACCCTGCAGCATCATTACTTTGCTGTAAATAAGCATTCAAATTTGGTCAAAAATGCATTTTGCAAAAATCGGAAAAAAAAAAAAAAAAAAGCCCTTAATATATAAATGGCCATATCTCAGCAACTACTGCACTTACAGACCTGAAATTTTTCACTCATTCATTCCTTGGGTAGTACTTCAATTGTGATTTTTTTTCAGAATTTTCTGAGACGGTGACCTGGGGACCTCTGGTTGATTTGGGATGGAATGACCCAAAAGGAATTTCTCAATACTCTCTCAACATACTCAGTGCATTCCAACAGTACTCCATGCTCACTCGCAGTGTCACCCTTGCTCCCTCAAAATCACATTTCTCTTTGCCCTCTCTTGACAACTGCACTCTACTTTGTTACATCCTGACTAACAGATCACGCGAAAAAAATGTACGTCACTTGTACGCTAATCTAAAAATCCTCTCATAAATTCAACATTTTTTAATGAGAAATGAAAAGGTCCATATTGGTAATTTGCTAATGATTCCAAGCCTTTTAAATGAATTCTTACAGAACGATCCTATAATTCAGTTGATTATACGAAGCCATTACACTTTCTGCTTACTGTAAAATGTGCTAGCATCACACCCAGCGGTATACCAGAAAACTTATTCCACAGTGTTTTCGCTCAACGACCCTCTGGCACAGGATCCCGGGTGCTAGCGATCAGATATGAAAATCGAGCCGGCCAATCAGAAATCACCTCACCAATTCTCTGACTGGCTGCAATTGTGGCACACTGTAACATTGTGCCAGGCAGAGCAAGCCCACAGGTACAAAGTGTATGCATTCTGAGCAAGAGACATGAGAAAACCTGTGTTTACATGAAGAGTTGCACACCGGCAAATACAATTAAAGCAGAAAACAAAAATTTGCTCAAAATGCCCTTCTGTGCATGGAATTTCCCAATTCGTGCTCAAAAAAGAGGGTCTAATATAATTCCATGCCCCTCAAAGGACCCTACAAACAACTTGTGGCAGCTGTATAGAATGACGCATTCTTTGAGGAAGCTATTCTTTTTGCTACGTCACTATGTAACTTCATGAAAAAATTAGCTTTAGAGATTGAAAAATCTCATTGCGAAAATGACAGCGGAGTTTAATTTTGACTGATGTCATCTGTGGTTAAATTTAATATTGTCAAAATATAGGTCAGATATGACTTCCTATATGTTGATAATACAAACTTAATTTCTATATGCAACCACTTGGCCTCCACAGGCCATCTTGCATATCCTCCATAAGACCCAATGTTAAAGTGCAGCGCCCCCACTAGACCCACTTTTGTCGATTCAGTCAAAATGGTGCTCGCACTGTACATTGACAGTACCAAGGTAAGTTCATTGCCTGATTCCGAAAAAAAATTATCACACAGTTTTTGAGAAATAATTTAAAAAAATTTCTCAGTCCTATCAGTCCTATAGGGCCGGTAAGCTAAAACTGGATTCAGACAGAAGAACGAATGTACTGTCTGGCGTTAAATGGAAAAAGCTAGAAAATCACACTTCAGACATTTTGAGAAAAATGGGGAGAACATATCCAACCCTATCAGTACTGCCATGCAACAAATCTGGTAGATGGCATGGTAGAATCATCCCCAATACACTACTTTTGAACCTCTATCACTGAAATCCAGGAATTAATTACATAACGTTACGTAATGCTACTTACTATCTATCATGGAAAAAGATGGCAAGTCACATATTTTCATCATAGGTCACATTTTTGAGCAGAGAATACACAACATAACATCTGCAATACAAGCGTCCTCTTTTTTCTCTTTATGTGAAATGTATTTCTTTGATTCTGTACAAGCATTCAAGGCGTCAAAGGCACAGTGCACATGCTGCACTTCTGTCCTGTCTATTTGTAGCCCTGGAGGGGGTAGCCTGGCTGCAACTAGAAACTTATGGTAACAATAAATTATGGCACTGCACTAGAAGATTCCAAAGCCCTTGGCTGTGACAAATCATAGAATGTGCACTTACTTAAATGTTTCATGCACTTACTAGCTTTTGCCATTCCATTGTTTGGTGCTTTTTGGAAACCTGCGCATTATTTCTATACAGTTCAAGTGTGAAATGATGCAGAAGAAGCCAGTAAGTCCAAGGTTACATCAAAACAATTTTCCTCAAAAATGGGACTTACTAGCTTTTTCCATTAAACGCTAGCAGAGTTTTCCTTCATTTAATATGAGAATACATCCTGAAATAAAATAAAAATTTAGAGCATGGCATTCACTCATAAAAACACAGAATTTATATTATCTTTTCTACAATGCTGATTAATGCAGCACCAGTAGCTACTGCACCATGGTCTAGCCCAAGGTTCTTGACAGTAGGGTCCAACTCCACAGATGGAAAGATAGGAATGGACTCACCATGCTGGCATGACCTGTCTAAGATTGAGAGAGACAGGAATTGAAGGCCTGTGAACAGACAGAGACAGTAATCAGCTCACCAGACACAGATGCATGTTTCTTGCAATTCATTGGACACTGATCAATTTTTGATATGAGTAATTCCATTGCAAATCACCTAGGCCTGACGCCCACCACCTCAGATGTTTATTGCTGACACTATCAGATGGCAAACACTGATTCTTTTTTTGCAAAAATGTTCATTGGTTTCATGTATAATAGTTAAGGGCCAAGTCAGCCATTTTGACTGCAGTTTTTTTGTTTTAACTCTCAATAATCTTAAAATTTTGATTCAGATTTGGACAAGCTGAAGCAGTATTACTGATTAAGGGATAAGGAGTTCAAAACAACAACCTAACACCCCTTGTCAAGCCTCTGATCCACACAATTTTTATATTTAACTAACAACTGTACTATGTGGGATAAGATATATGGAGCAGAACTTCTCAAATTTATTTCAACACACTTGAGAGACCAATCTCATTAACACTGTGATAGTTACTTTTTCTGTTAGGAGAAATAAATCTCCAAATGTATCACATCATTATCACCATCAACATTGTAGTACTAGTCAAATATCCAATTTGAGGGGTTCAGAGGCTTATTGAGGGTTTTTTGGTTCATTTTTTCCCTGTCTAGTAAATACAGCAAAAGCTAGTCTAAATTGGTGTCATAATTGTGAATTATTTTGAGTTCAAAAAAAAATCTGCAGTCAAAATGGCTCAACTGGTGCAGACAAATTAATCAATATTTATGAAACCAAATAACATTTTTAATAATGTGTTTAAAGCAAAGTTCTTTCATTTGAATATATCATCTAATAAAGTTAAAGTAACATCTGAGATGATGGGAGTCATAACCTTGTTTCTTCGAGATACTTAACACAGAATACCGCACATTTTGGCTCTGTTGGTTGAGTCCAGCACCAAAATAAATCCAACTGATCATTTATTGTACATGCTGTAGAAAGGACTGAAGGCTTGAAGTCCCTGAGACGAGCTAAAAATGAAACTGAGGGGGGCTGCCGGATAGCTCACTCGGTAAAGCATCGCGTTGCGAAGCAGAAGTGACTTTCATGTCGCGGGTTCAATCCCCGCTTCGTACCAGCCGGCAGTGGTCGGCAGCTTTTTCAGAGTAACGCACAATTGGCTATTGCGCTACAGGGTCGCAAATTGGGAAGGGACTGCTGGGAAGGGAAAATAATAGTTGCCTTGTTCGTTGCTCAAGCGCCTCCTGTTGGCCAGACGGGCGCTCGTCAGGAAGATTCTAAGTCTGTTCATGTCCGGGGATCCTCCGCCCTTGTTCTGAACTTGCGAAGATTCAACCAATGAGTGTATAAGAAGCAGTGGCTGACAGGCGCGTGCTTCGGAGGAGAGCCGCGAACTGTCTACACTCTCCTGAATTGGCAGCAAGGGGTCGCATACGAGAAAGCTTTGTACATAGTTCACCTATTGGGCATTCTAGATTTGGGTGGGATTGAAGATGCCAAATAAAAAAAAAAAAAAAACTGAAAATGGTTGCAGTGCAGACTCACTCAATTAGACCAACACTGGTCAATTAATATTTAGATGCTATTACTGATCATTGCATTCTGAAATATAAATGCTCGTGAAATGGCACAGCTTTGCGTAAAAGTTTTCAATGTTTTCTGTACGTTTGTCCTTTTTGCAAAAATGTGAGAATCAATACAAACAGAAAATATTGCAGCAAACCTTCACAGAGATTACTGATGCTGTATTTGTAGCTTGGATTTAGAAAGAAAATTTGAATTTCGCAGATAGACATCAATCAAGCAATCTACAACTGCGATGGTCTCAATCAACCAAAACTGGGTGATACAAATGGACCAGCAGTGGAAGCTGTAGCTTCATTGCTCATACCCACATTTGCACTTGACAATAAGCTAGCATGGTACAATTTCACCATGATTGCTTCTTTCACACAGACCTACATTTTTGCTCTTGCACTCTCACTTGCTTGGCTATTGCAGGTGGGGTGTATTTTGATTCTAACTACCGATAAGTGTGGAGAAGAGATGAGCTCCCTTAAGGTAGGCTGTAAATCAGGGTTCGGATGACGTGAAGTAAGACCAGAGCTCCCAGAAATTCAAGAGATACAGTGCCGTGAAAAAGTATTTGCCCCCTTCCTGATTTCTTATTTTTTTGCTCATTTGTCACACTTAAACGTTTCAGATCATCAAACAAATTTTAATATTACACAAAGATAACCTCAGTAAATACAAAATGCAGTTTTTAAATGATGATTTCATGTATTGAGGGAAAAAAAGCTATCCAAACCTACCTGGCCCTATGGGAAAAAGTAATTGCCCCCCCCTGTTAAATCATGAATTAAATGTGATTAACCACATTTTTTGAGTTAAATTTCACTAGCCACTCCCAGGCCTGATTACTGCCAGACCTGTTGAATCAAGAAATCACTTAAATAGAACCTGTCTGACAAAGTGAAGTAGGCTAAAATATCTCAGAAAGCAACTCATCATGCCGTGATTCAAAGAAATTCAAGAACAGATGAGAAACAAAGTTATTGACATCTATCAGTCTGGAAAGGATTACAAAGCCATTTTTAAGGCTTTGGGACTCCAGCGAACCACAGTGAGAGCCATTATCCACAAATGGAGAAAACTTGGAACAGTGGTGAACCTTCCCAGGAGTGGCCGGCCTACTAAAATTTCTCCAAAAGCGCATCGACGACTCATCCAGGAGGTCACAAAAGAACCCAGAACAACATCTACAGAGCTGCAGGCCTCACTTGCCTCAGTTAAAGTCAGTGATCATGATTCAACAATAAGACAGAGACTGGGCAAAAATGGAATCCATGGGAGAGTTCCAAGGCAAAAACCGCGCTTGACCAAAAAGAACACAAAGGCCCGTCTCACATTTGCCTAAAAACATCTTGATGATCTGCAAGACTTTTGGGAAAATACTCTGTGGACTGACGAGACAAAAGTTGAACTTTTTGGAAGGTGTGCGCCCCGTTACATCTGCTGTAAAACTAACGCAGCATTTCATAAAAAGAACATCATACCAAAAGTCAAACATGGTGGTGGTAGTAGTGTGATGGTCTGGGGCTGCTTTGCTGCTTCAGGACCTGGACGACTTGCCGTAATTAATGGAACCATGAATTCTGCTCTCTACCAGAAAATCCTGAAGGAGAATGTCCAACCATCAGTTTGTGACCTCAAGCTCAAGCGCACTTGGGTTTGGCAGCAGGACAATGATCTGAAACACACCAGCAAGTCCACCTCTGAATGGCTTAAAAAAAACAAAATGATAGTTTTGGAGTGGCCTAGTTAACGTCTGGACTTACTGATTGAGATGCTGTTGCATGACCTTAAACAGGCCGTTCGTGCATGAAAACCCTCCAATGTGGCTGAACTAAAATAATTCTGCAAGGAAGAGTGGGCCAAAATTCCTCCACAGCAATGTGAAAGACTCATTGCCAGTTATCGCAAATGCTTGATTGCAGTTGTTGTCGCCGAGGGTGGCACAACCATTTATAGGTTTAGGGGGCAATTACTTTTTCACATAGGGCCAGGTAGGTTTGGATAGCTTTTTTTCCCCCTCAATAAATGAAATAATCGTTGAAAAACTGCATTTTGTACTTACTTGGGTTATCTTTGTCTAATATTAAAATTTGTTTGATGATCTGAAACATCTAAGTGTAATAAATATGCAAAAAAATAAGAAATCAGGAAGGGGGCAAATACTTTTTCACGGCACTGTATGCCAAGAAGATAAAGGGAAAATCAATGGCAAGCAACTTGGTGCGCAAGCTACTGCCTAGATTATGACTGAAAAATTCAGTATTATGGTAATTTATGTCCCTGATGCAGTGTTGTGAAAAAGTATTAGCCCCCTTTCCAATTTCTTCAATTTTTAATTATTTGTCATTTTCAAAAGTTTCAGATCATTCAACTAATTTTAATTAGACAAAGACAACAAGAATAAACACAAAAAACAGCTTTTGAATAATCATTTCATTTAATGAAGGTAAAGTTTCATTCAACACCTGGATCACCCGTGTGAAAAAAATGATTGCCCCCAAAACCTAATAGCTGGTTATGCCTCCCTTGGCGGCAACAGCTGCAATCAAACATCTGCAATAACTGCCAATAAGTCTTTTACAGCACCGTGGGGGAATTTCGACTCACTCTTTTAATGACAATTGTTTTAATTCAGCCAAACTGGAGGGCTTTTGAGCACAAAATACCTCTTAAAGGTCATGCCACAGTATCTGAACAGCATTCAAGTCAGTAATTTGACTTGGCCACTCCACAACCTCCATTTTGTTTCTTTTGAGCCATTCAGAGGTGGACTTGCTTCTGTGCTTTGGATCATATTTCTGCTGCATAACCCAACTGTGTTTGAGCTTTAGGTCACAAACTGATGGCCAAAAATTCTCCTTTGATATTTTCTGGTAGAGAGCAGAATTCATGGTTCCATTAATTATGGTAAGTTGCTCAGGACCAGAAGCAGCAAAACAGCCCCAGACGATTTCACTACCATGACCGTGTTTGACTGTGAATAAAATGTTTGTTCTGGGATGCTTCATTAACTTTATGCCAGATGTAACATGACAAATCTTCCAAAAACTTCCACTTCTGACTAATCAGTCCACAGAATATTATGCCAATAGTCTTGAGGATCATCAAGATACGTTGTTGGCCAATGTGAGACAAGCCTTCTGTATTCTTCTTGGTCAGCAATAGTTTTCGCCCTGCAGCTCTACCATGTAAGCAATTTTTGCCCAGTCTTCTTCTTACTGCGGAATCATGAACACTGACCTTAATTGAGGTAAGTGAGGCCTTCAGTTCTTCAGAAGTTAGTCTGGGTTCTTTTGTGACCTCGTGGATAAGTTGTCACTGCGCCTTTGGAGGATATTTGGTAGGCCAGCCACTCCTGGTAAGGTTCACTACTGTTCCATGTTTTCTCCATTTGTGGATAATGGCTCTCGCCATGGTTCGCTGGAGTCCCAGAGCCAGAGGTATGGCTTTGTAACCATTTCCAGACTGACAGACGTGTATGAGTTTGTTTCTCATCTGTTCTTGTGTTCATTTACATCACAGCGTCATGTGCTACTTTCTGCCAACTTCACATTGCCAGACAGGTTGTATTTAAGTGATGATTAGATTCAACATGGCTGGGTGTGTTTGGTGAAACTGAATTCAAGGGGGAAACAACTTTTTCACTAGGGGCCAGGTTGGGTTGGATTGACTTTTTCCTTCATTCAATTCAATTAACGAAACTGCATTTTGTGTTTGGTCGGGTTATCTTTGTCTTTGTTATCTTAGAATTACATTGATCATTTGGAATATTTAAGTGTTACAAATATGTAAAAAGTAAAGAAATCCAGAGGGGGGCAAATACTTTTTCACAGCACACTACAGTATTGAAAGCAACTGAATTAACAGCTGAATGAATATCAATAGTCCCTTAAAATGTGTAAAACTAAATAAGGTGCCATTTCAAAATGAATCCTTAAAGTTTTAATCAATCTTTTATACCCACCTGCCAATTATTCTTCTTGATTCAATAAATTAATAGCTTGATTATTAGTCAAGCGAAGTAAATAGGAAAATGTTGAGAGAAATCGTTCAGTAAAATAATTCTGCCAACCCGAACACATTTCCTCCAATCAGTACTGTAATCAGTCAAGTTTTTTCTGGAAGCAGTTCCAGTGCACTCCAACATTCAGTTACCGTTTGTTAAGGACTGCTCCAGGAATGATACCAGAAAAATTAAAGGCTCAAGCTTGCCTTTCCACCCCATGGGGGTCGTAATTCTCTGAAAAAATTCAGCTCCATTGATCATTCAGCTCTACTAAAAAATATTCTGAATACAAATATTAAGGCTGGGCGATATGGACTAAAAGTCATATCTCGATATTTTTTAGCTGAATGGCGATACTCGATATATATCAATATTTTTTTGGCCGTGAACCGGGTTTACAGTTCTAAGGCTATTTGACCATGACTTCCAGTACGCATGCGCAGTTGTATCATTTTCGGACTTGGTTATATGTGTGCAGGACTAGGAAAGGGGTCACTTGGGATTTTTTTCCATTCTGAGATTAACGGGGTATCTCAGTGATATCCCAGTGATAGTGATATCCCAGCACTACTGTACTGTCAATTTACAACACTTTGCTGTGCACAAATTCAGCCGGTTTTTTTCTCAAAATGAGAAACTTGGATCACTCTTTGATTTTGTTGGAAAATCTCAATTTTCATAAAATAACCCAAGTGACCCCTTTTCCTAGTCCTGGACACATATCGGTCGGCTTGTTACTCTCATTTCTAGGTGAACGTTGTTATTTACCTAACTAGCTCCATTTGGTTGTGGAGAGGTACTGAATGAATATTTGTGAATATAGTTTGTTTGCAAAAGAGCCACCGGTAGTCAACTACTCGGTTTCTGTGGATTTAAAATCCGCAAAAGTTCGTTCAAACGCGAATGAGTGGCAAAGTCACTGCGTAAGCTTTAAGCAATAAGACCGCTGGCTATTTGCGCTTGAGCGTATCAGCTATAAACTCTTGAGCATATGCTTCTCAAGCTCAGGCTAGGGCGCACGCCAGTTGCAGAATGGACACTTGCTAGGGGGAGGTGCGCGGTTCTCAACAGCTTTGTTTACTACCAAACAAATTTAATTTCCGTTTGCACCTTAGTGCCTGCAGATTCCCATTTGCTATATATGAGCATTGCGCTAATTCCATGACTCTGTCTCTCATTCGCGTTTGAACGAACGTTTACGGATTTTAAATCCACAGAAAACCGAGTAGTAAATTAACGGTAGCTCGTTTGCAAACGAACTATACATATATTTACTGACCAACCCCTCTTCTGCAGAGCACTCCGTCTCCATGTTGTCGCTGAGTGCAGGTGAGAGTGGAGGCGGGGGGGGGGGGAGGGCTTGTGGTCACAGAGCAAGGGAGGCGGAGCAGAAAGGTTGTGTGTGTGAGACAGGGACACGGAGAGGGAGAGGAGAAATAGGTGCAAACTTGCGGCCCATGAATTGTCATTTTCACGCAAAATGAACTTTATCAATACAAGCGATATTGTCCAGTGTTATATCTCGTTTAGAAATAAATCGATATATATTAAAATACCGATATATTGCCCAGCCCTAACAAATATAAAGACTATTTAGCAGAATTTTCTCCGATCACAGTCATATATTAAATTTGATTCGATTACATTTATCAATGCCTCTGTGCTGTCCTCTAACACTGAAAGCATGGTATTGCGCTCTTTTCATTCACTTCAGTCAAAGGATGTGACATGGCTCTCTCATCTCACAATGGGCTTCGGCTGCACTCCAGTCATTAACATTCTCGCGTGGGCAGATTTCAAAAAGCTGTCTCAACAAGTCAATAAGTAAGTAAGTGAAAAAGCCTTTTCTAGACCAGCTCTGTTCCAGGGTGAAACCACACCAACACAAGTACAAATGAAGCAGTTGCCTTGTATTGAGCAACTGGAAATTGAGGCTATGAAAAGGCAAACAGACGTAAAGAGGTGTGCTACTCCAAAATGAGATGCAAAAGCGTTTTTTACAGCAAACCAACAGACTTTTGCGTGATGACTAACTACAACAGACTTACGCGTGAGGACAGATGTACTTTATATATGGCAGCCTAATAGATGCCATTAAGTCAGCCCAACCATGCCTGTTGGAAAGAATAAGAAAAATGAAAAAAAAAAAAAAAAAAAAGAATAGTTAATTCATTTGATAATTAAAAAAACCCAGTGTCAAAAAAAAATCACCAAAAGTTATGGGTTAAAAGTATTATTACACACAAGCGACATACTGCTGAAATCACATCACTTTATTAGACCAGAATCACTGCAAACATCTGCACTGTTTTCATTCATATCTAAATAAGAAAAATCACTCCTTGAAAAGACATGTAATGATAGTGAACAGATGCACACAGTAAGGACTTAACCATTTACCCTGAATCTCCCAGTCCATGAAGGAAGATCACCTGCATAGTGAGGAAAGATTCATTGAAAAGGTACATCAAACTGAAGGTGGATCAAAACACTGACATCAGTTCAGCCAAGTCCCCCAGCAGAAATTGTTTGAGATTCACATGAGCAAGATGAAAAAGCCTTTGATCAATGCTGGAATATTGTCAAAGTACATCAAATATCATTGCTGCCCTTGAAGGTTGAAATCAATAAAATGCTGGTAAAGAGGCAGTCAATAGTGGCCAATTTAGTCAGGTTTATCCTTCAGTGTGGCAGGTGTCCCCCTCCACATTACCACAGAGACACCATGTATAGTGGTTTTCCTTCCAACCACAGTAACAACTTTTGTATTAATCTGATTTTTAACATCTACTGAATAAGTTCCCTCTTCAACTCGCATTATGCCAAAAAAAAAAAAAAAAAAAAAAAAAAAAAAGCTAAATATTCCCAAAAAATAATCAGATTCCTTGAAGTTCAAATTGTTGTGGGTCATTTGCAAATGAGAGGGCTCCTTGTGCAGAATCATTTAAGTGAAGCTTGGCTGCAAGCTCACATTTCTGAAGAACAAACTTTTTTAGTGACCACAAAAAAGACACGATCATACGCCATACCATGACAATGGTAGCCTTCTAAACTGCACCAGTAAAATAATCCATAAAGCATATTGACTAGCAAGAATGGTGAGAGGGTGAGATGGCTAACTCTCAGCCATATGTAGGTAGCATGAGCACAAGAGATTGAAATGACTGTTACGAGGCAAGTAGGCTTGAAAAGACAGAATAACTGCAATGCTGAAGAGTTATAACTCATGCTTTCTCACCTGATGCTTGTAAGATGGCAAAGTAAGTTCCAAAACAGTGAATGAATAAATCAGGCCTTCTGGGATAACACCAGCTGCAACAGCGACACTGCTATAGTCTTCATTACAGCAGTCCCAACTATTAACACGTTCAACGAGTGCGTTCTCAGACCACACCCATCTTCAAACTCAGCCTACTATTTTATCCCTGCTACTCACCTGTATGTTTTGTGACTGCATCTGAAAAGGCTGTGATGCAATCATGTTCACAAGAATTGTCCACAAACAAACACAGATAGACATATAAACATCAGCAAAAATACTGAAAAAAATACTTTCATAGTAGTAGTGTAGTGGTTTCAGCCTAGTCTTGTTGAAGTTTTCCCTAATGACACACAGACCAACAGAAAACAGTGGCTATTGTGGCCAGTGATAAGAAAGTGTCATGCTGAACAATGAGCAGTGAGCTGCAAAAAAAAAAAAAAATTCTGAACTGAGCAAGAATCCTCATTTGTTAGGCTAATTAAATTGTAATATGTTTATGCAATCTGCTGAGAGACAATGCAACAATTCTATTTAATCATTTTATTCTTCAATATTATTCGTGCCATATTCTACTTCATCCAATTCTGGCCGAGAGCAGTTCAGGATCCAAGACAGCTAGACTTTAAAGTAAGCTGAGACAAATGATCAAACTCACTCAAAGAGACCAAAGCACGCATCACCAATTCCAAACAGCCAAACTAACGCTTCATTTAAAACAATAATAATGTATGCAGTATTCACTGAACTACTTGGTAAATACTTTCAACAGAAAGAATTTAATATTTCTCGCTGAATTAATAACAAACTTGGGAAATTAGGAGCTTCCATATTTCAGAGTGGAGACAATTACACCAAACCTTAATCAGGGTAAAATAAGATGAGCCAAACAATTACTTTCAACAACCCTGACTAATCACAATCTGTGTCTGATATAAAACAGCATACATGGTGAGGATCCAGAGCCAGAGTTCAGAATTATTGGTGTGGATAATCTGTAAAACGGCTAAAATCATGTCGCAGCACAAACGGTGTTCACTCAAGTATAATAACTCTCCGATCTCTGGAGAGTTAAACCAGATCCAAGCTCAGTGCATTAAAGAAACCAAGAGAGAAAAGCAGCATGAAAACGGCAGAAAGAAAACACTCATCAATGTATTTTAAAAACAGTTGGTTTTCAATGTAGTGTAAATGATGACACATGATGCACCATACTGAATGCAGTCTTTATGGCCATTGCAACCCAGCAAATAATACAGTTTGAAATGAGACTTCTTTAAAAAAAAATTACGAGAATGTCCTCTTGCAGATTTTGCATGGATATGAGAGAGACTATTTTAACCGTTTTGAACCAATAAGCCATATAACCACTTGCAACTGCAAAGTTGATGAACAGTAGCAGACTGTTCAAGTTGTGACCCTAAGGCTACCAGACAGCCATCAGCTTTACTGGTCATATTGTTCAGCTGACCTTATGGGGCTTCTGAGACTTTCTGCATCAGGGTTTTTTGATACCATGTCTTTGTGATGAATGAAAACTGTTGAGCACAAAAGAACAGGGAGCAATACAATGTGGAGCTACAGCACCATGTAGGACTAAACTTGTGACTTGTAATTGTTCATATTTCCCAAAATATACATTCCATTGAGGGAAGCACACTTGTTTACAATGACTTTATTCATAAATGTACTGCATAGATCATTATTCAGTAAAGACACAAAAATGGTGTAGCATTATTAATTATTCATTCAGTGTGCTGCAGTGAACAGTAAGTCTCAGTGTAATGCATCCTGTAGTAACCCTCTGTTTGCTGCAGTGAGCAGTATACTCAGAGGAGCCCAGTGAGCAGTTATCCTCAGTTTTGGGCACTGAGCAGTAATCCTCAGTTTGGGGCCATTAACAGCGATCCCCAATGTGTAACCTGTAAGCTGCAGTTAAGTTGCAGTGCACTGCAGTTAGCAGTAAGCCTCAGTCTAGGACAGTGACCGTAAGTGTGTTGGAGTGAGCAGTAAGCTTCAGTGTTTCGCAGAAAGTAATACCCCACAGGTTGTTGCAATGAGCAGTAACCCTCAGTATGGTCCAGTAAGGAGTAGAGGCGTAACAGTACATGTATTCATACCGACCTGTTTGGTACAGAATGTTCGGTTCATTCTGTGTATGAAGTGAAATACTCAAGCTTTAAACATGCGACGCGACGTGGAACTAAAATTGTGAGCGAAACTTATTAAATTCGCAGTTCGAATTTCTCTCCCCCGTGACGGGAAGCCAGAAATTGTCGAAACAAGCCCAGCAACTGAATAATAGTGAAGCCACCGGTGAGAGGAGCACATTAGCACAAACACATACCAGCCTCGTCAACATTATGCAATGGCGAACATAAATGCAAAAGTATGAGCCTGAGAATCCACCACTATCCTTCAGGGGTATGTCTCCCGAAAGCTCAGTTGCTAAATATGTACAAACTTAGCTACATAGTTTGAACCAGAGCTAACACAGTTAGCAACTATGCCTTTGAGAAAAGTACCTTAAGACTGCTGATTGCAACTTGCCGACATTGACTGAAATCGATTATATTGCAAGCAGTTCGTCGAATATGTTGGCTCATTTACGTCATCCAAGTGTGACTATCACAGATACAAAGAAAAAAAAACCTTTGTGGACCTTTGTATGTTGTTCTTATTTAAGAAAGATATGGACCTCCCTCTGTTCAGGATTTTTTGGCCAATTAGCCGCAGTGTTTAGGGGCCAGTGACAACTACATTCTGAGACCAAAGTGCTGTTTACGCTCAGATTGTGTTTAAATTACTTTGTGTGTGCAGAAGCACTGATGGTTTGCTTGGCCAGGCTGTCATACGTTTTATTCCTCTTGGCTGCAGATATGTATAGGAAGAAAGAATATATCCATACCTCATGAAATCAAGCTGAATAAGGTTCAGCAATACTGACACCTTTTTGCAATAACTTTTATATTAGAATGTGCCTTCCATGGTTAAGGAAATTGTGTCCAATAAGCCACTGTTTACCAGTATGACCAATCAGCTGCTATTCAGTGGCTTCTGGTATGCAACACACTGCCGTACATCTTTCATTTACACATGATAAAAGGTTTTCATAATAAATAAAAAGAGATTAAGTATTGCTTTTTTTCCTCCCACTGCTGTTCATAAAACGTGCCGAACCGGGACTTCAAAGCTGGGGTACATACCAAACCATGACTTTTGTGTACCATTACAACCCCAGTGGGCAGTTAGCCTCAGTGTGGTGCAGTTAGCAGTAATCCTCAGTGTGGTGCAGTAAGCAGTAATCCTCTGTGTGGTGCAGTTATCAGTAATCTTCAGTGTGGTGCAGTTAGCAGTAATCCTCTGTGTGGTGCAGTTAGCAGTAATCTTCAGTGTGGTGCAGTTAGCAGTAATCCTCTGTGTGGTGCAGTAAGCAGTAATCCTCAGTGTGGTGCAGTTAGCAGTAATCGTCAGTGTGGTGCAGTTAGCAGTAATCCTCTGTGTGGTGCAGTTAGCAGTAATCGTCAGTGTGGAGCAGTTAGCAGTAATCCTCTGTGTGGTGCAGTTAGCAGTAATCCTCAGTGTGGTGCAGTTAGCAGTAATCCTCAGTGTGGTGCAGTTAGCAGTAATCCTCAGTGTGGTGCAGTTAGCAGTAATCCTCTGTGTGGTGCAGTTAGCAGTAATCCTCAGTGTGGTGCAGTTAGCAGTAATCTTCAGTGTGGTGCAGTTAGCAGTAATCCTCTGTGTGGTGCAGTTAGCAGTAATCCTCAGTGTGCAGTTAGTAATCCTCAGTTAGCAGTAATCCTCAGTGTGGTGCAGTTAGCAGTAATCCTCAGTGTGGTGCAGTTAGCAGTAATCCTCTGTGTGGTGCAGTTAGCAGTAATCCTCAGTGTGGTGCAGTTAGCAGTAATCCTCAGTGTGGTGCAGTTAGCAGTAATCCTCTGTATGGAACAGTTAGCAGTAATCCTCTGTGTGGAGCAGTTAGCAGTAATCCTCAGTGTGGAGCAGTTAGCAGTAATCCTCAGTGTGGAGCAGTTAGCAGTAATCCTCAGTGTGGTGCAGTTAGCAGTAATCCTGCAGTTAGCAGTAATCCTCAGTGTGGTGCAGTTAGCAGTAATCCTCAGTGTGGAGCAGTTAGCAGTAATCCTCAGTGTGGTGCAGTTAGCAGTAATCCTCAGTGTGGTGCAGTTAGCAGTAATCCTCAGTGTGGTGCAGTTAGCAATAATCCTCAGTGTGGAGCAGTTAGCAGTAATCCTCAGTGTGGAGCAGTTAGCAGTAATCCTCAGTGTGGAGCAGTTAGCAGTAATCCTCAGTGTGGTGCAGTTAGCAGTAATCCTCAGTGTGGTGCAGTTAGCAGTAATCCTCAGTGTGGTGCAGTTAGCAGTAATCCTCAGTGTGGTGCAGTTAGCAGTAATCCTCAGTGTGGTGCAGTTAGCAGTAATCCTCAGTGTGGTGCAGTTAGCAGTAATCCTCAGTGTGGTGCCTCAGTGTGGTGCAGTAATCCTCTGTGTGGAGCAGTTAGCAGTAATCCTCAGTGTGGTGCAGTAAGCAGTAATCCTCTGTGTGGTGCAGTTAGCAGTAATCCTCAGTGTGGTGCAGTTAGCAGTAATCCTCAGTGTGGTGCAGTTAGCAGTAATCCTCAGTGTGGTGCAGTTAGCAGTAATCCTCAGTGTGGTGCAGTTAGCAGTAATCCTCAGTGTGGTGCAGTTAGCAGTAATCCTCAGTGTGGTGCAGTTAGCAGTAATCCTCAGTGTGGTGCAGTTAGCAGTAATCCTCAGTGTGGTGCAGTTAGCAGTAATCCTCAGTGTGGAGCAGTTAGCAGTAATCCTCAGTGTGGTGCAGTTAGCAGTAATCCTCTGTGTGGTGCAGTTAGCAGTATTCCTCAGTGTGGTGCAGAAAGCAGTAATCCTCTGTTTGGTGCAGTAAGCAGTAATCCTCAGTGTGGTGCAGTAAGCAGTAATCCTCTGTGTGGTGCAGTTCGCAGTAATCCTCAGCGTGGTGCAGTTAGCATTTATGTAGCCTCAGTGTGGTGCAGATAGCAGTAATCTTCAGTGTAACACAGTTAGCAGCAGGGTTGGGTTCAATTACTTTTTTCAGTTACAATTGATTGTAATTGTAATTGTAATTACAATTTCTTTCTGGACAGAATGTTCAATTACAATTACTTTTCAATAAAAAAAAAAAAATCAAAATTAAATTACAATTACGAAAGTAATTGATTACAATTACAGTCATTGCAATTGAAAAATGTCATTGAATCCAACCCTGGTTAGCAGTTAGCCTCAGTGTGGTGCAGTCAGCCACAGTGTGGTTTAGTTAGCAGTTGGCCTCAGTGAGGTGCAGTCAGCCTCACTTTGGTGCAGTTAGCAGTAGGCTTCAGCATGTTGCATTAAGCAGTAACTCTCAGCCACTAAACTTGTAGTCAGGTCTCTCACCGCAGCAGTTTCCTTCTCTATTCCATTCAGCGTCACAGCTTCGTAAAGCCCCAGAGACATGTTGTTGCCACACATACAATGTAAGGGGTACTGAAGAGATCAGAAAAAAGAAAAGGCATTTTACATTAGACAAAGTTGGATTGTATTACTCCAAATTACTTAAAAATCTATGGCACTCTTCATCATT
Organism: Gymnothorax javanicus; assembly: GCA_029692085.1. Classification (NCBI taxonomy): domain Eukaryota; kingdom Metazoa; phylum Chordata; class Actinopteri; order Anguilliformes; family Muraenidae; genus Gymnothorax; species Gymnothorax javanicus. The sequence goes on along the minus strand of CM056197.1, from coordinate 77,248,604 downwards.
CCCCATGTAAACCAAAATTCTTACCCATATGTACAAACCAACATACAGCAAAATAAATTTAATTGCCCAGTTAATTTCCCAGCTCAGCACATTGTGCTTTTTTGACAGCCAATATTCCAATTAATTTTCCTGAAGTCTATAATACATTATATTCCAGCCAAGGTACTAAATTAGTCAGATGGCAGAAAGCATAGATAATTCTGAATGAGAGGGTAAATGGAACTGCAATGTTTGCTCAGAATTTGTCAGGCTATATCACATTGACACGGATATTCAATTATCCCCTGAATGCTTGGATAAACTGTGCCTGGCCAAGTATTTAACCAAGAATGAATGTTTCTCATATTTCCAGTACATTCGTGGACTTTTCTCCTTGACACTTTACCACCATAGATGTGGAATGCAAAGATTGGACAGTGGTATATTGCGTCCAAAACGGATAGTTCAACAAAAAATGGAAATTCACTCATCATCTAAGCACCCCAAAGCTAATCGAAGGGTCCATGAATTTCTTTCGTCCTCAAAACACTTTTGGAATTACAAAGGAAAACAGCATTGAAGACAAATCCAAATCAAATGAAGTCAATGGTTGCCACGCTTTCAAGCGTAAAAAACAACATTTAAAAAACACAAAATGCATCCATGCTGCTTGTGTGGCTTAATGTAAATGTCCATAAGCCCCGACATTCAAATTTGATTCGAAAAGACGCCTTTTCAGCATGTTTTTAGCCTAAATGCCCAAAGTAGCCACTTAGCCAGGAGCCTTGTTTGTCTTCATAACCTACCTACGGTGCCTGATGAGGGAAAATTTGCTGTTCAGTCAGTGAATACAAACATTCAAAAGTGCAGCGTGTTTTTTTAATTGCAGATCGTTTAAGGCCGTTGCAGTGCATTTGCCGTCGTTAGCCACCATATGAATTTTAAACTTCTTCCACAAAGATGAACAAGGCTCCAAGATAAGTGGCTACATTGGAAAATGAGGCTAAAAACGACATCTTTTCAAGTCAAATTTGAATGTTGGGGCTTACGGACACTTGGATTACGCAACACAAGCAGTACAGAAGCATTTTGTGTTTTTTAAATGTTGCTTTTTACGCTTGAAAGCGTGGCCACCATTGACTTCAGTTGATTTGGATTTGTCTTCAATGCCATTTTTTCTTTGTAACTCCAAAAGTGTTTTGAGGACGAAAGAAATTCACAGGCCCTTAAATTAGCCTAGATGATGCCGGCATTCTTTCATGCATTGAGTTGCAACCACATGATCAGCGGATAAGATCAATGTTTCCCAACCCAGTCCTCGGGGCACACCAGTCAGATCCAGGTATTTGTTGTGTTCCTCCTTAAGCACTCCTGATGCAAATGATCAAGCCCATGATTAGTCACATCAGGAGTGCTTAAGGTGGCACACAACAAATACCTGGATCTGACTGGTGTGCCCCGAGGACTGGGTTGGGAAACACTGGATTAGATATTTGTATCAATGAGCATGTGTATCAAAGTGGCAACTGAGCTTACAGTCAATAATTCTTGGTACAGTAGATCCCAGCATCCTAAAAGGCCATTTTTACCGCAACAGCACAAAGACTAGGATTATCAGTGCTCGGACTCTTTCAAAGTGAGCACAATCCACTGTTGTATCACCCATAAATTTGTCCTGCATCAGGAAGTCCGGTCATGTCAACACAACATGCCAGCCTGAAAGACCTAGCTTTGGGGGCATATGTCCATCAGCAACAATATGCTGAGCTGTTCACTCAAAATCACATTTTAAAGACTATGCACAATTAATGACAGTTCATTAAGTTTGATGGTTACCAATGAGGAATTAGAGACAAGACTATATTTTGGATATTATAGATCATTAATGTCAAAATGAACCAACAGACTCTATAATGGCCCATCAAACATAGACTCCTCAAAGTATTTCTCTGGGCCATTTCTGTACACAAAGCTAAACCGATGGCAAACACATTACCTCGCTCATTTCCTATATGCTATGTGTGCCTCCTATCTGACACCATCAATCTACACAAAATTTGCAACAGTAAAGCATTAAGAATTTGAATGAGACAAATGGAGGGGGAACATTTGACAGACAATCGATGACAATGATACGGAGGGAGGGAAATACGGCTGTGTATGTGAAGTATCAGTGGTGGGAAAAAAAAGCACCTGCCAAGTAAAAAGCTTTAATAACAACTCCATCCTAGCCTGTAGCACAGTAATGACAAAAGTACAAAAGCACATGAGAGAAGGTGAGGACAGTAAATTAACCCCAATATAGAGAGGAAATCAATTTAATCAGCAGCCCCACCATCAACATGAGGCTGCTATCCATCAAGGTGTAGGATACAATATTATAATATAATGATGTAGCTATAGTAAGGGATTGAGATTAGATTCACATCCTTGAAACATCATAACACTATAGTCTACAACCCCAAATAAAAAAAGTTTGGACAATGTGTTAAATTAAAATTATGACTGAAAACAGTGAATTGTAAATTATGTTTGACCTGTATTACATTAAAAACAATACAACAGTACATTATTTGATGTTTCACCAAATTAAGTTTATAATTTTTTTTTTTTTTTTTTTTTTTAATAAGCAATTGTTTCCATGATGATTCTTGCAACACATTTCAAAATAAGTTGGGGCAGTAAAACATGAACCACTCTTTATTGTTGCAATTCCTTTTCACAACACTTAACATTCAGGGCCTTGGAGACACCAATTGATTGAGTGTTTCAGATGCAATTTTATCCCATTCTTCCTGCAAACATTTCTTAAGGTGCGTTAAAGTATGAGGTCTTCGTTGTCACATTATTGCATTTCAAATTCACCACACATTTTCTTTCGGGGATGAACTGGAGACTGGCTAAACAAGTACAAGCATCCTCCTCTTATGCAGCCATGCCTTCATAATGCGCGCAGAATGCGTTCTTGCATTTTCATGTTGAAATATGCGTGGGCATTCCTGGAAAAGATGTTGTCATCAAGGCAGTATACATTGCTCCAAAATCTTAGCATGGAATCCAAACATATCAAGTGCTGGTCGCTCCCAACGGTCACTGACTGATATCAGTCTGGCCTCAGTCCTATAGCCAGCGTTTAGCCCTTACGTCACTAATGAAGTGAATATATGAATATTCATGTTTTCTGCTCTTGGCTGATTGGGTGACCTTTTGGCGAGAACCACCAATCGCGCAGCGCCATTTGCAGAATGAATGCTGACCGGGTTATCCGTCATCTTGTTGTCAGAAGTGGTAGCTAAGTAGGCGAGCATTTAAATGTTGGGATATTCAAGTATCTATCTTATATCTGCATGTTGCATGTTTATTTCCTTTTACTTTGCTACATCAGGCATTTTACAACACAACTAACGGCTGTACTCAGCATAACGAATATGAGTTAGCTGGCCAGCTATGGCATTCGTGGATGTTATTTGACATGAGCTTAAAAATTAGATTGTGGCTTGCTTGCGTTTACTCTTGGAGTGGTTGTTAGGTTTTGAACAGGATAATGTTTGGCCATATTCCGCATTTTATTTATTTCAGTGGGATTCCCCGGTATAATGAAGGCTAAATTAAATAATACTCAAATTACATAACGTATTTCACTGTAATTGGCATTAGCTATAGCTCGAAGGGCATGACTGCATCAGCTAGATTAAAGGGATAGTTCACTTTTTTTGAAGTGGGGTTGTATGAGCTACAAATTGCCACTACTTACATTAGATGCAGTAGAAAGCTCTCTGATCTCCAGGTAGCCGCACCAGGGCATAGAGCTGGGTGGAAATCCAGGCGATACACTGTTGTGAATGGAAACACAGAAACAGCGTATTTTCGTGGCCTAAAAGAGGTCCTACCTGAAAATAATACACCATTTCAATTGTACGCTATATTTCAAAAAATTACAGCACTTTAGCTGCTCGGAAAAAAAACAAAGTTGCTCTTGAACTAACCAACTGACGTATTCCTGCGCGAGGCGCATCGTAGCTCACTGCGCGCTGTAGCGATCAGCTGTTGGGGTCAGACTCTGAGCGGTTTGTGGCAGAGCCGATTTTCAATAGCATAGAATCACGTCTCAAATTAAAAAAAAAAAAAAAAATCCCTACAATAACCAGCACAGCAGATACACAGTATGTGGCTGAGTAGACCCTATGCGATATCAATTTCTGCTGCAATGTTGCATTAGACTTTTTCACAGGTGTTTCACTCTTTTACGTGATTCTTGGGTACAGCAGTGCTCTTCAGAGTGCACCGTTGAGATTTCCCTGAATGTAGCCAAACGAAATCCTCCTTGGAAAAATGAATACTGCAAACACGGAGTTCTTTTAGGGATACGGGTGGCGTATCAATATCCATGTTGAGGCAACTAGCCGCAGCTACAAGTCCAATATTCCGCAGAGGAATGCGGTGGAAGCTGTAAGAGCACCAGGATACAGCTTTGCTTTCACGTCCAAGAAAGCGACACACACGGACCATTTTCGAAATATTTGCATAAGTTAAACGGCCATCCGACCTCGCAACCGCAGTTAAGCCGCTTGCACACTGGACGCGAAACGAGTTTTTCGCGCACAGATTACATTCAAAGTTAAAGGGGACCTATTATGCTGATCCTTCTTTTAATACATATTAGTAATGTTATAATGTTGGTTGTCCAAGCTGAACCTCTGAAAAGTTTCTAAACATAAGATACAGGGGTTTTGCCGTAATCCAAGAACGTGATTTCGTGAGCGTGATTTCCTCTCTGAACAGCTCCTCCCGAGATCTTCACGAGATCTGGGTAAAACCTGACGTCAGGTTGTGCCATCCAATTAGTACAGACCTAGCCAGAGCCAATCATGGCGCTGGACCTGCCCACACCGGAAACTATTCTAGCAGGCACTAACAACGGCATATCATACTATGCCTTAGTAGCGTTGACACTTTTGGAAATACAAAAGAAGAACCGCAGATCATTTCAGCTGCAATTTTGTTAGTATCTCTCCCAAAGCTACTTGTCCGTTTACTTTTGGACGCGAAGAAAAAACAAATATTTCTCTTCGAAAAGACGACGCCACCAGAAATCAGTGGGTAGCTTTTTTTGTTTGCTGGCAGCAAACAGCCACGGCCAAATGGAGCGTTAGCTGTTCGTGCTCAGCATTTCACCAAAGACAGCTTTGTCAATAAAGGATAATTCGACACAGGATAAGCGTTTCACCTGCTTCTCAAACCTGAAGCAGCCGCATCGATCAAGCGCTTGGAGCCACAAGCTGTAAGTAACCATATAACAGCAAATAATGTAAGTGAAGCTAACGTGTTACGGGTAGCTAGCAGGACCGCTAGCGATAGTTAGCACTAACAACTGGCCTCAAACGCAGGCTTGGTAAAATATCTGAAGATAAAGCCTGTATCGGTCGCGACTGTCCATGACTCATAGACACAGAAGCTGTAAGTTGCTTTTACTGCATAAGCCAACCTGACGTGATAGCCAGTTGATTGTGGCTGTAGCACAGCGGCTAACGTAGCCAAGTTACTGTTGCTAATGTTTGTGTCCTAAATATGCAAGAGTGGTATCAGGGGAAATTCTACAGAAGGTGTGTGAACATAAACCTCATTTGAAGCTAACTTTTTATACTTGTTTGTAATTTGGATGCTTGGTAGAACTGTTCACAGTAACAGAACTTGCTGTCTGTAAAACCTGTATTGCAAGGGTTTGTCTCTGTGGTTATGACCGCCGGTTACCAGCTACTGCATGTTAGTTTGGCGTCGTGCTAATTAAAAATGCTCCTGGTTAACTTATATGCAGTAATTCTGATCGGTATGCTTGTGTTACTTCGGTAAGCATCAATGTGGCAGTTTCATCATAATGTTGCCTGATTGTAGCCTCTACAGTTAGTGATCGCTTCACTTATCCATGACCGGGATCAGCAGGATACTTCACAAATGTCTGAGCAAGCTCTCTGGTGCTACCATGAAAGCAATGCGAAACGCAGAAGCTCTATCGGTTTACAAATGATTTCTCTGCACTACCTTGACATAATTTCATTCCCCTTTAGAAATTGTTGTGGCTAATAAAAAGCCGAAAAAGGCGGAGATTAAATAGGTAATTCTTTCCTGTAGAAGTGATCGATTCGCTAGCTCCACATAAGCAACTTGTCCGCGCTAACGGAACGTACGGTTTGCAAAACATGTATTATGTTCATAACATAACCGAAGTTCTCTCAAGCTGTCGCAGACTATCCATAAAGCTGCTTTCACATCGGACACGAACGAATTTTTTTTTCGCTGACAGATTACATTCAAAGTCAATGCAAAGACGCCGAATACGGGCATGTCAAGCCGCTTTCACCGGACGCCAAAACGAATTTTTTCGCGCGACAGATTACATTCAAAGTCATGGCCACTTATCAGCTACTGCATGTTAGTTCCCCTGCTCTGCTAATTAAAAACGCCCCTGGTTAACTTATATGCAGCGATTCTGATCGGTAATGCTTGTGTTACTTCGGTAAGCATCAATGTGACAGTTTCATCCTAACGTTGCCTGATTGTAGCCACTACAGTTGAAGCTAACCGGAGAGGTGCTGTATGTGTCTGCCGAGTTGGGCTGCAGTTAGACCAGACATAGGTTTTGCAAAGCTTGGGGTGAGTTTTTGGGTGCTTGTGAAACGATCGCTTTACTTATCCATGACCGGGTCAGCCTGATACATCCCCAATGTCTGAGCAAGCTCTCTGATGCTACCGGTGAAAGCAATAGGGAAAAGCACAGGCTATAACGTTTATGGTATCACAAACGATTTCTCTGCATTGCTGTCGACTGAATATTAAATCGGCGACTGAATATTAAATTATTTCCTGTGAAAGTGATCGATTCGCTAGCTCCACATAAGCAACGGTTCACGCAGACGGAACTTACGGTCTGTAAAACCTGTATTATGCTTATAATATAACCGGAGCTCTAGCTTGCTCTCATGCACAATCCATAATGCGCCCATTCTCCGCGAGGAAACACTTGTCATTCCGACGCAATAAGTAACCATTACCACAGGCAATTTCCGAAAAGGCCATTAAGCCTGGAGCTTTCGCCCCTCCGTCATATACCAGCGCAGAAGCTGCTCGTTGCTCCACGCTAACAACACACCACAGCTATGCACACGACCCAGCAGGTCCTAATACACACCGAAGCAGTCCATAAGCTGTTGGTCCACTTTTAGCTGCTCCTCACTGTCCATGTTTCCCTCTAAACTCAGACCCACCGGATTTCTACGGTCTCCGGCCTACACTTGGGCATGTCGACCCGTTCTACAAATGTGTAAATGGGGTGGATTCTAGCTTCCCCTGTATCCTAGCTAGGAGTAGAAAAACCGCGGTACTCACCAACTGTTGCCGTAGCAAACTGTAGCCGATAGCAAATTTGAGCTTGCTGACAGACAGATATTCGCACTCCCTCCACTTTCGCCGCTGCGTTTGTTAGAACAAGATCATGTCATTAGATCTATATTCCAGTATAACGTTAGATTGCGGAATTTGCCCGCCGCTTCCTTATCAGATTGCAGACGTGTCTCAGGTTTCACTCTGGGGAGCCGGACACGGAAAACTGCGTTCTGCAGCCTCGTCCCGCCTAACTCCGCCCCACAGAGCTGGCCAGTCAGAAGAAAGTGGGTACACGGGGAGTGGGGGCCATAGCGGAAGAGCCACCCCAGTGAGGCGTTTCAGGCAGAGACTACAATGTACTACAAATGCAGTTTTTGAGGATGGCAGTATGAGCGAAATAAATACCCTTTTTTTTTTTTTACTTTTATGCGATCAGGGTACTCTAGGGGAGTCAAAGACCAAAATATAAACTTGGAAAAATAGCAAAATAGGTCCCCTTTAATGCAAAGACGTGAATACACGCGCTTGTGCAAGCAGCTTTACTGTGATCCAAACAGCTGATCGCTACAGCGCCGCAGTGAACTAAGATGTGCCTCAAGAGGAATACGCCAGTTGGTTAGTTCAAGAGCAACTGTGTTTTTTTTCCAAGCAGCTAAAGTGCTGTAATTTTTTTTAAATATAGCGCATAATTGAAATGTTGTATTATTTTCAGGTAGGACCTCTTTTAGGCCGCTAAAATACGCTGTTTCTGTGTTTCCGTTCACAACAGTCTCTCACCTAAATTTCCACCCAGCACTATGCCCTGGTGCGGCTACCTGGAGGAGATCAGTGAGCTTTCTACTGCATCTAATGTAAGTAGTGGCAATTTGTAGCTCATACAACCCCACTTCAAAAAAAGTGAACTATCCCTTTAAAGTGATACTCCACCCAAAAACTATAATTTGTATATCAATTACTCACCATTAGATGTCTTGAACGGACAAAGTTGTTTTGCACCTGGCGCAACTTTATGGCCACCGGAGAGTTTTGAAAAATTATCCAAATTCCATTTTTGCTGGAAGCAAATGGGGTCACCCAGTAGCAATGGGAAGACTCCACAAAACGTCCGGTGACAAACTTTCAAACCATCGTCCAACGCATTGTCCAGTATAATCCAAGTCTGCTTAGTCCACTCGTATCCTCAGAACTGTAGAAACGCAGTTATTTTTCGCTAATAATAATAAAATACCACAGTTATGCTTCAAGTAAGCTCGCGCATTCAACGGAAGTCCCGCCTCCCGGCTCGTTCATTGCCCAGAGACTCTGCTGCCACTCAGATGAATACTTGTATAAACACGAGCCTGATCTCCTGATCTGTTGGTCTTAAAAATACCACTGCAGCACCAGAATATTTGCAAGATATGTGGCCTATGAAAAATAAGTCCTGTATTTAATTCTGTGACAATGGGGCAAAATAATCGGTGATAATCTGTGCTCACGTTCACTTCTCCCCATTGGGATAAATTCATTCAGGACCTGCCACAAGTCTGTCTAAAGGGCGGGCACCCTTGCATGTGTGAGCCAATCACAGATCTCGCATGGATTTTGTGCGAATATTTGAAAGTCAAACGCTGGCCTACCGACTGAGGCCAGACATATCAGCAAGTGACCGTTGGGAGTGACCAAAGCTTGATATGGATGGATTCCAGGCTACCAAAATCTCAGCATATGTTTCAACACTAATTGTTTACCCAAGCACTAGTCTACCCATCTTATAGAGGGGCATTTAAAAATTTAGACTAGCTTAGATGGGTGTGGGTTTTTAAATTACACATCCCATTCGATTTTTACCTGTCTAAACCCATTTAAATTTTCAAATTCCCCCCAAAACCAGGCAGACTGGTTCCTGGCAAAAACCTTCCAAGTTACGCTTGCCAAAGGCACCAATACAATCCCATAAAATGAAAGACTTGCTGCTTGTAATAGTCGGGATGGTCTTTTTCTTCTTTGGTCCAGAGTAGAAGGCATCCATTTCTTCTTAAAATAGATCCAAAATATTAACTGGTCCGAAAACAATACACCACCAAACCTAGTGAAGTCAAAAGTACTTCTGGACACTTAGTCTTTTTTTAGCACAGCAATGTTTTAACTAGAATTTGTGGATTTAAGTACATAGTGTAGCATTTTATAAAGGTTTGAAAAAGTTATCCAGAGCCCATGTGGTTATATAACCATGAAATAAATAAAAGTTCTTAATGCGGTGCCTTCTGAGTGATCGAAGATTGCAGGTTTTCAGCATGTACTCGTATCTTTGCCCTTGACACACATAAATTCTTCCATATTCTTCTAATCTTTTAATGTTAGGCACCTTAGAGGGTGATGCATCCAAATCCCCTCCTATCTTTGAGAAACATTGGGCCCCATGCAAGAAGGATACTAACAAATTTTTTCTTCATCTTGTATCCACGATTTTCTTTTATTAGCTCACCGGCCGATAGGCTGTGAGCTATTGTATTCAGTCTCCGCCTGTTGGCCTAACGTTAGCAGCTGGATCTCGGAAACCGCTCCATAGATTTGGATGAAATTTGGCAGGATGATGTCTCTGGACCATTTTCTTGGTTTTGGATTGGACCATTTTTGGCTGCCTTTTGCCCACTGTGATGCAAAAATTGGTGTTTTTGCAACTCTGACACTCAATATCTCCCTTCATAGATTCTGAGATTTTGGTTAAAAAAGATGAAAAATGACATTCTGAACTACCTGTCCAAATTTAGACTCTGTAGTTTCGCTGTGAGCCATTTTATGGGAAATATTTGGTCAGAAAGTGGTCTTATTGCATTGTTAGGGTCCATACCTCAGAAACTAGTCCACAGATCCAGAGATTTTGGTTTAGATTCATAAATAATAGCAATGAACAGTGCCTGTGAAAATTTTGGACCTTGTAGTATCATTTTGGGCCATTTTATGGCCTATTTTTGGTCCAAAATTGGTCCAAATTATATAAAGAGTGTTATATATCCTTTAATATTACATTTGCATCTTAGGTTTGCATTGTTGGGTATTAGCTAATCATTTATCGGCTTTCTGCTAGTCAGGTCAAAGGTGACCTACGATGACCTTGAAAGGCCAATTTCAAGGTCACAATATATTGAATGGCCAATATCGTGGTAAATATTCCATTTACAGCTTAGGTTTGCATTGTTGGGTATAAGCAAATCATGCACGGTCTTTCTGCTCGTAAGGTGAAAAGTGGCCTACAGTGACCTTCAAAGTTCAATCTCAAGGTCACAATGCACTGACTAGTGAATAACTCATTTAATATTGTATTTACAGCTCAGGTTTGCATTGTTGTGTAATAGGAGACCATCAATGGGCTTTCTGTTTGACAGGTCAAAAGAGGCCTACAGTGATCTTGAAAGGTCAGGATGCATCAAAATGGTCAATATCATAATAAATATTGCAATAGTTTTGTTTCTGCCCAACAATTTAAGTTTACATTACAAACAGTACCCAACATAAAGTATATAGTTAAAACCCGGTGAGCTACAGCGTCCATGGCCCTATTTTTTAATTACCCATTGATTTCAGGGATTCACCAATGTTTTCTTAATTTTGCTGCTCTCTAAAGCCCTAGGCACATCAATCAAACATTCTCCAACAGCAGGGAACATTCTAATGTTGGCAGCTGTCTTGGAATGTTGTCTCTGAATGTTGTTTAACTACCTGACATGGCCCAACCATCTCCAAACAATTCCAACCAAGGACATACAGCCATGGCACACCAGACATACATCTGTGTTTGTTGGAGAATGTTTGATTGGTGTGCTCTTGGCTTTATGTTAGGGAAAATGTTATTAGTGGTCGAGTGGACTCCTACCAAGATAGGAGAAAAACATCTCATTTATGCAGTCCACAAATTGTATATCCAATTCATGGAAACATTAGTTTCATATTTTAGGAACATAAAAAAACTGAATAACTGCAAATGTCAACCTCTTCAGGTTCTCACCTGCATTACCACCCGTAAATATCCGCAAAAACCTTAGAAACTCCATAAGATTGTTTGAAAGTATTTTTTTGAATATAATTATTTTTCATGAATGAAATTATAAGTGGAGCGTGAAAATTTCATTAAAATATTTTTGAAAGCTTAAAAGCTTTCTATTCAAGTATGAAAATAAAAAAAATCTCAAAGCCTCATCCAGGACAGTGAAAAATTGCCATGCTCATGCTGATGTTACACCTGGGCATGTCAAGGATCGACTGCTTTCCAATCTGTAAAATCTTGACCAAAACCACCAATCTCTCATCCATATTATCATTCCACTTGTATATCACAAGGGGGAAGGGTGACATCCAGAAGTAGCCAATGCTGTGCAGCCTTGGGAACCAAGTTGTTCTTGATAATTTGTTTTGAGTTTGCACATATGCAGATGATAGTTCTGGCGATTGTGCAGACCGTACCTTTACAGGCGATTGTGCAGACCGTGCCTTTACAGGCGATTGTGCAGACCGTACCTTTACAGGCGATTGTGCAGACCGTACCTTTACAGCCTACATGGTCCATATGCATGATGAGCAGAAGCTGCAAAAAATGGTCTCCTATGGCCAACAGCAAATGGTGCTGTGCCGCGAAAAGAAGCATCCAGGGGTTGTTTGTGCTCTTTCATCGTCGCCAAAATGAATAGCTCCCAATAATAAATATTCTGATCAAAGTTTTTTTTCTAACTAGAGAACATCTGGAATTGAACCAGTCGCGATGACAGCAGGGCGATTGCTCGAAGCAGGACTCAACTCGAACGTGTATAACGATGATGACGAACATAATCTATCACATCTTTCATATACATCTTCAAACTCATAGTTTCTTTTTATTCCAGCTTGTGACATGCAATGTCTGAAGGTTGAATCTAAAACGGTTTCAATGTTATTGTATTAACGTGGACAGACGCAACTTATGATTCCATTACCAGCTCTGCTTTGCGGCTGAAATTTTTTTTCCAACAGAACTGTTGGCCCATGGTTTTCACTGTTACAGGGCACGACCATGGCCAAGGTGTACCATTTCTGCCAAAAAAAGTTGTGGGCACCTTTCTGCCTGAAGCTAGCACCATCTGGATAACAAAAAAAAAAAAAAAAAACGAATTGTGCCACCAAGACATTTGGCCCTAGCTCAAGACAGAATAGAGTGTCCATTGAATTTATGACTACTTTTCATTATGGAAGTGTCCCTGAACAATAATAATTGGTAAGTACCTTGGGCCACTAATTCTGCAAGGAGAAAAAGGGTCTCAAACTACGGATGATAGGCGACCATGCCCATGTTCGGACCATGTCCATTTCCAGCAGAATCACCACCCCCCAATAATTTAAGAGTAGGATGCAGCTCTAATGTCTTAATCAACTAAAAAATCTTTGGGCGAAACACAGGGAATGCCATTTTAACACTTTTTAGACCATTACCTTTCACCTTAGCATGTGTATGCAAGTGTACACGAAATGTACTCAAAATACATAGGTGATATAAAGCCAAGACAACTAAATTCAAAAGTTTTTGAAATACACAACCCAGTCAAAAGTTTTTGCACACCCCAAGATCTTGTCAAGTCTTTATCTTACATGTACTGTATGTTTATAACAAAGAAATCACAGGAACCCAATACTTGTTTATTGCAAATAATAAATTTACAAGAAAAATCCACAAGGAATCCAGCACAGGTGGTTGAAGTGATCAGCTCGCAATCAACCCCCTGAAGCTGCTTGATAATGAGTAGATCATTTGAATTACCTGTGCTGGAGCAGGGAGAGATCTAAAACATGCAGGACAGGTGGTTCTCCAGGGGAGGTTTGAGAAGCACTGGTTTGCTTAAATATTGACAAAATGACTGATCCTGGTTTTTCCCAATTTGTTTTGTCATATACATAGTTTATACATTGGGCTTCAGTTTTCCTACCTTTCTGTTATACAACCAATGAGACGATTACACAAGAACAAAATATAAAGAATTGCGACAATTGCAGAAAATATTGGGGTGTGCAAAAACTTTTGACTGGTAGTGTATTTTCATCATCTTGAATGATTTTCCCCAGGATGAACATTTCTGTTAACCGTCAACATGTAAAAATTCTAAGGTTTTAAGCCTCTCATTTTGCTTTTTTGTGAGGTTTATGTTAGGGTTGGCGATATGACCGCAAATTTATACCACAGTATTTTTTTCTTCATTTTTGCTGTGATTGTATGAGTATCACGGTATTAAAATAATAACAAGAGAGCTCGTAGAGCACAATATCCCCCGCCGGGCTGGGTAATAATGAGCAGATCTAACACAGCGTCATCAGATTCCACTGTCAGTCACGGGTCAATAAGAATACACTGAAAACTAGGAGCTTATCTGAAAAAAAATGCATAATAAATATCATAATAAATAATAATAAATTTCATAAGTGGATAGCATTGGCATGGTATTGCTTGTAAACCATTCTAATCTGATCAAAAATATAATGCAGACATTATTATGAATCCAACTTTAAAAATGTAATATGCGCATAACCAATATATGCTTATCATTTTTGTTTCATGAAAATCCCTCGAAAAATGTGGGAGGAGTTGATTTCAGAACGTAAGTACCCTCCCAAGGATATAGGGTAAGTGTACCCATTAAGCCCACCAAAATCTAAGTTCAGGTATTTTTCATAGACAATGAGATGAATTAGAAACATGATCCTTGGTTGAATTGAAAGATTAATCTCTCATTTGAAAATACATGCATTCACTTATTCATATTTTACAGAATAAATTAAAGAAATTTTGTGAATAAAGTCAAAAGTCTGGCATGGGCTTAATTGGTACCGTGGTGCCATTTAAGCCCATGTGTGTTTCAAATAAGCCTGCAACCAAATTTATTGACAAAAATATAAAAAAGTATTATTTTTCAGGTAGAAAGAACACCAATTAATTCCGTAACATATTTTACACATTTTATAATTTGAAGCATTTAATGTTTGGCTTCATACAGAACCAACTACATTACCCAGACCCAACAAACTAGATTACACTGACCCTTGCAACAAACCTAACCAACCACATTATGCAAACTCTACCAATTCATCTAACCAACAACATTACCCAGACCCCACCAGTAAACCAAACTACATCACTCAGCTTCCATCAATAAAGCCAAACAATTACAAAATCAGGAAGCCATCTGTAAACCTAGCCAACTACATTACTCAGACTCCTTCCTTAAACTCCAACTGGAAACTACACCACCCAGAATTCAACAGCGAACCTCACCAACAGTATTACTAAGATCCCATCTATAAACCTAATGTTAATGTATGTCTAGTCTAATTAATGATGTTATTGTAATTAATGATGTCAGGGAGACATAAAACATCAAAGTCACTGGATTACAGAAGAAAATTTACCAGATCTCCCAATTTCAGTGATTTCCTATCGAAATGCATTAGGTGGGCTTAAATGGTTCTATGGTGATTACTGAGGAAATGAAGATGATAATTCACACCAAAATAAAAAAAAAAGAAATTTTATTATGTCTAGAGTCTAAAAATGCTTTTAACTTGGTTTCATAGTTATTCCTGGTATGACATCTTCAGAATTATTGAAGGTGTTCTCATACAAAGTTAGCACACGCTAGCTGCTTTTTGGCTCACAGTACCATTTAAGCCCACCTTGAATAAAACACATTTTTTGAAAATATGAAGCTCATCCAAACCATTTATTGTATTTTTATTGATATATTTATGTAAAATGCATCAGAAAATATCCAGTTCATACACATGCCATTTCTAATGTTCCAGCAGCATCACACATATCATGACTACTGATTTAACCTTGTGATTGGCTCCCTATGCCAACTAGCAAAACTCATCTTTCCAGATTAAACAAAATGGTGCAAATTAACTAAAAGCAACTTCACAATACATAAAAATTAAATCATTAATCTCTCAATTTACATAATATGGATGTACTTGGCAAGTTACTGGCTGAAAATAGTTGAGGGATGATTTTTTCGGAGGGATCCCAAAACACCAAAGTTTTGAGGCGGCTTAATGTGAGCCTCCTTTGGACTGCCTGGATATGGATGGGCTTAACTCAACAATGACAAATGTGATTGATGTTCAATAAAAACTGACCTGTTAGTAAGAAATTGTTGGATTGGATGAAATCATGAGTAACTCAAGGCAAGACCTTCTTTTTTATCATTTGAAGTCAAAGTTGCAAGTGGGCTTAAATGGTGCCTGGGCTTAATGGGTACACTTACCCTACAATAAGTCACCATTCAACGTCAAGGGCAGTAACTCTGTTAAATACTACTTTGGTGCAACAAAAATGCGAAATGCGCATAACCAATATGTATTTACCATTTTTGTATAGTTTTATGAAAATCCCTCAAAAAAAATGTGGGAAAAGTTTATTTGAGAACATAAGCACCCTCCCAAGGATATACAATAAGTCACCACTTAACATCAAGGGCAGTAACTCTGTTAAATATTCGTTCAGCGTGATGAAAATGCGATATGCGCATAACCAAAATATGTTTATAATTTTTGCAAAGTTTCATGAAAATCTCTCAAAAAATGTGGGAGGAGTTGATTTAAGAACATAAGAACCCTTCCCAGGACGTACAGACGGACAGACATCGCCAACATAATCCCCCTTCGGTCTCCGACCGGCGGGGGATAAAAAGGATCAAGTTTTCAAAATATAATTCCACCTCTTTTCACTCTACTGGCTATGCAGTACAACATATAAGTTTTCAAACAGTTTTTATTTGCCAATTTGTCTCTAAATAGAAAGAAATAAATGATAGGCCTATTTGTGTTTTAAAAGGAGTAGTCTCCCCCAGGATATACATTAATTAGTAAATTTCATGTGATTCATTCATTCAGTTCTAAGTGTCATGCAATTCTTTTGAGTTGAATGAACTCTATTGCTGAGCAACCTGGATCTGATAAGCAAAAACTATTTTGGAAAACAAGACTAAGTGCAACCTAGTATACGGCTGGGCCGCCAAGTGCTGTATGAGAATGTGGGCCCAAGAAAAGGGTGCTAAATGAGGCAAAGCTCATGCAATTATATGAAGTGCAAGTTTAGTAATGAGCTGGAGCTGATAAATTATTTACAAAGTAGGTGGGGAGAGTGTGAGAGTGTGAAAGAGTGAGAGTGTGTGAGTGAGATAGTGGGAGTAAGTGAGAGAGAGGGAGTGGGAGGTGGGGAGAGTCTTGAGTAAGGAAAACATATCAAAAGCAAGTTATACATTTGAATAGACAAAGAGCTAGAGTAAGGGTAGCAGTTATTGATTTTGTCAATGTCAATTTGAGAGAGACAGCAGCAGCAGATGTAGATAGCAGTTAAAGTATGTATGTATGTTCCTGAATCGTACTGAAACAATATCATTACAGTTGTGCTAATCGGGGACGTGACGTCACTTTTGTGAACACATGGCAGTTCCTATATAGTGATAGTGTAAGAACGAACGTCAAAGTTTCCTTCCCCCCATGTTTCTTCTTTGGGCATCTTATGGACAAAGAATCCACAGTTTTGAGTAACACTGCTTAGTAAATATGTTTGAGTGAAGGAGTTGCCATGTGTTTACATAAAGCGTTAGACGATATTGGTGATGGCTGAATATGGTTAAGTATGTGACCAAAAAAATTGAAACACAATTAATTTTAATGAATTCATGACCTATTGAAAGCTCTTGAAAAGGCCTTGTAGTTGACACCAAGATCATGAGAATTGGCCGAGAAATAAGAAAGTTTTGGAATTTTATAGTGCCCCCAAATAGCGAATTGTTTGGCATTTATTTCAGTCACTGCGGATAAAAAAAAAAGTGTGTGTTGTGAAGTGAGCATTTTGGTCAATTTTACCTCAAATATGGTAGACAGTCAAAAAAATGATATAATCAATGTTTAAAGAAATTAAATAAAATACAAGAATTCAGGAAAGGAAGCATGAACGATTTTCATAAGCGACAGTTACAGCCTGACTGAGTATTGCACTTTGTCACATAGCTAATATGATAATCAGAGGTGTATAAAGTACTGGAAAAAAATAACTAAGTAAAAGTAGAAGTACCATTACTGAAAGTTACTTTGGTAAAAGCTGAAGTCACCCATAAGAAAATTACTTGAGTAAAAGTCTTAAAGTAGCTCACATTAAATGTACTTAGGTACCAAAAGTATTTTGTGAAAGAATAGACTGAAGTATAAAAAGTGCGAGTATAAGTACAAAGTATTTTTCATAGTACGCATAGAAAGAAGCAAAGCAACCACTCTTTGTTCTCTCCTTGTGCTCTTTAATCAATTTTCAGGTGAATGAAAAATACAGTATTCAAAAAACAAACAGGCAGTCTCTCCTTTATATACTTCTTCTTCTTCTTCTTTGAGTTAACTGGCAGTTTTAAAAACCACTATAATTGACCATAATTAATAGTAGAATTACATAGTATCAATACCATGTTGAATTTTTGCATCAGAAAACTGATTTTTCTTAACTACTAATTGGAATACCATTGGCTCACAGTAGCTGAAGTGGTAGCTGCAGAGGATGATTATTTCTGTAGCAAGAGATATTTTTTTTTGAACTGCTGGATAGATACTATGGGCAAGTATATTGAGCAGTTTGCACATCAGGCTTAGCTGAGGAGTTTTATTCAGGCAACTCCTGAAAAACATGGACTGGAGTGAACTCATCCATATTCTAAACCGTGTTCGAACCACTGATCTATATAGAATAAATGGATTGCTGACGTGACAAAGAACTGCGTTGGGAAGTTGAAGCAAGCTGAAGTGGTCGAGCGGCCATTTTACTATGCCCGGTAGTAAACAACCGTTATATAGTATTCTATGGCAGAGAAGCGTTGATGTGCAGCTTTCCAACGCAGAGCGACATCTTTGGGGGGATGTGGCGAGACAATGCACTGGCTGTAGTAAAGACAAATACACATAAATGAATTTCAATGAATATATTGCTTATTATTAGCCACTGGCGATCTACCTTAACGGCAGATAATGTGTCAACGTTAGCCCAGCTAACGGTTATTATTGGAATACTTCAAATTAACGTTAGCTAACGTGATCCATCAGGTTAGCCTAAAGCTACCTATATTACGGAACTGACGTTCACCAGATCAATCAATGTCACAAGGCATAAATTAGATAACTAATCCAGTAAAACTGCTGTGTAACCCTGTCTATAATATTAGACCAGACTAACTAGACAACAAAACCAGGTGTTGACTGGTTAAATCATTAAGGCTAATTTACGTCAGTACTAAAAAAGGCTAACGTTTTGTTGACACTAAATTACCGTTGACGGACAAATTTAATTTTGCCAGGTTACCAGTGAGGATGTAACGTTAGAGCTACTTAAATAAATAATGCTATTCACACTCGACAGTGAATGGCAGGCAGTTTTCCATACATCTCCATAAAGCACAACTCACTGCACTTCTCATGTGAACGCTGATTCAGTGACCTTGATAGGTTTACATTGCGTTCTCTTCAGCGAACCCACTTTCGCTTCGTAGGAAAATTAGCTTCGTGGCAGCTACTGAGTTGAGTGAAGACATCGCAAGAGAAAACTCAATTCAAGACATCCGTTGGGACTTACATATGTGTTATGCGCGATTGAATCTCACACCCAGCGTTTCTAAAATAAAGACAACGGTTGACAAGATGCGAGCTTACGGATAATTTATTTTTTCATGAAGTTTCTAAATCCCCCCACACAGAATAATAATAATACGTGCAGGATTGACGTCTTGTCTTCTTCAGTCTCAATTACTTTGGACTTCAATTTCGTTGTACCACTGCCCCACTCAGGCGAGATGTAGAAAAATCCGTATAGATTTCCTATGGAACGCACTCATTGGTCGTACATATTGTCAAATGCTGATGTTGTCCATTGAAAATGTTAAAGGCACGCACAACTGCTGCCTACTGTAGTTAAATCTGCGGTCCTTGAAGCATTTTTTGTACAGTCAGGTCGATCTGAGGAGGAAACATAAAATCCCGCCTCTTCCGTGTCTGTGAAAAGATATCTTCTCAATTAATTATATCGTTGGCTGCAACGTGTTCAATGTGAGTAATGTTCTGAGAGATTAAAGTTGGGCATCCCAATATGGCGGCACGGTTACTTGAAAATTATGACGCCATCAGCTATCCAGTTATTCTATATAGATCAGTGGTTCGAACTCAGCTGCAATAACTGATCCGAGAGTGTCATCTAGTGGTAGAATACTGTAAATGCGCGCATAAATTTGCAGCTCCATGTCCGCTGGCGGACACATCTGCACAAAGATACCCTGCCGAGCACCGTTGTTCTTCTCAAACACGCCAAATCCAGATAATCCTTAAATGATGAATAACATTCATCTTTTAATTTGTAACGAGTAAAAAAGTGGCCAGTGTCAAAGTAACGAAGTGAAAGTATACTTTTTATCTTTTAAATGTAGAACAGTAAAAGTCCAGGTTAAAAAAAAAAAAAAAACTCAAGTAAAGTATAAATCCTCAAACTATTTAAGAACTGTAACGAAGTGCATGTACTTCGTTACTATACACCTCTGATGATAGTGTATCCCCAATCCCTTCATTGTACCCGTCTTCTCTCGTATCGGTTGCGAGATTCAATAGGAAGATTAAGGAAATAATCCTGGTACCAGCTACGAAATTCAAAAGGGAGATGGAGGAATGTAAAACATTGTACCAATCTATCTGAAAGAATCTGAACAATGGTCGGAATGTGTTTTTACTTCCCCTATTCAGCCTCGCAACCGATAGTGTCCTCCATGCTTGTTAACGGTCGTATCGGTTGCGAGATTGAATAGGGAAATTAAAAACACATTCCGACCATTGTTATGATTCTTTGACGCTAGATTGGTACGATGTGTTACATTCCTCTATCTCCATGGAATCTCGCAACCGTCCGGTACCAGAGAAAACAAGCATGGAGGACTGAAACAAACCGAACCAATCTAGCGTGAAAGAAGATTAGCCTAAAAATGGTCGGATTGTGCTCGTAATGCAACAAAATCGAATGGAACTTTTTAAAAGACCGGGATGCTAGCTAGGGCAAGCACATCATATGCATCTGCTATATGAATATTTAATCCACCTTTTGCTGTCCATTAGAAGAAAATACACATTAATTTTCGTAAAATGGCGACCAATATCGCCAAGAAACATTCGTTGGCGTCAAAAATTGCACATTGTGAACATTCTATATGTACAAAATGTATTTTCATTTAACAGTACATTTACCTGATTATTGCAGTCTATTGCTAGACTGGATTCAAGTACCGGTACAAGTACTGAAAAATGACAAGTTCAATGGTATTGGAAACAAAATCCCCAAAAACCCTTTCCACATGTGTGGTTGTAAAATAAATAAATAAATAAATAAAACAAAACAAAAAATAAACAACACAAAATAAATTTTGAATGATAAATACAACAATACTGAAATATGCATCAAAATAAACTAGGTAACTCGGTCGCCACAGGGACCGAGTCGTGTATCTCCCCGATCCCCATGAGAGATCACTTGCAAATTTTTACAGCCGCAATGTTACTGTTTTTAGTCTTGCTATGACATTAATATGCATCCCTGTGCATGTATATATATATATATATATATATATACATATACATATACATATATACACACACACACACACATATATACATATATATATACACATATATATATATATATATACATATATACACATATATATATATATATATGTAAATGTGGCTCAAAATGAGCAGAAAACGCAAAATCTGCAAAAAAAATTTTGTCGAAAAAATGGCCGCCGGCGGCCATATTGGATGTCAGAAATTGCCGAGAATTGATCTTGAGCGTTGCCAAATAAACATCTTTGACTACGCAAACTTAGAGAAAAATCCTATAAACTTTGAAGCCTCCAGAGCCTGGAACAGAAAATCTCTGCGGTGGTCCTGGAAATAAACCATAGTATCTCCCGACTATCGTCGTCGGGGAGATACAACATTGAAAAATTTGTTAGTGCAATAAAACAAACATGGTGCACAACAAGAGAGTGGAACTCAGAACTAGTCTAACAAGTTATGCTCTTTGGCAGGAACACCAGTCTGTCAACACTATCTGGCTTCAATGTTGCCCTGGTACATGTAACTGTATTGCCACCAGTGCTGAATGGGCCCAACGGGATTTTTTGGTCGTTCCAGTCTCATAAAGTAAGCGCTGCCCTTAGCGCGTGCTCTCTGTGCTCAGTCAGTCAGTAGCCAGTTAGGCAGGCGGTTGTCCATTAAATGGTTAGACAGTGAGCCCAATAGCAAGAGCTACGTTTTTCTGTCTTTACTGTCCAGTCTGAAAATACAGATGACTGAAGTAGCTAGCTAGTTAATGGTGCCATCAAATTCAAAATGAACAAATATTTTTCACGAAATGGTACAATATCTCACTGTCAACATTTATATGTTAAAGTATGGGTTCATAAGATTTGCACCACGGCATTGTTTTTATTTACATTATACGCAGCATCTCAACTTTTTTGAAATTGGGGTTGTATTTTAAAAACTTGTATTTAGTTGTATTGGCTCTGCATTACCTATGTATTTTGTGCACATTTCGTGCACATTTGCATACATATGCTGAGGTGAAACGTAATGGTCCAAAAAGGGTTAAAATGGCATTCCCTATGGGTTGCCCATAATTTTTAATATCAACTAAAAAAATGTAAGACATCAGAGCTGCATCCTACACTTAAATTTTTAGGGGGTGGTGATTCTACTAGAAATGGGTGTGGTCGCATATCGTTTATAGTTTGAGACCCTTTTTCTCCCTGCAGAATGGGTGGACCAAGGTACTTACCCATTGTTCTTGTTCAGGGACACTTCCTTCATGAAAAATAGCCATAAATTCATTGGGCACTCCATTCTGTCTTCAGCTAGGGCCAAATATCTTGGTTGCACAATTCACGTTTTATTGTAATCCAGGTGGCGCTAGTTTCAGCCAGAAACATGCCCACAAATTTTATTAGAAGAGATGGTACACCTTGGCCATGGTAGTGCCCTGTAACAGTGAAAACCATGGGCCAACAGTTCTGTTCAAGCATAAATGCTCTCAAACAGCTATGGTTGTCAAACTACCCAAAAAATGGGTGTGGCCCACGCGGCAGGGGAGGGGTTAATCGGAACAGACGTTGGTGATTTTTCTATTCCAGGCATAGAACTTCAAAACTGTGTAATATGAAAAATTTGGAGAAGGCGAGCTTCCACCTTCTGCCAAAACTGTACTTAACAGTACTTTAGTTTCACTGCTGCTGAAGTTCTTCTAACAACCTTTTATCGGCAGCATCTCTCCAGCTGTTCTGCCAAAGTCGGCTATTTGCACAAGGCACAACGCCTGCCCTTATATGGTGTTCAGAGAGCATTTCCTATGCTAATTACAAACAATCGGGCCACGCGGCTCCAATTTACAATCAAATGAGATTCATCATTCAGCACACACGGGCAACAGCAGATTTGGATGGTAAGAACATTTGCTGCATCTGAAGTTGACTTACCTTACTCTTTCTCCTGACAAAAAAATAACAGAAAATATATGATAATTTCAAGAAAATGTTGCTGCATGAGGCTTGTTCTTTAACCTTCCAATGATGAACTCACAAATTTGCAGGCAAATTGGCAATCCTCAGTCCATCTTTACTCCTGAAGGACTATGCCTTTCCTGGTTGCAGCATTTTATTCCAAATTTTATTTCAAATTTATAACCAATTACAAATTCTAAATTGCCTCCGCCCCAATTTTTTTGGAATGTGTTGCAAGCCTCAATGGTAAGAATAGATGTATATTTAGAAATACAATTGAGTTGACCGCACAAAACATCACATATCTTTCCTTCATACAGACTGCCAAGAAATGGGAGTCGAAGAAAATTTAGGAATTATTGCTTTCATGCTTTATGTTCATTTTCCATACCGATCGAACCTTTTCGGAGCTGGAGTAGCGCACAACCTTTTAATTTTCCTTTTCATTTTTGAGGAACAGATCACGGGGGTGAGAGAAAACACATCACTTTCATCCATACAGCGTGACCGTTGTTATTCATCAAACTGAGCAATTCGACGTACAAGCATGTGAGAAATATTATTCGCAACCGTACAGAATGCTATAATTCCTCAAGAAGTAAGCTTTCAGCAGTAGTTCGCGTGTGCGAGAGCCCATGCGAGCGCGGTGTGGATATCACGAGTTTCCATCTGACTTGTTATAGACAACTTGGGGCGTCAAACCTCCTTTGATAACCCTTTTCGGGTGCAAGTTCAGCCTATGTTGCGAGTATATTTTACTAATTAGCAAACGAAAAACTTGAGAAAAATAATAACTAGAATAGTTAACATCGAAACAGCATGATTCTCTCCAGTACCTTGTCCCTTCCGACTGAAAACAGCAATCGTGCAAGACCGTCAGTTTACTCAACAGGACAAAGGATAGTGCTCTTGTGTACGAAATAATTAAGAAGAAAACAGTTGACACTAATTGCCTTAAACCGAGAAACATTAATTTGTAAGTCAATCACTAACACAGAAACTGGACGTGGGAGTCCCTTTACGTAATTCTCAGTGAAGTAGACATACAGTGAAGATGAAAACCAGGCTTACTCCAGATACACTTCGCAGGTATTGCTACTTTGACAAATCTCACAAAGCAAAATTAGGGGGGGCTCATTCTCCCTTGACACCTAAAGTTATTTTGTTCAGGATGTTAACTATATTGATAACCAATACTCAATCACATACATCAGCTATCGGCCTGAAAAAAGGCATAGTTTTTTTCCGCACTCGAGTAAGCAAGAGTATTTGCTTGCCAACTTGTATATAATACACGATTCTAGATAAAGGATTAAGCATTGAATGCGAGGATGGAGGGGAAGGGATTAAAAATGAGAGCCACAAGGGAAAGAGACGCAACTCAATTGTTAAGCGAGCCAAATCACTGTAATTCGTGACTACGTGAGAACGGACATAGTGCTGCTGGACAATAGCAGTCAGGCATGATTTCATTTCCCCAAAAAATCCCTGCTGTCCCAACAACCTGCATGCAAAATCTCGTTTTGGCATGAAGAAACAGAACCGACACAGCGCCATCAGTATTGACTCCATCCCCCTTCCCGTACCCTGACAGCCCAATCCAAACGAACAGGGCCCAGTTCGACCCGGCAAACCCGCTTCACTCGGCTTCGACGCCCACCAGTCAAGATAAAACAATAAGCTTAATCAAGATTCGATAGGAATCGGATGAAAATATTACGTTTGACTGAGACAAGTAAGTACAGATTTTATACTCACCACTCGCTTTCCTTCAACACCACCACGGAACTTCCGCTACTGATGCCGAATAGGGGCGGGAGCGCAGTGAGGTCATTGTTCCCACCCCGGCACTCTTCAGCTACACACCCGCACCCGTCCACAACAGGTCGAGGTAAATCCAAGCGAGGTACCGTTTCTGATAGGCGGCCGTATTTTTTGCAGCTGATCATTGAATTTCAAACGCAGATTGTGGGTACAGAACGAAGAAGCTTATTTTGTGCACCTTCAGGGATGCGCTTTGTAATGAAATGCACGCCGCTGCTCCTTGCAAGAACTGGATAATTCTAATGTGATTAAACCGAAAGACCGCCACCATTTCTTAAAAGGCATAGTTTACAACCGGAAAAGTACTTTCCTAGATGCACTGGCTCAACAAAGTAAATACCGACATAATCCAAGGTTTGTTTGTTTATGAATTTATGTATTTATTGCAAAATACACTGAAGAAAAAAGGTCGCATACTACCAACCATATCCAGCAATCAACCTGCAGTTGGGACACGGTTCTCCTGTTATCGCGATATATTACTTAATCGCACTTTGATGGCCAGTAAATAGAAAACTTTATTCACTGCATTTGTTGTCTGAATACACATTTAAAATCGCGAATTGCTTGGCAATCGGTTTGACTAGCTAAACATTGATCATGATGCACACAAAGTCATACTAACTGGCTTGAACGTTTCAGTTTATCCCCGCATAACCGAGCCACATTTCAATTATTTTACAAGCCTTCTCGTAAGCCGCTTGATTCTCAAGGTATTGTACAAACCAGGCCTTTTGAGACAACACTCCGCCACTGCATTATTAATGCGTTGAAATCAAGAATGCAACTGATCCACGGGAGTGAACTGCGGAAAAGGGTTTATAAAACATTCAAGCAATATACAGAACTGAGTGAAGATGAGCTCCATTTTCCCCCTTCGTGAAAAAAAAAAATCTGTAATAAACAAATGGAAATCCGTTCGAAAACGCAAAACCTGAAGTAAAACGTATCAGGCCAGTAGGTGGCGATAAAGTTTGAATAGAGAAATACTAACACGCACCACAGAACAACGTTTCTCAAAGCGGCGAATAAAAAGGGAATGCGCAGGTGTGACGTATACAAAGATAGAGGTTTTGAATTCTTAAATGCTGTATTAAAATGGTTATAATCTTTTTTCTTGACTCAAAACTGTATTTGGTATAGACTCCTCAAAGGTTTTTTTTCTTTTTTTTTTAAATGGGTGGTATTGACTTTGCTCTCAGATGTGATTTTCAGGATGAAAAGTTGCCAATCAAACTGGACTCATTTCACAAACAGGTTCTGCTGTGTTGGACACTTAGGTATACACATAACTTCACTCCACATCAAACTCCCTGCTGGAACAACGGACATGTGCTGCAAAGCAACAAATGTCTTTACATACAGCATTGCATGGAAAATAATATCTGATCTATAATCCACTTATTTGATGGTCAGGGGCACTTATTATCTTATGAGTTTCTGTTTGAAATATAACTTCGCTTGCACGCGTAGTCAATCTGATAAAGTAATAAAAGCAACCCCCATTAATGATAAACTATTTGTCTGAAACAGCAAAACAAATGTGTGTGATAGTTACCTGATCTTCAATTTAATGGTCAAATTTTTTTGACTGGTAAAAACCTTAAACTGACATGTAATCATCTGAGCAGTATTTTGTCCCCAGCAAGTCCAAACAGAAACTCTTCCAACTATCCTCAGATTCAGATGTTAAGAAATGGAAAACCAAATGCATTAGTCACTCTGTAAGCCCTTATACCAGGGGTAGGGAACCTTCTACAGAAAGAGCCACTGTGGGTGCAGGCTTTCATACCAACCAGGCTGCTACACACCTGGTTCTACTAATCAAGGCTCTAAACAAACATTCCAGAGGTTGATTAGTAGAATCAGGTGTTTAGCAGCTTGGTTTATATGAAAGCCTGCACCCACAGTGGCTTTCTGGAGAAGGTTCCCTACTCCTGCCTTATACGAAAGAAGTACATTTTAAAATATTAAATAATATTTATCCATACAATGAACTGCTAATACTGAGATTTACTGTTGATCACATTCATTGCAGCTTTTGTGAAACTTAAAGTGAAACCACTGACCATCTTTTCTCTCATGTACTCTGAGACTTCCTGGAAGAATATGCTAGACTGGCTATCATCCAAAATCTTACTTCCTACTTCCTCTCACAAGGAATAAAACTGTATTTGGCATTAGCAGGAAGGACACAAAGTGTCATGTGATTTTGAACAACCTGATGGTGATGGCTAAATATTTCATTCATGCATCAAAATGGAGAAAAATGAGATCCGACTTCTCTGTTTTTGAAGGGGACCTTGCGAACAATCACCTCAGTGCTCTGAAACTTACAAAAGGAAAACATGCAAGGTTGCTTCTAAGTGCTTATGAAAAACTGAAAATATTTGATAACTTCTAGACAACCATGGTGTGAAAATAAATTATTGGCATTTATTTAGCAATATATTCCACATAATCCTTTCCCTTATTTTTCTTTATGTCACATTAGTATTAAATACTTCAAGTTATCTCTTCCTGGGTGCCTGTTTTGATGAGGGTCACTATTGGATATTGTATGCCTTAATTACCTCCGCCCAACGAAGTTGAGGAGGTTATGTGATCATTACCATTTGTCTGTTGGTTGGTTTGTTGGTAAGCAGGATCACGCAAAAAGTTATGGATGGATTTTCCTCAAATTTGGTGGAATGATTAAGTATTGTTCAAGGAAGAGGTGATTCGATTTTGGGAGGTCAAAGGTCAAGGTCAAGGGCATGCAAAAGGTCAAAACTACATTAAAAAAATTTGTGCGGAGACTACATGACTGCATAAACACAGGGGTTGCTAGCTAATACTGGCAAAAATAACATTGAGTACATTGGCGGAGGTACTTGCGCTCTCTGAGCGCAGCTCTGGTTTGTAAATGCAACCTTTTATTCAATTTTAAAAATTGAGGCAAGACGTCACTGTTTCGCAAATGTGGGGCACATTCGATTGGTCTAGTACAGTGGCCGACAAGGGCAAACCAGAGCCATGTAGAGAGAGAGAGTGTCAGGTCAACGGAAGTCCAAAATTCTTGATTGTCATGATTCTGAGTGACCATAAATAGTTCCAGGAAATTCCTGGCGGGCAATTTAAATGCATGTGTCAAATAGGCTATTAAGAGATTTACCAGCGATTTTGGTAGTCAATAAATGCGTTATTTCTGCCTTTTTGAGGTATATTAGGCTTCTGTTAGCGCTGGCCGTCTTAGTAAAGTGACACAAATGTTTAACAACTGGGAAAAGGCTACATTTAACTGCAGAGTGTTGAATATTTGCACCCAATGTATGCAGTGTTCAAGCAGTTTTGGTTCAGTTCACTACTATATTAGCTATATTCCCTTTAACTTGCTTCAGCATATCACGAATAATGACGATAGCTTAACCTAGCTCAAGTTCCCAAGTGGTGGCAGCAGTGTGGAGGACATGTGCATACTGCTCAACAGTAAATTAATGATAAACGATTATTCGATGATTGCGTCGTCTGCGGACCGGTCATGTACAAATCAACGTTTATTACATGTAGCTGAAATCAATTTTCAGGAGCTGGCAGAGATCATCTCCCATGCAGTCATCCATAAATCAATATTTATTCAGTGTCACAGATTTCAATGTCATGAGTGGTCACCTTTAATCCATAGGTTGATATTGATTCACTGCACTTTTAACATAGATATCTCATCACTGACAAAAATTAACATTCCAATCAAAAAAGGAAACTTTGACTCTGTTGTTTGTCATAGTTCTCGTTGCAAACTATCAATGTAGCTGGGTAACATTTTGTACAGAAAGGCTAAGTGATGATATACTCCATGTCCATCAGTGAATAGGCCTAATATGATATAAAAGGAGTAACTGCCACAATGTCATCAAGCCATTTGAAATTGTTTATTTATAGTAAAATTCATACTTGAACTAAGTGGGACATGGCTCTTAAAATCAATAATGTCCCAATTTTATCAGGCTGTCTGGTTGCCCAACATGGTACTATACTATCCTGATAACGTTTCCAGTTTATTAATAATTAATCCAGGTAATTAAGCAAGTTAACTATGGCCTCTTACATGTTTAAGAAGGAAAATTAATTACCTTGCCATTAACAAAATGGTTTGAACACATAATAGTGCAATTCCACTTCAGAGACAATATCTACCCTACTAAAGCAGGTTTCATCTTTCTTGGCTTAGCTCACAAGCTGGCCTAATTACAGAAAAAGCAATGTTTTTGGAACTACCTGTGTCTGAATGAAGCTCAATCTTAAACTGCAGCAGTACCTGAAGTAATTCTATGATTCTGCCCTCTGCCAGTTGGGCTAGGATACTCTGCTGCAGAGCCAACAGAAGGTAGCACAGAATGCCATCACCCCTATTATCAGATTTGGGAGAGTGTATTTCTTACTTCAATTTACCCAACATTTTCCTTTCTCAGAATTAATACATTTGCTGTGGTCAAAACGGAGGTCTTGGCCAACAGTGGCCACCAACCATGATCCTGCAGATCTGCCATCCAGTGGTTATTCATTCTAACTCCTATTTTGTCATACCCAATTCTACAGGGTGTTTCAAAAAGAGGGACCCAATTTCAATGCAGTATATTTCTTGACAGCAACATGGGACAATTACACAAAAAATACAAATGGTTTAAAGGGTTATCAAGTTTTAATACCCAGGTCCATCTTTTTGAAACACCCTGTACTTATAAGCAGCTAAAGGAGATTTATGGCTGTGAGGCGTGATTTGTTAAGGTCGGCGTGAATACCAATAGGACGGTAGAACTCAAGGAAAAGGGATGGCGACAGCTGCTGTGAAGTAGAAGACTATTACAACCCCCTCAAAAAAGCCAATTTTAATGTTCCTCCCTTAATTGTTAGCAGTTACAGTGAAAAAAAAATACTGATGAACAACTGACCAACTCATTTTAATGAGGGCTTTGCAAGTACATGGATCCATCCCTCGATATCCATGGCCACCAGGTGTCATACTTTTTCTTCATCTGTGAAACTGCTTGCAGTAGGTGCTGCATGCCTTCAGTGTGTCCCCTGCCTTCCGGTCCTCCTCATGATATGAAGTGTGTCTGGGGAGTAATTGTTTCCACTTTGTGATCTGCTGGGTTAGCCGCTGCCTCATAGTTACAGATGGTGACCTCGTGCCGGTGTGCCTAGTTGGGATGAAGACAGAGAACGGCCATTGAGAGAAATGAGATTAAATGAAAGGCAAGCAGAGATGGACATTTACATGTACATCAATGAGCAACAACATTAAACCACCTGCCTAATACTGTGCATGACTGTGTACTCCCATTTGAGTCACCAAAACAATCTGACCTGCCAAGGCTCGAACCCCACAAGACCTCTGAAGGTGTTCTGAGCCATCTAGCCCCAAGACATTTGCAGCAGATTCTTTTAAGGGGACATATTATGAAAAACTCACTTTTTCAGTGTTTATGCACAAAAATTTTAGTAATTGGAGAGCCTACCAACCCACAAACTGTGATATAAGACAACCCAGACAGTTTTTTGTTTAATGAAAAATGCAGCCCACATGACATTCGACATGCCATCTTGATTTGGCTCCCCTTCCAACATCATATGCAGGCTCCTGAGAATTATTTCGCCCCTCATCTGAATATCTCCACCCTAGCTAGTTTGAGAAGGTGCCTCATATTTTCACAAGTTCTGGACCCACTTGGCTTTATGCACAAGCAAAGGGCACAGCACAGTAACTGCAATATTGTTGGTCGTAAAGACCAGCACACATGACAACATTGGCTCCCTTCCTCAAAGGACCAAAGAGCAGACAGGATATTTGTTTCTGGCAACATCCCAGCTTTAATTGGCAAAAAACCAATAACCTTTTTGCCCAACTGCTTAATACAATAAACCTGTGTCAGTGCAATGAAGGACTGGCCACGAAATGTATATTACAGGGGACTGGTTATGCTTTTTGAAACATACACAGAAGCGGTGGCTTTGACTTATTTTTCAAGGAGAATCTCTAGTTAGCCATCTAGCTTGGTGTTTAAAATTTCTGTTAATATTTTAAACTGAATTCCAAGAGTAGCGTTAGTTGTATGGCTTGCGTTGTATGGCTTGTATGGCTTGGTTGTCAGTGTAGCTCGCAAGCTAAGTGCCACTCTCAATACTTCTTAGCAAGTTAGCCAGCATGCACACATTCCCTTTCAGTAATAATTATGTAGTGCATTAACTAGCTAGCTACTGAATTTAAAAACTGTTGCTAGTTCAGCCAGAGGCATTGTATGAGACACATTGATGGGAAGAGGTAGAATGGGTGACCATTTTAATTGAATTCAGTTAGGGTGAATAGTGCTACCAATCTCAATCAATGGACTTTTAGCTAACAGTTGCGACTATACAGATGCTAGTTATGAATCATTCTTTACATTAGAGACTGAATTCCAAATGTAGCTGAACTTTTATGGTAATTGCTTGTTGCAACTCCTTATGAATGCATCAATCACCCTTGCTTGGATATTACCTTTCCATACTCATTGCGTAGTTTAATAGCCAACTAAGCTAGCAACTTATTCTGTCATCAGTATTTGGAAACTAGGGTTCTTAGGTAGAGAACATGCAACATGAGGGCTCTGGTCATGAAACCACTTTGTTTTCATCACGCTGTTGGGCACCATCCAAAAGTGGTAGAGTTCATATGTGAATGAGTTCATCATTTTGAAGATATGTAATAGAAATTCATTAACATGACAGGTTGCTGGACCTGTAGGCTCAGCAATAGGTTGGAGAAAGGCCACAAAATGTAGGCCAACAGGTTCCCTGCTGATCAAGAAAGTGCTAAAATAGGGGCCATTAAAGTCCATCGCGAAGGATGGAAACCAACCTCATCTTTTATTTGTGTCACCAGTCCCTCCTCTAGTCATTAAATTTTGAATGGTGACAGGGATATATTTTATCTCCGTTTCTGACAAAACTAAATTAAATACATGTATTTCCTATACTTCACAGCGGGTGGAACAGTATAGCATACCAAGATTGGTGATATCAGTACAATCTTTTGCGGCTTCCCAAGATGGTGCGAGTAAGCCACTTCCATGGTTTGTCTGCTTCGTTGTGAACCATTTTTCACCAAAAATTAGGTATATTGAAACTAGCAGGCATCTATTTTTGCAAGCTAGCACCTTTAAAGGTGAGTTCAGATTTTTAAGTGAGGTCAAATGAATTACTTATTCATAGCCCAGGGTTCTCACCAGAAATTTTTGACAGCGTAGTGGGGTGGGACATCACCCAAACCGGCCGGGGGTTTCGGGGCCGCGGAGGCCCCCAACGGGGTTCAGGGGCAGAGCCCTGGTGGGGGGCCCAGTGGGGCGAAGCCCACCGGAAGCTCTGGCAATTAATGGTTTTTTGAGGCCTATTTGACAGTCTAAATGGCCCAATTTAAGGAAAAATATTCTCACCTAGAATACAAATCTTGCATGTAAAATCTTTTGAAATAATACCTGGGACCACTGTAGCTGAAGTTAAACTTGCAAAGGCTTTGGTTCTGATGTGAACTCAGGGGTTATGCTAATGCAGGGCTCTTAAGTCTCACGCAATGAGCGTGATTGTCACTCATTTCAGTCGGATGTCATGCTCTTACGCCACGCAAAAGAATGATTAAAACGAAAACAATTTCCAACAGTAGGCCTATATGCGCAGCAGCACTGCTATAACTGTGGAAACCGGCAGGAATCAAACACGTCTCCCCGGAGTTCTCGGTGGCAGCTGGCCACCTGCCAGCCAATCAAAAGAAAAAAGAAGGAAAGGGGCTAAACAATAGCCAATCAGATAATAACACTATCGTATCTGGGTAAGATTTAGGGCAACAACCAATGGGAAAAAAAAAAAAAAAAACGTTATCCTGGAATTATTTACGTGATCCTGCTACAACAACGTTCTGAAAGCTGCATTAATCATTCACCCACGATGGAAAACTGGAGTATCAAGCACCCCCCCGTTCTTTCCTAAACAATCTCATATCACGATGTGCATGTGGTTGTTTCCGTCAAAACAAACCATACACTATTCGTTTGCAGCAAAGACGACGATAGAGAAACAAGTTTTTTAGGAAAATTTGTGCATATTTTATTGGAAAATATGTCAATCTTTGCAAGCACGCAGCTTGAAAGACAGCGTAGCGGGCCAAGACAGTGTATTTTTTCATGTGACAGCGTAGCAGCCCACGACGCTGAAATACGCTGGTGAGAACACTGCAGTCAGTGTATTATATACCATCGGCAATCGGAATGCCCCCAGTTCGCAGAGGCAGGTGGGGATTACAGCATGGAAGCTAAGTAGGTTATGGATTAAAATTTCCATGGTGAATGAGTGGGTTATTAGATGATATCGAAGCCTGAAAAAGATTGATTCCTAGTCATTAGCCAATGAAGAGATAATCAAGATTATGTCACTTACGCCCTTTTAGCATGAGTTGGGATGAGGAGTTCAATATAAAAAAACATACATCCTAAAAGGGCGTATCTGCAACACTGCTAACAGAATTGAAGGTGACCTAGAGAAAGTGCGCAGAGTTTGTTCAATGTTCATAATTTCTAATTTATAAATACGCATAATAGATTCCTGTTTCCCGAGTACATGTTTTAAATGTTAAAAACATTTTAAACACATGAATATAATATGGCAGGATATACATGTTGGTTTTCATTGCCAAATTTTGAAGTATTGTAAAACAGCCGGCCTATCTATACTGCATGAAATTGCTGTCAAACTGCAAAGAACTTGAACATGTAAAAGTGAATCATCAGATCTAAAGATACACTATACACCCCAGTGGCTAAAAACAATGCAAGGTATTTCTGAATTAAGGTCACTATGTCACCTCTGTGCTGACACTGATATCTGAAGCCATAAACAGATAATACAACAAAGAATAATACAGTGTGCATTGACTGTGGGCATATGATAGTACCAACTCGGGACTAGCAATATGTAAAAAGGTTCAAGAGGCAGATACGCCTGGACTGAAAACGCATGTTTGTAAAAAGGCTGTTAACTACCACTTACGCCCATTGTTACGACCAGCCCACTGACTGATCGCAACATGAAATAGGAGAACAACATGGTTGTAAAAAAAAAATAGGATTTAATTTCCTAAAAACACTTTATCTGAAAAACAGCTGGCCCAAAAATGAAGAGAGCTGGCCAGGGCAACAAGTGGCTGCTGGAGAACAGGCTGGCAGTTGAGAGACCTCTTCACACAACACCAAACTCTTCTTATAGGGTGTTTCCAGGTGCCACCAATCCTGCAATTAAACACTTAAGACACACAAAAAAGGTCCTCCTGCCACTAGGGGCAGCATAAATGTACTGGGTCGTAACACCCCCTCCCTTAAATGGTGACTCCAGTCACCAAACAATAGTCCAAGGGGACCGAAGAGGATCACACGGAGCTCCCAGGCAGACAGGACAATAAAAATTAACCAAAAGTGTGAAATATTCAGGACAACGAAATGAACTTTAAGCTCCAGATTTAACAATACATAGCTAGCCCACGTGGCTAGCGAACGAACTCCGGATCCCCAGACACACAAAGTTAGCCCACGTGGCTAGCGAACAAATTCCGGATCCCCAGACACACACAAAGCTAGCCCACGTGGCTAGCGAACAAATTCCGGAT
The DNA here is from genome assembly GCA_029692085.1 of Gymnothorax javanicus. NCBI lineage: Eukaryota > Metazoa > Chordata > Actinopteri > Anguilliformes > Muraenidae > Gymnothorax > Gymnothorax javanicus. Next base: position 77,214,173 of record CM056197.1, on the reverse strand, counting down.
CCCCGGACACACACAAAGCTAGCCCACGTGGCTAGCGAACAAATTCCGGATACCCTGACACACACAAAGCTAGCCCACGTGGCTAGCGAACGAATTCCGGATCCCCGGACACACAACAAAGCTAGTCCACGTGGCTAGCGAACAAATTCCAGATCCCCGGACACACACCAAAGCTAGTCCACGTGGCTAGCGAACGAATTCCGGATCCCCGGACACACACCAAAGCTAGTCCATGTGGCTAGTGAACGAATTCCGGGTCCCAGATAACAAAGGCACACAAAGGACCCTCCTGGGCAGCGCCATACACCAAAGACACATGGCGTATTTGCCATAGCATACAATGGTACATACATATCTCCAGGTCTCTCTAGAAAAGGCAGGAAATTAGCACCAGTAAATATTGCCAAACATTTGAAAATCACAGCCAGTCCACTCAACCAAATCACATGCCAAAAATTACTCCGAACACAGCCAGATAGTGTCACTGAACCACCAACACAAGAAGAAACTCACCAAAAATGTAGCACCTGAATGTTCCACATAAGCTAAAGCCAAAGGTCACAAGAACCATCAGTGCTCAAATTCTCCCATGACACAAGTTAGCAAAGCCACTCCCCTCCAACAGGAAACTTCAGGTACAATCAATTAATCTGATGACAAGACGAAAAAGAGGGTCCATAAACCAACATGCAATCGACCACTGAGGGAGCTGGAACATTCGTTTGTGCAAACATCTAGCGAACAACAAAATACAAATTAGTAATAAGCAACAACTAACCAGAGTTATCTTCATCTCAAATCAACCCAATCAGCAAACTCCAAAACAGGTGATAATCGTTACACTGCTCTGGAATGTTCAACGAGCAATCAGAGGCTTCCCCAGATCCTGACTAACTGCACAGTTCCATCTACTTAACTATGACCTGCACTAGTCTTCAGTGTTCCTTCCGGGCTCGAGGCAACTTTGAACGCTGAACTCGTGAGCATGGTTAGAAAACCAATTGAGAAGTCAACTAACTGCTCCGAAGCGTACCCCCACCCAGAATTTCCACCAAAAACAAAAAAGGCAAAATAACAAATTGACAAGCCCCACAGGACCTGCCCGACGACTGACTAACTGGGGAGAGGCACCGTAATGCTCAAAACACTCACCATGTATATACCAGAGTAAAGAAGCAAAAGTATCTAGGGTTTAACTTAAGTAGATTATATCTCCCGGACGAGCGCCCAATCGGCCCACTGACTGATCGCGACATGAAATAGGAGAACAACATGGTTGTAAAAAAAATAGGATTTAATTTCCTAAAAACACTTTATCTGAAAAACAGCTGGCCCAAAAATGAAGAGAGCTGGCCAGGGCAACAAGTGGCTGCTGGAGAACAGGCTGGCAGTTGAGAGACCTCTTCAAACAACACCAAACTCTTCTTATAGGGTGTTTCCAGGTGCCACCAATCCTGCAATTAAACACTTAAGACACACAAAAAAGGTCCTTCTGCCACTAGTGGCAGCATAAATGTACTGGGTCGTAACACCATTTAGCATGGGAATTGTTACATACACTCTTCTAGCAAATAAGAAACATTGGTGAGAAAATTTTACTTGCAGATACGCCTTTTTGAAAAAGGGTTTTCACCCCTTTCGGAGAATAATTCAGATCTAAAATTTTGCCAGAAGAATGGCCCTACATGGATGTATCTAAAAAGCGAAAAACATCATTTTTGCCCAAAATGTCACGTGCGCACTTTTTGCATGAGGGTATCGATTTCACAGAGGGGACACACAGTGAACAGCCTGCTTTTTCATAGGGTTAGTAATCAAATTGCTTAGAAATCATGAATGTTTATGTTTTGTTTTTTTATTTGCTGAAAAGTTTAGAAACCTCCCTTTCGGACATCTAAGAGTACCACAACATGAAAAAAATGCACAACAGATCTCCCTGAAGTCCTGTCAGTTGCAAGGTGGGGCCTCCACGGACAAGTAGAGGTTTGCCAGCGTTGAATTGATTTTGAGATTTTTACAGCGTAATAAAACCAGCCGTCACCATGGGGCATACGTATAGGCTTTACCGCGCAATTTCTTGTTTTTGAAAATGTGCCTTCATGGCTGGATCGGGTCTTCTGCAAACAGTAAAAAAATAATTGCCAGAGGCCAGGAAAAATTCTTCTGGGAAAAAATTATCATTGAGAAGTCAGCTTATTGAAGGTTAATGCATCTCGCCCTTTATCACTTGATTTCCCATCATCTGTTCCCATGTACTTAGCTTGGGAAACAATCAAGCTATTTATTTCAAGACAAATCAAAACCAATGAGTGAACTACATTGTGGAATGATTAGCAATTAAAAAACCAAGTCCCATGATCAGAAAAACTAAGCGGTAGGCTGGCCAGCTATTATTTGGACAGCATTACAGTTGGTTGCTCTTTGAACTTCAAAAGCTCGTGAAACAGCACAGACATGCATAAATGTGTTTACCGGACGAGTATGTTTGACCATTGTGAACTGACCATTGTGAATGTGAAAATAATCTATGTCACAATGATTGTTCAATTCGATAAAAATGTCTTCCACTGCATGTTTTTGAATGCTTAAAATTTCCATCTTAAAATAAATTTTAAAATTTCATGAATGATTCATGAAAAAAATGCAACAATGGGAGATGTAGAGGGTTTTGATTTTTTACCCTAATTTTTTACACTGTTGCCACTTTTGAAATGTTACATCGTGGCCTACAACCCTGTTGGGACGCTGTGCAAAATGAAAATGAAAAAAGTATGCAGTGATTTGCAAATAATTTAAACTCTAGTAGATATACAACATATCAAATGTTTAAACAAAAATTTTGTTTTTTGAAAAATATATGCCCACTTTGATTTTGATGCCAGCAACAATTTTCGAAAAAGCTGGGACAGGGACATGTTTACTACTGCATTGCACAACAACTTCTTTTAACAACACTTTGTAGTGTTTTGGAATTGAGGAGACCAGCTGCAGTGGTTGTGAAAGCAAAGTTCTTCCAATTCTAGCTTAATGTTGGATTTCAGCAGCTAAACACTTTGTAGCCTCCTACGTCATATTTTTTTTTTCATAATTTGCCAATTATTTCACTGGGCGACAGTTCTAGACTGCAGGCAGGCCAGTTTAGCAGCCGGACACTTACTACAAAGTCAAGTTGTTGTAAAATGTGCAGAGCATGGTTTGGTATAGTCTTTTTGAAATAAGTAAGGTCTTCCCTGAAAAATATGATTGCCAGCATTAACGTTTTCAGCCATTTGTGCTACAACAGCTCTTCTATGGGATCGGACCAGATGGCTAGCTTTCACTCTCCATGTGAGCAAGCGTCAAGGACCCTGTGGCCAGCTCACCATTCATTCTTCCTTGGGTTACTTTTGGTAGGTACTACCTAGTGCAAACTGGGAACACCCCCACAAGACCTGCTGTGTCCTCCTAAAACATCACCTTTAAGAACTGAGTGCTCACTTGCTGCCCAATACATCCCACCCCTTGACAGGAGCCACAACAGCGAGAAAACGTTATTCACTTCACCTGTCAGTGGATTTCATGTTGTGGCTGATGGTGCACGTGTGTCATACATGTGTGTATAATCCTGTGCAAAAAAAAAAAAAAAAAAAAAAAAAAAAGGGCCAAATGGGAATCACTGCCACAGTTATGAATGGAGTAAAAGGTTTTAGACTCCAGTTTTAAACCCAATAGAGAATATTTGGTCTCACATTCAATTAAAAACTCATCAGGAATTTTTTTTCTTTAAATCTACACTACTTCTCAACTGTTTGAAGCCATCAACATTAAGCAGAACAAAATTTACTCTTTTTTTTTTTTTTTGGAAAAAGCTGTGAACTATTGCACCCCCAAGACTTAAACATATAAAGAAAACTAAGGCAAAAGCTATCCCATATTAAGTTACTTTCTATTTTTTTTTTTTACTGGCTAATGTCCTGACCAACAATTTGTAATGATAAATCCAGGGCATGGCCCATTTTTTATGCAGGAGTGAATATTTACTGAAAATCAAATACACTGGGATTCACAGTTTGAAATTTTCAGTTTTTTAGCCAAAATTATCCTTTCAGGTGGCCAGTAGACAAATTACTGAGCTTCATTTTTTCCCCAGCCTAGTGGCTCATCAGGCCAGTGTTTAACCCCAGTTTCAGTAGCATGAAGCGACTAGGAGTATTGAAACTCTCCAGAATGGGATGTTAGTCCATCGCAGGTTACCCTCCAAGCTCTTAGTCAGGTTTCTCTGACAATGTGATGGTAATCAATTATACACCTGGGTGGCGTGAGGCACTGAGGGAATTAAGTGTTTTGCCCAAGAACACGCCACGAAAGCCATGGTAAGGACTCAAACTCTTGGTCCCAAGTCAAGCACACTAAACCGCTGCGCTACCTGAACATGATACACATTTTACGCAGGGGTGTGTATTTACTGCATATCAAATAAAATGGAATTCAGTATTAGATTTTCACTTTTTCAGCCCAAATTATCCTCTCAGATGTCCAGTAGGCAAATTACTGAAAGTATGTGGTCAAGGATAATACTTTGCCCCGCACCAGAACCTAATGGAAGTGAGAAAATGGATAAATCAAGCTTCAAGTCTTCCTATTGCTTCTTCAGCCACTACGGCTCTTACCTCTGTGTACTCCCCTCGGAGCCCAATGTAGTAGACTCTTGTCGACTCTGCTCCAAAGTTCCGAGACAGGTGGATGGACAGGTGTTCGACATTGGAGAAACGTGCGATCCTAAAACAGACTGACAATCAGTAAAGGTTTGTGCCAATTCCTCTCAAAAGCTAGGATAAACAGAAATTCATGAAAACTCCCAATATACACTAGTCCCCTGGTTTCCACCGTTTCATTCTGTCACCTGGCAGTGCTCTGCCTCAGAATCTAAGAGTGTGACAGACATTGTAAGGTCAACAAAACAAGAAAGCATATTACTAATGAACAAAGTAAGTGTAACTACTGTGGGTTGGCAGCCCTGCTGAAAGGGACTGATGCCAGTCCACAGACTAGTGTTTGGGAACCATGGTTCTTGTTTATCCTTTTTTTTTTTTTTGGCATAAATGCAAACAAATTGAAAGTGAAAGTATTAAAAATGTTCTCGAATGGATCATCAATGAAATAAAGAATCTGAAAGGCATGATGTTGCAAAAAAATTGGTCATGGTGATCAAAACTTCAACCATTTCTTTAAGCTTGCAAGAAGGTTTTACAAATATCAAGACACAGCAGAGGCCCGATTTTTTTCCACACACAAGGACTATTACAACCTCTTTAGCTATCAGTTCATGGGAATGGTTTTTTTCTCTGTTTGTTTCAATACATGCTAAGCAATTACCACAAATAGGTGTGACTGAAAGCAGGGTGATCCGTCATGTGAGGTTCGCCAAACTTCAATGCCAACGCTGCCAGCCTATATCAGGCCTCATCAGCAAGCTAATGTTTGCTCAACGTTAACTAGCTAGCCAGCCAAGTTGGCTTCGGTTGTTGGAGAGGTTAGCTAGTAAGCTCGCTATATTAGCTAAACTTTACCAGTAACCTTGGCAAAAAGTACAAAAAATTGTATCTGACAAACTTCAACTTACTTGGCTCACCAAGCTGCTTGGTTAGCTGACACTGCGATTTAAAACTGACACCAGTGATAGCCAGCTAGCAAACCTTAACCAATCGCAAGTGGACTGAAGTTTTGAAACAGGCTTGCAAATCCTTGTTGATATTGAGGGGAGATCAGCGGACAAAACTGACACCGCGCTTCTCACTGATGAACGAGAAGCCGTTTCAGTCGGCCAGAGAGAGCAGCAGCAGCAGGACTGCTTCAAAGATACAGAACTAAGCGCGTCCCTTATCAGTTCTATGAGAGAAAAGCCTTTTAGTTTCCCATTACGGGATGATTCCGTACTTTAAGGGACCGCTGGCAACCCAAACGCACACAGACACAGAATCAGACGCAGTGGCGCTCGCCAGCAAAGGAATCAAAATGGCATCAATTTGTGGGTTGTCTCTACTCTCGTTATGTAGGTACTCTAGTCATACACAGACTGGCTAAGGTTTCTGCAAGATGCCAAATATCACCTTACTGAACCTTCTTTTAATAACACCCAACTTGTGCCATCTAATTTACGCAGAAAACGACCCCTGAAATATAACAAAGCCCATGATACTCATCTCTCCACCAAGCTGCGTGTAGTCCTGGCAACATTTGGTGCCATGAATTACATTTTCCAGAAAAAAATTTTCAACGACGCTCAATATCAATAGAGCACATACTTCCATCTTCATAGGTGCTGTATGGGGCACTCAAAACCACTAGATGTCGCACTAGTGAACCAGTATCTGAGACTTAAGCAAATGGGCACAAATTTGCGCCCCCCTCCGTTACTCCCCACACACAAATATGCATGCGTAGCCAGCCCAGCTACCAAAACAATAAAACACAGAGAAGCTCAGATTGCCACAAACAGCGAAGTGAGGCTGCATTCTCTGCACAAAACGTCATCATCTACTCCACCACATCTTCAAGCAGCAAACTTTTTCCTGCTTTTGACGTTCAAAATTTCATATATAGAACCTTTAACATATATCTTTAGATCTTCCCCTTCATTTGATCAAAATGAACACTTAGAAGGTTGGTTCATCATTATTATTTAAAATATAAATTAATAACACTGCAATGAAAACTCGCCAATAGTAAACATAGAGATAGAACTGTAAAGACAAATACAAACGGCAGCTTTGAATGGCATAACCCTGCTGCATTATAACTGGCCTGATAGACTACTTTAAAGATATTTCGATCTTCCCCATCTTTGAATGAAACAGATGCTGAACAGGTTGGGTTATATTTTTTAAAGAAAACACAACAACAATAACAGTGCGATGACTATTTCACCACTGTTTAACAGAAAAACAGAACTATTATCTACAAAGTGAACAAGACTGAAGACTGCTTGGCTTAGCCTACTCAAGCACTTATATAAAATAACACAAAGAGCCAATTAAAAGAAAACCTTCAGATCTTCCGCTTACTTTGAACAAGACAAACGCTTAGAAGTTTGGTTCATTAAGCTATTATATTTTAATGAAAAACACAACTACAACAATAAAACAGAGCAAAAATAAATTCACCAATATTGAACATGGAACTTTATTTACAAAACGAACAAGACAGATGACGGCTGGGTGTCAGCCGTGCTGTAATATAAAATAATACAAATAAACTACATTTTTAAATAATAGCCAGTAAATGGTAAAAAAAAAAAAAAAAAAATTGGTAAACCAAATAAATAAGAAACAAACTCAAAAAGGGTCAAAATAGGCTAAATATAAGACAAAAAAAAAAAAAAAAAAAAAAAAGCCGGGCACATTGTGGAGTCATGTGAAACAGCAAGATAACGTGCGTAAACTAAACGGCGAAAGTCAAGAGGCTTTTGAATAGGAAAGAAAATTAAAACTGTCAGCGACTGGTGACAGTGCTTTACATGTTCTTTGTTAACCTTGTAGGGCTTAAGAAGGGATCTTGAAGGATTGACTATATGTGTTCTCCCCTGTGCTGAACACCCTATAGGATTCACAGCTTGTGGCAGGCACGCAAAGGTATTCTTTTGGCTGCCTGTGTCAGCAGGGGAAGCCTCCTTTCATAGTCTTTCCACCAGACAAGAGGATCCTCTTCCACGTTGATGCCGAAATCTTGAACATACTAGGCGGCAATCCAGGCGACTACCTTCTCAGGAAGAGTTGGTGTGGTTGCAGCAGTGCCTAGTTCTCTTTGTAATAAACTTGCTTAAGTCTTTTTTTGGGCTACAGCTAAGCCGCGTAGCGTCCGTCGTACAATTAAGTACGCTGAGGATAACACGCTTAGTATTTTACAAATTAAAGGGTTTTTTTTTTTTTTAATTATTTAATTAACATGGGCACTGATAATACAAAAGTAAAGGAATGGGAAATGGGTTTTATTTCCATAAAAAAGGTAAAACGAAGATGGGGGCGGTAGGTAAGTAATGTAATCTGTGTGCAATTGGTGTATGCCAGTACACCGTGTAACACCCGTAACATCGACTACCGTGGGAAGCCTACTTTGCGCATTTTGTTTGATGTAGCATATGCAGAAAAATCTGGCCCCTGAAGTCAACTGTAATCAGATCTGTGACAAAACATGCACATCAGAAGCACCAAATCAGCATTATGCTTGTTTTTCTTATAGCTTCAAACAGAATTTACTCCTAACGCATACAACTATTAATGCTTGAGCGCTATCCAACTAATCAGATTATATCTTATATCCAATCCCCATCCTCAGTAAAATGGGTAATGCACAACTGATCCATCCCCAAGACTAGCCTGGAGTTTGATGATAACATTTTTTACATAAGTATACGATGGAGAGCGAGAGAGCAAGCAACAGCTTACTTGGTGGGATACTCCAGCTCAGCCGATGGGTCTCTATTCAGACGAAAAGCCTGGTCCGGCTCTCTGCCTGTGTCGTCAAATGACATGTGGGGTATATTCTTATACCTGAGAGTCAAGAGTACACACATTCAGGGGGTCAATCCACGTGAAATTCACATATGACTGAGAGAACAGTCTCACTCAAACTGCTAAGTAGAAAGAGAGATGGATAGACTGTGCGTCCAGATACAAATTACAACTTGAAAATATTTGTGGGCAACACAGGCGAGATTAGGATTAAATTTCATAAATATGGCAGCACCACAAAGCAGTGTCTGATCAGTCAACGCACAGTCCAGGGAATGAGGGTTTCAGCTGATAGGTTACACACACATTACAGTTTGCGTGTCCAGCAGGGTAAGTAATGCAGTCCTCAATTCGGGGACAGAGGAATGCAGAAGGAACACAGACATTACTTGGATATCCAGATTTCACCAAACAGTAAATTCATTTGAAAATGCCAAGAAATGGGGTAAACTAGCGCAAATTTTGCATTAACTACTGAATGCCTTCAGGACTATTAATTTCATGCTTCATAAAAATGCACTTTGATGGAGTTGACAAGGACAGAGAAAAGGTAAAGCTCGAAAATTTTTGGAATTGAACAAATTCAGTAATCTGGCCCAACAGGTGACCCCAAATTCAGACAGAATGGCTTTTGACCATAGTGCAAAGAAATCTACAAGATGACTATAAAGGGTGGCTGTTGTCAAGAGGCCTACTGTATTCATTACAGGTTTAATTTTAACCCACAAGAGCCCAATCTACTCTGCACCTTTTTCTCTTTTTAAACAACAAATAACTGCAGTTGTCTCTATGGTGGCCAAACACAGTACTCACAGTCTCATTTCAGCAGGATGTGAATCATCGTCCTCTCCTGCAATGATGATTCCTTTCAACTTCACACTGCCTGTGAACCTGGAGGAACAAGCAACTGCGTGAGGGGGAATGGAGGGCCATCAAATAGAACAGATGGAGAAAGCAGCCATCAGAGTGTTCAAGCAGGTAATCATAAAAAGAGCAGTGCAAGGGAGAGGAAATTAAGGGTGTAAGTGTATGTCAGGGGGTAAACGAGCTGTAGTTGGGCATGCACTACTTAAGAAGTTGGGGGAGGGGCAGGCGCTCATCTCACGGGATATTGAATAGGAGCTCTTCATCAGCATCACTCTCAACAAACTGTATGAGAAAGATAGGGAGTATGTGAAAATGTGAGAGTAATCCTCACTGAAATCTATCAACTGTGAAAACTGTATGCCTCCGCCACCCAACTCTTCCTCCAACCCATAACAATCAGTCAGCTGACAGAGACTGAGGAGGGCTAATATCTAGAAACGGAGTATTTACATCGTGAACAGGTCCTAAATACTTTTTGATAGTAGCAAATGTTTCTGGCACCCCTACTTTTTTAAAAATGAGTAGCTAACCATATTTCTTACTGTTTATAAAGCAACTGTGGAGGCCATCGTGGCGGTCGTCGCAACGGCTTCGCTACAATGCGGATGTAAATTTCAGAACAACTCGACATGCACATAAAAATATCCAACAATAAGACACCGTCGCGACTTCCACAAAGCAACTGGCCAAATACAGCAGGACCTGCCCAGTAAGCTACCTTCTCTCTATCAGTGCGTTGATCCCAGGGCTTGAACACAAGTTTCCCGTCACCATCTCGGCTCTCGTTTAAGCACTGCAGTTTCTCGATGTCAATGCGCCGATACAAACCGTATTCAAAGCCCCGTTCTGCGGGTTCGTGTTCGGCTTCGCAACAACAGCCATGGCCGTGACCGCCGTGTCCATGACCGTGACCAGACATTCTGCTCAATCCAATCTTCGCTCGACAAGAACTGATCCGTTAACTGAAAACCTAGGCTGTCATGCGCCCACGACCAAGTTGTGTTTTCTTCTTCTTCTTCCTTAGAGTACGCTTTAATTTTGTCTTGACGTACATACACCGCCACCCACTGGGTGCATTTTCCCCAACGTGTGTGAAATTACTTCATGCCAAAATAAAACGAGACGAATTCTTTCGGTGGACGACAGCAATGTGCACTGCCCAGCCAAAAATAAGTCGCTCTCCAGAGTGCTGTTTATCCCTGAAAGGATAATATTTCCTCATGGGAAAAATTCATTGTTTGGCCTAGTGGTGGAGCTAAAAGAAAGACAAAAGAACTCAGAAAATCATCATAAAACAAATTTTAACCGATTCCTGAGAGAATTGTTTGTCTTACTGCATTTTTTTAAAAATGTGAAGCTTGGCCTCAAGGTTGTGTGCAAGAATGGTCATATTGGCACCATACCAATAGGATTGCTCTTTCATGCACCAAGACATTCACAGCAACGATGATCTGATTCTCACGAGAGCAGTATGCCTTGTTACATTTGGAAATGTAATTTTACCTAATGGTGGTGCTACAGTAAAAGTAAGAGAGCCATCAAAATCTATGAGGTTCCTCCTCTGTGCTCCAAGAATGTTCACTGCAGATTTGGCAGGATTTCAATTAAAACTATCTAAGTTAAAGCTTTTCTTAAAGTGAAAACTTTGGCCTGGTAGTGATGTTACAGGGAAGGTCCAAGGGTCACCAACATCAACTCTATAAACCAGAAACGATCACAGAAGTTTGTCATGATTCCGATTAAAACTGTCTAAGTTATTGCATTTGGAAATGTTAAATCTGTCCAAGTGGAGGCACTACAGAAAATATTACAGAGGCACCACAATCAATGACTTCCTCCCCTATGCACCAGGAAAGCTGTTTTGACAAGATTCCCATTAATGCTGCTTGAGTTCGAGCAATTTGTTCAAATAGTGCTACAGCAAAGGTCATAGGGTGACAAATATAAATAACAGTATGTCTCTATGCACCATAAACAATCACAAGAAGTGTGACATGATGCCCAGTAAAACTGTTTCAGTTACCTCATTTGGAAATGTGAAGTTTGACCTCATGGTGCTGCTGTAGGAAAGGTAATGGGGTCAACCAAAATAATAGGGCTTATTCTCTCTGCATTAGGAATGAGCACAAACAGTTTTATGCGATTCCTATAATGCTGTCAAGTTGCCCCCATAGACTGTATAAAAAGATGGATGAAGAAACCGTGACGTCACCCATTGGTTTCAGCATACCATTTCGGGAGCCTCGGTTTTGGCAATTTGAACAGCGCCATTTTGTCATTTTGAAACCGGATATGATCCTTATTGGACGAGAGCGTGAATTGAAAATCCAGGAAGGAACAAGGGGTGGATCTACAGGTGGTTCTGACCGTATCGGGAGAGGACCACAGGATAGCCATGCCCCCAAAGCACATCTGGCTTTATCCTTCATTCTAGTCTATTTTGGACCGTAATTTACAAAAATGCACATCATGATATATCAAATGAGACTTGAAACTTGTAATAGATACCATAAAATAATACGGAAAATCATTACTGAAATAATAAATCAGGTGAAAAAGTACTGTCATTTTCTCAGACTTTTATAGCAGTGAACTTCTTCCTGCAACCATCGACGTTGCCATCTACTGGCCATTAAATAGAATGGAAGTTTAAGATATTTCCGCATTGGCTTCAGTCATTGGCTTTCATGCTTTTCTTTACTCAGGGGTTGGAAGCAATGCATGTGTTTCATTATTGTTTAAGACGTTTAAATGAAATAAGATCATTTAAAATGTCTTTATGCAATTCCATTGCTTCCAAACCCTGAGTAAAGAAAAGCGTGAGAAGTCCGGAGTCATAATCACCGTAATGCATGTGAAACTGATAAACGTCCATGCACAAGGACTTCAATTCCACACGAGAATCTCATACATGTGCGTTGATTGAATAATTGCTGACTAAAGCAGGGGAACGTAAATATACCAATAAAACTCACGCTGAATGCGTGAGAGTTGACAGGTATGTGTTATTAATGAAAACTGACCACACCTGATAATGTTGAGAGTTTGTGGAGTTTCTGTAATGGTAATTTAAATACATGATTGAAAACAGGTCATGACAAATCTTTTATGGGATGGGTTTGAGCTTCCCCTGTCGCCAGTTCACCAGCTGCCACTGCGTTTGCACTATAACAAAGGTCATAGTGTGACCAACATCTGTAACATGCCTTTCCTACACACCAGAAACAATCACAAGAAGTGCGACATGATTCCCATCACTACTGTTTGATTAACTTCATTTGTAAATGGAAAGCTTGACCCAGTGGTGGTGCAACAGGAAAGGTCAAAGGATCACACAAAACAATAGGGTTCATCCTCTATCAGCAGAAATGAACATAATTTTTTTTGTGCGATTCCTATAAAAATTGTTCGAGTAAACGCATTAACATGAAGGATCTGCGATGATGGCTGCAACCATGGCTAAAGCAAAACCATAATATCACCAAACGTTGTTCTGTTGAAATAATAAACCTTTTTCTGAATCAACCTCATTCCTAAAGCCTACTCTTTATCTCCAGATTTAACTTCCCTGAAAACTGACCCCCACCAAATCTTCTCTCCAAAATTCCCTGGAACTCCCTGGACCCAGGTCTGCGGCAGAGTAGGTCTTCTTCCAGACTTTGGTTGTCATCAGCAGGTGGAATAAAGTGGTGTTTCTATCCATCTATCCAGCCAGAGTTGAAGGCCAAGTTGAAGTGCCGAGATGACGCCGTGACACTGGAATCCTACATCACCATGTCCATCAGGCTAGACCAGCTGCTTCAGGCGAGGTGACAGGGGAGAACACAGAGGCCATTCAGCTGTCCAGTGAGAAGCCAATGGAAATCGGGGTTGCCCAATTGCCGCTGGATGACCGCCATGACCAGAGTCCATCAGAGCGCTGCTGCCACTGAGGGCAGGACAGGCATCGTCCCTCTGGCAGCCCAGTTGTACCACCTCGAAGTACTGGTATCCCCTCCCTCTGATTCCTAGCACCATCGAACAACTCCAGGGTGCTCAGTATTTCACTAAGCTCAACCTTAGAAGCACTAATAATCTGATCCATATCCAGGAAGACTGCTTTCAGGATCACCTCCAGGTTTTACGAGCACTGTGTGATGCTGTATGGACTCGATGACGCACCATCTGTGTTCGAGTCCTTCATCAATGATGTGCTGCGCGACATGCTCGGAAGGTATGTGATTGCTTGTATTAATCATATTCTGATATATTCTCCTACCTATCCAGAGCATGTCCACCACATGACAAAGATACTGAACCGCCTCCTTGCTCACCGGCATTACGTTAAAGTGGAAAAGTGGGTCTTCCATCAAACCACCATATCCTTCCTTGGATACATGATTGGACCAGTAGGGGTGGCGATGGAGTCCACAAAGGTCCATGTGGTTGAAGCTTGCTTCCTAGGGTTTGCCAATTTCTACCGCCATTTCATCCATAATTTCAGTATGGTTGCCCAAACACTAACATCATTACTGAAATAGAAGTCTAGGGGGATCGCCTGGAACCCTGAAGCTCACAAAACCTTTGGCGATCTGAAACCATGGTTCATGATGGCCCCCACACTAAAGCTTCCTGACCCAAACAAGTCCTTTGTCGTGGAAGTCAACGCCACTAATGCTGGATTGGGGGCTGACCCTTCCAAAAGACACAGGCTCCCTGAAAAGTTGCATCCCTATTCTTTTCCCGCAGGCTATCCCCCGCGGACAGAAATTATGACTTGGGCAACCGAGAGTTATTGGCGGTGAAGTTGGCACTGGAGGAGTGGAGGCACTGGCTCGAGGGGGCTCTCCATCCTTTTACAGTGCTGACTGACCACCGCATTCTTGAGAACATCTGCTCTGCCAAACGCCAAACCTATCGCCCAAGGTCCAAAAATGCTAAGGCAGACCTCTTGTCTCCATGCCATGATGCAGAAGCGGATCCAGCTGCGGACAAATCCATATTTCCTGAAACTCATCTGCTCGCCCTGATTCACTGGCAACTGGACAAACACATCCAATGAAAGACGGAGAGGAAACCTGCAAACCTGCCAGTGGGTAAGGTTTACATTTCTTCCTCTCTGAGGGACATAGTGGTCTCCTGGGCTCAAACATCACTGGCATCTGATCACCTGGGAACCCAAAGAACCTTCTCCCTCATCAGCCAAAAATACTGGTGGCCCGACCTGGCCTCTGACGTGGAGAGGGCCATCAGGCCCTGCAGCACCTGTGCAGTCACCAAGACCCCATGCCTGCCCCCTGCAGGTAAACTCCTGCCCCTTCCAGTCCGTCACCACCCCTGGTCACATGTGGCAGTAGATTTTGTCTCCGACTTATCCTGTTCTGACGGTTACACAGTGATAACCATAATCATTGACTGATTTTCCAAGTTCTGTCAGTTCATTCCCTTCCCCAGTCTCCCCTCTGCCTTCCAAGTGACAGAGACCCTCTTCTCACAAGTTTGCAGGAACTATGGCCTTCCGGAGGACATCCTAATGGGCCATGGGCCCCAATTCACATTCTGGGTGTGGCATGCCTTTTTCCAGGACCTGGGCACCTTGGTGAGCCTCACTTCCGGATACCATTTCAAATCTAACAGGCAGGTGGAGCGTGCCATCCAGGACCTAGGGAGGTTCCTCCGGGCACACTGCCTCCACAACCAACAGGATTGGGCTAAGTTCCTGCCCTGGGCTGAATATGCCCTAAATTCCCAGAAGAGCGCCACTACTGGACTTACCCCCTTCCAGTGAGTGCTCGTCAGCAACCTCCTCTATGCCCACGGGATCCTAGCCAGACTGAAGTCCCAGCCGTGGATGCCTGGTTCAGGCATGCGGAGACGATATGGTTTGATATGTACATGCAGATTTGTCAACCCTTCACCGCCAGAAGATCCAGGCAGACCAAAGACGCCAGGATGCCCCTGAATACCATCCTGGGGATCGAGTCTGGCTGTGTACCAGGGATCTCCGCCTCTGCCTGCCTTGCAGAAAAGTAAGCCCACGGTTCACTGGCCCATTCAAAATCCTATGGAAGGTCAATAGTACTGCTTACACCCTACTGTTACCCTCTCACAACAAAATTTCTCACTCCTTTCATGTATCACTCATCAGGTCAATGATTTAGGGGCCCTTGGCAGACGCAGTCCCCCCGTCAACGCTCCTCGTCACCGTGGTATAGATCGCTACCCTGCTCCAGCACCCAGCACTTCATTTACCTGCACCTGCCGATGATTATCCAATTATCTCATTAAGCCCTATATATACCCTTCTCTCCCAGTTGTACCTCGGGATGTCTTAGCAGCCACTATGCAGTGCAAACCCAATGTGTAACTTATTTCAAAGCATATCCTTTTCTCTCTCTTTTGGAGTCATTTCCCTTAGTCACTCTTTTGTATCTGTAGTTTATTGTTGTGATTTTTTGTATTCCCAGTGCTGTCTGTTCATGTTCATTCAGACAGCTACTTTAATACATCCTCCTTCCTTGCACCTGGATCCTCTCGCCTCCGCATTACCTCCTTGCATCACAGAAGCCAAACATGCTAATGCTGTATCTGACCGAAATGTGCAATTTTGGTCTCATCTGACCAAAGCAGCATGTTCCAGTCATATTTTAAATGGTGCTTGGCAAACTCCAAGCGCTTGCTTCCATCTCTTCTTTTCAGAAAAGGCTTTCTTCTGGCAACCCTTCCGAAGAGCCTGTGGTTGTGGAGGTGGCACCTGATGGTGCTTTTTGACACCGGGTGACCCCAAGATGCCATCAACTGTCATGGTATGGGGCCGCGCAAGTGCTCTTGGCAAGGGCAACCTGCACATTTGTGAAGCGCAACTGATGGAGAAGAGTACAGCCCATCTTGGAACTACAACACCTTCCAGAAGTCCCCTTGCCAACGGACGCCCAGCTCGCTCCAGCAATTTGACTTGAACTTCATAGCATTCAGTCCAGATGTTTGGGTATTTCATTTTCAGTTCTAATATCTCCAAAGACAGTCAGAGTAATGATTAACCAGTCTGAACTAATGTTTCTGAGGGCAAAGAGTAAATTTTATTAAAAATGCCCATGTAACATTTAGTAAAATCTATTAAAATTACTAATTTGACCCGCTTCTATTTAAAAGGTCAGAAGAGGGACCTAAAAATAAATACAGTAGAGTGAAGCTGCAGGGTGGTCTGTCTTTCTCTTTCTCTCTCAAACACACAACCACACTCTCAAACACACCATCTCACACACACACACACAACACACACATGCTCTCTCTCTCTCACACACACACACACACACACACACACACACACACACCCCCTTTCTCTTTCCCCAAGTCTTCCACACACACTACCCCTTTCCCCATGCCAGCTCATCGTACCAAACTCTGTGCAGAGAGAAGGGCTGTCTGCACTCTATATAGCCGAAAGTCTGTGAACACTTCACTGAAACCTTTTTGCCATACAAAGAAAACAGTCTTTTTCAATTCTTAACATCTGACGTATTAACTGAATTTAAAATAAATTGGTCAATATGAGCTGATAGGACAGACTTTCAGCTTTCATTTGAGGGTATTTTCTAACATGTCTGCCTCTCGATTTGGAAATTGGAGCCCTTTCTGCATTTCCTACCCCCCTTCAGGACTACAATTAGTTTCAGTGGAGCCTTCAGTATAGGAGGGGGTGAAGGGGTGCACAAAGTGCAACAAAATTCAATTGATAAAACGTATTTGAATTGCAGTATCCTCAAATGGAGGATGAATGTCTGTCCCATCAGGCCACACAGACCAATTAATTCAAAATTCAATTAAAATGTCAGATATTTAGAATATAAAGACGTCCGTTTTCAATGCACGTCAACGAGGTGAAAGTGAAATGTCCACACGTCTCTTGGCTATAAAGTCTGTTTTTGTGTGCACATGGATTTAAATTTCTTTTTTTTTTTAAATCCAGGGTAAGGGCAGGAGATATTTTAGAGAATGGGGAGACACGTTGGAGGGTTCTGCAGCTCCTGTGGTGCATTCATTAAAACAAATCTTTGCTTCTACAGTCTCTCTTTTGTTCTCTCATCTTCCATTCTTGCCATCTCTCTATCGCCTGGAGAACCTGTTCTTGAAAGCTTTGATCGTTTTGGCCATCATGGGGGCGATCTCTGAAAGACACGGGGGAAAAGTACACAAACCAGTCAGATTTAGAGATTTACAATGAACACCACATAACAGGTTAGTTCTGTCATGTTCAAGGAAAATCAACCAATTCATTAATGTTGTTAAAATCCAGCATTTAACAAAAATGAAACACTCCACAGCGGGCAAAAACCAGCTTAGGTTTGCTAACCCTATTGTCTATGCTGCTGTACATTATTGTAGTGCTTTCACTGAGTTCTGTGTGCTAATATACCCCAAAGTCAAAATTACTTGAAACTTTCTGGGGATTAATGATCAAACTCCCACCCCAGAAAAAATGAAATGTATCCAGCACTCACTTTTGACCTGTGGTTTATCCCTGGAGCTGTGGCCCCCTCCACTACTAAGGCCCCCTCCAGAAGGACGAGGTGGTTCAGGGGGGCTACTCCTTGATGATGAAGCCGGTTCAGGGGGCGGACTGTAGTAGGAGGCGGCTGGTCTGATTCTGGAGAACGATTCATCAGACAAGACCCATCATTTTGGAAATTTTGGGACATAAGGCAAATTATTTGGTGTCTTCCAGAGCTTTCTAGAATACTGTAACAGTACCGCATCTGTAAACTGGCAATGTGAGTAACGCTCCATTTCCAAATATTTACTGAAAAGCAAAGAGAGCGAAAAAACTCATGAGAAGAACAGTAAGAAGTTCATTAAAGTGAATTACAAAAGTACTCTGAAGAGGAAATGGAGCTTCCTGAACTACGACAGAGTCACGGCCCAGTCATCACTTTGCGGCTTCGTTGATGTCACGAGGTCCTTTATCAGACAAAAAGTTGCGCACTCAGATGAGATTTCTGCTTTTGTTTTCGTGTTAATTTTACATTGCATCCACCATCCTTGTTTGCATACCCACAAATCAACCACTGATTAACAATGCTGAAATTCTTCTTAAAACATATCCATGTCATCTGTTTATGTAGCGTACCTCTATTTTTTATTCATATGTGGTTAAAATCTAATGCAGCGCGCCTATCAGGGAACTCAGCTGTCAAAATAAATTATTGCACAGGCAGTCTCATGTTCAATATTGTGTCAACAGATTTTAAAACTAAGTCACATCACTAAACCTCACTATTAATCTAGTTTTACTCTCAGCCATGTGCTTCTCATAATACCAAATATTGACTATGTTGCGTTATTGTGTTCAATGCTGCATTCATATTATTCTGACTCATTTTGAGTGCTACTTATGTTTACAAAATAGAAAAACCTGAAGTTTCATACAATAAAATGTAGTAATGATGATTAGTTCATTAAAGGAGGAGACAGCACCTCGGCAAAGTATATTTCAGCGGAAAGTAGAATACTTGAAGTGTCTAAAACGCATAGTTTCATAAATCTTAATTTGGTAATGATCCAGCGCGATGCATTTTTAAACCAGGGAGTCTTCAAATTGGCTTCAATACCAGGGGGCAGGCATTTTTACTTGGGGAATCTTCTGATCTTGAATTTGATCTTCGGAAACTTCACCTTTAAAAATGCTTAATAACCTTAACCTCTCGCAGTTTACATCTCCCGATTAGCCACAGTTGCTCAAACTAATTGGTAAAAACCGATGACAGACTAATTTACTTTTGATAGCATTGTTATGCATTGCACCACAAAATTATGAGGCGTCTTCTGCGCATAAATAGCGAAGTAAAATATCAATATATTTTCATACTTTCAGCGCTCGTTAAGCAGCACAGATTTGCGGAAATTAGTTTGTGAGGCTGTGGAAATCCGTTCATTATTTTGAATGATGTTACGGCTAAAGGGCGTTGTAAGGTTGCACAGCTGTGTAACAATCCCAAGGACGGCGAAAATAAATGCTGCAAAGTCAGCGAAAGTTGTGGATTTACAATGCCATATCAATTATATAAATGTAGGCAATGGGAATTCACCTTTCATTACCATTTCTAATTATAGGTCATTTATTGGTCTTGGTCGCTCAGTCGATTGTTTGATTGTTAATCAGGCCAGCTTAAATAAAAACAGCTTGCAGGCAGCCAAGTCGTAAAGGGTGGGCTTACTGAAGGCCCTCTGAACTTCTCCATGGCCCGGATGAAAGGTTGGAGAACAACTGACGTCACGTAAAAGAATAACTGACGCACAAGCACCGCAGCACTGGTGTTTGATTGGATTATGCGTTCGAAATGCACACCCACCCACTATATAGGGCACTGTGTAGTGAATGTTCTACATTGAAAACAATACAGAGAATGAGTGAGCGAGCGGACAAGTGTGCATTCTGAACGCAGCCTTAGATTCCCCAAGTAAAAATGTCTGCCCCCTGGTATTGACGCTGATTTGAAGACTTTCCGGTTTAAAAATGCGTCGCACTGGATCGTTACCAAATTAAAATTTATAATATTATGCGTTTTAGACACTTCAAGAATTCTACTTTCTGCTGAAATATACTTTGCCGAGGTGCTGTCTCCTCCTTTAACCCTTTCACTACCGCTTACTGGGAATAAGACAACCCTTGCTTACCATAAATTTTTGTGCTATCACAGCATGATATTGCATGTGGATTTTCACCCCCTTTTTCGAACTAAAAACACCAGAAATGGACAATTTTATGTCAGAAAACATGTTCAAAATACATTTACCTTTCCATTGACACATATCTTTGCTTAGTTTTTCCAAAAGTAAAAACAAAAAATTAGGATAAAAACCGTATTTCGGTTTGTCAAGACAAGACGATTTCTCCTCTATGGGATTTATGTACAAACGGAGATACACGCGCATTTCTGCACAAACGGAGATACACGTGCATTTGTGTACAAACGGAGATACACGTGCAGTAGCACGCACTGCCTGCAATAACCTGTATATAATAAAATAAAACTGTGCATAACCGGAGGACTGGGAACTACTGGAAGCCTGATGACATCACTGACGTGTTGTACGATACCAGACTCGTCCAAAGGGGTGTTTTGTTGCGGAGCTTTGACAATTTTTGTGAGGGATTTTCTCTGGTCGCAAAATGGCGACAATAGTGAGTGATGTGGGATCGGCACTGTCGCGGAAATGCGACAATGGTAATGAAAGGGTTAATGTTCTAAACTCAATTTCAAAGACAGATAAGCGATTTCTTGTCATTTGGGTTTGAAAACGCCTTTCCTCAGCGTTTGCCCATCGACTAAAAGGAACCAGTCAAATCGGCGTCTTTTCCATCCCTGTCCATGGCCTATGGGGAATGATCTCCCATCCCCCTTCTTCCCCATTTCTTCAAATCAAAATGGCCAACAATAGCATTACAAGCAATACAAGGCAGTGGGAACGGGGTGACGGGGGAATGATCGCAACCAGAATTTTCTTGTCCAAGAGCCATTCTGACCAACTCGTTAATCTGACCTTAATAGGTTGCAATATTTCCTCTTAATATACTTAATTCTGATATATTGTAGTGAAACTCTGTGTTAGCATAGTTTGCCTAGTATAAATACGAGGTACATATTTTTAATATTGGCTCATCCCTCAGAATCTGCAAAACAAAAGAGGAAACACATCGGTTGGGAGTGTATTCGATAATGGAACTGATGTCGTGCTGCCAGGCCATAGTCCGATACTGGACCCCATGGCGTTAGCATTTCTCCACTTCCAGCTCTGTCTCTCTAGTGTCTCCAAGAAAAATTAATGGGTTTTTTTTCCAAGAGTTGGTGAAAATAAGGTCCCCCGAGTAAAACTGTCGCCCGAGATCATGCATATTTTGTTTAAAGAGGTAACATGCACATTTCCTTACCACCACATGAAAATTAAACACTCCATGTCCATATGAATTCAACCTTAGCATGTCAATGGCAACATTGACTCGGATGCCAACGACAATCCGGCTGGCACTAGGACTATGGGCCTAGTAATATGGGCCTGATAATTTGAGTAAAAATTTATTCTGATAAGTGACTCTTCACATAATAATTATGTTTATTTTGTTGCAAAGAATGCCAATGAAACTATGATTTTTTTTTTTGTACAAATTTGATCTTGCTTCCAAACTTTTGGCCTGTAGAGTACATCACACTGTGATTCTCCATAGACACATAAAGAGAGATCCAGTGAAACACCCAGAGAATACAGATGTTGCCGTGACGATGAAGGCCTCACTTGATTGGGGCAGCAGCAGGAGCAGCGGAGGAGGATCCTGAACTGGATGTACCAGCAGTGGTTCCAAACTTCTCCTGTCGCCGCCTTACATCACGCGGGGGCTTTACCACAGAGTTCACAAATGCCATCTTCACTTGCCGACCTGCACCACACAACCACACAGTCATCACGCCTTAGTTAAGCAAACCCACTCTGAGACTTCAGCAGTCAATGACTGTGTTGAGTTCAAAATTAGCAAGCGGTGATTTTGCTGAAAATGAAAAGTACAATCCTATGACAGATGGAAAACATGCAACTTGGAGCAGATACAGTGGATCACAGAGTCAGGAGTCGAGGAAAAAATAAGGCGTGTCTACTTAACATATTTATTGTGTTTCACTGTCATAATTAATAGTAAGGGTCATTCCATGTCAAAACAGCCACCCATGTACATGACACCTCTCAGATTTTACTCAAACTTTGTCCGAAAATACTTTATGGTACCAAACAAAAGAATCCCAAATTTCATGTCAGTACCCCCGACGGTTTTCGCGTGAAAATTTTTTGAAATTTGGGTGAAACGCCCGTTTTTGACTTATGTGAATTGGTAATTTCATTTTGTAGCATTTTGGAAGGACCTTAACTTCTCACGTAATAGAGACAGGAAGCTGAAATTTCATGTGCTCTTGCATTCTGGCCCATATATCAGGATTCTGCGGCCAGAATCACCATGAGAGATCAGAGGGGTGAGAGGAGGGCCCCCAAAATCCATTTTTTTTTTTTTTTTAAAGGCGGCAAGTGATTTTTCTCTTTTTGGGGGTCCCTAGGATTCAGTTCAGTGAATGTTACTGTTGGAAATGTGTTTCTCCCTCGTATTTGGGAACTTTCCCACCACTAAACTAAGTTTTAGGATAATAGTACCATTGGTGGGGGACTTATGGGAGTCAGAAAACCACTTCGGACCAAAATGATCCTCTCAGACCCTGGACTTCAGACATCCAGATGACCCTGTGGGCACTGGATGATGGTAATGGGATTTATACTAGATAAATATACATATTTAAACATTAATTTAATGAAATAAAAAGTTGTATTATCAACCTCCTTCAATATGAACATATTTTATGAAATAAGGCATTCTGAGACCCTTTTTAAGCATTTCGAAGTCCAGAAACTAGGTCAAAAAGGATTACATAGAAAGAGTGGACGAAACTCTCTAAAATCTGTTATAATTACATTAATACAGATGTTCATCAATGAAGACCTGAGGTAAGCATCCAAAATGATGCAGAAAGGGACTTAAACCCCTTGTACACCATAACACGACCATGACCTAATGTAGTGGGAAACCAGGTTACAACATACTGCCAACAATTGTTCAAGACGTGCTTTCAGCACATAAGCAACATAATTTATAGGGACACGTGGTAGTATTCTGTTGTTACCAGGAAAAAGGAATACCATTTATTCAGAATCATTCAGGTCTTTTCTCCTACAAATTGAGGAAGCAGCAACATGATTTTTTGATGGTCATATTCCGCAACTTTGTACTGGCGCGCACTACGTCCATGAATTTTAGGTGCTTCTATACAGCGGATAATATGCTGGAATGGCACCCAGCATAGAACCTGTACCTGGTCAGATGGTCAAGAAGGGATATTGTAGGCACTTTTCATGAATTTCACATAGATGTCACCATGTTGCTTCTTCCTCACGTGTCTTGTATCACTTGGAATCCTCGCAAATTTATTCTCATTGGGTTCCAGCGAATTGACACTACCCTTGCTTAAGACATACAGTACTTGGGCCCTTATTTTAACCCTTAGCTATATCTCATTTGGTAGGAATCATAAACAACATAATTCATTGGGACATATGGTAGTATAACATGGAATGCCTGATCTTGCATGGAGTGATCAACCTTGATCATGTTGGCAGTCTGTTGTAACCTGGTTTCCCACTACATTAGGTCATGATCGTGTTATGGTGTACTAGGGGTTAAAGTCCCTTTTTGCATAATTTTGGATAATTGCCACAGGTGTTCATTGATGAACACCTGTATTAATGTTATTATCACTGATTTTTGACAATTTTTCTATGTAATCCTGTTTCTGGACTTAGAAATTTCTGCCAAATAAGGGTCTCAGAATGCCTTTTTTTCGTAAAATGCATTCATATAGAGGGAGGTTGATAATCAAAGTCTTTATTTCACTAAATGAATGTTTAAATATGCATATTGGTCTGGTTAAAATGCCATTACCATCATCCAGTGCCCACAGGGTCATCTGGGTGTCTGAAGTCCAGGGTCTGAGAGGATCATTTTGGTCCGAAGTAGTTTTCTGACTCCCATAAGTCCCCCACCAATGGTACTATTATCCTAAAACTAAGTTTGGTGGTGGGAAAGTTCCCAAATATGAGGGAGAAACACATTTCAAACACTAATATTCACTGAACTGAATCCTAGGGACCCCCAAAAAGAGAAAAATCACTTGCCGCCTTTAAAAAAAAAAAAAGGATTTTGGGGGCCCTCCTCTCACCCCTCTGATGTCTCATGGTGATTCTGGCTGCAGAATCCTGATATATGGGCCAGAATGCAAGAGCACATGAAATTTCAGCTTCCTGTCTCTATTACGGGATAAGTTATGGTCCTTCCAAAATGCTACAAAATGAAATTACCAATTCACATAAGTCAAAAACGGGCGTTTCACCCAAATTTCAAAAAATTTTCACGCGAAAACCGTCGGGGGTACTGACATGAAACTTGGGATTCTTTTGTTTGGTACCATAAAGTATTTTTGGACAAAATTTGAGCAAAATCTTAGAGGTGTCATGTACAAGTCACCTCAATATTGGCTGTTTTGACATGGAATGACCCGAAAGACTGTCTCACAGACCCACAAAGATCAATCTACTCTGTTAAGGAACATTTAATTTACACTCGCTGAGACCGTCATCCAAAGCTGTCCACACAACAGCACAATAATACAGAGCTGTAATCCTACTAGGTGGCATTCAAGAGAGGGTGGTGGATGAGTAGTACTCAGAAGTGAGGTGCCACGTGAAGTGAAGTGATGGTACCAGCTCAACTCAACTGAACTCTACTCGCTTTTACCACCAGGTACTTTGTTTTTCACTGCAGACAGTGCCTCTTCAGTGGCGCTAGTCGTTATAATGACGCTGCATGAAAATTCACACATTGGAATACGGCTGCACGATTAATTGATCGCGATTATTTTAAGCGCAATAAAATTAACTGCCACTATGAGGCAGACAGACGAGCGTGCTTATTACCTTTTCTGTGACACATACCTAATGCGGTCATTTGAAATGCTTCCGGGAAGAAAACTGTGATTTGAAGTCCGCTAATTACCAGCAAAGGTGGAAAGCCTCCATCGCCTTGGCATAATTAGCTTACCTTAAATCAATTCCCGTGTACTTAAAAACAGTTGTTGGCAACATGATAACTTTAAACAAGTTTAAGAGAAAATAAGTATGGTAGTTAGATGTGAACTTTCCAACAGCCAGCCAATGGGGAAAAAAAACAAAGCTTTCGAGCTGAGTATGGTGCTTATGTTAAAAACACCATCCTCTATCAAGGATAGACTCTGACCACTCAGTAGCTGGCAGAGTTTTCCCCATCACTCTTTGGCATCGCCTCAGTTCACCTGGAACCTCTTTGGAGGTGATACCAAAAAAAGCACCAAGTACTAGGTACTATCCACAACTTTTGCTCAATGGAAAACCAAACAAAAAAGGGCAAGTTGAGTTCAGTCATGCCAGTGCCATTAAGTGGAAAAGCGCTCTAAGACTCTGGGCATGAAACAAAGCAGTCGGTGGGGTTGGGGGCACCTTTGGGGCGGTTGGCATGGGCGGAGCTGATGTTCTGGGTGAGCAAGCGCAGGCGTTCTTCCCTCTCGTCATGGAGACGAAGGTACATTTCCCGCCATGACTCGTACTCCTGTGGAGACTCCCGCTTGAAATCCCTCTGGCAGTGACGCATCCACAGCTCATCAGAGTCCTCCATGAAACACTAGCAGCACAGAGTCAGGGGCATTCAAGCTCAGACCAACACTGACCACCAGATTCGGCACCAACTAACAGCAAGACCCACCCGACATTGTTCGTTTGTGAGTGAGTGAGTGATGTCCAAATGAGTGTTTCAAGGCTTGGGAGCACACACGCATAATCAGAGAATGTTACCTATTCAGAATATTAACTCCTCCTCTCAGATGAGTAGATTTATAGACTACTGCACTGAGATTACTGCTCAACTGATGCAGTAATTGTAATCATGTGCAGTCAATGCAACTGTACGTTAAATAATCATCAGGAGGGGGTGTTCAAAAACTACTCGAAAGATGGAATTCTTCAGTCTGACACGGTGGCGTAGGACTAGCATTCACCAAGCCTCTCCATCAAAGCCTTAACTGCAACTAGCCAAGTATGTTTGCCACCGATGTCAAACTTAGTAAACTTAATATTATTGGCTGATCATGAAAAATCTGTTTGGCCTCTTAGCAAAAACATAAAGCCATGCATAACTCAAATGTACGCCAATACAGTTGTGAAAAGCTGCCCAGAGAACAACAAAATAAATTAAATTGTATTCATAATTGCAATAATTGTAAATTATTGTATTCTTATTCAACCAACAATCATCTCCCGTTTCCTATTAATATAATGACTCAACATTGCGGTTGATTATGCGTAGAGATGTCCATTTTAAAATTTAGCGGCCACTTTTTTTATCTTTAGCAATTTTATCTTTAGCGGAAGTATAACATATGTTCATACCATAGTGATAACATTTTGGTCCTCACAGTGCCAAGTAGCCTACAACAACGTCCGTCAACCACCTCTTTATTCAGCATAACAACGCTTGGCACAATTTGCCAGGCCAGAAACGTATTGAATTGTTGTTACCATCCATTTGGATCACAAATTCATTCAGGCCTCATTAACTGGTAACACAAAATGAAAGTACGCATAGGCTTGGTTAGCGGTTATATTTTGGCTTGTCATGCTTTGTCAAAGGTTGTCAATGCCCATTGTGCAAAAACAACTCTTTATTCGGCCGTCCACCCAACAACACAAGCTTGGAGTTTTCAAACTAATGCAGGGTCAGTTAGTTTATGACGAGCCGAAGTGCATCACATTGTCCATAAAATATAACATGAATTGACATGATTTAAGGGTCCAGGCTTTACTTTGAAATTTATGAAATATCCGGTCAGTTACAAAAAGCTGACAATGCTATGTACTGTATACGGGCTATTTAAATTACAGCCTAATCTTTTTGAATTTTAGGAAAAACTGCGGCCTAAACGAGCAACCCCCTGCCAAACTGCCGCCACCTCCCCACCCCCCCACCCTCTGACAGTTGAATTGACGGTTGCCAAGAGGCTTGATGGGTCAATGCTGCTGTGCACATGATGACGCGAGCCTATCCATAGGCCACACCACAGGCTCTCACCAGCAAGTCAGCCCCACTAACTGACTAACTAATGTTACATTGCATAAACTTGAATGACCTGCTGCCCTGTGCCTTTGGCTATGGTTAGCTGAAGGCTAAACCATCATTACTGGTCCTTCATTTCAGTCATCACAATCGCGATTGAGATCCCAGTGCCATTACATGGCAGAAATTTTAGATTTACCATCCTTATGGGCCTGTAAATTCCTATGAGATGACACACCGAAGATCCGCAACTGTGGACTTTAATTAATTATTAATTACAGCCATGAGCCCTTGGCTATGGTCACCGTAAGGTTTAACAATACCATAAGCGACATTCAGCATAGCCACTCATCGCCTGCTTTCATAATAAATCCGGCTATAAAACGCAACCCATCACTCCAGCACATTTAAATGTAACAGGAAAATGAAGTTAACAAGTCCAGGAGAAGAACAGCCAGCTCAGAATACATCTTGAGGTACATACAATAGCAAAGTTCTAGCCATCTCCAAAATACTCCGCCAATACTTAACAGTATACGTGTTATATCACATTTATTGTCACATTCTCTTTTACACGCTCTCTGATCCCTCTTCATTTTTTAGGTTGCTGAGCAGTTGTTGCCAAATCAGGAAATGGATACAAGAGAATCTGCAAACAGGTGAAACTACCCATTTCCACAATAAATGAGGCGTTTAAAGTGACAGGAGATTTTTAAGGATCAGCCAGAAAGTGGACATGTGTGTACATTGACATCACGAGCCGTGAGGAGGATAGTTTGACTGGCAGAAGAATCTCCAAGGGTCACAGCAGGAGAATTGCCGAGGTTAGTTGAGTCACAGGGTCAGCAAGTCACCAAAACTACCATCAGACACCAATTATTTAAACGCAACTTGTTTGGGAGTGCCGCCAGAGAAAAGCCTCAAAAACTTAAGCACCTGCAGTTTTCCCAGTGTTACTGGAAATTTCAATGGGACCGGATTATAAGGTTTGATGCGGCCAAAAATCGAGGTTTTTGGAAATAAACATCAAAGGTGGGTTTGAAATAGACAGAAAGATAGCCATACAGAAAAGCACCTCATACCCTCTCTGAAATATGGTAGTGGATCTTTGATGTTTAGGGGCTCTTTTTTCTTCCAAAGGCACTGGACTTCTTGTTAGGATTCACGGTATCAAGGACTTCCATTAAATAACAGTAGATATTAAATGAAAACCTAACAGCTTCTGCCACAAAGCTATAAGTGAAAGGCAACTTCTACACAAACCATAGCATTAAATAAAAGGATTACCCATGAGCAGTCCACATATCATGACTTGGATCTTTTGCGATTTTTCTTTCAAGTTGTTCAGTGCTTTAAATTACAAGAATGCGACCGAATAATAGTAAAACTAACGGTCACCATCTTTCCATCCCTCGAAAAGATTTAGCCGATGAGAGGCCGAGGAACGCTCTGGCAGTCACCAGACCATGGAAAGGGACGTGGATTTGTAGAACAGCCAACAGAAATGCCCCATCTCTGAAATGACCGTGACTGGTGAAAGTCCACCATCACGGGCCAGATTTCCTGAAGCCTGAAAACAGAGCCAAGTGGAAGGGCAGATGTCCAGTTTTCTCCCAGACCACCTGAATTACAATATGCTGAGAGGCTTTCATGGAATTTTCACCCAATGACACCAAAATAAAACTGCGTGTCCCAGCTTTAATTCAATTAAAAAGCAGTAACTGGAAATAAGACATAAAATTCTGCAGATACTTTTTTCATCCAGTTCTTTAATAATGTGATGACATAAAACCGCGTCTGCATATTCCTTCTCTCAATCAGAAAGCAACGTCATTCTCAGTCATGTTCAGAGTGGGATCAGAGGAATTATGCACGGGGAAAAGACTTCAGTCAGCGTTATCGGTCAGTTTGGTTACTGATTAACAAATGGTATCGTTTACAAATAGACAGGATAATCTTTTTGAGCAAAAGACACCTGATGTTGAAATTAGCCATGATTATCATACCGTTACAACAATTGGTCCCGAAATCATTTGTGCATTGCGAGATTACTTTTTTTACTCATTTGAGTTAAGATCATGGACACTGCCTGAACAAAGTTACGACAGAGATTGAAGTCTGTGAAATCCACCCTACACTGCACAGCATTACCTTTCATTTAAAAATGATTCACTATCAGACAGAGTACTCCAAGCCAGTTCATAAATGCATGAATGATTTCACGTCACATAAAATAATTTGGAGCCAAGAATATCATGCGGGTATGGTTTGTGTCTGTGTGGGCGTATGAGTGTGCGCGCGCGTGTGTGTGTGTGTGTGTGTGTGTGCGCACGTGTGTCTGTTTTACCTGGTTACACTGTTCGATCCGGTACAGTTGCTCAGGAGTGCATCTCTCCAAAACTGGCTCCAAAATTTCATATGGGACGCCTCCAACCTCATCGATTGCTAGACATACACATGATAACATGCATTAGCATTCACATGAACACACAGAGCATTTTAAGCATTCAGTTAATCAAAGCCATTGACATTCTTACCTTAACTATCATTAGTCATTCCAGTATTTGTAAGGGAGTGTGCATAGGAGAGGAAGACGAAACACAAAATGCAGCCAGACTCACAATCAATATTGTTCTGCAGCACCCGGATACACTGTTCATAGAGACTCATCATCTTGGGCAAGTAAACGGTCTTAGAGCCAGAGTACACAACCATTTTGGAGTTGAACCGTCGTCCAGTGAAGCCAGCATCTTCCTCATCACATGACACAGGAACTGCAAGAGGAGCAATGAGGGATACGTAAGATGAAATCAGCTCCTCAGATTAACAAATCAAAGACACAAAGCCAGGGTAGGAGCACAATCTAAACAGCAAGATGGTGGGAATCAGGGAGAAGTGTACAAAGGGATCTAACATATTCAGTCTTTCAGAGTGTTGAGTAAAAGGTTCATGAAGAATAAAAAAATAATAGAGGACAAGCACTTGATTGATAAAAGTGTGATGAATGAGAATGACTGTGTGAGATACACAGTGAAAAACAGAAAGGCAGACAGTATGGGGTGGACTGGGTCAGTACCTTTACGCCTCTGCGGGGACAAAGGGGTGATGTCAATAGAGGGTAGGGGTCTGTAGTTCGGCTGGATTGCTGGCAGGGGAATATCAGGAAGTGTGGGCACGACATCTATGACCTGGAGATGACAGAGTTACAGCATGCTAACACACAATTGTTTTCAATATGAGGACAGCAATATGGCTGAGCAATTGGTGGGAAGATTAAAAGTCTATCATTGACACAGAAGCTACAACTAAAGACCATGATTCCACGGTAGAGACTAGAAGCACAAGCAGTCGTTCTGTACTTGTTCCAGAATCCCAGGATTTGAAAGCAAGGCCGCACAGCAGGAAAACGTTTTCACATGAAAAATGCTACTCTCTCACCAGCACTGAGAAGGAACTCAATGGTGTGTGCAAGGGATGCACTGATTCGATATTCACATCAGACATTGGTCCAATAATTACTTAAATGGCTAGATCAGGCATTGGTGATAACAGGTCCAATTCGAGCAGCAGCAGCAGCAGCAGCTCTGAAGCATGTTATACTGCAGGTGTGAATTCTGATTAAATTTTTCAAGTTTGTTCGCACTAGTCTTTCGTGACTTAATTGCGATTAAATGTGGATTGTTTAAATTTTGTTCGCGTTTGATGTAGTTACCTTGTTTTATAATGGAATTTTCATTCTTGCACAACTTGTAGCTGCATTTCACAGGTCAAACTTGACTTGCAATTCCAGTTAATTTTGAAGATTTTTTTAGCTCCCGCCTCCAAGCGGGCGCGGGAGCTATGGTATCGGGCTCCGTCCATGCATGCCTGCGTGTGTGCGTCCGTCAACAAATTTTGCTTTATCTCATCAACTGTTTCAGTTACAGGCTCCTAATTTTCACTGGACATGCATCTCCTAAAGGCCTACAAATGACATGCATAAAGGTGACCTTGGCCTATTTTTTCAAGGTCACTGGCTTAAAAATATCACCAAAAACTTCGACATTTGCTTTATCTCATCAACAATTTCAGTTACAGGCTCCTAATTTTCACTGGACATGCATCACATAAAGGCCTACAAATGACGTGCCTAAAGGTGACCTTGCCCTAGTTTTCAAGGTCACTGGCCTAAAAATATCACCAAAAACTTTGACATTTTGCTTTATCTTATCAGTTATTTCAGTTACAGGCTCCTAATTAGCTCCCGCCGCCCGAGTGGCACGGGCGCTATGGTATCGGGCTCCATCCGTGCGTGCGTCCGTCCATGCGTGCATCCGTTAACAAAAACTTCGACATTTTGTTTATCTTAACGGCGGGAGATTCTGGGGCCGCCAGTGCCCTATATTTACCAAGTTGCTGTGGCATGTTTATTTTTCATTTCAATAATACGTTGTACATAACAGTTCAATAAATTTTCATCTTTCCATCCATCTATTCCCTATACCGCTTCTTCCTCACTAGGGTCGCGGGGGAGCTGGAGCCTATCCCAGCTGACTATGGGCAAAAGGCATTCACTCTCACACCCATACCTGTGAGCAATTTAGCGTCTCCAATTAGCCTGACATGCTTGTCTTCGGACTGTGGAAGGAAACCGGAGTACCTGGAGGAAATCCACGCAAACAGTGGGAGAACATGCAAACTCCACAAAGAAAGGCCCCAGGCTGGAGTCAAACCCACAACCTTCTTGCTGTGAGGCAACAGTGCTAACCACTGTTCCACCATGTTTAATGTGTTCAGGCCTGATGTTGATTTACAAGTTAAATAATGATTTCATCTTCCATATGGTGAAATATACAGCTTTTAATTAAACTCTGGTATCGGTTGATACCCAAAGCCCAGGAATTGGTACTGTTATCAGGACTGAAAAATTTGGATCGGTGCATCCCTAGCATGAACCACCCCACCTACTCTTATCTACTCTTTTTCTTAAAGGGACTATGTCAGCTGGTGCACATGCGTAGTAGAGTCCGGACGATAAACACTTTCATCCATGCAGTGCAATATCTAGGGAGCAGAAATACAAACCCCAAGCTTATTAGTACGTGTGTAAAGCGTACCTTCGTCGCTGTTTTAAATACAGAAGATGGCCTGCAAATGCGAAATTGCTAGAGTAACCACATTTATCTTTGCCGAAACCCACAAAGAATAAATCATACTATCCATCCATATTTCTTTGAGCGAAAACACATTGAAAATGCGAAGTAAGGAAAACCGGTGAATTTGTGGTGGAGTTTCAATCTGTTTGCATCACGTACATCCTTGAGAAGTTTGGGGAAATGTTTATCAAGTAACTGTCTTTAATGTTCGCAGAACCTGTTTGTAGCAACGTTTTGTCTGACATGCAGCTGTCATAGATCCTTTTGCGACCGCTTCCAGTTCGACAGCCGCCATGGGATGACATAACAATCAACGTAGGCTAACTTCGAAGCAATATTAACGCTACAAAAACCCGAACTATGATAAAATGATGCTACGAACAGGCTCTACGATCAATGAAGATAATTTTTACCAAAAAATTTCAGAAAACTTCTCGAGGATGAACACGATATAAACAGATTTAAAAAGGTGTACACGAAATCTCCGATGAACTAGAAATAGTTGTACCAACGTTTTCAAGAAGTTTCGCTTTGTCGCGCGCATGCGCCCCGGCTGACATAGTCCCTTTAATGTCTGTTGTGATTTATGCCAAATGGTGAGTTCAAGGTTTAGCCTCCATTATCAGTTCAATATGGATTTACTGTCCAACTCGGAAAAGTTGGGACGGCATATTCATTTGTTTTGTCAGGTTTGTAGCTACACGTCCATTTCAGGCCTGCAACGTATTCCATAAAAAATTGCACAATTCAAGACTAGCAATAAGGTAAAAAAAATTGAATTATGACACGATTGGAAAAGAATGATGTCAGCTTGTGATTCTAATCATGATTTAAAAGCAGCATTCAGGAAAGGCCTTGTCCTTAAGGAGCAAACAAGGGCCAAAGATCACCAATTTAGCCATAAATGCAATTTAAACAAGAGGCCCATGGGCCTTAACGGTCACCTGAGTTGTATAAAAACTGATGTTATTGATGTCAATGAACCAAATATACCCAAAAGTATAATTTTCCTATATAAAGTATAGTAAACTTCACCCCCTCCCCAGGGGCAAACATGGAGCCTGGGGGCCATGAAATAAACAATTTTGATGAAGCACCTTAAGACCCCTCCATCTATGAAGAGTATTGGTTTCCAGCCTATCTGGGTCTGGAGAAGAAGATTGTTGAAATTTTTGGCAATAGGGTCATTCCATGTCAGATCATCAAATGGGTCTCACCACACCTTCTCAATTTTGCTAATTTTTTGTAAGCAGCTGCATAAATATATATCACTGTTAAATCCGAAATTTCAGCTCATTCGGACCAAAAATGAATTTTTGGTGAATTATTTTCTAAGGGTAATGTCCGTCAGTTTTTTTGTCAATTGACATTTTTCTTGTATTTAACATGGCATAACTTTTTTATTATTATACCTATAACTTTGAAACTTTGCATCTAAGCTAATGTTATACTGCTTAATCAGAAAATCCAGTCCAATTTACTTTATCTTTCTTGGTTGTGGAGCTATGAGAACACCAAAAGTGCCTTTTGTTCAGGCAGTTCCATGTTTAGGTCTCCAAAGCACCCCCAATATAAACCCTAACATAGGCTCTCTGGCAATTTTTCCATTCATTTGTGTCTGCTGAATATAAATCAGGCTGAATTCACCATGAATTCATCACCAACTGCAGTCAGTACCTTGCCAAATGTGAAAAAAGCTAAAATGCCACCTGTTCAAACCCCTGTATCTCCAGGGGCACACCTTGGATTTTTTTCTATTTTTTTTTTTAACTGATTCCTCTATTCTAGTAGAAAAACCACTCCAAAAATTGTTGATGTGTTTTGACCAATATAAATTTTGCAGGTGTCTGAACAGGGGTGGGGTAATCTCAAGAATCGCTTGGCTTCAGCTTCTTATACAATGTTAATGACTACTGAATCACAATAATTCTAAGTTCTCAATTCATCAATGCATGACCCATTCACAGAAAGGTCAGTATATGCAGGTTGGTAGATCATGTTGGCAGGAAGAAACCTGAAACAGTTATTGATCAATAATTTCTGATTACTGCTATTGTCTTTCATGAAGCGAAACAAGAGGACACAAGCATTAACATGGACTTCTTCTGAAAAATTCTGGGTGCCATTCAGTAACATTCTCCTAACTGTTCCAACTCCGGATGTCACTGGACGCACAGCCCGGCAGTATAAGTTGGACAAAACTGGGACAGACAACATTGTTGTGCTCTTTGCTGCATTTAGGAAGCAATAACACTGTTAACATAGCATGGAATACAATGTTTTGATTTGACAGTCCGTTTACAAGAATTAGTGTCAGTAAATTTTATTGATGCAAAGAAGTGTGATTCTAAAAAATTGCCTGACCCCTATTTAGACAGTTCTGAAATGTATGTCATTCAAGTAACATCAACAATTTTTGTTTTGTTATGTCTACTATAATACAGGAATTAGTACAATTTAGGATGTGATTGACTAATGATTGAAAACACTTAAAATGTTGCATAGTTAAATGTGTAAGAAGCTGAAAGTGCCATGCGATTCTCGAGATTACCCCACCCCTGTTCAGACACCTGCAAAATTTAGTTAAAAAAATAGAAGAAAATCCAAGGTGTGCCCCTGGAGATACGGGGGCTTGAACAGGTGGCATTTTGGCTTTTTTTTTTCACATTTGGCAAGGTACTGACTGCAGTTGTGATGAATTCACGGTGGATTCAGCCTGATTTAGATTCAGCAGACACAAATGAATGGAAAAAATTCCAGAAAGCCTATGCTAGGGTTTATATTGGGGGTGCTTTGGGGACCTAAACAAGGAACTGCCTGAACAAAAGGCACTTTTAGTGTCCTCATAGCTCCACAACCAAGAAAGATAAAGTAAACTGGACTGGATTTTCTGATTAAGCAGTATAACATTAGCTTGGATGCAAAGTTTCAAAGTTATAGGTGTAATAATAAAAAAGTTATGCCATGTTAAATACAAGAAAAATGTCAATTGACAAAAAAACTAAATTCATTTTTGGTCCGAATGAGCTGAAATTTCGGATGTGTTCATCACTAATACATATTTATCTAATGTGAAAATATGGAAGCAATCTATGACGACATGGTGACAGAAGTTATGAAAATCTGATGATATGACATGGAATGACCCAATATGACCCCATTTGGGCCCCACCCCTCAGCCCCTGGGGAAGAGACAGGGTCAAAAATGTCATAGTATGAAACTGTCAGCTCATGGTCATAATGCCAATCAAGTTTGAATGATTTCAGGAGAAAATGAACAAATATACCCAAAAGTATCATTTTCCTATATAAACTATAGTAAATTTCACCCCCTCCCCAGGGGACAAACATGGAGCTCGAGGGTCATGAAGTTCAAAATTTTGATAAAGCACCTCAAAACCATTCCATTTATGAAGAGTATTGTTTTCCAGCATATCTGGGTCAGAAGGAAGAAGATTTTTTAAATTTCAGCGAATTTGACCACTTTTAGCCCCGCCCCTCAGAGCCCCTGGGGGTGGGCACCACAAAATTCACAATTTAGGTGCGTATTTTACCAAGGAAGCTTTCTGCAAAATTTTATTGAAATCGGATCAGTGGTTTCTGAGGAGAAGTCAAAAATGAATTGAACAGTTTTAGCCCCACCCCTCAGAGTCCCTGGGGGTGGGCACCATATAATTGACAATTTTGGTGCATATTTGACCAAGGAAGGTTTCTGCAAAATTTTATTGAAATCGGATCAGTGGTTTCTGAGGAGAAGTCGAAAATGTATTGACCAGTTTTAGCCCTGCCCCTCAGAGCCCCTGGGGGTGGGCACCATATAATTCACAATTTTGGTGCATATTTGACCAAGGAAGGTTCCTGCAAAATTTTATTGAAATCGGATCAGCGGTTTCTGAGAAGACGTCGCAAATGTGAATAGTTTACGGACGCACGACGGACGACGCATGACAACGGACAAAAGGCGATGAGAATAGGTCACTTTGAGACTTCGTCTCAGGTGACCTAAAAAAAAAAAAAAAACATTGAAAGGTTTAAAAACAACGTTCCTCAAGGATAGGCAGGGATTTGGATATTTTACCCTGTACAGTGCATACTGTATAATATTTCTATGCGTATAGGCCAAGGGTGCAAGCTTAAGCTGAACACCCCCATTTCCAATCACTCAGAGGGCATGGAATAGAGCAGTGAAAATGTGTACTGTGATCAGACCAATCAATCTTTCAGATCTTTTTTGGAAAGAATGGACACTGTGTGCTCCAGACCGAAGGAAAAAAGGACCAACCAAACGCTTTCCAGCATCAAGTCCAAAAAGCCACGCTCTGTCATGCTATGAGCTTGTGCCAGCGCCTTTGGCAAGGGTAGCCTGCACTTCTTTGAGGGCACCATTAAATGTTGAAAAGTACACTGAGATTTTGGAGCAACGTAAGCTGCCTTCAAGATGACATCTTTTCCGGGGACACCCATGCATATTTCAACAAGACAATGCAAAACCGCATTCTGCACACATGAAAAACGTGTCCATAAGGACCCCGTATTGTTGCACACCAAAATAATTGTTCACAGGAAGAATGGGACAAAATTACCCCAGAAACCCTTCATAGCCTGGTATCTCCTGTCCCTTAATATTTACCAAGTATTGCAAAAAGGACTCGTCTGGTAACATTATAAGGTGGCAAATACTGAGCCAATTTCTTATCAATCAAAATTGAAATTAGTGTTCATGAGCAAAACCACCACATAATGTGCTGTTGTATCATATTCCACGTAATTCAGGTCAAATATAAAGATCTCTGTTTTCAGTTTTAAATTTAATTTAATACACCGTTCAAACTTTTACTGATTTAGGGTTGCACTTCGTTAATTTTTTAAAAATTCTTTATTTTACGTCAACGTTTGCTATAGGTATATTACATGCACCACTGTACTATCTCCCAAAAGTGATACAGCCTATACCATACATCTCCCAACATAGATACCCGCATTAACTCAGTGTTCTACAGTGCTCCCATTTCAGAACATTTGCACAAAAAAAGTCAATGAATTGAAAAAAAAAAAAAAACAATATAGTGAGGGCTATTTAGACAAGGGACAGTGGTCATCTACAACACACCAGTATTACAGCACTGGAAATATAGCTCCCCCTACCTTCCTGCGTTTCTCAGAGACCTGGGGAGTG
This sequence comes from Gymnothorax javanicus, assembly GCA_029692085.1. NCBI lineage: Eukaryota > Metazoa > Chordata > Actinopteri > Anguilliformes > Muraenidae > Gymnothorax > Gymnothorax javanicus. The sequence continues at coordinate 77,176,799 of CM056197.1, read as the reverse complement.
GAGTCTTGCGGATGCCGTTTGTTTTGTGTGCCGTTAGTCTTGCTGGGTGTAGACGGGGCTGAGGGGGTAGCAGCAGAGGCCAGGGGGGCAGGCTGTGAGGTGGGTGACGGGCGAGGGGGCTTCTTCTTCTTTTTGGTAGGGGTGGGCGCATCGTACGTGAGGAAGGACTCAAAGGACATGGTGGGCGTTTCAAACTTCTCCTCTTCATCCTCTCCACCTCGAACTGCGTCAGGCAATTTTCGACGCTCGCGAGATCTACCTGGGGAGCGTACAGGACACAAATACACACTGTAACACATTTCACACATTAAACACACAGTTCTCGCAGTAGTAACACTGCACTGAATCACAAAAAGAATGCAAAATATTGCAATCCCAATTCCAAAAAAGTTGGGATGCTGTGTAAAATGTAAATAAAAACAGAATGCAATGATTTGCAAATCTCATAAACCCAAATTTTATTCACAACAGAACATAGACTACATATCAGATATTGAAAGTGAGACATTTTACCATTTCTTGAAAAATATAAGCTCATTTTGAATTTGATGGCAGCAACACATCTCAAAAATGTTGGGAGCAGGCAACAAAAGGCTGGAAAAGTAAGTGGTACTGATAAAAAACAGCTGGAGGAGCATTTTGCAACTAATTAGGTTAATTGGCAACAGGTCAGAAACATGACTGGGTATAAAAAGAGCATTTTAGAGAGGCTAAGTCTCTCAGAGGTAAAGATGGACAGAGATTCACCTATCTGCAAAAAACTGTGCCTAAAAATTGTGGAACAATTTCAGAAAAATTTTCCTCAATGTAAAATTGCGAAGACTTTGAATCTACAGTACATAATATCACCAAAAGATTCCGAGAATCTGGAAAAATCTCTGTGTGCAAGGGACAAGTTCGAAGGTCAATATTGCATGCTCGTGATCTTCGGGCCATCAGGCAGCACTGCATTAAAAACATGCATGATTCTGCACTGGAATTTACTGCAAGGGCTCAGGAACACTTCCAGAAATCACTGTCAGTGAACACTGTTCGCCGTGCAATCCACAAACGCAAGCTAAACCTGTACCATGCAAACGAGAAGCCACGTATGTGAACACGATCCAGAAATGCCACCATCTTCTCTGGGCCAAAGTTCATTTAAAATGGACTGAGGCGAATGGAAAACTGTTCTGTGGTCAGATCTAAAGAGGAGAAGGATCATCCAGCTTGCTTTCAGCATACAGTTTACATCTCTGATGGTATCGGGTTGCATTAATACCAATGGCATGGGGAGCCTACACACCTGGGAAGGCATTATCAATGCTGGAAAGAGGTTTTACAACAACATATGCTCCCATCCAGCCCACGTCTCTTTCAGGGAAGACCTTGCATACTTCAGCAAAACAATGCCAGACCACATACTGCATCCAACACAACAGCATAGCTTCGCAGTAAAAGAGTCTTTTTGCTGAACTGGCCTACCTGCAGTCCAGACCATTCACTAATAGAAAACAGTTGACGCATCATAAAACGAAATCAGGCAAAGAAGACCCAGGACTGTTGAGCAGCTAGAATCCCACATCTGACTAGAGTGGGACAACATTCCTCTCCCAAAACTCCAGCTATTGGTCTCCTCACTTCCCAGACATTTACAGACTGTTGTTAAAAGAGGGGATATTAAACAATGGTAAACATGACCCTATCCAAACTTTTTGAGATGTGTTGCTGCCATCAAATTCAACATGAGCTAATATTTTTCATTAAATGGTAAACTGTCTCACTTTCAACATCTGATATGTTATCTATGTTCTATTGGGAATAAAATGTCAGTTTATGAGATCTGCAAATCATTGCATTCTGTTTTCATTTACATTTTACACAGTATCCCAACTTTTTTGGAATTGGGGTTGTACAACGCACAAGAAACATTCCCCTTTCCATTCAAAGCATGGAAAAGGTCATCCAAAGCAGAATACAAGTTTCCTTTTTAAGTGCAAGTACTCCTGACAATACAGTAACCAAATCATCATGCGTCACAACAGACAGGCAACACAGATCCTATTCGGAGCACAAAAAGTCCCATGTAGCTTTTCAAAATTGTACTAAGTGGGTGAAGGCAACACACACAATAGCTTACCAACAGCAGAACCAGAAGACCAAGGGGGAAAAAAAAACATGAGTTCTAAAATGAAGAGTTATGTAGTCGATTGTAAACCACCCCAAGACCTCGTACAGCTCTAGCCAAACTACAGAAACTGCCAAACACATGGACATCTAATGAGTTCAGTTTTGGGGAGTGTGGAATATTCAGTGACAGACAAAATTCTCAAGCAACTCAACTCCTCTGAGCTCGTTTCTCATTTGCATAGAACAACTCAGATGCAAAGCATTCCATTTCACAGTTTTTGGATTCTTGATCTATTCAAATATTTTCCCTGGAACAGAACTCTCAATTTGATTTCCACCATTACATGACAAGAGTGAGCTACAGAGATCCATCTTAAGTATAACATCAACAATCATTTGATTGGGTCGTCATGTTACCAGGTGAAAGAAAATCACTGGAATACACTGCAAAAAGTGTCTGTCTTAACAAGTCATCTAGTCTTAATATAAGACCAAACTTCCTCGATTTTCTCTCTAAAGCAGAAAATATTAGATTTTAAGTTACCATGTGCTTGACAAGTGAAACTTTCTTATCCCATAGGCAGATCTTGAAATACGTCAAAATAATCTCCCATTGGCAAATTTTTGTCTTCCTCAGAAAAAAAAGTAATAGAAATGTGTGTTGAGTCTTAATACAAGATTAAAGTACTAGGTAAAGTGGACTTATTTTTCCATTTTTGCAGTGTATAAAAAGAAAAAAAAAGTGAAACAGATCTTAAACAGATCAATTAAAAATTATACAACCCCAATTCCAAAATAGTTGGGACAAAGTGTAAATTGTGAATAAAATCAAAATGCAATGACTTTCAGATCACATGAGCCAATGTTATTTACAATAGAACATAGATAACATTTCAAATGTTGAAACAGACATTTAAAAATTTTATTCACAAAATGAGCTTATTCAAAATTTTCTGGCTGCAACGGGTCTCAAAAAAGTTGGGACACAGGCAAGAAAGGAACGAAAAAGCAATTAATATATAAGAGAACCATCTGAAAGAACATTTAGCAAGTGATTAAGTTAACTGGCATCAGGGGCTCTATCTTTCACACTGCCCTACCCGTTGCCACTACCCGCTACCCGTGAATTACGCATTTAGCAGCTTCCACTATCCCTAAACGGTATCTTGCGGCCACACTACCCGCTATACATTATGCCGAATCCTTTATTTGCGACTAGAGGTGTGCCCGTGGGCGTGTTTATGCGCTTTCCTAAAATTGCTATCTTGACCACACAGGTTAGGGAAAGCGTATAGCGGGTCCTCAAACCACCCGCTATCCATTTGGCAATTGAAGACACGGCTTCTCTCCCCCTATGCGATCTAACAGCGACAAATGAGCTATATTCAGTTCAGAAAAATAATTAACTATAATTAGGTCTATGCACTGGCACTCAGCAACGGTATTATTTTTCCAGCGAGAGCGGCATTTCAAAACTCTTCAGCGAATGAAGGTAATTCTGGTGACAAGTACGTGGTTTCGTCCGTTTACATTTTCCAATCGGACAGCTGTCGATTTTTTTTTACAGCAAGTTGCGTGACGGTGCTGCAAAAACAGGTGTGCGTACTTGTCGCCGAAATTACCTTCATTTGCAAAAGAGTTCTGAAATGCCGCTCTCGCTGGAAAAATAATACCGTTACTGAGTGCCAGTGCATAGACCTATTTATAATTTAATTATTTTTCTGTACTGAATGCAGCCCATTATTTTGTCGCTGTTAGATCGCATGGGGGAGAGAAGCCGTGTCTTCAATTGCCACTTGAATATTCTTGAATTGGAAAACGTGTTAATAAGGGAAAACTATCTAGAATAAGCCAGGACTAATTGTAGTCAATAAAGGGAAGGATATTTTCTCCCAAATTTTCAGGTCTAGCGCCGGCCCTGAGTATTATTTCCCACAGAACGAAAACGCGTGACAAAACTGCGCCTCTCCCGTCAGGCAGTGACGGAACTATGTCACCTGGTTGCAGATGATGTATACACCGCTGCCAGCTGTCCGTATGCCTTGCCCGTTGCTGTTAGGGTTACTGTGGCACTATTTTTCTATGCTAGTGGGTCATTCCAACACCCACTCAGCTCAATTGGAGGCATGACCCAATCATGGTGAAACGCATTTTTTTCTTTTTTCTTTTTTTGAAGTTTCAATCACAAAAGGGGTAGGCTTGATGTTTTTGTTATTACATACCAAACATTAAACAATATGTCAATGTCAGATAATAATAATAATAATAATAATAATAATAATAACAAGAGCAATCCGAGATTTCTGATCTCCGCCAAGGGATGATGTTGATACAAATGCAAGATCTTTCTCTTTGGAAGATATCAGGACCACCCATGCGACAAGTTTAAATGGGATTTTTGTATGTTTGAAGCATCCATTCTCCAAAGCCGTCATCAAAGTACAGAGCGATCACATGATCATCACGTGACCATGATGTCACGTGATTTATCGTGTGATTGCGCAATCGCATCGATGTGACTGCACAGGCCGTGATTGGACAATCACTGCCGGTGTATGATTGCGCAATCAGTGGTGTGATTGGATAATCACCGCCGCTGGCGTGTGATTGGACAATGGCCGCTGGGTGTGATAGCGGAATCAGTGGCCTGACTGGACAATTACCCTCGGGTGTGATTGCGCAATCACTTTCCACCTTGATTTGATCAAAATCTGTTCATTAGTTTTGGAGAAATGTCACTGAGATTGTAAATACAGATCCGGATCCAGAATCCAAATCCGGATCTGGATCATGACACAATTTTAATGGAGTCGTCCCTTGACCAAGATCTATCTCTGGTGAAAATTTCATGAAGATCCGTCAAGTAGTTTCCAAGATATGCCACTAAGATTGTAAATACAGATCCGGATCCAGAATCCAGATCCGGATCCGGATCATCACAAAATTTTAATGGAGTCGTCCCTGGCCCAAGATCTGCCTCTGGTGAAAATTTCATGAAGATCCGTCCAGTAGTTTCCCAGAAATCCTGTCCACAGACAGACAGAAGGACGGACAAATAAATAAATAAACCGACTCGATCGCATTATCTCCTTGGCGGAGATAATAATAATAATAAAATAATACAATTCATGATTAACTTAACAAAAACAGATCCTCCCCTGTCTGGATTTGACCTCATGCACGAGCAATTTAACTTCGTCTTCGGAGAAACGTGGCGACCTTCCTCTCTCCATCATGGGTTTCGGTTTGAGGATTTGGGATAGCGCAGCCTGCTCCTAAAGGCAATGGCACCTAGCACACTGATTGGTTTAACTGGCGTAACGCCCAAACCACGCCTATGCATAATATAACGGGTAGCGCAGGTGTTTTAGGGATATAGGCAGGTGTGCAAGATAGCAACTTTTGCAGGGGAACGCCTCTTACGCAATGCTAAATCCCCAAATAACGGGTTTAGGGACTCTGGCGCAAGATAGGGCCCCAGGTGTGTAACATGATTGGCTATAAAAGGGATGTCTTAGAGAGGCTGAGTCTTTTGGAAGTAAAGATGGCCAGAGGCTCTTCAACCTGTGAAGGCTTGCGTAAAAAAATTGTGGAATACTTTAAAAACAATGTTCCTCAACGTCAAATTGCAAAGGCTTTGAAGGTCTCATCATCGACAGAGCATAACATCATCAAAAGATTCAGAGAAACTGGAAAAATCTCTGTGCGTAAGGGACAAGGCCAAAGACCTTTACTGGATGCCCGAGATCTTCGGGCCCTCAGATGCCACTGCATCACTCACCGGCATGATTCTGTCATTGACATTACTAAATGGGCCCAGGAATACTTCAAGAAACCACTGTCTGTAAACACAATCCGCCATGCCATCCACAGATGCCACCTAAAACTCTATCATGCAAAAAGGAAGCCATTGTTGAGCATGATCCAGAAGCGCCGCCGTGTTCTGTGGGCCAAGGCTCATTTAAAATGGACTGTAGCAAAGTGGCAAAGTGGCCTGTGTTCAGACGAGTCCAAATTTGGCATTCTTGTTGGAAATCATGAGCGTTGTGTCCTCCGGGCTAAAACAGAGAAAGACCACCCGTCCTGTTATTAGCGTTCAGTTTAAAAGCCAGCATCTCTAATGGTATGAGGATGCATTAGTGCATATGGTCTGGGACACTTGCATGTTTTAAAAAGTACCATGAATGCTGAAAGGTATATAAAGGTTTTAGAGCAACATATGCTCCCCTCCAGACGACATCTATTCCAGGAAAGGCCTTGTGTATTTCAGCAGGACAATGCAAAACCACATACTGCAGCTATTACAACAGCATGGCTTCGTAGTAGAAGAGTCCGTCTGCTGAACTAGCCTGCCTGCAGTCCTGATCTTTCACTGATTGAGAACATTTGGCGCATAATTAAACGAAAAAAGTCTGTCAAAAGAGACCCAAAACTCTCCAGCAGGTGGAAGCCTGTATTAAACAAGAGTGGGATCAAATTCCAGTGGCTACACTCAAGAAACTTGTCTCCTCAATGCCCAGACGCCTCCACTCTGTGTTAAAAAGAAGAGGGGATGCTACACCCTGGTAAACAGGCCTCTGTCCCAACTTTTTTGAGACCTGTAGCAGCCATCAAATTTGAAATGAGCTCATTTTGTGGATAAAATTGTAAAATTTCTCAGTTTCAACATTTGCTATGTTATCTCTGTTCTGTTGTGAATAAAATACTGGCTGGTTTGATTTGAAAGTCATTGCATTTTGATTTTATTCACAATTTACACTTTGTCCCAACTATTTCGGCATTGGGGTTGTAATTCAAAGAGCATTTCACATGCATCATTACAAAGTTAAGGGTTTTTGCTGTCCACTCTACTGCTGTGCAGGACACTACTCAGCAAGGATCTGGGAGGAATTCTAATATTTAATATTCAAATGCAGCTCAGATGAGACTGCAATGACCGTACTTCGCTTGCAAACCACACAAATTAATATTTCAGGGCAGCTTTCAAAGTTTTCCGGAAGGTTCTGGGAAAACAGCTAAGTGATTCAAAAAGGCGGAACGAGCAAAATTCAAGTATTGTGCAAAAGAATTTTTAGGACCTCTCCCAATATATAATTATAATTTAGATATTATTTCAAGCACAAAACATTTTTTATTTATTTACTTAACCTTTATTTAACCAGGGAAATCCCGTTGAGATGAAATCTCTATTTCAAGGGAGCCCCAGGGGTTGATGGGGAGGGGAAGAGGACAAGTTGCACAGCCAATTAGATCAGGGGATGATTAGGTGGCAGCATCTAGACGAGCATTACAAAAGCTCAAAAATGAAAAGCCAACAGCCGTCAGTCAGGACAAATATGTCTTTTATACAGCTCACAGGATCCTGCAGGTAGACTCACCCTCTGTACTTGCTCGCTTGTCAGTTTTGACCTCCCGGCCCCCTTGTGGGGCAGCGTGACGGCTGTGTTTGGAGGACTTGTGTACAGTGCCGTCCTGCTGCTCCCTCTCGGACCTGTGCTTCTTCCCCTGGCTGCCGCTGCTAGCGCCCCGGGTGTCGTCACCGTGGTGACGACTGCGCTCCAGCTCGCGGTCGCTGTGGGAACTCTGCTCCCTCCCCAGGTCCTTGTGTGGTTTGGGGAAACGATTCTTTTTACGTGGGGGGCTGGGCGGGGGCTCCTCCTCTCTGGGGGGGCTGTCATATTCCTCCACCTGATACTCTTCCTGCTCCATGTGGTGGCCAGGAGGGCTGTAGTTATGGTGCGGAGGTGATGGGGAGTAGCTGCGACGATACTCTCTCTCCTCCTCTTCATCCTCCTCTTCCTCGAGCATGTGAGGATGTTCTTCAGGGGACGGGTCTCTGGCCTTTTTGCGTCCCAATTCGTCCCCCCGACCACGATTCCTCCCCTCCTTCCCACTGCTGGGTCTGAAAAAGACAAAAGCAAAATTATCTCTTACTCCAGAGACTGTGCACAAAGCTAAGCTTTCGCTCCACCCACCTGTCCACCGATTGCGGGACCAGTTTCTTCCATCTGGCCACTAGAGTCTTTGCTGCCTCTCCAACAGACTCATGCTTCCGGAGAGAATTCACGGTCTTCCCGATCCCAGTTTCCTGCAGGTGTAGGAGAGGCAGGATCTCAACTTTGAGATCAAACTCAACAAGCACTCCTCTGGTCTACATAATCTCATTACATAAAGGAAAAAAAGCAAATTTACCAACAACACTGCACATCATCTCCAAATCAAACCGCGAAAGATACAGCGCTTTAGAAGACTGAAAATATGTTAGGGCTGATGTACACTTCCTACAAAACACATGATGTAAAAAAAAAACTTGATTGAACACAGACCTGGTTGTGATCAAGTCCAGATCCCATTGTTACAGTATTTTTATGCATTTATTTGTCATGCCCTGTTCTCCTTGTTAATCGTCTAGTTGTCTGTGTCGGTTTCTGTTTTTTTTTGTTGAGTGTTTCTCTTTCTTCGATTATTATCTCATCCATTACCCCTCCTCTTGTGGTTCCTTCCTGTGCATTGCATACCCGTTCCCATTTTGTAGATTGTTGTCTTGGTGTCTTTAAGTTCCTGGTTTTCGTATACCCTCTGCTAGTCTGTAAGCCTCCGTGCCCGCTATGCACTCCCTGACGTCTTTGATGTTCATTGTTATTTGGGTTTCCAGCCCATGTTATTAAAAATCCTCGCTATATTATTAAATAAAGACGCCCTTTGAGGCTTTGTCTGTGATCTGCGCTTGGCTCCACGATTTGAATTGGTAGCATTTGCTAATGTACAACAGCCAATGTACACAGACCAGAATAAATATCAATGCTTGCCATTTGGCACTTTAAAACTTGGGCTGCAATCAGGCTCTGCTCATCTTCACAGTGGACTCACTTCCTATCAAAATAGAGAACTTAAGCCATGCAGATTCATGAGCACATACTGTTTTAAAGCAGGTCTGCGCTAAACTTTCTATTCCACCTGATACATGCAGTCTCCACACAGTGCTGGCTCTGAGTACACTGAATTGAGTGAACAGAAAGAGGGCTGTGCAGAGACATGCTTCCCTTTTCTTACCACCAATATGTCCACCGTCATGGGCAGCTCAGCCAGCCTTTTGAGGGTCTTCAGCAACTGAAAAGACAATGACCAGAGTCCCATCAGGAGTCGTATTCATTACACAGCGGGACAAGAGCAAATGGGGATGGCTTTACAGTAAACACACACACGCACTAGAAACCTACATGCACCGCCCCCATAAAATAAACTGTACAAGCAACAATACCATAAACCAAAATGAATCAGCCCGTTACCAAGAAAAAAACAAAATGTTCTTCTGTGAATATAATGGCACAGAGGAATAGGATAACATGTGATGGCACCAGTCTAATTCTACTACCAACACAATTTCAGGACTTTTGGTCAAAAAAGGTGCAAATTGTGCACTGTCATAGTACTGTAACTGGGGGAGGGCTGTTCCCATCCCCAAGAGGGTGTTGTGTACAAAAGGCAGTCAAGTGGCAGAAAGCTCATCTACTCAGTCAGAGCAATTATCCCTTTGTTCAACTGCTAAAACTACGTAAGACTTGAGCAATGGTGTAATTTTACAGATAACCAACCATTTATGAAAATGTCACTTAACTGCCACGATGCATACATTTTCACACAATGTGTCGGACACTGTTCGAGACAAGTGGCTCTGGCCTATCGTTTTTTCGCTGGCTGATGTCCGTCGGAGGAGTTAACAATATTTGCCTGGCTGTCATTCATGTCAGTGCCACTTACTGAATGCTCTCCGTGAATCGTCAAAACAATCAACCATTTTAGACCACCCGTGCAGTGACAGATGCATAACGTAAGCACTCAAGATTCCTGTCAGAATGCCAGAGTAAATGATTCGAATACAGTCAGCCTTCTCCAACTTGCCAAATGAAACTGCGTTGCGAAATTGATATAATCCGTGACGTGATCTTTTAAAAACTATCAACTCGCCAGCTGGTTTAATGCCACGCTGCACAATGCGTCTTTCTGCGTACCGCCGTTCACTTTCTTATAACCTCCCTTTCCCGGACCAAGGATCTTTACCTTGCGAGGTTCCGGATTCTCCAGGATCCTTCCCTGGAGCCTCTCGACCGTTCCAAGTAGGTCTTCCGCCATGTTTACAACTGGTATCGTGGCCCGGAAGCTTCTTCAGTACAGCACGAGCTGGCCTGTACTTATTGCTTGAAAAGCTTCAGCCGACCTACAGTGAATATGGAGCACTCCCGGATTTACGTCATACAACAGCTGACCGGTAGGTTGTGTACGCTGGAAACCTGAAGAGGGAGGTTCTCATTGCGGTTTTGCTGTGGCCGATGAATATTGCACCTGTTGAAAGAGAAGGTTCATACTTGGGTTAATAGATTAAATTTAGGATATCGAGAATGTGGTAATGAGACATATTTATTTGATAATACAGGTCAATTCATCTTTTATACAAAACAGTTGTTTCTTTCTATCATTCGAGTCTCATAAAATGGCAAATGCGCAATGCTAAAAAAAGAAAAAAAAGTGGTTGAAAAATGTGGACTGCAAAAAGATACCAAACTTACTACATTCCTTTGAACTGTCACCATTATTATGTTATGTATGATGCATTTAAGTTCAGAATAAGATTCTATCATATAAAACATTATTCTCAATTAATGTAAATGTGATTTTGTCATTTAACTATTTATTTTCTTTTCTTGTAAAATATTTTGGGAAGAATTCCACTGTTGGAATATTGAGCAAGAGTTTAAGGCACCCCTGAAAGTAGTGGTAGTTTCTGGTAAAATTTCAGACTGTGCCCCAGAACCCAACCACCTCTAGCCGTCCCACCCTTCTCTTCCCCCGGGGCAAAAATAGCTCTTGTCGGTCTCTTTCTGCATGCATGCTTTCCCTCCCCCAATGCTGGTTTTACCCTGGCTAAATCAAGCACTTTCCTTATCAGCGTTATCCACAAATACTGTACTCATGATTTAACACACACACACACACACACACACACACACACTAACACTCTCTCTCTCTCTCTCTCTCTCTCTCTCTCTCACACACACACACACTAGTGCTCTGGGATACGATTTGAAAACAAATGTGATGAAATGTGAGCAACACGCTGCCATGAGGAGATGGTCAAACAGATACACAGAAACTCACATGCCTGCATGCTTTCACAGCCACCGCATTTCTGTGCATATGCATGGGGTTAGGGTGGTGGTGGGAGGAATGGGGAGTGAATATAGTGTCATTTAAAGGGGAGTGGGTGGAGCATCCCAATTTGGAGATGTAGGTGGAGGTGTGGAGAGGTCACATTTCATCGCCTGGTAGGACCTCACTTCACTCAAACTGTGGCACCCGAGGCTCACTGACAGATAGGCCGACAGACAGACACAGGATAGTGGGAAGAAGAACGGAACAGCAAGAGAAAAGCAGAGAGTCAAAAAGAGAAGAGAAATAGAAAGACAGCGACAAAAAACTGAAGCAAACTAGGAGGAAGAAGAAAGAGAAAGAGAGAGAGAGAGCAAGAGGTAAAGCATGCTGGTATTGTGTGGTCTTCGGACTTTTAAAATGCTGCTTTATGTGCTCACAAGTCAAAAGTCATTTTTACTGAGTAAAGTCTTGGATATAGGGCACAGCATGAGAACTGTGAGAAAGACTTGCTTGGCAAGAGAAAAGCAAAGGGTACGGTATTACTGCTGAATGACTAGTGATCAAGCAATAGAGCAGCAAACAAGTTCGCCGGTACAACAAAAAAGAAAAAAAAAAATTAAAATTGAGCCTGGGATGTAGATGAGCGGTAAACTCACACATTCTTTATTTGGATATAAAGCATTGTTATTGTAGTGTTTGTTCTCTGCTGGATTCAGTTTTTTGAGTGCAGAATATCAAGAACTGTTTGGTTTTTCTGTTCGGCAGATGTTTGCCTTTGCAAGCAATAAATGCGAGCCTACGTACATGACCCAAGATGAACAAGAGTAGAAACCAATCCATTGTAATGTACACACAGTTACATGGACTCTCACACATCCTCTCGCTCTCTCACACTCACAGACACACTCTCTCACACTCTGTCCTTTCCTCAAACACACACGCTTACTCTCTCAGTGCACTCTCACTTCGTGCTTTCCTCGAACACACTCACACACAAACACTCAAACATTCACTCACACACACACACACACACACACACAAATGCGCGCGCGCACACACACACCTTTATAAAAATTTACTATAGTTAACTATAGTTTACTACAGTAAAACTGATATAAACTATAGTAAACTACACTTTACTACAGTAAACTATAGTTTGTTGCAAATATACTATAGTATTGAATATCATTGCTATAGTTTACTTACTTTTGTGATTTACTTTAGCATCACTATAGTTAACTACAGAGTTACTATAGTATAAATCTATTATATATCTATAGTAATTCCACAAAAATACCATAGTTTCTATAGAAAACTATAATATTTTTACTTTAGTATTTTGTGGTAATTTTTCATAAGGGCACACACACTCAAACATTTACACACACACACGTGTGCGCTCACATGTATACGCACTCACACACACACACACACACACACACACACACACACACAATCTCCTGAAGTATTTTGATTTACAGTTGACCTCTCACCTTCTGTAGCATAATCATTTCCCAAAATGAAACCTGTCTCAGACTCTCCAGAAAAAGCTAGTGACCAGCTGCCACACATGGATCTCATAGGAGAAAATGACTCCGGCTCGTCCACCACTTCATGCGTACATGGTGCCTGTAAGGTCCTATAAATAAAGTGTGCGGCCGGGCAGTAAGAATTCAGTGTGTGAGGGAGCCGGGGCATGTGCAGTCATTGTGCTTAGTGCTGCCTCTCACACACCACTGATTAGATAGAGTGAGGCTCAAGATCCACACCAGCTCTGACAAACACAACAGCTGCAGTGACCCCCTCTCCCATCTCCTCTTACTTCCATCATATACTTCCACCTGCCTCTCTCCAGCACCTGTCTCCTGGACCTGCTCTCTTTTCCCCCATTTCACTCCTCTCATCTCTTTTTATCCCTCCTATGTTGCTGGAGGTGTGGTGACTGTCAGCATTCCCTTTCTTCTCTTCACACCTCCAGCAACATACAATCTTTACACTATGTACCCCAGTATGTACCTCACTCCCTACACCTCTATAAGTCTCTAATATCTTTTAATGTCAGTTTCAATTTTTTTTTCTTACAACCTTCCAAGAATTCAAACTTATGTCCCATTTTTATGACATCTTTCTCCAATCATCAATCTTGCCTTCCCCTCCTTTGCCATTTCACTCCCTCTCTCCTGGCCCTGCTGGAGATTAAAATAACCCATCATCCGTTTGGCTTGCACAGAAAGAAGGGGCAGCAGCTGCTGTTGCTGTCATGTGAGAGCTCCCATCATGAGAAAGCAGCACTCGGGGCGGGGGGCAGTTGGACAGAAACCCCGACCGCAGCTTACAGAACCTCTGCCAGCCCAGGAGGAGGCACATTAGCCTAACTAATCTAGCGAGGAACCGGAAAGGCGACTCTACTGCATTCATATGCAAACACGAGGAGGGATTTCAACAATGTCACCTAGTTTTCTGATTGGTTGGTCAGTTGAGATCAGTTTTATTGGTGGCCTTACAAGCTGCACCATGCCAGTCAGGGAGTATCACCTTGAGGGTGGAAAGCTGAGGTAGAACTGCATCTCAAGTTCATTTGGCTCCGATGGTGGTTTTAGGCTGGAAAGCCAAACAAGAAAGACAAATACTCATAATTGAAAAAAAAAAAAAAAAAACTATGGGAGTCTCAAAGAAAGTTACTCGTTACTAGTTATCACAGTTTGCATTATTCACTTTATGTCATGGTTTACAGCCCACTCTACCGGATGCCAACAGCAATCCGGCGAGCACTAGCACCATGGGCCTAGTAATATGGGCCTGATAATTTGAGTAAAAATGTATTCTGACAAGTGACTCTTTATATAATAATCATGTTAATTTTGCTGCAAAGTATGCCAGTGAAATTATGATTTTTTTTTTTTTGTACAAATTTGATCTTGCTTCCAAACTTTTGGCCTGTAGTGTATGTTAGAGTCTAATGTCACAGAATCACATTACACTTCATGATGAGTATCAGACCTGATCTATACTGGACAAATAAAGTTAGGGATCACCCCAAATTTTGAATTTGAAATATGTGATAGTTTGTATTTTTTTCCATATCATATTTTAATATTGAAAAGTTGGGTGATCCCTAACTTTCTTTGTCCAGTATACATTGACTGTGTGTGCGTCGCATGTACGACTACTTTCTGGGTGAGCTCTGTGTGTGTGCTTGAACTGAGGCTCACCAGGCAAAAGTCAACAACAAAAACAAATCAAACGCTGGGTCATCTTTCAAACATCTGTTCTTCTCTTTCAACAAACTGAGAATGGCACTAGGGCAGGGTTGAGGAGCAGAGGACCTCTAACCTCTACCCCACTGCTGAGAGAAAGAGCTCAACCAATTCTGGGGGGTGGCAGCAGGCAGGTGACACCAACAAGCTGCGCTCACAAACTATCTGCAACTGCTGTGATGTAGGAGTGTGCCCGGGGGGGGGACTGGTTCTGGCGGAGACGCAGCTTGCACATGGTGCATCAAAACGCACAGGAAAGAGTACCTGTGATGATTGTTGCACTCCTGTTCTGGAAAGTGCCGTCACGTGGGGACAAAGTGGGGACCCAGGAATGAACGTGACCAGATTAGCATGACCGCACACAAGCGCTCACACAAACACAGACACACGCACGTGCGCACGCACACACACACACACACACACACTCACTCACTCACACTCACAGACAAACACACACCACACACTCATATGCACGTATGTTATTAGAGTTTTCTTGGGAACTATTGTTTCATGAAATTATTCCGATATTCAGAAACTGAACCAGGGTCTGCTTTTAACCAATTCCACACTACCTCCACCTATCCCATCCATAAATACAGACCAGACCCTTCTGTCCATTGACAACTCATTATCATTTTCATGAGACAGGAAGGGGAGCTTGTTGTCAAGGCAAAAGACTCCACTCAGTTTCCATGGAAATCGAGATCTGGCGAAAGACTTTGGAGAGCAAGGGCAGAGTAGGCTGCTGTTGTTTTGACGTTTGAGTTCCAGCTAGATCCTGGATTATGGCTTCAAAGACTGTTTAGTGCCATTTAGGTTGTGAGGGACAGTGAGTGATGGAAAAAGCAGAGAGGAGAAAAGGGGAGTTGGAAGGGAGGGGAGTGGGCAGGTCTTAGGGAGAGATGAAGGATGTGTAATCTTAGCAGCTAGGGCTCCGCCATGCTCAGTGTGCCTTTGACTATTTATAGAATTTGACTGTGTGTATGTGTCCGTGTGCGCATGTGTGTTTGTGCTATTTACTTCATGTGTGTCAGCATGCTGTGAACTGTATATCAAACTTCACTCGACACCACCTGGCCTATAACAAAAAATAATACCTGTCAGTCAGTCAGTGTTCCACACTTACAGTAAACACAAATAGGGGCTTATGTTTGATTATCATGTGTTATGTTTTATTTTGTAAAGCTGTTAAATGCAAGCCAGGCTGTGTGACTTAGCAAGAGGGAAATGAAACTGTATCTTATCTTTGTACAGTAGCATGAATAAAACCACATGACAAGTTCTTCTCTGAAAATAACAATTTTAGTGCAGTGCTCAATAATGGCCTTTCATTAACTTCTTCTCCACTCCCCAAAAACATTCAACCCATATAACCAATTCCAACATGTTACTATTTATTTCTTTCAAAAGTAGTTTTAATGCATTTCCAGTCAGGGATGCCAATAATTCCGGAGCCCACTCTGAAATCATTCCTCAGATCTTCCACAAGCATGAGTTATTGTGAATGAGAAACTCAGAGCATAAGAGCATGAGAACCCTTGAAGTTTTCCGAGCATGCACTTTTTCCAGGTCTTCTCTGGTGAATTACAAGAAAACACGACACATCCGTGGTTCCAATACTTCTTTTTACTACTCGATATCATAGTTATTAAACTGGTGCAGTGTTGCCACTGAAACTTTCATAGTTCCCATGATATTGAAGCTTGAAGTTAGTTACAGAACAAATCTCGTTGAAGAAAATCCAGATTTTGGCTTTAGACTGTGACACCTAGAATGGGCATACACTTGATTTAATTACAGTTTTTAACAGTGCTCCAATATGTCTTTCAGCTCTGAAAATTTCATCAAGCTATCTCAAATACACGTGAAGTTATGAGGGCTCAAAAATGCTAGAAAAAATGACGAGAGAAATTTTGACCTACCCCCGCATAATTTTACAGCCTGTAACTAAAAATAAATAAATAAATAAAAAATTCACAAGATCAAAGTAAAATTTGACAAGGATTCATTAAACATATTGGAGTTACTGTACTAGATAAATCAGCCGATTCCGAGAGGGTCTGGTGGGAGGCACTTGTTGATGTTATATAGAATGACCCATGATTTGATTTGGTTTAAACCTGGCTCTACTTGAATGAATTATTCAATTCCCACTGGCCTCTGAGATGGAGACTGCGAACTGGCATCCTCATCTGTTGCTTCTCAACCTGATTTTGAGGCACGTAATGTACAGCTGTTTAAGACCTACTACCGCTGTCCATCCCTTATGAGGTCTCAATCACTTTGAGGTGGGGCTCACTATACCTGCTCACATGCCTGATCATATCTTATTTTGTGACATTTGTTCATAGCTGGCACTTGCATGCCTCTTGACTGATGATGCGTGCTCAAAGAAACCAAGATTAAGACAGGATTTGACCTATTGTGATGTTATTTCACATTGATAAATGAATTTATTTACGTATCTTGCTTTCATCCACGCAGGTGCTGGGTGCAGCCGTGCCGAAACTTCACTGACCCTTCCTGCCCTGATCCTACTTCCCCAGCCCCTCCGTCACAGTGATCCTTCACCCCAGTTTGTCCATCTGTCCATCTTAGTCCCAGTCTCAGTTAGGTGGAGAACGTGGGTGGTTCATCCATCAGCTCTGTCTGTCAACATTTCCACCAGACAGTCCCTGCACAGGCATATTTAGGAGGGACAGTCAGTGAACCTGTCTGCCATTTCAAATGACGGTTACCCAGTTTGCCAATCAGTAAGATAGGAAGTGATTTGAGGGGTTCCATCAGTTAATTAGTGAGCCTTTTTACAACTGTCATCTTCAAGACTGTCAGTGAGCCTGTCTGCCATTTAAAACAAACGGATATCCAGTTTGTCCATTGGTAAGACAGGAAGTGATTTGAGGGGTTCTGTTGGTTAATTGGTGAGCCTTTTCGCGACTGCCATCTCCAGTATTGTCAGAGCCGATCGTGTTAGTGCCAGAGTTACTGTAGCAACATGGCCCCCAAGAAGAAAGCAGCTCGGCAGAAGAAAGTGGAGCTGGAGACCAGAGAGGTGGAGGCTGGGGTGGTAGTGGTGGAGGGTGTCAAGAAAATTGGCGAGGGGCTGAACATCGAGCAGCTGAACCGGATGAACGGTCTTCCGCTATCGCTGCCCATCGCAGCTCCGGGGGTGAAGGGGCTGGGGCTGGGCTGCGAGCTGACCCGTCCGCTCCACGGCTCGGCGCTGCTGGAGGAGCTGAGCCGCATGCGTCAGGAGCGCTTCCTCACTGACCTGGAGCTGGCCAGCAAGACTAAGGCATTCGACGTGCACAAGCTTGTCATCTCCTCCGTCAGCCACTACTTCCGTGAGCTGCTGGCCAAGGACCCAGGGGTGAAGCGCGTGGAGCTGCCCACTCTCTCACCCCTTGGTATGACCTGGATTTCTCCACCTTCATTCCGAAGGCCTACTTATATCAACTCCATCAGCCTGCAACATGAATCACTCAGGTCAACTGCTATCAGTTTCTTAGTTTGTAACACTGTCATTGGTGAAAGATTGAGTCTGCAAATTCTCGTACACAATTTGACACAATTTAAATACTGTCACCCATAAATCACTAATACTGACAGGTATAGCAGCGACCACCATAATTCATTGCAGTGATACATTTATTTTATTATTTTGATTCTGTTGGCTGAGGCACTCACCAGACCTGAATTCAAGGTTCAAAGTCCCAGAAACAAACAGGAACTGAAGTTGGCTGCAGTGCAGGCCTGGCAGACCATTACAAGGGAAAATACCATGTTATTTCCAAATGATTTATTTGAAATGGATGATAACACCCTGAAATTAAAGCTAACGGTGTGCACTGAAACCCCATCCTCATTGTACAATTTCAAACTCAAACTGCCAGAGTACAGAAACTAAATAAAACATGTACCACTTTCCAATGATTTATTGAGCCCACAGCACATCACATTCCTGTTGCTTTGGAAATATACCAAAGGTCTGATGTGTATAGGTCACAGACTTCATGCAGTCAATTAATGGAAAGGATTTGTAACCAAGTAAAACAGATAATGAATGCTTTCTTGATTATGTTAATACTGTATGTCTATTGCTTCCGCTCCCTGAAATGGGGGTCCATGTATGAAAAGGGCAAGAAAATATCATTCAAAGTTGATGTAAATATCCTCAAATTGAAGCTAAAAGTTTGTATTTTCACATCATAGTCATTTCAATGTTCAGCAGTACTGAACCCAAACAATTAAATTGTGGCACTGCTTTGCACTATTGATGGGCAGGGTAGAACTGTAATAAACTCAATTGCAAGGTTGGGGACTCCAAGCAGCAGTATAGATGATAATCCATGACTGAATACTAACCTCATCACCCCCACCCACAGGCCTAGCCAATGTGATCACCTTTGCATACCTCGGGCGGGTGCACATGTCGCTGTACACCATTGGCTGCACTGTGTCGGCGGCCAGTGTGCTGCAGATACCTCAGCTACTGCAGCTCTGTACGGACTTCATGTTGGCCGAGCTGAACGCGCAGACATGTGTGTACATTTGGAATATGGCCGCTGCATACGGCCTGAGTGAGGTGCGCAACGCCGCCCGGCGCTTCGTCCTGGAGAACTTCTCCCAGTTTGCTGTAACGCCCCAGTTCACCCAGCTCACTCTGGAGCAGATCATCGCCTTCCTGGATGACGACGGCCTCGTTCTCCCCTCTGAGCTCAGTGCCTTCCAGGTCAGACCGCTGCCCATGATATCAACTACCCAACCCTCATGTCGTCCTACCAAATAACCAAACACATGGAGTGGAAGGCTGAAGCTTATAATATTTAAAAAAACGTGGGAAATGAGGCACTGTTAATGCGCTAAATAGGTCTAGCCAACAATCTCAGTCAAAACAATGAGATATTTCCATGACTAGATGCATAAGTGGTATGTACAAGATACCACTTTCCCATAAGAAATCATTCTCAAGTTTGTCATAATGTTTCCCAGATAAACTGAACCCGCAAGTTCCGTAGTTATTTTAAATATTGATTCTTTTCCAGATAGACTTTTAGTGAGCATGTCATATAAGCTCTTTTTAAAAAAGGCATCTATGAACCAAATGTTTCACCATTATTTTTGTCGCCCTGTCTCCTAGCTGGCCATGAAATGGCTGGATTTCGACCCCAAACGTCAGGAATTTGCTGCGGAGTTGCTGTCCCACGTGCGTTTTGAAACGATCCCGGCCAGCGAGCTGGTCAGCGAGGTGCAGCCTGTGGCTCGTATGATGCAGGACCCTCAGTGTCACCGCCTGCTGGTGGAAGCCATGAACTACCACCTGCTGCCACACCAGCAGAACGCCCTGCAGTCCCGCCGCACCAACATCCGCGGGGGCCAGAGTGTCCTGCTGTCCATCGGGGGCCGGCCCTCCCTCACTGAGCGTGCCCTGAGCCGCCAGGTATGTCCTCAGAGCCCAGGGGTGAAATGGCCACTGCAGAAAGGCAGTGCTGATTGAGATCGAAGTTAGGCCTTTGAAAAGCAGTAATCTTGGAAAGTTTTTCTTAAAATTGCAAGTCGGTGCTCCGAAGGTAACTTGTACCAAAGGAACATAAGGGACTGTTACATAAACAATACGTTTACAAAGGTGGGGTAATCAATCTTATCCAGATAGGGCCAGTGTGGGTGCAGGCTTTCAACTGGGCAGTGAAACGCCAAACTCCACTAACCGAGGACCACAGCAAAGAGAGGTTGATTCATGGAGTCAGGTGAGTTACTGTTTGGTTGGACTGAAAGCCTGAATTTACACTGTGCTTTCTGGATATGTTTCAGTGCCCCTGTTTAAAAGGGATAATTATACCCTCCCTCTCTTTGTGTGGCCACTGTCCAAAAATTTATGGAGCGAAAAAGCTGCTACTCAGAAAGTTGCACCCCACGCCAATACATCACTACGTGACTCACATATTCCGACCAATGCAGAGCTGCACATTCACAACTCGGATTTATTTCTTGTGAATGAAAAAAAAAGGGACCAACCAGCAGTAGTTTATGATTAAATAACACTCCACTAGACAGTCTTCCATCTGAAACTACCAGCCAGATGAACTCCAGACCATCTCCCACAAAGGTGCTGTGGAGAGACCCTCGTGAAGGCGTGGCCACCTGGCGCCACCTCACTCAGCTCCCTGCCAAGAGCTTCAACCAGAGTGTGGCAGTGATGGACGGATTCCTGTATGTGGCCGGGGGGGAGGATCAGAACGATGCGCGCAACCAGGCTAAGCATGCCGTCCACACTCTCAGCAGGTACTCCATGTGGTGCAGTATGGACATGCCCATCTGCGCACATCTAAACACAGCTTCAGGTGACTTACATGTGCACAGGGGTTCAGACTCACCATCAACGATTCAGCCCCTTCAAGCTGGACTTATCAAAAACTTTTCTTTACTTGACCCAGACAATGCTGTACGGCCACAATGTGCAGTAATTTCTTCACTATCACCTCTGCCAAATGGACCATTCTACTGCAAAGGCAATTTTCATGAACTGACCATTTACAAAAAACATGAGTAGAAATCGTTACATGAAAAAAAACGAAAAATATTTTGGACAAATACAAAACATCCATTGACCCATAATTAGAAATTTGTGCAGTTGTCCCGTTAGGTTGAGTCATCATGTTCATTCAGGCCCTTTTGCCTTATTACAGTTGTCATTCATTGAAATGATTGCACTTTAATCTCTTCATGTGTAATTTCTGCCTATGTCTTTTATGGCCCATCCCTCAGATATGACCCACGTTTCAACTCCTGGATACACCTGAGCGGCATGCGTCAGCGGCGCACCCACTTCAGCCTGGTGGCTACTGGAGGGCGCCTGTATGCCATTGGGGGCCGGAATGTGGAGGGCCTGCTGGCCACCACTGAGAGCTACCTGCCCTCGGCCAACAGCTGGCAGCCCCGCGCTCCCATGGATCTCCCCCGCTGCTGCCACGCCAGTGCTGCGCTGCCCTCCGGAGACATCCTAGTGACCGGGGGCTACATCAACTGCGCCTACTCCAGCTCCGTGGTGATGTACAGTCCCGAGACAGATAGCTGGAGCGAGTGGGCAGGCCTGTCCACACCCAGGGGCTGGCACTGTGCCGCCACCGTGGGTGGGAAGGTGTATGTGGCGGGAGGCAGCCAGCTGGGCCCGGCGGGCGAGCGCGTTGACGTGCTGTCCCTCGAGGTATTCTCCCCCGAGAGTGGGGAGTGGAGCCTGGCCGCGCCCTTGCCTTTGGGTGTGAGCACTGCCGGACTCTCGCCCCTTGGTGACCAGATCTACCTTCTGGGGGGGTGGAGTGAGGCAGAGAAGCGCTACAAGGCGGCCATTCAGCGCTATGACCCCAGCACTGATACCTGGTCCAGTGGAGAGGAGCTGCCAGAGCCCACGGTGGGCGTATCCTGTTGCACCCTGACCCTGCCCCCGCGCCATGCCCCTCGCAGGCAGAGACATGCCCCTGGCCCAGTCTCCACCCATGAAGAGCACCAACCACGGGATGGCAGCATTCCACCACACCCCACTAGAGGCTGAGAGAAGGAAAGGAAATGAGTGCAGAGAGGAGGAGGGAGATAGAGAGAGAGAGAGAGAGAGAGAGAGAGAGAGAGAGAGAGAGAGAGATTGAGTGTGAAAGAAAGGAGCAGGATCGTTAGATTTGGGCTGGAAAACAAAAGGGAGGATGATGGGTTAGAAGTACTACTGAATCAAAGAAAAGGCTACTGTGTCTTAGTGGTTGTGACTGTTACACTATCATAATTATTGAATGTATGTCCTAGATATAATTAGTGTGAATGATGGAGATGATGTGCGTGTGTGTTTCCAGTAGTCCTGATATTTGGCAAACAAAATGATCAACAGGCAGGACAACTGCATATACAGCCTTCACAATGAATCATCAGTTGACAGAAATATTTATTGATGTAATTTATTGTACTGTGATTTACATGTTTAATTCAGGGAATGATAGAGATAGGAGGGTAGTTTGAAAGTGAAAAGGGGTAAAATGAAGTTTTTTTTAAATGTCAAAGAAGCATTACTTTAGCATTAGATGTAGAGGGAGGGATGGATGGATATGAACAACATAAGACGTAACAGGAGAATGGTAAAGACATTGCCCACTGACAATATTAGAAGTTATAAGCAGATGATCTTATATTTTATCCCATTTAATCAAACGATTATAAACCCTGGTCTTACTGTAGCCCCCTTCTCCAGCAGGTGATAGGGCACATGTAGGGGATATCGGACAGTTGGGAATACCGTACATGAACGCAGAATACACTGTGGCAGCCACAACTTATTCTGCGTCAATGTAAGGTAGCTATTCCCTACTCTCCGATAGTCCCTACGCGTACCCCAGGATGTACAAACTCCACAACAAATAACAACACTTGCAGAGATAATATTCACAAAGACTGTTCAGAACTGTTGATCTGTATTTATTTCTAAAGCGACCGTTTCGGAGAATGTAAATTTTCTAATTAATGTGATGACAGAAATTATAACCAGGCCCATTATTTAGGGAACACAATGTTGACAATCTCCAGCACAGATATTTTCGGAAATAGCAGGCATTTTCACGAATTGGATAGCTCATTGAGTTGACGACATGCGCGTTCCAACGAAGCGCCTTGTCGATCTATATCATATATTCGTAACGCAACCTATACCGCCACCCCATGATGAAAATAGTCTTAGCGTAGTCGCCCCGAATCAGTTGATGAAAACGCACCTACTCGCAGTGATTTCGGAAAATGTCAAACGTTCGTTTAAAATTCGTTCGACAATCGATGGAAACACGACAAATAACTCATCATCCCTGCCCATTGCAATCTCTCTCCCTCCAAGCAAAGTGAATCACCGGTGGAACTCCAGCAGGAGGCAGGGATGGTAGCTTTTCAGTGATGCTTATCTGAGCACCGAAACTGGACCATTTGGCCTGTATATCGGTCTAGTGGAACGGCGAATATCATGCCATAGTGGGGAATTTGTATGTTTGTACTCATGTAGGTTTTCTACCGCAATCCGAAGACGTGCAAGTTAGGTTAATTGGAGACAAATTTATTCCCAATGTATGAATGCTCTTAATGAGTGGTTAGTGGCCAGTATGCGGCCCACCAAGGTAATTTAGTGAGTATATGCATTCAGTCCGTCTGGCATCTCATAATCCCGATTCGCCCATCGTGAAACTGTCCAGTTCCCAGTAGGGGGCAGGGAGACGATGCATCTGAGCACATGCACCAGTTCCTGTATGCCAGCAGAATCACTGAATAAAGCCACTATTACCAAACAGAATGGCTTCAACTGAATTCTTGCACCCTTAGACACATAGGTACATTCTCCATCCATGCTCGAAATTAACTTTTTTGCTTGGTAGCGCTGCGCTCCCAAGTTCAAAAAGTTGGGAGAGCGAGCCAAAATTTAGGAGCGCACACACCGAAATCTAAGAAGCACCAATATATATATTTTTAATGTTTAAAAAACTACAATATAAACACTCCACATTAACAATACAACTGTCTCCAACAAATGGCAGTTATTAAACAATATGAGAGTCTCGAGTTCATTGATTAACAAAGGCGTCCACTACATTGGCTTTATGCCATATCCGGAGGCCAGGATTTAAAATTGGGTCTCCTTGCTCTCTGCCCTTCCATCCATCTCTTCATTGCCTGTGAGGCATCAAATATGTCCAGAGGAGGACCCTCCACACTGATCCGAATCAAATCTTCAATTGTGTTAGGGTTAAATGCAGATCGGACGTAAAGTCGTAAAGGCCTTGTTTTCGCCTCAATATTGCAATATGAATCAGTCCACACAGATAATTTTGCTCTTTAGCTTATTATAACACAAGCAGATGTTATAATGAGTTGGATATGTTTGTTTTAAGATCTAGTATGCCACACGCCATTGTCATCTAATTTCTGCATTTTCAGGAAAACGTTGCGTGTACATGCAAATATATAAACGTTTACTGGTCTAAAGACGCGCTGAAAAAAAATGTGTGTTTATGATTTTTGCAGATAGGCTACTGTACTGAAGATATGAGCGAAGAAAACGAGACGAAGATTTTAGGTCTGCGCAAGCGCAGAGCCGCGAGGCAGCATATTTTGACAGGTTGCAATTAACAGAACACCGGACCTACTCGTTGACGCACATTTGCCACAGTAGCCTATTTTTTGTGTTTCGTGCTTTCTCCATGTTTGGAAGGACTTTCACTTTAAAGTGTTTGGACTCAGCAGATAACGAGCTGTTACCTGTGAGATCCGGGCCATAATCTTTACAATTAACACGGTGCACTTCACCTTCTTATCACCTCAACCATTCAAAATTTCGAAGCAACTCTGCGAAAATTATAAACTGATTTCGCCGCCGGCTCATCCGAATCACCGTCATGATTCTGTTTCAGTAACTTTTGTTAGAGACTCGACTTTTTTGAACGTTAACGTTACCAAAAAAAAAAAAAAAAAAGTCTTCCATAGCTCTTCGTTTCATTTTCCGTCTAAATCTTGTGTATAGTAACAATAGTAACTCTCAGTACCGCGAAATGGAGTGATTGACGGCTAGTATTAACCATTCTAGAATCAGTACTGAGGTTTATGACGTCAAGCTCCCCTTCGATTGGTCAGAATGGTTACTGTCAGCTCAAGGGAACACAGTGGGTGCGCTCCATTCTTATACCGGTGCGCCTGACTGCGGTATGTCCAGTAGATTCATACACCGACTGCTCCAAGACATACGCCCATCTCTATTTAAGCTGCAGGAACGGTTGGCATGCCTTCTGACTACCAAATGTACCCGAAAAGAGGCGTTTAACTGGGGGAAAAAGCGATCGCACAGGTGCGCCCATTTTAATTCAAAGGTCGCACAGTGTGAATTTTGGTCGCATATGCGACCAAAACGGTCGCAATTTCGAGCCCTGCCATCACTCCAGCACACAAATGCACAACAGACCTATGTATAAAGGGCTCTTCACCAGACGTGACAACCCCCTTCCATTACCCATTCTACCCCACAATCTGCTATACCAACAAATGGCACAAGTGTGGAACTACCCAAAGTCATCATACGAATCAACACACTTAAATTGGAAAGAAAACTGGAGTTTTGAAGTGAAGCCATATTCACTACCAAAGCAATTTTGAGCGATGTGCTCCAGGACACGAGATACCGGTCTGTCATAATATGCACGTTTTGCACATTTATCATGCAGCGGGAACCGTGAGAAACCAAGAGCCGCAGTCATGTTTAAGTAGCTGAGTAGTCCAGCAAAAATAGTTTCACCGATACCCCAAAAGCAGAATTATTCCATTACCAGAAGAGCCCAATATACTGATGATGTGGCAGTGTTTATCCCAGTGCATGGTGGGAGAGAATAAGGGTAATTGGTGCACATTGGTAATTACATCTGTACAATGCTAATCCAAATCAGTGAGCAGACATGAACTTACGATCATCTCCGTTTGCTCAAGGCAGTCTTTCAGTTAAATTTTCACTGAAAAGTTAAATGCCCAAAACAAATCACTGTTCTCCAAGGTTTGTGTTGACCTCACGCAGAACACTGAAGTACTGTAAGCTTCCTATAGACCCCACCACACCAATGAACCCCATGGCATCCCACAACGCACTGCTGTAAACACAGTACAAGTAGTAACTGTGTTATTAGTATATACGTCTATTGCCCACACATTCTCATTTTACATACTCAAAAAGAAAACGAACCTATCCAATGGCAAATACTGCATATTTATGACCAAGAAAGATTCAGGTGAATTTCTTAATCATTTACACAGCAACTCCTCTTGGACAGACAGATAAAAATAAATAAATAAAAAAAATCAATGCAACATTGACACCTAGATGAAAATAGAACCAAATCTGAGAAACTTAAACCATCAGTGTTTTCTGACTCCAGGGGTTAGTTCTTTTTGTCATACTTATCAATTTTTATTGCATTGTCAACAGAGGACGTTATGCAACAGCAGATATTGCTCCAAAAAGGTGGTGCACAGATAACATTCAATATGGTGGCAGACAAGTAGCCTTTTCACAGCAGCTTGTGCCAAGCCATTTTCAGTGACTTCGGCTCGATTCACCCATCATGTTGTCAGATCACCTCTGACAAAAGCAGCATGTTCAATACGGTATATTAGGTTAAATAACTGCAAGTAAAGCCTACATGTTCAAGTATATTAAGCTAACAATGATGTAAACAGAGTTGCTGAACATACCAAAGAAGTTCTACATGCAATCCCTTGTATTACTAGCAGCAAAGCAAAAAAATTCTAAAAAATAAAAAAAAATCACGCTAGGATATAAAAATGTATGTCATTTATTCACCTGGTATATAAAAAATTAAATTTGAATGAGGTAAAAAAAAAAAAAAAAATGTTAAAAGTTGGTGTTTAAAAGCAAAAAACGTTTTTGAACATGTTCATCAGCCTGACGATGAACACATTCAGAAACATTTGTTGCTTTTATAAACCAACTTTTAACAATTTTTACCTCATTTTATTTTTATATACAAAATGCTCCTGGTACTTTACCATTTTGCTGATGAGCTACTGTAGCACCAGAGGGCTTTTGTGAAGAATTATTTCTGGCTGTTAAGGCCCCATACCAACCATCAACGATCCGTAGCACAATGGAGGACACTCGTGCCAGCATAGGCCAAGTAAGCTGAAGCTCTTCCACCACAAACACAATCTCAATTTATCTACCTGGCTTACCACCCTTTTCACATTCTTTATCCAGGAAGGGAAGCATCACCCATTGAAAATGTATGTGCGCCAGAGCTGTGCGATGGGATGGGATGAACAGTATCAGCACCCCAATCCCACGGGACAGGACCAGGATCCTATTGCCAAAAAAAAAAAAAAAAAAAAATGGGATAGGGTTATCTTGCAGGAAAATACTGCGGGATGGGACAGTATAGGATAAAGCTACTGTGGGTTGGGATGGGATGGGATGAGTTGTTATAGGACGGGACAGGACAGGATCAAGTTTGTTTGGAATGAGATGAGGTGTGACAAAATTTGGGTTAAGATAGGACATTTTTCTCTCAAATAAGTTCAGCTTTCTCACCTCAGAAAAAAAATGACCCCTTGGAGAGCTTGGATCAAGTTACAATGGCAATAATGAATTAATGGCAAACCAATTGTGACAGAACTAATTTAAAGATTTAAAAACAAATTATTCTAGAGAAAAAGGAAAATTAAAAAAAAATTACTTCAGATCAAATAACATAAATTAATAAAATGTTATTAACTCCTATCCAATGTGTTGCCCCAGATATTTCATAGATTTACATTTAAAAAAAAAACAATCTGAAATCAACTAATTTGATGCAAGAACCAATCAAAAAACACAAATAAAATACCCGAAGAAACTGGTGCCAGAAAGAATTCACCATTGGTATTGTTACAAAATCTGGACTGGCATATGAGGAAAAAATGTCCACAACTGCAAAGAAACAGGGATGTGGCTTCAATTTCATGATTGAAATGACCCAGTAATTAAAAAAAAAAAAAAACAACTGGGGAGAGTTGGTGTGATTATGGTAATCAATATTTGTTTTAATGAAGACCAGCAAGACATGCCAAGTGCAAGTGATTATCTGCTGCATAGGATCAATGACCATGTGGCTTCTTTTCCTCAAATGCAATAATTCTGCTGTCAAGCTTCTCAGGTAATCAAATACCCGCCTGCATACTGAAGTGAGACTGTTTCCTTGTATCATCATGCAGCATGATTTGCAAATATGCTTTACAACAAATAAAATAGTGCAAACATACTTGTATTAAATCCAATATATAATCTTAAATTCTGTGATTCATTATAATGAAAATAATTGTAAATACCATATCACAGCGCAATATTCATGACATTAATTCCTTGTATATGATGTGACCAGGCGTATCAATGTATACAGAATATATATCCTCTAAACAGGATGGGAATGGTCTGGGACAGGATGGGACAGAATTCTGAGATTTGGAACAGGATGAGATGGAACTGGAAATGATTGGGAAAGGACGGGACGAGATCACTTTACTGTCCCATTGCAGGGCTTGGATGTGCACCCTCTACCTGCTCAGACCACAAAGAACAACCCCACAAACTTGGTTTTTATCAAGATTTATTTTTTTCATTTTACAAACAAAAGATCGTGGTCCTGTTACTTTCCAGGGAGGATAATGCCATCATACTGCAAAAAAGAGGGGGAAAACAGCAGGTTAGGACTTGAGCTAAACACTACAGACTCAAACTAACAATACAACACCAAGTGGGGCAGCCAGTTCCTCAGTGTATTCAACTCCACAGCACATGGTTAACAAACTACAAGCACAACCAAAGGTTCTGGGTCCAGAAACCAGAGCAGGTCCTTACCTTTTGCTGGAACCAGTGCATGGCCTCCTCTTTGCGGATGCGGTGCTTGAAGCCAATGCGACCAGTTTTCTGCTTTTTGTCAGCGATGCTGAACCCAGGTCTGCCCAGGACCTGAGAGAGGACAATGTTTGAGAAGGGATAGGACTTAAACTACTACTCTCGGTTCGGACAAATACTGGCCTGCTCAGTCCACCATTCCATTCCAGTCACACTGCAGAGCACTGACATCATACCAACTGCCCAGGCCTTGTATTGTCCTGCCCTTATCCAGACGTCATGCAGAGCAGCTCAAATACTGCTTTGGCCAGAGAAGACCACATATTTCCACTGAAAATATTCAATCATTTTAAACAAACTAGTACCGTGCCCATTCATTTGCTGCTTCAGCGGTATTGGTGCTCATAGCTTTCTCAAGAACTGCTCTGCCAAACAACTTCAAACTTGGCACAGCACTTCCTTGGATTCAAACACCTAGCGGTTGCATTAAACCAATATTTTCCTCCATTGACAGAATTTGGAAAGAGCGGAAGGCAGTTCGTCATTTTGACAGATTAGGACAGAGGGCGACCTACCATAAACGTCCAAGTACTTCCAACCCACTGGATTTCATGCAAATAGTAGATATCGTACAGTGTTTCTCACATGTTGGCGTTTAGAGTTTCTCCATAAATATATTTTTTTCTATTTTTTAAAGTACTGTTTGTGCATTGCCAGTCAGGGGTGCCAGTAATTTTAAAGCCCACTGTATCACTACATAGCCTAGCTACTGCAAGATTTCACAGCAGCAGAGTGTCAAAATTTTCTTCAGAAAGCTCAATAATAGTGATCGGGTTGATAAACAAGGTAAAACAAAGGATTGATGCGGTGGAGAATGAAGGACAAGACAGTAATACTGATAACATTCATCAGCCAGCAGAACAAAATAAAATTGACCATGAGAAGTGATCTGTCCATGGTATGGACAAAAAGCCTAATGACAAATACCTTTGTAGCCATTTCCCTCAAGTCTGATTACACTCAAGCGACCATCCACTTTCAGCATGAGCTTAAGTTCATGCGGACCAGGAGAAAGTTTTGAGTTCAGGCTAAGCTGAAGCAGGTGATGCGAGTACAACAGAATTTCTGGTGTATAGTTTGTTCAAATTTTAATTTTAGACATCTGTAAAATCGCATTGTTAACATGTTGTTTAGGCAGAATCTCAGTATTTTTAGTTCCCTCCACTGTCACTACGGGAAAAAAAAACATGCCATCTGCTTCATGTTGTGTTGACATGAAGTGATCGCACAGTCTGTGTCTGACCATTTCTTCTCTATAATACATGCATAATCTGTAAGTCTGTAGCGAATATTAAATGTTACTATGACCCAAGTTGTTTTATAAAATTAAATTCTGACAAATGGGCCGTGTCATTATCATTAAAAAATGAAAATTAAAATGACAGGCAACAATACATTTACGGAATTTTTTCAACCCTGTCCGTCAAAATAATGAAGAAAGTCTAATACAACCACTGAATACACCCAACCTAGTTTGAAGTCGATCCGATATGTGAAGGACGCACATACATATAAACGAAGATTCCTTGCTTTAGAGCACGATGAAGGCTACTTACCACATAGAAATCCAAGCCGTAGATGCCGATGCTGGGGTCGTACTTGATCCCCAAATCGATGTGCTCCTGGATGCCGAAGCCGAAGTTTCCGGTGTCTGAGAAGTTGTTCTTCCTCAGCTCGTACTCCCTCACCTGAGCAAAGGGGCGTTGCGCAAGTGAGAAACTTTCACAAAACTAACACCCAAGGGCAGTTATGCAAAGACCCTACATCCTCTCGCCCCCAATAAAAATGTATTTCATCATAATGCGCTCTCATTGCTTGGCCAGTGAAAAGCCGTTAAAATTTAAACTGGACAGTCAGGCTACTTGCGATTGCATGGGTGTAAAGAACCACCGCTGGAAGACATCATGTCGTGGGAGAGATGTTACTGTATTTCAGAAAAGCAGAATTATTGGCCCACATCGAGCAAAGATAACAAGCAAGGAGATTGAATACCTTCGCCATGAGCTGGAGAAGACTTAATGAAGTGGTGTGACTCTCCCATTGTCAGTATTAGATCTCAGGGGAAAAATATTAATACAACTGTGGTCGAAAATATATGTTATGATGTTCCCTAAGGTTGTCCAAACAATGCTCCGATGAATGCAGGCATTAACCAAAGCTAAAGGCAGTCCAAAGAAATACTGGTGTGTTCAACTTTTGTTTTAACTGAGTACTATATTATACATGCATTTACATCTCATTTAGACCAAAAATGCTCATCAGACGCCGCACCAACAAGAACTCATTCCAACTTGTACCACAAGCAGACAATGGCATTTGAAGAGTTTCCAGCCCCAGTCCTCACGAGTGCACCCAGTCTCACCTTCAGCCCCTTCTCCAGGATCTCCTCAGCCTTGGCTCCTCGGACAGTGCAGTGCACTGCAATCTTTTCATTCCTGCGGATACCAAAGGATCTCACAGTGTAGCGAGCTGCAGAAAAGACATTAAACAAAAAGATGAGGGCGTTAAAAACCAACATAAAATGCTCAGATCCCCGCCTCAGTTTTATCATTCTGGTCTGGAAACAAAAACGCAACAGAGAGAGGGACAGACAGACAGGACAGGCAGAAGTGTGAAAAGGTACATCTACACTGATGTATCAACATTTTTACTTTCATGGAAAAATGTTGAAAAGTTTAGAAGTTCTGACCTGGAAAAGAAGCATGACAGACAGACAACACACATTCTTATATCTTCCTTCCACTCTGCGGCGATGGATAAAAAAACATAACTTGCAAGTGGTCATGGCATTAAATACGATCAGCTACTGAGTACTGGCCAGCACAATATGTGGGACACACAAAGATGCCATCACGATGGCAATACCCCATCAACCATCATAATGGCCAAAGGGTAAAAACTAAAGACCACAAAACCCAAGTTGTCATCGAGTCACATCTTAAATCTGAATATCCAATTTGCCAGCGGATTTCAGCTAGGCAAGATCCCAACAACTAACAGAAGCACAATCAAGCCGTCTTACATCCCAATTCCATCAGGAGTTCACAAGCTGAACTGGAGCCATTCCACCTTCAGTATTGTATCAGTGATCGCCCACATCAAGCCTACTTTTAACACTCGCCTGAAAGCTCTCAGTTGAGCATTTACATCAACGTTCAACAACAAGGGCTGGCTTCAGTGCAGCCATCATTCCAGCCATTAAATAAAAAGATGTGCTTCTTCTAGTTAACCCCAAGCAGCTTTGCAGAAATCCTTGAAGAGCAGAATCTGCAGTGTGACAACAAAGTTATGAGAGCCCACCACAACACTAGCAGTAATGTTGCAAACGCCCGCGAATATCCAAAACCCGCAGATATACACGTATTGCTTTTTTTTTTTTAATGACCTGCAAACTGTGATCCACAGTCGGGCCACAAGCTGGTCTGGGGAGGAAAAAAAAGAATCTTTGCACATAGGCTACTCTATAGGCCACCGAACTGACCTACAGCTTTTCCCCAGTCATCAGTTGGGCTAACAGTGCCAACTACCGGAAGAGTGTTAGCTTTCACTGCACAGCCTACGCTCCAGTGCTGCAAATTGCCTGTATAACAGAAGGGTATCAGTTATTATAGGCCAGGTTTCCAGATGTAATATACTGGTTGCTATGTCAAGGAATGTTCATTAGGCCTCAACAATTTGCGATCTTTATTTGTTAAAATGCACAAAATTTTTTTACAGTTTGTATAGTGGTTGCCCATGCTTGTCTTTTCTGAACAAGATGGTTACATTAATCATTAATCAACCATTTATACATTTTTCCTAAACACACACAAGCACCGGTGACATGGGGTTTATTCGATATATAAGGTTAAAAATGGCAGAAATATGATGCTTTTAAGGTACATTACTGCTATATAAGATAACATTTCCACATTTTTCACGCGCCATTTCTCAAAAACTGCCAGTCCGATTTTAATGAAGTTTGGAACATAAATAGTTTACAGCATGATGGTTGTCCTGAACCTAAAAAATATGGCCCTTTTGGTACTCTTTTAATTTCAGGGGGTGCTGAATATATAATGAGGTAGAGAATTTTCAAGTCAAGACCAAAATTTCAAAAAACCTTTGCATTTTGTTAAAGTATCCAACTTTAAGAGGTTTAGCCCATAGATGCTGGATCAGGCAACCTGTGTGCAAAGTAAGTTGATATGTCTATTAGTTACTGAGGTATGGTGTTTTGAAATTGTCATGATATGCCCCTTTGCGGCGGCCATCTTGTACACCTAATTTGCAGAATTTATGCAAATCACCTCCATCCCTGCTAATTTGAGTGTTTGCTTCTCATATCAATAAAGCGATTTGATATAAGTGATGAAATAAAGATTTTCATGCTTAATTGCAGTATTCTACCTTAACAAGACTAGTAAAAACGGCATTGCCAGCAAGACTGTTTTAACATGCAGGTGTCTCCAAATGAATGAAACTGAAACAGGCCATCACTCCACTACCATATCGGTTCAGGCAATTACCAAATTATGCAGCAGAGATTGAGGTTCACTCACATAAAGGAGCTGCGTCACAGAAGCTCAGAACATACATCCCAAGAATGTACCCTCACAAAAAAAAAAACCAAAAAACTGAGCAGCAAAAAAAAAAACTGCAAGCTAAACAACTTTGTTACAAAGAAAAGCTGTAAGACACATACTGGACTACCAACTGATTGTTTTAATTGCTTACATTACAAAGAGATCATTAAAAAAAATGTTGTGACTTGAGTGCTGACATCTGAGAAATATCCTGTTTGATAACTCAGTGCTCAATTTATTTTATGTTTACTTGCTCTAGCAGAAATTCTTCTAAATCCGATGCTTCTGAATCACTGTTAGATATAGTTTCCGACATTTTGATCATTAAAAATATTTGGCAAAAATCTAAATTTTTGATAGTAGCTATGCCATGCAATTAAGCAAACATAATCTATAAAGCTTGCTCTGATTGTTTAAGACAAGATGGCAATCAACTGAAACTCAAAACAAATGTTTTGATTGGTCTAAACACAGCAACTGAGAGAGTTCCATATGGCACAAGAATACAAAGGCATTATGGAATAGTACCATATTGCCTTCCATGTTCTATACAATGCTGAAAAATTCACTGTTTTAGCTTACTTCTTTGCAAAACTAAAACGAACAAAGATGTTCTCACCTTAAGGAACTCATGATCGCTAACAAGTGAGAGCAAAGGAGAACAAAGACAAACAGAACAGGACAAAGCAATTAGGAATGCTCTCATCGAGAAAAAAAAAAACTTCACCTTTGTGGTGCCGCATCAAAACCATGAAATACTAAAAATTCAAAACAGCTGAGTCTTGTTTGTCACATTCTCCACCTGATAAATTACAAGAGCGCAAAATCATAAACAAAGAATGAGTTCTCAAACACATTCGGACTCCAAAACAGAAATAACAGCAAATAAATACAAAAAAAAAAAATCTAAAAAAGACAAGTAAGCCAAATATTCAACAATGCAAGGATTGCAACGATAAGACTCAAGGATCCGATAAATTCTTTATATATATTGAAAACGCATAGGGAAACAATTTCAATGTTGGACCAAAGTTTCCCACACGTGATAGTGTCCCCCTTCAATTACCACATTCAACATAATTAAATCAACTCAAACAATCCAGCCTGCCCTACCAGCAAAAGCAAGTATGAAGGTCGATATCAAGGCGACAAATATGCAGGCTTCTGAGGAACGTGATGTCCAAAGAAAAACTGACAATCAGAACAATGAAAAAAGGGATACACTGAAAAAATAAAAGCAACCCAAAGTTAAACAACCCTATCAACAGGGTATGAATGATGTTGTTTGTATGCAGGTATGCAAGGAGAATGGCATAAATTGTAAATTGCGACGTGGAATGGTGAATAGCCCAACTCGCAAAACACAATCAATAAGACTGTGGAGGACTCCATATTGCAGTCAGCATTTTGGGCATCCTAGAAATTCTTATGTGCAGGTTAGCCACGCTCCTTCCTTACACAAATACACCAGTACAAATATGCTTTTAAATGTCGTAACTGCAGATCATGGGCCAAATGTCAGCCTTATCTTCGGTCTGCGGACTGGCCATAGGAGGAAATCAGCAGGCCCATGGGCCGCAAAAGACTACACTGCAGGTAGGGCTAATCTGCTGAAAACACTCTGCTGAAAAACTACAACCATCTATACTTCCCTTCATAATTTCATTATTTCTTAATATATTGTGATGAAATTTTCACCAGTTATTCTTGAGATGTATATCTAGTTGAGTTGATGAAAAAATAAAAATTAGTAAGCGAATTTTCAGCAGAATGTTGTCAGCAGATTAGCCCTACCCCTACACTACTCATCACAGGATTACACACCTTTGGAGAAGACTGGGGTCTGGCCCGTGAGCTGCTCCAGCACTTTGGCTGCCCGGGTCAGTCTGTCTCCGCTCTCACCAACACAAATGTTCAAGCAGAGCTTGCGGATGCGGAGCTCGCGCATGGGGTTCTCCTTTTTCTCACCCTGGTCCTGTGAAGAGCGACAAATCAAGAGATTACGAGAGAACTCAACTCATTCATCATCCAGCAACAGTGACACTTGTAGGTATGTGTTCAGGAAAAACGTATAACTTCCGATAAAGTTCCACGTAAATGCTTTCCCATCCCAACACACAATTTACCCACTTACGTTAATTCATTCACACTTTCACACAACGAACTGCGTGTCAGCCTGCAGGTCAAGCGCGTTAGCCGTCCCCTCACTGTAAAGCTAGCTACCTAGCCACATTACCACAAGTTATCAGTGACACTGTGACGCTCAACAAACAAGTCATCCCAATAGATGAGGATCGAAAACCAATCCTTACTGCTGTAGAAATGCACGTTTCAGACAAACGTCTGCCGGAAAGTTGCAGAGCTTGCTAGCCAGCTAACATGGTTGGGTTCGTCATTCAGATTCACTTAGCCGGCTAGTGTTAAATACAGCGACAACCACAGCCTAGCCAGCTTGCCGGACATGCCCGAACATATCCCCATAAGAGTTCCACCGCTTTTGCGGACACATAAATGATATTCCGAACCAAAATGTAAAATATATGCCAAGAATTGAAAATCTTAAAGGACTGTCGCCTCGGAGCTCAGGACAGGCGAAACGTAAGGCGTAAACATAACAAAACACTAATTTTCGTTATTTCGAGGGCCGCTGTTTTGGACTGAATATTTCCTTCACCACGTTAACACACAAACACAATCCGATTGGAACCAAATTGTGCAGCAGCATGACAGTATAATAAAGTGGTTATTTGCAATAAAGGACCATTATAAAGCCCGATGGATGAGGATTTAAATTATACTCCAAACACATAGCGCCATCTTCGTTCAGTAGATCAGACTCACCGCCATGTTCGATGACTAGAAAAGAACGTCCGACTTCCGGCGCGGATATTTATACTCGAGTGCCCATGGAGTTGGGTTCGGGAAGACATGAAGAATGACGACTAACGTTCCTAGGTCACTTGCAGTTGCACAGAAGCACTTTGCCACTTCGATAAATAATTTTTCGTGATTGTGTAGTTGTCTCCCTGTGGTAGTTCCAAATTTACATTTCTGGAAATATACGTCTATATTTGTTACAATGCAATATATTTTATATATTTATATTTGCAACTATGCAATACAAAACCAAATCATCTCACAAAAAAATAATACTGAGCTAAACTTGGATCAGCACCTCATACTAAAGTCCATGTTCCAAATTTTCAGAGCCATCTGGGTTTCATTCCTGAAAAAAGTGTCAGTTGATGCACCACTACTCCTTGTGCTGCTGGTTGACTTCCTCTCAACGCCAATAATTCCAGAGAACCCCAATTTTTTTTAACCCCTTAAATTCAAAATTTTCACTTCAGTTTTACCTTCAGTAGGTGCAAAGTCAGGAAAAAAAAAAACATTTTTTATATTGTCGTACAATGTTGCAGCACTTCTCTGAACCTACATAGGGCTCCAGAATTACTGGCACCCTGACTGGCAATGTACAAACATGTACAAACATCTACGAAATATATACAGTGCTGTGAAAAAGTATTTCCCCCCCCCTTTTTTTTTTTTTTTTTTTTTATTTGTCACACTAACCTGTTTCAGATCATTCAACAAATTTTTATATAAGACAAAGATAACCCAAGTAAATACAAAATGCAGTTTTTAAATGATGATTTCATTCATTGAGGGGAAAAGCTATCTAAACCTACCTGGCCCTATGTGAAAAAATAACTGCCCCCCTCTGTTAAATCATGAATTAACTGTGATGAACCACATTTCTTGAGTTCAATTTCACTAGCCACACCCAGGCCTGATTACTGCCAGACCTGTTGAATCAAGAAATCACTTAAATAGAACCTGTCTGACAAAATGAAGCATACTAAAAGATCTAAAAAAGAAACACATCATGCTGGGATCTCAAGAAATTCAAGAACAGATGAGAAACAAAGTCATTGGCATCTATCAGTCTGGAAAGGATTACAAAGCCATTTTGAAGGCTTTGGGACTCCAGCGAACCATGGTAAGAGCCATTATCCACAAATGGAGAAAACTTGAAACAGTAGTGAACCTTCCCAGGAACCTTCCCTCTTATTCCAAGAGCGCATCGACGAATCATCCAGGAGGTCGCAAAAGAACCCAGAACAACATCTACAGAGCTGCAGGCCTCACTTGCCTCAGTTGAAGTCAGTGTTCATGATTCAACAATAAGAAAGAGACATTTGGCAAAAATGGCATCCATGGGACAGTTCCACGGTGAAAACCACTGCTGACCAAAAAGAACATAAAGGCTCCTCTTACATTTACCAAAACACATCTTGATGAACCCCAAGACTTTTGAGAAAATATTCTGCGGACTGACAAGACAAAAGTTGAACTTTTTGGAAGGTGTGTGTCCTGTTACATCTGGCGTAAAACTAACACAACATTTCAGAAAAAGAACATCATACCAACAGTCAAACGTGGTGGGAGTGGTAGTGTGATGGTTTGGGGCTGCTTTGCTGCTTCAGGACCTGGATGACTTGCTATAATTGATGGAACCATGAATTCTGCTCTCTACCAGAAAATCCTGAAGGAGAATGTCTGACCTTCAGTTCGTGACCTCAAGCTCAAGTGCACTTGGGCTATGCAGAAGGACAATGATCTGAAACACACCAGCAAGTTCATCTCTGAATAGCTTTAAAAAAAAAAAAAAAAAAAAAAAAAAAGGGTTTGGAGTGGCCTAGTCGAAATCCAGACTTAGATCCAATTGGGATGCTGTGGCATGACCTTAAACAGGCCGTTCATGCTTGAAAACCCTCCAATGTGGCTGAATTAAAACAATTCTGCAAAGAAAAGTGGGCCAAAATTCCTCCACAGCGATGTGAAAGACTCATTGCCAGTTGTTGCAAACACTTGATTGCAGTTGTTTTCGCCAAGGGTGGCACAATCAGTTTTTAGGTTTAGGGGGCAATTATTTTTCATGCAGGGCCAAGTAGGTTTGGATAGCTTTTTCCCTCAATAAATGAAATCATCATTTAAAAACTGCATTTTGTATTTACTTGGGTTATCTATGTCTAATATTAAAATTTGTTTGAAATGCTGAAACATTTAAGTGTGACAAATATGCAAAAAAAAAAAAAAAAAATCAGGAAGGGAGCAAACACTTTTTCACATCACTGTATGTTAACTCCATGAACTTTCAACTCACTAAGGTTTAGCCAATTCTCTTCATTAAGGAAGGACTATATTTAAAACACATCAATAGGATGTGAAATTGTGTGCATTGTAATATTTGTTTTCATTCAAATGATCAACTTTGTTCAATACCTGCTACTGTTATGGATCCCCATCCCATTCTTTCTGGAGAAATCAGTTTTCAAAGGTAAAACTGCAGAGGTTTGATTGGTCTTTCAGCTTTTATTGGACATTTAGAGACATTAAAGATCAGATAAATATAGATACAATACAACTTTAATATGACATAATTTATTCATAATAAAATAATTGCCAGATATTTGTAACAGCTTTCCATTTGTGTATCTACTGTAAGTCAAACTTGTCATGAAAAAAAACTGAGGCAATTGTTAAAATTCATGGACTTTAACCAAAGTACAGATAAAAACTCAGAACAAACCTGAAACCCACAGGTGCAAAACAAGTAAAATACAAAAGAAAAATTGGGAAGGTATATAATTATAGAAAATAAAAACAACCCCAAACACAAAAAATTGGGAAGGTATGTTACAATGAAACTGAAAGCAGGGATTGGTAGATTCCTTGACCTGAATTACACTGAAAACAATATAATGATACATAATTTGATGTATCACCTCAAGAAGTTTACTGATTTTTCAAAATCAACACATTTCAATTCTGTATCTTGTAATAGATTATGCAGTAGTCAAGTATTTACCACTTTGCAATGTCTTTCTTTTTCACTACACTTAAGACTGAAAACACTAAGTGAATCCCTTATAAAAATTTCTTATAGTTAACTATAGTTTACTACAGTAAAATTGATGTAAACTATAGTAAAGTACACTTTACTACAGTAAACTATAGTTTGTTGCAAATATACTATAGTAATTGAATATCATTGCTATAGTTTACTATAGTAGAGTTTGACTTTTGTGATTTACTTTAGCATCACTATAGTAAACTACAGAGTTACTATAGTATAAATCTATTATATATCCATAGTAATTCTGGAAAAATACCATAGTTACGATAGAAAACTATAGTATTTTTACTGTAGTATTTTGTGGTAATTTTTCATAAGGGATAACTTTTGCAGGTGTAATTTTGTCTAATGCTTCCTGCAAAAGTCTTAAAGTGTGCTGTAGTACGGGGTCTTCATTGACGCATTTTGTGTTTCACAATGTACGACATACTCTCCATTTGGGAGAAGGACAACAGGCCCTAAGTCCAACACCCAAACCCCTTCTGATGCAGCATTCACAGAAATGTA
Source organism: Gymnothorax javanicus (assembly GCA_029692085.1). Taxonomy (NCBI): domain Eukaryota; kingdom Metazoa; phylum Chordata; class Actinopteri; order Anguilliformes; family Muraenidae; genus Gymnothorax; species Gymnothorax javanicus. Next base: position 77,136,830 of record CM056197.1, on the reverse strand, counting down.
ACTTGTCAAGGGCACTGACACAACCCCATACCATGACAGAGCATGGCTTTTGGACTTGTTACTGGAAATAGTCAGAACGATCGTTTCCTTCTTTGGTCCAGAGCATACGGCATCCATTTCTTCCAAAAAAGGCCTGAAACCGTGAATCATCTGACCACAAAAATGATCTACTGTCTGATGGTCCATCATAGATGCCTCCAAGCCCAGAGCAGTCAACAGATTAGTACCAAATTATGATTATAATCACCAGCTGACATCAGCTGTTTCAAATCACATAATATACAATATGTATATATATATATTTTTTTACCACATTATTGGTCCTAACTTGCCCCTGTCCTGACTTTTTTCAGAATGTGTTGCAGGTCTATATGGTAGGAATGAATGTATGTTTTCAAATGAAATTAAGTTGACCAGACAAAACATTAAAAATCTCGTCTTCACACTCTCTGAAATGAAATAGTCAAAGTAAATTTAGAATTGACTGCTTTCTGTTCTTATATGCATTTTCCATACCATCCCAACTTCTTCCAGTTGGATTTGCTGAAAATTTCAAAAAAAAATTAAGGCATCATACATCTGTGATGCTTATCAAATATTTAGTGAAATACAAGAGGAAAAGTAACTTATCTGGCTTAGTTATAACATGGTCCCAACAATGCAGCATGTCAGCGACAAAATCCAAGTCAGAGGGCAAAAATCGATTGAGAATTTTTTATCTGAAGCTCACATAAAAGACTGCCCTGGGAAAGAGGAACTTATCATAAATAGAGTGGTTAATGCTTGATACCCTAATCCAAATTGCATATGCAGTTGCTATCAACACAAAAAATATAACATAAAAAACACAAAAGATAAGAAAATTCTTTGATTTCACAATATTGAGGATGAGTGAATTATGCATAAATACAATAAATATGGTGTTATTGACCCAAAATAATATAGCAAAGTAGAGTATAATTAATAAATCATGAAAACAATCAACAATATATTTTGCCGAGGAAATCAGGCAAGGTATAATATGAATTAAAAATGTCTAAGACCTTGTTCTGACTGCCTGCCAAAATCAGTTTTTGGCGCATTCATATTGTATTAAGACTGATTTTGGAAAGTCTGGACAGCAAAAAAAAAAAAAAAAAAACTGCATGAAATGCAATTTTTACTAATTAGATCGAAGCCACATGTGGAGGTGGTTTGAAATGTGATTCCAATCAGATTTCACGAGTGCATCTCAGTCTAGATGCTTTGGCAGCTGAAATTGGATTTCAAACTGTTGTCTGCATCACTTTAAACACGACACAGGGACAACAAAGTCAAATCCAGAACGCAAAAACGGCAGAGTGGTCAATCAATGATGAAGGAGAACATTAGTGAATGGAGATGTGAAGAAATAAAGTGTCACCGTGCCCTTGTAGCTTATTTTGAGCTTACGCGCGTCACCAACATACCTACTTCCGCCAACTTCTTGACCACAGCAACCCACTCAAACAGGTGGGTGATTTCTGGATGTGCAAATCTGATTTGATCATTTTCAAATAATAGCGCTGACAGTCTGTCTTAAAGATCTGATTTGAGGAAAAAAAAACTCATATTTGCCTGCAGTCTGAACAAGGCCTTATTAAGAAAATAGTACAAAGAGTATATATTTTCCATTTCGGTGAAGATTCCCTCAGCCTACTTCACTAATTCCAGGGAGTATGTAGACCTCTGTCGATGAATCAATTGATGTATAAGACTAAAAAAGCCAACACAACAGCTACACATACCAGTGCAAATACTGATGGTGATATCCCCACGTGTGAATCATGTTCTTGGGAGCCCAGTGGTGGCTGTGGGGGGGGATTTGGGTTGAGAGGAGGTGGTGGAGCTGGGCTGGGTAGCTTCAAGAGAGGTAGTCCCAGCTTTATTTGCTCTTCTAGTGCCCTCTGAAGGCAGGCAAGTGCCTTGCGAGGAAAGGCTGGGGTAGAGAAGAGGTTGTAAGCTGGAATGAAGAAGTGTGGGAGCTGACCATTGGAGGCGTAGCCCTCAAGAGCCATCAAGAGAGCCATGAAGTTTGAGGGGAAGTCGCTGGGGGCCCACTGCGAGTCACTGCCTCGCCTGCAGAGGGTGTGCAGGAAGACCGTCTTCCCATGGTATGAGCAAAGGCGTTCTAACTCCTCAGGGTATCGTATCTTCAGACCTTCTATGAGGCACTTCAGCAGCATGAGACATCTCTTCCTGAAAAGGCAGGTTGAAAGAGAATACTGAGCTTTGAATCCCACGCCCCAACACACATGCATTTTTCAGTAATGCTGGTCATGGATAGTTTGATACAGTGTGATGAAAAAGTATTCGGCCTCTTCCCGATTTCTTATATTTTTGTAATTTGTTACACTTCAATGTTTCAGATCATCAAAATAATTTAATTATTAGACAAAGATAACCAGAGTAAAGACTAAATGCTGTTTTTAAAAGATTTTTTATTTATTGAATGGTAAAAGCTATCTGACCCAGCCTAGCCCTCCAGTGGGCTCCAAAATTACTGGCACCCTTGACTGGCAATGCACAAAAATTACAAAAAATATGAAATATATAATTATAGAGAAACAGAATATACCAAAATGTGTGAAATACTTTTCTAAAGTTTTGATGGAAACAACCAAAATCATAATCATTTCAGACAAAATAAATTTCAACAAAATCAAGGTTTCATAATGATTGGTGCCCTTCATTGAGTACTAAGTACAACCACCTCTGGCAAGGATAACAGCACGGAGTCTTTTCCTGAAATTTTTGTCCAGGTTTTGTCCAGGGGGATTTTGGACCATTCCTTTTAGCTGCTCCTTTCAAAATCCTTCACATTCTTAGGTATCCATTCATCAACTGCCCTCTTCAACTCAGCCCACAGGTTTACAATTGGATTGAGGTCTAGAGACTGAGATGACCATTACAAAAGTTGATTTTATTGTCACAAAACCATTTTTGTGTGGATCTTGAGTTATGCTTTGGGTCTTGTTAGAAAGTCCACCTACGGCCATCAAATTCAAAATTAGCTGATATTTTACATGAAATGGTAAAATGTCTCACTTTCAACATCTGATGTGTTGTCTATGTTTTATTGTGAATAAAATGTGGGTTTATGAGATTTGCAAATCAGCTTTCTGTTTTTATTTCCAATTTACACAGGATCCCAACTTTTTTAGAATTGGGGTTGTGAAAGACTCATTGCCAGTTATCACTATTATTTGATTGATTGCAGTTATTGCTGCCAAGGGTGGCACAACCAGTAATTAGGTTTGGGGGGGATTAAAATTAGTTGGATTATCTGAAACATTTAAATGTGACAAACAAGCAAAAACAGAAGAATTCCAGATGGGGCACATACATCTTAACAGCACTGTACAAGCTGGTTATTACTACTTTTCAGGGGGAAAAAATTATTTTATAAAATGAGTGCTTCCCATCCTTAAATGTGATTGGCTGAGCCGCGTTCCATGCCAGTATAAAATCAGTGTAACCCACTGCATTCTGAGGCAGACTGCAGCACAAAATATCCCTGCACACGTGGCCTAGCAACCAGCTACTCTGCGCTCAACTGACTCGTTAGGTTACGTTTGTTTCAAGACTTTTAGCTCGCTATTTCAGTGTTAGCGAAGTTTAGCCTTTTACCCGCTAACCAGTTAGCTATCTACCTAGCTAGCTATAGCATTATAGAGTTCGATATCACTTTAGCTTGCTAGCTATGTTGCTAACTAGCTTGCTATTTCAGTATTAGCGATAAATTGTTGATTTTTTCTTGTGTGTTTATTTTATGGGCTGTGTAGGGTAACCTCATCCATTGTAGTGAACGCTAGCTAGTTGACAAGCTGGCTAGCAAACTAATGCACAATTCAACATATTTTCCTGGACACAGGCAAGTGTGGAGGACAAAAGTCAATCTTGTTCCCTTCTCTCGCTGCTGGTTGTAATGATATGGGCGATCGGCACGAGTTGAGAACAAGGAAACTCTAAAACCGAAAGGAACATAAAATTATTTACCGGGGCCTTCGGGAGACCGAAGGAGACATTCCAAATAGCCTGCTTTCATAGTATATCTACATTAATGAGCCCAAATAGCCTGATGTGACATGATAATGGCGCTAGATGAAAAAGCAATCTTAGCGTCTGTGTTGCTTGCCAACCATTCTGTCCACTCTATCTTGCTTGGTGGAAGAACGAATAGTTCTCAATTTTATTGTTGCATTACCAATAAATTGTTGATTTTTTTTCTTGTGTGTTTATTTAATGGGCTATATGTAGGGTAACCGTTTTATAAAAGCAATAAGCCCCTTGAAGCAGTGGGTTACAGTGATTTTACAACGGCAGAGGGGCACTGCGCGTCGTGCCTTAGAACGCCCCTCCGCCGTTATAAAATCATTGTAACCCACTGTTTCTCGGGGCTTATTCCTTTAGCGAAGAAGGGTAGGCCCACCGGCAACACATGGTGGCCCGGCTCTCGCAGCAAGTCCTGGCCTGACCATGGTTCTTGATTATTTCCTTTTCAATGTTAGAGAAGGAGATCCTCCAGCTCTCTGTGGATACACATGCAGAAAACCATGGTTACACACAGACAATAGAAATCAGAGAGACAGCTGAATTTTATATTCATCACTAAGAATAACCATAATTACGATAATGAATTCTAAATCATCCTATAACCTCCAAAATGGAGAGCCTTTCATTGTTGAGCACACATGGAGCCCTCACACCTCAAAATGTACGTGACAGCACCTGTTTAAAAATATTAAGTGGACTCATCTGCCGTGTATACACTTGCATATGGAGAAAATGGTCAGTATTGAGCAGTTAGATTTGTTTTATCATGTTTTAAAAATTACATTTAGATTCACAGACAGTCAATTCCATTCATCCATTATGTAATTCACATATTTGTGGTCAAAGAGGCGGGGAGAGGGGCAGTTATGAGCCTATCCCAGCACACATTGGTCAAGAGGCAAAAGTTTGAAAGTTTGCAAATCTATTGCAGGGTACGAAGGGTGTAGGTTTCATTCGACAATGGGTGGGGATGAAGGAAATGCAATCGCATGCAATGCAAAAGCTGGAAAACTTTGCAATAATTTGAATGCCAATACAGTTTTTCAGTTTATAAAAATTATCCTGATGAGTACCCTTATGAAAAATTACCACAAAATACTACAGTAAAAATACTATAGTTTTCTATAGTATCTATGGTATTTTTACCACTCTGTAGTTTACTATAGTGATGCTAAAGTAAATCACAAAAGTCAAACTCTACTATAGTAAACTATAGCAATGATATTCAATTACTATAGTATATTTGCAACAAACTATAGTTTACTGTAGTAAAGTGTAGTTCACTATAATTTACATCAATTTTACTGTAGTAAACTACAGTGCCTGACAAAAGTCTTGTCGCATAAGGACATAGTAACTAAAAATAGCATATAACTTTATTTCTAACCAATCAATTGTTACAATACATGGTCCATTTTAATGTCAAGGGCTTTCACATTAATAATTTGGTGCAAAATGAAACCGTCAAAAAGTGTTCTGATGTTCACAGCTTGGCTAAGCCCATAACATCTGTTTTTGCTAGGACAAAAGTCTTGTCGTCTCTTCAGATGATGCAACAAATCGCAGATTAGAGTTTAAGCTATGACAAATACTGTAATTAACACATTCCCAGATGTGTATAGAAATAACCCCAGCACACCAGACTTTCATATGAGGTGCGACTAGACCTCTGACAACATACCAAAGATTCAACCACAGACCAAAGTGCTGATCATCAAGAGCCTGAAGACTGAGTCTGCTGCTGAGGTGGCAGACATCTTTAATCTATCCAAATGTCAAGTGGAGGGGATGAGAAAAAGATTTGAAGAAACTGGTGACATTCATGGCAAGCGCAGGTCAGACAGACCCCGGTATGACAACTGTTTGAAAGGACCGTTCAACTGTACAAGGCTAGCCCTTCTTCAACTACAGCGAAGCTACATGAGGAAATGTCACCAAAAATCCCGGTATCTACAAGAAGAGTTTGTCAAATTCTCTCTCAAAGTGGTTTTCATAGCCAAATTAGTACACAGAAGTCTGCATTAAACAGAAAACAAAAAACCTGCATTGCATTTGCCAAGGCCCACAGCTCGCAGAAAGGATTGATACTGGAAAAGTGGCTGAAAGTTTATTTTTCTGGTGAATCATCCATTGAACTGCATACCAGTCACCGTACAAGACCTGTTGGAACCCTCATGGACCCAAGATTCTCCCAGAAAACAACCATGTTTGGTGGAGGAAAAATCATGGTTTGTTGTTACATCCAGCATGGGGGTGTGAGAAAGATCTGCAGAGTGGATGGCAACATCAACAGCCTGAAATATCAAGAAGTTCTTGCTGCCCTACTTATACTGCTGCTCCTTTTCATTCTTCTGCCTCCATGTCACAGTCTTCTGAAAGCGAAGAAGGTGAAGGTACTCCAGAATTGGCCAACCCAGTCACCTGACATGAACATTATTGAGCATTTCAGGGGTAAGATGAAGGAGGAGGCTTGGAAGATGAAACCATAGAATCTTGATGAACTCTGGGAGTCCTGCAAGACTGCTTTCTATGCCATTCCAGATGATTTCATCATCAAGTTATCTCAGTCATTGCCAAGACGTATGGATGCAGTCCTCCAAGCTCATGGGAGTCATACGCAATATTAATTCTTTTTTCCAAGGCACCATGGCTTTATGTTCTGATATTATAGTGGCATATTTGTGTATTCAAAATAAAGTGTATGTATAATTTCCACATTTTTTTTCAATGCGACAAGACTTTTGTCCAAGCAAAATCTGACCTTTCTGTACAAATTAAATTATAAAACTCAATCAATGACACAAAACTCTATTTTGGTATATTTCGCATAATCTAGAGGGCTTTGCCTTTCATATAAGCCATTTTTGATTCCAATTGATCAACTACAAGTCAGGTTATTATTTGTTATTCCTACAGCTTGGATAAGTGACAAGACTTTTGTCAGGCACTGTAGTTAACTATAGTAAATTTTTATAAGGGTAGTTCTTTAATTTTTTTATGATGTTAAGCAAGGAGCATTGATAGAAGCCACATTTCATTGATAGTAGCCATATTCATAAACTAGTTTTTCTATTTTTTTCCCCAAGGTAAACACTTTTGATTTAATTTTTGAATACAATTTAAAACGGTTAGTAATGTTGTTCGCCAATATTTATTATGAACCGTAACAATATCGAACAACTGACAAAACTTTTCACAATTTAACACTTAATTATACGATGGTATGATGTATCACCTCTGCAAACTCCTGAAACCTGCTCAGTTCTAGTCGAGTAAGCATTAAATCTCCATACAGGCCTCAACTGAGTGGAAATATAGCTATGTTAGCATGCCAGTTCACAATGCTCCCTACTTCTTAATATCTTTATGCGCAGTATTGTTTTCCTGAAACAATGTTAGTTATGTGACTACAGCCGAGATAAACACCTCTGACTGGGCGAAGCGGCAAGCCACGGAGGTGCTAACATTAAGTTACATGGGACTGCGGCATGTTAGATTATGATTCCGCGTTTATTTGGTTTTCCCCACAGACCCAAAGTTGGTCGGGATACTCTTACCACATCTTAAAGTTGCTTCATGCTTACGCCTAGACCCTGCGTGTCACTGTGTGTGGATATTAGTCAGATTTATAAATATCCACCCACACTGACACACAGGGTCTACTTATGCCCAGTGGCGTAGCCAGCTAAGACACGTCCCTTTTTGATTGCAATTAGTAGTTCTCAATCATTTTCCTTTATTGACGCGTTTTCCAATTATCGTAATTGGCAACCGAAGACACGGTTTCTCTCCATATGCGATCTAACAGCGATTAAATCATGGGTTAAATTCAGTACAGTTGCGGAACAAGAACAGAGAATTGGGTTTCACAAAACTTCCGTTTAAAACAATTATTAGTCCTGACCTGTTCTCGGTCATTTTCATAATTAACAGAAGGTTCACTCCGAGAGCACTCCACAGTTAACAGGTGCTGCTTGTTCTCCCCGATTAGGTAAGACGACAATCATTCATCTGGACGCGTATTTGCTGTATTTAAATCAACGTCATTCAAAATTGCATACCTGTCGACTCTCGCATAAATGGCTTGAGCCGCAGGCTTTTTATAGCCTATTTAACTGCCGAATGCCACTTTTTTTTTTCCAACCCACACAATACCGAGAATGAAAGTTCGCGTTTCATTGGAACGCGGACCAGTTCAATCATCTCGAAGCATTGGCCAATTAAGAAGCAAAATTATTTTTCTGTGCTGAATTTAGCCCATGATTTCATCGCTGTTAGATCGCATATGGAGAGAAACCGTGTCTTCAGTTGCCAATTAAGATAATTGGAAAACGCGTCAATAAAGGAAAATGATTGAGAACTACTAATTGCAGTCAAAAAGGGACGTGTCTTAGCACCCCCGCTGGCTACGCCACTGCTTATGCCTGTGATCCACTTACGCTTCCGCGCGCAAGCGATCATGGCCAGTAAGAAGCGTTCAGAAGCGCTGGGAACCATCCGAAACTCGCGCAAACAATCGTAGAAAGTTGGAGTGATGGGGAAAAAATTTTATCCCATGATCCACTAACGCGAGCACTTCCGATTGATTTTTCCCAACGTCAACAATAAAGATGGCGGTTGTTTTTGTAAACGGTTTCTAATTGACCTATGGCTAAGCCCCACCCCCTCCACTGATGCGAACAAACAATCAACATTTTAGAACAGGCGCTAATGGCTGGTATCACAGTCAGAAATATTCTTCAGGATGCTATCGATGATTTCTGGCGATAGAAGGCTCAAATATCATCAAGAAGTCAGCAAAAAGGGTAACACCATGCATTAGAGGGATACATTAATGAATTTAGAGTGGAGAAGGTCAACGAAAAGTTAAAATAAGAAGCTAAAATTTTCAGGTCTCAGTGCAAATGCGATCAACCGCATCTCGTTTCCGTCACCCTCTCACACGACAAGATAGAGGATCAGCATTGTTCGTGCGCTGCAGGGTATAAAATTAAATTAACATATTATAACTGCTACCGAATTTAAGAAATCTAACCTGACGTGACTGAACTCCTAAGCAAACAAGGTGACATGGTGAACAATGCAGCCAGGAGCTCACGTTAAGCCAACGTCTGTCAGCACTTAAGTTAGCCATAGAGTTTACTAACTTCAGCTAACGTTAGCTAACGTAGCAACGTAAAAGATAACTTTACATTAATCTCCAGCGAAGTGACAAGATGTCGCCTTAAACACGATGTTGACTTAGCTTGGAACAAATGTAGACATCCTTGTTGACCTTTGTTAGCTACGTTAAGCTGATAGTAGGGTCTTCCACAAAGCTTTATCCAGAGGAGACACTTCTCTCGGTTATGATGTGGCTTTGGGAAGGGTATAAAATACACCCCATCGCCCAGCCTCTCGGATACCTCGTATCGGAGTTACATTTGCCCCAAGCACAGCGTTTGACCATTTTTTTAACGTACAAACATTTTAAAACCCCATTAAAGCGAACGATTCAGAGTTTCCGTAATGCATTTCAATGGAAGTTCACCCTCAGAATGTCCGAGTATGTGGGGAGAGAATACGCACTGTGATTGGCTCATCGCATTTGAGGGCGGGGCTTAGCCATAGGTCAATTGGCTAATTGCAGCAGAAATATTCGCCACCTAGTTTGCACTTGAGGAACCGATACTCCCGCGTCATTCCGACAACTCATACCTTCCGACAAAATCAAACTGGTTTGATTTTGTCGGAAGAGGGATCCGCTTGATCTGATCCAGTCAGACCCTGTCTTATTTATGCGGAAGGGTCGGAACAGGTTGGAAGTCATGATCCACCTACGTCTTGCGCGTAACAGAAATTTCCACTCGTAACTGGACGGAAGGGGAGAATCGGGATAATCGGAGGCCTTAAAATCATAAGTGGATCACGGGCATTAGTTCCCACTGTCGTGCGCTCCGTTACTAACGCCACGATTAGCCATTCGTAGCTGATCGTGGAACTTCTCTGAAATTTCAAGTTTGGATATGAGGTGATGCGATGATCACAAGTGACAATTAATCGTGTTGATCGTAGGAAATTTTTGAACCATCCAAAACTTTTCTACAATCAACACGATTGCCACCACTGACCTCAAGATCTGATAAGATCTGATAGGATCGCTACGATTACTCCATGATTAAGACCACAAATTCAATCGTGCCGCAAATCGTGATAGTGGGAACCTAGCATTAGACATATCCGAACCATCCCTTCCCAAATCCCAAAAACACACCATCCACATTTTCCTACTGATACCATTGTGCAAGTCTCCAATTACATTGACACGTCTTTAGACTGTTGGGGGAACTGGAGTACCCACATGAAACCCACATGAACATGAGGAGAACATACAAACTCCACATAAAAAGGTTCAAACCAGATTCAGGCCCACAACCTTACTGCTGTGAGGCAATAGTGCCACCCACTGCACCGTGCTGCCCGACGCAGTCAACAAATTTTGTACTGCAGGAATTTAGCAGTCAACAGGGTATTCTTATTGGAGATTTCAACTGGATATATACAAAAGCAATAATGACCAAGCTCCTTAGTCAGGGGTTCAACAGTAGCGCAATGGTAAGGAACTAAACTTCCAACCCAAAAAGTAAATGCTCACTTCCCAAATGTTACACTGCACCGATGGACAAGTAAAAGTCACGGCTGCCTTTAAAGCAAAATTCCTACCCTTAGCAGCATCACTGAGGTTGCGCCCTGAAGGTTTTTTTGGGACGAAGTAGAAGGACTGCCTGGTGAGGTCACGACGGGTCTTCTTGCCTAACCAGTTATCCACCTTCAAGCCGCCTTGGGCAGCAGGCGGCCAGGCTTGAGGTTCTTGCACCTTCAGGGCAGGAACAATGTCCAGTGAGAGCAACTCTACCGGCTGATCCGCGTCCTGCGTATCGCACAACAGCGACAGTGTCACAGCTGGTGAAGTGGGCCGCTTCCTGTTTAACACCCAGTGACCAACCCCTTCAGGTACTGGCAGATAGGCAGACACAGAAACACAGAAATCTCTGTTAATCTGAAATTGTCCAAAATGCACATCCATGAGCGCTTGAAATTTCAAAAAGTCATTGTTATATTGAACTAAAAAAATATGGCTTATGACTGCAACATGACCCTCTGCAGCCGATTCCCCACTGTATTTGCCCAGAGTCCTGCTGACCTTTGTATGTGCCGAGGAAATTTTTCACCAGGCTGCGCATCTCAGTGAGAATTTTGCTTGCTGAGATGGTGAGCCCGTCGGGCAGCAGGAAGGCTTTGATCTCAGTGCGAGTGGGTCGGGTCAGGGAAACAGTGTAGAACAGTCCGTGGTACTTCTCCAGCTCTGTCCAGGTTAACCGGGGGCTTGGTAGCAGTAGCATCATGTCAAACTCATCTGGTTCATTTATCTGCAGCAGAAGGAGGGGAGCTGGGCATCATCAATAATATATGAATATAATACATGAAGCCTTTGCAAATCTAGCACCAGAGGTATTAAATGCAGGGTCAAACAGGAGAAGTCCTCACCACTGGTTTGTTCATGGCAGTATTTGCTCATTCTGCCGTGAGATGGTAGCACTAATAATTTAAATCTGCAGGTATTGGGGATTTATGGGTGACTATGACCTTGACTTTCACCTCTGCCCAGCTCAACTGCATCTCTCCCAGCACAGACAGCCTACCTTCACCATCTCATAGTAGCTCCCACTGTTGAGCACAGCAACAGATCTGAAGAAAGGCTGTTTTGTGTTGTTCTTCAGGAAGTCTAGGAAGCTGTTTCTCAGGTTATTCACCAGCTTGGCAGACTGCTGCTGGTCAGTCTTACGTAGTCCCAGGTTCTTCCCTCGACGTTTGATGAGGTCACAGACAGCCGGATCCAAGAAGGTTACGTTCTCATCGGTATGGGGCAAAACACCGTTCATATTCCTTCACAAAATACATGAATTTTATGAGAGGGCCAGCAAGGCTTATGAGGAGAGAACCGAGTGAATAAGGGTGCCTGAGTGATTTTTCAAAGGTCGGGTCCATACAGCAAAATGTTTGTTTCCAAAACAGTATGTAATGTAAAACCACAATACAGAGCTCTGAAGTCATGAACATGTTTGAGAAGTGATGGGATTGGTCTGGGCTGGGGTCAAGTGTGACATTGATTGAACAGAAACTTCTAACTTTCATGGGATGTAACTTTGGGTAGATCACTCACTGGAGATCACTATCCATCCATTGCCACAACCGCTTCTTCCTCAATAAGATTGCGGGGGAGTTGGAGCTTATCCTGGGCAACCATGCATGAAAAGGCAGGAGCACTCTTTGCATACCTCCCTAATCCATCCCAGGGAGGGCACACACACATCACACACTCAAATTGGGGTGACATCAGTGTTTTTTGGGAGGAAAGGCATGCAAACACAGGGAGATCTATGGAAGCCCATAGTGGACAATATTCAAATGAAAATGCAATCCCACTATTGCATATAATTTCCCACTTATGAATGAGTTATTTGAGACAATATTAAATTGAAAATGCATTAATCCAATTATCACTTTCATTTTCACATACACAGATGGGAAATCTATGACTATATTCAAATGATAATGAAAAGCTGTTTGACATTTCATTTTCAAAGTCATGCTCCGCAATACAGTGGACAATATTCAAATGCAATAAGCAAAACAGCACCCCCAGCCTATTGCATTTACATTTACATGTCAACATGCTCTTTTAGAGTCAACATGAAAATGTAAATGCTATTTTCTGACTATTTGAAAATGATATTGAAAATGGCATTCAACATTTAATTTGCAAAGACTTAACTTGCTCTACTGAGGACAATATTCAAATGCAATAAGATAAACAGCTCTCCCAGTCTATTGCATTTACATATACATGTCATCATGCTCTTTTAGGGTCAACATGATAGTGAAAATGCTGTTTTCTAATCACTTGGAAATAATAATGATATAATAATGATGACGACATTTGACATTTCATTTTCAAAGACTTATCCTGCAATACATGGGACAATATTCAAATGCAGTAAGGGAAACAGCGCCTCCCAGTCCATTGCATTTTAAAATACATGTCACCACGCTCTTTTTGGGACACAATGAAAATTAAAATGCAATCTGTTAGCATCTCATCAAGGCGGGTCTTCCGCTAGGACGTCACTCACTAGGAGCGCGAACGAAAAGCATGTTCCTCATTTGTATACCAACCAATCAGCTTCTGGGTAGCGCTTGTATGCACGGAGGCTTACTTGGGTTTCCATCCACCTGTTTTAATTCGCATTTTGATTTTGCACTTCAAAAAACCTGAGTGGAAACGGCCAAAATGCGCATCAACTCGAAATATCGCATCAATTTTTTTTGCGGAAGGAGGGGGTGGAAAATTTTCCAAATCGATTAAAATAAATGTGCTTTAGTGCAGTGGAAACGGGTTAGCTAACAAGTTATGCGAATAAATGATGACCTTTAGTATTACGTCATTTTTGCTTGCCTACGTTGGCAAGCTAGATAGCTAGTTTGCTACCTCGCTATATTGGTGTGCTAGCTATAACGTTTGAGTTCGTTATCACTTTAGCTAGCTAGCTAGTGGTTAATACAGTCAAAGCGAACTGTAACCTTACACTACTGTGCTAGCTGTAACATTAAAGACTTTGTAACCACTAGCTTAAGTGATTACTTTCATTTGTTTTCACCACCAGCTTTCCCGTTTGTTTTCCTTTTCGTTCGTCGCACTTATTGACGTCATAGCGTGCGCCATCTTCTTCTGCAGAAGCAATGGCAATTAAATTGAGAATTAGTGCCACCTAACGGCACCTACTGCTTATCCCGTGAAACAAAAGCACATAACTGAAGTGGATGGAAACTTGCACAAATGCGCTTTTCCGTTTGCCGCATTAACGAAAATTTGCTTAAGATTTGCAATACAAGTTGGATGGAAACACAGCTACTGATAATGTCATGATGGCTAGGCTGCTATGGTGTGCCATCGCGCATTAGGCTACGTTGCCCTTTGGATGTAGCCATCTCGGCAGCTAGTATGCTAGCTAATGTTAACGAAGGAAAATCTTTGTAAATGATCATCACATTAAAGCGATATGATTTGATTTTTGCCCCAACTCTATTAACTAAGCTAGCTATAATATGCATGAACTTATCTGAGGCTTCGTGGCAGTGTTGTGCAACTACAACCCAAGTGTGCTCGCAGATTTCAGAGACGTTAGCTAGCTTGCTAGTGAGTCTAATGCTGCATTTGGTAACGCGTCCCACGAACCGTGTTTTCGAGACACGACTGGTGAATTCTGTTCTTTTGACCTCACAACCTCACTGTCCGAATGATCCTTCCTCATACCTTCGACTTAATTCACGACAAGACTCGTGTTTACGAGTGTCGTAAACACGAGTCGTGTTGTGAATTAATGCTACATTTGGTAACGCGTCCCACGAGCTGTGTTTTCGAGATACGACTGGTGAATTCCGTTCTTTTGACCCCACAACCTCACTGTCCGAATGATCCTTCCTCGTACCTTTGACTTAATTCACGTCACGACTCGTGTTTACGAATGTTACCGAATGCAGCATAAGTCGAAGCAAAGAAAAAGGAAGACTCCTCATCGCCCATAGACCCCCATTATAAAAAATTGGTCACACTTCCCATCTCTTAAGGGGGCGTGGTCGCAGAAGTGTTGTGCGCGTTGTAGGCTATTTGGAGAATGAATGCTGACCGGGGAATCCGTCGCATCTCATTGTCAGAAGTGGTAGCTAAGTAGGCAAGCAATTAAACGTTCGGATAGCTATACAAGTATCTATCGTATATCTGCATGTTGCGAGTATATTTCCTTTTACTTTGCTACATCAGGCATTTTACAACACAGCAAACGGCTGTACTCAGCTTTACGAATATGCGTTAGCTGGCCAGCAACGGCATTCGCGAATATTATTTGACATCATTGTGCGTTGGTCAAAAGACCGTGTTGCATCAAGGTCCAGTGGCTTCTGCCGTTTCGCGGGCTCACAATGTATTTATACTATACACACAGCAGCCAATGAGAAAACACTATTCTATTGCGTCATTAGTCACTGGCCAAACCTTCATTCCACATTACAACACGGAACAGAAAATACTTCAAACCCAAACATCTCAAACAGAATATTGATTCAAATTATCTTAAATTATATGTGTGGAAAATGGCTACAACCTATCCCGGCCCCTAACTGACTAAGCCTTAGCATATCAATTACCAACTTTACTTAACTTGGAGCCATTCACGTCATTACTAACATTTCTCAAATCTTTTTTCTTTAACTAGTCTACTTCTCTCTTCACAGGTAAGTATTCACAGTCTATTCAACAGGTAATTATAATTTATAAGTCTTTCTCTTCACTCTTCATTCTTCTCCTTGCAATAAACACAGTTTTGTTATGGGTCTCTGGATGACGCTGGTCTTCGTCTGGACCTCAACGCTTCGGATGACCCCTTTAGAGTCTGGCATCACTTTGGTGATTCTGCCCAATGTCCAGACGTTTCGTGGGAGGGACGAGTCAGCAACGAGGACGACATCTCCAACCTTGAAACTTCTCTTCAGACTGAGCCATTTTTGACGCTCCTGCAACAGAGGTAGGTATTCAAGAGTCCACCTTCGCCAGTACAGATCTACCAGATGTTGGATTTGCCTCCAGCGACAGTGGGCATAGACGTCATCTTTGGTAAACACGCCTAGCGGAAAGCAGGGCTGTGCTTTCAGTAGGAGTAAGTGATTCGGCATTAGTGGCTCGAGGTCACTCAGGTGGTCTGTCTTCATGGTTTAGGGTCTTCCATTGATGATGCTCTCAACTTTGCAAAGGAGAGTCTGTAGCCCTTCATCATCCAATTGCTGTTGTCTCACAACAGAGCTCAGCACTTTTCTTACCACGCGGATTTGATGCTCCCAAATTCCGCCATGGTGGGATGCGGCAGGCGGGTTGAAAATCCATTGCACCCCCTTTTTCATCATAGCTTCATTGATACGAGACTGGGCCAGCTCTGCTAATGCCTCTCGCAGCTCTCATTCAGCGCCAACAAAATTTGTACCGTTGTCGGAACTAATGATTGACACTTGTCCTCTTCTTGCTTGAAAACGCCATAGGGCATTGATGCATGAATCTGTGTCAAGGGAATGGGCTACTTCAATATCCACTGCTCTGACAGTTAAGAATATAGAACTCCATAACGCTTGACTCTGTTTCATCCTCTTCTGACTTCAAATGGACCGAAGTAATCTACACCCATGTTAGTAAAGGGTGGTTTGTCGAGCAGTAGACGGTCTTGCGGCAAATCTGCCATTTTCTGCTCTCCTGCCTTTGCATGCAGTCTACAGAGGTTGCGCTCTGATATCACTCTTCTTACTGCTGCATTGGCTCTTGGTATCCAATACCGTTGTCGTATTCTGGCTAAGACATGATTCCGTCCTCCATGTCCAGTCTCTTGGTGGATGTCGTGGAGGATGAGGCAGGCTATTCTGTAATGTTTATGCAGAATAGCAGGATGCTTGGTCTCCTCAGGCATCGCCGATCTGTTCAAACGCCCCCCAACCCTTAACACACCCTCCTGCAAGAATGGATCCAGCTTAAAAACTGAACAGGTCCTTTTCACGCCAGTGTTTCCTGTCTGCAGAGCTTTCATCTCTTCAGTATAGGTCTGTCTCTGGCTGTATTTGATCAGTTCCATTTCTGCTTTGGATAGGTCTTCAACGGCAAGTATTCTCTTTTTCAGGTTATTCTTACACATCCCCATCTGCTGTTCAATCATGGATCTGTGTTTTTCTGGATCTTTTTCAGATTGCTTTATGGTCTGTTCAAACTCTTTTCTTTTCTTACTTAGGCATCGCAGCATTTCTTTTAGGTGCAGAATCCAAGCTGTTGCCTTTTTCAGCTTATGCCAACTCGAGTAATACTCCACAAGCTGGTTAAATGGATCTGTGCACTCGTCTGGACTTGTGCATGACACCGCAGCGGATGTTTTCACCTCAACGTCATTTTCTGTCGGGTAAGTACACGGTTCAGGTTGTTCTGGCCACTCAGCTTCATTTAGCAGGAAGCTAGGCCCCTGAAACCAGCTCTTACTTTTCATGAAGCTTTCAATCTTCAAACCTCTTGAGGCCTGATCTGCAGGGTTTTGTGAGGTGTTGACATACTTCCACTGAGACAAAGTTGTCGCCTCTCTAATGTACGAAACTCGATTTGCCACAAACGTTATGAAACGAAGGGCATCATTTTCAATGTACTTTAGTACTGTTGTACTATCTGTCCAGAAGACCGATTCCATCAGGGGAACTTTGAGTTCTTCTCTCAGCATCCGATCAATCTTGACTGCAACCATTGCTGCTGTCAACTCCATTCTAGGAATTGTGATCTGTTTGAGCGGAGCGACTCCAGGCTTTCCCATCAGGAAGGATACATGTTTCTCACCTTGGCCATTCGTCAACAAGAGATACGACACAACGCCATATCCATCTTGACTGGTGTCAGAAAAATTGTGGATCTGGGCAGTCTTGGTTGGCCCAAACGTGGCAGACTTGAAACATCTGCTGACTTCCAATTCTGAAAGCTTGTCGAGGTCTGTTAGCCACCTCAGCCATGTTTTGCGTGGCTTGTTATAGATCTCTTCATCCTAAACACTTTTCCCTTTGCAGAGATCTCTCAGAATGAGCTTGATGGGTAAGAGGAGAGGCGCCAGGAAGCCCTTTGGATCGTACACCGAATTGACAACAGATAAGATGCCTCGTCTTGTGCACGGTTTGCCTGGAAAGTGTATCTTGAACTTAAAGTTGTCTGAACTGGTGCACCACTGCACGCCTAATGCTCGTTCCACAGGTAGTTCGTTGTTCTCCAAGTCAAGATCTTTAACTTCATCTGCTCGTTCGTAGCCAGGGATGGAGCACAGCAGGGCTCTACTGTTGCTGATCCACTTGGTCAAGTGGAACCCACCTCTAGCGCACAATGTCATCAGCTCCTTCATGAGAGCAACTGCTTGATCCTCTGCGTCTACCGACTTCAAGCAGTCATCAACATAGAAGTTCTTGAGGACAGTCTGTGTGGCATCTGGTGTGGTCTCAGTCGCTGCATCTTCTGCCGTTCTTCTCAGTGCATACGACGCACAACTGGGGGATGATGTAGCACCGAACAGATGCACACACATTCTGTACTCAGCTGCTTCTCTATTCACATCGCCGCCTTGCCACCACAGAAAGCGTAGCAGATCAGCGTCTGTGTCTGGAACCCGTACCTGATAGAACATAGACTCAATATCTGCCATCACGGCGATGGGCTCCAGTCTAAATCTCTGCTACACTCTGATGAGGGTGTTTGTTTGGTCAGGCCCTTGCAACAATTGATCTTTCAATGACATACCTTGCTGCGCAGTCAAAGACGACTCGCAGCTTTCTCTTTTTCGGATGATACACCCCGTGGTGCGGGATGAACCACACTCTTCCATCATTGCGACTCAACTGCTCTTCTGGAACTCTTGTTGCATAGCCTTTCTCCAGTATTTTGTTCATGAAGTCCTTGTACTCCTGAAAGAAGTTTGGGTTCCTATTGAACTTTCTCTTCAAGGAGTTAAGTCTCTGTTCAGCAATACTACGGTTGCATGGCATCTTCACCTTGTCATCTTTCAGAGGCAGCTTGATGCAATCGTGACCATCAACGAGCTGTGCTGATGTAGTCACAGCATGCATGAACTGCTTGTCATGTTGAGAGTCTTCTCGCTTGTCCTCACACTGTTTTTCAGGGAAATCGGCATTGTAGTGCTTCATCAACATGTCTCCAATGTTCATCACGGAGATGTGGTTGACAAGAAAACTCAGTCTTTTGTCATCATTTGACTCTTTCTGTTGACATCTGCTAATTAGCCCATTGACAACCCAACCAAGCGCTGTTTTCACGGCGTACGGTCCGTCGTTCTGGCTACTAATAATCTCCCAAGGCTCCATAGCTTTATATGCATTGGCGTCGATGAGAAGGCCAATTTCTGCTTCAAGTTTTGGGAGATGGACCCGATTCAGCTAAGGCCACTTCACCAAATCTGTCTCTTGTGGTATGTTGGCTTTCTTCACAGGTAAATCTGGCTGAGTATACACACTGAGCAGCTGAATGTATTCTTGCTCCTCTAAGCCACACACCTCCAAATCAATAAGCACATAGCTACTCACTTTCTGCTCTTGTACTATGGTGCGGAGAAGGAACTCCGTCTTTCTGCCTTTATGTTCAACTGGTTCGCTAAGGCTTCAGTGCAGAAAGTCGCTGTGCTTCCTGGATCCAGGAATGCATAGGTCTTGACTATCTTTGTGCCTTTCTTGTGCTTTATCTGCACAGGTACAATGGGCAGTATACTCTCACTGTTCCTGGCCCCAGTGTGGTCCGCTCTTCTACAGCCCGCAGACACGAGAGCACTTGTGACTTCTCCTGTGCCTTCTGAATAGTTGTCTGCGCTGTTCTGGGCCGATGCGGCGTCTTCTTTTGCCACATGCAGGATAGCTGGGTGTTTGCGGGAGCACTCTGGGCATGAAACTTTCTTCTTACAGTCCTTGGCCAAGTGACCTGCTGTCAGACAGCTGGAGCAAAGACCGTTCGTTTTCAAGAACTGTATTCTTTCTTTGAAAGGTTCACCTGTGATCTTGTTGCACACGTTCAGTGCATGGTTCTTCTGGCAGTAAAGACAGGGACTTTGGAAAACATTTGCAGACTTGACTGTGGCTGTTTTCTTCTCTGACTGACCTTTACCGGCATCCTTCTCTGTGGTAGATACATTCACAGCAAAGCTGCTTCTCTTGGATTCAGCTTTCACAGGCCTTGGT
This sequence comes from Gymnothorax javanicus, assembly GCA_029692085.1. Lineage (NCBI taxonomy): Eukaryota > Metazoa > Chordata > Actinopteri > Anguilliformes > Muraenidae > Gymnothorax > Gymnothorax javanicus. The sequence continues at coordinate 77,116,919 of CM056197.1, read as the reverse complement.
TTCTTTTTCATGCTTTTCTGATTTCCAAAGGTAGAGTCTAGGATATCTCCAAACAGTGGATCATTTGCGACTTTCGCTTGATGGTAAACAAACTCCACTAAGTCAGGAAATCTGGCTCTTTTTCCTCTTTTTTCTTGAATGTCATAAGCATAGCTCCTCCATCTTTCCTCCAATTTGAATGGAAGCTTGGATATAATGCACTTTATGTTGGTGGGATCATTCATTTCGTCCATGTAGTCCACATCATTCACTGTGTTACAACATCCAATCAAGAACAATGCAAAGGTATTCAATCCTTTTCTGTCTTCAGGCTTTATCTGAGGCCATTCCATTGCCTTCTTGATATACGCTGTGGCAATGGTCAGTTCGTCTCCATAGTGACGATCAAGCAATGCTCTAGCTTCTCTGTAAGCCTTGTCTGGTCTCATGAGCTCACAGCTACGGATGAGATCAAGCGGCTCTCCACTCGTGAACTGTTCAAGGTAGTACAACCGATCTTGATAGCTGTCTGTCTTGCTATTGATTGCATGTTCGAAGGCCCCAATGAAGGATCTATACATCAGAGGGTCTCCTGTAAATGTTGGTAGGTCTCTATGAGGGAGTTGGGACAAACTCTGCTGTTTAATGAGCATCTCAGTGATTTCATTTTGCCGCTGCAGAACTTCATGTAAGTTGTCTGTAGACGTATCCGTGCGGTCATGGCGATCAGGACGCGGGGTACTGCTGGCAGCACCAAAACTTGACAATGGCTCTCTTCTGTCTGAAGCACCAAATTGCACAGCTGGCTTTGGGTTGAAAGCAAGAGAAAGCTCACTAGCTCCATGATGCACGTAACCACTGGCAACACAATGCTTTTCATGTCTACTAGCCAGGGGTTCTGCTTTAAATCTTGGCAGTGTATTACGGAGATCATCCCTTGACTCATGAGCATCTTCAAATTCCTCATACACCCTCAATCTGGCATCTGAAGCAGCAAGTTCAGTTTCAATTTCTAAATGCTCTTTCTTTAATCTCAGGCGGATTTCCTCCTGCTCTAGTGCTTCTTTCTTTTTCATTGCAGCAGCTCTTTCTAATAGTGCTTCGTATTCTGCTTTGATTTTTAGCTTTGCAGAATTAATGCTGGAAGTACAGCTTACAACTGAATTGGACTTAGATGCACTATCCTGTGGCCAAATACCTTCTTCCTCTTCTTGAGGGTCTCTAAGCACATCTGAAATCCACCTATTCATTTCTTGTAAGAACTGCTTTTATTCTAAATGCCTTGTCTCAAAAGCATCTTGATCTGATTGAATCTCTTCTTCATCCATGAATTCAACAATTGTTCATTGAGCCTTTCGTACTCTCCAAAGTATTTTTCAAACAACAGCAATGCTTCATCTTTTATTAATTTAACATTATCTTCATTTTCCTTCAATTTTTCTAAGTCATTCTTTTGCCTGGTTAATTGAGCCAATTTTCTCCTTCTTTCTCCTTTCAGCTAGTTGATTTTCTCCTCTACAGCCTTTTCTGTGGGCTTTGGCACCCTCTTTTGGTCATGACGCACGGCTGTGCATTTCTCTGCCATCTTGTTTAGCTACGGTATCCTCTACAGGTGAACTGCCACAATTCCTCGAATTATCCACAGCTTCTAACTCTTCTAATGCATCTAATCCATTGTGAAAAGAGCTTCTACATGTGCCGAATTTATTCCATTAAAACCCGATGGCTTTCGTAGCGGAATATCCAGTGAACGTTTACTTTCACTTTCAGACGATGGTCTGCGCCAACGTTGCCAAAAGGCTACAAGAGTCAATAAAGAATATCAGACCTGATCCAGGGAAATCTCCATTCCGCAAGCTTTTATTGGGTATTCTCGGGCCTTCAACTCGAACTCCAAACTGTCTTCCCAACTGAACTCGCAGGTCCGCCATCTGAACAGCAGGTTAGCTCCCGAGAGAAATGCTGGTCTTTTGACTTTGATGTGGGAGCAGCAGCTGGCTGCCTCACTAGCTCCGGACCTCAAAGCTTTTGCACGCAACACACTGACATCGGAAAGCAAAAGTCCTGAAGCTAAATTCTTCTTTTAGTATCTTTATTACAAAACTGAAATCATACAAAATAGAAAAATAATAAAAAAGGGCAACGTAGCCTAATGCGCGATGGCACACTATACATAGCAGCCTAGCCATCATGACATTATCAGTAAGCGTCTTGTCTGGGGCCGTTTAGTGGCTGTTTTGGTAAGCAACCGGAACCAGGGCGAGAGACAGGGTCCGGAATTCGATGGATGCACCAAGTTAATAAAAATGCGGTGAAACTTTTTAATTTAAAGAATAAATTTTGTACGTCCATGTTTAAATGAGTAAAATGTTTCAAAACCGGAGACGGAAATCGATGGTGCGCCAGAATTTAAAGTTTTATTTTGGTGAACACTTTTACTTTGGTGAATTTGGTGAATTCCGGATCCGCTCTGTAGACCGGAACCAGAATCCAGACAAAATTCAGAGTGAACGGAAACCAGGCTCTTCTCCCCTGTATGAAGAGCCTGGTGACGCGAGGCTAGTAAGCCTCAGTGCGTACAAGCACTACCCAGAAGCTGATTGGTTGGTATGCAAATGAGGAACATGCTTTCCGTTCGCGCCCCTAATGAGTGACGTCCTAGCGGAAGACCCACCTTGATGAGACGCTAACAGATTGCATTTTAATTTTCTTTGTGTCCCAAAAAGAGCGTGGTGACATGTATTTGAAAATGCAATGGACTGGGAGGGGCTGTTTTCCTTACTGCATTTGAATATTGTCCCATGTACCGCAGGATAAGTCTTTGAAAATGAAATGTCAAATGTCGTCATCATTATTATATCATTATTATTTCCAAGTGATTAGAAAACAGCATTTTCATTATCATGTTGACCCTAAAAGAACGTGATGACCTGTACATGTAAATGCAATAGACTGGGAGAGCTGTTTATCTTATTGCATTTGAATATTGTCCTCAGTAGAGCAAGTTAAGTCTTTGCAAATTAAATGTTGAATGCCATTTTCAATATCATTTTCAAATAGTCAGAAAATAGCATTTACATTTTCATGTTGACCCTAAAAGAGCATGTTGACATGTAAATGTAAATGCAATAGGCTGGGGGTGCTGTTTTGCTTATTGCATTTGAATATTGTCCACTGTATTGCGGAGCATGACTTTGAAAATGAAATGTCAAACAGCTTTTCATTATCATTTGAATATAGTCATAGATTTCCAATATGTGTATGTGAAAATGAAAGCGATAATTGGATTAATGCATTTTCAATTTAATATTGTCTCAAATAACTCATTCATAAGTGGAAAATTATAATGCAATAGTGGGATTACATTTTCATTTGAATATTGTCCACTATGGGCTTCCATAGAGATCATTTAACTCAGCGCAGGAAGGCCTCAGGCTGGATTCTACCCCCACAATCTTCTTGCTGTGAGGTAACAATGCTTCACACTGTACCAGCATGCTGCACCTTTTGGTAATTAATTAAAACAAGCCGGTTGGAAACAGCAAAAGTCCCCTGTTAAAGATCAGACGCCAGTGTGGACAAACAGACACTAACTATCCTTCGGGGGACTAATTGAATGTAAAAGGTTGGCAATCAGGACACGCACATGTGTGAATCTTTGCACCAATCTTGTAATCGTTACACTTACATTTTCAAAAGATGCAAAGATTTCTGAGGATCTTCGAGTACCAAGCATTATCATTGCAATCTTTGCACTTTAGAATATTTCAGCTGTTTTGTCATTCACATTATTGTTTAGTATGTTGGAGCCGTTATTTTGTTTCAGAGTCCTAACGTGTTTGTGAACTCTTGTTTATAATTTTGCATTCTTGTAAGTTCATTTATTGGATGGACAGCTATTTCAAGCAAGACTCCGCTGATTTGATTTTTTCAGTTGGTACAGTTTTGGCATGGTAGGCTCCCACAACGGCAGACAGAGCAACACTACACGGGCATCCCCAATTGTTTTTTCCTGTTTTCTTTGTGGAGCAAGTGCTCTCACACTTGTTAGAGATATGAGTTCCCTCAGGTAAAAAGAACTGTTTTAATTTTGCAAGAAAATAGGCTAAAAGGGTGAATTTTTCTGCACTGAAAATAACTTTACCCGAGTTGTCTCCTCTGGAAACGTCTACTCATCACCATTTTTTCTAAGTAATTCTGAATGGTTGTCTTAATAATAATAATGAAGCTTAGCGCAAGTTCAGTCAGGAAGACCCTCCTTTGCACACTCTCGCCAGTTTTTCATTTAATCTGCTTTCACTCCTAATGCATGATTTCATTCTAGCTGTGATCATGCGGGGCCATCAATTGAATCATCAGCTGATCTCATCCATCCAATAACACCGCAACATGCCTACGTTGTTGACCTATCCTCTCGGGGCCGCCTTTTTAAATGTCTCTCTGCTTCCAATGCACACAGGCTGCCATCGCACGCACCCTCCTCCTCCCCATCACCACCCAGCCTCTGCAGGCTCATCTGCCTCATCTCAATCATCCGCCACCACCACCAGTGTCCGGACTCCATGGGGGGATTTATCCAGCTGTGCCTCAGGCCAGAGGCTCCACAATTGCGAAACCTCCCCGTTGAGTCCCAGCGTCAAAGACTTAAAGGCTGTCATCACAGCCATCTGTTCATTCTGTAATTTGTAAAAAATGTTTACCTTTACCAATTCATTGGTCTGTCCTGATTGAAATAATATTATACTTCACAAGAGCTGGACAGCTAAAAACTTTCAAAAACATTTCAAACACGAAGTTTAAAATATCCTGAGGTTCTCCCAGTAAATCCTTTGAATTGACGACCTTTGCAAATCTCTGCACATTATCAAAGTTTATGCATGCCCTTGTCATGACAGTGTCCTTTTAAGGCACTATACAATGCCAACTGTGCGCAGCTTTTTATGGCACAAAATGGAAAGTGTCTTTCCCATTTCCTTGCTCGGGACTCTGTCGTCATTGACTCCTGTCCGACCTGAATGTTTGTGTACCAGTATACAGTGGCCAGCCAGTCACGCAGTTCTCATAGACGAATGTGAACCTTCCCCTAAACTCTCAAAGTTGCATTAACTTATCTTGAAAGTAACATCCAGTATTTGAATATATTAATAAAGACAGGCATCTAATTTCTTGCCAGATAAATTTGGTGTCCACAGCATATTGAACCAAATATTCAACAACTTTTTGTTCCAAGTCCTGACTTGTCTCTTGTCAGAACAAATTAAAATCGACTAAATTTTTCAACTCCACGTCGTGATAAGCACCCGTTTCATTTTGATTCTTTGCCTCCCACTCATACGTAAACACAACTAGGTTGCTATTCCACAGCTGAACTGATCTGCAATTTAACTTAAAAAAGAAGAGAAGGATAGAGGACTGTATAATTGTGAATACATGAAGCCTTACCTGTGATCTGGGTTGACAATGTGATGGCAAGTCCCTCAACTGTTCAGCTGATCTGGTGTTCTGAAGTTTTATCATATGATCTAGTCTTTTGTACTGAAACCAATCCAGCTTCCGCTCTCGCTTTCCCCAGTGTGACGTCACCACAGCAGGCAGGCAAGGCTCAGAGAGTGAAACTGCTCAAATTCCTGAGGCTCGTTTCCAGTTGAAAATAATTCAGTAGTGTAGAGTCAATACGGTAGTACCTGAATAATTTCCCTGCAAATACCTTGGTATTACTGTAGTAAACTGGTTGAGTCTGGCTGAGGCTCCTCCTCTGTCAGAGGGTCCGTAGGGTTTCGCTGCAAAGGTGAGTACTTTCACTTTCTATTCAAGTGAAATATGGTGAATACAACAAGCAGAACATTATTTAATGAAGCCCAGATGATTTTCTACAACCCCCCCACAAAATGTTCATGGTGTTCATGCCATCAGCAGCCATTAATTATGGCCAAGTGACCAGCGTTGCGAAATACTTTCCAGCTTATTCACAATTTCACTACCAGGAACCATTTTCATATTACTGTTCAATAAATGAGAACATTGCCACATCAAATGACCAAAAGTAAGAAATGCAGTCTTTTCCCTCATGGTGGCAATGACTTCGGAAGAACACGCTGACATTTGTTTCTAATTTATGCAATTATTGATCACGTTTATTGTTGTTAACAGCATTTCCCCTTCCCACCCAAAGCAGTTTCTTAAAAACAAAAATTTCCCCCTTTCCTACGGAAACTTTTACGATGGGTTTTGATCAGCATTAGCCAGTCCTTCAAGAGAGAGCTCAGGGTTTGACACGTTTTGGGGCGGGGAACAATGGACTCGTCGCGCTGGGGGTCTGTTGGGAGAGTTCACTTTGCCTTGGCCGCCTTTTGTGCAGACTTGGTCACCTTGCCAGTGGTAGCGACCTTCTTATCCACGGCCTTAATCACACCCACGGCCACAGTCTGCCTCATGTCACGGACAGCAAAGCGACCTGGAAAGGGGTAGGGGGCAGTGAATTAATACGCATGGTATTGTGAACCAACGTGTTTTTTAAGACAGCACCAAAATACAGTGACAACAAAATTGGCATCATAGAGAGGGATCACCGATCAAAGCAAAACAGAGATGGCTATCAGTAAATGAACTGTAAAAACACTGTACTGCATTAACCTGAATGTGTCTCGAAAGATCTTGAAATTCAGGAAAGGGTAGGTTAATTAAAAAACAATTTTGGGCAAACAGAGCCAATTTAAATTTGGTTAATCTAAAGGGACACCAGCAAACAAGGGAAGAGTTGGAGACTTTCCAACAGGCAATCTGACCTTCAAATTAATCATCCAGGATGATGTTTCCATCTTGTGGTTAGTTAAGGTAACTGAACATTACACCACACACTGGATGAAGCTTACATCCTGGTGCCAGAACTCATGGTTGAAGCAGGGCCCACCAAAACTGCCATAACGCTGGTCAACTATGTCTTTTAGACGTAAGCAGGATTATGAGAAATGCAAAAAAAAAATTCACTGCTCAGCACTTGACAAGAGTGACAAAATCAAGTACAGATGGGTAACTTGCATTGATTGAACACATTTTAATTGCACAAAATAGTCAATATGACCAGCAAAGATTGATTTTTTCCCCCCACCTCACCCTATTATAAGCTCAAATGCCAGTCTGGCATTCAAAATTGATTAAAACTGTGTGCCCAAGGGATCAGTTATTACTTAAGACAATGTATGAAGATGGATTTATATGGATTTAAATATTCAAGCAATGTAGAGAAAAAAAAACACTAAGATTTTCTTTCTAATCAGGTAGACCCTGTCCACATACTTAATCGTCTATGAGCCGGTTTTTCTGCATGTGCTACTTCTGACAATACACACTCAGACCGACTGATGCATCTACTCCAATTTTCCTCAAGGAGTTATAAGCATTTTTCTGCCAGAGCCGCTCTGAAACAGGCTAAAAAATGAATATCGAAGGCATAGTTACCTTTCAGAGGGCGTTTTCCATGTGAATTAATTGGTATCAGTGGGAGTGTCTTTTAAATGGGATAGCACAAGGCGATGTTTGGAATATTTCTGATACATAAAGTACTCCCCATATGACTTGCCAAAACCACATCTAAACTGAAGCACAACCTATTTCTAATTTCACCAGAGGGTGCTGACAAACAGAATAATGCATCCATATGTAACAGTAATAACAACAATAATTTAACACAATTGTATGGTGTTTCACTGTATCATCAATTTTCACTATTGGCGGGCATACTTTTGGCATTGATAATAATGTAACTTAACTAAGAAGCCTGTATGCCATTTCTTACAGCCTCCTTCGACCAACAGCAGCTTTATATTAGGACACATTTGAATAATGTCAGTACAGCATTGGTTGCGCATAACATGAGACTTCAAAAATTATGTTCACTAGATTTTATTTGATTCTACCCGCTCAGTTTGGAACAGTAATTTCTAGTGTGCAGAATATGTAATGGGGCCTACATTTTCACCGTTTGACAGAGTTTAAAATTCAGAATAGCCCTGAGGCAGGGACAACTTTACGGCCAGTGTTCACAACTTAGGCGTGCCACAGAAATGTTCCACTGAAGGTCATGGACAGCTGTCATCCAAGCGATCAAAATACCCTCCCTGTTGCAGTCTAAATAACACTTGCGCTGGCCTGACATGCCAATTTTGATTTCATTCTTTTGTCGCAAAGTGATATACAGGGATATATTTTTTAAACTCTGAAATTTCGTTTTGAAAGCAATTATACAACTGAACGGATTAGAAAGAGCAAGGCAACAACATGAAATTGACCAGTAAGTTAAATATGCTCGAATGTCATACTACCATGGTCAAATTTCACAGCACACTGCCACAGCCTCTCGATGTACTGTATACCACAAATTAACGCAATTAATGCATCCCAGTCCCACTGACACCTTGCTGATTGGGAAAACTTAGTGGTCATGTGACTGTGTTGGACAGGACATGGTTCTTGTCATATGCAGGCTAATTAATACGCTGTATACTGTAGCCATTACTATGCAGAGCAGCAAGAGTTACCCAGGCACAGTATGTAGTTAACTGGTATACGATTTTATGCTTGACCACTGTTGCCTGACTGAAAACCCAGCATGCATTTAATTTTCTTTAAAGACAGGAATGTACAAAATAAGTTTTTTTTTTTTTTAAATATAATAAATAATGCAATTAATAAAATTAGAGGTGGGATGCGATTAAAAAAATTAATTAATTAGAGGCTTTGTGATTAATTAATCTTGATTCATCGCATTCTTCTCAAACAGCTATATTTGACACAATAAGCAAAGTTTTTAAATTCAAATAAATTTTGGTTGACGACTGAATCAGTGAATAGACATACACGTGAACTTAAACAACAAAAATGTTTATTTTTCATCTATATTTATCTGTGCATTTTTCATCTGTCTACTACATTCACAGATTAGTGCAAACTCAAAGTGCAATTGTAGCCATTACAGTATATTCAACATCTTAAGACTTTAGGTGCATTACTGCCACCTACCGGGCTGAAGTGTGTGCATCAGTGTTACCGGTGTGCCAGAAATTAGGGAACTGAGAAGGGTGCGATTAAATGCGTCATTTTTTCTGTAATTAATTAATCGAAATTAACGCGTTAAAGTCCCAGCCCTAAATAAAGTGCTTGACGTTGAACCAGCCTCTTTTGACGGATTGCGTCTCTTCATATCACGCCAACTTACAGCCAAGGCAAAAATGTGCATATGTTTAAATTAACTTAGAAGAACCTCTCCCATTGACTGGCCGCGGAGGAGATCCTTGCTTGAACTGCACTTGATATGGAAAATTGGGCTCTTTATGTCTTTCAATAGAAAACTCACCCAGTGGAGGGTAGGAGGCAAAGCTCTCCACACACATGGGCTTTCCAGGCACCATGAGGACGATGGCAGCGTCTCCAGACTTCAGGTGCTTGGGGTTGTCTTCAAGCTTCTTGCCAGATCGGCGGTCAATCTTCTCTTTGAGCTCAGCAAACTTGCAGGCAATGTGGGCAGTGTGACAGTCCAACACAGGGGCATAACCCTGAGAGATCTGTCCTGGATGGTTTAGAATAATGACCTGAAGATAAAAGGGAATACCAAGGGGGAAACCGTAAGATTGGAGGTCACGAGGGTAACCAAGCTGTCCAGGACCAGGACAGCTCAAATGGACAAAAATGCAATAATAAGTATTTGCCCCTTCCAGATTTCTACCATGTTGCTTATTTGTCTTATTTTAATGTTTGAGATCATCCAACTAATTCTAATATAAGACAAAGGCTATTTGATCAGATGCATAATGCAGCTTTTAAACAATTATTTATTTTACTGAATGTAAAAAGTAATTCAACTCATCTCAACCATTTGAAAAAATAATTGCCTCCCTAAATCCAATGACTGGATGTGCCACCCTTGGCGGCAACAATTGTGATCGAATGTTTGGGATAACTGGCAGTGAGTCTTTTACATTGCTGTGGAGGAATTCTGACCCACCCTTCTTTGCAGAATTCTTTTTTAATTCAGCCACACTGGAGGGTTTTAGAGCGATCTGATATACAATACAGCACATCGCAAGGCGGATATGCTTGCCGATAATGACGGCTCAACGGTCAAAATGTCGACAAGTGAACTTCCGCTCATATCCGCGCGCGGTCGAACACTAGCTAATATAATGGCGATTTATAACACTTAGTTCCAGGACGTGAACTTCGGCTTTGACTCGAATGTAGCATTTATTTGAATTTTGCGATATTTGCATATTCATATCTGTGTATCCATGATGGTATTCGACTGCGAAGCTGCGCAATCCTCATCGCATTTCGTCATGCATGCATTGACTTGGTGAAGCTGGTCTTATTACCGGAAGTGCGGACGTCGACAAAAACTCCCCTTCCTTCATCTCATCTCCCGATTTACGACAGTTTTGCGCTATATCAGATCGCTCCTATTAGATTCAAGTCAGAACTTTGACCAGGCCACACCAAATCCTTCATTTTGTTACTCTTGAGCCATTCAGATGTGACCTTGCTTGTGTGCTTTGGATCCTACGACATAACCCACCGGGCCTTGTGGTTTTGGTCACTAACGGTTGGCCAGACATTCTCATTCAGGATGTTCGAACAGAAAGCAGAATTCATGGCTCCATCAATTATGGCAAATCGCCCAGGTCCTGAAGCAGCAGAGCAGCTGCCAACCATCACACAGTCACCACCGTGTTTGACGGTTGGTATGATGTTCTTATTCTAGAATGCTGTGTGAACTTTACATCACATATTACAGTACGAATGTCTTCCAAAAACTTTCACTTTTGGCTCACCGTCGACAGAATATTATCTCAAGTCTTGGGGGTCACCAAGATGTTTTTAGCAAATGTGGGATGAGCCTTTGTATTCTTTTTGGTCAGCAGTGGTTTACATTTTGCAGCTCTCCCACGGATGCAATTTTTGCCCAGTCTCTTTCTTGTGTGATCTGAAAACGCTGTCCTTAACTGCGGCAAATGAGGCCAGCAGTTTCTCAGATGTTAGTCTGTGTTCTTTTGTGACCTCCTGGATGAGTCATCGGTGCACTTTTGGAGGAGTTTTAGATGGCCAGCCACTCCTGGAAATGTTCACCACTGTTCCATGTTTTCTTTAAGTTTAGATAATGGCTCTCATCATAATTTTCTAGAGTCCTAAAGTGTTAAAAATGGCTTTGTAACCCTTTCCAGAGTGGCAGATGTCAACAACCTTGTTTCTACAGATCACATTTCTACAGATCACAGCATATTGTGCTGCTTTTTGCCCACTTCACAGCAGCTGGGTTTCCATCCAAATATATCGCAAATTTTAACCAAATTTTTGGAAATTTGGCAAAACAAAATGGGAATTTATGTACGTTTCCATCCACTACCGTTATGCGAATATTTGGAGTTGGTTCATCGAGATAAGCAATAGGTGGCGCTAATTCTCCAGCCGTGTGACAGTATAGCACTGCAGAAGAAGAGGGCACAACATGATGACGTAGTTACAGGCGTGTCTTTCAAACCTCAAAACAAAAAACAGCTACAGAAGAAAGCTATGGACCAAATGGAAGAAATATCACAATTATGCGCTCTTACAAGAGTATTGATAACAGAGCTGTGCGCATTCATAATTGTGTTGAAAGCAATATATATATATACAGTCGTGCCCAAAATTATTCATACCCCTACCAATTTTTGTTTTTTTCGTGATATTTTTTGACAAATCAAATTTATTCTCGCACAAATGACACAGTAAGTTGACATAAGGTTGTAAGAAGTACAGTAAACAATTTTTCAAGAAATACAATACTTTTTGGTATTTTATTTGACAGATTTACAAAAAATGCCATGTCCAGAATTATTCATACCCTTTTCTCAGTAATTGATGGCAAAGCCTTTATTCACAATTACAGCCTCCAAACGCGTCCTGTGGTTGATCACAAGGTTTCTGTACGTCTGCAGGGGGATTTTGGCCCAATTCTCTTTGGCAAACTTCTCCAGATCCTTGAGGTTTAAGGGTTTCCTTGCCATGACCTTGGTCTTTAGTTCCCTCCACAGATTTCTGATAGGATTGAGGTCGGTGGGCTGGCTTGGCCACTCCAAAATGTTCACTTTGTTGTCCACTAACCATTTCTTGACGGATTTTGCCGTGTGTTTAGGATCATTATCCTGTTGGAAGATCCATTCCTGCCCAAGACCAAGTTATTTGCCGGATTGCTTAATGTTTTCACTGAGGATCTGGATATCCTGGTCCTGTTTCATGATGCCATTAATTTTAACAAGGTTTCTGGGCCCATTTGCTGAAAAGCAACCCCAGAGAATGATACTCCTGCCACCTTGTTTGACCGTTGGGACTGTGTTTTTCAGGTTGAATGCTTCACCTCTTACACCAAACAAAAGCCCCATCTCTGTGCCTAAACAGCTCCATCTTCGTTTCATCCGTCCATAACACTGACAGCCAGAAGCTTATATCTTCATCCAGGTGAGCTTTTGCGAGGGCTAGACTAGTTCTTGTGTGTCTGGGTTGGGGAAGTCTAAGAGGCGTAAGAAAGGTGAAGTGTTCAACCTGAGAAACACGGTCCCAACGGTCAAACATGGTGGCAAGAGTATCATGCTCTGGGGTTGCTTTTCAGCAAATGGGCCGGGAAACCTTGTTAAAGTTAATGGCATCATGAAACAGGACCAGGATATCCAGATCCTCAGTGAAAACATTAAGCAATCCGGCGAATAACTTGGTCTTGGGCAGGAATGGATCTTCCAACAGGATAATGATCCTAAACACATGGCCAAATCCATCAAGAAAAGGTTAGTGGACAACAAAGTCAGCGTTTTGGAGTGGCCAAGCCAGACCACCGACCTCAATCCTATCAATAATCTGCGGAGGGAACTGAAGACCAAGGTCATGGCAAGGAAACCCTTAAACCTCAAGGATCTGGAGAAGTTTGCCGAATAGGAGTGGGCCAAAATCCCCGTGGAAACGTGTAGAAACCTTGTGATCAACCACAGGAAGCGTTTGGAGGCTGTAATCGTGAATAAAGGCTTTACTGACAAAAGGGTATGAATAATTCTTGACATGGCATTTTTTGTAAATCTGTCAAATAAAATACCAAGAAGTACTGTATTTCTTGAAAAATTGTTTACTGTACTTCTTACAGCCTTATGTCAACTTACTGTGTCATTTGTGCAAAAATAAATTTGATTTGTCGAAAAAAAAAATTGAAAAAAAACCCAAAAATTGGTAGGGGTATGAATAATTTTGGGTGCGACTGTATATATATAATATATATATATATATGGTTGAAAGCCACCCAGAGAAGAAGAGAGTTTGCAGTGACCTATGTAATGCGATTATGAGCGCCACCGTTTATTCGTTACATCTGTTTCCAGAGCACTTATTTGCATTTTCGTTTTATCGATACACCAACTTTTCCACCTCCCCCAAGCGAAAAAACTTTTTTTGCGATATTTGGAAATTTTTTCGAATTTTCAGTGTTTCAAATCGGGTTTTTAATGCGCAAACTGAAAATGCAAATTAAAACAGGTGGATGGAAACCCAACTACTGCCAGACAGGTTCTATTAAAGAAATGTTTGGATTAAACAGGGCTGGCAGTTAATCCTATCTGGGTGTGTTTGTTGAATTGCTTGATTCAGTAACTATAAGGCCAATAACTTTTTTCACAAAGGGCCAGGTCGGGTTGGATAGCTTTTTTCCTTCAATGAATTAAATTATCATTTAAAAAGTGCATTTTGTCTTCAAGTGGATTATCTTTGTCAAATATTTAAGTTATTAGGATTCTCTGAAATATTTGAGTGAGACAAATATGCAAAAATAGAAGAAATCGGGATGGGGCCAATACTTTTTCACTGCACTGTTACTTCCTCTCCCTGAGCTAAACTCTGTAATTCACTTAACACCAATGCTACAACATTAATGATCACAAACTTGCACAAAATTACTGATTCTACATCAATAGATTTTACAAAAAATAGCCCCGCAAAGCGGGCATTACCCCTCAGCCCCTGGATTGTTTGAAATGAATATAAATTGACGAAGACGTTTTCAAGTTATTGCGCGGAAAACAAAATTCAAGATGGCGACTGTGGTGGCAATACTGAACATCCAAGCGCCATCAAAATCGATGGGCTTCTGTAGGTACAAAAGACCAAGCAACACAGCAAAAATGGCTTTGATAGACGAAAGCGTTTTCAAGTTATCGTGCGGAATACAAAAGTTTACAGGACAGACAGACATTGCACGTGATGACAATACGCCTCTGCCCCTTAGTCAGGGCCAAGGGGTAAAAATCAATAAACAAAAAAACAAAGCCTCACCTGAGCCGTAAAGTTTCCAGCTTCCATGGGAGGATCGTTCTTGCTGTCACCAGCTACGTTGCCGCGTCTAATTTCCTTGACTGACACGTTCTTGACGTTGAAGCCCACGTTGTCTCCGGGCAGAGCCTCAGCAAGGGACTCGTGATGCATCTCCACAGACTTTACTTCAGTGGTCACGTTGGCAGGGGCAAAGGTCACCACCATACCAGGCTTTAAAATTCCAGTCTCCACACGGCCCACGGGTACAGTCCCAATACCTTCAAGGGGAGAGAGCTGAGTAAATGCTTTCCTCTGCAGAATTCTGTATTCCTTGTTTCTTCAAGTTTAAAATATGAGGACAAGAAGAGGAGTGGAGGTGGACTATACCTCCGATTTTGTAGACGTCCTGAAGGGGCAGACGCAGGGGCTTGTCAGTGGGCCTGGTTGGGGGCAGGATGGAGTCCAGAGCCTCCAGCAGGGTGGTGCCACTGCAGCTTCCCTCCTTGCGCTCAACCTTCCATCCCTTGAACCAGGTCATCTGCATGTGTACACAGGTGTGTAAAAGCTTGGTTTTTCACGAATTTCTGCAGTACTGTGAAAATAGCAAATTATGGCTAAATTGCCTCGTTTGTTTAAGGCCCTGATTCACCACAATTTAAAATGCCAAACAATATTCACCAGTGCTCACTGTAGCCTCTGCTACTGATTCAGAAGAGGAAAGGTGCTCTGCCAAGGAGAGTGATTTCATAAGTGGGTTTTAATTTCACTCCTACATTCACAGTCAGGATAACATGCAAAACCAGCTAAGTAGAGAGACTCTTGACTCACTTGCGGGAAAAAGTGTTAATCCCAGCTGACTGAATCCCCCCCGCCCCCATCCATGAGTACAGTAGAGCTGGCAACCCACTAGCCGGTGGGCATAGGCTAATCAGCAGCGTAATTGCGTCATTGGAAACACCATTGATCCTTGAGAAGGTTTCACCACAACTAACAAGCCCTACTTTTATTTTCAACAAAGGTAACAGGATGCTGTGGACACAAGACTCAGTAGTGGCACAGATCAAAGCTTCATTTAGGCCAGTGGGGCAGCAGTTAGCCTGCTTCCATGCTCCCAAACTTACATTGCTGCTGGGCTCCAGCATATTGTCTCCATGCCACCCAGAGACAGGCACAAAGGCAACAGAGGCAGGGTTGTAGCCAATCTTCTTGATGTAAGCACTGACTTCCTTGGTGATTTCCTCAAAACGCTTCTGGCTGTATGGGGGCTCAGTGGAGTCCATCTTGTTGACTCCCACAAGGAGCTGCTTCACTCCCAGGGTGTAGGCCAGGAGGGCGTGCTCACGGGTCTGTCCATTCTTCGAAATGCCAGCCTCAAACTCACCAACACCACCAGCCACAATCAGCACAGCACAGTCAGCCTACAGAAGGGTAGAGGCAGAAGAAGAGATAGCGAGGGCATGGTGATACATTTAGTAAGGAGGGGAAAAAGAGACCTAAGAACACCCAAAAATACCAGTCTCCACTTCAGGTATACTAAGCCTCTAAACAAATTAAATATATCTGTGGTAAGCTGCACAATTCGGTTCACCTAACCGAACGCAATTCATTCTAACCGTGCAGTTTCACACCTGATTCTACTCATCAACCCAAGAAGCTTTTGCCATAGACCCTTGATTAGTAGAATCAGATGTGAAACTGCATGGTTATAATGAAAGCCTGCATCCACACTGGCTCATTCTGGAAAAGAGTTTGTTTCTGTGGCTTAGATGGAGAAAGTATGTAAACTCCTTTTTGAATGATTTCCACAAAGTAGTTTTTCAAGTATTGTAACTAAGATCAGACAGTTTATTGTAATTAAATAACACAAGAATTCAGGTTTGCAGGATTACATACTTTTTCTTGCCTCTTAATAACTACAGGCAATTTAGTTTCCAGTCAAACTAACATGTATCTTTTTGAGCTGTGAGAGGAAACCAGAGTGTTGGAAAACCCAAGTAAATACAGGGATAACATGCAAACCCCACATAGGAAGACCTCTCACACCTTGCTATGAGGTGACAGAGCATCACCACGCCACCCTTCATCAGTGATATGAACTAAAATCTAAATGCAGATAGATTAATGCACGGTGTTAAGAGAGATACACTTTATTGAACCCTGTGAGGTAATTTGTCCTCTGTATTTGACCCATCCTACGGTTAGGAGCACTGGGCAGCCACAGCGCAGCGCCCGGGGACCAACTCCAGTTCTGAAGTCAGTACCTTGGTCAGGGGTACTGGTTGGAGTGTTCCTATGATGCATGTTTTTGTGGGTGGGGAAACCGGAATACCCGGAGGAAACCCACACAAACACGGGGAGAACACGCAAACTCCACACAGAAAGGCCCCAGGCCGGATTTGAACTTGCGACTTTCTTGCTGTGAGGCGACCCTACTAATCACAACTACTTGAGAGAAACAAACAGTGATATTGTGCAGTCCAATCAGCAAGACTCCCGTAGAACATCCTACCTGTGATGTGCCAGTGATCATGTTCTTGATGAAGTCTCTGTGCCCCGGGGCATCAATAATAGTCACATAGTATTTGCTCGTCTCGAACTTCCACAGGGAGATGTCGATGGTGATACCACGCTCACGCTCAGCCTTCAGTTTGTCCAAAACCCAGGCATACTTGAATGAGCCCTTGCCCATCTACAAACAGATGTAACACAACTGAGGTCTCTGTAGAAATCTCACTAAAGACAGCTTAGGCCAGAAACAGTAAATTCAATCTTGACTGAGTCAATGTTATGATATTAATACCTTATTTTTGCAGCTTAGATCTTTTGCACCTGTTAAGAACAGGATTTTTTCTGTGCTGCAACAAAAGCATTGACCCTTTTTGAAAAACAAAAGGTGGAGAGCAAACTAAAACAATAACTGTGCACCGATTTAATATATCGGGCTTTGCAATAAGTATCTTGCTTGCAGTTAAGAGTAGCCAAGTAGGATGAGCTAGCATAAATCTTTTCTATACTGTGGATGTAATACACACAACATCTCACACATTGCCATCTCTGGAATATTGAAACACTTAAAAAAAAAAATTCATGCAACAATGGACAAAATTCACATTTTTAGACACACATCGGGCTAATGTACAGTACCATTATTTGTGCCATGACAACCTCCATTTAATTTCTATTGACCCAACAGGGCTATGATTATCAATATCATACACAGAATAGGCAAGTAAAGAAATATTAGCTGTAAGTAAAAATATACATTGAGTGTTGTAAAGCCAAAATGGGCCACAATGATGTGTAACGAGAATCAAGTATTGACCCCACATATTGGGCACTCACTGATGACGAGTCACTCACAAGCTGTCCTGTATGAATTTAAAGCCACTCGACACCCAAAGCACAATATCTGCTCTGCAATATCTGGTCTTCAGCAAGTGAGTCCAGGCCTAGCGAGAGGTGTCCATTAGGAACAGCAAACATCCAACTAGTGCTCTAAATTCAGGTGTGCCGACTGAGAAGGTCACTATGGTACACAGAATTCATTGTGCAGGGAACCAGTTTGAGACTACTTTTGCATTGTGACATTCTGCATTAGAAGAAGCCATTCGGAGATGGGTAAATTGTGGCAATAAAGGAACGCGCATGGTCAGCAACAACACTTTGTAGCATTCAAATGATGATTGACAGGTATTAAGGGGCCCACTGCACCACCACCAGCCTGAACTGCTGACACAAGGCAGATTGGGTCCATGGTATTGTTCTGCTGACGCCAAATTCTGACCTTACTATTTGCGTGTGGCAGTAGAAATTGAAATTCCTCAAGTCAGGCTGCAGTCTTCCAATCTTAAACTGTCCAGTTTTAGTGTACCTCTGCCCATGGCACTCAGACACCTGTTCTTGGCTAACGAGTAGAACCTGACACGGCCCTCCAAAGTTGAAGGTCAAACGCCTCAAAGATTGATGCGGTGTGCATTCTAAGATGGCTTCTGCTTGCCACAACGGCAAAGAATGGTTGTCTGAGTTACTGCCTCCTTTGTCTCACCTCAGCAAGGGTGAGGAAAGCATTAATGAAGGATTGACAGAGGGGAAACCTGGGTTTGGCTCATTCAGCAAAGGTGCCGCTTAAAGTCAGAGGGTGGCAAAGGGTGCAGCTGTGCTTGTGCTGACTGTGGCCAGTAGCCTCACCAGCTCGGCAATAGTATTGAAATTGCATTGCAAAGGGACAAGGGAGGGATACAGTCGGTTTGGGTCAGCATAGTTTCTTGCTCAAGCACCTCCCATTGGCCATCTGGGCTTTCATCAGTTTTTTCTGAGCAGTCGTATTTTGGGGTTTCCTCCACCCATCTTCTATGAATGCTCTGTCCCTTATGAGCATGCCAGTAAATAGTTTGGTGATTCATCAACCCAGATTCGGATGGGATTGGAAATGCCAAAAAAAAAACATAAGTAGGAAAAAGATTGACAGATCTGCTGATTAAGTTTCTGAGGTTAATTCTGTGTGCCATGGCTGTCACATGAAGAGCAGGATGGCAAGCCAATGCTCAGTAACAAGTTACGACTCAACGTAAAGCTCCAATTCCTCCAGCTGCCTTAGCTTCATATGTCCCAAAAGTTTATTTTTGGCCCCTGCATCTGTGCCTAGCTAAGACAATCTGATATCTTGTTGGACTGCCTTAAGCTTTGATCATGGCGCACATGCGTTGAGGTATTGTTTCAACAATCTTACGCAATTTTAAGACATTTCCATCCGGAGTTGCATTAAATTTTGGCCAAGATTTTGTACTGACGACAGGAGAGAAAAAACACTCTGTAAAGCCTTCTTCAGCACATTCTAAAGACTTTCAATTGGTTACGATGAGGACTCTGTAGCGGCCAATCCATGTGTTAAAATGATTCTTTGTGCTCGCCAAACCACTCTTTCATAATCTGAGCCTGATGAATTTTGGCATTGTCATCATGGAATATGCCAATGCCATCAGGAATTAAAAAGTCCATTGATGATAACCTAATCATTCAATGCCCTGAGGCAGACTGCTGACTTTTTTATTGCTGCATAACACTGCTGAGCCAAGACCTGACCAACTGAAGCATCCCCAGATCATAATACCGCCTCCACAGACTTGTACTGGTGGCACTATGCATAACGGGTGCCTCACTTCATGGGCCTCCTTGCTTAACTTGATGAGCCTATCGTTCTGGAACAGGGTAAATCTGGACTCATCAGACAACATGACATTGCTTTACAGTCCAATTTTTATGTTCCCAATGGAATTGCCGTCGTTTCACCCCCCGATTAGCCTCACAAACGAGTAGCTTTCTTGTGGTGGTGCAGCTGTTTATTCCCAATCCTGTACGCTCTTGTTGCATTGTGCATGTGAAAATGGTCTTACTTTCACAATTAAATATAACCGTAAGTTGCCAATTTTTTTATGATGAGACCTCGCCCAGTGTCTTGGTGATCTCCGATCACGATCATGATTTTCCTCCCACCCAACAGCGCACAAGAAATCACTGTTCACCACTATCCTTCCAGGTTTTAATGTGACTGGACAGTTCTTAACCCAAGTCCAGGGATTTCAGCAATCTCCTCAGTCGTATTATTTGATGTTGGCCAATAATTTGCCACCCTTGAAACACAGTAACACCTCTTCCACAACCACGGGGGGACGTCCTCAAAGAAATGAGAAGCTACGAACTGCGGAGTTAAGAATTCCTGCTAGCTGAAACACATAAATCACTACAATAAAGATTCACGCATAAACTTTGAAGCATTAGTTTTTTTTTTAATTGACAGCAATTTTTTTGCCATGCAGTGTACAACTGATTTTTTGTGACATTGACCTTAGAGCTGAAGACCTCCAAAACCTAATCAGTCCAGCTACCATGTCTGACTGGTGAAACTCCCTGCACTTCTTCAGGAGATATAGCACAGCCTAGATATTGGTGATGGATGAACACATGGACAATCAGGAAACCGTATGCCTCTTGCCCACTGTGGGGGGCAAAGGCACAGCTTGGGTAACGGTCTTTAGTTTAGCCAAATTATGACTGTTGTACACAGCACATTTGACAAGACGGCTCTATCCACCTTATTCCTGAGGACGCTACTGTAGATATGATTATGGGTGCAACTTCCAGTGGAAGTAGCTGTTAGTGAGTGGCTAGTCAAGAACAGTGGCATTTCATTCGAAAATAATTCAGTTAACTTGGCGAATACAGCTTGTTTTTTAACGAATTACTTGCTTTTCTTAAAATGTCCCTTCGGAGCTCCGGCACCTGTTGTGCTGTTCGAGGCTGAACCAACAACCAGAAGAAGCTAAATTTATGGTTTGATCAACAGTGTTTTGAACACACACCCAGAACATAGGGGATTGTCCTTGTGTTCAGCGATACGGTTTCCATCGCCTACCTACAGAAGAGGAAGCCAGAATTCGGCTGAAAAACCTACATTTGAAAAGACCCCCCGATAACATTTAGTGCTCATTTCATTATGTTGACAAACGATTCCTACTTTATGCGGCTAGGCTCAGACAGACCGCCACAGAGGAGATGCCGGGTCCTCAAAAGCATTTTGACAGCAGTGCCAGGAGAGCACCAGGTATGATTTCACGTGCGGGGAGAACATAAAATTGTTGTATACGTCTGGTAATGCCAGTCAGTGTAACTAACATTTCATCCTGTACAGTTTAAGATGAGGCTGAAGAAGTAGCAATAGTCTACTACAATTTGAAAATAGCCTACTCTGTTCCAAACAATAGTCTTGCCCTCCAAACCTCAATTCACTAAAATTAAAAGTATGGGCAAAATGAACACTCTGTGTTTTGCATGTTATAGTATTGGATTAGCAAGCAACTTTATACTGTATAATGTAGTTGGCTGGAGTAGAGCTAATTTGACTTGTACAGTCGGACGGCTTAATTTACTCTGTAACAATCCATTATGTTTCATATGTAGAACAATATTTACCGCTGAAATATAGTGTTTCCTTCATAAATATTCTCAAAGTATATCTGTTTTAAGGTACATAAGGTCGTATACTACCTCCTTGAACGAAACGCGACTGACCTTGTTGCTGTGGAAGTACTGCATAGGCTTCGGAGCTTTGCAGATTGTTCATAGCTTCGCAGTCTCTGGCGAAGGAGTCGCTAATGTAGCCAAATGCGCTAGTGCTCGTCATCTGTGGCCACTGCTTCAGGTCGTTCTCCCATTCGTCGATAGAAGGCAGTGGTACCATAACTTTATCCCGTCTGAGGGCTAAAAGATGATGTTCCCTCATATATTATTTTCCGATTGCTTAAAGAGGATTAGCGTTAGCCGTTACCATGGTAAACTGTTCAGTGACAAGATGCAGCGGAAGTCGCACCCATAATTTGCACAAAGGATCATGGGACGTGGGAATAAGGTGGATAGGATTGAAATCCAGATTTAAACTTTCTTCAGATCTTACCACATAGAATGCTGTCACTTTGATCCAATAGAACACACAATTCTTCCTAGCGTGCATTTTCCCCCGAAGCACTTCTGGCTTCACAATCAAGATAAACTCAAGTGCAGTTGCGATAATCCAACTGCAAAACTTTCAGAATACTGTTCAAATTTGTAAAGACCAGCAAACCTTTTGAACCTTTTGCAAATTTGTATAATATTGATACCGTGTATAACAAGCTGCATTACATCATGTATAATTGCACATAAAAAATGGATATATTTTCATAAAAGTTCATTTCTTCAATATTTCACCAATTAGCCTGTGAATAATCAAATAAGTGATACATTTCATTGCCAAGAAAACATGGCAAAAAAAAAAAAACCTTGAAAACCAAAAGCCTCATTTGCTGGAGGCTTGAAAATTACCATTAGCTTTAGGAAAGTTGTTTTTAAATAAAACCGAAGGAAAATTAGCAATTTTTAAAAAGTCCATTCGACAGAGTTGACAAGGCATTGAAGGTGGTGACACATCTGACAGCGATGACACGTGTAATGTCACGATAGTAAGCACTCAAAATGATCACTGTGCTTCACCAAATCTGTTGAACTCAAAGGGCCCCCCAATCCTCATAGAGAACACATGAAGGCACAGAGCAAGTCAGAAAGGTGAGGTCTGACACATTTTGAAAGTTTGATAATGGATGGACCAACCTTCAGGTCAAGTCCAAGGTTCAAGGGCTTAAATGAGGCTCAATTTACAGGTGTTTCAGTGCAAGGTGACAGACCAGTCCTTATCTTACGATACCCAAAAAGAAAATGGGGCCATAAGCAAAACATTAAATCCTCAATCTCACTAGAGAATACATTTGGTGAAAATCAACGGCAGCAAATAAATCACATTAACATGCAAAGCAGGAAAAAGGATCATAGTGATATAACAATTATTTTACTGCAGATGCGCAAGCATAAGTGTTGGCAACAATTTATTGCAGTCTCACGATTCTACTGCTGTAAATAGCGTATTAACGTTCGAAATCAATTACTGAAAATTATGAATTTAGGATTCAGATCTACAAATGTGCTTAATCAATTGTGGACCAGAGCTATTTGAAGCTTTTAAATGGACAAATGACCTCAAGCCAAAATATATATATCACTAAATGCGTCATCACACACGGCCATGGGACAGAGAAGCTCTTGGTTGGGGCATGTCAGCTCCACCAGGTCAAATATTGCATTGCTACACCTAACTCAGTCTTTGTAAATAGAAACAATCGTTTCTCAGCAGTCACAGTAATAAATGAATCATATTAAATTCTAAACAAAAGAGGTTTTGAAACTTAATGGTTGAGGCCACAGGAGTGTCACTGTTTTACGTGGGAAATAGAAGACCGAGTCAGAAACAACGAGGAAACTTGCAACAGCCTGAGTGTCTTCACATTGGGGCCAAACATACACTGGTGTCAGTCTAAGTGGATTTAAGATTGACTTTAAATTTTTAGAAAGACTGCTGAAACTCGAGTTCGACTGACAAAAAGTTAGCGAGACTGGATCAAAGCATTCTATTTAGGTTGAAATCATTCACGAGATATCGTTTTCCTAGTTCTTACCATGTAACAGCTCAGATATGTCCGGCAGATAGTGATTTGGAACCAAAACGGAAAGTTCAGATTACATTTTTAGAAATACTGTTGAAACTCAGGATTTCAGTGGCCTGAAATTTTACAATGGACAACGCACCAATTATTCAATTAACGATGTTTTACAGGCCGAACATTAAATTTTTTTCTCATAAGTCACCGCATAATATGAACAAGGCAAAGTACTCGTCATTGCACAGTAGGTGACGCAATTGTTCCGCTCAGGCGCTAGTATGGTGACACGCCCAATTTTTTTCCCCTGGTATTGCAACCCGAGTTGCTTTCCCCTTCTCCCCGCCCCATTCAGACACCCACCTCCGCTGCTTCTTTCTCGAACTTCTCGATGGTTCTCTTGTCAATGCCACCGCACTTGTAGATGAGGTGCCCTGTGGTAGTGGACTTGCCCGAGTCGACATGGCCGATGACCACGATGTTGATATGAGTCTTTTCCTTTCCCATTCTTTAAAAACTACGTAAAGGGAAAATACTGTCGATATGAATCACTCAATAGCGGTGCAATCCCACCAACTGTAGCTAGGCGAGAAAGCTATATTTAGCCAATTGTCAACACTAAAGGTACCGAAGCCATTTTTATTCAAGGGGCTCATATTATGCATAACTGCCAGCGCCTATAAAGACATTAGCGAAAATCGGACAACCGCATGGAAATCAATATTGGACAACCAATTTGACTCTCGGGTGAATTTAAGCTTGAAAGAATTACTGCGCACAGCATGTGCGCGCCCCCGCCACCCCTCCCCTTTTCACCCTCCATGTTGAAGTGCTGTGTAAGTATAGTCCAGCCATGTTGGCCAACATGAGCGTTAGCATCGCCGACCAAGCAACATACGACTGCTCACTGAATTTAAGTCCAAACGGCAAATACTCAACCAGTGCTTTAGCTCTAGACATCGCCAGCAGAACACTTAAGTGACTGGAATCGACCAAATCCGCACATAAAGTCAGCAAACAGCCAATGCAGGCTTAGGACATTGTAGCTAACGTTACTACATTAGCACAGCGGACACAGCAGCTCCTCCCCCATCCGACATGCCATGACTCATTGAAACGAGCCAGAACCGTTATCTCCACTAGAAATACATTTTAGGGACAAGGTGGAGATAGTTCCACTTTAAAGCGTTCATACAAAATGTGACTAGACGGCACGTAATATCCTAATCCACTTAATGACTTAACCAATGACACTGCCATATTAACGCAGTACAAAAATGACTTTTCATAAGGCAGCGTATCGAACCTATTAACCAGCCGAGTAACCCGAAACCTGTTTGTAAACGCTCCACTCACGTCCAATGTCATTTTAACCAACGAAACATGCCCGGTGAGATAAGAATACGACTTCTACGGACACTACCCCCCCTCCCAAATTTTACAAAATTGGTGTTACACATGCATACAAACCAGATGAAAGCGACTGCGTCAGATATCCCAGGATCAGTCCAGAGAAAGGACCGAATTTGGTCCCACATCGCGTTTTATACCGGCACATGGGGGGGGGGGGAGAACCTGTCAGTTTGGACCATGTGGCAGAAATTCCGGGCAGGCGGGTACCATTGGCTGCAGCAGCGCAATCTCACCATGTCGATTGGTTGGCGAATGTGATAATCTAAGTGTCTCAGGGCGCAGAACGGTGGCAAAGAGGGGAGCGGTGCAAGTCGGTGTAAGAGGGAGAAAACCCATGCAACAAGTCTACAAATTGAAATCCATACTAGCGATGCTGTCAATCCATTCCAACAAAACCCCACAAATAAATCTGAAATCAGCAAAATTCAGCAAAACAAAGGAGAAAACTCATTAAATGATCAAGAAATGCAAAGACTTTTATTAGTTATCAAGCAGCATCTTCCCAATCCATTAAGTGAAATGTCAAACAGGTGCAGTTTCCCAATCATTTCAACTGAAATTTAAACCTAAAGAGGCACTGTCACTCAAAAGTGAAATTGATTTCTTTTCCTGCGGAAACTTTTGCGATGAGTTTTGATCAGCATTAGCCAGTCCTTTAAGAGGGAGCTCAGGTTCTGAGACAAGTTGTAATGGGGCACTGCAGACCCCAGGCCTTGATGGACAGCCTGGGGTGAAGGAATTCACTTCTTGGCAGCCTTCTGAGCAGACTTCGTCACCTTGCCAGTGGAAGCCTTCTTATCCACACCTTTGATGACGCCAACAGCGACAGTCTGCCTCATGTCACGAACAGCAAAGCGACCTGCAGAGAGCACATTACATTAGTAGTCAGTCAACTTTTTCTCAATGTCGTCAAGACAACAGTAAGAGAAAGGAAACTTACCAAGAGGTGGGTATTCAGAGAAGCTCTCCACACACATGGGCTTTCCAGGAATCATTTCAACAATGGCAGCATCCCCAGACTTCAGGTTCTTGGGGTTGTCTTCAAGCTTCTTGCCAGATCGGCGGTCAATCTTCTCTTTGAGCTCAGCAAACTTGCAGGCAATGTGGGCAGTGTGACAGTCCAACACAGGGGCATAACCCTGAGAGATCTGTCCTGGATGGTTCAGAATGATGACCTGCATAAAACAGTCAAGTTAAGCAGTTTCACAGGAACTTGTATAAGCCTTTCAGCCTGAAAGCAAACTAAATGCTTTTGAGACAGCAGTCCATACCAGAATAGATTAGTCAAGCAAGAGAAATTCAGAATGTGGAATACACTGAGCCAACAAGAGTGCCTTACCTGAGCAGTGAAGGTACCAGCTTGCATAGGAGGATCGTTCTTGCTATCCCCAGCAACGTTGCCACGACGAATTTCCTTGACTGATACGTTCTTGACGTTGAAGCCAACATTGTCTCCAGGCAGAGCTTCAGGTAGGGACTCGTGATGCATCTCCACAGACTTTACTTCAGTGGTCACGTTGGCAGGGGCAAAGGTCACCACCATGCCAGGCTTCAGAATTCCAGTCTCCACACGTCCGACAGGCACAGTCCCAATACCTGAAAACAATTAGGGGCGTCAGCACTCAGGTGGACATGCAGCAATGTAACAATTACAAAAACCAAACACTAGCCAATGAGACTATACCTCCAATTTTGTAGACATCTTGCAGGGGCAGACGCAGGGCCTTGTCAGTGGGTCGGGAAGGGGGCAGAATTGAGTCCAGAGCCTCTAGCAGGGTGGTGCCATTGGCATTTCCATCCTTGCGCTCAACCTTCCATCCCTTGAACCAGTTCATCTACGGAAGAAATTTAAGCTCAATAGCAGGGAAACCAGCAACTAGCAGTTAAGGTCAAAATTTTGGCATTTCAGAAACACTTACGTTGGTGCTAGGTTCCAGCATGTTGTCTCCGTGCCACCCAGAGATTGGCACAAAGGCAACAGAGGCAGGGTTGTAGCCAATCTTCTTGATGTAAGCACTGACTTCCTTGGTGATTTCTTCAAAACGCTTCTGGCTGTATGCGGGCTCAGTGGAGTCCATCTTGTTGACTCCGACAATGAGCTGCTTCACTCCCAGGGTGAAAGCCAGGAGGGCGTGCTCACGGGTCTGTCCATTCTTTGAAATGCCAGCCTCAAACTCACCAACACCACCAGCCACAATCAGCACAGCACAGTCAGCCTACAGGAAGAAAGGGGTGGGTTGGTTCAGAATCCCATTTCAACACCAGTAGCAAGTCTGATAGCAGCCCACCCACCATTGCAGGTCAAGAACACCATCCTACCTGTGATGTGCCAGTGATCATGTTCTTGATGAAGTCTCTGTGTCCAGGGGCATCAATAATCGTGACATAATATTTGGTGGTCTCAAACTTCCAGAGAGCAATATCAATGGTGATACCACGCTCACGCTCAGCCTTCAGTTTGTCCAAAACCCAGGCATATTTGAATGAGCCCTTGCCCATCTGTGAAAAGAATTTTAATGGATAACTTAGTTGATCAGACTATGATTCCAACTCACGACAAATGCAAACATTTACTAAATGAAGCACTCCACCATTCAGCCAATAGCCACATTTGCAGTAGATAAGTCAAATTATTAAAAAGCTTTGCGGCAAAGCACCACATGTCTATTTCAGCAAGGGCAAGATGCTTTTAGCCAAATAGTTTAAGTTCTTAAATGAAACTGGAGCCTCTCCAGTATCAAACTAGCCAGATTTAGCCATTAGCCACACATTCCAGCTATTTGGATCCATTAGGCCTAAACCACAAGTACAATTTAGTCATGTTACATTAAGTGATACAATTTCACATTAAGATGCATGGAAAACAGCCGAAAACTTGGAAGATTGTTTCTAAAAAGCATGCGCCATAAATTACGTTTTACGATATACGTATTATACAAAATGCTGCGTCACCACTGAACTCCGCGCATGCTCCGCCCCTCGAGAACCCACCCGGCTTCTAGGCCCATGCTTCTTTTCATGATTAGAACATGCACGTTACCGACGCCATCTTTGATCGGCGACAAATTCAGAGTAGCTTCAAAAAACACGTTGTAAGCGAGAAAACTCACCTCAGCAGCTTCCTTCTCAAACTTCTCGATGGTTCTTTTGTCGATGCCTCCGCACTTGTAGATTAGATGGCCGGTAGTAGTGGACTTGCCGGAGTCGACATGGCCGATGACCACGATGTTGATGTGAATCTTCTCCTTTCCCATGGTTACTTCGTTATGTTTCTATGAATGCATATAAGTTATATGTAAGCCCCATGCTCTTCAAAGTGATAAAATCCACGCAGGCATAAAATTAAAAAAGGCCTACATGTATAGGGGCCACAGTAAGCGTGCACTAGAAATAGCATCAATTGTGCCTCAGGTCGAGAGGTAAATACATTTGATTGACAAAGCCAGGCCCTTGGGCGATTTCAGGACTCCCTATAATTCGGGCCGCGGGCCAATACGACACGTGTTGCTTAAGGCCACGTCGAGTAAAGATATCCTACGGCTATCGAAAATACCTCAAACCCATATCCGGGTCAGAGCATAAGCACGTAGGATGTTGGATGAAGGAAAAGAACCTCTCATATCGAAAGCCCAGTTCTCCAGCAAACTCCTTTGTTCTACACGTTGCTTCCCCACCCCCACCCAAAGCGCTTTAAAAAGTTCACATCCCCTCAAAGATTTACAAAAAAGCCAAATAACTGAACAATTTAGATTAAAAGGCCCGGGTGTTTGTGAAGCTACCACATCTGATCTGAGGCAAAAAAAAAACCCCATTATCTCGTCAAAGTCAAAGCGCGACAGGCCACATCTAGGCTACTGTTCGTGAGAAATTTAACATGAATCATAATCTAGAGCTTCAAAAAAATTACATTCGCTGTAAAAACACTGACATTAAAATGAGAAACCGATATAACCTCAAATCATCTCAACACAAGGAATGCGAAATACTTACCGGTGTTATGCGATTACTCGGCCGCAGCTGCTGCCCCCGGGCCAGGTAACAGAAAGAGGAGGAAAAAGGCCTGTGTCTGAGTTTTTATACGCGGGGAGGCGGCCAGTCAGGGCTGCACCCCCAACTTCCTCTCCCCACCCTAATCGACCCACAAATCACAGAATTCAGACAAAATTCCCCGCCTGTTCGCGTACGTCATCCTGCCGTAAAGAAAGTGGGAACTTCATTCTACGTCACGAGGACGAAGCAAAAGACCGTTTTTGTTCCTCGGCCAAATGTTTGGTATCATATGAATAACTACTGTTGTTTCAAGCAGAGTGTATTGGGCCACATTATATATTTGTGTTCTTGCCCCATATTTTGGTAAGTTGCGAGCGAGGTTAACAAATTGTTCTAGCATTGTATACATTTGTTTTAAGAGGGTTTGTTATTGTGTCGCCTTACTAAGCAAAGATAACCCTTTAGTTGCAACACTGTCGCTCGGCAATGTCAGACCAGTGGGCAAGCGCTGAATCATCTTTGATTCTGTCTAGCAGTGGATGCACCGGCATTTCATGGGCCTAATTATCCTGAGAGTAAATACATCCAATTTTCAAAGTTGTTTTGTCTTTACTTGCCTGTCCAAATATGCCACCCTTCAGAAAATATATCCTACAGCAAAGGTGGTGTGAGAAAGGACATTATTCTGGGAAACTGGAAAAACTGGTTTAACAATTATGCCTCTAACCATGAAAACTATTTCCTTAAAAATCTTGAAAATCTGGTTGTGCTATTTTGCAAAATATGCAAAAGCTCCAGTCCTTCAATTATGTATCCCTCTGGGCCTGAGCCAGAATTGGAGTAAACATTCCTTTATGCAGCAGCATGGATAGCGACTATATGGAGTCTCTTGGGAGCATCTCCTGAATACCTATTGCTATATTTATCAATAAATGGAGCATGTTATCCTACCATTTTTGTTGTTTTAGTTCTGTGCTCCAATGCATTGCATTTGAAATATAATAATACTGGCAGCTTTAACACCAAGATGTTTGCAATATCGGGAGATGAATGAAGCAGTATGCCATTTTTATAAATTGTCCTTCTATTGCTGGCGAGAGCGAATACTTGGGATTGGGGAGTTGCTCAACTGTTTCCTTGACAGATATGTGTGTCTTTAGATCATTACTGCATCCAAAAGTATGTAATCAAAATATTTTGGGTCTATTTTTTCTGTGAAATTTCCATTTGGAATTTGTTATCATCTTTCAATATGAAGACCTATTATTTATTTACTTGTTTGAAAAGGTCAATGCACATCGGTGAACATCACTGTAAATGTACCAGTTTGCTAGGGAGGCAAAATTTCTTCTGTAGAGTTAGGGTTTTTTTTGGCTGTGGGGGAAAACTGCAGTACCTGAAGCAAATCCATTTGAAACAGTGGCAATTACAGAACAATTTAAATAAATTTGCTTGAAGGGTAGCCTTTGATTGTCTCAAAATTAACCATTTGAATCTGTTCATTCACTGATCTCACATGCAGGTAAATGGTGCTAGCCCATCTCAGTTGTTGCTTTCAATCCAAAGTGAAAGAAATGGCGGTGGACTTCTTTGTGCCCCAGGAGCAGTCAGAGCAACATTGAACGCCAGAATTGTAATGATGTGGATGTTGTGTCCATGTATGTGAAACATGTAAAGGAAACCTCTTTGACACCCAAACAAATAAATATTAATGTCTTATAGTGCTTGGTGTCTGCCGATCAGATTGCATAACTGGGAGTGTGACTGTAATTGAAGTATGGAGTTGGCGCCAGCACAGCTGAGAGACTGTGTAATGAGACCTGAGGGAGTTAAGATGCGACAGAACCAGGATTGCTTTGGTCCTTACTGTCTTGACAAGATAAACATTTTGAAAGGAAGTCATTTGCCTCTGAATGTTTCCTCTCTCCCTTTGTAGGCTTGCTGGATAAGTCTCAGTGTGTAATCTTGTGTGATGTCCACACGTGTTAAAAACAGAAACACTCAATACAGCCCTGGTGAAGTGCGCAGAGTTAGAGCTAATTTGGCTTTGCTTTGTGTGATGTAATTGTCAGCAAAAACAGCACATGGTGGCACATGAGGACAAGCAGCCATAGTGGGGGATGATGAGTTACAAGGATTGGGGAAAGAAGGATACTGCAGAAAGATGGACTAGAGTGGGATTCCGTGTACTGAAATAAGAGAGGTTCAGAATTAGTGCACCTAACAAGTACAACTGGCAGTATTTTGAGTGTTGGAGTGAGAATGTATCGCATCAATCAATCCAATGGGATGGGATGGTGAGTTATGAACTGTTAAGTATAACTGCAGCTGTTCATACGCCTGGCAGCCTTCTGCTCTGCACCACCCAGCGTATTAACCGCACAGTCTCAATAGAGTCTTGAGAGAAAGAGAAAGTGAGTGAGAGAGTGAAGTTTGTACAGTCTGCCTGCCTGGGTCAGCTGTGAACACAGTATCATGCTCATTCCTCAGGATTTGTCCGTTGATGGCGCTAGAAAATTATTTTCAAATATTAACCAAAGGGCAGAAATGACTGATGGAATGTTTTCAGTGAGTCATACATGAAGCCAGGGAACTGGCCTGTTCTACAGCAGATTATACAGTAGGCTTCCAAAAGGCCTGTGAAGGACTGTTACAGTCAACTAAGTTCCATCATTTGAATTCATATTACTTTTCTGAACTGGACAAATTTAAAAATTATATGGTTATGATGTACAGTGCCCATCTGATAAAGAAAACAGCCTGGACACTGTCTAAAAGTATTTGGAAGGCTTAGTCATGAGAAAACAGTAGATTTAACGAAAAGTTGCATCATAGCTATACTGTCAGAAGCCTGATAATGGGCAATTCCAGCTGAAGTGTAACATGACCACTGACAATTCAAACATGAAACAGCAATACAATTTATGTATGGTTTGTATATTGAGGTGTATGGTTCAGAAGAAATTGAAGGCCCGAGGCAAGCCAATTTTTTTTGGTAGGCATATTAACTAAAAGTTTGACATCATTCATATACTGAAGTTGTGAAGAGACTACTTGGTTGGTTGAATTATGAAAAAAAAATGTTGCTGGTTGTTCTGAGAAACTAAGGGCCACGAGTGTGACATTTGTCCCTGCGGTAGGGACTCCGTGGGTGGAGGATGGACTTGCAGATTGAGGCCTTAGAAACTGGAAATCATGAAGGCCTCTTGAATAGAAATGGCTCACATGGCTGAAACATTGTGAATGATCAGTAAAATGCAGTATGGTAAGCCTACAGATACTTAAAACCTACTTGTAACGTAACTTTTTTGTTTTAAGGGCCCGTTGCAGAAAATTACTGCAATGGGCCCTTTAGTTGAAATCCTAGTTGTGTTAGAACTTTCATTAATAAAGGTTCAAACACATATAATCCAATTTATTCTTACATGCATCATTGATTAAGAAGATGGGACCAAACTCAAGTAAAAAAAACAAACAAAAAAAAAAACGCAATGTTACTTTTGAGTAACGTGAGTAACGCTTGAAAAATCCAGCCTGCCAGCATAACCATTGAAGGGTTCATTCCGGGTTTTCTCTAGTAAAGTTGATTATGGTCGGAGGCTGCCACAATGTAGAAGTTTTGAAGTTTGATCCATTGAATAAGTAGTGAAACAATTTTATACTATAGCCTAATGCAGTAAATGTAACGTGGGTAATGCTGGAATTGCCCTAATTGAGTGCTTAGCATAGCATGTATCCACCTTGTTTCCGTGATATGACTGATATGATTATTTGACAAAAATCAGAAAGAAAAAGCAAGTACCCTTGAATTCAAAAAAATATGCATATTTACAGGACTGAACTGCAGGAAATGTATTGAGCTGACTTGGTGGTATCCATGTGATTTAATGTCCCATCAATTCAATCAGTCTGCCAATCACTTGGGGTCTATTGTTCTTAGAAGCCTTATCAGAAACCAGTCTATTGTTGAGTTAATCGAGTATCATTGGTGAGAATAGTCCCTAATCACCCAATCCCAGTTTCTTTTCTATAATGGAGTATCCTGCCCATCAAGGGAGCCCAGGTGTCTCCTATTTCATAACCTGCATTATTATGATAAGTAATCTGGGTGGGAGTATGATTGCTCTGTCAGTTCGAGACTAAAGTGAATAAAGTAGTTACGTCTGCATTATCCCATCAGATCTGAAAACCTCTCATTCCAGGGCTTAGCGTACGCATCACATATTAAACGTGACCATCAGCACACTCATATTGTGAAAGCTTAGCATACACATTGCATATTAAACCTGACCAACAGCACACATATTGTGAAAGAGAGATTATTTAAAGAAAATATTTAATATTTTTAAGACCCCGACAGTGTAGTAGGTTAAACATCAGATATCAGAAAACTGATGGCATCTTTTTCAGGTTTGATCTTCGATTCCACAAAGTTAGCATATCAATGAATGTTTTGAGTCTTATGTTCTAGGGCTTTCAAACATCAATAACAGTAATATGATTTTTTTTTAATGGTTCAACCAATTTTTAACCTCCATAATATGGTAAGGCTAGGATTGGAAAGGCAG
Source organism: Gymnothorax javanicus (assembly GCA_029692085.1). Lineage (NCBI taxonomy): Eukaryota > Metazoa > Chordata > Actinopteri > Anguilliformes > Muraenidae > Gymnothorax > Gymnothorax javanicus. Next base: position 77,083,627 of record CM056197.1, on the reverse strand, counting down.
CCCATCGATGTGACAATGATGCAATGCTATATAGTGAGCACTTCGAGAAGTTAGTATGGGCTGCAATGAGTCATGCAGGCACAGTGCATGGAAATGTGCCCACTTTGCCCTTACCCTGTGGTTTTGAAGATGAAGGTTTTTGCTGACTGCAAACAAGTTCATTCATACTCTAAATTATCATCCTTAAAAACCTTAGACTGTGAAAAAGGCAAAAACTTGTACAAATATTTGCAGCAAGATATTTGTCCCTAAAATCATGTGAAATATTGGAATAGGCCTACGTATGTGGGTAAAGCTATGTACAATGCATACATGCCCTAGCCAAATCTCTGATCATAATAATATGAACATCTGTAAGACCTTCAGTTAGGAAACCAAATCCAAGCACAGATGCTAGACAAAGCACACGATTTCTAATTATATAACATGTTAGACATGTAAATCATAAATACTGTAGACGAGGCCAATTCCACGACAGTTGCCTACGTCTTCTAAGGAACAAGACAAGAATTAGAAAAAATATATTTTATATGAATATGAATGCAAGATAAACCACCGGACAAGCCAACGCAGACACCAAGCGACTCTGATCTGGGCCAGAAATGCGTCCGATTCTGCTCCCCCACTGCTTTGCGCTCCTCGAACCACTGGTGCAACGATATCCAAAAGTAACGCAGAAAGCGTGTGTACATTTTATTCTAAACTTGGCAATAAAACATGCGTCTACAGATTATGCAGGTATGAGGTAGGGTAAAGCGGGGTTAGACGCCCCCCTGTTGAACATGTTGATTTCCTTTTAAACTCTATAGCTCTAACAGGCAACAACTTTGTAATTACGAAACTCAATGTCAAATCTTGTAAAGGGCAATCTTCTACGACCCAAATTTTGACGCGGCTCTTATTAACCCATTTAAACCTGGACAGCATGTGCGCATTTTAAGAACGTGTCGTTGCCGACACAGATATGCGCGTAATTTTGAAAGTACCGTAATTACTATAAGTTTTGCGCAATAGAAAAAAAATTCCAACTGTTCCTGAAAGCTGAGAAGCTGTGCTTCAGCCCATGGCAGCACGATTCTCTGCTGGGATTTTTGCATTAGGCCTTAAAGGGTTAAGAGCAAAATTAATGTTACATAAGTCGCAGATATTATTACCCCGCCCCACCCGAAGGGTGAGGGCAAGGGGTATTGTTTTTGGTTCTGCTTGTTTTTGTGTTTGTGTGTTTATTTGTTTCTGTGTTTGTTAACACTCTAGCGGCAAAACCAATGGGCGCATTCACCCCAAATTCGGTTTAAGGATTGCCACTGACCCAGAATAGATCCCTATTGAATTTCGCACAAGTAGGTGAAAGTATGTGCAAGGGGTGGGGTTTGTTGTGCCTGGCACCACTTGTTTTGATTGTTTTTAAAACAGTTTGATTATTGCCAATTTCTAATTGATGGGCCAAAGATAAATCACAATTCGAGAGATTCCTTTTAAAAACTTTGTTTGATATTTAAATTACTGACAAGAAAATACTGTTAAATCATGCAATTGTGAGACGCACGCACGCACACACACACACACATACACACAGCACAACATGTGTACAAATGCTACAATTTGTCGCCATTTGCTTGCTACTTCATTATCATCTTGACATAAAGTCAGCTACTGTAGTTCTGTTGTCAGACTGAGAATACATCTCTTACTGTTGGTTACATATTATGTTGTGTTGGATGATGGTGTACATACTTTCTCATAAAGCCAACATTAGCAAGGCTGGAATATTCAAGATCATTTAAGTCCTTGGGGGGCGGGGCTTCTTACCCTTTATCACGGGGACTGCCTTCCCTCACAGAATATTTCTCTTTCACAAAACGGTATGTCTAATTTTTTTGAACAAACCAATGGATCACCCTCCCGATGATTAACTGTAAAAAATGTTAATTTCGCCATAACTTTCTTTTTAAAAAGAGGCTTATTTTGCAGGCCTGCTGTCAAAATATTGCATCAACTTACCTCATAACTACTTTTTTTTTTTTTTTTTTGCTTTCCTCCCACCAGAATAACTATTTTGATGCTTTTCAAAGATTAGCAAGGCCACTACCATCCAAGAAAAGACCATAAGTGAAAAGTGGCTTCATCTACTCAGGAGAGCCTCTTACCCTCGTTTACCCCAATTGCACAACCATCAACATGCATAGACTTCCGTATTGGATTGTAAATGGACAAGTCGAAATGGCAAAGGATCAGAATTCATCGCTTCTCGTAGCGTCATATTTCCAGGCTGAAATTCCAACAGGTAAAACGAATGGAACAGCCTTCGATGAAGTAGCAGCCAAGAAATGCGGCCTATCAAACCTAATATACAGCCTACGCTTCGAGAAACAATGAAATCTCATGTAGCTCGTAACTTCATTAACGATGCACGTCGAAAGCTTATGTCAGACCGCATAAGAGCACCCGTGACGAGAGTCTCCGTGGTTATTTCTCTGAATACTGTCCTATCCCAAATTCTCGTGTCCTCGAGCTCCCAACAGGACATGTATCTTTTTGTGCATCCGGGTCATGGTCTCGAATAAAATCTGATGCAAGAGTACAGTGTTGATAGTATTGCTTAGCTGCTGTTCACACTTCGACCGATTTTAGAGGAAATTTTTAGCGCCATCTGGTGAGTGAATCACCCCTTGAATCTTCGCTTCTATCCGTCGCCCTTGGTGAAAAAATTCCTGACTGAAATAAATAAACCAATTTGGCCGATAACTTGTAGAGGTCATGCACGCAAATTCCCCTAAAATATCGAATATGCGAAGCGGCGTCGGAACTGTTTGACGCGGTCATATAATCTTGAATGGGACTCACTAAATGGTATTCTCCAGCAGATTTATGAAATTAGGCCGAGGCCGAGCTCGTACATATAGTACCTAGCAGTGGCGTGCGGTGGACAGAGAACAAGGAGGGCGATAAACATGTCTTTAAACTGCTTATGAGTCTTGATCTGTTTTCAGTCAATTTCCCCGGTAAAAGACACTTGAACTCTCCCCTCTCAGGTGTAGCTAATTGTCTTCGTTAAGACGAGAAATCAAACGCACCAGCTGAACGCAAAAAAGAGCGCATTTCAATCTTTTTCAATAAAACAATCATTACGCACAGGTTTGACGACTTGCTTAGGATGTGACAAAATTTCAGGTGGAAAATCTACAGTGGTTTTTTCGTGAAGAGTTGCCTATTAAGGCATGTGAATTAAAAAGTTTATAGAATTTATGATACACTCGCCAAAACATTTCATTTTAAAGGAAACTGACATGTTGACCAAGTATGGAAGCCCAAAACTGCCAAAATTAAAAATAAATAAATGAATAAATAAATAAGTAAATACATAAATAAATGTATATATAAATAAATACATTTAAATGCAATAAAATTGCGAAATAAAAAAACATAAATAAATAAAATTTATGTATAAATTGGTTTCAACTCATTTATTTATTTCTATATTTATTTCCATATTCATTTATTTATTGATTTATTTCCATTTATATTTATTTCCTAATTTATTTATTTCTGTATATACTTAATAGATATCTATTTTTTTCTCAATTTATTTATTTCTATATATATTTATTTCCGTGGCAGTCCCAGACCAAGAAATCAGGAAATTTAATGGTAATGAGGGGGTGTGGCTTTCATCCCTGTCATCGCGTCGCCTTATTCCCATTGGTTGTTCCATAACAGAGTGCTTAGATTGATTACACAGGCCTACCTCCTGTATAAGCTTGCTGTTTAGAATGGTCAATTCATTAAATTTGGGAATGGCTTCACAAAGACGAGCAGTGGCGAGAGATTTGAGACTTTTAGCTGACATTGCAGGAAATGAAAACGCCAATTTTGATTATTTGCTATTTCGCGTGGAAGCCTCGAGGATCCGTGTACCTTTCGGCCATTCGTTTTTCGTTTTGATTAAGGTAATGAAAAAACGGAGAACGAACTGATTTCTGTTTTTTGTTTTGATGTGGCAAACAAAAAACGAAAAACGAGCCGCCTCCTGATTTGCGTTTGGAAATTGGAAATCGAAAAACGGAAAACGAGTCGTTTTCTGATTTGCTATTAAATGATTACTAAACAAAAGTCGGGAAACGAAATACAGCCAATATTCTTTTAATAGAGCTTGCTCTGACCTGAGCCGGAACCGAAATTTTTCCCCCAGTCTGCTAGTAATGGAAGAATCACTATTGAACAATCAGAGATTCATGAGGTCAATATAAACAAGTACACGCGGAAGCGCGGTGATGTCAACAAGCATTATGTTGCTAGCTAGCATCATGCTGCTACATAAAATAATGTTCCGTTTTTATTGTACGGTATTGTCACTTGTAATCATATGTTCTCGCCAGCAATTGCCAGATGTCGAAACAGTGATATGTGATATGGCAGTGGATGTGTAATTTATACATAAATTATATTTATTTATGTATGTTTTTTTATTTCGCAATTTTATTGCATTTAAATTTATTTATTTATTTATATATACATTTATTTATTTATTTATTTTTAATTTTGGCAGTTTTGGGCTTCCATAACCAAGAACTATGATTGAAATCGGGTCACTAATCTCATCCGTTTCGAGGGATGTTTCCCGCCCCCCCAGTTTTCCGTCCACCACCCGCCACTTTTACCTAGCCGAGTACTTTTAACTGCGCGGCCTAATATTGGGTTTTAAATGAGGTTGCAGTGTTGCCCAACAGGAATAAACGATGTCAAAGCATAAAGCGATTTTAAGAAATATTTGTTTTAATGCATCATACTTATAAAACAAGGCACAACAATCATGGTGGTTCAAATTGTCTTATGAATTTATGAGAAAAAAATTCACCAAGAAAATTTAGCAGTTATATTTTACCCGTCTTAATTGGTAGTATAAAAAGTTTACAGTAAATTGTTAAAATTTGCATAAAAAAACATTATTCTGAGAAGGCTTTGGGAAATCAATTTCTTTCTACAATTGTAATCACAGCGTTTATATGTAAACACATTGCTGTCACAACTGGGCAATTAATAATACAGGCCAACTCATAAGGATGAGAAAGGTAAAAGGGTAATACATAATAAGCGCAAAGATAATTCATCCTTATATTGTATTAGTGTCTTAAGTTTGTCATAAAATAGTATTGTTCACTCTGAACGCATGTACCAATTATTTGGCTTTTACCATTTTTAAAACCTGTTTCTCAGAGAGTTCAGTTATAACCATACACACAACAATATGAGTAAACACATTAAATAAGTTCAGATGAAGACATAACTGGATTAATACACATCAAAATATTGACCTCTTACACCATAGTGACACAGAAGTGGAAATGCTGGCTTGAGCCCAGCAGGAAACTTTGGTCCATAATAGTATTCTTCATTTCTTTATAAAAAAAGGTCAAGTTTCACTAATTACGATCTCTCATTTTCATTAGCATGAAATACTCACCTCTAAATACTCCAGTTGCATTCATTTTTTGTTGCATACACTGGCACTCAGGGAAATCTGCAATATCATGTTAATATCAAATGACCTTGTTGCATCTTGCCCCTATTCCTTTCTGCATGGCTAGTACATGGGGACCATTTCAGCATGCCACAGTTGCAGTCACAGGAAGTGCCACTATTACAAAAACAGGCAAACTTGAAAGCAATCAAATAACAAACAGTTGGCAAGCAGTGGCAAATTTCATTGTGCACTTTTGTGAATGTGAACAAGTGGAGGGTTGAATGAATCTGAATGAAAAACCAACAGAACAGAAAACAATCATACAATCACCTCGATGATCGGGGCGGGGGGGGGGCACTATTGTTTGTAGTTCTGTATGTTTGTTTGTTTGTTAGCAACTAATTTTCTACAATATTGCAGCAATTATTTCCAAACTTGATGCACAGGCCAGCCATTGTCCGCAATACAAGCCATTTAATTTAAGAGAGAGCAGGCCAAAGTTACACTGAACAAAAAAATATAAACGCACGAAGTGATTTTTTTCAAATTATTTTTTATCAATCGGGAAATATTTCAACAAAACAATTATTAGTTTATTCTGGCCTTAATATTCAAGCAACAGAAACATGACTAACAATTTCCTGTACACAATTCATGAGTTATCACAGCCTGAACCCAACAGGGGTCAGCGGGCAGAGTTCACAGCACTCAGTAACGAGTGTGTCCACCATCAGCATCGCGTAAAGCGGTACATCTCCGGCGCATGGAGTTCACGAGGTTGTCAATAGTGGCCTGTGGAATGTTGTCCCATTCCTCCTGCAGTGCAAGTCGGAGCTGGCATCAGCGTAACGCTCGCCCACAGGTCGCCATACACATTGTCTGTCATCAGCGCGGTACAGTTGGAATCGCGATTCATTGCTGAATAACAGCGTCCTCCACCGTGCAAGCGTCCAGCGAAGGTTACGGTTGGCCCAGTCGAGTCTATACCGATGACGGACAGCGGTAAGGTTGATACCTTGGTGCGGTCGGTGGGCTCGGAGGTCTGCCTCCCTCAGGCGGTTTCAGACAGTCTGAGCTGATATCCGCCTGTTGTCCAGTCCGACAGTCTCGTCAGCTGTCCTGGTGGCTGGTCGGAGCCGATCACGGAGGTGCTGGAGCCGCATGTGCCGATCCTGTGTGGGTGTGGCCACACGTGGTCGTGGGGCTTGTGGACGATTCACAGTGCTGCCAGTCTCTCTGAATCGACTTCTCAACCGGCTGATGGTGGAATGACGCACATTCAAGTGTGTTGACACCGCTGTCACAGATATCCCAGCATTCAGCCTGCCAATGGCACGCTCCCTCATGACTTGTGACATCTGTGGCATTGTGACTTCTGACAAAAGTGCACATTTTGCAGTGGCCTTTTATTGACCCTGGTGCAAGGAGCGCCTGTGTATTGGTCATGCTGACTGACCAACTCAATGTTATGCTCTATGCAGCTCAGGGGCGGAATAACTCAGTGAGTGAGTAATCTCAGAAGGAGTGGTCAATGAGAAGTGGGTCACCAGAATTGAGCAAAACAAATCATTCAGTACACCAATAAACACTATTTGTGGGCATATTTCATTACAGGTCAATTTAATTCAGCATTTTTGGTTCGTGCGCTTATATTTTTGTTCAGTGTATACGAATGTATAGGCAAAAGTTCGGAAATTGTTTTTTCTCTGAAACTTCTGTTGTAATGGACAGATAAACCAAGCACCAAAGATCCAGCTTTTAATTCTTCATCATCTAATAAGCCAAATTATGCCATGGGGTCACCCACCCCTCGGGGGTAAGGGGGTTAATGTCAGCGGGGTCAGGTATAAAATTTCCATTTTCCATAAATTTGTCCATTTGTCCAATTAAGTCGAAATTAGATGTGGGTTATTTTTCATTAAAACTGAGTGAACATGAAAGCTCAGAGAGACTTGCTAGTGTGAGGTAAGTTGTGCCTGGCACCACTTGTTTAAATATTACAAAAAGTAGCATATTTAATTATTGATTATGCACTGGATTTAAGGGGACTTATAGTTAAGCAAACATTTTTCCAAGATATTCACTTTATAAACTAAGAATTATTATCTAAATAATTCTATTAGAAACTGCAACTTAAAACACTGAGTTTCTGTAGCATCACTTCAGTGGTTGCCATGGCAACAGCTGTTTTAATGAATATATGGATACTTAGAGAAACACAGTTATTGAGGTAACTAAACAGTGTTTGGTTATAATTTCAGCTGTAATGTGAAGGACAAAACATTCCTTATGTCACTACAGAGCTTTTTTTCCAGGTTTCTATGTTCTAGTATTGATTTTGACCCCCCCTAAATCAATTTTGGCAGGAAACAGCAAATTAAATATGCATATTTTGATTTACTCATATTCAGAGGTACATATTGCAAAAAGAGTTCTGTACAGACATAAATCATCACAAAATGAAGAAAACTGCCAAATATGAAATTAATTGGATGTACAATTGCTGAGAAATCTGTATTTTCTTGTTGAAAACCTGCATTTTTTGAAAAACATGATTTTAGTTTGGCAGTAATAATGTGATCGAAGTTTGACAGCAAGGTGCTCAGGAGGAATACATTCAGTATTTTGTTTTTAGTGGTTTTTAGGATTTTTTTTACCTCCTTAAAAGGCACCAGCCTCGTGAGTAACTCCCTCTTCTTCAATCTGTGTTTCTTCCCTAGTTTTACATGCTTGTCGCGCGTCTATTCGTTTCTTTTTTTCAAGTTCTAGTGCGCGTTTTTCACTCTGTTTCACACGTTTTCTGTCCATTTTGTGATAGCCTTTCATTGAGTGTGCCCCTGCCTTTATTCAAGTTTCATGAGAATGGAGGCAATTCCTTGGCCATCATTGAAAGTCACCACACTCATAGCTGTTCCAGCCTTGAAGACAGTGTTCGTGACGAATGTTTCCTTCGGAATACGACTCCATATTACGGACTATTTGACGGACCACTTCATGTTCCTACCTCAAAACTAAAATTATGAACCAAAATTGGCATTTTGCTTAGCTATAGGTCCCCTTAAAATAGTGGAAATGTGTGAAACACTGCATTAAAACCCATGTGAAAAATGTGTTTTCACATAACCCCAATTTCAAAATATTCGATTCAGTTCAGGTTTGTTTCTACAAAGGTGTATCCATAAGTATTATTGTGTGCGCAACCTGAATTTCTCAAGAATTGGGACAGTATTTAAAATGCAAATAAAAACAAAACTCTTTCTCTTTCACCCACATTATAGTTGAACACTCCTCAAAGAAAAATATTAAAACGTTCACCTTATCAACTTGTGCTAATTTTTAAAATCTTCGCAGATTGCAAATTTGATACCTGAATAACAATCAAAAACAATGCGAACAGGGGAATGGAAAGACTAGAATAGTTGTGGAATCCTTAGGAATACACTCATTTGGAACATGTTGCAGGTATACAGGTGAATCGGTAACAGGTGATTCAGTTATGACTGGGTATAAGATGAACTGTCACAAAAGGTACAGTTGTTCACCAGCAAGATACGTTGAGGTTCACCACTTTGCCAGAAGATTTGTGAGCAGATACTCAAACAGTTTATGAGGAATGTTTCTCAATGTTCAATTGCACAGAATTTTGGGATGTTGCCATTAATATTCCAGAAGGAAGTGAAAAGATTCCGACCAAAGCACAGGAACCAGAGCAACATCTGTGTGTTAACGACAAAGCCAAAACCAATATTGGATGCATATGACCTTTGACCCTTCCTTAAGAAACAACATTCTTCTGAAATGGAAATAAATACAAGGGCTTGTAAATGCTTCAAAAGACATCCCTCAGAGAACATAATTTGTCCTGGCATTATAAAAATGAAAGAATATCATGCAAAGAGGAACCCATACATCAACACCATCTAGAAGCACTTCAGACTTCTCTGGGCTCAAGCTCATCTGAATTGGACTGACATGGAAATAAGTGCTGTGGTCTGATGAATCTGTCCCTTAAATTGTTCTTGGAAATAATGGACTTTGTGTTCTCAGGGCCAAAGAGGAGAAGGACCATCCCAACTGTTACCAGTGACAAATTCAAAAGGTAGCATTTGTTATGGTATAGGGCTGCATTAATGCTCTTGGCATGGTCAACCTACACATCTGTGACAGCACAAATGATGAGAAGGATATACATGCATTTTGGAACAACACATGCTGCCTTCCTGATGTCCTCTTTTTCAGGGATGCCCCTGCTTGTTCAATCAGAATAACGCGAAGCTGCACTCTGCATATATTACAATAGCGTGGCTATTTAGTCACTGAGTGCAGGTACTAGACTGAGCTGCCTGCCGCCCAGATCTGTCTCTCCTTGAAAACGTGTTGCAGATTATGAAGCGCAAAATACAACAATGGAGATCCCAGACTACAGTTGGCCGACTGAAATACTACATCTGGCAAGAATGGGAGCAAAGACTGCCGTCAACACTCCAACAATCAGTGTCCTCAGTTTCAAAATGACTGCTGAGTGTTATTAAAAGATGAGCAGATGTTTCACTGCGGCTCCTGTCCCAACCTCACTGGAAAGTGTGGCAGATCTCAGCTGATGAGTTAAAACTTATTGAGTTAATTACTTATTTTCCTTTGTACATTTTTCAACTGAGTACAGACTAAAAGGGATTGGCAAATTCCTGCTTGCCATTGCTATCTATGCTTTACATATTGTCTGGCAAATTCCTGCTTGCCATTGCTATTTATGTTTTACGTTTTGTCCCAACTCTTTTGGAATCGAGGTTGTGCTCATGTATGTGCACGAGTGAGCGTGATTCGATGAGTGTTTGTACAGTGTGTATAAAAATGCACAATAATAGAAAACATCACTTGATAGTCTATTAAAAAAAAAAATCCATAAAAAACTGGTTAGACTGACTAATACAGCCATGACCAGTCTCATACTGCCTTGGCCCCTGTTACAGTCCTCAATTTTCATCAGGTCAGGCTGGCTGCTCTGTGCTTCTCTCTCGTTCAATTTCCTCATCTGCTACAGCCCAGCTCTGGATCTTTCCGCTGCCGAAGAGGGTGAAGACGAGCGACCCGAATGCACTCACGCCTGCCGACAAACAGAAGACACTCCTCCACCCAGTCAAGGAGTGCTGAGAGAGGGAATAACAGCCACTGAAGGGAAAGGCTTGTGACCAAAAAGACTGAATTATAAAATAATAAGTTTAAAGTGTAATCTAATGTGTACCACCATCAATATCTCAGCTGTATTATATTATCAATCAAATACTACCCCAGCATATTAAAGTATTTATTCATTTCAAAGACAAAATATCCTCAGTGATTCTGAATTTTAGAATGGTCATCTTTTCCAATGAAATGATTGAAGTAGCTTGATGATAAGTACACATGGTTACCATGAGATAGGGAAAAAAACAAAATTGTACTTGGAAGCGTTGATGCGGAGTAAAGCAATCAGTCCAGTGGGCGACAAAATCCTGACTTACATCTCTTGTGAGGTAACCCATGACAATGGGTGCGAGAGCCCCTGGGATGGTCCCAAAAGTGTTAGTGATGCCCAAGAGCACCCCTGCATATCTGAACAGAAGAGAGTGGAGGTTTGGGGGTTAGAGCCTGTGCAAACTGAGAGCGCAAACAAGCAACAGAAAATTTTGGAATGTTGCATAGTACCTGTGTGTGAGAGAATGGTCAACCAACCACTCACAAAGAAAGCACATTAATGTACATTTACACACGAAACACTCATACTGTCAAATACCTGCCTTCGCTCATATATTTTAATTCCAATAAGAACACATTAGCATTTTTGTTTGAGAGCGAGAGACAGAGAAAACATGCCCACAAAGATGTAGCTCTGTAGCTTGGACGCTCGACCATGCAAAATAGATTAAGATAAAGTGCCTGGTATGTTTGGACAGCTATAATGGACTGCTGACTGACAGACAGGCCTCTTCTCCACTGAGTACAGCCCAAACATACCTTGGAGCAATGTCAATCTGGTTAATAAAAACTCCGGCCGCGCTAGTGCCCCCTAGACTGGTGCAGAGCGTAAGGAAGGTAACGGCGAGCACTCCACTGCAACCCACAAAGCCGACTGCCACGAGGAACGCAGCAGGCAGGAGGAGACCTGTGTTATGCATACATTCGGTTCAATTAAAATGTTATACTGACACTGCTGAGGACACTTATCAATGTATAGCACACATTCATTTAGGCAGTCAGTACAATATGGAATGTAATCATGATACAGTATATTCTATTTGAAAAATTTTTTTCATCCACCTCTGTCCATCCTCCTTGCCTGTTAGAGTGAAGATCTTGCGTACTGCAGTGACACCAAGTAGCTCCCTCTCCAGGAGGTAGTCTGCTATTACACCTGATGTCACAGCGCACAGCCAAGCACCTAGATATGGCAAAGCAGACAGAAACCCATTCTAGAGTGAGAGATTGAGAGAGGAAGGGAGAGAGAGAAAGAGGAGATGGTTTCAGCATGACAGTAAATGCATGGAGAGACAAACAATGAAGAGCAGGAAAAACAATTCCCAAATTCATCCCACCAAATACAGATTTGGCTAGAAATAAGTGATGACAGTATCCAGCCCATCCTCCTCCATGGGAGTGTCCACAGTTGAAAAACAAAATCAAATAAAGGAAAATTCTACCAAACGGCATCTTGCAAAAGTGTTGGAATGGATGTCCATAGAAATGTAAAAAAAATCGATCAACAGCCCCTCAACAATCAAACAATGAAGAAACTGAATTTAGCAATAACCTGGAAATTTAGCATAGTCCTGGCTGTATTTACTCTTTGTCAGAATATCGCATCACCCCAAACCACTTTCAACCCAATAACCCCATAAAATCTACAGACCCATGGGTCCGTCAAAAGCAGCTGCTATATTTCAACCGTGGAACGTCTGGCCAATTTTTAATTCAAATGGAGATCCCATAGTTTCCAGCAATCCCAAATATGTCCAGCTGAATTTCACGGAAAGGTGTATAAAATGGTGTACAAGATCTACATATTTTCCATTTAATGTAATGCTGTGGCAATAAAAACATGCCTTTCTGTGTAATAGTTGAATGAGATTCATTATGTCTCTAATTTTAGAGCAAAGGTTTAACTTCTTCTATATCAGACAAGAAAAGTAAAACGGAGTTATGTTTTCATACCTTGACATGTTTCGACGGGAACCCCAGTCTTCTTCAGAAGCGTCACCTGATGGTGATGTGACGCGTCTTATCAGCTGTTGCGACTGAGGCGTGACCGACCTGTCAAAATCTGACAGGTCGGTCACGCCTCCTGCGGTCTGTTCGCTCCTTTAGAATGGCGCTCCAAGTGTGAGACAGCATGTACGCCCCCTCATCCCGGTTCATCGTCCTTTGGGCTCGCTTCTGGATTTCTATCGCCTTCATGATGCTGTCTCACACTTGGAGCACTGTTCTAAAGGAGCAAACAGACAGCAGGAGGCGTGACCGACCTGTCAGATTTTGACAGGTTGGTCAAGCCTCAGTAACAACAGCTGATAAGCAACGTCACACCACCATCAGGTGACGCTTCTGAAGAAGACTGGGGTTCCCGTCGAAACATGTCAAGGTATGATAACATAACTACGTTTTTCTTTTCTTGTCTGATATAGAAGTTAAACCTTTATGCCTTTCTGTGTTTGAATATTTCTCTCAATACAAGCATGACGAGGCTTTGGTGAAGCGGTGCAATCAGCAGATACATAATATGTATGTGACATCGTCCTACAATATGAAAAAAAAAATGCTTTTTCTGATTTTGAACGTATTTGAAGGAAAACTTGTGTGCAGAATTAGAATTTAAGGGGTTAAAAATGCACCAACATTGTGACCAAAGCCTTCGACAGTGATCACCACAAAAAGACCTTGCAGTCAAAAGGCAAAGGGCATGAGTATGGAGGTAAATCCCTCTCTTTATTCAAGAGCGTGGTATTTCGTTTTGTGCGTAGACTGTACAAAATTTTTCCCCGAAATTAGCGTGGAATTTCGTTTCGTGCGTAGACTGTACAATATTTTTCCCCGAAATTCTGCTCTCGCACTCAAATTGTCCTCGTTCGCGCTTGGATTTTCTCTCCTCGCACTCAAAACTACCTCTGCGCGCTCGAAACATTTCTGCTTGCACTCGAAACATGCTGCTCGCGCTTGGATTTTTTTCTGCGGTACATTCCTATCAAAAATCGCCAACCAATGCCAGGTTCCGTGTTGACCAATGAAATGATCGCTGCCTCTTTGCGGGCCCATTCGTTTAACTTCATACAGTGAAGTTTTGTGCAGTCTACGCACGAAACGAAAAACAACGCTCTCGAATAAAGGTAGGGATTTACCTCCATACATGAGCACACTGCAGTGTGGCAGACGTGGAGGCCTACTTTATACTTTCTTGGCTCAAGAATGTCCTAATCCTGAATTCCATGCACAAAATAATCTATTCCAATCCCATCTGAGCTAAATAAATGTTAAATTATTCTTTAAGGAGACAACACAAAAGAGATGGCAGCTCAGTATTTCTCTGTCAGCCATAACGTCAGGCAGGACAGGAAGTAAATATTGGTACGTTATATGATCTGTGTTCATACTGTGTTCAAATGTCTTACATTTGTCACAATAAAATTTAAGTGCCTTTTGAGCTGGTTTTATGTGTCTTTTTGTGTGTGTATTTGCATACATGTAAGGGTCGCTACTGTAGTTGTACTTCACCCCTCCTTTCTTAGTTGTCGGGGTTCACCATGAATGAATCACTACGCCTCTCTAACTCAAGTTCTTGTTTTGCAAATAAAATTAATTTTAATTTCGTTATCAGAAAGATAGAAAGACGGGGGGCATTCCCCCCCTCCTTCCTTCCCGTGGTCATCTAACCTTTTCCCCCCACTCCTTTCCCATCTCACCAGTCTTCCTCTCCTTACCTGTCGGAGGTCAAAGTGCAGTATCGTGTCCATGTACGTGGGTAGGGAAGTCAGTAATGTGTAGTAAGCCCAATTGGAACACATCTGAGAGATAATGATTGCCCACAAGGGGACTGAGAGTGCTATGGGTATGAGTGGAACTGACCAACCATGCGCACCACCCTGTGGCAGAACAGAAGAGGAAAGAGACAGGTGGAGAAGTTACAACAACTTGGTGTAGTGTTAACATTTTCTTGTAATAATGTGCTGCACAGTGCAGGGCTGTTTTATATATATAAGACCACAATGTAAAAATAATCAAAGTCACATTTTCACATGGTGGAGAAATGATGAATTAAAAATTCAAAATGATCTTAGGAACAAAGCACTGAAAAAACATGCAAAAAATATAAAAGACAATAATATATTATATTATTATATAGTATTACAAATATTATAATAATATTTAATATATAAAATATACAAAAATACTAAATTTGGACTCTGTTTTTCCTTTGTGGTCTTCATATATACATCCCCAATTCTGAAATAGATGGGAGGAAGTGTAAATTGTGAATAAAATCAAAATGCAATGACTTTCAGATCACATGAGCCAATATGTTATTTACAATAGAACATAGATAACATTTCAAATGTTGAAACTGAGACATTTTACATTTGTATCCACAAAATGAGCTTATGTCAAATTTTCTGGCTGCAACAGGTCTCAAAAAAGTTGAGACACAGGCAAAAAAAGGGCTGAAAAAGCAATTAATATATAAGAGAATCAGCTGAAAGAACATTTAGCAAGTGATTAAGTTAACTGGCATCAGGTGTGTAACATGATTGGCTATAAAAGGGATGTCTTAGAGAGGCTGAGTCTCTCAGAAGTAAAGATGGCCAGATGCTCTCCAACCTGTGAAGGCTTACGTAAAAAAATTGTGGAATACTTTAAAAACAATGTTCCTCAACGTGAAATTGCAAAGGCTTTGAAGGTCTCATCATCGATAGTGCATAACATCATCAAAAGATTCAGAGAAACTGGAAAAATCTCTGTGCGTAAGGGACAAGGCCGAAGACCTTTACTGGATGCACGTGATCTTCGGGCCCTCAGACGCCACTGCATCACTCACCGGCATGATTCTGTCATTGACATTACTAAATGGGCCCAGGAATACTTCAAGAAACCACTGTCAGTAAAAACAGCCCACCGTGCCATCCACAGATGCCACCTAAAACTCTATCATACAAAAAGGAAGCCATTGTTGAGCATGATCCGGAAGCGCCGCCATGTTCTGTGGGCCAAGGCTCAATTAAAATGGACTGTAGCAAAGTGGCAAAGTGTCCTGTGGTCAGACGAGTCCAAATTTGACTTTCTTGATGGAAATCATGGGCATTGTGTCCTCCGGGCTAAAGAGGAGAAAGACCACCCCTCCTGTTATCAGCGTTCAGTTCAAAAGCCACCATCTCTGATGGTATGGGGATGCATTAGTGCATATGGTCTGGGACACTTGCAAGTTTTAAAAAGCACCATGAATGCTGAAAGGTATATAAAGATTTTAGAGCAACATATGCTCCCCTCCAGATGACATCTATTCCAGGGAAGGCCTTGTGTATTTCAGCAGGACAATGCAAAACCACATACTGCAGCTATTACAACAGCATGGCTTCGTAGTAGAAGGGTACATGTGCTGAACTGGCCTGCCTGCAGGCCTGATCTTTCACCAATTGTGAACATTTGGCGCATAATTATACGAAAAGTCTGTCAAAGGAAACCCAAAACTCTCCAGCAGCTGGAAGCCTGTATTAAACAAGAGTGGGATCAAATTCCAATGGCTAAACTCAAGAAACGTGTCTCCTCAATGCCAAGACGCCTCCACTCTGTGTTAAAAAGAAGAGGGGATGCTACACCATGGTAAACAGGCCCCTGTCCCAACTTTTTTGAGACCTGTAGCAGCCATCAAATTTGAAATGAGTTCATTTTGTGGATAAAATTGTAAAATTTCTCGGTTTCAACATTTGCTATGTTATCTCTGTTCTATTGTGAATAAAATACTGGCTGGTGTGATTTGAAAGTCATTGCGTTTTGATTTTATTCACAATTTACACTTCGTCCCAACTACTTCGGAATTGGGGTTGTATATATATAGTTGCAATCAAAATTATTTAACCCCTGCTGCAAATTAGTTTAACTGGCAAAATTTACAAACTTTCAATTGTTTGCAATGAACAAATCAAACAAGAACAATTTAAATAGCTCAGCACAACAAATATTACAAGTGTCTTCTCCAAATTCAACCCAAAATTCCACTTTTAATGACTACTGCAGGCTCAAAATTATTCAACCCCTTCATGACAAGCACCTTTAATACTTAATAGAGCACCCTTTGAGCCAATATGACCTGCTGGAAATGTGATGCATAGGCAGACAACAGCTTCTGGCAGCATTCCCAAGGAATCTTAGCCCAGTCCTCATGGACAATGGCCTCCAGTTCACTAATATTCTAGGGTTTGCAACTGTGTTCTTCAAATCCTACCAGAGATTTTTTATGGGGTGCAAGTGAGGCGACTGTGATGGGCACTCTAGAATCTTCCCAGACTTCTTCTGAAACCAAGCCTTGATGGATGTTGAGGTATGCTTAGGATCATTGTCCTGTGGGAAGGTCCAATGATGCCCAAGCGTCAGCTTCCCTACAGACGGCATTGACATTTTCTCCTTGGATATCCAGGTACTTGACTGAATCCATCTTGCCTTCCACACTTTGCAGTTTTCCAGTGCCAGAGGAAGCAAAGCAGCTGCAGAGCATCAAACAGCCCCCACAATTCTTCTCTGTACGCAGGGTGTACTTTTCAGCATATGCTTCTTTATTCCTCCTGCAGACATACCACTGATTCACAAGCCCGAAAAGTTCCTGTTTTGCTTCATCACTCCACAGAACAGTATCCTAAAACTTCTGTGGCTTATTTATATGGTTTTGAGCATATTGGAGCTTGTGCTTTTGGATCATTTGTGGTGTGTGTCTTGGAGACCTTCCACCTTTAGTATGCGCCCTACTGTGTGACCTGAAACCTCAGTGCCTCCTGCATCCAAGTCTTGCTGCGGGTCTCCTGCAGTCACTCGAGGGTTTTTGACCACCTGTCTTGTCAGGAATCTGGTGGCAGCTATTCATAGCTTCCTCTTTCTGCCACATCATGATACTGTAGCCACTCTTCCTTTAACTCCGAACTTGCGAACTATGCTTCAACTTCATCTCTACGAACATTCAGTGGCTGTGCTACCTTTTTGTATCCTTCACCTTGTTTGTGCCAGGCAATGATCTCCTCTATGAGCTTTTTGAACAATTCTCTTGACAGCCATATTTCTGATATGCAATCAAATGTCACTGTCAACAAACCCCTAGCGAGTGCAAGTATTTGATGTGTTCTATCTCAAGCAAACCTGATGCAACTAATTAAGCTCTTGATTAGCTGCATTAGGTGTGCTTGAGACAATACTTGACTTGCAAATATGCTCTTATGACGGATTCTATTCAGGGGGTTGAATAATTTTGAGACTGCAGTAGTCATTAAAAGTGGCATTTTGAGTTAAATTTGGAGAAACCACTTGTAATATTAGTTGTGTTGAGCTATTAAAAATGTTCTTGTTTAATCTGTTCATCACAAACAGCTGAAAGTTTGTAAATTTTGCCAGTAAACCCAATTTGCAATGGGTGTTGAATAATTTTGATTGCAACTGTAGATATATGTATATATACGGTCATGCCTGAAATTATTCATACCCCTACCAATTTTTTTTTTTCGAGATATTTTTTGACAAATCAAATTTATTCTTAGCAAATGGCGCGTAAGTTGACATAAGGCTGTAAGAAGTACAGTAAACAATTTTTTGAGAAATACAATACTTTTTGGTATTGTATTTGACAGATTTACAAAATCTGCCATGTCCAGAATTATTCATACCCTTTTCTCAGTAATTGATGGCAAAGCCTTTATTCACAATTACAGCCTCCAAACGCTTCCTGTGGTTGATCATAAGGTTTCTACACGTCTGCATGGGGATTTTGGCCCACTCCTCTTTGGCGAACTTCTCCAGATCCTTAAGGTTTGAGGGTTTCCTTGCCATGACCTTGGTCTTCAGTTCCCTCCACAGATTCTCGATAGGATTGAGGTCGGGGCTCCAGCTTGGCCACTCCAAAACGTTCACTTTGTTGTCCACTAACCATTTCTTTATGGATTTGGCCGTGTGTTTAGGATCATTATCCTGTTGGAAGATCCATTCCTGCCCAAGACCAAGTTTTTCGGCGGATCGCTTGATGTTTTCACTGAGGATCTGGATATACTGGTCTTGTTTCACAATGCCATTAACTTTAACAAGGTTTTCGGGCCCATTTGCTGAAAAGCAACGTCAGAGCATGATACTCCTGCCACCGTGTTTGACCGTTGGGACCGTGTTTTTCAGGTTGAACACTTCACCTTTCTTACGCCACTTACTTCTCCAACCCAGACACACAAGAACTAGTCTAGCCTTCGCAAAAGCTCACCTGGATGAAGATATAAGCTTCTGGCTGTCAGTGTTATGGACGGATGAAACAAAGATGGAGCTGCTTGGGCACAGAGATGTGGCTTTTGTTTGGCGCAAGAAAGATGAAGCGATCAACCTGAAAAACACGGTCCCAACGGTCAAACACGGTGGCAGGAGTATCATGCTCTGAGGTTGCTTTTCAGCAAATGGGCCCGAAAACCTTGATAAAGTTAATGGCATTATGAAACAGGACTAGTATATCCAGATCCTCAGTGAAAACATTAAGCAATCTGCTGAATAACTTGGTCTTGGACAGGAATGGATCTTCCAACAGGATAATGATCCTAAACACACGGCCAAATCCATCAAGAAATGGTTAGCGGACAACAAAGTGAACGTTTTGGAGTGGCCAAGCCAGAGCACCGACCTCAATCCTATCGAGAATCTGTGGAGGGAACTGAAGACCATGGTCATGGCAAGGAAACCCTCAAACCTTACGGATCTGGAGAAGTTCGCCAAAGAGGAGTGGGCCAAAATCCCCATGCAGACGTGTAGAAACCTTGTGATCAACCACAGGAAGCGTTTGGAGGCTGAAATTGTGAATAAAGGCTTTGCCATCAATTACTGAGAAAAGGGTATGAATAATTCTGGACATGGCAGATTTTGTAAATCTGTCAAATAAAATACCAAAAATTATTGTATTTCTCAAAAAATTGTTTACTGTACTTCTTACAGCCTTATGTCAACTTACTATGTCATTTGTGCAAGAATTAATTTGATTTGTCAAAAAATATCTCGAAAAAACCCAAAAATTGGTAGGGGTATGAATAATTTCGGGCATGACTGTATATATATATATATATATATATATATATATATATATATATATATATATATATATATATATCAGTGGCGGCTGGTGATCTGGCGATAGGGGAGGCTCAAAACAATCCCTTAAAATTAATGATTGGTCACAATCTGTTTTCAATCATTCATTTCAATAACCATTACAGAAACTCTGAAAACTCTCAACATTATCAGGTGTGGCCAGTTTTCAGTTTTGTACAGCAAACAGCAAATTCAAGTTACCTGTGACCCAATGGAGTTCATGATGTAATCTCTCTCACAGTCACTGATTCGGGGATGAGACTGAGGGCTATCCGTCACACAGATGAACCAGAACAGTCCCCATAGACAACCTGCACCCCCTGGTGGTAAAAGAAAGTATAGAACCTTTGCAAAATAATCTCGCTCAGGTCCGTGTTTACAACTTGTCCGTGTATAAAGGTCAGCACCCGCATGATTTTTCCGTGTCATCACCTTGACTGCATCAGCTGTACGTGCACATAGGTCATAGAATCGTTATAAAGCTTTAAAACTTTAGCGTGAGAGATTACAAATTTGTTAGATAGAAAGTTCTTATCTGCTCATTGTATTGCTGAGGTAACAAAAAATGACTGGAAATTTGGAGCGATGGAGTTCTTTGAATTATGGAGAGAAAAAAAAACAACTCCTTGAAAGTTTAAATGTTTGAAGACAAGTTTGATCAGAGAGAATACAAAAGTGAACAACCCCATTTCTGAATAAGTAGGGATGATATGGGAATTGCAAATAAAAAATTAAAGTGATTTGTAAACCATCCTTGTGTGTGCACAAACATATTTGTATGACTGTCTAAAAATGGGAATGCACGTGCATGCTAGTTTCTTTATTTTTATACGCTCATTTGCACTTTGAAATGTGAATCTGTGTGTTTGTTTACGTGTACAGTGCTGTGAAAAAGTATTACCTCACTTCTCAATATCTTCTATTTTTGCCAATTTTCACATTTAAATGTTTCAGATCACATTAATTTTAATATTAGATGAAGACAACATGGGTGTAAACAAAATGTAGTTTTTCAGGGATGATTTAATTTGCTCATTTGAAGGAAAAAAGCTATCCAACCCTACCTGGCTCTACCCTACCTGTGAAAAAGTAGACGTACACAAGTAAGTCCACCTCTGATTGGCTCAGAATAAACAAAATTAAGGTTATGGAGTAGTCTAGTCAAAGTCCAGACTTGACGCCGATCGAGATTCTGCGGTATGACCTCAGACAGGCAGGTCACGCTCCAAAACCCTCCAATGTGGCTGAATCAAAAACAATTCCGAAAACAAGAGTGCGCTAAAATTATGTAGAAGACTCACAGCCAGTTATTGCAAATATTTGATAGCAGGTGTTGATGCCAAGGGAGGCACAACCACTTATTAGGTTTAGGTGGACAATTATTTTTCCACATGGGTGATAAAGGTTTTGAACAACTCTGAAACATCTGAATATTAAAAAAAGCAAAAATAGAAAAAAAATCAGGAGGGGGGCAAAAACCCTCACTGCAACAAATTTGTACGAGCATGTACTTTTAAGATAACGTGTGCAAGCGTGTGTATTATTACATGAATGTGCGTATTTATGTTTGCAGTATGTATGCGTCATACCGCAGCAGTAGAAGACTGCAGGCCAGCCCAATGTGTGACAGATGAAGCCTGTCAGGGGAAGAGCGATAAAGGCACCAAAATTGGCCCCCGCCCCTGAAAATGTCATGAGGCGGGACCTTTCCAGAGGTGGAGCCCAGCAAGCCCACATCGCCATCATCGCAGGAAACGTCACACCCTGTTAAAGGCATGTAAACAGAGATGAGAGGAGAAAGGTGTTTGGAGCACAGCTTGGAACTTGAAATTCATTAAAAGCATATCTGTAACCTCCAGCCACTGTTCTTACCTCCCCAAGCCCTTCCAGCACCCTCAGGGCAAAGAGCCAGTGGACGCCAAGCTCAGCAGCCAGAGGGGTGAGGAGGGTGAGGACTGCCGTGCCCGTAACCCCAAGACCCAAGAAAATCCGACCGCCGAGACGCCCAGACAGATACCCGCCTGGTATCTGGGTGAAAAGGTACCCAAAGAAAAATGCCCCAAGCAGGTAGCCCTGAGTGTCAGAGTCCCAGGAGTACTGAGGGATCTGAGAGATGGAGACAGTGAGAGGGGAAACAGACAAAGAAATATGGAGGGACAGTTGTTTATTTGAAACAATAATTTAGAAAAATAAACTCCAATCATCCTGTTTTTGAGTGTCATTTCATACTTACGTGTGTGTGTGTGTGTGTGTGTGTGTGTGTGTGTGTAATGCTTCCATCTCAGAGCTGTTCCTCACCCCATCTGGTTGCATTGAGCCACTGCCATTGTTGGAGCCAGATGAGGGGACTGGACACCCCTTTGCAGCTGAGTGGTTGTCTGAGGGCTGAACACTGGTGCTGTTGACCATGGCAACCATGGCGACGCTCAGGTTGACACGCAGCCCATAGACCACAGCGAAGCCGAGGAACATTAAGGTGGCGAGGTTACAACGAGCGGAGCAGCATTGTGGGGGCACTGTTGAACATTATAAAAGCACAGCTAAGGATGGACAACATCGAGTATACTAATCCACTTCCAGAGATAATCAATTTCCAATTAAGCATATAAAATAATTTTAATAAAAATGAAATGAGGTTATTTGACCACTGCTGTAAGTATAAAAACGACTGCCAAGATTACATTGCAAATCATGTGAGTTTTTCATTCAGCCTCCCTATGCAAACAGAACCATTCAAAGTTGACATTAATGTTCATATTTGAATTAAATTGTTGCTTTCATTCACCAAGGTAGCACTGAATTGATTTAAAAAAATTCAGGTAAAGCATTGATAATGTGATAAATAATGATTACTGTTTGAAATCATTAATTTTTTCTTAGTCTTCTGGAATGATTGTAAAGCCCCATTTTGGGAGCCTGCTACTCTCAAATACTTATAACACAATATCAATCCATCCTGATGCACTTTTAATAAAGTGTTATTTTGGTGCAATAGGAACCACTCCCAATATTTTAGGTCAGTATTTTAGGTCAGCTGAAATTTACATGTAATGTTTTTTTTTGTTTTGAGCGGTGAAGGCTAGACCATACAGGAGATTGCCATGAAACTCAACATTTCAGACAAAGATAAGCACTTCTGTGTTCAAAGTTGATCACGAACTGAATCTGAACAGGACAGATGTCTAAAGTCCAGTTGCACACCTATCCAAGAGAAGAGGTACATCTAGTTTACGAAAATGGCACACTGTAGGTCCTGAGCTGGCAGATTCACTGAGTAATACTTGCCAAACAAACAGTATCATCAGCAACGGTCAAGGGACCACCATGCAATGAAGGCCAAATAAGCAGAGTTTCAAAGAGAACAGTGTTTCTGAAAGTGGCAATCAAAGAGCAAAAGGCTGCTATGAGCAAAATAACACAAATGTTTGAGCAGGATTAGCCCGAAAGACCAGGACCAGCATTCTAAAGCCTTCTCTTCACAGTGGCAAATTCTGATGTTTGGCAAGTACCGTTCAAGAGAGCTGACTTCAGAGAACTGAGAAACATTCATTAATTGAACTAAAGAGAACTTGAATGAAGGACAGAAAAAAAATGAAAGGTTAATAGTTTTTTACAGTTATTATTTCCAGTCCAGCTGAGCCATGAAACTCACTGAGCAGTCAAATGGGAAAAGCTCACTTATGGAGAAGCAAGGCAGTTGCAGAAGGACACACCTGTTTCTGATGGTCTCTTGAGCAGAGGTGTTGCCTCGTCATCATGGTCATTGGGAGCAGAGTTTATGGAGTGTCCCGGGTATAATGCCATTACCACCCTGCCAGAAGGGCACACGGGAAACACTTTGTTCAGCAGGAATGAAAGACTTGTATGTGGCTTCACTGACAGACCAATTAATCCATCAAGGACTCACTGAAAAGAAATAAATGGACGGTTCTTGAATGGCCAAGTCAAAACCTGGATCTAAATCCCATTGAGATGCTGTGGGGGGAATTGAAATTGCCAGTGCACAAAAGAAGGGGGTCAATGTCAATGATCAGACCTAAGGGTGAACTTTCTCTGAAGATGGGAATGGCATCTCAGCTTATTTTGTGTAGAACAAAATTATTGAAAAGTTTATTTTTTATTTCTTTTTGTCTAGTTGGATCACTTTGTTGAGTGTTTGGATAAAGCTCACCTATTGATATGCCCGCATCTGAAAAAAATATTTCATAAGGTGAACTTATCAGGTGACTGTATGACACAGACTCTTACAGGAACGGCCCAAAATTCCTTTGGTTACATGCTGAATAGAGGGTGCGGTGTGATACCTGTGGTATCAGGTTCTTCCTCTTTTAGGAATGGAAGATGAAAATAGAGTCAATACATATAACACATTGAAAAGAAAAGCTGAAGCAAACATTGCCAAATCCATTGAAAAAAAATCTGTTTGCAGCTGGGCCATAGTGCACTGACAACAACATCACTGATATATGGGTCTACATAAGGTAATGTATGGCTTCAAGCTGGGCTATTATTAGTGGGGGAGGATGGCCGAATGTGGTGTGGCAGATGACTGCCAGCAGACACAATCAGGAGAGCGTTTTTGCTGACAATAATGAAACTAAAATTCATGGTCAGCAGGGTACGTGTGGAGCTCCGGCAGTGGAGAGGAGGCTGACAATACCATGAAGACACAGATTATGCATGACCGCTTCCGTACACTCAAAAATACACTCACTCACACACATACACACACACGCACACAACATGTATGCACACAGCTACACAAAACAAATGTAAGTTCCTGGACACACATGAATTCGCACTCATTTTCCTGCAAGGTCTTACCGCAAAAATTTAATATTTACCATAAACTTCTAAGTATCTTCAATTGTTTTTAATGTCGTGCCATGTTACAGTCAAGGGAAGATATGCTCATAAAACAATTTTTAAATCTCTGCAGGACATTTTGGCAACTAAAACCTAATCTGTGTCTTAGCCTGTCAGTGATCATTGTTCATCAGACCATCATAGGTTATCGTGCAAACAAGTACAAACATGCACATTGTTGTAATATTTCTTGATATTTCTCCTGCCAAGCTTTTCGAATAGTGAATGTGAATTATGTGGAAATCATTTGCTTTCTTCAGTAAGTGTATTAATTTCTCACTCCATGGAATTATTTAATTTGACAGACAAAAAGGATGGCTGCTTTTACAGCCCTACAAGTTTTGTGTTAACCAGTCCAGTAATAAAAACTTAAATTGAACAAATGAATTAAAAATAGTCTGTTTTTCATTTATTAAAAATTTATGAATTTTTATTTATAAATAAATTGAATATTTTATAAATTGAAAATATGTGTTACTACAACCCCAATTCCCCAATTGCAAAATTTTAAAATTTATTTTTTTACTTCATCAGCGTTCATCCAATACTGTACTGATAATAACATGCAATTTTGCTAATAAAGAGATCCAAAAATACTTGCACTCAAAAGTATATGAACAAAGGGTGCACTTAAAACATTAATATAGAGAGCTAAGATTTTCACTTCTTCATTCTCAGCATGACAGTGCCATGTCACTGCCTCTATGGCTTCCTGATGGCAACTCCGTGACCGACCTCTTTTTTTTTTTTTTTTTTTTTTTTTTTTGCCATTTTCACCCAAAATAAATCAAATGAACAAAATTAGCTATTTTGTTATTTGAAGCACTAGGGAAGAGCTACACAAAGCCATTTAAACTGTAACTCTGTCTCACTTAGTTGGCCCCGATATACATTTCAGATGGCCATAACTTTAATACTACTGCCAACAGAAAACAAAAATTTTGCCTACTTACATTAAATGATGTGCTTTACGCACAGAAAATATCAAGTGATTCTGATAAGGTGAGGTGGGAACTTTTCTGAGAATTGGCTGATTTTATGCAGATTGACCCTTTAATTAAACTATAAATTGACCAAAGACTTGAGAATACAATGAAAATGTGTCCTTACAACTATATTGTCAAATATTTAGAAGAGTCAACGGAAGCAATCATTCACGAACAAAATAAGTCTTCAAGTTAGTTATATGGCTTCTTGATAAAGCGATTTTGAAGCGAGAAAGTGTACACTCAACCATAAATGCAAGTGCTATTTACTCATCTGCCTTAAGCTCTTCACGCAACAGGACCGCTAAAGCAATAATTTGCCGCAACAGATAGGTCAAGGTTGGTATCGAGACAGGAAGCAGAATCGGTTCACCCGACTAGACAGTACACAATCGAGACTACAAAGGCAACTTGCAAACGACTCTACCTGGCAGAACTGGCCGACGGGTCCTGTCAACCGCTTGGGGTCGAAAAGCGTTACAGCAAGTAGATACCGTATCCTCATTTCTCTGCAAACCGACTGTACTGTCCCATATCGCAATACTGTTTCAAAAACAGAAGCGAGAGCATATCACATGACATTCACAGATCATGTGACGCGGAAATATCTGCATTGAAAAACTATTGATTTACTTTGCTTTCCGTTGCAAGCAGGTGGAAATGGTAAGTATGATGATAAAACGGGATGTCAGACTTGTCATTGGGTACTTTGCGCTTGCGTTGTCCCTTACCCCATGGGTTATTTAAATCCAATTTTTTTGCAACGTTAGCTAGGCTTGCCCATCATGTCCAGCTTAGGTGAGCTGAGCAACTCAGTGCTTCCTCCGTACTATTTTCCTGTGCCTGGTGTTGAGTCGGTTTGGTGACGTTTCTTTGAGAAATGCGCAAAAACTGGAAAAAGCCTCTAATGCATTTTAAGCATTTATATTTTTGTCGCCGACATGATGGCACGATACCCCCCTTTGTACCACTTTGGGGTGTCACATGATATGTTACCAACTGATGTGAATTTGCGATTTCACCTTCCTCAAAGCATTCCGACAGAAATCCTTCTAACATGACGTCCTCGTCTCTCCTGCACCTTCTCTTCGGAGCGCTTTCCTTGATGTGCCTCCTCCTCGGCTCGGCTTGGGGATCAAATACAACCACGCCGCTTGTTATGTGGCACGGAATGGGTAGGAATTAAAATTGTCTTATTTGAAATGCAACGAATAAAAAAAAAAAGCTGTAAAAAATTGCTGTTCATAATACAATCCCGTTCCCAAAAAGTTCAGACGTTGTGTAAAATGTGAATAAACACAGAGTGCAGCACTATGCAAATCTTTAAAACTCCACATTTCATTGAAAACTTTACAGAGGCGACGTATCAGTTGTTGAAACTCGGGTGTTTTATTGGTTTTTTGAATAATATCTTATTTTGAATTTGATGGCAGCAACACCTTTCAAAATGTTGGGACAGGGGCAAGAAAAGACTGAAAAAGTTTTATGATGCCAAGAAAATACACTTGGGGCCTGTGCTATGGAGCTGAGTTTGAGGTTATCGAGGTAACTTCAGGTTTAACTCCAGATTTTCAGGACTATGACAGACGTTCACTTCTTAGTGGGGTAAGTCATGATAACTCTTAGAACATTATAAAATTCCAAGAGATTACGCGCACATCCAAGTATTACAACAGGTACAGGACAAACAATAACGTCAAAAACTGGAAAAGAGATGTCCACACACTGTTAAATGAGCTTCCAGAAAATATTTTTATTGCACAACAGTTTTGGCCGATATGGCCTTCATCAGGCACAAACAAGGGCAAATGAGTAGGTGGAGGTGTATATAAAAACTAATGATGTGGAAGTGGGCAGGTACATCAATCTATTAACAGGCAACCTTTCAAACAGACACATATAAGGACCTGTGAATTACACCAAATTTATAAAAAAAAATAAAGAAAATGGGTGGTAACCATGAACGCTTACTTTTACAACGTGAAACTCACTGTATTTATGCTCTCAGTACTTTGTCTCCTAATGGGTTAAATGAAGAATTTGATATCAAACCCTTTTTATAGGTTTTACAGATCTTACATATTTCTCTATTCTCTATGATTTACTTCTGTTTTCTAGCATGCTTATTCTTGGCTTACATTTGCCTGTGCAGTGCTGAGTATTTTCAGTATATTTTTATTTATTTTTTGTCTTGTCTTTATCCACCACTGGATTTTTGGGCATATGGATTTACTTTTGGAGTGTAAACATGGTTGATTGTCTTACATCTGCTCATGCATTGTGGGTGATTTGGCATATTGTATTTATACAGGTTGAGATTCCTTACATAGGAGGCGAATAGCTCCGTAGTCTTTAATGTTTGCGTTTTCCCGGTTCCTGCCATCCGTCTTTACTTGTCACATTGTGATTGGCTGGCTGACGCACACACCTCCCTGTAATGGCATTATTTTTATATTGTAGTCCAGACCACATTGTATTATACGTTTCGCGTATGGACGATGCAGCTATAATTCTTTATTATTATTATTATTATCATGTTTTTTTTTATAAATTTGGTGTAATTCACAGGTCCTTATATGGGTCTGTTTGACAGGTTGACTGTTAAAAGATTGATGTACCTGCCCACTTCCACATCGCGAGTTCTTATATACACCTCCACCTACTCACTTGCCCTTGTTTGTACCTGACGAAGGCCATATCGGCCAAAACTGTTGTGCAATAAAATTTTTTTGGGAGCACATTTAACAGTGTGCGGACATCTCTTTTCCAACTCTTAGAACATGGCATCACCATTCATGGAGGGTCCTGTGGAGTTCAGTGCACTTGATAGAGGGTCTCTGAGGAGGGCAAGAATATTCAGAGACTGGCAAAACCTTTTAGCTCTCCCTGATGATAATCTCTGAGAGATGATGTTTCTCGTCTGAGGGAATATTTTTTTTTTTTACTTTGTCGGCTTCACCTGTTGTCAGTGCTACTCTCTGGAGTAATTCTCTTACAGTCTCACAAACTGTATGCATTACCCTGCTTTTTTGCCACTGGTATGGATGCTGCAGGAAACTTGAGCAAGAATTCAGTCTTAACAGTAGTTCATAAAATGGCACATACTTTATCAGAGCTGCTGAATGCCTTTGTCATGTTCCCATGGCCACTTAACCCAACAGTCCATGAAAGAGGGCTTTTGTAACATAGCAGGTAGACCTTCACCCATGTGATTATTTTATCTATTGATAACGTAGATCCTATTGCCTCTACTGTTGTATATTTAGTTTAGCTCCTTTGATGTGGTTTCCCCTCCTGTCAGGCATGCAGCTTAAACAACTAGGTGAAAGTTGTCACGCACCATTAGCATACATTTTTTTTGAGAAAAAGCAGAAAATTTGGGGAATTTAATTGGCTTGATACTGTTCATGAGCTGTTTGGTCGAAGGTATACCAGATTAGTTTTTATTTGAAAAAATTTGAATTTGCACTGTAAAACGAGGAAGCAAGGTGACTATCTTCCCATGGGGGGAGGCCTTGAAGTTACTTTCATGCATGGAAATTCATGGAAGTTTCAGTGTTCAGCCAGGTTCAGTTTATCTCTATGTCTGGTCTGTCGATGTAGGGGACAGCTGCTGTAACCCACTGAGCATGGGAGGGGTCAAGAAAATGGTTGAAGAGGAGGTGCCTGGAATCTATGTTTTGTCGCTAAAGATTGGAAAAACAATTATTGAGGTACCATAGACCCCTTTGCCTGCCTGCTCTACTCCCAACACATTTCTCCAAGTCAAATCTGCTGACGCCTCTCAATCCCCTGCACCCTGGGAGTCTAGTCTGTTGTAAATGCAGGTTTCTATTCAGTCTAGGACCAAGGTTCTCTATTTTGGTTCATAAGGTCTTTTATTTGAAGACCACAATTTGTAAATTACTCGGGCCGGTAGACCACGAGTCTAAGTTTCGGCTCCGTTCTTCTTCTTCTTCTTCTTCTTTTTTTTTTTAGGGGTCGTGATTGTCCTGCTCGTGCGGGCGCGCGTTTTCGCGATTGGCCCAGGCCTAGACCCGCCCCGATTACAGGCTCTGAGGCTCTTGTTTACTTGAATCAAGTCTTGTAGAGCCTGACTGAAACAAAAACCTGTGCCCATACCAGCTAGCTCTTTGAATTAGTTTGGAGCTCCCTGACCTACTCTTTTTGACTCCCATACCCTCTGGCTTCCTTACAGTTGCATTAACACTGTCCTCATACTAACCTCCTGTACTTTGTACGTTAGCCTTCTGCCCCCTCGTTCATTCCTTATTTCTGTCCATTTCATTCGTTCCTCCGTCTGTGCACTGGCTTTTCCTTCATGCTCCCGAAACAGGGCTGCTCAATGCTGTTCCTGGAGATCCGTCATCCTGTGTTCTCATTCTAACTGTTGATTCTACCACTTTGCAGCTCAACTGTATCTTTTAGTAGTTATTAAATTATTATTATTTTCTTGTTTGTTTGTTTAGGTTGGAATTAAAAACTTAAAGACTGTAGATATCCAGGAACAGGTTTGGGCAGCAGTGCGTCAAAAATAACTGGCATTCTAGCCCCTCTCACTTCTGCCACACTCTCCTCTCCCTTTTGTTAGTCAGCTTTAACCCAGGTTTCTTGTGTTTTCCTCTAGGACACTGAGAACAGCTTCTTCATGGATGTGAATGCGCAGGTGGAATTTGTATGTAACCAGTTGTCCCAGGACCCCAAACTGAAGGGGGGCTATAATGCCATGGGTTTCTCCCAGGGAGGGCAGTTCCTGTGAGTGCTGTTATACTGTTGCCTTTTGTGGGAACTGTGAGCTGTAATGTGAGTGAACAGATGATAAATTAATTCTAGTCACTGTTTTGTCAGACAGAGTAAATGAAGATGTGAAATGAGAACTGTCTGAACCTCTGGTGTGGACAAGATAACAATGCTGACTGTTCAGTGCAGGGCTGATGGTGGGCATTTTATGGATTTAAGGTGTCTGTCTCTCTCTCTCCATCCATCCATCCAGGAGAGCAGTGGCTCAGCGCTGTCCATCTCCCCCCATGAAAACACTGATCTCAGTTGGGGGGCAACAGCAAGGTAATCTCAGCGGATGGTGGTGGAGATGTGTGGCATTCCCTGCTTCTGTTGCACTGTGACACCATTAGTCCCCTCCCCACTCTCATATGGTGTTAAATCCCATCTACCCTTTCAGGCGTGTACGGTCTCCCCCGCTGTCCAGGAGAGAGCTCACACATCTGCGACTGGATCCGTAAGATGCTCAACTCCGGGGCCTACACCGATGTGGTGCAGAAACAGTATGTGCTGGCTATGTGTATGCATGAGTGCATGTTAGTCGGTTTTGCACACGAAAATATTATTTCAAACACCATCTCTTTCAGTCTAGTGCAGGCACAGTACTGGCATGACCCCCTCAACGAGGACCTGTACAGAATGCACAGCCTATTCCTTGCTGACATCAACCAAGAGCGGGTCTGTCCATGTTTTTCTCTTTTCATCAGTCATTCTTTATCAATCTGTCTTTCTTTGTGTTTTACCTGTCTTTCTGCTTGTCATTTGAATTTTTGGTGGCATTTTTTTTCCTTTCTGGCCACCTGTCTATACGCATTTCTTTCTGTCCACTTGTCTGTCTGTCCACCTGTCTACCTGTACTTCTCTCTGTCTGTCCTCCTGTCTTTCTGTCTGTCATTTCCTCTGTCCATTTGTCGTTCACTCCCACTCTCACTTCTAATTATTCAGGCTGTGAATGAGACCTATAAGAAGAACCTGCAATCTTTGGACAAGTTTGTGATGGTGAAGTTCCTTCAGGACACTATAGTTGACCCAGTGGACTCTGAGGTATGCCTGAGGTCATGCATGAATGAAGCACATCTCAGTAAGATTAGTGAACTGGTGTGTTCCTGCTCTCTTTCTTCCTCCTCGCCTCTCTTTATCTCTCTTTCTCTGTCTCTTGTTTTCAGTGGTTTGGTTTCCTGAAGGCTGGTCAAGCGAAAGAGACTGAGACTCTTCAGGAGAGCGCTCTGTATAAAGAGGTGAACCACAGTATTTCTGTCCTACACGCCTGCCTTTATGCACGCATGACTCTGACTGAAAGAACTATGGGAGTCAGTTATTGGCAGTGTCATGCCACTGTTTTGATTAGGTTGCCAGTGTATGGCTGATATTTTTTGACAGGGAATGAGTTTCTTTTCCACATCTGTTTTTAAAACCGGTTTGCCATTCAGATATTCCATTTGAGTGGCTTAAGGACTGTATGATGCAATCTTTTACTGCCCTCTCTGAACAACTGGCTGTTTCACTAAAGAAGTAAACAAATAAAATTCATTGAGGTGGCAAGTGGTACCTGGGATGAAGGTTCATCACTTTCCATTCGCAGGTGTGTGAGTAGAGACCTTCTGGGTTTGAACCTGCCGCGACAGCGAAGCGGGCATTGCTTACAGCAGGGCTTCTCAAATCACGGTCCTCGAGGGCCGAGCACTGCTGGTTTTCCACCCTCCCTTTACCTGGGAGTCAGGTGAGATGGCAATCTGGCCAATCAGCAGCATTAATTGTTCATTAATTGCCTGGAAGGAAGGAAAACCAGGACTGTATTTGGATTCGAGGGCCGGATTTGGAGAGCCCTGGCTTACAGTATAGCTCAGAACACGCTCATCTTTGAATTCAGCCTTCCTTCTTATCGCAACTAGTCATCTGCGAAATTTGAAGGCTCCATCTTAAAAGGTTGTGATGCTTCTGTGTTCACAAGCATTGTCTATATTTATACAGACAGACCGAAATATGAACACTTGGGAAAATGCTCTTAACAGCTTTCATGGTAGCGCTATAATCGTTTCAGAGTAATTTCGCTGTGGTTTAGCCTGGTGATACACAGATCAACTTGGGTATTAAGAGACCATTTATCCTGCAGGGAATGTCTTGCGCAGGATGAATGGAAGCTGTGTGATAGAAGTGCTGTGAAAATTAACCTGTGCTTTTGTGAAAATATTTCAGTGTATGGATTGTTATTTTTGTCCTTTTGTTATCCCTCAGCATTCCCCTCCCTTTTATTTAAGTGATTTTATGAAAGCATATGTTTCATTGTAATTAACAGTTGTACAAAAGCTTTTTGTGTCCCCTGCTGGTTTTACGACTTAACAGCAGTGTGACGGTGCTCCGAGCAACTTATGTACAATATTTGTGAAAGAGCTGCTTTTCCGTCCCATACTATACAGGGCGTATCAAAAAAAAAAAGTAGTCCCAATTCAGTGGGTTAATATACCAAATTTTATATTGTTTCTCCATTTCTATGCAATTTGCCAAGGAAGAGGATGTCCTTAGCTCTTCATGGATACCACTGACTGCAACATTACTGTTGTGCATGCCTGATTAAATGACCTTTGAAAATGGCAGATTCAAATTTCATTTTTCCAAGTTTTGTTTATCGATGAAAGTTAGAAAAAAGAGTCCATGAAAGTCAGTGAAAGTCAACACACTGCCCTCTGCCGATGCACCGACACCTTCAACATGTCCACCTCTCCTTTCGACGCAAAGCTGACAGCGACAGAGCATGTCCTCAACTGCACGTATCACCATAGCCAGATCATTTCGCAAAGCCTGAACTTCATTTCTAATGCGCTCTCGCAGTTCGTCAAGATATCTGGGAGGACAAAAACACTTTGTTTTTCTAATGTCCCCAAAGGGAAAAAAATCACACGTCGATTTCTGAATGTCTTTCAT
The DNA here is from genome assembly GCA_029692085.1 of Gymnothorax javanicus. Classification (NCBI taxonomy): domain Eukaryota; kingdom Metazoa; phylum Chordata; class Actinopteri; order Anguilliformes; family Muraenidae; genus Gymnothorax; species Gymnothorax javanicus. The sequence goes on along the minus strand of CM056197.1, from coordinate 77,050,279 downwards.
GCATTACCAAAACTTGGAAAAATGAAATTGTAATCTACCATTTTCAAAGGTCATTTAATCAGGCATGCGCAACAGTAATGTTGCAGTCAAGGGTATCTGTGAAGAGCTAAGGACGTCCTCTTCCGTGGCAAATTGCATAGAAATGGTGAAACTATATAAACTTGGTATATTAACCCATTGAAGTTGGATTACCTTTTTTTGATATGCACTGTAGTATCTGCAGCTGTACATTCATCATTATTCAGTAATAGGACCTGTATTTATTTATTTATATTATTTATTAGGATCGTCTTGGCCTCGCACAGATGGACAAAGAAGGGAAGCTGGTGTTCTTGGCTTCAGATGGAGATCACCTCCAATTCACTAGGGAGTGGTTCCATGCTAAGCTGGTGCCGTACCTTCGCTGAATACACAGGGATGCAATCACAACTGGGCCATACTGAGGCTCGAAGTGTCCGCTGTATGTTGGTTGATTAAAATTGGACATGCACGCTGTCCTCATCATATGTCATCTTTGCACATCTGTTATGCATCTGTTACGTATAACGGTAGCTACTTACCTCCCATTTCCCCAGCTCTCCTGATTTTTTTTAACTGCTGGTATCTGATCCTGTGTTGCACTGAGAAAATTTCAAGCTAAAGCTGGATGATTATAGGTTTTGCTTCCTGTTATTGCTCTAAAAAATAAATGTTTTGTCTAAATCATATCTATAATGGAAAAAACAATGAAATAATGACCTCAAAAGATTTTACATTTTAGTTTTATATAACTTGAATGGGTAATAAACTTTGGAAATTAGTCGAACAGTCTTATCAGTTTCTTTTGGTGTTTTCATTTGGCAAAGCATGGTAACCACACTAGTGTATTGAGGATAATTGAATTGGTGAATTCAATAGGGTCCTTAGTGAATTCACCAATTCAATTAAAACAGAGCATTCAGTTTAGTACTGGTGGAGGATTTTTCATTATAGGCATGGCTATTTTGAACCTTTAAAGGGCATCTAAAGTCGATTCTCAGACGGGACGTTGAACGTCCAATGTTTACAAACAAATCACTTGCTTTTGTTGACATCTTGCACTGTCACATGACCAATTTCATTCATCAACCAATTTTTTGTGTACCTGCGTAGATAATCCTTCTATTTCAGTTCGTTTGCGCAGGTGCTGCCCGCTGATTTGGCGATAAACAAAAACAATGGGAATCGACTTTAGATGCCCTTTGACATTTTCAAAACCTTTGAAACAACTGCTGTTGGGAAATATTTTACAATGTTTCAAAATTATGTTTCTGTTAATAGGGCACAGCCTACTGGCAGAAACTTTTACTGCAGCTGTAATGAATGTTTCAAATGAACCCTGAATACCTCTCATCAGTGCAGATGAGCCTCAACAGCAGATCACTGTTACTGACGGTTTTACTACCATCATTTATTTTTGAAGTAAATCCGAAATACACTTGGTGATTTGTTTATTGTAGCCCCTAGACGAAGTCAGGTGGCTACTATGGATTCATGGTCATCATCTCCGCCGCCAAGTCCATAGACATTTTCTTATTGAAACTGTACAGGCCACAGATCTCATCCAATTACTTTGATATTCACTGTGGGCATAGGTTATGGTTATGCCACAACACCTATAGAAACTGGTTGCCATGGCAACAGAATTGGCCAAATAAAGCACAATTTCATGCAGAAAATGTGCCTGTTTCACTGTATGGCTTGTGAACGCTCTCGAGGTCACAGTTTTTAAGATATCACAAGCAGGCACCCTGGAACGCTACACCCATGCGGTCATGAGCGGCCGGAGTCTATAGTTTTATTCATATTTTATTGAATGAGGCTGTGACATGCCTCACAGGAGATATCTCTGAATACTGCTGAAGTGACCCTTCTTGAAAATGTCAGATCCTTTGACTGTCAGAAACCAAACTCTCTTCTTAATTGAAGAATTTACTTATTTTTATGGTTTAATTTCACTGGTTTTTGATGGGAGGGATTGGTCCTCATCCGCTGCTGGTTGGATGGTTTTGAAACCGCTGCTTCGAGAGGAGGGAGAAGGTCATGACGTATAAAGCGTCATCAGCCCTGAATGAACCCTGGTGAAGTTCTTTTCACGTTGGAACTTGAGGTTGTTAGTGTTCATTTTTCAAATATCATAGTAACTGGGGCAATTATGGAACAGAGCAATGGATATATGTTATTTGTTGGGTGCCAGACTATACTTGCCCTGGTAAAAATTTCACTCATTTCCCTGTCTTTATTTGTTTCTAGACCTATATTATGTCCAGAGGTTTAATGTGCATGGAAACAACTGTTCAGTCAAAAACTGTATGTGAATTTGGAACCTATGTGTTGGAATTATTTGGTGACTGTTTTTACCGGAGCAGTAATTGAAACAGTATTCAGACTCATTGTTTCAAAGGTTTTTATTTAAAAACTTATATTTAAAGTATCCAAATTTTCAGGCTTCGGTTGGTTTCCCCTCTTTTGTGTAACCTTAAATGATCTGTAGATGGTAGTTTCTTATTTGTCAGACACTTGGCACAGGGAAAAGAGAAAGATCTTCTCAGTAATCAAATCAGTACTGAATGTACATGGCTGCATATCAGCAGTGGGCCTGGCTGGAGTGGCGTTGCTAGCAGCTGCACTCGGCACTGGAATCAATAGATTTCTGAGTTGGGAAACTACAGGCCTTGCATTGCTTGTAACGTACTGAGATCTATTATTAAAGAAAAGTTGGAATTTTTTCTTGACGGGGATAACATCCTGAAGGATAGCCGACATGGTTTCCGTAAGGGAAGGTCGCGCTTGACAAACCTTTTGGAATTCTTGAGAGGCCACTAATGGCGCTTTTCCACTGCGTGGTACCAGCTCTACTCTACTCCACCCGCCTTGGTACCGGATACTTTTCTGGGGGGGCCTTTCCCCTTAGAGGATAGTAGGCCTACTGCCTTAGTGTAGCTGGTCATCATAGCGGCGCAGCACGAAACTTCCGCGACGTCATCCTCAACACAACACACAATGTAGCTGCAGTTATATGCAGTTTACATTTATTCCGTCGATTTTGTTAAAGATTTGTGTGTTCAAATCAGGAGACGCGCGCTACCGTCACCACGTTATGCCACTCAAGTCCGGCGAGTGCTGAATTGTATTTTCTGTTTGACATTGTCGTGTCCGATTCAGTTGCACTTAAAATTGCGTACCACCTAACAACGCAAAGCAGTGGTATCCGTAAAAGGCATGAAGAGCGAATGTATATTTCATTCTGAATTTGACCGCAAACGAACAAATTGTTAAAGCTTGGGATAATTAAGTGATCATTGCAGCGCAGAGTTTCTCGTTGCAAATCGCAGGAGATGGCGGAGAACCAGAGTTCATCGCTTTATGATACGTCATCTCATCTGTGATAACTTCAAGAGAAAAAAGATTAGTCAACACCCATAGGGCTATTTGGGTTATTTTTCTGCGCGATTTTTTTTTAGGCAGTTGCTACGGTACGGCAGTTTTCCAGTGCATTTCAATGTAGAGAGGTACGGCAGGCCCAATTTCAAACCTAGCCCTAACCAAACCCTAACCCTAACCTGAACCCTGACCCCTCACCATAATCCGAAATCCTTATCCTAATCCCTTCAAATCGACTGCCGACTACTAATAAAAACTGCCGTATCTCTAGACACTTCGTTTTTTTTAAACGGAGGTAGCATCACATAACTTTCTCAAGGGGAATTAGTTAGGGGAACATAACTGGACACAATACCGTCACTTAATTTCGCCACGAACGGGGTCACAGGCAAAGAGAAACACATTTCATGAATGTAGCAACTTTGGTGAACAAGCGAAACGTGTTTGAAAGGTAAGGCAACGCACAGTATATCGCACAAGTTGCCTAAAACAATATAAATCGATGATCATAATAACACGCTAATCCTGAGACTCGTCAATCTAACTCGAGTGAGATGTCCCGAGGTCGACTACGGAGTCGTCTTTCGCAGTGACGATTCTCTCTGACCAATCAGTGGGCTGCAATGTTGTCACGTCACATTTTCTACTAGTACCCAGTCGGCTGTTTTTGGAACCCCAGGAGAGCAGATACCTGAAAAAGTGGTACCAGGTACTTTTTCCGTATGGAAAAGCAAAAAAGGCGAGTAGAGTAGAGCCGGTACCACGTAGTGGAAAAGCGCCATAAGACTTATAATCAGGGGAGGGTCGATGATATCGTATACTTGTATTTTTAGAAAGCATATGACACAGTACCACGCGAGACTAATTTTGACAAGGAGCGGAGGAATATGAGGTATTTTGGAATGGATTATTAACTGGTTATGGGATGGAACAAACAGATTTATGGTCAGATGGATCTCATCCATCCCAGCTAGGCATTGTAGGAATTGCATGTTTAGATCTGAAATGTCTACAGATTGAGGGGGGTGTTTTATTTCAAAACTACACCTCACTCCCTACGCCTGGCCTCATCCTGGGAAATCTGAAGGAAATCATCCCAGGCCCCAGGCCTCAGCCTGTTTACTCCTCTACACTCCATAATCTTGTTACAGAAGTTTCATCAAACAAAATTTTGTAGCGTCAACTATCTCCATTTTCTTATGTGCCAAACTTGGCATCACTACTTTATAAAATGTGACTACCACTGGCAACTATAATAACAAGGTATAATTGAACACAAAGTGTTACTTACTATGCCTCAGTCCGCAGTAGGTTTATTCGCCTTAACCCTTTCGCAGGCAAATTTTGGCCCAGATGCATACCTCCACGGACGGATTAATTTTGGGTTTTTACCAAAATATGATTGTTATTCAAAATAACAATAAAATAACACCAAATCTCATAATAAGTTTCCCATAACTGATGTTTTTATGTTTTAATCCTCTCCAGAATCGCTAAAATCGTTTGGATCCAAGTCACTCCCGCTCTCTGGATATTCAAACTCATCGTCAGAGTCATTCAATAAAGCAAAAACTTCATCCACGTTGTATTTACATTTAGAAACACGGCTAGAATGCCGGCTGTTTGTACTGCGATGCCATGTTCACATGTCCCACAATTTGACCCGAAGTAGTCTCAGATTTAGCGTTTTTAGGAAATCCCATGCCTCGTTCACGGCTAAAAATACAGTGCTGGGTGACCTGAGAGACAGCCAATGGTAATGAGTGTAACTAACAAGGGAATTCCCGCAATCGGCCAATGAGAGAAGACTTTATAAAACACGTTGGTTAAAACGACAAAAATGTCGCTGTGCCTGCGAAAGGGTTAATAGCTGATCTTCAGCCCCACATACAACTGACCTTCTGTAATCTTTACCTTTGACCCAATGATGACCTAAACCCAATCAGCTTAGTTACTGTCTGTGGGGAGTAACCAGGTTTAATTTGGTACACATCCCTCCATTTCTTCAATTGGTCAAGCACAGAAAATACGTTGTACATTTGTGACGGACAGTGTGGGGTACTGGTTCTTAAACTTGGTCCTGGGGACCCACTGTATATGCTTTTTGCTCCAACTGCAATTACAATCCAAGCAAAAAACAAGCAGTAAATTTTTCTTATTTAGTTGCTTTTCAGGTGAGAGGGACATTTAACACTCTTAAATTACTTTGACAGAAATGGCTGTGCATTCCATGGAGTTGAAAAGCAGAACATTCTTACTGTGTTTATTTTTGTGATATTCCAAGTGACCAAACCAAGCTACAGTATCAATATGTTTTAACTGATCAAATTCTCGACTGTGCTGAATCAATAAGGTGTTAATTAGGTTTATGAGATCAGGTTTTAAAGCTCTTTCCTAATGTGTTTCCTAAATCCAAACACAAAAAAATAACACCAAAGAGGTTTGACTCATTATAATTGGCTTAATCTTAGAATTTTTAATTACTTAATAAATTTTAAGTTTTAGTGATCACGTCCACAATTTTGACAATGAGAAGCCAATTGATTCTTCAGTTTCAAGAGTCACATTTTTTCCCTATTTCTATGCAGTAAAAAGTAATTTTCGATTTAGTACAATTCAAATATGGCATTATTCGGGGCATGCATCACCATTACTGACATAATGTGGCTTTAAGGAAGTAAATAATCCCTATATTTGTGTGTAGTGCAATTTGGAAACCTGAGCAACTCATTGTAATTGTGACTGGAACAAAAACCAGCATACTCATGGAGTTCCTCGGACTGACTTTAGGAGCCAGTGGTGTAAGGGACTGTGTGACAGACGGACAGCCAGAAAAACAGTCTGCCGCAGAGGTATAATAATCACCTTCATTCCCACCCTTAACTCGGCTCGTGAAGCTCTCTGGAGCTCCTCAATTTGTGGCTGCACAATGCGATTAGTCAACACTATATTTTACAATTGAATTTGTGTTTTCTGACTTAAGCCAAGCTTTGATTGTCCAATGACACAGTGCAAGCTGCTCCAGAACCACAAAATTCCCCTGCCAAAGTATACATACACGCACTCGAACAGATGGACAATTGGAGGGACGGATGGACGGACGAACACAGCCACAATCAACAGTCCCTCAAACCTACCAGTCAAGTGGTGGGGGATTAAAAAGTATTTTTGAAAGGCCACTGCCAGTAATTTTGGACACATTTTCCAGAAATGGAACTGAGGTCAAGGTCACTAGTCAAAGGTCACATAAAATGTCCTGTAGAGGTCATAGGTCATTTGTAACAAGTCAAACAAACACTCAAAAGGTATAACTAGAGGATACAGCCAACCTATGTAAGCAATTTCAAAAGGCCACTGTTGACAGCATGGGAGATGTGCTCCAGAAGCAAAAGCAGTGATGGAGATCATGGATGAAAGGTCAAAGATCAGAGGTCACAAAAAAGTGATGGATATGAAAGTTTTACAGAGGTCAAGAAGTCAGTGTAAAATGGTAAGGCTGCAAAATAGAGTTTCAGAGTAATGGATCCGGAAGGAGTCACATATGCATGAACGGACACGGCCTAAATCAGTAGTCCCCTTAGGTAACAGGGAACAAAAACTTATGATAATATAATCATCAAATTAGTCTTTTCAGTTATTGATTATGCTACCAGGTCACCACAGTCATACAGCTTTGTAATCTATTTAATACACCCAATGTGCTCAGCGAGTCACAGACATAAGGTGTGGTTCATCAGTAGTTTGACAGTGGTAGTAATTTTTCATCATTTTGGCTCTGTACACCACCACAATGAATTTGAATTGAGACAAGGTAGATGTGCTGGCAGTGTAAACTTTCAGGTTCAAGGGTTTTGTAAATATATACAGAGCGCATCAGAAAAAAGTAGACTCTCAGAAAAAAGACCATAAAACTAAAATGCGAAGATGTTAAGAAAATCTGGTCGTACGTGTTGATAGACAATTTAATTCTCCCTTGATTGACACCAGTGTTGTCGTTCAGTTTTCACGCTTCAGTGAACGCAGCTAATTTGAATTTTGCAAAATAAAAGTCTGTTGCGCATGGAAATACAAGGGTTCATATGAGCCCCTAAGAACCATACTGGGCCAACCCACACTGGTGTACTTTCGAGAAAATAGGACTCAAAGTTGCCAGCCTCTTGTGTCATCTAAAGTGACTGGCAAAAAAAAACCACTGCATACGTTACAAACTCAAGATATGTAAGATTATGTACATGCACTTCATATGTAGGTCTCGGATGCCCTTCTGCAAGAAAAAAGTGCACCCTACCACCTTCTGAAGAGGAAACATCATCTTCTGATTCATTTGGGACAAACTCTGTGTCTCTGTCATCTTCCACTTCCTCATCATCATCAATTATAGCTAGCAATTCGTCACCAGTGAGATACCGAGCCGCCATGTTTACAATGAATTGTGGGGAAAGTTGTGGGATGGTCCACTATGGCTTAGGCAATGCAGTGCATATGTACAGTGGCAGAGAAGGCAGTTGCTTCTATTGACAATCCATGTGGGCAGATTGGGCTGGCCCATTTAGGAAATGTAGATCTCAGTTTTCTGCACATTCTGACTACCTCACCTCAATTTCGTCAAAAGTGCGGGATGGCCCAGTATGGTTCTTAGGGGCTCATATGAGATTTGTTGCCATGGATGACAATTTCCATTGGTGTTTTACTTGCATGCATAAAACAGGGGAAAAAATTATTACGTTAACCCCCTACCCTCGATACAAAGATTTCACATTCATGACAGGTTTAAGTGTATCATGCCAAGCAAAAGGGGTTAACGCTGTTAGTGAGCATTCTTTAAGCTTGTTTTGAGCTGACCTTTTGACATCTAAACAGGTCAGTTAGCATAAATCATTGCATCATCTGGGTATGCCCTCTAGTTAATTGCCTCAAAATTGCATAATGGATATAAATTTGTGCAAATTCTGTGCATTGGCCTTCCTGTTCATCTGGATGTCCATGTGGATTGATAGAAGACCGTCAGACCTCAGTACACACCCCAGCAGCGATCGTTCATGGGCACCGATTATCATCAAGGTAAAAGTGTCCCTGTTGTCCTTGAGAGGTTCTGCCGAGAATACCCGAATGTTCACCTATCATCATGTTCAACCATCTGTAAAAATGCACGGAAGTACCTTGTGAGTGGAACCAGCCAAAATCTCGACAAAGAGCTGCGCGGTCGACGTACAGCACGAACAGCAGCTAACATCGAAGCAGTGAGAAACCTTCTTGAGGAATATCATGCTGGCGAAGAGAGAGCACAAACAATCAGCTGCTGACAGAACGATCTTGGGTTATCTTCTTCAACCTTTAATTGCATTACTCGCCTTGACTTGCACCTTCATCCAAAAAGCGATAAAGCGACACCCACTTCTTCCTGGTGATATGCAGGGCCACTTAAATTTCTGCCGATGGCTGCTTGCACAGCGACAACACTACCTGGAGGATTTCATCACTGGCGATGAATCAGGATTCGCCATGAATCCCATGGTCAATTCTCATAACAGTGAATTCCAGCCCCAGGGAGAACAACCACTCGATTTTGATTACAGGCGCAATGATGATAGGCATGAGGTCACTGTCTGGGTGTCTTTTTTTGCCAAAACCTCAATGGGGAAGACTGCCTCCAGATGTTGAACAAACGTGTGGTTCCAGAAATCACCCTCATCCGCAGGTTTCGGTGTCACCGGAATTGAGAAGTTCAGCGTGCCTGGTGGGCGCAAGATGGGGCTCCCCCACACAGAAGTCGGATTGTTGGCGACTGCCTGACCGAACTGTTTGGCAACAGAGTTGTGGCACTGAACCGGCCAGTGGAGTGGCCCCCGCGGTCCCCTGACCTGACCCCGCTGGATTACTTTCTCTGGGGCCACCTGAAGTCAAAGGTGTACGTCACTCCACCTGCTGATCTTGATGACCTGGAGAAGAGAATCACAGCTGAAGTTGAACTTCTGAGGCCGAACAGAGCCATGATTGGGAGTGCCGTCGCGGATATGTTGAGGTGGGCACAAATTTGTGTGACAAGGAATGGGGCCCATATGGAGGACTGAACGTGCTGGAATCCTTTGATATTTGACGTGTCTGCCTTTCAGTTAAAATCATGAAGTAAAACTATCCCAATCTTGACTTTTTGAGCAAAGTTTGCTATTCGTTTTCAGTTTCTCACTGATATGTGAAATCTTTGGATGGAGGCTAGGGGGTTAACATGTCACTATTTTTTCCTGTTTTATGCATGCAAGTAAAACACCAATGAAACTTGTCATCCATGGCTACAGATCTCATATGAACCCTTGCACTTCCATGCACAACAGACTTATTTTGCAAAATTCAAATTAGCTGTGTTCACTGAAGCGTGAAAACTGAACCAGACACTGCTGTCAATCAAGGGAGAATTAAATGGTCTATCAACACGTATGACCAGATTTTCTAAACATCTTCGCATTTTAGTTTTATGGTGTTTTTTCTGAGAGTCCACTTTTTTCCTGATACACTCTGTATATTGAGCGAATAGAGTAGGAGTTACAAACATTTTTGTGCAAAGACACCCAATTTTTTAGGCCTCAAAGTATTTGGACAAACCAATTGCTATGTTGCCATCTATTATCAAGCGAATTTTACGCAAACTTTGGAATGTCGCAAAAAAGGAGAAGAGAATTATTTCGGTTTTTATCACCTTCGAAGTTAATGAACCAGGCTCTCCAATACGTAGTTTAGCCAGAGGTCGGCGGTAAAGCCCACGTAATGAAACTTCAGTATTGTCGAAGAAGAGGTTGCAACCGGAAACAACTTGCTTCGTTGGAACTGGTTGGTGGTGGTGGTGGGAACCATAGAGCAATCTTGGCTGGAACCGACGGATGTTTCTATTTAGCGTATTAACCCGTTCTTTAAAACGGCGAAAAACCAACTCAAGCGAGGGAATATATACATTTTTCTCGAATATTGCCGTTTCTATCATTTTTCTGTGCAACACGCCAAATCCGCCAAAAAATACGTTCATGGAAACATGGCAAATCAATGAATTGTCATTTTTTATACCTGGTTGCAGATTGACAATACCAGAGGCTGGGCCTCCTCCCGGGCAATGCCCCACCAGGCCTTTAGATATTTTAATACAGACTATAATCTGGTGTTCTTGCCTTTGAGGCTTCAAATAATGTACAACTCCTTATTTCTCCTGGCCAAAAGTCTTCCTGATTTTTGATGGAAAACAAATACGCCCACCTCCCACACAGTGTTCTTTGCTGGACAACTGCTGTGAAGGGGCCTTTCTCCACCCTCCAAGGATTTTTTTTTTTTTCATCATCTACCACAGTTGTACTCTATGGTTGTCTAGGCCGTTTAGGGTTCCTGAGTTCACCAGTGTTTGATTTCCTTTACAGAATGTGCCTTATAGTTGATTTGGCCAAATCAAACATTTTAAGACATTTCTCTGATGGATTGCCTTTGATTTTTCTGCCTGATAATGACTTGCTTCGCAGTCAGTGAGAGCTCTTTGAACTACACAAGAATTAAGAGAAACGTATTCCAAATGCTGCCACTTTTTTTTTTTTTTTTTTAACCCATATTTTACCAGGTAGTCCCATTGAGATCAATGATCTCTTTTTCAAGGGAGACCTGGCCAAAATGGCAGCATAAGGTGTTACAGACAACATGACAATAACAAGAAAACATACAATGTGCACACTAAGATGTAGGCAACTTCAAGCACCGATGGTCGTAAAAAGATATTAATTTAACTGTGGACTTACATTAAATAACTATGGGCATAAACAAGTACCAACTGATTTATTCACCATTGTACAAATAAGAAATTTAAAATCAGACAAAGAAACCAATTCCCTTAGTTTCAAATCTTTTTGAAGATTATTCCAGCTGAGGGGAGCAGAGCAATGAAAAGCTTTCATTGCCAAATTGGTCCGTATACTTGGGACAGACAATAAAATGACATCTTTATATCTCAAATTCTATCTACAGTCAGATTTCAGAGCAATCAAGGAACAAATATAAGAAGGGAGTTAACCTAAAATAGCTTTACAAACACATGGTCAAATATGGCCACCCAGCCCTGGCATAAAGAGTATTATGGTGAATAAGGGCTTTGCAATTTGCCACAAATCTCAATGCACTGTGATAAACACCATCTAACTCTTGTAAACAATGCGCAGGTGCATGCATCTATAAAAGGTCACCATAATCAATAACTAATAAAAAAAAAAAAAAAAGTAGCAGAAACCAGTTTCTTTCTTGCATCAAAAGAGAACCAGGACTTATTTCTATAATAAAACTCTTGAAATCAACTCCACCTTTTTTCCACGTTCATGAGCCAAGTCTGCATTGTACACTCATAATTTAATTTCAACCTCAATATGCTATGGAAGAGGCTTAACTTCATCAATGTCCAAATATTTATGGAGCAGACACTTGCTTTTAATTTTCCCTAAGGTACCTGAAAAACTAAATTTTATCACATCCTTTCCTCGAAAGATTTAAATAGATACACAGGACACTCAAAGCCTAGGAATTGTTTTATTTTAAATATTTGAAGACATCTTTCCCCAATACTCACAGACAGGATTTGAAATAATTTGACCAAGATGAGAAAAAGATTCAAATAAAAGGAGGAAAAGTGATTGAAAGTTGACATTAAGGGAACTGTCGTGGAGGCATACAGCCAGGACACCAGTGTTCACCACAGGCACCAGGAACGGACATGTAGGCAAGAAGTTATGTGGCAGTCAACAAAAAAAAAAAAAACAAGCTTTGAAAGGGTTTCTCATCCATAGAGCATGACAAGCCGGAGGTATAACGGTGATTCTGCACAACTCCATGCTTTTGGTTTCCACCCAGAACAAGGACAACACCACTTGGCACCTTTTCACTTTCTACTACCCACTTTGCTTCAATATAAGCGAGAATACAATGAATACTCTTGAAAGCAGGGGTGAGAGGGAATGTCCAAGATTGAAAGTGCCATGCGACATGAACTATAATGTTTATTTATTTTTTTTACATTTCTCTTCAGTGTTAATGGTAAAAAAAAACAGTGTTTCTGCACATAACTCGTTATTTTCTCCAATTAGTTTTTAATGAGAACAAAGACACCAATTCTGCCATTAATTCTAGGTCTATTATCATCATCATCATCATCATCAATATCTCGAACCATAGTATGGATAACTGCCGAAAATAGGAAAATGTGCTTTACAGCTGAATTGCATATGTAGTACATAAATCACATAGACCTCCCCATATACCAGCCCCAACTGACCAGAACAAACAAACAAGAGTCAGACATAAATTACCCCTTCAGAAGAGTCTTCAGCATGACAAAACCTAACTGCATGAGGGGGCAAAATGGAATAGAGAAAGCAAAGACAAAAATGCTTCCTTTCTTTTTATTTGGCAATTTCTAAACAGCTCACCAATTTTCTAAATTGGCTGGAATGTTCAAACAAAAGTAGAATACCTCACCAGCTAATGGTGCAAAAAAAAACAATAAATGAACCCCTCTGTACCAAATGGAATAAAGTCACTCCCCTGCAATTGGCTGCAGAATTGCTCCAGATAAAGGGAGCAGTCCTCTGATTGGCAAAAGATGGGGGGCCCTACAGCTGTAACTTGATGATGGGGAACAAGTGAGAGATTGGCATCTCTGTCTACACTGTAATTGATTGGTTAGTCAGGTTGGCATTTGCAAAGGGGCGGTCTCTCGTGGGCTCCTCTATGCTGCATTCTCAGTTACTGTGGTGACCAGCTTCTTGCCATCCCACACGGTTTTGAACTGCTCTGGTACAGCAATCTCAGTCTGGGAGGAAAGAGGGGAGAGCGTGCATCATTTCATTTGCCAACATGACATCCAATATGATCACCTACTGAATTCAGCTTCCTTTTAAACGATACCCGAGATACCTGAATTTCATATGATCCTCTGACTTAGTGGTTCTCAACGTCGGCCCCGGGCACCCCTGTGTGCGTACTGGTTTTCGTTCAAAGTGTAACTATATTCATAATTTTAAACAGCTGTTGATTCTTCTAACTTAGATCTTTAAGTTTAATGGGATTATTTACCCTTTTTAGCCACACTGCCTGAAATAGCTGTATATGATATCGGATAAATAGATGCTTATTGGAGCCTGAATAATTCACCTAGTCTAACATTGTTCAGGTGCATTTCCACCAAACAAAACAAAATTTCCTCTCACTTTACTTGCGGGAGTTTGACGATGGGATCATTTTAACATTCTCCGTTCAAAGAGTTGCGGCTGTGTTTGTGACAATGCTACATTCACTTGTATGGAGGATCAACTTGCTACAGGATTGACATGCGAATTCACACCGTAGACCAATAGCAATGTGAGTTGAACCTTGTTTACACTCAAGGGATGGTACATCCTGAAATCTCCAAAAAAACAAGATGGAGACGCTAATATTTTGATGCTAACGTCACAAACATTATACTATATGAACATTGTGCCTGCTTGAAAATAAGAATTTTCGTCATTTCGTTTTGAGCCACAACACTATTTTTTATAAAACTGTTACATAGGCTATTTAATATAGCTAGCATTCCCGTTATCTCAAGTAATGCAACAGTGGTTTGAATACGTAGCTAGGGACTGTAGTACGCCTAATTTGCCGCCAGTAGCAATGATGCTATTCAGAACACTGCTCTACTCCCGCAGATTTTTTGCATGGGATGAATATTTTTAGCTCAAGCAATACGCAAATTTCATGCATTCACGCCGTTGGCACGCGTTGTTCACACCATTTGTGCCCCGTCTCCTGCGCGATATGCGTCGCCAGGCGCAAACTTGCGCCTTCTCAAGTGTATTTGTGTCTTTGCATTGACTTTCCATGTAATCCATCCATGCGAATAACCCGTTTTGTGCTTGGTGGAAATGCAGCTTAAGTTTTTTCAGTTATGCAGCAGCAGAGCATAAACATCAGTGTGCTGTACTACATGCCAGCATATTCATGTTATCATGTACAGCAAGTACTGAGCTGATGTCAAACCATAAACACTGTTGTAGCTGTAAATGCACAATTAACTCGCAGTGAAGTCACTGTTATATAAGAATATGTATCCATCGGATCCTGCGTCAAGCTGGAAATAACTCCGACAGGCCCATAAGACAGACATTTGCACCAAGTGTAATCAAAATCTGACGACTCTATCAGCAGTTGTTGTTGAACATGCATTACCCAATCATTGCATTTTGAACCAAGCCAAAAGAAACAGCACTCTGTCAGGACCATGAAACAAATACATCAAATGTGATCCAAATCAGGCCAGTGGAACTGGAGAAGTCGTCAAAAATGTGTGAGCCAATTAAAGACCAGGACAGCCATGCTGGATTCTGAATCGGGCTGAAAAATATCAACACTTGGTCATAGCGACAGGAGGATCATTTATACGAAGTCTGATTCAAATCAACGAGGTAGAATTTGGGAAGTAATCATCTAAAGAAAAAGCTGACAAACAATTGGATGGACGGATTGATAGATGACGGACACCAAACCATCGCAATAGCTCACCAAAGGAGATTTAAAAAAAAAAAAGCCTGCGCTTTATTACAAACATTTACATAAAGGATACACATTTGGCAACGATGGTAAATCGTTAGGGTCCCAATTACATTGATGAACATTTTTTCCCCCCTCTTGGGCAATGCAGGCTATCATTTTCCTAGTATTTTAATTTACTATTTACTACAAATGGCTATTTTTTTAGAGTCCTTGTGTCCAAACTTTCACCAATTAGAAGTCAATTGATTATTTAATTTAATCAGTTACAAATTCTCACCCTTTTCATGCAATAATAAAACATTTGCAATAAAGTACAATACAAATATGGAACACTTAAAGGCAGCTATAGCATTTCAGACAATGCGGCTAAAGAGGGTAAATTACCCGAAGGAAAATGAATAGTATCATGAAGAAAAATTCACTCTGCGTATGCATTCTAGGATTTCAATTGCGGTTGGAACAAACACCAGCATACACAGGGGTCCCTCTGGACTGACGTTGAGAACAATCGCTCTAACTCCTCACTGAACTTTTCCTCTATAGCCGTGAGGTTGAGAAGCGCTTTCCTGAACCCTTCAACCTATAACGGCCAATTTGTATCAACAGTCTACAGAAAGCCCCTGCACTCGGCCAGCCCCCCATCCTCGTACTTACAAATTCTCCACACTCGTCCGGCACCAGCACATTCATCTCTGAGCTCTTGGCACTGACGATCTCGCAATCAAGCGACTGAGTACTCAGGTACACATGGCATCCATCTGTCTTGTTGATGGAGATGGTGGGCACCTTGCCCGTGACCTTGAAAAGACAGAGACATTAAAACACAATGGGCACACATGGAGCACATCAGCCAACTCCCTGGGCCCTATCTGCATATATCCAAGGTCACTATCCGTTACCATGGAATAGCACAGTAGTACGAATGTCATACAATTATGAAGAAGATGCTTTCAAGTGTGCTGCAGCACAAGGTAGTCACATGCAGCACTTATTCACAGCTGTTCATAAACTGGCACACACAACGGGTCAATCTGGTGAGAGCTTTTAGATATGGACACACCTGGACCTTGACATCCTTGCAGTTGATCACCTCCACAATCCCAACGACATCGTCAAACAGCAGGCCAAGCTTTTTACAAGCGTCTGAGAGAGAAGTTAGGAGACCCGAATCAAACACCGGTCACTAGCAGCGCAATACACAGCGATGAAGAGGGGCCAAGAGCGGATTGCGTACCAATGGTGATGGAGTTGATCTTGCCCTTGATCTTCAGGGTGCTGTTGTTGCACTTGTAGGCGTACACGACCTGTTTCAGTTCCGTGTCATTAATCTCCAGCCCCTGAGCACCCTCCTGGTTCTCCTGCAAATGACGAAGATATAGCAACAGGTTTAGAACCAGTCACATGACTGGAGAGCTACTCTGTAATCAAATGCTGTAAAGTAACAGAGTACCGAAGTGAGATGTCACGTTTCTGCGGAAGCAGTTTCTCTGAATCCAAACTAACTTTTCAAATGGAAGCGACAGAGTAGCATGTCCTCAGTCTCTCTGTAGTTTAAGTCATAAATAGATCAGTGTTTTGCTCCATAGTGTCATGATCAATTGGAAAATCATACTTAAATTATTACTATTATAATTTTTATTTAACGTTATTTATTTTAATTTTTTTTTAAATCGCTTTCTTACAGATCCAGTTCAAAGGAGAAGATTTTGATGTCCCTGAGAAGGTAGCTAGCCATTTATTTCACGTGAAACGTTACGAGACGAGCTGATAATGGTCAAACGTTACTCTTCAATGCGAGATTGCAAGGATGGAAATGTGAATTTGAAAAAAAATCTAAGCTTTTTCATTAATTCAGTGTGTTTCATTGTAGCATTTTGTTCATTAGATTATAAACGACAATCATTTTTGAAAGGTAGTAAATAGTATGTGTTTAAAGTGGAAAACATCTTAAACCTTTGAACTTCGTACCTTGCAAAAAGTTCGCCCCTGCTGTAACCCCCACGTACACTGAAACACTGACTAACTGTGACAGGGCAACCACCTAATTGTAGATAAGGTCAAATGACAAACAAAAGTCATGTGATCAAAGTCACACGTTTGGAAGTGGTTTTCTGGAATTTCAGGAGCTTGTACATTCTCTATGTGGCCACTAACCCGCCAATAGGGTTCAAAGGATTAAACAATGATGAAACATTGAACGCAGGATATGAGAGGATCTTGCTTGCAAGCCAACATGTTCGAAATGGCATTGACTTGGCCTACTGTGAGTCTATAGCTAAATTGATGATAGTTTAGATCTAAGAAAATCGCTACTATGGAAACGTGATATCATAACTTCAGTGCTCTATCGTGACCGATTGAACGCAATCAGTGCCAATCACATCCCCTGTTAATAAAATCATAACAAGTGAAAAAGTGAGCACAGCTCACCAATACCCCTGACCCTTGTGCACGGAAGAGATTATGGCATATTTTTATATAAATTGGTACTGCACCTTTGCATGAAGTACAGAATGCATGACTGAAATTTGAAAACAATCTGATACGCAGTTTGAGAAATCGGTCGGACAATTATTGGTAAATCAGTAAATTTTTTAAGTTCAAAATATGGAAAACAAAAGTAATTTTAGCAAAAATCATCATTTTTTCATGAAAATTGGCACTGCACCTCTCCATGAAGTGTAGAATGCATGACTGCAATTTGAAAACAATCTGATGAGCGGTTTTTGAGAAATCAGTCGGACAAACTGGTATGTGCCAAAGGAGTACTTTGGTACATACAGTATACCCTCGCCCCTTATGGGTCGGGGTGTAATAAAAACTGGCATGTTCTCTCCAACTACCCTCTGCGATGCATGATTGGGCGCCCCTGCTGTAACATACGGCACAATAATGGATACAGCCAAAGACTCACGAGACTGAACTCTTGACCACCAGAGTGGGTTATGAAATATACTCATACACAGATGGCGCAAGAGCACATGGACAAAGGTTCACTCACCACTCTCCACTTTTTGCCCTCCAGCTCAAGCATAGGAGGCAGAGTGCGAGCTGGGACGGCAGCAGATGCGGGACGGGGTGAAGAGAAAGGCTTCGGCCCGCAGCGTGCGGGTCCCCCCTGACCCTTCAGGGCTGGGTTCTTATGAGTCTTCTGATCATCAGTCACATGCTTCAACCCTGGTCCATCGGGGGGAGAGCAGAACTTCAACGATACACAAGTGCTTCTCCGAACAGCCTTCTCAAATATTTACGATCAATGTTGAAATGTGAGATGAAAAGGGTAGCTAATGTCTCTGCATATTAACCATTTTTACACTTTAAATGCAGGGTAAATACAGCAGCCCTAAAATCCACCGTTTCACTGGAATAACTGAGCACTCTACCTGCAGGTCATTTTCGCTCTTCAGTCACTTTAAAGCACCAGCCCTGCCAGGGCAACAAACCACAAATGTCGTCCTGTGTCACATCAGTCCTGAAAAAGCAGTCCATGCCACTCACCCTTGGTGATGTCGGAACCTTTGTTGAGGGATGCGAACAGTTCGTTACGGGAGACGGCACTTGAGTCGCTGCCTGCAGGTGTTTGACTGAAGTCTGGGGGAGGGGGAGGGGGTGGAGGAGGGGCCCCTCCTGCCGTGCAAGGAGCAGGTGCACTGGAGGCGGAGGCCACTGGACCCTAAAGGAGAGTAAACAGTGTTTCATCACTGTGTGGACAGCAGGGCCTCAGATGCAAGCAGATGCACTGCGCTTGCCACGTACAGACAGAGGTCAAGGATACTCACAGTCTTGCTCCAGACGAGGCCTGTGGTGTGGTGCTGCTTAATGTAAGCCTGAAGCTCGGTCCAGATGTTCAGGTAGGCCTTCACCCAGTCAACATGTTTCTTGTCCCTAATAGACAGATGTCAGAGAAGGCTACTGCTGACTTTTAAACCACTACTCAGGAGCAGGTCTGGAAGCGGTTAATAGGGCATTTTGTCAATAGAGCACCATCCATTGAGTCTATCAATTTCGTAATAAATGATGATCCTAAATTAAAAATGCAGACTCCGGACCAAGGATTCAGTTAATAAATTCGAACTGGCTGAACCCCAATCCCGTTTGAAAATTGACACAAAGACATAAAGACACAGATCAGAAACACATTAATTGACTTTGAAAGCTCAACAAACGTTTTACGTACACGAATGTCTACATGAGCCTGCTGATGTACCTATATTTACAAGTATGCAAGTGCGTTTAAGTGCATATATGCACGCGCGCACGCACAGAGCTCAAAAATTACTGGCACCCCTAACTAGCAATGCACCAACAATACACAAAAAAATACATTAATTATAGAGAAACGGAACATACCACCGTGTGAAGCATTTTATTAATGTTTTGATGGAAACAACCAAAATCATAATCATTTACTACAAAATAAATTTCTAAAAAAAAAATCTAAGTTTCATAATAATTGGCACCAGTCATTTAGGACTTAATACAACCACCTCTGGCAAGGATAACAGCATGGAGTCTTTTCCTGTAATTTTTGACAAGGTTAAGGCATACATCTGGGGGGGGATTTATGGACCATTCTACTAAGCGGATCCTTTCAAGATCCTTCACATTCTTGGGTTTGCGTTTATCAACTGCCCTCTTCAACTCAGCCCACAGGTTTACCATTGGATTGACGTCTGGCAACTGAGATGGCCATTGCAGAACGTTGATTTTGCTGTCACAGTACCATTTCTGTGAGGATCTTGAGGTATGATTTGGGTCATTGTTTTGTTGGAAAGTCCACCTACGGCCAAGTCCCAGCCTTCTGGTGGAGGCAACCAGATTGCCAGCCAAAATATCCTGATACTTGGTAGAATTCATTATGCCATTAATATTAACCAGTGCCCCTGGACCTCTTGAATTAAAACAGCCTCAAAACATGACTGACCCATATTTCACCGTGGGTATGAGGTGCTTCTCCTTGTGTGCATCTCCGCTGCAACGCCAAACATGCTGATGCTGTATCTGACAAACGTGAAATTTGTCTCATGTGACTGAAGTCCAGGCACTTGCTTCTGTGACTCATGGTCATAAAAGGCTTTATTCTGGCAACCCTTCCAAAGAGCCTGTGGTTGTAGAGGTGGTGCCTGATGGTGCTTTTTGAAACCTGGTGACCCCAAGATGCCACCAAGGCCTGCAATTCCTTCAGTGATTCTTGGGGATCTTGTTGCTTCCCTCACCATCCTCCTCAGTATCCTTGAGGAAAAAAAATGCAGTCGCATCCTCTACCCTTGAGGTTTAACAGTTCCATATCTTTGGAATTTTTAAATAATTGCCCTGACGGTGCTCAATGGCACATGCATTCGTTTGTGAATCTTCTTGTAGCCATTACCAGATTTCTGAAAGTCTATGACCATCTGCCTCCTTTGAACTGACAGTTGTTTTGTCGTTTTCATGGTGCTGGATGACAGAGGGATATTGCATGTGTGTTACCTCATTTTTATACCTTAGTGAAACACAAAGTGATATAATGGCTCAATATCATTCCTTAATACATCAATAAAATTGAAAACTGTGGAATTTAATACCTGGTTTAATTTTGGTGGATGTTATTTACAGTAATCTTTAAGGGGGCCATTAATTGTGAAACCTTCATATGGAGGAAGTTGATTTTTAATTAAATCAGTAAATGATTTTAGTTGGTTCCATTGGAACATTGATAACGTACAGTATTTCTCACATAACGTTATTTAGAGTTTCTCTATGTGTGTGTGTGTGAGTGTATATATATGTATCGCAATAACTGTACTTGAAAGAGAGAGGGAGGAAGACGGGACGAGAAATGCACAAATGCATGAGACAGAAATGCAGGCAAACGAGGGCATAGCTAGGCCAGTTTTAGAGGGGCTTTCGACCTCATAAAATGTTAAGCCCCAAAAATAACGTATACTTGAAGTTTAATTAATCAATAGCTGGAAGTAAACAGGATAGATCAGGCCCCTTATCCATTAATCCCTAGTTATGTCCCTGCAGACAAGCCCTTTGAGTTGACGGTACTCACTTTTCCTTGTAATCCTTGAGAACACGATTGGTGTAGAACATGGCAGCATCCAGCATTTCCTTCACATAGGGACCTGGCTTTGGAGCCTGACAGGAGCAAAAACATCATTCACACGTCCATCACAGGGATAGATAGATGGATGGATGGATGGATAAATAGATGAATCAACAGCGATGGAGACTGAGAAAAATCATAGCTCATTCTCCCCGAGAGAAACGCAGGTGGCCAGATGCCCAGCAGTAACGGACACAACACACAAAACCAACATGGCTATCATGGTGAAAATATTCAGCCCCTCTTCCTTACCATAGTGACCCAGCCCAGGGCGGGCACACTTTCGCTGAGTGCAGACAGATGGTTGAAGTGCTGGGAGCTGCGATTCTTCTCACGGAAGTCCTGGATCTGCTTTATACCTTCAGACACAGGAGCCAGCAGGGTACAGAGCGCCTCCTAGTGGTGGGAGGACAGAAAGCTAGCAGACAGCACATCCCAGCGAGTAAGGCATTTTGTGTCTTGCATTCAAATCATGACGCAGCTAGGTCCATAAGTATTAGGATATCAATAAAGTTTTTATTTCAGTAATTTACTGTGCATTGGGGTTGAAATAAAATTATCAGTATGAGCTCAAAGTGCTGAGCTTCAGGTTTCATTTGAGGGCATTTACATCCACATCGCATGAATAGCGTAGGGATTACAACGCTTGGTATACCACAGATAATTGGGCAGTCAGGTGCTCGGTTGTTCCACGGCCAGGTGTAAGCAGATTAAAGGTCTACAGATGATTTCAAGTCTGGCAATACTGTATGAATTCTCTTGCGGTTAACTCTCAATGAGAAGTCCAACGAGCCGTCAATACCAGTGAAGCGAGCAATCATCAGGATGAAAAAAAAAAAAAAAAAATCAGAACAAACCCATCAGAGAGATGGCAAAATACATTCGGCGAAAAGAACAATTTGCCAATTTCTTAAGTGAAAAAATATAGTGAAACAGAGGAAAAAAAAGGCCTGGAGGCTCACAGGTAACAACTCCCATGGAAGACAGCAGAATTATTTCCTTGCTGAAGAGAAACCCCTTCAAAACACTCACATTTCAGCTGAAAATCAACACACATCTGGATCTGAGTCCATTTCAAAGCAAGCCCTTGTATTATATGAAGGATTTACAGAAACACAGAGGGGAAAACGTGGTTTGTAGCTAATATAGGGTGTTCGGGGTACAATGTTGAATCACAATGTTTTTTTTTTTTAAGTTAAAAGATTAACTGCCGGCATGGAGCACATGGGCCAGGGGTAGCCAACCCTGGTCCTGAAGAGCCACAAGGTGTGCAGACTTTGGTTTTCTCCACCCACTTTAAACTTAGGACACCAAATGAGATAAGTGAAGTGCGTAATCAACTACTTTACTTCATCAATCAAGTGCTGAGTATCACCAAAAACCAGCAGATACTGCAGCTCTCTAGGACCAGGGTTGGCCAACCCTACTATAGGCAATCTGGCGCCTTTTCTTTTTCTTGAAACACTTTCATGACTGCTGTGTTCTCACATTATCAACAACCAAACATCAAAGCCCAAGTGAAATGCTACCAGGGAGAAAAAAATAAATAAATAAATATCAGTACCTAACAAGTGAAATAATGATCAGAGTTATTGCGTTACCTAAGGCAGAATCCTCACCTTTTAACCCTTCGTTGCATAGTGGTTACTAAAGTAACCAAACCCACCCACTGCCCTTAATGGGCAAAGAGGGAAAGAGTCATACAATAGAGGATTAACAACCAAGTCCACTAAGCAAGTCCATAGATTCGTAAATATCTTCAGCTGCTGTGGGAAAATGCGTATGGTTTGCGTGACTTATTTAGACAAAGCCTACACTTCAAAACTATACATGGTTTCATCATCTGCAGGTTTGCCCCTTCAATTTGAAATGATTATTTCATAATTTCAACTGAAAACGCAACAACAGGAGGGTTAAGATTTTAATTATGCATATTATTGCCACTCTTAGACATATCTGCTTCACATCACTTCTTAATCCAGGTCAAACATTGTTTTCCATTAGTTGCCAAATAAATAGCTTGTTTGTTTTTCAGGCAGAGTACACGGGAACAGGTTTATTGATCATAAAAGGTGATAGAATCTGTGAAGCCTTGCTGGTGATAAAGCCGACTTCAGCAAAATTTTTCCCGCAGAGGCATTTCTCCTTAACCTCTGACTGAGGTCTTGTTGCCATTTAAGATTGAATCAGAAGGATAGCAATAGTTCCAAGAAAAAGAATATTACACTTTCAAAAAAAAAAAAAAAAAAAAAAATCATGTGACACCATACACCCCAAGAGTGTAACAATAACTGTGTGTGAACCAGTGCGTGATCAATTGTGTCGGTGAGTAACCGTAAATTTAACGCACATCAGATGGTTTCTGGGAGCAGGAGGCCATGACCAGGAGCTGCCGGTGAGCAGCGAAAGCTTTCTTCAGCATCTCCGCCTGAGAGAGAGGAAGGGACCGAACAGAGAAAAGTTTTAGTCTCAATTTTTTTTCCAATTTTATTCAGCACTAATTCATCAGGCCAGACCTTTGGCTGCAGGCTTTCGTTCTACCCAGAATGAGGAGACCGCATTTTACTTGACAATCTCTTGACAGAAGACATAATGAATAACCATCAAGGTTTAATTTTGATGTCTTAATGACAAGCTAAACCCAGAGTGCACACCAGTCTCTTCTGAAGACAATGGATACCCTTGGATCACCCAGCATTAAATCATTCTCACTGAAGGCTGGGTGCACACTGCAGGAAATTCGGGTCAGATTTTGCCCCGAACTGGCCTTCCCAAGAATTGGGGAACAATCCGAATTCGGCCATGATGTTCAGCCCTGTTATCTGTTAGTGTGCAGAGGTTACAGATCCGAATTCGGCCCCTCGCGCACTGATCGGGGCCTCCCCGATAATATCCAACGTGTTGGATATTATGGGATGTTCGGGGATGATCCTACAGGGCGTTACGTCACATATGGCTAGTTTTGTTTTCGGGCTAAATTATAGCTACAAGTGGCAGGGTTGTTCATAAAAAAGCTGCTGAAATACTGAAACTTTGTTGCAATACCGCAGCCATCTCCGAGACTTCTGAGTTGTAGCTATTATTTATCTTCGCCCCTAACGTTAGTTATGTTAGAGCCCCTGTTCTGTCAATTTGTGCTGCCTTGTCAAAAAATGCAACCATAATGCAAAGCGATCGTAAAGTCTTTGTTTTCACCTTGATATTGCAATATGAATCAGTTTACAGTAGTAACTTTGTTATTTGTTAGCTTATTATAACATAAGCAGATTTTATAACGAGTTGGATAAGTTTGTTCGAAGATATATGCCCATGTACGCCATTATCATCCAATTTCTGCATTTTCAGGAAAACCCAGCGTGTACATGCAAATATACGTATGCTTACAGGTCAAAATGCGCACTGAAAATAAATCTATTTTTATGATTTTTGAAGATACTTATATGAGCGAGGAAACAGCCCGAGATTTTAGGTTTGCGCAAGCGCAGAATCGCGAGGTAGCACATTTTGATAGGTAGCAAAATTTGTCAGACAGAGCTCAGACTATAGCACAACAGCTATCTGGCATTTTGGCGAAACAATCCTGCTCATGTTAAAAGAGCCCTGAAAGACAGCTGGAGACAGCTTTGTTTTGCGTTAACGCTCGAAAGCTTGCCCTGGACTCACAAAAATCTCGTGCCCCGGAAAGGGGAAATTACGTTGAAGTCACGTTTGATCATGAGTTTTTGTGAAATCTTGGAAGATAAGGATATCGGGAGCTGTAGTGTGCAGAGTCCCTCTTCTTGACCAAATTCGTACACAGCTCGTTGATTAAAATCGGCAAGGATTATCGTTATGTGTGCAGCCCCCCGCGATTTTAAGATCTTAAAAGATTTGGAAACTCCTGTAGTGTGCACCCAGCATTAGGGGCAAGAGGAAATAAGAATCCACGTGACAGAAAACATACTCACTTGTTTCTGAACATCTCCACCAATCTGCCCACTGATTGACAAGAACTGCGCTACAGGTCCACACATCATGTCATCATAGGCCTCCACATATGCAGCTACCACTGTGGCAAAGGGGGAGTCTTTATCATTATATCCAGTATAACAGGGATGGTTATGGTGACGAATACACTAAACATTACATTCGTCACGCAGACTCTTATCTGGACAAATTAATAATGTATGAATGTGTCTCCTTAACTGAATCAAATTCACTTTAGGCAATTTGTGAGTGATCACATTGTAATGCATCAAATTCAGAGTTTTTATACCAAAGTAAACATAAATATACCACAATACCGCAGAAGTATGCTTACCTTTCTCCTCTACATATCTTTGTTTTGCAATCTCTAATTTGTATTTGATAATTTAGGGAAAAGAAAGTCAAAATGCCTTCATACCTTCAAAACAGGGTGTAAATGAGGCTTCAAATTGACAAAAAAAAAGAAAAAAAAAAAGGCAACCCACAGCTACAAAAAACAGTCCTCTACGTGAACTATTGCCACAAAAAACTCGAAACACAACAGCTAAAAAGCACAGAATCAGAGAAACTGGCTCTGAAAAGGGGACATCAAGTCTTTTTCAAATCTGGTCATTCTATAACCTTGCCCCTGAAGGGTTCAAACTGAAATTTTCCAAGATACTTTCTGAATTGTAACAAATTCTTGAGCAAAATCTACAAGGAAATTTCATTTTACAGTGCCTTAAAATTACAAGACAACAAAATTAATGCAGTTAGCATGAACAAGCCCCCCTTTCAAACCCCATAAAAGCTGAATGGTGACATTGAAATTAAGCTCTCCCTCTGCTATATAGGACTAAAAAAAAAAAAAAAAAAAAAAACTAAAATCCATAAAAATTCTAAGACCATAACCTGGGGAGCTCTGGTCACTTTATATGTAAGGAAGTCTATGCAAAAGACCCAAATAATAATTTTAACAGAGACGCACAATGTCCATAACAAACCTTCAAAAAAAAAAAAAAAAAACTAAAAACATGAAAACGACTAACAAAAATACAATGAAAACTTACAAGCAGCCAATTATGCGACTGGTTTCAATTTGTCTCTCACTATTCCATTCCATAATACATCATTCCATAATCAATTCACAGTGACAACACCATTTCTTATCATGCCATTTCCCACCTAACAGTAGCCACTCTTGGTAAGGGAACACACTACATTAACAGTGAACTCTGCCCCAAAAGAGATCAGTGCCTAACAGTAGCCACTCTTGGTAAGGGAACACACTACATTAACAGTGAACTCTGCCCCCAGAGAGATTAGCAGTACCTCCAGGGCTTCCCCCAGAGGAGTTGCCACCCCCAGAGACGGCCTCCAGACGTCCCACAGCCACCTCCAGGCGCTGCACCAAATTCGCCAGGTCAGCCATACCTGGGGAGAGATGGGGAAATGGAGGTCAACAGGATGGGGCTGGGGCGGGGCAAATTTACCCAAAGGACTACCCTCTGATTCTAAGAAACAGTGGAGATGTTTCGAGTATATTGTTTCCAAAAACTGACTTCACACTATCAATTCAACAGTGGCCATAGTCGGCATGATAGATAGATGTGCCACAAAGCTGGAACAGGCAGACAAGTCTATTCCCAAGCACTGGTCTAGTACACAGTGTGACTCCATGTGTGAGCTGAAGGTTCTGCTAAATCTGCAATGCCAAAGACATTCTGAAATGGGATCACAGAATGTGGACGTCAGTTTATGTCGTTCAGTCAAATTGGTGGAGGAATGTAGAGGAAGAGGGGAAATATGGGGGTTAGATGGGTTTGAGCAAGTAAGGAACTGTCTTCCTCGGATGACAACAATGCAGAACCATTCTCAAGGCTCAACTGCAACTAAAGATAAGCACCGAACTAGCTTTTCCTTAGAATCAAACTCTTTATTAACAACTTTATTTTATAATCCCAACTGAGGTTCCAACTGTTCTATTCATTGGATCACAATTATTTTCAGCTTAATGAGACGAACTGCTGCCATGGAGCAAACATTCGAGGTTGCATCTTTTCCTTTTCATGAATCATACCTGATGTGGTCTTAACAGCTCAAAATGTCAGAGGCCATGTGAAATGCCTCCAGGAAAATTTTGTGTTGACAAGACGGCAAATCACCAGCACAGATGGATCACTTCCATGATCAAATTTTAACGCATAGCATACCATCAACTAATCCCAGTGTACTTTGTTTGAATAAAAATCATGTAATTCATTTACAGATAAATCAAAACTAATATGTAGCCTATAATAATTAAGAAGTGATCACATACATATAGGCCTAACTAGCTTTATGTAAGCTTTTAAGAATGGCAATAATGTGAATAATTAGAAAAATATCTTCCTCCTAATTCCACCTCATTGATGCATTTTTGGCACATTATTAAAAGTGAACAGCAATTCATTTCAAGATGGCCCTAGATTTAAAGAATCTGAAAATATACACAAGGTAGAAAACAATTTGTTAGGTGTATGGAACATGAATGTATTACCTTATCTGCAAGAGATAGCAAACTGTACCAAAAAAAAAACTAAACAAAAACATGAATGCTAATCGGCGACATATCACGCACATTTAATTTTCAAAATGCTACAAAGATGCCATCTAAATATATCGGCCAGTCCAACAATTCAAATTAGAACTTGAGCGACCTCTGAGGCAGGGAGCCAATCTTATGATGTGTTGGTCTTTAAAACCAACAATACAGCAGTTATCATGCTTTGCTCTTTTATTGGACATAATTGTAGCGGGTCTGGAACGAACTAACCAAATAAATAAATTAATTCAATAAAATAAAAGGGGCACCTTCTCAAACAAGCCATGAGTGGACATATTCAGATGAGAGGCGGGATAATTCTTGACATCCTGCATGTAACGTAGGAAGGGGAGTCAAATCTGAACGGCATGCCAAATGTCATGCTTCATGAAAAATGCAGCGCATAAGAAATTGACTGGGTTTTCTTATTTCATAGATTGTGGGCTGGCAGGCAATCCAAATACCAAACTGCTTGTGTATAAGCACTGAAAAATGAGTTTTCATAATATGTCCTCTTTAAAGCAAGGTAGGGGGAACCAGGTGAGAGTAATCGTTGGTTTAAAGGTGATGATTTTTCCGATCTTAACGTAGCTCTATTCAGCATGTCACTGGCAAATACTGACAACAGTGAAGTCTTTTCTGGAAGCATTTTACATGGTTTCAGGCACCTGGTTGCCATTTGTTTACAACTGCATCAGGCACTATTCATGAAAGTCGGAAGCTCAACTGTTCTCCCCATGGCAGTAGTTGTTCTGATTATGCTTTAAATAATCGTGATTGGATTAATCGACCAGCCCCAATTCAGGTGATCCAATTAGGAAATTCCCGATGGCAGCTGCAGGCCAAGTCAACTGCAAAAGAAACCTGCATGAGTTCAGTTCAGGAGGGCAGTGGTGCAGTCAGCAGCCAGGGGTTACAGTTACTCATCAGGAGGGGGGAGAGAAACAGGGTTTGTCCCAGCCTCAATGCCACACCAGTTCCTGTCCTTCAAGCAGCTGCCGTCTGCCAGACCCAGCTGTGTGAGAAGATAAGCCCTCCAGCGCTATGACTCAGCAGCGGAGTTCGGGTCCGTCACAATGAGGAAACAACAGGTAGCAAAGACACTTCACAATATACACACCCCAAACTTATGTAGGATGGTTCAGCCGAGGGAAAGGTCAACAAAGCCAGGGAATAAATTTAAATACAAAGCAGCAGTAGAGACAGCAGAGGGAAGTGTTTAGTAACATTTGCCAAGCAGCTCATACCACCACAGACTCTCTCCTGTACAGCCACAACTGTGTTCAATACTGATGCAAGCCTGCTCCTTAAGAACTGCCCTTCCTCCAGTAAGTTTTTTCTGCATTTCCCTCCACCAGGTCCAGGGAATCAAGTAAAGGGTGAGGCAATATACCAGGCAAAATAAGCTACTTGGAAACTGAGGAGACTGACTTCATGTTGGCATTAAGGCAAAGGAAACATCCTGTCAAAGCACCATCTCATCCTGAATTCAATCCTATAACTGAAATCTTGCCGGTCACTCGCAGTCATTGCTTTCGAACATGACAAACTGTGGTCCCTTAACAATTATACCATATTGATGAGTACATTGCGCTGATGGACACGTTGAAGCACGGGCTTGTGGATCACTCGACCCTCAAAGTCCTTGATTCACCGGGCCGCTCCCGAAAAATCATTGGAAAAAGCCAATGCAAACACAGCATTATCCAAAACAGTCTAAGAGTTGATTCAGCAAACTCAGGAACCACTATATTGCGGTTAGGTAAAAAATGTTCTTTCACAAAGGTAAGTGCAGCTGCAGCCACACACAAAGCTGCAGGGCTGACATGACATAACACAGGTAGAAACCAGACACCAGAAAACTCACTCACAGGTACTCCAATGTGCACTGAACTCAAGTCTGCTCCACCCAGTTACATCTGGTCAAGAGTCGAGACAAGTCACCTTCCAATTCTCAACGACATTTCATACCATTGGCAGAAAATAAATCTAGCAATCAATATACCTGTAGACTCAAAACCGATCATATCTTTTGGCACGCAGCCTCTTACCCAAGCATTCCCCGAAAACCTGCCAGACACGTTCCAGTTCCATAACTTGAGGGCGTGATATTGGCAATCCAAGTCCTGTACTTTAATATCAAGGGTTTGGAGCGCAATGGTTATATGTCCATTTTAGACGTTTTGAGAAAAATTGATTTTTAGGTTTCCAAGTGTTCTATTAGATCAGGTATTTTATATGTAATTTTTTTTTTTTTTTTACCAGTCACTCTTTTGCTGCATGGTTCAGAAGTATATTGAACACCAATGTTTTCATAGGAGTGTAACCGCAACATCATGGTCAAAATTGCCAAAAATGGACATGTCACCTCAGTGCTCCAACAATTCTAGCACATGATGGGACATAACACAATGGTGATTGGTTGAAGGCAAGTTCGTTCGCAATTGAAGACAGACTATTCTGTATTAAAAGTCATGTTTATTCATCAAAATGTCAATGTTTAATTCATTTAAGCAGATTTTGTTGGACATATCACAAAATGAAAATGTGAATTCTGATTAAAAATGAATGCAGATGGACATATAGTTATTGTGCTCCAAGGATTAGCTGAGAGAAAGCTGTGACAGGGGGTAAAAATCTCAAAACCACAAAACTTGGACATATCACCATTGTGCTCCAAACCCTCGACATGCGAGTAACGTATTACCAATTAAATAGCTCTCTTTAACCTGATCCGTGTTGGCTCGTGAGGCCCATTTTTTGTCTACCCTTGACCTAAATGAGCGCACGCCAACCCTCCAACACTCTAAAAACCGGAGGAATAACATTTTTCATTCACAGATCACCTAACCTTGATGTATGATGTCATGTAACCCAGATATATCTATATTTTTTAAAAAACCCGCCAGATTAAGAAATTACGAAAACTAAGCCTCCAAAATAGCGCAAAGGTGCTGTTGGTGTGTGACGTCTCCCACACCAGGAAGTGTCCCTTTCCTAAGGCTTTGCAGCCAAAAACGCTCAACGCAGCCCGCGAATCTTTCCCCGTCATATATTCTGTAGACGCCAAAAATAAGAAAATGGGAGAGCACAGGAGGCAATCAATCACAGGCAAAAACCACGGCAAGGCCAAATTCAGTTTTAAAACACAAAACACCGACTCAGTGCCCAATCTGACACACCCCACAATGTTGGCAGAAATCACCCGTGAAATGGTCTAACTGTTCAGTTGCTCCCGGTAGTATCTGGATTTAAGCGCAAGGTTGCAAAATACCCGATCCTGCAGCAAAACGCTCCACTGGATGCACTAGCCATTCATGCTGACTTTCGCGACACGGCATTTCTAATCAGGCCTCCGGCCCATAACTGAATGCACTCGCACGTACTCAGCTGAAAATCCTGAATTAATAACAGATTGTGTCTGCATTAGTGGTGAGAGAAATAGGCCAGTCGACAGTGGCTGTACTGCGTCAAGGCAGCGCAGCATCATGCTCTCTCAAAATAGACTATTTCGCCTCAGTTATCTTTACAGGTAGACCTTAATTGGATTTGAATTCATTGATAGCCAGTCGCGGAGCGGGCAGTCTGCATCAACAGCTCATATGTTACTTAATTACGAAACATAACGACGCAGCCATAATTTAGACAATTCCAATGCAGATTTAATAAAAAACGGGTTTCGCCCCTCTTCGACATCTGTCTGTCTCTCAGGTATTTCCTGTATTTTCACGACTGCACCCTCCCTCTCAGAACTGCACCCAAGTCAGCAAAATGAACCATGGAACTTTCCGCACTGATTTGCGCGACACGCCACTGACTGCAATGCATTCGGTGTAGACTATATTTCTAATATAACGATGCATTTAATTTTATTGCAGGCAGTTCAAAGACATGGTCCATGAAATATTTTAAAAGCTTTCAAATTTAACATCTTTTGCTAGTGAAACGGAGCATTACGTGCTGCATAAGCTTCACCACAAAAACACTTCAAGCACATAGGATTCTAACAAGAAAATCACCCCACCTTCTTACCTAAACGACCGCAATATCGTTTTTAATTTGTTTTCTTTCCGTGGGCGGCTGGTAGTTCGACTTGATCCGTCTCCGTCTTCCTGTATCGGCAGGGAAGTTCCCAGCTGTCACTGCGCGCCGTTTCCGCCCTCCTCGCCAAGCCATTCCTTTTCCTTATAAGGAGAAGAGAGCGTGAACGCTAGAAAAGAAAAAGAAAGTCTCCTCTTATTTCCCCTCCCAAAATGTATTTTTCTTCAGCACTTCTTCGTTTATGTTTGCATATTCCTCTGGCTCATTCATTCCCCTTTCCAGCATTTATTTGCTATTAATATGAGAACTTGCTTCTGAATTCAAATCCCCTCGAAAAGATCATTGGTGACAATATACTGACAACAAACGGGAATCAGTGGGGGATTTATGTTATATTATAGCTGGAATTTTATTAAGATACGTGTCATGACAGGATCGAACGCAATGTAAGAATTGCAGGACCAGTATAAATATCACAAATTTTTCCATTCGCTGATCAACTGTACTGGAGATGTCAGAAGTTTCGGTATGCTTACAATTAAAAAAAGTACAAGTATGCGTACCGGTACTGTAAATTTGGTTTTAGGGGTGCCTTGACCATACATTAACTATGCTACATAAGCCTTCATGTTATTTCTAGAAATTAGAAATTAATATCCTTCTATCAAGATTGGTTTAGATATTGTTTCTCATCTATCTTTTCTAGTCTAGGAAGGGTTTTTTTTTTTTTTTTTAACCTTTGGCATTTCTAGTTCTTGCCTGAGCATGTCCTTCCCTCCAGAGCCAGCAACACGCATCATGAGGCAGTGAAAAAATGTGCGTATAAACACATCATGCAAACACACACTCACATACACGCACACATGCACGCGCACGCGCGCACACACACACACACACACACAGGCATATGCACACACACCAAGTTGAGCCGCATGTTTCTGTGCACTGGGAATAAGTGATTAAAATCCACAGTCTCATTACTGACATCCTCAGTGCATACCTGGGAGGGGTCTGTCCTCCCCTGGGAGCGGAGCAACACCCATGCAAATTAGATTTGCCAGGGCAAACCACATGGGATGTGCATCAGCTCGGGTCGAGATTGGAGTCTGAGGGAATCCTTGGTCATGCAGCTCTTTCTGCTTTTCAAATAGGGCTTTTAGTGAATGTGGCCACAAACAAAGGCAGGACTGTGTTTCCTTGGTTCATAGGCCTTCAAGATTCAGGATGGTGCATAGCTTAAGGGGCAAACAAGGCATCATTTCCAGGACGAGAGAATGCCAATAATTGGCCTCCACATTAAGCTTTGATACAAAAACAGTTTTTACAATGTCTCATTGTCTTTTTCCTCATGGTAGTTAAGTGGCTGCATTAATTTAACAGTCTAATCCTGCACAAAATGCAATGAGCTAGTCATTCAACCATGCTGCCACCTAGTGGACCTTTAGACCACACTTAATCTGAATTTAACCTGCAGTGCTGTGAAAGAGCATTTTCCCCCTTTCTGATTTCTTCTATACTCAGAGGCAATGAAAACGCAACACCAGTTTGGATTCAAATAATTTTGTGACTCAAATTTATTTTCTTAATTTAACAATTCAAATATGTGGGGTGGGTTGACTTTGATGAATTAAATGTGTTAATGGGCCGATTTGGACAATAATAAACAGATGCATTAAACATAACGAGCACAAGTTGAAAATGAAAAATCACAACAAGACTGAACGGAACACACATTTAAAAATGAATTCAAAAGGACAGTCAGGATCGGGTGTGACCCCCACGAACATCCACACAGGCAGTACAACGTCTCCTCATGGACCTGACTAAGCGTCTTAGGTTGTCTTGGGGAAGTTGTCGCCACTCTGCCTGTAGTGCATTCTGGAGTTGCTGCCTGGTTTGAGGTCTGGGTACTCTTGATGAAAGAGCTCGTCCCAGATGGACGTACTACACCCAAAACGTACTGATGCTGCACATACTACACCCAAAACGGTGAGCCACTTGCCGGGCACTTACTCCCGCCTCTAGCATACCCAGGGCCCTGTTCCATTGTTCAGTCGACATGGCATTATGACACTTAAAAATGTTTTTTGTGTGGCTTTTGTCATGCCTTTATATAGGGAAGACAACCCCTCCTTCATTTCAACCACTGTACTTGCACAACTCCTAATCCCATATGTTGTACTCAATATGGATTGATGAGAGTCCAACTCACACTGTTGAGTTACATGATGATCATTCATGTGTAACGAGGTACACATTGTGACCCCAATGGCCACTTAAGAACTCAAATTGGGCTACTCAGGTCCTGAGCAAAAATAACCCAAAATTTAGAGTGTTGTGTTTTCATTGCCTTTGAGTATATTTTTGCTCATTTAGCATAATCAAATGTTTCAGATCAACCAGCTACTTTTGATATAAGACATAGGAAACTTGAGTAAACACAAATGCTTCATTCATTGAGGCAAAGAGTTATTCTAATCCAAACCTAATAACTGGCAGCAACAACTGTAATCAAAAGCAATGAGACTTTTACATCACTGTGGAGGAACTTTGGCCCACTCTTCTCGCAGAAATGCTTAAATTCAGCCACATTGGAGGGTTCTCAACCCTGAACTGCCTGCTTAAGGTCATACCACAGCATCTCAATCAAATTCAAATCCGGTATTTGACCAGCCACTTCAAAAAAAATAATTTTTTGAGCCGTTCAGAGGTGGACTTGCTTGTGTACTTCGAATTATTGTCCTGCTGCGTAATCCAACTGCGCTTGAGCTTATGTCCCAAACTGCTGACCAGATATTCCCCTTTCGGATTTCTTTTGATTGAGGCATCATGTGCTGCTCTTTTTCAACTTCACATTGCCAGCAAGGTTCTATTTAAGGGATGTTCAGATTCAACAAAGCTGGCAGTATACTTGGGTGTGTCTATTGAACTTGAACCCAGTTATCAATCAAATCTGTTTAACTGGTTGAGTTGGTTACAAATCGCTTTTTTACATAAGGCCAGGTAGGGTTGGATAGCCGTTTTCCTGGTAAAATTAAATCATCATTTAAAAATTGCATTTTGCGTTTACTTGGGTTATCTTTGTCTAATATTAAAATTAGTTTGATGAGCTGAAACATTAAAGTGTGACAAAAATGCAAAAACAGAATAAATCTGAAAGTGACCAAATACCTTTTCGCGGCACTGTACTCAGTTCTACAATAGTTTAGTTCTTTAAAACACATAAGACACATAAATGTGAAAAAGAGCTGATCAATTAAATAAAAAGTAAAAAAAATTTTATGATTTACCAAGGCGTAGATTTAAAAAAAATCACATAAAATACCTAGATACTTTGAAAAGTAAATTGAATGCAAATCTGAATTAAGAATTTGCATGAATCCCAGGAAATTTGATTGTCCTTTCAGTTTGCCATCGTGAGGCTAAGGTTTCTAAAGTGACACTCCTGTGATCTAGAAAAACCTAGTAAGTCAATTGGAGAAAATTTATTGCAATTGAAGGAATACTTTGAATGTGGATTTTTCTGAACTAATTAAAATAGGAGCTTGATTTTGAAGAATCAAATAACTAATCCCTGGTGTTGTTAGAGAAAGTGACATACTAGGTTTTTCCATGTCATGAAAACATTGCCTGTTTTGCCACCACACTGATAACCAGGGTCTTTGAATTTCCATATTTTCACAAGGATGCAGAGCTCATGTCCCCTCCTGTTCTCAGCTGAGGTCTCAAGTTCACAACAACTGACCAATCAAAGCAACTTGAGCAGAGCTGGAACAGAGAAGACAAGCCAAAACTGAAGACACTATGATGCAGGTCAGAGTTTGTTAAAAAAAAAAAAAACGGCATCTGGACATCACTTCATGGCTCAAGCTTATATTTATGTCCTCCCAGATGTGGCTGCCATTAACAATAAGCACAAAGCTACTGGACTCCAAAGCCACCAGACTCCACCCCCTTTTCTTCACCCACAAACAGAATGGAGCCCAGAGGGCAGGAGAACTGATGGGTGTGGGATAGAATAGAGGAGCTCAATAAGGGCCAATACCTTTCAGAATTTTGTGCCAACCCCAGTTCCTACTCATCTACTACACTCAATCATATCTTGAGTGGGAATTAGCTTTAGCAGCAGGGTCATTCCATGTCAAATGTCCGAATTTCAGAGAAACTTCTCACTTGACCATTTCAGATTTGGCTGAAAAAATTCCAGCGGGTGCACACACCTAGTAGGATAAACCCAAAATTTTAGCTCTCAACTCCTCATAGTTTTGTTTTAAAAAATAGTTTTGCAAATTAGTTCTGGCCCTTTTTGAACAGCGATTTCTGAGGAGCCACTTTCACATGGCTATGTCTAGAAAAGTATTTCAGCTGGGTCCTTCAAATTTTCAGGGGTGAAAATCTGCTACTCTAACTTGAAGAATATGGACTTATGAATGTGTCCCTTTAGTTCATAATATATTTTTGGGGGCTTAAAGTTGCTTGAAAATTTTACTGTGCACTCTGCTGTAGCATTTGTGAAGGACTGTAAAAAGCCTAATGTCAAAGCCAGGGATTTGGTCTTGCACATACAGCTTCCCATATATGTTGTGTATTTTGTATTCTAATTCTGGCCCTCTCTTATGAATAATCTAGAAAATATTAAGGCTTGAAAATGAAAAAAACTAAATTTGTGCTATTTTTTAACATTTTATACCAAAAAAAAAGACACCATCCACCAACATCAAATTGACTGTTTTCGAAAGATTAGATGCCTGTTATTAACAAATCCAAATTTTGTGATAGGGTTCTGATTTATTTTCTCAAAATACATTTTTGAAAATATGGTATTTTTGTGGACACAGCATTTAATGCCATCAAACGCATATTCAAACATTATTTTATAAAATGCACATCATTAATGATAGAAAGCTTAAACTCAACAAAGTGCTTTATTTCATAAATGTTAACTTACACTTGAAGAATAACTCATATGCAGTGTTTAGATATTGAAATATTACAACCTTAACAGGCCAAAAATTCAAGTTTTTTTATGGATTCGGAAGTGTTACAATAATTAATTGTCAAATAAAGTATAGCCATCTTACAGAGGATGTGTTAAGAATGCCATTTTATTTGATCAGAGATTAAATGATGTATCATATATATACACTTTGCATTAATTTATTTATTAATAAATCAACCTACAAAATAAAATAAAAATTAATTGTTACATTTTTCAAGCTGTAAGTTTAGAAACGTGCTTGGTCATGCAGAAGCTATAACATGTCTGAACAGTTCATGCATCCGCACGGCCCAGCAAAAAGTTTTTTTCTGGCCCAGGAGGGACGACCTATGCTGGGTACCTGTGCAACACATACTTGCCAAGATTGAAGTCCCAAGCACTACAACTGGAAGTAGATATGCACTCAAGGAGCAGGACACCAAAGTAGCTGAAAACTTCATGAAAGAGTTCAAATAATTAGTGTAGTATCTTTGCTAACTGCTATCAACTGGTCATTTAAAATGTTCCATTATTTGCAATTATGCAGGACTGTCAAAAACACTTTACACTGCTTATTACTAATTGAAGCATACAGGTGAATTTTTCTACTTGGATGTAAATGTTCATTGATAGAATAATTTTAAGTAATGATGTGTAACAAGTTTGATCTTCCATTGATGTTGGGACTACAGTATTTCAATATATATCTGAAAACTGGATATGGGTTATAATTCAAGTGTAAGTTAACATTTATGAAATAAAGCACTTTGCGGAGTTTAAGCTTTCTATCATTAACTATGTGCATATTATAAAATAATGTTTAAATATGCCTTTGATGCCATTAAATGCTGTGCGCCCACGAAAATACCATATTTTCAAAAATTTATTTTGAGAAAATAAAGCAGAACCCTATCACAAATTTTGGATATGTTAATAACAGGCATCTAATCTTTCGAAAACAGTCAATTTGATGTTGGTGGATGGTGTCATTTTTTGGTATTAAATGTGAAAAATAGCACAAATTTTATTTCTTTTTTACATTTTCAAGCCTTAATATTTTCTAGATTATACACAGGAGAGGGCCAGAATTGGAATACAAAATACACAATATATATGGGAAGCTGTATGTGCAAGACCAAATCCCTGTCTTTGAAAGTGGGCATTTTACAGTCCTTCAAATATGCTACCGCGGAGTGCACAGTAAAATTTTCGAGCAACTTTAAGCACCCAGAAATATATGATGAACTAAAGGGACACCTTTATAAGTCCATATTCCTCAAGTTATAGTAGCATATTTTCACCCCTGAAAGTTTGAAGGACTTAAGTGAGATAGTTCTCTAGATATAGCTATGTGAAAGTGGCTCCTCAGAAATAGCTGTTCAAAAAGTGCCGGAACTTAGTTGCACAAATATTTTTTTATGATGAAACTATTAGGAGTTGAGAGCTAAAATTTAGGGTTTCTCCAATTAGGAGGTGAATGCACC
Organism: Gymnothorax javanicus; assembly: GCA_029692085.1. Taxonomy (NCBI): domain Eukaryota; kingdom Metazoa; phylum Chordata; class Actinopteri; order Anguilliformes; family Muraenidae; genus Gymnothorax; species Gymnothorax javanicus. The sequence goes on along the minus strand of CM056197.1, from coordinate 77,012,207 downwards.
CGCGGCAATTTTTTCAGCCAAATCTGCGATGGTCGAGTGGGAACCATTCAGACATTTGACATGGAATGACCCAGCAGTCTCAAACGCTATCTGCAGGATATAACTTCGTAGTAGAGAAGCAGCATAGTTAAAGGTGCCATCCCAGGCGGCTGGGCTTACGTTTTTTTTTTCGAATTGCACAACTGATAAGCACCCACCCCCTCTGTCGAATCCGGAATCACCCAAACCACGGCCCCACCACTCCGTTTGTGCGTGTGCTTCATTCGACCACAAACAGCTAACAGGTGCAGCCTGAGACAACGTTACAACATAGACAGCATCAGCAGCGGTGTGCCGTGAGAGCTTCCTCGGTGTGCAGCGAGAAAACCCACTTACTGTTTTTTTCCTGATAGCCTAATAATATAAAATGGCTGAACTTAGAGGATATAAAAATAACAATTCATGTCATCAATTCATTCAATTCAGTTTATTAAAATGCCTATTTAAAATTCCTTCTCGAGCTCACAGGAAACTGAAAGAAAAATAACCTTCAATCAAAAACCAGCACACAGATCAGCTCTCCAGGATCTCTGGATATATTATTTTAGAGCGGAGTTAAAACCGCCTCAGCAGCTGCATGATCTTTGCCCCAAAACTGACCTCAGGGGTCTCACTCACCTCCAAAGGAACAGTCAGTAGCACTCTGCTTCTTTTCCTTTTTTTTTTCCCCAATTATTTTTTGGACTTCTGACGCAGGCAAACCTGCACTTGTTCTTCAAACCAGCTCTTTCCTTTATATCCAACTTGTCAATAAAAAGTATACTTAGCCCCCACTTTATTAGGTAGACTTCTTAATTACTGGATATAACGGTTCCTTGCCCCCAGAAGAACCTGAATTCATTGTGGCATGGATTCAACAAGGCTATGGAAACTTTCCTGTGAGATTCTGGTCCAAGCTGATAATGGCATAACTCAGCTGCTGAAAATCTACAAGCTGAGTATCCATGCATGCAGCATCCCTGTGGTCCTCAACTGGACTGAGATCTGTGGACTGTGGAGGCCATTGGAGTAGATTAGACACATTGTCATAGCAATTAGAAGATGGGTTGTCTCTGGCCATGAAGATGGAACATATGGTGTCAGGTGCACTCTGGCATTCAAAAACTTATCAATCTACATTCATTTGAGGCCTCTATTCCAGAAAAATTGGGACAATACATAAAATGTAAATAAGAACAGCAAACAGTAATTTGCACAGCAATGCTAACTTGTATTAAATTGAAAAAAGTACAAAGACAAAATAAGTAATGTTTTATCTCATCAACTTGTCTCATGAAAAAAAAAATCTACCTGAAAATGTATTTGCAAAACGTTTCAATGAATTTGGAATAAGTGCATGTTCATCACTGTACATCACCACCTCTCCCTCAAATAACAGTAGTCATTTTGGAAATAAGAACATTATTAGCTGGAGTTTTGAAAGAGAAATTTTCAAAAACAATTTAAAAGATAGACCAGTCAGACCACAGCACTCTTCTCCACTTTGCATCACTCTATCCCAGATGAGTTTGAGCCCCGAGAAGTCTTCGTTTTTGGAAATGCTGGACATGTTCTCAGGACCAAAGAAAAGGAACATTCCAACGTTTATCAGGCAGGATCCCTTGAGGGGGGATAGTAAAATGGATTCATGGTATTTAAGAAAAATTTTCACCCTACCATCTACCCGTTGCAGTGGAAATAAAATGTGTCCTCGTCTCTCAAATTTTATGTTAAAATGCACTATTCTGGGGAGCATGAGCCTTCTGTATTTAGGGCTTCCTGTTCTAAATTACGAGCAGCGGACCACTATGTGGCTCTCCTCTGCTGCTTGGTTAGATGTGCTCTTCTGCACGCCGCCACTGCACAGTCTGGTTATTTGTGTTACTGCTGCCTTTCTTTCAGCTGGATCCAACCTGGCCATTTTCCTCTGACCTCTCTCATTAATTGTACGTCACTCAATTTCAGCCAATTATTTTTAGCCTTTGTCTCTGGAGACCCACTGTTTGATTGACAGGACATTAGGTTACCATGATTACAGAAAGGTTGGTTAAGTGACCTATATTTTGAAAGCTTAACTACCCAGGATCTCAAATATCTGCATATACTTATGAGTAAACTTAATACAAAAGCTTGCTGCTCACTTGTTTGCAAATAGGAAACATAACGCGTTGCTGAATACCCCTCGGCCTGTGCACATCTATGGGTCACAGAGAGTTACCATACCAAAAGTGACGAAGCTGCCATCAATAGTTACTGAGTACTGGGCCGGACCAGATTTCCACAGTGAAGGTCACAGCGCTGAGGTCAAAGGACAAATCCAGCCAAAACCCTGGCATTGCACATCTATGTGTCACAGTGAGTTACCATACCAAATTTGGTGAAGCCATGATCAATAGTTACTGAGTGCTGGTCTGGACAAAATTTCCTGCATCAAGGTCACAGCGCTAAGGTCAAAAGTCAAATCCAGCCAAAAACCTGACACTGCACATTTATGGGTCACAGCAAGTTACCATACCAAATTTGACAAAGCTACAACCAATAGTTACTTTGTACTTGGCTGGACAAGATTTCCACGATGAAGGTCACAGCGCTGAGGTCGAAGGTCAAATCCAGCAAATAACCTGATGTCGCACATCTATGGGTCATAGTGAGTTTCCATACCAAATTTGGTGAAGCTGCGATCATTACTTGCTGAGTACTGACCCAGACAAGATTTCCACGATCAAGGTCACAACGCTAAGGTCAAAGCTCAAATCCAGCAAAAAACCTGAAGTTACGGATCTATGGGTCATTGTGAGTTACCATACCAAATTTGGTAAAGCTGCGATCATTAGTTGCTGAGTACTGACCCGGACAAAGTCATGGACAGACGACAGACAGACAGGCAGGTGACGACAATACTCCTCTGGCCAAAGTTTGGCCGAGGGGCAAAAAGTTTCTCAGGAAAACTCAGTGAAGAAATTATTAAACTAAAATATGAATACGAAGCAATAAGTGGTCCAATAGTGAGTTTACACTTTAACCATCATGCACATACACAGACTATCAAAAAATACAATTTAATACAAAGTATTTAAATATTTCTCTTTAATTTACAAGTAATCCAGTTGTACCAGATAAAGTCACAGAACAGAAGGATTCCTTCAAATAAAATAAAATAAAACCAAACAAACACAAGATTAGGCTTAAAATCATAAGAGAATCCTTTCATTTGGTTGCTGCAGCCAGACGGCCAAGGCCTTTGGACTCCAATTCCCACAAAACCCATGTATGTCCGGCATAGATTTAAGAGGAAGCTCTGCAAACAAGGAAGTAGCATAGGTAAGGCAACAGCATTACATGGCTCATGCCCTCCTGAGCACTGAAGGAAGAGGGAAACATGTACGTGACCTAGAATGGGACCCAGATCTCCAATTGCCAATGCCAGACAAGGAAACACTCAAGACTGCCAGAGTGCATGTGTATGTAGTTTAGAAAAGTACAAAAAATTCCATGCAGAAGAGTTCAGTGGATCAGAGAGTGAAGTACAAGTATCGCTCATCTAACATTCTCATTACATTGGGACAACACAACGTGAAACAAGCAAGTGAGGCAGATTTAACACAGTGTGCTAATGAGTATCAGCGTCTGCCTAACTCTAAACTGAACTTTAAGTCCTTCACAAAATGATCGGCGCAGATCAGCGTTACTCAGTCCAACCCTGGCCAAACCAGGACAGTACAATAGACAGAGCAACATCATAAAAATGACAGAAAGTGCATCAGAAACCAATTACTGGTTAAAAACAGATTAAAACAAACTTAATTCAAGACAGTTTTGCCAGGACCCATCACTCAGTCACTGAGGAGAGTGACAGGCGCTCCCTGCCCGCCCTCAAAACCATGTCACAAAGGACTGTGGGAGGAAGGGTGGGGCCTCAGCGCCATGTAGTCCAGTGTCATCCCGCAGGTTCTTCCAGTGTAATACATACCATCTGCACCTCCATCAGAACACAATCTCCCAGGATCCTTCACTGCTTTGAACAACACACAAGCAAATATTCTCCTACACTGACACGCAGGGCTGCAAGCAGATCAAACACAGCGAGATTTGATTAACTCGGCCTGGTGTGGGGTAGCACGCACACACAGACGCACACACAACCTTTTTGGGGCTGCTGGATCCAGTATTCACAGCAAACCCAGCCTCTGTGCTCTGGCCCTGTGTGTTAGTGTCAGAGCTGGGAGGTACTGCAGTGTGTGGAGGAGCGATGATGAATGGAGAGTTTCAGGAGTGGAGGTGAGAGGTGCGTCGAGGCTCAGGGACACAGATCGGTCCTTCACAGTTCCGGCTCAGTCACTTCACAAGACAGGGGTTGGTGTGCTGTGCCCCTCTGTGTGTGGCACAGCGTGGAGCTCCTGCCTCACCTTCAGTGGGTTTGGGGGTACATTCGTTGTGATTTTGAGGTGCAAGGCTGTAGGTCACAGAGAGTTTCACATGGGGCTTAGTTTGGATCTAACCCCATTCACTTCCTCTGGGTCTCTCAGTGTGGGTGAGGTGCCTCCGTGCTGGCTCAATGCGGGCCAGGTGGTGCGGGGAAGGGGTAGGGGGAGGGCATCCCCTCCGAACCGACCCCCTGGGTGTCCGTGTGCAGTTTGCGTGGGGGCGCGAGGTTGGTGGGTGGTGAGGGGATCAGGCCCCTTGTGGTTGCTATAGCAGCTCATCTCTTTGTTTCTTGGCCCTTATGGGCCCCTGGCCATTGCGCAGGGCCCCGTTCTGGGGTCGCAGCAGCTGGCCCCTCTCCCGCTCCGTCCAGGTGCTGCCCCCCTGCCCGTCGTCGCTGTCCAAGTCGGAGTCCGAGCGCATGAGGGAGGAGGAGGTGGGGGTGGGGGCAGGTTTTGAGCGGCCTGCAGGGTGGCGACAGAGAGTGCGCTGGTGAAATGTCCTCATATTCAGAAACTACTCACTGTGGGCCTTGCAGGCAAAAGCTTGTAAGTGCACATTCATTTGACTTTTGGCCTGCGAATGTGCGAGCACATATACAGTACTGTGCAAAAGTCTTAGGCACCCTGCACTTTTTAAAATTTAAAATCTGTATTATATGTTTACTTTTTGATTCCATATTAGAGTTCCTGAAGATAAAAAGCAAATTTGACATTCCAAATGCTAATGTAAATGAAAATTTCATAAATAAATGTTTGTATTCCATTAAAAATAGTCGATACAGATATTACAGTCTTGACAGAGCCTTGATGTCAGCATCATCATGGCTGTTTGTAATTTCTTGGAGGGATAGACACAAGTGACAGTCAGTCTGAAGAAGAATGGTGGCAAGTTTTCCGCTCTGCTTAGAACAAGCAAACGCCAATCATCTCATAAAACTATAGCACAACAGGACAGTGTCCCAAATGTTTTGGCAGAGGGTAGTTGCATCAAATATTGATTTGATTTAGGTTCTAACAGGTTACAGCTCTGTATAGTACATTTCTCAGTTATTAGACACTTCTTATTTCATAATTTTTGCAAGCATATTTGCCCAACGAAATTGCTTTAAATGTGCCCAAGACTTTTGCACAGTACTGTATTTGAGCCTGTAAACTGAACTACAGTCATGTGTGCTAGTATATTTGAACATTTGTGTTTGTCACAGTCTGTGAGTGAGTATGCACGTAGTTTGCACACGCGTGCAGTTTGTGTTTGCACGCAGGGGTGTATTTAGTGTGTGCGCGCAAGGATGAAGTTTGTGTGCACTTGCAGTTTGTGTGTGCGGACATTTACTTCAAGTGACCACGCATGTAGTTTGTGTGACCATGGATACAGTTTGTGTGAGAGCATGTGTGTAGTATGGGTGCATGTAATTTGTGTACATGGGAGCGTGAGTTTATGCTATACACATGCACGTCTTAGCATGTAGTTTATGTATTTGTATCTACTTTGTATGCGAGTATGTGCATACATGGCATGTGTGGGCGCATATGTGCGCACATGTAGTTCAGTTTGTATGAAGACAGATGTACTTTGCACATGTTTATGAATGCAGTTTGCATACATGGATGCTTGTAGTCTGAGAGCACACGTGCAGTTTGTGTATGAGCACACGTGTAGATTGTGTGCACACATGTAGTATGCATGCATGCATGTAGTTAGTGTGAGCACAAAAGTAGTTTGTGTGTGCATGTGCAGTTTGAGTGCGTGCACTTTGTTTTGCACATGCGTAGAGTGTATAATCATGTGAGTAGTCTGCAAAAGTGCACAAGTGTAACTTGTGTGTGGGCAAGTGTAGTTCATATGTGTGTGCCCATGTAGTTTGCATTTTTGGGTGCAAGAAGTATATGAGTGAACGTGCAAGTAGCTCATGTGTATACATGTAGGCACTTGTGGTTTGTGAGAGAACACGTGTAGTTTGTGCACGTGCACCTGTGGAGTTTGCGAGAGGGCATGCATAGTTTGCATGTGTACGCATGTACAGTACTGTTCACAAAAAGACAGAAGATTAACCAGTAAGCTAACGGTATTGATTCTATATCTTATCGGGTCAGAAATGGTTAACTGGGTTTCCATCACGGGGGGTCTGCTTACAGGGACAGATTTTTCACGGAACCTGTCGTCCTCTATGGGCGATATTACTGCACAATATTACCATTGATATTAGGACAACCAAAATATATACAAATTCAAGTAGAAATTAATTGAGAAAAAATTAGAAAAAATTAAACACACCTCTAAGTTCATTTCGTCGAGACATCTTGCAAGACCGAACAAAGCTTCAAAGACTTAGAAAACTGGGTTGGCGTATGAAATCTCAAGTGGAATGTGTGAACTGACATAAAATTTTGAGAAATTAAAGACAAAGTGACTACATGTCAGTGATTCTGCTTGATATATCCTAAATGAGTGGAAAACACTTATTACAGAATATACATGCAAAAGCTATACCAATTTTCCTGACACAAAATATCATAACACGGAATCCCCAAGTAGCCTATTGGAAAAGTATCGGTTGGACATTTAATAACATTGGGCTTTTGACGGTACTGGTTTATGTCAGAAATGCAAATGTAAAAGTGCCATCTCGAAGTGAAATAGCAAATTTAAGCTTGCTGTACACCCATTTATATTAATATTTACAATTGTTCTTACCGTAATTGCACGTTTCTGGGGTTCATAATTTGGGCTTTTTTTTCCCGTTCGGCTATATTCGTCGCCGGTGACCAGTGTTCATCAAGGCCAGTATCTGACCCGTAAGGCTACATAACATTACAATACATGTAGCTATTGAGCTGCATAGTGTACTAACACAAGGTTAGACTCATGCAGGCGACAGACAGCGAGCCTTGCTTCGGACTGTATTTACCGATAATACGTGTACATGAGCTGCTCAGCTGACCGTAACGACTAGTCCCTAACCAGTTACTATACTCTTTCACGTTATCCTCACGGCCTTTTAACTAGTTAGATTTCCGTCTTTTTGCAAACAGTACTGTAGTTTGTGTGTGTACATGTCTGTAGTTTGCATTGGTGCATATAGTTTGCGTGTTAGGGCGTGTAGTTTGCATGTGCACACGTGTAATTTGTGTTTACATGCGTGTAGTTTGTGCATTGTGGGTAGGTGGGATTTTTGTGTTAGCATGCATGTAGTTTGTGTTTATTCACGTGTAGTTTAAATGCAAGGGGGCGCGAGTGCCTTGTGTGAGTGGGCCTGTACAGTTTGTGTTTCAGGGCTTAAATAGTTTGTGTTCATGTGTGCAGTTTAGGTGTACATGTACTTTGTGAGTGAGCATGCGTAGTTTGTGTGCGCACAGGAGTAGTTTGAGTATGCAGAAGTGTGTAGTTCACATGTGTGGGAGTGTGTAGTTTGCAGTTGCGCATGTTTGTAGCTTGTGTGTTTGGGCAGTGTAGTTTGTGTGTGAGGGTGCTTACAGCCTAGTTTGTGCATTTGGATACGCAATTTTTGTGTGCTGGCCTTTGTAGTTTGTGTGTGGACGCATACTTGAGAGCATGTGCGTGTGCGCATGTGTGTACTGGTGTTTTACCAGCTCTTGGGGGATGCAGCTCTAGACAGTCCTGCTCATCTGCCTCCAACATCTTATATCGGCTCTTCCTTCGCATTCGACTCTTCCTCCTGCTCCACATAAACAAACGCATAGTTATACAAGTTCTTAGTATGGCACACAACCATTTAACTACTGATTACACAATGCATGAAAAGGATTACATCAGACCAAGAGCCCAGCAGTCAGCACCTTTCTAGAGCCTACAGGTGTGTACACACACACACAAACACACGCACTAACACTCGCCACATTAATAAGAAGGCGATAGATGTTAAAGGAATAGTTCACCCAAAAATGAAATTCAGTCATTATTGACTTACCCTCATGCTGATGAGAAGCCCGGTGTAGTTTTTTATTCCTCAAAGTGCGGCTGGAGATTCAGGGGGTTTTCCTCCTGCACCGTAAATCCATATAACGAGCGTCTATGGTTACCGAAAAGAAAAGGTCCATAAAACTACACAAAAACTTTTTAATATTCCTCCATACTGCTCGTCCGCTGCAATCCAAGTGTCCTGAAGGGGTAACATCCAGAGTTTACCCGAAACGACGTCATTTAGTACAGTTTAGAGATGTGACGTTCGCGAACGAGTCGAGTCTTTTGAACGGCTCTTTTAAGTGAACGATGAGAACCGATTCGCAGTTGCGAGCCAGTCGTTTGCGAGCCATTCTTATATGCAAATTGCCCATGCTGCCTTCATGTGTCATCTGTGTGCCCCATGAGTCTGAGTTGTCCATGCTGCCTTCACGTGAACGACTAATGACATCTCCGAGTTTGAGTTGTCCACAGCATGCTCCATTCACGTGAACGCAGCTATATATGCGCAGCTAACTTAGGGGAGGAGAATATTAGTGCGCGCCGCCCAACTGGACTGAAGACATTTGCCGCTGTATCTGTTCTGATGTGGATTCGAGTCGAGCTGAGCTCCTGTTTGTAAAGTAGTTCAGGTGTACAAACACCAGGTAGGGTAGTGCAATTTTGCCTTCACATTTTTATCATGTCCTAATTTTTAATCTAGTTTTATTATATTTTTATATACATATATTTTTTTTTATTATTTATTATTTTTATATTTTTTCTGTATTGTTAAAATGTTCTTGTGTGGAAAATTTTACAGTGAAGTTGTTTGACGGGAAGTTATCTGTAGCCTGGCGAAGTTTTTATTGTGCCACAAAGTTTTTTAGGTGAGAGAAAATTCAAAATAGTGATCTCACTGCCAAGGCATGGGTATATGGCACCACCTTATGGAATGTTTACAAATGAAAACACAAGCCAAATTAAATTCTAATCAATATTTCAGAATAATTCCCACCAATAGAGTATATATTGGTGGGATGTGTAAGTTTGAATTATTCTGATCTAAATGTTATCTTATAACTGCTACCAGTGATTGTTTCCTTGATAAAAACGAGTTACCCCTAGTTGACTTCCAGAAAATAAATAAATATAACAAGGTGCCAGTCTTTTGAACGGCTCTTTGAAAGGAACGGCTCCTCAAGATCCGGCTCCCTTCAAAGAGCCATAAATCCCATCTCTAGTACAGTTTTATAGCCTATTATTCACTCTAGTGAGTCCGCCTGGAGGCGCGCTCGCGCGTTCACGCGGTTCTCCCGAGCAGCGGCGTTCACTACGGTAGCCGCGCCAGACAACGTTCAACGAGAATCGCGGAAGACACCACCTTGTGTTTACATCCTGCTGAGAGCGACACGAGCAGCACACAAACACAAGAGGGCTCTGTCTGCATGTAATTTGAACCTTTGAAAGGAAAAAAGAAAAATGTCCGAGGACTTCAATGTTGAGGAAGAGCACGAAGTTCTTTTTGCTGAGCCTTTTTCTCTTTGAGCCGGAGTACACGGACGAGGAACTCAGACAGATGGATGAAGCAGCCGCAGCTCGACCAGAGCCACAACCAGCGGCGGACTACAGACCTAGGGCATCGGAAACATGGTGATGTAAATTTCGAAAATGTAAAGCTATGCAAACCGAAGAGTAGAGCCTTTGCTGTTTAGATTGGGATTTGTCGATGCCGCTCCTGGAGGATCTCAATATCTCCGTTGATGAGACTGAGAGCACTGCCCAAAGTCAACGTATTACCGAAAACCCGGATTATCCACCATTACTGACCCGGGGTTTCTTTAGATGTTTTTCCACGAACTAAAATCAACTGGAAAAAGAGGCTAAGACCCGCAGGGACCAAACGGCACGCTCTCTGTAGAGTAAGTTCCATTGTACAGTATCGTTACGCCTTTTGTTTTGATGCAACCCGATTTACAATATTTTCAGATTTTGTGCTGTGCCCAGTGCTGAACTATTTCTTTATTTACTTTTTTCCACTGTCAGTGCAGGTTGGTGGCATACCGGTGGTATTGGAGTGGGTCCTGAAAGGCGAGAGACTCGCAAGGACAATAGAAAAGTTTTACTAGCCTGTGTTGTTACAAGCATCCGTGACGGCTACCATTCTCCAGATGGATTGTATACTGGATTCAAGGAGGCAGAAGAGGCTTTTGAACGGATCTGAAGACAATCAATCTAAAGACATTCTCACTGACTCATTTTTATATTACCTCATAGTATTTCATCTGGGACTTTTTCCAATACATCACAAAAAAGCACTGCCACATTATGAATAATAACAGGCATGGAAACTATGCTGCTGCACATCTATATTTTTATTAGAAACGATATCGCTAAAGAATAAAGAAAATATGTAAAATGGAAGATATTTTATAATGTTTATTGTAATTGTTAACGTTTGTTAGTATTGTGTGGTTTGTACAATAAAACAACAGTAACCAACCACAAAACTAAGTTGCATTTACTACTCACTCCAAGGGATACCATATTGCAGGTGTTACAAAATTGGATAAATACTAAAATAATTACTATAAATAAGTCAATATTTGGCTCAGAATCACAAGCACACATTTTGCATGACTTGCAAAGCTGCTCCTTTGACTGGAGATTTATCTTAGACCTGGGCACTAACTGCAATACAGACATGCTACCCACAGATAAATGCAGTGTTTTATTTATGTACAGATATAAGGGCCTCATTTTCAAATGGTAGCTGACTAGTAGGGTCCATAAGCCTATATGCCATAAGCAGGACTTTTCTGGTGGCTTAGTAATGGACAATGAGGACCTTTACAGTTTTTTTTCTCACAAACTTCATTCTTTTCACACAAACTTTATTTTTTAATAGAAATTTAAACAAATGTCACCTCATCTGGAAAACAACTAAAAACAAGATAATTGCAAAAATAAAAAAGGCAAAAATAAGCATGGCATGTTTGTGTTTGTCTGACTTGACCTTTCACATGTTGATGCAGAAACCAATTGTGCATCCCTCATACTAACTGCTAAACCGTGAAGCATGTTTTAGTATGGCTTCCTCTTTTGCAGGTTTTAGTTTTTGGGCTATGTTTGTTGGTAGTGGGGGAACAGAAACATGTGACTGTGGGTCTTTCAACTTGATCTTGGGGTCCAGGTGTCTCTGCAGAACTTGCACCACCATATTTTGCCGGAATGTTTGTGTAGTTGGCACATAGATCTTTTTGGCGACCCACTCTTTGGTTTGTTTTGGGTAAACCACAATAAATTGCAGTTTTCCTGAAAAACAAAAGAAAAAAATTGGACACATAGAAAACGTTAATGATACAACATATACATAATATCGACCATTCAAAATATTTACCAATTTTGCGTTGCAAGGAAGGAACAAAGAAATTATATCCACATAATTATAAACCATGCACTTGTAATTTGGAAAAAACAATGTTAAATTACTTTTGTGGGTAATGTCTCTTCAATTGTGTAATACTCGAATTTAGACCACAAATTACTATATATATCATGCAAACTGACGTCTTGGTGCAGCGGGCCTGATTTGTTTAGGCTCACATAAAACAGGTGTGCCTCTCATCAAAGGTTACACGTAATGTGTTGTTCTTGCCATTAGAAGTCAGTAAGAGGACATGAATTAATATATGACAGTGAGCAATTAACAAAAGCCCACCAGGTTTGTAAAGAGGGGCAAAAAAAATAAAAATGCAGATGGAAGCGCTATTTTCCGAATAAATCTGCTACTGTATCGTGAAGGTGTTTTGATGCCGTCTTTGCCTTCTGATAATGGTTTGCTATGTTGCTAATAGCTGGCACATAAGCACGTACAACTTGTGCAATTATCATCATTTGTTGGTAGACGCGATCCATTTTGGCTGACTAGCTAAATTAGTCGGTTAACACATTACTTTTGGTCACTTGAAGGTGCTGCGATTCAGTGCGAAAATGAATGGAAGCAGCTTAAAATGTCAGAAATCTATTCGATACACCAATTTGATCGCATAACAGCATGTGACGTCTCTTCACAATACTTTTTATTCGCTTTAATGCCATTAGATGGAAACGCATTTTCACCTGCTTTTTTCGCATGAATATTTTTGGCGAACTTCAGATAGTTCGATTGACAAGTGGATGGAAACATAGCTAGTGATGTTATCTTTCCCCAATCATTATAACACTTACATGCAACCCCCAGGTGTTATTTCACAGTCCTTAAGCAAAATGAACAGAACTAAAAGACTCGTGATAATAGTCCAAAATCATGTGAAAATGCATATTCACTGTGTCAGAAACAAGGACAAAACCCCGTAATAGTCCAAAATGATGTGGAAATGCAGTTTTTGGTCAAGTAACATCAAACATCCTGTAACATTACCACGTTTGTGAAAAGGGTATATAAATATACAAACAAATAAGTTATATAGTAAAAGGTCTGTGAAGTACATACCTCTGTCCTTAGTTGTAACATAGTCGGCACAGCTGTAGTCTTCAACAAAGGTCTTCGTTTAGAAACTTTAAAATCCTCCGGTGAGAAGTGGTCACTACAGACCCGGAGACTATGGACGTTGACGGTCTTGATATCGCAACGAAGAGCTATCAGCCATAGCTATAGTCTTTCAGTGTCCAGGGGCCTATTGCACAAAAGTCGGATCCTGGATCAACGCCAAAGCGAGGATTGCCATATCCCTAACAGCGCGTCGCTGGCTTAATTGATTGCACAAAGGCAACGGCGGGTGGAGGAGAATTGGCTAAGTGAAGCCCGTTGCCGCTGATCCTGTTGAGTGCGCGCACTCGGCTACCTCAAATAGACCCCGAGATCGATCACAGAATCGCTGATCATCACCATGGACACTAAGTAGCTGCAGCAAACGCATGCGCCAGAAACACTCAAAGACCACGTTCAAACAGAGGGACGATGGGATCGCTGAAATGCTTCTGCTTGCTATTCCTTTAGTTTCTGTCTGAATGGTGCGAGACGTTTGAGAGGAGTATTAAAGTTAGCGAAACTCAAGTGAGGTGATTCAGCGCTGTCAAAAAGGAGTTGCTGATGCATTTCAGCGGTACCGTGAACGAGATAAGCCGTCGCTGTCAGACAGACTTAAAGTCTCGTGATAAAATTGTCAATGGTGTATGTGTGTGATGAATACATGACAATTTCGCGATTCAATTACATGAATGAAGCCGATGCCTGCGACCGTACGTGTTAATGGGGCATTGCAATTACAAGACAGCGCGTTTTTTTTTTTTCCTGTACAAACTGAACAAAAGTCTGATCTAGAAGACGTTGTCAGGTTGAGTTTACTTGCTGCTATTATACACCTCTGATGAACACCTACTCAAATTTAAAAGTAGAATGTTAGCGTCAGAAAATTACGTCAAGGAGCCTCCTGAAAATGTTTGATTCCAGTATCGCGAAGCGAGCGACATTGCATTCGTGTCCAGCATTAAGGCAACGACTCTACCTTGCCCGTCGCAGTTTGAATAAAGACGGAGTAAGGTAGCAGCAGTGCTGTAGGTAGGAGGTTACCGCAGCGATTTAAGACCGCGCTGAAACACGGTAACCCACTTCATTCAGCACTTCTCATTTTCTACTCTGATGGAAGTCTCAACTTGGGGAATAAGGACAAATCTGACAATGACGGATTCTAAATATGGTTAAAATGTGACATGGAAGGGGGACTGATTGAACTGTGATGGTCACTGTCACATGGATAGGCCTACTTGAATATAATGATCGGATATTGGCTATTTTACTGACATCAATGGTCACAAGTTTCTAAAACAATTACTCTGGGCCTATTATAATTGAGATAGCAACGTGTAGAGGACAATTCAGAATGACTGTTAAGGACGTTGATTTTCAATTTGAGCGACTGCTGAATGAGGTGAGGTGAAATTGGCTGCAGACAAGAGCTTAGCTAGTTCGTAAGCTTGCTCCGGTGCTGGCTAGCTCCACAGACTTTGTTTCCATAGTAACTAGTGCCATGGCTTAGCTCACACGCCTGTGCAACCGAAATGGGGCTTGAGATCAGGCTAATCCCGCCCGATCCTGGGCTAATCCCTTATCCTGCCTTTGTGCAATAGGCCCCTGAACTGGTAGTCTGAGGAAAGTCAATGATCTCCTGAACGCACGCCTTCATTTGGTTGAAGCATCCAGGAAAGGAACACACTACGACCATCTTTTTCATATTAATTTACCGTGCAGTTGAAAAAAAAAGTAAATTTCTGAGTGACAAAAACCAAAAATGTCTTTTTTTACTTCCAACTCGGGAGCAGCTAACTTCGCTCTCGTTGACTTCGCTCTGCTTTATCGGTTCTCGTGTCGCTCTCAGCAGGACGTAAACACAGGGTTTTGTCTTCCGCGATTCTCGTTGAACGTTGTCTGGCGCGGCTACCGTAGTGAACGCCGCTGCTCGGAGAACAGCGTGAAGGCGCGAAGCGCGCCCAGGCGAACACACTAGAGTGAATAATAGGCTATAAAACTGTACTAAATGACGCCGCTTCGGTAAACTCTGGATGTTTCCCCTTCAGGACACTTGGATTGCAGCGGACGAGCAGTATGGAGGAATATTAAAAAGTTTTTGTGTAGTTTTATGGACCTTTTCTTTTCGGTAACCATAGACGCTCGTTATATGGATTTGCGGTGCAGGAGGAAAACCCCCTGAATCTCCAGCCGCACTTTGAGGAATAAAAAGCTACTCCGGACTTCTCATCAGCATGAGGGTAAGTCAATAATGACTGAATTTCATTTTTGGGTGAACTATTCCTTTAAGGCCGTCAGTAAACCTTACCTGCGACAGCAGCACACCATCCCCCAGACCACTGTTCCTATGGCAACCACAATCATGAAGGATGCTATAGTAACGTACAGAACACTCCATTCTGAAAGAGAGAATTAAAGCCCCTGAAAAGGTAGTTCTGCAACTTCCTTGTAAATATTTCATTTCTGGTCATGTGTGCATGTAGAACCTCAATGATTAGGATGAAACTCTATTTTACTCCAATCTTTAAATAAATCAGTTAGTGATTTTTATCTTTTCTCGACAGCCAGTGCTGTGAAAGTGGGCAGGACTTTCCAAGGACATTGCAGACATCAGCAATCTCCAGCTGTATCCAACCAATCGGAATTTATGAGGACACTGCCTCACGCACTAAATAAAATCACTGCATCTCCGGACGAAGAGTCGGGGATACGGTGGATCTGCCGTTGTAACACCGCACCTGTCTACGTGTCCCCCACTGCTGCATCTGTAGAGAGTTCTTGTGAGTGCTCTACAGGTCACAGCTCTTTATGGATCAACTTGATATTTGGTGTGGACCTTGTGTGTGTGGTAAGCTCACAAAGCCTATTGATTTTGGGCCTCTCTCCCTTCTGTTCAGCACCTCCCACTTCCAACATCAGAAGGAACTGCTGGTCTGAGCCTGCAGCTTCAACATGTAAACTCAGGTGTTGGCTTCAGTTCATTTCCAAATCAAATTCATTTAAATTGAAGTCCAACTTTCTAGTGTGCAAAACTGAGGTTTCGCCTGGCATGTTTGGTTTTGTTATATGTGACCGAAAGCAGATGTCTCATACTCCAGTCCTCGCGGCTCACAGTGTCCATGGGTTTTTAGCATTTCCACTCAATTAGCTGTTAAATCAGGCCTAATAAACAAGGTGTGAACACTCCTCGGCCAATCAAGGACTCCGATTAAGCACTCAATTGCAGGACCAAACCAGTAGCCCGCTTGGATTCGAGTTTGAGACCTCTGTTTTAAGGTATACTGTATACTTAGGCAGTTAATTGATAATGTTCATCTTATATTGTACAGAACAGCTAAAATGAAGCCTTGCAACTCAAAATTGTGCAAACTAGCCTCTCCTGCTAATTTTTAACTGCAGCTTTTGAGCTGTGGGGCCAGCTAAAATCTAGCTTCTCAGCCAGATAGCTGGCTAGCCAGCTGCGTAATGGTGACAAGCAAATGGTTTGAGCCTCAGACAGCTGGCTATACATCAGCAGAGATGCACTTGAGCAGGTGTTTAGAGATGGGTGCCTAGACTCACTCACAGGTGGCAGTGCTCAATAAGAGGTAAGGGTCCTCGTGTGAGTCAAAGTGGGAAGTGCCAGCACTCAGTGCTGGTGAGTTCTGGCCAATTTCAGGAATTTGAGGCTTCAAATAGGAATGGCTTAACTGTGCCCATTCTGCCAACTTGGGTCATCTTGGCTTGTTTGTAGCAGCAAAAGAATATTTGAAGATGTGACTGGCAGAATAGAATAAATGTACACCACAGGCCAAAATATTACGAACACCTGGCATTTTTCAGAATTTGGCTGGTGTTTCTTGGTGTTTAGCAATGCATATCTTAACTAGAAATGTGCAAAATTATTTGCTAAGAGATATAAATATTCAAATTCAAATTTCAACAAAGTACCCTCCCTTCGCCTTGATTACAGCCTGACATATCCTAGGCATTCTTTCCAGCAGTTTAAAGAGAGAACTTCCTGGTAACTCATTCTAGGCTTTCAAGAGTTCCTTCACAAGCTCTTCTGAACTTAGGCGCACTTCTCTGACTGCCCCATGAAGTTCATCCCACAGCAACTCCAGTTAAATTTCAAGATGCACACTTGCAAGCTACATTTGTGGTCATACAAGTGTCCCTTCGGCATTTTGTGTGCCTTTGTTGCTCAACATTAACTTTAAGATGAAGAAAACCAGCCAAATTCTAAAAAATGCAGGGTGCTCGTAAAATTTTGGCCTTAATTGTACAATCAAGCATGATTTGACCATGCCCGGACAGTTCTGAGAAGTTGATCCAAGAAGCAAGAAGCAAAATGAGGCATTTTATAATGACTAGGTTTATATATTATATATATATATATATATATATATATACACACACACACACAAATAAATAAATGAGCCATTAATTAGAATTACAAATGGTTTTTACTAATATGTTGGGGGATACTTGATGTGTTAATCAACTTCAATATTACATTATTTTGTATATTTCACATCAGGTTTCTGGAGACTTTAAAGGGGTTCATTTAGATTCTGCGACGAATAAGAAGGCATATTTCACAATTATGCCATTTCAGTACCCATTCACTTGCAATTGTCTGCACCAAAGTTGAGTTAATTGTGACATCTTTCATTTTGTCTGATTGGTTTCTTAATGCATTCATCATTCAGAGAGCCTGAGGACGGAATTTTGGAATGCGTCTGTTGTCCTTCGCAGTCTCATTTTAGACTTTTAACATAATTGTATCCAATTCTGGATGGTGAAGCACAAAAAACACAATTTGTCATTTGAATAATTGCGGTTTTCATTTAAAGCCGTCAAGTTTCTGGCATACTAAATCTGTGTGCTTTTAATTGCGACCAAGTTTTCTCCTGAACTTGCCACCATTTTTCTCCCAGTTCCCTCAAACTGACGATAGTACATGCAAGTTTGACATCCAAAAACTGTATCCAATGCCAGACGTTTTGTTTAGGTTGTGTCAGCATCGAGGTAAACCCTTTCTATACCTTCGCAATGTCATTGGCTGTAAAAGGAAGTTCATCACAGCGGTGAACTCATCTGTTGTTATGTTTGAGCTTTTTGCAGGGCAGTGTGGGCTTTTTAAGCTAAAAAAAAATTAACTGATTTGAAGTCAGTCAAAAAAGCAGCTGGCAACCTTCGGCAAAAAATAGCCATCGTCCAAAGTGGAATCTTTGAAGCGTGACAGTTTTTTTTGTACCTGAGGTTATAAGTGATTGATTTATGTGCCCAAATATCAATATATTTTCATGAAACTTTGTACTTATCTTCAAAAATAGGTGTAATTTAACATTAATTACCTTGTAACTACGACCGGTGAAAATTAAATGAGTGACTGCCATTAGTTGAGGCAGCGACCGATACTCCAGAATAGGACACCGTGTCTGCACTTGGATACTGTTCCGTTAATGCAAGTCAGGCTGACATAGTGAGACTAGAGATAGAAGTGCAAGACCAGGCCTCTCACCACAGTTGCTCTCTGCATCACCCAGCTGGGCTCTGATGAAGTTCTCCATCCAGAAGGGTTGACAGACGCAGCGGCGCGTGAAGGAGTCGCACTCTCCGTGACTGGAGCAGTTCAGCTGGCAGACTGGGAAAGAGAGGGAGGGAGAGGAGGAGGTACATGGAGAGTAAGCGAGCGGGAGAGAGGGGGTCAGTACACTTCCCTTTCCTCTCCAGTTCACCCCACACGAGCGGTCTCCCCAAAACCCAGCACTCACTGACAGTGTCCACCCGCCGGGCCTTGAAGATCAGAAAGTCGTTCTTCTGTTTCCGCAGTTTGTTCCGCAGCCCCACGGCGACGCTGTGCCCGGATAGAGGGGGGCGGCCTGGACCCCCCGACACCAGGAACACAATACGAGTGCTGACACCAGAGAGGAAGAAAATTGGTTTTGGGGTCGGGGGGGGTGTCACACAAGAGAAACATGAGTGAGCAAACGCACTCTACTGCACTACAAGCGCAGATTGCACAGCCCTTCAGCACTTGAGAGAAAGAAACTTGCAGAAAATAGGCTTTTAGTTTTTTGAAATAACATTTTTAAGACATAAAATCGGGAAAAAATATCAGAAGGATTCAGGATGTAAATGTGAAAATGAAGACGCTCTAGCGACTGTTGGGCTGGTGTGGCTGTTGTAATCAGGGCTGCTGCTTGCAGTAAATAATGACCTTTGAATCCTATTCCAAGCCATCCATTTTGACAGCATGTGCTCAGTTGTGTAATGCTGAGAAATCCATTAGCATTTAAACCCTAGTCACACTAGAGTCGAAATGAGCCGGAATGCCGTTGGAATGAAAATTCTTTGTATATTCCTGGATATTCGAAGTGTGTTCTAAAAATTCTGACTGCATTTTGAGTGCATTCCAAATATTCGGGTCCGTTCTTGTGGCCAGCCCGAATGTTTTGTTCATGCTCAAAACTTTCCAGGTGCATTCGAAGTGGATAAATATCGAACGGCATTCGAAGTGTATTCTAACTGCGCTGTGACTGCATTATAAATATTCTTACGGCATTCCAACAGCATTCAAAACATTCTGATTGCATTCGAGGGAGAATCGAAACGGCAAGCCACGTCAAATCCTGCCAGAATATCCTGAATGCACCTTGAATGAGCCAGAATGCACCTCGAATGCATTTCGATTGCTGCAGGAATCTATTTCGATATTAAAACAATTCAGCTGGAATGTGCTTCGAATGCCGTTGAAATCTTTCGATTGCGGCTGGAATCAGTGGCGGCCGGTGAACTGGCTTAAAAATAATGATTGGTTATGACCTGTTTTCAATCATTCATTTAAATTACCATTACAGAAACTCCGAAAACTCTCAACATTATCAGGTGTGGCCAGTTTTCATTAATTACGCATACCTGTTAACTCTCACGTATTCGTTGTCAGTTTTAGTGGCATATTTACGTTCCCCTGCTGTAGTCAGCAATTACTCCATCAACGCATGTGGGACAGTCGAGTTACATTCTAAGTACATTCTGAGTATTCCAGCTGCATTCTGTTTGAATTCTCGGATGTTCCAACCATATTCAACGGCCATTCCGGGAGCATTCTGACTGCATTCGAGGTGAATTCATACAGCATTCGAGGCACCTTCCAACCAGACTTCGGGTGGAGTTCAGGCAGCAATTGAACCGCACTCGTACGGCATTCGAAGTGTATTCTAAATATTCTGACTGCATTCTGACAGCATTCTAAATATTCCTACTGTGTTCCAACTACATTCAAGCTGCATTCGAGAGCTAATACACCCAGAATGTGCAAGAATTATTTGAGGCGGGTTCAAAGCACATTCTAAGTATTCAAACGGAATTCTTTCAAAGCTGTAAGAATTTTGGTCAATTTGAAATTCCCGCTGGAATGTTGCGCAAATTCTTCATTCTGGCTGGTTCTGCTTGATTCTTGCTGATTTTGAATAAGTGTGACGGGGGCTTTAGCAGTGCCACAATTTTAAGTTATTGGCTTAGAGTTTGGATTTTAAAACAATGAATATGAGGTTGAAATGGACTGATGGCTTAATGTAGCAGGTATTTACAAGCATAGCTTATACCATAAAGAACCCTAAAGAAACTGCATCACTTTTAAAATGGTATCACGCTCCAAACACCAACAGACTGCAGAGTAAATACAATAATTTCGGTGTCTGACTTCAATGTTCTGGATTGGCTGATAACAGTGAGTAGAACCAAAAACGAACACCGAGGGCTCCTACCTGTGCTCGTTGAAGGCGGTCACCTCTCTGACGATGATGTCACTGTCGAGCACGCCCAGTAGCACGCCAACCTGCCGAAGCAGCATGTCTCTCTGCCGGCGGGACACCTGGGACACGCCCACCTCCAGCACCAGCTCCACCAGATCCTTCTCCCACAAATCTGAAGCAGAGAGACAGAGCAGCAAGGTAAGAGTGTGTATGTGTGTGATGTGAAGGAGAGAAAGACTGCATGTGTGTGTATGTTAGTGAGGGGTGTGTGTGTGCGCACATATGCATGAGTATATGTGAGGGGTATACGTGAGTGTTTGTGTGTTTGTGTGCGAGAGGTGTACCTGTGTGAGCATGTGTTTATTTACTTATTTCCATTATTTGTGGGGATGAAACAATGCCATAAGGGGAGATAAAGAAGCCATGAGCACAATAAAGTCTGAAAAAAGCACGGTGGGGACACTTTTTGAGGCCGAATGCAGAAAAGGCTTCATTCTGGAACCAATGGAAAGGGTTAGTATAGGTCAGTGGTATAAGACCTGCTCCTGAAGAGCACTCATCCTGACAGTTCTAACTCCTACCAAAGCTATACACACCTCATTTGCCTGTTTGAGATTGTGATGGGCTGCTTATCAGCTGAATAGGGAGTGCTGAAATATGGCTAGAGTGAAAACCTTCAGGATGGCTGCCCTCCAGGAGTGGGGTTGGAGACCACCGTTTCAGGTATAAGGTTACACTTGGGCTTATGGACACAGTTAGGTCAAGTTCTAAGGTGAGGTATTAAAATGAGTCTTTAGGATAAGGATAGGTGTTAAGGTCAAGTCCATAAAAGCTATGGGCCCGTATATAGATCCTTCAAATGCAGCTGCTGCGTTCAAACCTGTAAAACATCAAGGCCATTTTAAATTTTAGTGGAGATCCAAAGGTTTCCGATGATTCTAAAAATGTCAAGCACAATTACACGGAAATGTGTTGAAAATGGTGAAAAGATCTAGGTATTTTCCATTTGATGTAATGCTGTGGCTATTAAAACATGGCATCTTGTGTTTGACTATTTCTCAAAGTATAAGTGTGATGAGCCCTTAGTGAAGCACTGCAAACAGCAGATGCAGAATATATATTTGACATTGTCCTACAAGATGCAAAAAATGCTTTTTCTGACTTTGAGCCGACTTGAGGGAAAACAAGCAAAAAGTTATAGTTTAAGGGGATAAAAATTGGGTTATTTTGGGGGGGGGGGTTTGTAGATTAGGGTTAAGATTAGGGTGAGGTTGAGGGAAGGAGGTAAGATTAGGTTTGATTTCAGGGCTTAGGGGTATGGAAATTGGATTTTGGAGCAAAAATAATTTTAAGGTTCCATGGGGCTCAGTAAACCAGACAGACCAAAGCTGGGCGTGCGTTTGTTCCTATGCAAGTGCCTGTGTGCACGTGTATCAGTGAGGGGTACATGTGTGCATGCATGTGTGCATGTCAGTGAGGGGCCTACACGTCTGTTGTGTTTCTTGATTGTACGTGCGCGCCCATATAGGAGAGTGCACGTGTTTATGAGAGATGGGTGTGTGCGTGTGTGCGTGCGTGCGTGTGTGCGTGCAATGAATACTGCACATGCAAACGAAAACACACCCAGTGACTGAGCACGCGCAACACACTGACCTGGTCGCACCTCCACACTCCCCCGGTCTGAGTTGGTCTGTCCCTTGCTGTCGGTAACTGTCAGGGTGAAGCTGTACTTCCCTTCAACCAGGTTACTGAGCAACAGCACCGGCTGGTGGTCGGAATTATTGAGCACATCCTGAAACAGCCAGAGCACTGACAATTTAAACCTTTATTTAAGCAGGGCAACCCACTGAGACCTGGGTCTCATTTGCAATGGGGCCCTGTCAACAAAAATAAACACATTATCATACAAACATAAGCAATATTGAAAACGAGCACATTTCTGTAACAAAAATCAACATATAAATATACCTCAAAAATAAACACAATCATTTTGAGTAAGAATCTAATCAACCTCTGCAAAGGTTTCTCCAGTTTTTCTTAGACCAGTAATAAAACCCTGGAGGCTTACATCATGCGGTTAGCAAAGCAGTACTGAAAGATCATAAATTGGCCTTCAGAGTAAGGTCAATGCTCAAAGTCAATGTCATGAACTAACTCACAATATATACTTGCAGAATGAACGTGTAGTCGGCAAAGCTGCAGAAATAGGGTGGTGCAATCATGTCAACATAGACCACAATCTCAAAGCAATGTTTGAAGCAGAATCCATGCCTCCAAGAATTGAGGGTATTCTGAGCAGAAAGGGAGGACTTACACCCAGTATTTATTCGGTGTTCTTTATCAAATGCTCCGTGAGTATATATATGAATGCCTTTTGAGCAATCATTGAACCTTCAGGAAAAACAACAACCAGTTTGGGGGGAACCACATTGCTGTCAATGACAAATCACATAAGAGTATGACCAACCAGATTTCCAAACATCTATTTTCCAAAAAAACAAAATGAAATAAATAATAGAGAAAATTTTGCTCTTTATTAAAGTAACAAACTTGGTATTGCATCAATGAGAGCCCTGATCTCCCCACCATAAAATCTTTACAGGATCACCTGGAAGGAGCAGCAAGTGAGGCACCTGGTCTACAAAAGGTACCGCGGGAAGTTCAGCAGGATGCTTAGAACAACACAGCAGCCGACTTTCTTACACAACTGCAAGACAAGCCAGGAGAACCGATGCAGCTGCAAGTGAAGGATAATCGCACTACATATTGTTTTAATTCAGTTATTTTTACAATTCACTGCTCTTTTGCAATATTTAGACGCTTTTCTGTTCATTTTTGAATGAATAGTTTGCAGAATTCTCCCATCCCAATGAAGTTTACCACACATTGTTTCAAAAGGCTGGTGTTCTGAGAACCTGTCAAGTGATGGCAGTGAGATTAACAATGAAAATGCTGAATATACCTAGATAGGTTTTTGCTGAAAGTGATGGTGAAGATAAAGCTGACTTTCTTGGCTTTCAGGAGCGAGAAATTCTGATCTGATCAATTCAGCGCTGGAAATATTTTGAGCAGTGTGTTGTCATTTTACGAAAAATCAGCACTTAAAGGGTTAAGAAACTTTTCCGCTCATTTTTCAATGAATAGTTTGCAGAATTCTCCCGTCAAAACCAAGTTATTGGCAGAACACTTTACCAACATAAACTGCCATTTCCTGCCCAGTACACGTTTTGCATAAAGCACATGCCCTGCAGTCAGAATGATTTAGGACTTTAGTGGCTAATTGGAGCTAGTAAAATACTGGATGTAACCTGCAGGTCACCGCTGTCTGTATGAAAAATAATGAAACCATTGATTTCCATGTTAGTTCAAGGTCAGGCAAGTCAAGAAACAGGAACATGATGTTCAAAACTTTAAGCTCCTGACAATTATGTGGGCCACAGTGTCAGCTGAAGCACTTGTTCCATCGTGTTCCCCTTTTTCTGGAAGTATGATATTTGAGACCTGAGCCAATAATCTCCTGGTTAAGTTTAGTCAGCCACTATATACTGCATTCTTAAATATTATTACTAAATTGTGACCGACTAAAGGTTTTTCTCGAGTAAACACTTCCACTCCTCCTACAGGACACAGTGGGCATTTCTGATCCCATTTGTGTACAATTGGCTAGTTGTACGAGATGGCACTGACTACATTCTGAAATGCGCCGGGTTGCTTAACAATTTCCCGTTTGCTTCCGCTACTTATCAGATCAGATGATGAGCAGATGACAGGTATAATCATCCCGAAAATATGATTTTAGCGATAGCCGAGATTCCCAAGATTTGGCTTAATTAACCATGAATGATGTTCGCCAAATTTGTCTCGATTACCTGTTACTGATGTTTGGTCATTGGCGCTCTTAATGAGGCATTAGCTGCTCCAGTGAGAAACGAGAGGGTTTCTAACTCGCATCACATTTCCAGCCGTTCTCAGTGATGAGTGCGATGAACTGAATAAAATTCAGAACCTGAGCATAACCTTTATTTTCTAGATGCAATATGCTGAACACGATCGATCACAGCCTTTTTTTACCCAGGAGGTGAGATCAGAACAGCAAGTGAATGGAGGTCTTACCCCTGCAGCAGGGCTGCTGTCATCGCGGATCCACAGGTAACTGACCACCCCCTTGTCATCGGAGGATCGCGACCCATCCAGTGTGGCAGTCCGATTGGGCAAGGAGATGGGAGCGTGTGATGAGACCCGGGCCACTGGAGGTTGGTCCACTTCTGAAAAGAGAGGAGGACAGAGGTTCACACAGATAAAGACAGAGGCACAGATAGGCACAGAACAACAGACACCTACAGAGAGGCGCAGAGTTACACAGAGACAAAAAAAGGCACGGAGTTACACAGAGGCAAAAAGAGGCACAGTGTGACACGCACAGAGTGACAGAGAGGCAAAAAGAGGTACAGAGTGACAGGAAAAAAGAGGCACAGAGTGACAGAGAGAACAGAACACCGCATAGAGTGACAGAGAGGTACAGAGAGGCATTTTGAGACAGGTCTAATGCGACAAAGATAAGACAGGGACAGTGAAAAGGACAGGCCCCCACCCTCTCGAACGATGACTTTAACAGTGCCTTCGCTCTGCAGCTTCCTCTCATCCGTCACCGTCAGGCTGAACTCGTAAGTGCCCTCCTGCAGCCCTGTTACCGTGGCGATGGCACTGTCCGCATTATCAATCTTCACACCCGCCGGCCCCCTGCAGCACACACATGCACCGTCAGAGGCAAACAACCATCACACACACTGAACTGACCTCAGCAACTAACCAAGCGTGCATGTACGCATTTAAACAGAAGCATGCACAGTTGCAATCAAAATTATTCAACCCCCATTGCAAATTGGGTTTACTGGCAAAATTTACAAATTTTCAGCTGTTTATGATAAACAGATTAAACAAGAACATTTTAAATAGCTCAACACAACTAATACTACAAGTGGTTTCTCCAAATTTAACACAAAATGCCACTTTTAATGACTACTGCAGTCTCAAAATTATTCAACCCCCCGAAGAGAGTCCGTCATAAGAGCACATTTGCAAATCAGGTGTTGTCTCAAGCACACCTAATGCAGTGTCGTGGTTTTCATTCAGACATATTTTTGTATTATGAGGTTCCCCCATCCTCAAGCAATTGGAGAGAGACAGATTCTTTAGAAAATTAGGCTTTGAGGCATATTGATAAATATAAAGCAGAGTTCTTTTAGCTCAAGAACTGACATTCTGCTTTTCACACCCAGTTTTTATACCTTCATCACAGGAAATATCTTTCCAAATATGGTCTTTCCGCCTTCTCATTCTCACACTACAACAGGTTTTCCCACAGACAGGCAAACCAAAACACTGCCAACTTGCCTTGAAAACTGCAACCAAAAGATAAGCATGCATAACACTAAAAAGGAGAGGAAAATTACATTCCAGAGTGGAAAAATATAGTCAAAGGAATAGGATACAAGTAGATACATAAATGATTCAATTGATTATGTTTTCAGTAACAACTAATGATTTTACTGAACAAGTATTTGATTTCTGTAGCTTTGATCAATATATCACCCAATATATCGCCTGATTATGTTTTCAAATCAACTACACAGAAGCCTGCTTACTAATCAAAGCTACAGAAGCCCGCTGCTTATGTGAGTGTGAATTGAATTGCTTGTATGTGTATATATGTGTGTGTGTGTGTGTGTGTGTGTGTGTGTGTGTGTGTGTGTGTGTGTGTGTGTGTGTGAACTGCTTGTATGTGTGTGTGCATGTGTCTGTGTACGTGTGTTACTGCTGCCCATATAATGCATAATACGATTATTGATTATGGCTACTAAATATGGCAATTGATCTACTGATGAATATGAGGAGAAATATTGAAATGTAATTCTCAACATTCCTCCCGTTGAGGCCATCCCAATCATGGCCTCACATGAACCGTGGTCGAAAAATGACACAGCGTTGTCTATCCCTGGTCTATGACCCCCATACTTCACACAAGTGAATTTCTTAGTCCGAACATAAAATGTGGCTGGTCGGTCCTTTCCGACTGTAACACTTCGAGTAAAACAGTCTGTCTTGTACACCAGCATGTGAACTCCCGATTGTTTTCGTGTCCAGGTTTCTCTAGGCCTTCCGTTGCTCTGGTTAATGAAGTCCCAGTCTAATGTCCCACTTGCATCCAGTCATCTTGCTTATTGCAGGTAATCAGTCCAAAGTTAGTCCAAAGTCCAAGCCCATATTCAACATTGATTTGCGATTTTTCCATCTGATTGTTTTGGTGAACGAGCCTTCATGATGGGAACAACTGGCTCAGCATATTCATTCAAAACTTCAGGGAGGCTCCAGGAAGGAGCGGGCCTTGGCGGGCTGGTACGCTAAACTGCCACCTGCCCGCCACTGGGGTGAGAAAAGTGAGAAAAAAAAATACAAACACAAACACAGACACAGGCACATGCAGATCCACTATGCACTCAGCACATACAGAACAAGGGTTACCTACACCTGCATAATTTAACATTAGATGTATGTATCAGATTTTTAGCTTACCGGCCCTATGGGCCGATAAGCTATTGTCGTGGTGTGGCGTCCGTCGTCCGGAACATTTTTTATCTTTTTTTTTCGGCCTGATGAATTTTCGTGTAAATTTGCCATAACATACTACTAGGCCATATCTCCAGACATTTTTTTCGGATTTTTGATTGAATCACTTTTGTCTGTTTTATGGGCCCTTGAAATTTTGGCCCCAATGTTAAAGATAGGACTGAGACATTTTAAAAAAATTATCTCTCAAAAACCGTGTGATAAATATTTTTCTAAATCAGGCAATCAACTTCCCTTGGTACCGTCAATGTACAGTGCAAGCGCCATTTTGATTGAATCGACGGAAGTGGGTCTAGTGGGGGCGCTGTACTTAATGAATAAGCAAGATGGCCTGTGGAGGCCAAATGGTTGCAGGTAGAGATGAAGTTTGTATTATCGACATATAGGAAGTCATATATGACCTATATTTTGGCTATGTTGAAGTTGACCTCAGATGACTTTGAAAGGTCAAACTTGAGGTCAAGGACAATATTATCAATGTTAAAAGATAGGACTTGAAATTTCAAAAAATTATTTCTCAAAAACCGCTTGATAAATTTTTTTCTAAATCAGGCAATCAACTTCCCTTGGTACCGTCAATGTACAGTGCAAGCGCCATTTTGATTGAATGGACGGAAGTGGGTCTATTGGGGGCGCTGTACTTTATGAATAAGCAAGATGGCCTGTGGAGGCCAAATGGTTGCAGATAGAGGTCAAGTTTGTATTATCGACATATAGGAAGTCATATATGGCCTTACATTGGCTATGTTAAAGTTGACCTCAGATGACCTTGAAAGGTCAAACTTGAGGTCAAATGTTACAATTTTCAAAGGCTTCTAGGCTTGAAAATATTGAAGATTGGGAACATATGTTTATTAAACACTTATAGGGGCATATATGAAATTTCTTTTGGTGGCCTTGAACTTGACCTTGGGTGACCTTTGAAGGTCAAACTTCACATAGCAAAATTATAATGACTTCTATCACCAAAACTATTATAGATAGGGCTTTGTATTGTGGACGTATAGGAAGTCATGGATGAAGTTTCATTTGGTTACCTTGAACTTGACCTTCAGTGACCTTCAATGGCCAAACCCTCGTTCTGAATGTGCTTTACAAAATCATCAATTTCATCGGAATTATTTGGAATACAATGCCTTGTCGATCACAGTGCATGTGCCACCTTGATAAATTAATATTTTTTAAAAATTCATAATTTGCAAATTGCTCATCCTCGCTACTGAGCTCCTGTCAATTTTGCATTAATATTTTTGGGCAGTGTACTCATAATTTTGTGATTCAGTGTATTCTGGGTCAAAAAAATGGGACAGTAACAATAATATCTTTTCAAAGTGTTTTTTTCAATGAATTGTGATTTAGGCAAGCCACCTCAGTCTAGGGGTCTGCTACGAGCATGGAGGAGATGCACAGTCAGGGCTTATTAGCCCCAGCCATGACAATTCCCCATGTCATCAGCAGGACCAGGTGGAGTTGCTTTAGACCTTGTTACAATATGCAATTTTTTTTTTTTATCCAGAAAATTCAAAAACATGGATAATACTAAATATTCAACCGTGACACAGTTTTTTAATTGGAATCCCAGCACGTAAATGTAAATAATCATTCCAAATTTGGTCAGCTCAGTCCGTTTCTGTTATTTGAACACTCAAGACTCAAGTTGTCGTCACTGTCACGCAAGTTGCTGTCCCCGTCATTGCCACAGTTCCCGTCTTTCTCACTACTAGTCAGGGGAAGAGATTTTGTTAGCCTAATCAAAAATAAATTTAGAACAGGAAGAAAAATAATACGTGATCACATTATTAGTCGACTTTTTCAATTATATGGTGGTCCACCTTTTGAATTTAGTCTTGTGTTAATACTCCGAATTGGATTTCCCCAAATCTACAACACCAATTCCAAAATAGTTGGGACATAGTGTAAATTGTGAATAAAATCAAAACGCAATGACTTTCAAATCACACCAGCCGGTGTTTTTTTCCACTATAGAACAGAGATAACATGGCAAATGTTGAAACTGATAAATTTTACAATTTTATCCACAAAATGAGCTCATTTCAAATTTGATGGCTGCTACAGGTCTCAAAATAGTTGGAACAGGGGCTTGTTTACAATAGCGTAGCATCCCCTCTTCTTTTTAAGAAAGAGTGGAGGTGTCTGGGCATTAAGGAGACAAGTTTCTTGAGTTCAGCCATTGGAATTTGATCCCACTCTTGTTTAATACAGGCTTCCAGCTGCTGGAGAGTTTTGGGTCTCCTTTGACGGACTTTTCGTTTAATTATGTGCCAAATGTTCTCAATCGGTGAAAAGATCAGGACTGCAGGCAGGCCAGTTCAGCACAAGGACTCTTCTACTACGGCCATGCTGTTGTAATAGCTGCAGTATGTGGTTTTATGCTTGTCCTGCTGAAATACACAAGGCCTTCCCTGGAATAGATGTCGCCTGGAGGGGAGCATATGTTGCTCTAAAACCTTTATGTACCTTTCAGCATTCATGGTGCTTTTTAAAACATGCAAGTGTCCCACACCATATGCACTAATGCATCCCCATACCATCAGCGATGCTGGCTTTTGAACTGAACGCTGATAACAGGAGGGGTGGTGTTTCTCCTCTTTAGCCCAGACGGCATGACGGCCATGATTTCCAACAAGAATGTTAAATTTGGACTCGTCTGACCACAGGACACTTTGCCACTTTGCTACAGTCCATTTTAAATGAGCCTTGGCCCACAGAACATGGCAGCGCTTCTGGATCATGCTCAACAATGGCTTCCTTTTTGCATGATAGAGTTTTAGGTAGCATCTATGGATGGCACGGCGGACTGTGTTTACAGACAGTGGTTTCTTGAAGTATTCCTGGGCCCATTTAGTAATGTCGATGACAGAATCATGCTGGTGACTGATGCAGTGGCGTCTGAGGGCCCAAAGATCACGGGCATCCAGTAAAGGTCTTTGGCCTTGTCCCTTACGCACAGAGATTTTTCCAGTTTCTCTGAATCTTTTGATGATGTTATGCACTGTCGATGATGAGACCTTCAAAACCTTTGCAAATTGACGTTGAGGAACATTGTTTTTAAAGTATTCCACAATTTTTTTTACACAAGCCTTCACAGGTTGGAGAGCCTCTGGCCATCTTTACTTCTGAGAGACTCAGCCTCTCGAAGACATCCCTTTTAGAGCCAATCATGTTACACACCTGATGCCAGTTAACTTAATTACTTGCTAAATGTTCTTTCAGCTGATTCTCTTATTTATTAATTGCTTTTTCAGCCCTTTTTTGCCTGTGTCCCAACTTTTTTGAGACCTGTTGCAGCTAGAAAATTTGAAATAAGCTCATTTTGTGGATAAAAATGTAAAATGTCTCAGTTTCAACATTTGAAATGTTATCTATGTTCTATTGTAATTAACATATTGGCTCATGTGATCTGAAAGTCATTGCATTTTGATTTTATTCACAATTTACACTTCGTCCCAACTATTTCGGAATTGGGGTTCTATTTTAGAGGGTAAACTTTTAAGTTGCAAACCCCGCAGTTGAATCCTTAGCTGCCAGCTTATCATTTTCACTCAAGGTTACTTTAATCTCTTCTCTTCTGCAGTGAGCCCTCTGTGGAAAAGTTTCAATAGAATGAGTATGATGCATACAACAGTGAACAAAAACTCAATCAAAATAATTTTTTTGTTTTTCCACTCGCTTGGATCCTTTCCTGTAAAAGTGAAAAAAAATCTGAGAAAGTTTATTTGTAAATTAGTTTCCTTGAATTGTAGCACTTAGATCCTGTTCAAAAACAGAGAAAAGATCTTTCATTAATCATTCAATGAATTTCTTTGGTCAGGAAAGCTTTCAGTCATTTTTTTAAATCACAATGCCTCATTTACTATAAATTTGATCCTTCACATGACTCATTTGCTGGGCAGAACTTATTCTTGTCAAATAAATGAAGAAAATTTCACATGCAATCGTATTGCTTAGACCCCCCTTACTCCCCTTCTATTCTCTGACTTCTGTATGTCGACCTTTCACCTGTCTGTTTTCCCTTATCTGTTTTGGTCCCCAACTCCTCCATTTGCTGTATTGTTTTGACTCTTTTCACTTTTGTTTAAAAACCCATCAAATCCAAATCTCCAATCCCACAATAGTTCACTTGATTTTTTTTTATTCTTTTAAAGCCCTAAAATTAACCATTACATTTCATACTATATTTTATGTTTACTGCTACTTTTCTGATCATTCAAGCCTAATTATTTAACCTTCAAATAGCAACTAAAAGTTTCCAATACTTGATAGAGAAACCTCTGTATGAATTAAATTTACCGTTTATTGGACCTGATACTGTATATAGTGTTTAACAGTACTTTGGAAAATTTTGAACACTTTGTGTTATTCTTCTTGTTTCTCAGTGTTACTTTTCCTTCCTTTTCCTTTCAGAGATGCTTCTAGCACACCACTCTCACAGTCTAATTACTTACAGAAAACTGCTTAGATTTTCTAGCTCTTTAGAATTTTACAAATATTTAACTAATTCAAATGGTGTAATTACTTCACGCTCATAGAGGATATCACTGGTGGTTTTCTCTGCAGGGGCATTCAAATACTGGGCCTTGTCCCGCATTAAATGGTTCATTTTTGTTTTATTCCCAATCTTATATTTTGATCTCACTTATGTCCATTCTATGTTGTTTTTATGTGAAGCTCTCAATACATGTAATCACTTTATTTTAAAGGACTCGGCAATGTATTTCTTTCTCGTCTTAATTATTTTCCCCGATCCTCACTTTTTACTCAAAGCAATTCAATTAGCCACAACGTTAGAAACACTTGTGCACGTTTGCGTAATTGATGTTCAATTGTTACTTCCTCTAAACTTCCCTCTGTTTATAGTTACTAATCGCTCAAGAAGGGCATACATTTATTTAGTCAAGAAATAGGGACTTTTATTCTAAACTTCTGCTTTTGTTTACCATCCAAATTAATTCCTGAGTGGGGTCAAATATCATTGTACAATGCAATTCAGTTTCTGGCCCTGGAGCCTGGGGTGTTTGGGCCTCTACATATTTTCCCCAGGCACTCCAAACTTGCTCTTTAATTTGGTCTTCTAAATCCCCCAACCAATAAACATTTGCAAATTCACTTTTTTTTAAAAATTTGTTTACTATACATCCCCGTTAAATCAATTCCTTCTTCACAATTCAAATTTAAACCTAAAGCCAAAATTGCATCCCTCCCCAACAAACGTATACACGTTCTTTTACACACTGCCAATGGCAATTTTGTTTCCTTACTCTCTACCCTTATACCCACAAGTTGTGTTGTCCAAATCTGGTATTACTGGCTACAGGTTTTTCAGCTGCTGTCTGACCCTCTGCTCCTGAATATGGGGGGGCATAAGGCGGTGGGTTAAATATTGTCAGTAAACTTTTCAGATGGCTTTGCCTGAGACGCTGCTTCACTTTGCTTTGAAAATGTTTATCCTGATCCTAAATTTTTAGGATTCCCCTTTCTTTAAACAGTTACCGAATAGCCAGCTCATTTTCTTTCTTTCTCTCCTTCTCTTTTTCAACCCTTTTTGCCGATTTGTCCGCCGATGCATAATTTGTTATTATACCCATCATTTTTTCACATATTACAAGATCAAATTTCCCCTCTTCTGGCCCCTTTGTTACAGTGTTTTTGGTTCTTTTTGCCCACTTATTTAACAATTTTTTAATATCATTCTCAAAGGTAGGAAATTGCTCTCTTAATTCCTCGACAGGTGTTACCATTGTTATTTATCTATTATTCTAAATTTTATTACTTAGCCAAATTATCTTTCCCCATGTAGTAAATTGCAATATGTCCATTTTAACAGTTACACGGCTTAGTAAACAGTCTATATTATAAACACGCTTATGCTGATTTTTCCTCTTCCTTTTAGACAGATATGATAATAATAACACATAGATAATATTTAATGCATGCAATTTACTACTTCTTTCAATCCGCCAAATAGTAATGACCATTAATAATAATTTTAACACTTATTGCATGCAGACTAGGGGTTATGCTGTTAAATTTTATATTTTAGTGCACTCCTAACACTCCTTACAAATGCAATATACAACAAAACCACTGTTCACATTCACTTTACACTCATGCAAAAGGGCGCCGCACCCCACAGTACAAACTTCCCGTCAACGTCTCTTCTGGACCCAGCAATCCTCACTTCCAGTTAGTCCTTCATTTGGACCCAACAAACCTCACTTCCAGTCAATGTCCTCACTACACCCACTAATCGGCCAGCTCCTATTATGCCTTGTGTGCTGCGCACCTTTTTTAAAAATAATAAACAACAACAAAAACAACAAAAAGCTAAAATGGGTCCTGCAGTCAGACCTCTCTTAGGTCTCTGTCCAGGCCCAACCCCAGAACCTGCAGGTTATTACCTTACCTTAGGGTGCAGCACAGACCTCACTCCAAACAAACTCAAAAACCTCTGAAAAAGAGAGCCTGCAGGTTAATTCCCTTTTTAACCGTAGGGTCCCAGCACAGGCCTCACACATAACAAACAGTCAGACACCAAACCAATTACAGAACGCGCTCTGAGTTCCACACAATCACTCAGTTAGTTGTTGTGCGTGCAGTGTTAGTAGTTAGTAGTAACATAACAATTCTGCAGATTCTGTCCCTCTCCTTTTAATTTCCTCCCAATTTAGTGCTTAGATTCTTTGAGCCGAAAGGTCACTTGTCTCCAGTGCTCCAGATCAGGGCTGGGACAACACAAAACAACACCCCCACTAATCTATCTGAGCAAGATAATTAAATCAAATTAACTTAATTAAATTGCTCACCTTATCCTTAGTTTGCTAATTAGGCTTTATTTAGGCATATTGATAAATATAAAGCAGAGTTCTTCTTGTGCAAAAAGAACTCTGCTTTATATTCATCAATATGCCACAATAAAGCCTGATTTTCTGAAGAATCTGTCTCTCTCCAATTGTTTGAGGATGGGGGAACCTCATAATATGAAAATATGTCTGAATGAAAACCACGACAGCAGCTAATCAAGAGCTTCATTAGTTGCATCAGGTTTGCTTGAGACAGAACACATCAAATACTTGCACTCGCTAGGGATTTGTTGACAGTGACATTTGATTGCATTTTAGAAATATGGCTGTCAAAAGAATTGTCCAAAAAGCTAATAGAGGAGATCACTGCCAGGCACAAACAAGGAAAAGGATACAAAAAGGTAGCACAGGAACTGAATGTTTGTTGAGATACAGTTGGATATTTCGCAAGTTCAGAGTTAAAGGAAGAATGGCTCCAGTACCAGGATGTGGCAGAGAGAGGAAGCTATTAATGGCTGTCACCAGATTCCTGAGGAGATGGGTGGTCAAAAACCCTCGAGTGACTGCAGGAGACCCGCAGCAAGGCTTGGAGGAGGAGACACTGAGGTTTCAGTTTGCACAATAGGTCGCATACTAAACTTTGAAGGTCTCCATGCCTGAACTCCAAGACATACACCACAACTGATCCAAAAGCACAAGCTCCAATATGCTCAAAACCATATAAATAAGCCTCAGAAGTTTGGGGATATTGTTCTGTGGAGTGATGAAACAAAACTGGAATATTTCGGGTTTATGAATCAGTGGTATGTCTGCAGGAGGAATAAAGAAGTATATGCTGAAAAGTACACCCTGCCTATAATGTAGAATTGTGGGGGCTTTTTGATGATCTGTGGCTGCCTTGCTTCCTCTGACACTGTAAATCTGCAAAGTGTGGAGGGCAAGATGGATTCAGTCAAGTACCAGGATATCTAAGGAGAAAATATCATGCCATCTCTAGGGAAGCTGACGCTTGGGCATCATTGGACCTTCCAAGAGGATAATGATCCTAAGCATACCTCAACATCCACCAAGGCTTGGTTTCAGGAGAAGTCTGGGAAGATTCTAGATTGCCCATCACAGTCGCCTCACTTGAACCCCATAAAAAAAATCTCTGGGAGGATTTGAAGAAGGCAGCTGCAGCATGCAAAGTCTAGAATATTAGTGAACTGGAGGCCATTGTCCATGACGACTGGGCTAAGATTCCTTGGAAATGATGCCAAAAGCTGTTGTCTGCCTATGCATCACATTTCCAGCAGGTCACAGCGGCAAAAGGGTGCTCTACTAAGTATTGAAGATGCTGATCATGAAGGGGTTGAATAATTTTGAGCCTGCAGTAGTCATTAAAAGCGGCATTTTGTGTTGAATTTGGAGAAGCCACTTTCTAATATTTGTTGTGTTGAGCTATTTAAATTGTTCTTGTTTGACTTGTTTCTTGCAAACAGCCGAAAGTTTGTAAATTTTGCCAGTAAACCCAATTTGCAATGGGGGTTGAATAATTTTGCTTGCAACTGTACCTTGTCAATTGTGAAAGCATGCATGCAACATGTGAATACAAGGGCAATCGCAGATGTGTGCATGCATGTGCAGTCACTATGTCTACATTATTGTGTGTGTGTGTGTGTGAGTAAGTAGTTAGTGTAACTGCATGTGAGTGTGAGCATGTGTGTGTTTTCATGACAGTGCATGCGCAGGTCTCGGTGAGTGTACATGCATGTACTGACTTGCTCTGGTTCCAGTGGTATGTGGCGATTTTCTGGTCGTCTGTGCTCTTGCTGCCGTCCAGTGTGGTGTGGTCCATGGGCAGAGTCAGCTCTTTCTCCGGCCCTGCGTTTGCAACGGGGGGCTTGTTGTTCTCTGGGAGTGAGAGTACAGTTCCCCTCACAACAGTGTTCACATGCAGATTCATTCTCGGGTGAATGCACCACATATACCTATAAACACCTATTCTAATACAAACCCCAATTCCAATGAAGTTGGACATTGTATAAAATGTGAATAAAAACTGAATACAATGATTTGCAAATCCTTTTCGACCTACTGAGTACACTACACCGAGTACACTACAAAGACAAGATATTTTTTTTTTTTTATTTGTTTATTTCGGGCTAAATTTAAGTCCATAGAACATACAGATCATATAGAAAGAAAATAAAAATCAAATAAATGGTAAAAAAAAAAAATTAAAAAATTAAAAAAAACAAAGATGAGTAGACAGGGATTTAAACAAAATAAACACGATTAGGGCCATACAAACTCGAAACCCATACCTTCACAGTTTTGGAGTGAAAATAAAAAATCCGATCTTCACAAAGTCTGAATGATAAAATTACAAGACACTTCAAGCAGACTCTTAAAACCAAAAACTTGTTTCCTGAACATTGCCCTCAAGTTAGAAACATTATTAAAAGTAAACGTCGCACTGGCACTGCAATGTCGACTGAGACCAAACATGGTTCGAAAAGCATTGTTGTACGCTACATTGACAGATTTAAGGGCTGAAATTCTGTAATTTGACCATAGTGAAATCAAGTATGTACTTCCTCAATATAAGCAAAAAAGCATTTCCTTCACATCACGTGAACAGAAATAAAACTTACGACTTAGTACAGTACTTCGAGCATATAAAGACCTTTCTTTTTCTCTCATGTCCATTTCATCATCAAGATTATGGCCAATAATGTGACCCAAGTATTTCATTTTATACACAAGCTCAAAATTCTCTTCACCTAGTTTAATAGCATCGGGATATAGGAGACATTCATTACCAAATACCATGAGTTTAGATTTTATGGGGTTATAAACAATGTTGTTACTCTTGCCAAACTGTTCACAGACATCCAATAACTTTTGCATTCCTTTAGCAGAAGGTGCAAATACAACAATGTCATCTGCATAAAGTAAATGATTTATGGTCACACCAGCACAACAACAGCCTACAGGGAGTTTGTTCATTCTTTCACTAAGCTCGTTCATATAAAAATTAAATAAAAAATAAAAATTTAATGTTCAAACTGATAAATTTCTTTGTTTTTTTGGAAACATTCACTCATTTTGAATTTGATGCCTGCAACACGTTCCAGAAAAGCTGGGACAGGGCCAAAAAAAGACTGGGAAAGTTAAGAAATTCTCAAAAAACGCCTGTTTGGAACAT
The DNA here is from genome assembly GCA_029692085.1 of Gymnothorax javanicus. Taxonomy (NCBI): domain Eukaryota; kingdom Metazoa; phylum Chordata; class Actinopteri; order Anguilliformes; family Muraenidae; genus Gymnothorax; species Gymnothorax javanicus. Next base: position 76,974,953 of record CM056197.1, on the reverse strand, counting down.
TCCACAGGTGAAGAGGTTAATTGGAAACAGGTGAGTGTCATGACTAGGTGTAAAAGGAGCATCCCCGAAAGGCTCAGTCATTCACAAGCAAGGATGGGGCTAGGTTCACCAATTTGTGAACAACTGCGTGAGCAAATAGTCCAACAGTTTAAGAACAACGTTTCTCAGCGTACAATTGCAAGGAATTTAGGACTTTCATATTCTACAGCCCATAATTTCATCAAAAGATTCAGAGAATCCGGAGAAATCTCTACACGTAAGTGGCAAGGCTGATAACCAACATTGAATGCCATTGATTGTTGGTCCCTCAGGCAGCACTGTATTAAAAACCGACATCAATCTGTAAAGGATATTACCATGCGGGCTCAGGAACACTTTGGAAAACCATTGTCAGTTAACACAGTTCGTCACTACATCTACAAGTGCAAGGTAAAACTCTACTATGCCAAGCAAAAGCCATGTATCAACAACACCCAGAAACGCCGCCAGCTTCTCTGGGCCTGAGCTCATCTGATACCCTTTTTCCACCAAAAAGAACCTGGTGCTAGTGCCGTGCTGGTGCTAGTGCCAGTGCTTAGTTGGTTCAACCCACGCACCTCCTAAGAACCCGTTTGGTTTTCCATCGCCGAGGAGCCAAATCAGAGCCACACGATTATGTCACTGTAATTTAAGACCAGCAGATCAGGAGAAAATAAACTTTGTTCGAGACCTGCGTCTCTCTCAGCAGCGCTCACGTAACATCTGGCAAGACAGAAATACAGTATGGACTGCGGGAAACCACGAATAAAAATGTAAAACTGAAATAATGCTTGTGTTTCTATGCTCAGTAATACTATTATTGTCATTGAGGTTTTATCGTTTTGAGAGGGGAAAAGGAATAGAGCCGATTAGATTGCTATGATCTTGTACTGGATTAAGATCAGATATTTAAAAAGCAGCAATATAAGGCACATAACGTATTTTGCATTGTGGTCCATGCATGTTAAAAATACTGAGACCTTGTGCAGAAATACAGTATAATGATAGGAACACGCTATCCAGCTTTACTTTTCCCAAGGAAGCAGACAGGTAATAAATAAACGAGCAACTGTCGCATTTCATTCCAGCTTCGTAACTTTGAACGATCTAATGTAGTTTCGTTTTGGAATGACATTCAAGCTCGCTAATGGCAATAACAGTAATTCGCGAACACCTTATCTGGCCAGCTAACTCATATTCGTAATGCTTATTATAGACATAAGCGGCGCAGAAAGTAAAATGAAATAAAAACGCATCATGCAGATATAAGACATATGCTTATACATCCCAACGTTTACTGCGAGCAGAACGCTCAAAATACTTCCGCGACCGCGCTGGTCGTGTTGGTAAACTCTGCCCCACGTAATCGGTGCTTGCTCTGGACCAGCAAGGAGTTGGTGCTTACTCTAGCACTGGTTTTAAGAGCCAGAAGCTGGTGCTTAGGCTGTGGAAAACGAAAGAACCGGTGCTAAGTCAGGCTCTGGCTCCGAACCAGCACCAGCTCGGTGGAAAAGGGGTATGAGATGGACTGAGGTGAAGTGGAAAAGTGTGCTGAGGTCTAACGAGTCCACATTTCAAATTATTTTTGGAAATCATGGACGTCGTGTCCTCCGGGCTGAAGAGGAAAAGGACCATTCAGATTATTATCAGCGCAAAGTTCAAAAGCCAGCATCTGTGATGGTATGGGGATGCGTAAGTGCCCATGGCATGGGTAACTTGCACATCTGTGAAGGCACCATTAATGCTGAAAGGTACATACAGGTTTTGGAGCAACATATGCTGCCATCCAAGCGACGTCTTTTTCAGGGACATCCCTGCTTATTTCAGCAAGACAATGCCAAGCCACATTCTGCACGTGTTACAACAGCGTGCGGGTAATAGACTGGCCTGCCTGCAGTCCAGACCTCTCTCCCATTGAAAATGTGTGGCGCATTATGAAGTGCAAAATACGACAATGGAATCCCCGGACTGTTGAGCAACTGAAGTCGTATATCAAGCAAGAATGAGAAAGAATTCCACCTACAAAGCTTCTACAATTAGTGTCCTCAGTTCCAAAATGCTTATTGAGTGCTGTTAAAAGGAAAGGTGATGTAACATAGTGGTAAACATGCACCCGTCCCAGCTTTTTTGGAACATGTTGCAGGCATCAAATTCAAAATGAGTGAATATTTCCAAAAAAAACAATAAAGTTTATCAGTTTGAACATTAAATATTTTGTCTTTTTAGTGTACTCAATTGAATATAGGTTGCAAAGGATTTGCAAATCATTGTGTTCTGTTTTTATTCACCGTTTTACATAATGTCCCAACTTCATTGGAATTGGGGTTTGTATTTAAATGAGGAAATGGACAATGTCGGGCAAATCCCCCGTTCACACAGAAAAATTAGGCCCAAGCATTGCAGTCACAAATTCAATTGCGTTTTACAAAAATCTCTCCCTGAATGGACACAGGTTGAGTTTTATTCCAACATTCTGGAAACATCTAGCACAAACATATGCTAGTGTGCTACACCTCTCAGCTCACACCCACCTGGCTGGACGATCACAGTGACCTTGGCGGTGTCCTGCTGGCCGGCAGAGTCCGTGACGGTGAGCTGGAAGGTGTAGTCTCCCTCCTGCAGGGCCGACAGCTGCAGTATGGGGGTCCTTACTCCCTGGGACAGGACGGAGACGAAGAGCCAGTTACACGCACATACGTCACACATGCACACACAAACCAGACACAACAGACACACCCTATATGGGTGCGACACTCGACTCACCACAGCAAAAGCTTACACAATCAAATGCACACACAGATACAACATCCTGGATAGAGTGTTTCTGTAGCCTACCAAGGTAGATTTGTTATCGGAATGTACACATTAGCTGTAGTGCAGGATAACCGTGTGAAGTGGAAAATACCAACATTCCCAATGCCACAAACTCACAAGACGCTAAATTAACGGTCGTTCGATACAATACAGTGGTCTGCAATGGCCAGACCACATTACACAACCCAGAGATTAATCTGCATATGATGAGAACTCCTGCCTACACTCCCATTTCTAACGTCTTCAAACCTTCCCTACTTTCATCCAGCATACAACCAGCCTCACCCCGATAAACTTCGCTTCAGGGGGATAGAACCTATCCCAGCATGCAATAGGCAAGAGGCAGGAATGCAACTGAACCAGTGTCCAATCAATCACACACGCCATTCACTCAAACACTCATACTTATGGGCAATTTAAGTCCTGCAGGCAATGTTTCTGTGGGAGGAAACCAGAGATCCAATGGAAAAACCCACACAGACGTGGAGAACAAGTAGAATTCACTTAAAAGGTTCGAGGCAGGATTGAAACCAAGGGCTTTCATGTGCACACGAGGAGAACAGGGCAAATCCACTCTGGATAGAGCATGCTGAGAAAAGATCCTTGGACCCTCTTGCTGTGGGACACTCCAAACATTCAACCTCCAATGCATAGGAGTTTGAATTCTGCTGTCACTCAATCAAGTTTACGCTGTATTCTGATTCATACTGTAGATGCAGTCTTTACAAAACCGGGTCTGTGGAGGTATTTTATTGTGCTTCCACTATACAGGAAATAATTCAGGTTAGCATGTGGACCTCATCTGTGCGAGTCCAACAGGGGAGCAGGGCTGCAGCATATCTGCTCCCCACGGTCTGATAAAGGCCCTTAATTATATCAGACTAGACCTGCATCTCCATTACTAGCATCGAGTCTGAGAACCAACAGCAGCAGAGGGGCTTTGAAGCTTCTCTTATTTCATGCTAACAGGTGATGATCGATCAGGATGCACAATTTGTTGCTTTTATTTGGGTTATTTATCTTCATATGGGAAGGTTGCCAGATTCACGTCAAAACCAGGCCAAACAACTTCATTTTGTGAGACCACAGTCATTTATTTCATTAGACGGCTACAGATTCACCACACGCACACACATGCACACACAAAACCATGATTTTCCATCCCTGTGGAGACTAAAAAAAATTATGTTTGCTTCAAAATCCTACATTCATGCCCCCTAGCCCTATACCGAACCCTATCCCTTAACCCTTCCCTAACCCTAATCTTAAAACTAACCTTAATCCTAACCTACAAACCTCCCAAAACAGCCAAACTTTTAACCTTAATTTATAGCCTCACCTTAACCTAGAGCCCAATTTTAATAGCAAACCTTAAAACTGGACCTAGACCAAACCATCATTCTAATGGTAACCCCAGACCGAAACCTAACCCTAAGCCCAGAATTAAGCCTTGTCCTCATGGGGACCCAAAAAAGGTCCCCACAGTGCTTGTTTTTTCAGAGTTTACCATCTTGGTGAGGTCTTTTGGTCTTCATCAGGATATAATAGCCTGCCCACACACACACACACTCCTTACCTGCATCTCCACCACCTTGCCCTTGCTCTCTGGGCTGAGGGACCACTCATAGGCCAGGTGTTCGTGGTCGTCTGTGCTCTGGTTGCCGTACAGAGTGATTGAGTTGCGGGGCAGTGTGATCACTTGGTTGGGCCCAGTGTTAGCGACAGGCCTGTAGTCCATGGCTTTGTTAACAGACAGTGTTGCCTGAGTTGAGCTCTGAGCCCCATCAGAATCCGTCACAGTCAAACTGAGAGGACGAGAGAGAGAGATGAGGAGGGACTGAGAGATGGAAGGGGAAGGGGGACATTGGGAAGGGGTGAGTGTGGAGAGGACGGCGGGGGGGACAGAGGGGTGGGGCAGGTGTACCTGAAGGTGTAGTTTCCGGGCACCAGGTTGGTGAGAGTGAGAATGGGCGTGTCAGCCGACACCTTCTCCTCCCTCAGGGGCCCTTTGACTTCCTCCCAGTGCCACGCAACGATCTTATCATCATCCGTGCTCTCTGGGAGGGAGGGAGGGAGGGGAGAGAGAGAGAGAGAGAGAGAGAGAGTACATATCACAGTGTGACACTGACCACCTACTGCTTTATGACAGACAACAGTATCACTGCTACACACACCCTACCCAACCTGACTAATACAATCCTGCTTAGGTGAAGGGGCCAGTCACATCGAACGTGCTTTATTGCTGCGGATACTTGAGGCGCATCAGTCCTGATTTTTTGAAGCCTATATTAGAAACCATGCAGGATACGTCTTTTCTGCGGTAGCTAACCATCGCTCCAGTCACTCACTGTGTGAACATTCTGAACCAAGTCAACGGCAGCGGCTAACAAAGTCCACCCTGAAGTCCAGTGCGCCCTTTGATTTTTTTAAAAACAGACGTGGTTGGCACTTGTTTTTGCTCTAAAGGAGAGCGAGAAATAAAATTAGTAGAATAGTTGAACAACTTTTGTGAAATTGTTTGTTATACTGCCAAGAAGTGTAAAGTGTATATGGTGTGAACACCCCCTAAATTTACAGTAATTCCACAGTCATAGAATTTGGTGCTTGTGTGCAACTCTGCAGCATTATAGGGGCCAACAGTGCCAAAATAATGTGTCTGGGAGCGCCAATGCTCAGGCCAGTCTCCGAACAGATAAAATGCACAGTATAAGGAGGTCTAATGTGCCCTTAAGGAGGGGATCATTTTGGCACTGTTGGCCCCACAAACCTCTTTGCATATGTAATGTGCTCTGCAGCACACTGAACCAAGGCCAAACTGTAGCCTGAGCTGCTTAGTGAGCCACATTAATGACCTGCCCACACTCCCACAATACTTACGGCTGCTGTCAATAACCGTAGAGCTGGTTGGCAAGGAGATCTCCTGGAACTTTGGGGAAACCACGGCGACCGGTGGCTTGTTAACACGAGGCTCTGAGACAGATGAAATGAGGTGGGGGTCAGATTATATAGCAATCATCTCAGATCTATCAGAAGGCCTAAGGACCAACTATATAGAGCACGCGGGACAACTCGGTGCATTAAAACTGATCCGGTCTACATCATGGTAGGACGGAGCGGTCATTACCAGCTCTTACAACATATGTCAGTTAAGACACCCCACCACTTTGCCACTGTTATAGAACAGGACTGAAACAACAGTGAAATGGCTGCTAAATTGACAATTACTGAGGTGTGATGGGGCTTGCGTGTGTTGGTTCTTTTCTCAACCTTTATTTCTGATTTTATACATTAATGTAACAAATGTACAGTCCTATGGTGATGTACAAGCAAGAAAATTTTTTCCTGCTGAGCTGCTGGGTTGGGAGATCCCCATGAATGTGGATCCAAACAAGCTGAGCTAATTCCAACTGTGGCAAGTAGCCTTGTGAGAGCAGCACAAAATTGTTCAAACAAATGGGAGGGATACAGTCGATTAGGGTCAGCTTAGTTAACTGATCTAGTGCCTCCTACTGGAACATCCGGGTGCAGGATGGTTACTTTCTGAAGCAGCACATGCTCCAGTTTCCCCTGCCCTCGTCCTGTACATGCAGGATCTACAACCCCAATTCCGAAATAGTTGGGACGAAGTGTAAATTGTGAATAAAATCAAAATGCAATGACTTTCAGATCATATGAGCCAATATGTTATTTAAAATATGAACATGGATAACATTTCAAATGTTGAAACTGAGACATTTTACATTTTTATCCACAAAATGAGCTTATTTCAAATTTTCTGGCTGCAACAGGTCTCAAAAAAGTTGGGACAAAAGCAAAAAAAAAAAGAAGAAAAAGCAATTAATATATTAGAGAATCAGCTGAAAGAACATTTAGCAAGTAATTAAGTTAACTGGCTTCAGGAGTGTAACATGATTGGCTATAAAAGGGATGTCTTGGAGAGGCTGAGTCTCTCAGAAGTAAAGATGGCCAGAGGCTCTCCAACCTTTGAAGGCTTGCGTAAAAAAATTGTGGAATACTTTAAAAACAATGCTCCTCAACGTGAAATCGCAAAGGCTTTGAAGGTCTCATCATTGACAGGTCATAACATCATCAAAAGATTCAGAGAAACTGGAAAAATCTCTGTGCCTAAGGGACAAGGCCGAAGACCTTTACTGGATGTCCGTGATCTTCGGGCCCTCAGATGCCACTGCATCACTCACTGGCATGATTCTGTCATTGACATTACTAAATGGGCCCAGGTGGGCCCAGGAATATTTCAAGAAACCACTGTCTGTAAAGACAGGCCGCCTTGCCATTCACAGATGCCACCTAAAACTCTATCATGCAAAAAGGAAGCCATTATTGAGCATGATCCAGAAGCGCTGCTGTGTTCTGTGGGCCAAGGCTCATTTAAAATGGACTGTAGCAAAGTGTCCTGTGGTCAGACGAGTCCAAATTTGACATTCTTGTTGGAAATCATGGGCGTCATGTCCTCCGGGCTGAAGAGGAGAAAGACCACCCCTCCTGTTATCAGCGTTCAGTTCAAAAGCCAGCATCTCTGATGGTATGGGGATGCATTAGTGCACATGGTGTGGGACACTTGCATGTTTTAAAAAGCACCATGAATGCTGAAAGGTATATAAAGGTTTTAGAGCAACATATGCTCCCCTCCAGACGACATCTATTCCAGGGAAGGCCTTGTGTATTTCAGCAGGACAATGCAAAACCACATACTGCAGCTATTAAAACAGCATGGCTTTGTAGTAGAAGAGTCCGTGTGCTGAACTGGCCTGCCTGCAGTCCTGATCTTTCACCGATTGAGAACATTTGGCGCACAATTAAACAAAAAGTCTGTCAAAGGAGACCTAAAACTCTCCAGCAGCTGGAAGCCTGTATTAAACAAGAGTAGGATCAAATTCCAATGGCTAAACTCAAGAAACTTGTCTCCTCAATGCCCAGACGCCTCCACTCTGTGTTTAAAAAGAAGAGGGGATGCTAAACCTTGGTATACAGGCCCCTGTCCCAACTTTTTAGAGACCTGTAGCAGCCATCAAATTTGAAATGAGCTCATTTTGTGGATAAAATTGTAAAATTTCTCAGTTTCAACATTTGCTATGTTATCTCTGCTCTATTGTGAATAAAATACTGGCTGGTGTGATTTGAAAGTCATTGTATTCTGATTTTATTCACAATTTACACTCTGTCCCAGCTATTTCACAATTGGGGTTGTATGATTACAAGTGAGATGAATTGGCAGCTGACATCCACGCATTTCAGAGGAGAGCTGAGAACTGCCTGCTTTCTTCCAAGATGGCAGCATGAGTTGCCCACGATGCTTGTACACAATTTGTTGGTTGGATATTCAATTACAGATTATAGATAAATTTAAACAAGAAAACAATTTAAAAAACACAGTTGACCTGTGGCCACAAAGGCGCCTTCAGCTGCAGCAGACGTCCCTCACCTGGTTTGACCGTGACGTTGACGAAACCCTCGCCATGCGCCCCATCTCCGTCCACCAGAACCTTAAACTCATACAGCCCCACAGTTAGCTGGGAGAGAGCAAAAGAGTGCATTGTTTTAAAGTGTCAGAGCAAACACCTATTGGCACATGTCAGAGCTTTACTTCACTGGGAGAAACTGAGAAGTGAGGTAAGAATGATCACACTAAAGGGTCACACCTTGCTCAGCTTCAGTGTTTTACTGCGCTTCCCCTCCATCTCTCCACTGTAGTCTTGAGGGTGGGTGATCAGTTGCCAATCAAAACTGTACTCCGTCCCTAAAACACACAGCTTATAAAACACAATCCTGAAATACCACACCGCAGTCCTGATTACTATGGGCTACATTCACAGCATACACAGATTTGTGACTCTGATTAGAAATCACAGTGCTTAGACACAGACAGACTACAAAACAGTCTCAATCACAGTCAGGAGACTGAGTTGTAAGCATCACTTAAGAACAGCAGGGCTGCCTGAAATTAGGTTAGTTTTTCCATTAGCTGATTTCTGAAAAAAACAAAAAAAAAAAAAAAAAAAAACATCCTGCACCATGATTACACTAGAAGCAAGATAGGACAAAACAATTTAGATACAGAGGATGCAATGAAAGTCCTTTCAAAAGAAAAGTCCAGAAAATAAAACCTAGATGTGGTGAAGTTACAAATATAGCGAGGCCCGACATATTTTGTGCCTCTTTTCTGAAGCTCAGGTACAGACTGACAAAAGGTGCGATTACATAAGAACTAAGAGTGGGCATTTAAAAAAATAAAAATAAAAAAAATCACGCTTTACACATTCCAGTGAAGACGACAAAAAAAAATTTGCTTCTTTGGGCAAAAAATAAATAAATAAATCTTGAGTTCAATTATGCTGAAAATTGACATAAAAAATTTGCGTGACTCAGTCATGCTTGACCAATACTGTATGTGATATGTAATCCCCAGTTTCTCCAAGGTATGCCACAAAATGCCACCCTTTCATTTTCATATACGACTGCACGTTAAGGCTGGATTTAAACCGCAAAGTAAATATCCATTTTAATTATTATTGGCATCACTGAGAGTGAAAGGCAGCTGTCGCACAAAAATGACGTTAAATAAAAGAATTGCCTATTCGCCTAGTCCGGATATTATGACTTGGATTTTTTGTGAGTTTTTGTAAAGTTGTGTAATTCCCCAAATAATGAGAATGTGACCCAACAATAAACTAGAAAATTTCTGGCCATGGGGCACAAGTGGCCCCGGCCCCGCTAAAGGGGAAACCTTGATAAAGATTTCAGAACATCACAAACATCACCTGAAAACTTAAAAAAATTTTAGAAATTCAGAAACAGCATATGAGCACCTTTAGTGTCCCTATAAAGCACACGTTTAAGTTGTATGAATTCTGTCGACCAGTTTTTGAGAAGAAGTGTATACCGATCAACCATGTACGTACATGATCTACCATAAGGTCTATATAAGGTCCATTTTTTTAACTTGGTTAAAAATCCTTCACAGTCAATAACGGCCTGAAGTCCTGAACCCATGTAGATCATCAAATAATTAGTTTTGTCCCTTGAGACGTTTTGCCAGGCCTCACTGCAGCCACCTTCAGTTGCTGCTTGTTTGTGGGTCTTTCTGCCCACAGTTTTATCATCAGTAAATGAAAAGCATGCTCAGTTGGGATGAGGTCAGGTGACTGACTTGGTCATTGAGGAATATTCCACTTCTTTGCCTTGGGCTGTTGGGTTGCTTCAGCAGTACGTTTTGGGTCATTATCCATCTGTACCGTGAAGCGCCGTCCTATCAGTTTAGCAGTATTCACCCGAATTTCAGCGGACAGTATAGCCAGCTACACTTCAGAGGTCATCCTCCTACCTCTATGAGCAGTGACATTATCAATAAACACCACTGTCTCAATTCCATTGGCAGCCACGCATGCCCATGCTATAACACGGCCTCCATCATGTTTGACAGAGGATGTGGCATGCTTTGAATCATGAGCTGTTCCCTTCCTTCTCTTCCCATCAATCTGGTACAAGTTCATCTTGGTCTCCTCTGTCCAAAGCACTTTGTTCAAGAATTGTTCAAGTTTTTTTTTACATGTTTTCAGGAAAAGTCTATTCTGGCCTTTCTGTTCTTTAGTGTGACAAGTGGTTTGCACCTTGTGGTATACTCTCTATACTTGCCTCCTCCAGTGTGGCCTTGACCAGGCTAGATGTTGCACACGGTTTTTCTTCACCAAGGACAGAATTCTGCGGTCATCCATGCTTTTGTCTTCCATTGTCTTCCGTGTCTTTCAGTGTTGCTCCAGTGCAGTCCTTCTTTTTAAAAACGCACCAAACAGTTGATTTGGTCACTCCCAAAGTTACTGCCGTCAATCTGATAGTTTTGTTTTGTTTTTTTTTTTTTATAGGCCACGCCCAGTCGCGAAACTGACTGTCAGTCAGTTGTCCAATTACCTTTGAGCCCCTGAAGGTAGACTGCTATGTATAAAAACAGCTGTGATTCCTAAACTGTTCATGCAAAATTTTTGTGATACCCCTTAAATTAAAACTTAAAGTTTGCACTTTAATCACACCTTGATGGTCCATTCTGGTGGTGTACGGAGGCAAAATTACAAAAGTTGTCATTGTCCAAATACTATAGTACCTAAAGTTTACACTTTCTTTCTCATATCTTCCAGTTTGTTCGGTTATATAGCAGAGCATTTGTTGTATTGATGGATATAATTCTCCACCGACCATTAAATTGCCGTTGCGTACTAGGCGTCAGAACACTCGCAGGAAAGCAAATACTTCGGGTCTTCAGCGAGAGCTTTTTTTACCCCTTGCCTTTAAAGAGAAAGAGGACATTTGATGTCACTGCTAAGGAGAACATGGTGGATTCTATGAGTGTTTCAATCTGGATGTTTAACTATTTATTATTCAGTTCAGCTTCGTCTTAAATTATCAAAAAACTATTTTGACACACTGAAAGGGCAGTTCCTTTGTTTGCAGTTCACTTCAGATATAAGATGCCTTTCACTTTAAAGGACACACCCAACGTTCATTTTGAAAAGTTCATTTCACAAGCAGACCAGATGTTTACTGCCTCAGAGATGATTTTATTGCTTTTAAAGTCTATGTCAGTGGATATGCAAACATTTCCAACATAAGAATGCGTCTTATTGAGGACCACACCTCTTCTGTTGGTCTCCAGCCATGCTATTCCAAAATCTGTCAGTAAGTTCACGGAGCATTAAAGTTGGGGCAGATCATTCAACTGATATCTCCTGTATATTAAGCCAATTAGATTTGGCAGTGTATATAGAGGGTGGTGTGCACATTGCTAAATAAATCAAATTTTTAGCTCACAACTCCAGGTAAGATGGCTACATCATTACATGATACGCCTTGATGGAGGGCAGACTCCTGTTTGTGTAGAAGCTGATTAGCCAAATAATTTTCCTGTCATTTGGGGTTATTGGAAAATGAAAATTTCAAATAAAACGTCTCATTTTCGTGGACAAGTCAATAATTTCCATACGCATTGAAATAAATTCTCAAACCAATTGTCATCATAGAAAACAATAAATCTCAGTTCTGGTTTCTGGCCAAAACATAGGACATGGCATTGCCAAGCGTGAAGAAATTTGGATTCAAGACAAAAAAAGAAAAAAAATGTAGCTAATTGCGTGCATTTGATGCGCACAATGCAGCTTGTGTAAAATCTATAGTCCACAAGCATGGGTGCCAGATCGAAGTGGGAAAGCACAAAACGTCTGCGGTAAACCCAGCCTGGGAAAGTACAAGGTGGCAATTTAGAGGGCCATATAATGAAGCACAGAACGGTACCTGGAGAGGGCGCTGGCAGGACAAAGGCATTAAGCTCGACTTCGTTTCGAGGCAGTGTCACCTCTACACTGTTCCCCGCAGACACCACCAACTCTCGCCCTGGTCAGAAGAGATGGCAGGGTATCAAATCCACCCCAGCATAATATTGCTCACATTTATCCATTCTGATGTGAATAAATTTTCAAATTCATCCCAAAACAAACCACAGAGCGGGAAAATCTAGAGCAACAACATTATATGAGCTGAAAATTGTGAAGCAGCTGCAATATTTAAAGGATATATTTGTGCAAAGTCACTAAAAATGACCCCATGAACACAAAGGCTGATCTCCAAAACCAGTGAGGTTAGCATCGTTTTCGCCATCAATTACATGTTCACCTGACTGACTTACTGACTGGAGCAGGCGTGGGTGGGATATGAATGACGGGTGCTTCGGTCAGTACGCTCCCACTACTATTGGCCAGCAGCGTATCCACGGTTCCTGTTGACACTGTAGAGTTCTGCTGCGTAAGATGCGGAGCCACTGGCTCACCACTGGAATTGGTCTTCTGAGCCTGGGTCTGATTGGATGTCAGGGGAATAGCCACACCACTGGCTGAAGTAACAGGGGGGGCGTGGCTGGATGAGTCTTCGGGAACGCCCTGCTGCCAGACGTGTCATTAAAACAGACCAGTGAAACAGCTCTTTAATGGCACACATGGACAAAAATCACTTTACAGAGATGATGAGAAGTTGCTATATTGAAACAAGAGTCACACTTGCATTTCAGCAACTAACAGTCAAGTTCGTATCAGCCTGTATGCGCACGATATTAGCTACAATGTGATAATTAATTTTTTTTAAATAACAACCTCAATAAGAACTGAATAGGCAAAATGCAAATAAAAACAGAATTGATTTGTGAATTTAAAAAGTGAATTCTCTTTTACCAACACTTAGTAGAAAACAGCCAAAAAAAAAAAAAATCTGTATCTTGACTTATCAACTGTACTGATTTTTGCAAATATTCTCAAATTTCAAATTTGATGCCTGCAGCATGTTACAAAGCATTTGGGACAGGGGAATGGAGAGATGGGAGAAGTTGAGGAATTTTCAGAAAAACACCCATTCCTCAGGTAAACAGGTGAATGGGGAACAGGTGATCGATTATGATTGGGTATAAAAACAGCAGCCACAAAAGGCATGGTCATTAACCCACACGATGTTTACCTGCAAACTTTTCACCAATAGCTGCTGAACAAGCAGTCAAACAGGTTCAGAGCAATGTTTCTCAATGGGCAGTTGCACGTTTCACCATTAACAGTTCATGATATATTGGAAAGATTCCAGAAAAATAGGACCAAGGGTCCTGTAGCTTACCGGCAAGCAGTCTTTTAGTGATGATACAAGCTATGAAAATGTCATGTGAAGTTTGACATTTGAATCAATGAAAATCAATGTCAAGGTCACTAAATGAAAGTTCACATACATTTATAAGACCTCCTGTAATACAAACAGAATCCTAAGCTCTGAAGCAGTTTTGGGGATACAAGTCATTGAAAATTCAATATGTCAATTGTGAACTTTAAAGGTCACACAAGGTCAAGTTGAGGTCAGCAAATGGACTTCATATAGGACTTTCTAAATGTTTCAATACAAACCCTGACTCAATCTGAGACCATTTTGGTGATACAAGTCATTGTACTTTCATTGTCGAGTTTGACCCCCCGGTCACTGACAGTCAAGTTGAATGTCTCCAAATGAAAGTTCATATGTGACTTCCTAGATGTCAGTAACACAAACCTAGGCTCCATCTATGACTTTTTTAAAGATAGAAGTCATTGAATTTTCACTAGGTCAAGTTTTACCTTCGAAGGTCGATATGAAGGTCACCAAATGAAAGTTCATATATGACTTCCTACACGTCTCCAATACAAACCTACACTCTATCTGTAATGATTTTGCTGATATGAATCATTGAAATTTCACTTTATAGTTTGGTCGTTGAAGGTCACTGAGGGTCAAGTTCAATGTCACCCAAGGAAACTAAATACGTGACTTCATATTGTGATACCCCCAATACAAACCTAACCTCTATCTGTAATAGTTTTGGTGATAGAAGTCTTTGAAATTTTACTATGTGAACTTTGACTTTCAAAGTTCACCGAAGGTCAAGTTCAAGGCCACCAAATGAAAGTTCATATATGACTTCCTATACGTCTCCAATACAAACATACATTTTATTTGTAACGATTTTGCTGATATGTCATTGAAATTTCACTGTGAAGTTTGGCCATTGAAGGTCACTGAAGGTCAAGTTCAATGTCACCAAACAAAACTTCATACATGGTTCCCTATATGCCCACAATACAAACCTACGCTCTATCTGTAATAGTTTTGGTGATGGAGAGGTCATTGAAATTTCACCATGTGAAGTTTGACCTTCGAAGATCACCGAAGGTCAAGTTCAAGGCCATCAAATGAAAGTTCATATAAGACTTCCTATAAGTGTTCAATACACATAAGTTCCCAATCTTCAATATTCTCAAGCCTAGAAGCCTTTGAAAATTGTAACATTTTGCTTGACCACAAGTTTGACCTTTCAAGGTCATCTGAGGTCAACTTTAACACATCCGAAATATAGGTCATATATGACTTCCTATATGTTGATAATAGAAACTTAATCTCTGTCTGCAACCATTCAGCTTCCACAGGCAATTTTGCCCATTCTCCATAAGACCCAATGTTAAAGTACAGCGCCACCACTAGACCCACTTCCGTCGATTCAATCAAAATGACACTTGCACTACACATAAAGCGTATCAAGGGGAGTTGATTGCCAGATTAAAAAAAAAAAAAAAAAAAAAAAAAAAATAGGACCAAGGGTCCTGTAGCTCACCGGCAATCAGTCCTACAGCGATGATACAAGTTATAAAAATTTCATGTGAAGTTTGACATTTGAATCAATGAAAATCAACGTCAAGGTCACCCAGTAAAAGTTCACATACATTTATAAAGCCTTCTGTAATACAATCCTAAGCTCTGAAGCAGTTTTGGTGATACAAGTCATTGTAATATGTCAATATGTATTCAATATGTCAATTGTGAACTTTAAAGTTCACAGAATGTCAAGTTGCGGTCAGCAGATGGACTTCATATATGACTTTCTAAATGTCTCTATACAAACCCTAGCTCAATCTGTGACCATTTTGGTGATACAAGTCATTGTAATTTCACTGTCGAGTTTGACCCTCAAAGGTCACTGACAGTCAAGTTGAATGTCAACAAATGAAAGTTCATACGTGACTTCCTGGATGTCAGTAACACAAACCAAGGCTCCATCTGTGACTGTTTTAGTGATACAAGTCATTGAAATTTCACGAGGTCACATTTGACCTTTGAAGGTCAATACGAAGGTCACCAAATGAAAGTTCATATATGACTTCCTATATGTCTCTAATACAAACCTAAACTCCATCTGTGACCATTTTGGCAACACAAGTCATTGTAACTGTATTATGTCAAGTTTGACCTTCAAATGTCATCAAGAGTCAAGCTGAATGTCACCAAATGAAAGTTCATATGTGACTTCCTATGTCAGTAACAAAAACCTTGGCTCCATCTGTGACCTTTTCTGTGACAGAAGTCATTCAATTTTCTCTAGGTCAAGTTAGACCTTCAAAGGTCAATATGAAGGTCACCAAATTAAAGTTCATACATGACTTCCTATACATCTCCAATACAAACCTACACCCAATCTGTAACGATTTTGCTGAAGTAAGTCATTGAAATTTGACTGTATAGTTTGGCCGTTAAAGGTCACTGAAGCTCAAGTTCAAGGTCACCCAATGAAACTTCTTACATGACTTCCTATATGGCCACAATACAAACCTAAGCTCTATCTGTAATAGTTTTGGTGATAGAAGTCATTGAAATTTCACTATGTGAAGTTAGACCTTCGAAGGTCGCCGAAGGTCAAGTTCAAGGCCACCAAATGAAAGTTCATGTATGACTTCTTATACATCTCCAATACAAACCTACACCCAATCTGTAACGATTTTGCTGAAGTAAGTCATTGAAATTTGACTGTATAGTTTGGCCGTTAAAGGTCACTGAAGCTCAAGTTCAAGGTCACCCAATGAAACTTCTTACATGACTTCCTATATGGCCACAATACAAACCTAAGCTCTATCTGTAATAGTTTTGGTGATAGAAGTCATTGAAATTTCACTATGTGAAGTTTGACCTTCGAAGGTCACCGAAGGTCAAGTTCAAGGCCACCAAAGGAAAGTTCATACATGACTTCCTATAAGTGTTCAATGCACATATGTTCCCAATCTTCAATATTTTCAAGCCTAGAAACCTTTGAAAATTGTAACATTTTGCTTCACCTCAATTTTGACCTTTCAAGGTCATCTGAGGTCAACTTTAACGCAGCCAAAATATAGGTCATATATTACTTCCTATATGTCAGTAATACAAACTTAATCTCTATCTGCAACCATTTAGCTTCCACAGGCGATTTGGCCCATTCTCCATAAGAACCAATGTTAAAGTAAAGCGCCCCCACTAGACCCACTTCCGTCGATTCAATCAAAATGGCACTCGCACTGCACATAAAGTGTATCAATGTGAGTTGATTGCCGGATTTAGAAAAAGTTATCACAGTTTTTGAGACATAATTGTTTGAAATTTAAAGTCATTTCTTTTAACATTGTTAATATACTCCCTGACCTCGAGTTTGACCTTTCAAAGTCATCAGGGGTCAAATTTAATATTGCCAAAATATAGGTCATATATGACTTCCTATATGTCGATAATACAAACTTAATCCCTATCTGCAACCATTTGGCCTCCACAGGCCATCTTGCATATTCATAAAGTACAGCGCCCCCAATAGACCCACTTCCGTCGATTCAATCAAAATGGCGCTCGCACTGTATATTGACGGTACCAAGGTAAGTTGATTGCCTGATTAAGAAAAAAATTTATCACGCAGTTTTTGAGGAATAATTTTTTAAAATTTCTCAGTCCTATGTTTAACATTGGAGCTAAAATTTCAAGGGCTCATAAAACGGACAAAAATTATTCAATCAAAAATCCGAGAAAAACACCTGGAGATATGGTCGAGTAGTATGTTATTGCAAATTTACATGAAAATTCATCAGGCCAAAAAAAGATAAAAAAATGTTCCAGACGACGGACGCCACTCCACGATAATAGCTTATCGGCCCATAGGGCCGGTAAGCTAAAAATTATCAGACAGTTTTTGAGAATAATTTTTTGAAATTTCAAGTCCTATCTTTTAACATGGTTAATACTTTCCCTGACCTTGAGTTTGACCTTTCAAAAAGTCATCTTTGGTCAAATTTAATATTGCCAAAATATAGGTCATATATGACTTCCTATATGTCGATAAAGTTGTACAAACTTAATCTCTATCTGCAACCATTGGGCCTCCACAGGCCATCTTGCATATTCATAAAGTACAGCGCCCCCATGAGACCCATTTCCGTCGATTCAATCAAAATGGCGCTCGCACTGTACATTGACGGTACCAAGGTAAGCTGATTACCTGATTTAGAAAAAAAATTTATCCCGCAGTTTTTCAGAAATGATTTTTTAAAATTTCTCAGTCCTATCTTTAACATTGGGGCCAAATTTCAAGGGCCCATAAAACAGACAAAAATGATTCAATCAAAAATCTGAAAAAAAAGTCTGGAGATATGGTCTACTAGTATGTTATGGCAAATTTACAGGAAAATTCATCAGGTCAAAAAAAAAAAAAAAAAAAGATAAAAAATGTTCCGGATGACGGACGACAGACAATGGACGCCACACCACGGACGGTAAGCTAAAAACTGAGCAATCATGCGTAAAAGACGAGGCCAGTATTTTATGTGCGTGACCCTCGAACCTTCAAGGTGCACAGCATTCAGAACCAGGATGCTTCTGTTGTGGACATAAACAAATGGGCACATAAGGGCCTGTCAGTGAACACAGGTCACTGTGGCAACATCAAATGCAAGTTTAGAGTCTACTATGCAAAAAAGAAGCCGCATATCAACAGCTTCCAGGTTGATTGATTAATCGATTATTTATTGTTTAACACTTAAAACAATTTTTCAGCCATCTCATGTCAACACACAATTCATTCATACCTATGGGCAATTTAGAGCCTCCAATTAGCCTGACATACATGCCTTTGGACAGTGGGAGGAAACTGGAGTGCCCGGAGGAAACCCACGCAAACATGAGGAGAACAAGCAAACTCCACACAGAAAGGCCCCAGGCCCGGATTTGAACCCATGACCTTGCTGAGAGGCGGCAGTGCTAACCACTACACCACCTTCCCCAGATTACCCACCTAATCTTAATTAAACAAAGAAAATGTGAGTAAACACAAAATGCAGCTTCAAAATGATCAATTCATTAATTGCTGCTAAAGACCAATTCAAAACCTTTTATTGCACATAATAACTGGTTGTACCATCCTTAGTGTCGACAACTACAGTCAAATGCTTATGATAACTGTTGATGAGTCTTTTGCATCGCTGTGGGGGAATTTTACTCCTCTTGTCTTGGCAAAATTGTTTTATTTGAGCCACAATGGAGGATTTTCAAGCATTAACTGACTGTTTAAGGTCATGCCACAGTATCCCAATCTGATTCAAGTCAAGGCTCCACTAGGCCACTCCAAAATCTTCATTTTGGTTTTTTTTTTTTGTGCCATTCAGAGGATAGCGTGCTTGGATGCTTCGGATCATTGTCCTTGAGCCTTAGGTCACGAACTGATGGCCCAACATTCTCCTTCAGGATTTTATGGTGGAGAATAGGAACAAAGTCCGCTTTCAGAACTCCCAACCATTAGTGCCCTCAGTTCCAAAGTGACGACTGAATGTGATGTTGCACAGTGGGAAACTGCTTATCCCAAATTCATTGGTCCATGTTGAAGACATCAAAATGAAAAATTATTATTATTAAAAAAACAAAACAAAAAAACAATCAAGTTAATAAGTTAAAACAATGCTTTATTTTGTATTTGTACTTTTTTCAGTTGAATAAAGAGATTAGCAAATTACTGCTCGCTGGTTTTATTTACATTTTACACATTTTCCTAATTCTCCTGGCATTAAGGTTGTATACTAGGGGTGTAACAATGTTGAATCAATTTTTGAAAAATGTAATAAAACCAAATGCTGCCATAGGGCATTTCAACAATCGTGCACAATATCTTTTTTTCATACAGTATCTTTATACTTGAAATGATCCAAAACAAACAACCAAACGTCACAGTCAAAGTGAAATGCTTCCGGAAAAAAAAAGTGTTGAGATTAGGACGAAACTAATCACCAGTGAGGTGGCGCTTCTCACCTTTTAACAGGATTACCCACCACCTGTTCCTGAGTACTTTGCCTGAATAAAAATCAAGCTATTTATTGACCGATAGATTGACCGTCTAAATATTAAAGCCAGCCTACCACAAATCAACTGTTTAAGTGCTAATCCAGCAAGTATATGGGAAAAGGTTGAGAGTGAATTTGTTGGTTTTAAGGTTAGGATTTTAACTATGCACATGCATTCCCTTTGATCAGCACGCCGCTAACAGGTACTGACATCACTGAAGGTTTTTGCGAGAAGCATTTCCCTTCACCACTGATGTATGGTTACTGTTTGTTTAAGACTGCTACAGGTATGAAGCTACTTCAAGAAAAATGGTGAATGATCGCCTGCATTCCCCATTGCAGCAGTTCCTCTCAGAACAATCGCCACTTCGCTACAGATTACATCACACTGAAATAGAGATTAACTCGGAGATTAAGGGATGCAATTTCACTTACAAAAATAAAAAAGTGAAGCTCTAATGCTAATGTTAAACACTGACCTGAATTTCAGCAGAAAAAATATCCCTGTAGTAATGAAATTTCAGAGATTCCAGAACTAAAACCGGCAGCAGTCAATTAAAAAAAAAAAGCAGACAACCCTGCCTAAGATCTGTAAAGCATAAGTCACACAGACCAACCTTTGGGGTGTGAGGCTGGCTCGAATGGGTCACTGGCTGGTCAAGGGTCACGCCACCCCTCTTGCGGGACGCCGCCCTGCGGACTCTCCGCTTGCCTGAGGTGCCGCGGGACACAATCTGAAGGAGCCCCAGGCCCTGCACGTGGGGGCGGGGGAGGGAGGTGATGGAGCAGCCCCGGGGCCGGGAGCAGCTCAGCAGTACACAGCACCCCTCCAGGCTCCACACGGCCCCACAGGCAGGCTGCAGGCAGCAGGCCTCCCAGCACCACTCACTGGTCTTCTCCACCGCCAGTGGGCGCCATCCCAGCCCGACCACGCTGTTCCAGTGCATCCCCAGCACCCCCCCAGTCACACTGCACAAACCTGCATTCACCCCTGAGAGTAAAATACAAGCACATGCCGCTCATTCTAAAACAGCTCTGGAGGGTTAGGGCCAGTGTGTGAGGAAACAAATTATGCTCTTTCCACATACAGTAGTGACAATTCCACCATACCATTCACTGTGGCTACTGTACATACGAGAGCAACCAGCTCCAGACAAGAAAAGTGGAACAACTTTCTTATATTCTCAAACAAATAATCATAAACCAGTCATGTGGCTTAGCTTAAATATGCAAAATATAAAATCTAGAAAAATATATTCACGTGTTCCGCCCCATGCAAACTTCAAGTCCTCGTAACATGACAAGGAAAAGGGAGCGGAAAGTTAATTCAACCTTCTTCTGACAAAACAAAGCTCTCCAATCCCCCAGCTCACTAAAAATGTTTGATCCAAGCAAGGCTAAATACAGGATACATAAGAGACACAGGAACTCAGTTTGCTGTGACTACATGCATTTACCACCGTTGCACACAAGCTCAGGTCTATTCCCAAGGAAACAGTTGCCACAGTTACAGAGGTTCAAGCTAATGGATAGAATTGTTTCTAGATGAAACACAAACCCTGTCCTGAAACAATGACCGTAATTCCTCGAGGGAGACGGCACACACTGCAGCTCTGTTCCGTGGCTGTTTAACCAGAGTACCACAAATGCACAAACCCCAGCTGCCCCACTCACACCGACCTCACCAAGAGATCAGACATCTGTCGCTTGCACTGTAACCGACAGCTGATAACGCACACAGACAGGCAATAATAAGCCAACTCCCAGACAGCACACAAACCTTGAGATAACAGAAAATGGTAGCGTTCTCAACTCATGTGACACGTACCCGTGAGCGGGACCATGTAGATCAGGGATAGGAGCAGCCAATACAGCCAAGTCCAGTAAGGTGGAACCTGACCAATTAGGTTCAGCCGTGGGTCGGACATTTTCCACTGAGATTGAGGGCCTGAGAGAGGAATGCACAGGAGGAAAAGACCATATGAGACCCCAGTGTTTAGAGGGTTAAAGAACAGCTGCAGGGTAATAAGACAGATGCCAATTACACCAATACAGGTTACACCAGGGTCATTCCATGAAAAACCAATCACTGCCTCCCACCTGACCTCTTCAGAATCCTTTGATTTTTTTGTACAATATCTTTAGGATACTTAATAAAGCCATAAAAAATTTTACCTTGGAAGAAGCAGTAATGGATGGATTGATGGATGAAATTTCACCTTCATACTATACTATTTTATGAGTTAGAGGCCCTGAAAGTACATAGGGATTGGTCAAGATTTTAGCCATTTTGATTCGCACCATTTCTTTCCAAATTTTTGAGCCCACATAACTTCATAAGTGCAGGAGATAGCCACATGAAGTTTTTAGTCACGATAAACACATTTGAGCTTCATTAAAAACCACAACCGAATCAATTTTACATCCACTACACGTCACAATCTAAAAAAATCCAGGAGACACAATTTAAAAAGTTTCAGTTAAACTGTCAAGGATCATATCACCATATGGGATAAGTGGTTGGTCAAAACAAGTTTGAGCATATGAAAGGGTTCATTTTTACCACATTTTTTCAAAATTTCTACCAACATTTAAGCTTCACATGCTCATGATGATGAGTTGGTAAACCCCTACTTTCATGACATCATAATTATCAAGACTGGGCATGTTGGTCATTACATCAGCATAAGGTGGAAGTTAAGCCAGCAAACCACACACTGTACATGTTGCAAACATGCATAGTGCTCACTCACTCAGAATTATTAACAGTATTAATTCCTTGAATAAATACGATTTTAAATTTTATATTATTTTCCTCAAGGTTTCATGTGGCCATTTCCTGTAGTTATGAAGTTATGAGTGCTCAGAAATACTGGAAAAAACAAAAATTAAAAAGCGCAAAATTTCGACCCACCCTAATGTACTCTGAGGGCCTGTAACCTGGAAAGCTTTCATAGAATGGAGGTGAAATTTTTACAAAAGTTATTGTAAAAAAAAAAAAAAAAAAAATCAGCCGACTCTGAGCTGATTTTTAGAAACTTTTTTTTTTCAGAATTGGTTGATTTTATATGGAATGGTCCCCCAGATATACGGACAAACCAAGCACTTACACATGGGTTGGTCACGGTAGGCTATGGCCACCTAAATGGTAATCTGACCTATCCCTTTACCAGGGCTGAGCAAACACACCCAATTTCAAATGCCCACTTAAAACATCTCTGGCTCAACTAGTTCCATGCAGCCTCAATCAGTTGTTTAAGCACACGAGAGGGAGTGATGTTGCTGAATATCATCACGGCTGTGATGCGGTCGTAGGCACGAGGCCGCAGGCTGAAGATATCACAGCCGTGATGATATTCATCAACAACATCACGACCTCGTGTGTGATACTGCTTTTATACAACAGTTCTACGAATACCACTTATTAGTTGACGGCAATAAGCGACAACAGATTACGATTTCTATGTTTATTTAATCAGTTATGTGGCTTCACCAGTGCAAATAGTTCCACAAATGGATTGGGACTTGACTGTGGCTAATAATGTAGCGCTAAGCTTGTGGTCGGCAGTTATTGTAATTAACGGTTATTAAAACACCTGTGAGAAGAGTGAATTTGCTTTTATAAGTCCCAGTGATGTTGTACGCCATCATCAGCACTGATGGAATGCCTCTCGTCCAAACAAATTACTCAGTTGGAACTAACTGTTGTATACTGGACAAAGAAAGTTAGGGATCACCCAACTTTTCAATATTAAAATATGATATGGAAAAAAATACAAACTATCAAATATTTCAAATTCAAAATTTGGGGTGATCCCTAACTTTATTTGTCCAGTATATAATCACTGAATATCCCTGGCTACACCTCCATATATCAAATGAACCCCGCAAACTCTAGCTTGTCACTTTCAGTAAATTTTCCCTTACACAGGATCAAAGTCATAAAGAACATTTTTTTTCATATTCTAAGACAGCGTCACATACATATTCTGTATCTTCTGGTTGCGCTGCTTCACTGAAGCTACATCACACCTATTGAAAGAAATATTCATACCCAGGATGCCAAGGTTTTATGGCTAAAACGGAACATAAAGCAAAAAATGTCTAGATCTCGTACATCATTTAACACACATTTTCCTGCCATTCAGCAGGACATACTAGAGATCACTGGAAACCTTGGGATCTCCACTAGAATTTAAAATCAGACCGAAGTTCCACAGGTTTCAAAACAGCAGCTACATTCGATGGACCCATATATGGGTCTGTAGCTTTTATGGGGTTGACAAACCAAGGTTATGTGAGCCTATAGAGGCACAAGGTGGTCAGGAAACTCTTCGATGCCATAACACACTCCATGTATTGGAAGGATCTCCAGACCGTGCTTTAGACAGGAGTTCAACAACACACATTTTAGCAAAGCATCACTGATGAAATTTTTTTTTTTTTTTTTAGCTACGGAAAGTTCCATTGAGAAAGTTTATCTTTTTCAAAGACGCCCCAGGAGAACTTCCAGACAACACTGTTGCATGGGACAAGGGACAGATACAGGTTAAACCCTTGGAGCAATTTTGGGGTTAAGGGCCTTGCTTAAGGGTGCAATGGCAGAGTTCGGCCCAGCTTCATCTCTCCAGATCATGTCAGAATCCCAAGCCACAACAGGGGCTCGAACCAGCAATTCTTTGGTCACTAGCCAAGCAAACTACTATGAGGCCACCCTGCCGCCTCTCCGCCTTCGTTGTCCTATCCATTGTCTGTCGACAGCCTGTCCGTGGCAGCTACTCAGCATTCCTGCAATGCAGGGACAGAATCAACTGGCAGACTGCAGTGATGCAGCCAGAGGCTGGGCACATTTCACAGGACACTGAGCACTAGTCTTAGATATGCAGAATCCATGGAGATTAGCTGCAGTAATGGTGCAGGTTCGCCAGTATGGTCAATGCTTTCAAATCTGAAAAAACAGGAGAGATTTCAAGCAAAAAGGAGGAAGGTAGCAGCACACTGAAAAACCATTATGAAATGTTGAGAAGATTTGATCTAATCCAGATATCATATGGACAAGCATGAGAAACGCAAGCAACGCTTTTTTTGACTTCACTAGTTCTGCAAATGAAGAGGAAATTTGGGGAGAAGGAAGGGAGTGGGGAGAAAGGGGGGGGTTTACTTAAAGGCGGAAGTAAATAATGTATCACAAACAATCAACTGTTTTAGAACAGAAAACCAGTCCTTCCTTGAGCAAACAAGCCCCTCAACAAATTCTCTCGAAGGCTCAAAGACTGGCTCGACTGGTAATATAGAGATAAGGGCTCAGCGGAAATGAACTAAGCACCAGAGCAGTAACCACAAATAACAGCAGGGTAACCAAGGTAAAACACTGCAACGACATCGAGTCAGGTCAAGAATTATAGGCACCCTCATTCATAATCCACACTAAGTTCAAACATATGGGCAAAAAATATACTTTCATTTTTATATTTTTCTTTTTCTCATGTTTCATGGTTTCTTGTACAATAATCAAATTTCTAATGAAAACAAATGGGGTCAATAATATTGGTTATCACTAAGGACAGAAGTTAATAAAATCAAAGAAAGTGATCTATCAGTAATCACGGTCACTTCAGGCTAACAAAACTATACTGCACAATTTTCTCAGTTCCTGTTTCACTAGAATTCAAAATAAAACACATGCAAAATCCCATTGTGATCCATCATCAATAAAAAAGCAGATGGCCAATGAAATTCTAAAGTGAGGAAGTGGGTTTTGAAGAATACATTCATAGTCGCTGAGCACAGTAAAGTGACCAATAGAAAACTGCAAATGGGAGGAATAGAAGAAGACTGGCCAGCCACAGGATGAAAAGGAAACAAGAGCATGTCATCCCCACACGTGGTGAAAAGATGGGAAAGGAGGCAATAAAAACCCAAGAATCACAGTTGAATTAGGACTGCGGTACTTGGTTGTATCTTGGAGGCACTTGCACCAAGAAAGCCCCAACATGTTACCGCAGTAACAATAAACATTTTGGTGGGGCTGCAGGAAGAGAGCCCTTACTGGGCACATGAACCAAATCCAAGCACTGTAGTTTATCAAACACCATTTGAACTATGACAAAAAGCAAGTGCTATAGTTAGATGAAACCGAACATGACAATGAAAATCCTTGCAAATAATGGACAAAGACTCACAGCCATCATGTTTGCCAGGGGTTTTTGCACACTGCAGTGAACCCAGGAGCTAATAATTTCGACACCAATGATTTTAAATTAAAAAAAGATTACTCAATTAAAAACATTGACAATAAATGGATTGAGACAATTAGATTATTTAAAATAAGGACGAATCATTGTATTGCTCCTCAACTGCAGACTATGCAACTTTGCCTTCAAATGATTCTGGACCTGACTGTAGGTTGCTGGACCTGCCCATTTCTACGTTACTCAGTATAAACTCCTCCATCGCAAATGTGACCGTCAGGAAGTGGACAGGTGGCCACTCTACAAGCCCACCTCTAAATAGGATTAACAGCCTATAGTTTCTGTTGGTTCAGCTGCAGCCACTATGATGTTTTGAGGCTCAGACTGCAGCCAGAGCACACAGGAAGGACCCGAAAATTGTTCTCTGCCTATTATGCACCACTCTGGCCATTACAAGAAAATAACTCCACACAAAATAGGCCACCAGCTAGTATTAGGCCTATAGGCAATAACATGTGCTCCTTTATGTCTCTGAGCATACGTAAATTTGCATACAAGCGCCAGCTTTGGGAGCTTTTTGAGCGCGATGTCTTGAGCCTCATATATGCTCAATTGTCAGTCTTCAGCTTCTACATTGTGATCAGATAAATGCATTTCTGTCCCTTCCAATTTTTTTTATTCACTCAGGACAAGAGTACTATAAGCCAAATGTGCATTATCTAGCGTGATGGTATTATTTTGTTTCAGGTTATGTAATTGTTTCACTATGAGCAAATAATGTACATGACATAGACTTTCCCGTTACAAAAAAGAACCTAGAGAATGATGCTTCAAGGTGACTGAGCCATATTCAGTAACCATACTGATGAGGACAAGTACTGGATGTCAGTGTAAAAACTAAATTTCCAAAGTATTTTACTCAGTGTTTCCATGCATTAGGTGAAAATATTTTTCTCTCTCCACCATTTTAGTTCTTGATCTTCAAAACGGCAAAATAAATAAATAAATGGAAAAATGTCCTCATTCTGTCAGATCAAGCCAAGTTACAACTGAGAGCATAGGCTATTGCTCATCTTTCTTAAGTAGTTTCACAACACATTTTCAAACTTGCAGCATATACAGAGGTAATACTACGTGAATAGGATGAGAATGACAGTTTTGAAAATTAAAATTGTTTTTTTAAAATACCATTTCTCAACTTGAATGAAAGGCATTTTATGACAATCAGACAGTAACCACCAAACTATACCCTGGATAACTTGGCATTAATGGGCAACATAAAACTATGCCCAAGTAACAGTATTAAGCAATTTGTTTGAAAAAAAAAAAAAAAAAAAAAAATCCTCATTGGCCCAAAATACGTGACAGTGTGATAAGTGCCCTTTGGGTCATGGGGAATATGGTTATAAAGTAATAAAAAGAAAGCCAAAAAATGATCAAAAGCAGGCAAAGACAAGGCTCAGGCAATTAACTCTTCGGATGATAAGAAACTGAAAAAATATATCGTTGGCCTCACAGCATAATTGCCTCTCATTTTTAAGGTTTTTATTTTTTATCGATTATTTATTTTTCTTATTATTTCAGAGAATGCATTATATATTTTTTAGGTTTTGAGAATGGGGAAAACGCAGTTTTTTTTTCGCCAACACGAAAGTACAGGCAGCTGATGTCTCAATTTGACAAAAATACGACATAGGCAATTATGCAAAGAGGCCAACGATATGCAATACCTGCAACTTTGCAATATGGTTTTTTTAGGCCCAACTTTGAGAACGATAAAAATGTGACATTTCCAGTATGCCTTTAGAAAAAGTCACGGGCTACCTTCCAACCACCAACACCCTTGTTTGGCTTTTTGACAAGAAACCCAAAATGAATAAATCAAACAGCCCTTTTAAATATTTAATGTGGCACTTTTATGTCACACAGTGAGCTGAAAAGCAGTTCTATACCCAAAACCGCGACATAGACTCCGTAGAGCAGACATACAAGGAATGCCATAGTTCCCAAATAAACAGAAGTCAGTCGTACTGGAATATACTCACCTGTGTGACGCGCAGGGCATTCTTCAACTGCGCATTCCTGAAAACCGTCGCAGCACTTCCATGTGCGGAACTATTTGTTCAAGAGCGAGACTGAAACTATTTAAACGTCCGTTCGAGGTTGCAGAAGGAGGGAAAAAAAAATGCAATTTGATCTCGAGTGAGGTTGAATTTTCACGTCCAGTCATGTGTAGGGGGGAAGAGTAAAAGCTAATTTTAAAAGAATCTATAACGTGACAAATGTATTTTAATATTTATCGTTTGTCAGATGGCCTTCTCCTTGAACAGTACTCGGAAGTTACCAGCGAAGATGTTGCGACTCAAGCCGTGGCGTGACGTGTTGACAGCACACAGGTGGACTCAAACGAAGCCATGTGACAGGCAGAACGCAGGATTACGACCCAGAGCGGGCCTCGGACACTGGCTGTAACATGGCACTGTTCCACTACTTGAGAAAACAAGGCAGACCTCCGGGTATAAACATCTAGATCCGGGCTGGCGAGCTCCCCCGTAGCGCTCTTTTTCCTCCCCTCCCCTTTTTCTATCTGGTTAATCAAAAACACACTCGTCTGTGCTGCCTAGGGTAGAAAGATAGGACCGCTCAAGTACTCTCTGGTTACATAATGTTTTTCACTGAAGGCTGCCTTTTCCGTCCTCTTTAGATGTTGGAATTCATCGGTCCACGTCCTAATTCCAAGAGAAGGGTGCTGCAGTAAGAAGTCACACAAACAGCGAAAATGAAAATATGCGAACATGGCCATCCTTACCGTGATATTGCATTTAGCATTCTCGTTTAGCTAAATTATCACTGAGTATCAGCTGATCACAAATAAAAAAGAGAATGCTGTCTAAGCACCCGAATAACCATGTAAGAAGATGCTCAATCCAAACATTAAAAGGATTACGGCCGTCAGGCCAGCTCTCACATGAGCAGATAATATATAAAACCTACATATTACCACGACAGTTCGTATACTTAGTCAAAATGAAAATAACTGGAAAAAGGAACGATGACCAATACGAATTTTAAAAAAATTAATGAAAACAAAAATAATAAATAGAGATAAACAACCAGACAAAACAAGATAGCTCCGAATCTGCCAAGTTAGCTACAGCTAGCATGGAATATGAACAGGGGAAATGTCTTGCTTTCTCGAATATGAACAAACACACGTAAGGCAAAATTCAGTGCACAAAATACAGACATGAAAAGTGTTCTTATTATGCCCCTGACAGTCGTCCATCTGTCAACGCCGTGTATTTTAGTATAATCCCAGATCACCCAGTTATGAGGCTCCGTGTCAGACAGCTGTTTGTCCTGCTACAATAACCCGCATCATGTGTTCATGAGGCTAAAATAAGAAATCACCCAATGCTAAAGGCAATCCACCAGAACCGCTTCAGTCTGTGGTCGTAGGCAATATACAGCTTTGCCGGTGACAACTCACCTTTCCAGAAAAATACAGCTGCTCCAGGTTTGCAGCGGCCCGTATGACTCTTACATCGCAGTTCTCAGTGGGACTGGCTATCTGGGTCAGAATCTTGCACGATTCACTCTTTTCACACGGAAACAAATCAACACACTCAAAGCCCAAGAGCCACTTCCGCCCCGCATTCCCTCTCCGTCCACTTAAATTCTTCTACGGCTCGTGCGAATCAAGCTAATGTTAGCTAAAGGGCTGGTGGCAAGCTGCGCAATAACTACGACTCCCGCATGATCTAGCCGAGAGAGGTATCAAAATGCATGTGTTCCGTGCTCCGTAATTCGGAAACAAGCATTTCATTAATGTGTACCATTTGACTCACTTTAATAGCACGCTCTATTTACATTTGACATCTGTCTTGGAGTGCGTGACTGCAGACTGCGGTCAACTCTCAAAACATCAAAAAAAAAAAAAAAAAAAAATGGCGCCCCTAGTGCTTTAGATGACCTGTTGTGATTGGCTTGTGGTTGAGTATAAAAGATGTTCATTGGCTCATAGTGCGCACGAAGATTATGTAGTTCTGGGTAGCAAAGTAGTTTGCTACATGTGTTAGTGAGTTACTTAACAATCAGGAAAATCATGATTTTACATTTTATAGTTTAGTTTGATTTCTTACTGCCAACTTAAAATACGCTGCACATTCACTACAATTCATTAATTAAGGACTAACGTCATCTCACTTTGTTAAAAAGGATAGATATTCTACAAATCTCTGCGTAGGGAACTAGCTAGCTAGCCAGCTAGCGAGGTGTTGAAGTCCTGGTGTAATCAAATACGGGGAACCATCAGCGTACGTTCATCGGAACCTTTGCTAGCGATATTATTCAAGATTATATTTTTAGAAGTAACTGCTACTGTCTTCGTTTCGTTGGTTAGGTAAGTGCAACTAAGATATTCTGACGTCCCGACCGTAAATGTCAGTTAGCTATAAAGTTCATGTCAATTTGAAGCCGCACTGCTCGAATATAGGAGAAATGTCAATTTCTCGTTTATCAGAAGGTGGCAATGTAAAACTGTCGTCTCTTCGACTCCTGGCATTATACACTTCTGGTATGCATAAACAGAAAATGTTCTTATTCCGAGAATTGTCTTGTGCTGGTATGCATGAATTGATAATGCTCAAAGAGTTCACTGTCATTTTTTTCCTCCAGCCGTTGAAGTCAAAGGATAGAATCAACTGTTTCCTTTGTTCTTCCTCGAGTTTAAAGTTATACGAAGTTTTCTCGTAGATGTGAATTGCGGGCTTTTCTGCTATATGAGAAACAGACAGGTCTCGTATATACGACCAGTGCGCCTTCAAATTGACACGATCCGTTAAGCCAAACGGGACCTGGCTGAAGTAATCATTAACAGAGTAAACTGCACGATTACCTTAGCCAAGTTCTGTTTTGCTGTACCCAGAGTCAGAAATGGAAGTTAGCCAGGGTATCACTATGATTAGGAAATATTTTTTTACGCAGAGATTTTATCGCAGTGTGGAATAACTTGCCTGGCCATATTGTTGAGGCAGAAACTCTGGGGGTTTTCAAGTCCAGGTTTGATGTGGTGGATATCATCCATGTCTTGAGTATCTAAATGGTTAGGTTCACCCAGTGTTGGGGGAAAATGGCAAGCCTAGTTGGGCTGATGTTATGATAGGTTATCTTATAAGAACTAGCTGGCAAGCCTGTGTAGTCAACTGGTCTACCAGCTTGAACTACAGCTTACTCTAGCTGCTTAACCAGGTTTTGACTTGCTTTGACCACTAACAGACCAGATCTGACTGGACAGAATTGCCCAAAATGCAGCGTAGACCATCATAATCCAGTTTGGAACCCTAGCTGATCGTAGCAGAAATTTTAAACTGGGATTACCTTGTCACCTATGAAGTGCAATAGACGATAGTGCTGACTTATCTCTGATCTCCTGCGTTGCTGTTGCTAATGATCATCGTTTATAACTGTAGTATGACAGTTTGGAGAGGATGGCTGAAGCTGAGAATCATATTGGCCGTGAAAGGATTGGTTCTATTGGCTGTGAACAGAGCTTGTTGGACAGCGGCTTGACCCGAGCCCAGCGGGAGATGTTGGAACGCTGCCTGCACGCGCTCCATCATGCCAAGAATGACAGCCATACATTGGCTGCACTACTTCTGGTATAATTCTCTTTCATGTACTATTTTGATTTTTCTACTCAACTCTTTTATGCAAGTACAGTATAAATTCATTGTAATGCGTTACAGTGCACACACATGATCTATTTTCTTCAGCACCAGTAGTAAGTCCTTTATGGGAATTGTCACATCTCTCTCATCTGTTATGCAGATCACTCGTGTGTGTCCAGCAAATCAGTTGGACAGTTCGACCCTGAAGCGTGTGTTTGAGGCGGTGGGCCTGGGTCTGCCTGCGCGCCTGCTGGTGACAGCGGTACAGGGTGGCGCCGGGTCAGCCCTCCCTGCTGAAGAGTTGCTGAGCCTTGGCACTGCCCTGCTGGCTGCTCTCAGCACTGACCCAGACATGGCCACACACCCACAACTGCTCAGCACCATTCCATTACTGTTGGGCCTACTGGCAGATGGGCCAAGCTGTACTCCTCGCAGGCAGCCACAAGGCCTGAGGTCTGAGAAAGCTCAATCTACAGAACAACGTGGCACAAATGGTTTAGATCTGAATGGAAGAGTGTCTGAACCGCACAGCTCCCGAGATGGGTCTGGGTTAGATCAGAGCTCGTCGAAACACAGTGAGCCAGTTGAGGGCTTGACTCCAGAGGAGTCTGTTGGCAAAAGCGATAGTGTGGGGAGCGGAGCTGCCCAACCCTCAAACCCACCTGCTGGTTTGGATGAGGCCGTGGCTGCGGACTGTTATCAGGTCCTGAGCACGGTGTGTGCCTCAGCTAGGGGTGCAGAGCAGCTCCTGTCCCGTGGCGCGGTGCCGGCACTATGCAGAGCTGTGCAGCAGAACCGAATCCTGAGCAGAGAGAAGGGACTGCCGCTGCTCGGCCTGCTGCTGTCGAGCCGCGTGCGACCCTCGGCCTGGCACAAACACCCCACTGAGCTTCTGTCCCTGCTGGCCACCATCTCCACACAGTTCTGCCAAGCGTCTGACCAAGACAGGCTGGACATGTGTGCCCTGGTACCACAGTTCCTGCCCCCTCCAGGCACTGCACCAGAGAGTGGGGACCTCCGGCCAATCGTTAGCCAGCTATGGGGGGCTCTACGGCCCATCACACAGGCCAAACTTTCCCCAGCCCTGCTGGGTCAGGTTCTGGTGCTGTGTGCATGTCTATTGGACCTTTGTGGCTGGGAACTGGTGGGGCCACCGAAGCTGTGTTGCCTGCTGGTGAACCGAGCCTGTGTGGAGGTGCGAATGGGCCTGGAAGAGTACCCTGCTGAGGACCTGTCCCCCTCGCAGCAGCAGGTGCTCACAGCCTGCTACCGCATCATGGAGGCAGCCATGGAACAGGCCTGCAGCCAGGGTGTGGCTCAGGAGCCGGGAAAGCCACAGACTGCCATCACTGGGCTGAGTCTGCAGCAGAGCCGGCAGGTTTTGGGAGCGCTGGAGGAAGCCTTCTCTGCAGTCATCTACTACCTGCAACAGGTGAGATGCTTTCATTAGCCACGTGGGCTCACGTTTTTACACAGATGTCCGGAGTTTTTGACTTTGTATTCTGTTTTCCTAGGCTGGCCAAAGTCACCAGGGCGACCCCTTCGTCTTTGCCACCTTTCGCTCACTTTGTGCCTGGCTGGCTGAGGAAACTTCCTGTCTCAAAGAGGAAGTTGTCGCCCTCTTGCCCTTTCTCATAAAATATGCTAAAGGACATCTGGAAGGTGATGGCACAGGCAAGGATCTAGCTGATTGGATGTCAGAGATGTCTGTGAGCGATGGCGCACAGGGCGGGGCCTGGTCAGGCGAGAGTGCTCTCAGGTAAAGCAGTTCATGTTTGAAATTTGTGATTCAGAGAAAATACCTTTCTCATATTTGATTTCATGTATGCTTTGGGGCTATAATATGGGCTAAGATTGAGATTTTTATGCTTTTTACAACGCATCAATGTTTACAAAATCAGCAAAAATTAAAACAAACAGAGAATAACTAGGAGTGGAATTTTTTTGACTTTGGGTTTTCTTAAACATTGGAGACTTTTTGGGAAATTCCCTTCAAATTTGACAGCTTCAAACAGTTCAGGTCGAAAAACTATTGCTAGTTTGTCTATATTGCGGTGCCAAATATTCTTAACCCTTTAAACTCAGATTTTTGCTTGAATTTCACCTTATATTGGTCCAAAGTTAGAATAGGCATTTTTCTCTTGTTGTAGGACCATGTCAAATACATGTTCTGTATCTGCTGGTTGCAGCACTTCACTGAAGCTACATCACAATTATATTGAGTGCAATATTGAAACCCTGGCTGGCGCCATGTTCTTATGGCTACAGCATTACATCAAACAGGAAATGTGTAGATCTTGTGCATCATTTTTGCTTTAATTTAGCAGGACATACTGTATTTGGGATCTTTGAAAACCGTGTGATCTTCTCTTTAATTTAAAATGAGCCTAAAACAGCTGTCGCATAGAAGAATGTGTTGGCGAAGTGTGATGATAAAAAATTCACCAAGTTTCTCACTTATTGATCATGATATTTGTCTGATGTGGTGTTACTGTGTTTGATATGTGGTGAGTCTTCTCTGATTAGCAGTAGTTTGTCAAAGTTTGCCATAGTTTGCTCATGTTTAGTTTCAGTTTTGAAATGTTCAAAACTGTTGCGGTTTTCATCAGTCTTGTGCCGTTCCTCGTATTTTTGCCATTGTGTTGCAGTTGTGTGGTCATTGTGTGGCCACTTGGTGGTACTTTGTTGTTTTAACTTGCCGAATTGTTTTCATGCTCTGCATTGGCGACTATGGAATGTAGTGGTACCACATAGAGCCAGGTAGCACTTTGATCCAATTTGAACATGACCTCGCCGTACTTCTTTCTTTTGTTGCCAAACACTCGCCGAACACTTGCCAAACACTCGCCCATGAGTGGTGCCACTGTGGACACAATCTTCATAATTAGCCAACATTCGTGCACGTTTTGCTGGCAAACCATGATGATAATGTTGTCGCCCTCTGTGGCCTTGTTATCCAACATCGCCAGCATTGTCCTCCTGCTATCTTCTTCTATGTGACAGCCTCTTAAAGTTCCACAGATTTGAATAAAGCAGCTGCATTCAATGGATCCATAAGAGTGTCTGTCAGTTCCATGGGGTTAATGGGGTTTAAACCTTGACTCTAATCTGGCCAAAACATTAGACTGAGTGAACGTCTTGGTGGTCTTTGAAGTGTGGCAGTAGCATCATCTTTCTGAAAAATAATGTCATCTACTATACATCCAAACATGACAGCCTTCCTTGATAAAGAGTACATTTATGGTAAAAGCTCATTGGCCCATTTTTTTTTTTTTTTTTTTTTTTTTTTTTTTTTTTTTTTTTTTTGCCAGAGTAAATTTCCTTTTGAGTGATAATAATGGCATAGCATCATGGGAATTCTGAGTATGTATGTGTTTTGTGTTTCATTTTTGAAGATCCAGTCAGCTCGATTTGACTATAAAAAAAATGATGTTATATATTTCCCCTCATTCTTGCATTATCATCCCAATACCCTTCCCTCCCCCACTCTCCCTCTCTCACTGTCTCTGTTGCTCTCTCTTTCTCTTACCCCCTCTCCCTCAGATATCTCCTCCCTGCTCTGTGCCATCTCTCAGCGGAGGAGGGTCCGAGGCGGGTGCTGTTGAGCCTGGACACTCCGGCCCTGCTGGTGGGCTTCCTGGAGCGGGGCTGGGGTGCCCTGAGGGGCAGAGGGGGTGCTGCAGGCTCCAGGGACCCTGGCTTGGAGACGGCCTGCTCCTCTCTGCTCAACTTCGCCGTCACAGAAGTGGACACAGTCCGGTACTGCTTCAACCTCTCATTTTAACATGGTGTTCTGATGTGTTTTTCACCTTAACACAGTGGTTACTCTGCTGTTTTTTTTTTTTTTTACTTACGATGTAATGTATCCACAGGATATGTCCTAGTGTCTGTTAGATTGATAACCTTGAATTAACAACTGAACTGGAATCAAGTATATTAGGAAAAATGAAATGCTTGTGTCTTCTTCTGTCAGGAGGAACCCATGTTTTCTTTCTCTCCAATCTCTGTTGAGTGATGCACTTCCTGTTCTCCTGCACAAGCCACGCCTACTTGTCCTTGCAGCTAATTTCTGCTGTCTGGGGTTGATGATCGGCAGACTGAGACCTGCTTCTAAAGGTGAGAACTGAGTTTTTACTCGTTCGGTTGTGTTAAACTGAGCGTTTCTGGCCAGCAGTGTTGAGAATGACTTGCCCTCCTTTGTGACAGATGCTGCTATTAGTGTCGAAGCGTCTCACACATCATGTCTCTCTCTCCCTCAGGTCCCGGGGACCCGGTTCAGCAGCGGTTTTTCACCGCGGCCCTGAGTTTCCTCAGAGGGGCCCTGACGTGCGGTGCGGGGCCGGCTGAAGTGACCACGCTGTGGGGGGAGTGGTGGGACGAGGTGGCGGAGCTGTGGAGGCTAGGGCTCCAGGCCCTGGCCGGTTGTGTGGAGGCCCAGCCCTGGCTGGCTGCTGTGGCCCAGGAGAGCGGCTGGCTGGCTGATACTCTGGCCCTGCTAGCGTCCTGCAGTTCTCTGCCTGACCAGCACTCCCAGGGGGCGCTGGAGGAGGCCCTCATTTCCCTGGCGCACCAGTGCCCACTCTGCAGAGGGGACGTCCGGGCTGCCCTTGCCCAGGGGAAAGGGACACTCCTCAGCATGGTCAAACTGCAGGAGGCGCTGGCTGACTGACTCGCCAACAGCATAAATACAGAAACGTATTCAAACAGACACTGGCTAGAAGATGCCAACATCTGAAAATGCGGATCTTTTTTGTATTCTTTGTAGTACAATTTTTATGCTTTAAGCATATGGAGAATAGAAGTGCATTTCGCATCAATAAAGATTGACCTCACTGCTGAACTGACTTGAGTGCTGGTAGTGATATCCAACTTCATAACCCGATTGTGAGAAGCCGGCGATAAATTAAGTCGTAGTCTGTTTAACCCCTTGAACTCTAATTTTTTACTTAAGTTTTCCCATGTTAGGTTCATAGACTGAAAAGCATTTTTTTTTATTATTGGGCAATGTCACATATTCTGTATCTACTGGTTGCAGTGCTTTACTGAAGTTACTTTACATGTATATTTAGAGAAATATTCAGTGCAGTGTTTTTTATATTGCTGCGGCATTACATCAAATGGAAAATACAAACCCCAATTCCAATGAAGTTTGGACGTTGTGTAAAACATGAATTAAAAACAGAATGCAGTGATGTGCAAATCTCATAAACCCATATTTTATTCACAATGGAACATAGACAACATATCAGATGTTGAAAGTGAGACATTTTACCATTTCATGAAAAATATTGGCTCATTTTGAATTTGATGGCAGCAACGCATCTCAAAAAAGTTGGGACAGGGCTTCGTTTACCATTGTGTAGCATCCCCTCTTCTTTTAACAACAGTCTGTAAACATCTGGGAAATGAGGAGGGCAATTGCTGGAGTTTTGGGCAAAGAATGTTGTCCTACTCTTGTCTGATGTAGGATTCTAGCTGCTGAACAGTCCTGGGTCTTCTTTGCCGGATTTTCCGTTTTATGTTGTGCCAAATGTTTGCTATTGGTGAAAAGTCTGGACTGCAGGCAGGCCATTTCAGCACCCGGATTCTTCTACTGTGAAGCCATGCTGTTGTAATGGATGCAGTATGTGGTTTAGCATTGTCTTGCTAAAATATGCAAGACCTTCCCTAAAAGAGACTGTGTCTGGATGAGACCATATGTTGTCGTAAAACCTCTCTATACTTTTCAGCATTGACAGTGCCTTTCCAGATCTGTAAGCTGCCCACGCCATAGGCACTAATGCTACCCCATACCATCAGAGATGTAGGCTTTTGAATTGTGCGCTGATAACAAGCTGAATGGTCCCTCTCCTCTTTAGACCGCACAGCACAGCGTCTGTGGTTTCCAAAAAGAATTTCAAATTTTGATTTATCTGACCGCAGAACAGTTTTCCGTTCTGCCTCAGTCCATTTTAAATGAACTTTGGCCCAGAGAAGACTGCGGCGTTTCCGGATCGTGTTCACATGTGGCTGCTTCTTTGCATGATACAGCTTTAGCTTGCATTTGTAGAATGCACGGCGAACTGTGTTCACAGACAATGATTTCTGGAAGTGTTCCTGAGCCCATGCAGTGTTTTCCAGTGCAGAATCATGCCTGTTTTTAATGCAGTGCTGCCTGCGGGGTCCGAAGATCAGGAACATCCAATATTGACCTTTGGCTTTGTCCCTTGCGCACAGAGATTTCTCCAGATTCTCTGAATCTTTTAATGACATTATGTAGTGTAGATGGTGGGACATTCAAAGTCTCTGCCATTTTACATTGAGGAATATTTTTCTGAAATTGTTCCACAATTTTTAGATGCAGTTTTTCACTGAACGTCTGCCCATCTTTACTTCTGAGAGACTTTGCCTCTCTAAAATGCTCTTTTTATGCCCAGTCATGTGACTGACCTGTTTCCAATTAACCTAATTTGTTGCAAAATGGTTCTCCAGCTATTTTTTGTTTGTACCACTTACTTTTTCAGCCTTTTGTTGCCCTTGTCCCAACTTTTTTGAGACATGTTGCCGCCATCAAATTCAAAATGAGCTAATATTTTTCATGAAATGGTAAAATGTTTCACTTTTAACATCTGATATGTTGTCTATGCAATATTGTGAATAAAATGTGGGTTTATGAGATTTGCAAATCATTGTAGTCTGTTTTTATTAACATTTTATACAGCATCCCAACTTCATTGGAATTGAGGTTTGTATCTAGATGATGTACATCATTTTATACACGTTTCTTTGTAAATCTGAGGACATTTTGGGGATTGTTGGAAAGCTTGGGATCTCCACAAGAATTTAAAATGGGCCTGAAGTACCAAAGGTATGAACACAGCAACTGCATTTGATGGACCTATATATGGATCCGGAGGTTTTATGGGGTTAATATTACACATTGTGTTCATGAGAACATGAGTGCAGCATCTTATAGTTGTCATTGTGTGACGTCCTCACAGTTTCATATGCAGTGAGCACCATAATTCATAGGACAGTGTCACTTCTTTTTATTTTTGTTCTTGACTCTGGCATGTTGAGTTCGAAAGGATATGATGACAGTGAGCTTGAACTGCAGTCTATCATCTTTAATCTGAGCATTTTTTCATCCATCTCAGATGAGCTGTTGAAAAATGAACCTTTTACTTGGGGTCCCCTCCATGGAAGTGTAAATAAATATCGGGTACTGTAACGTGCTTGAAATGTTTGAAGTCTGGCATACAGACATCAGCAGATGCTGGGTATTGCCTGCCAGGCTTGCACCCCAGCCGTCTTAAGTTCTAACTCGTTTCTGAGACTCTGCCTTTAGCCTCCTTTTCAGCATGTAAAATTCAAGCTCAATGGGATTCAGATCTGGTGTTTTTGATTCGGCTAACAGAACCAATATAAAATAAATTCAGGTCGTCATGGTATGTGCAAATGTTTCACTCCCTTTCCATTTGTGGAAGGCCGAATAGTACAGGTTGCTTTGCTATGAGTGGAGTGGCCTGCTGCCCAAATGAAAGTGATGAGCAAATCTGAGGCTCTTGGGAATGTAGCTGAAACCGGAAGTGGATGGCTTATTACTTGAATCAAGGGTGTAAGTTTCCGAATCACATGCGCTGATGATAAAATTACTATAGCAAATAACTTCGTGATAATATAGGCTAAGCATTTATGCGTGTCAGTTCCAATTTAGCTGACTATCGTAAAACATTAGTAGGCCTACGTCGACGGTGCCACAGACTGAACTTACACTTTTTAGATGGTCGGCTCTGAAGAATGATGGCACGCATTCCCAAAACGGCCTGAAGGTTTTAACTTAGGTCTGATACTCCACGCTGCTCACGTTAAACGTGCATGTTAATACATTGGCCGCGAGATGGCGTGCCAACTGCAAATATTAGTTTAATAACTTAATGCGTTCGGAGATAACCATGTTAACTTGGACTTATTAGTCGAGCCCCTGGAGGGGGGCCCCCAAAGGGGTTTGCGAGACTATTGTAATCGCTTTGTGAGTCTGTCTGTCTGTGTGTGTATGTGTGTTTCCGGGCAGATATCTCCAGAACCACTTGACCGATTTCACTCATCTTTCACATGTGAACACCTTGGGCTGACCTCACGGCATGAAATAAATTTCTGGCTGTTGGGCGAGACTGAATTCTCTGAATGCTTGTTTGTTTTTAGTAAAAGCAAGTATGTATGGTTGGATATCAGTTTTTCGTATGTACTAAGTATATGTTTTAACTACATAGATATTTTGTAAATCCACCTGCGCCTTCTCTTACACCCATTATTAAAACGGCGATTTTAGACATGATGTAAGACACTCGCGTTCTTGTCGCTGCATGCTGTGGCTATGTTGCCTTTCAAGTCTGTCTAATAGCCGTAAACATTTAGATGTCGTTCACACGGATTTGATTTGATAAATATTTTCGAAACATTTTTGACTAGCTCCACGCACATGCACGTAGATCACAGATCGTAGTATTTTACGTCACAGCCACATCCTCTTGCCCACTTAACACCCCCACCCCAAACCTCTACCCAAATGAACCGCCCCTCCTCCGACTATTCCTTTATTGTCGTCAACAAAACTCCTTTACTTATCAGAGACACTCACTCCACTTCTTTTCTCTCATCTGCATCACTCCGGTGCTGGATCATCCGGACCACACAGCGGTGGTCTAG
This sequence comes from Gymnothorax javanicus, assembly GCA_029692085.1. NCBI lineage: Eukaryota > Metazoa > Chordata > Actinopteri > Anguilliformes > Muraenidae > Gymnothorax > Gymnothorax javanicus. Next base: position 76,934,888 of record CM056197.1, on the reverse strand, counting down.
GTATCGAAATCTCGCAACCTCATTCCGAGACCAGCTGATCTGCCCGACATGCTTTGGAAATCCCGGACCAAGACCGAGCCTTACTGCCTACAGGTGAGAGCCACTGCATGTTATGCGCTTGCGATATGTACATTATTTGAACCTGGACAGAAAACTGTTGGAAAGTAGGCCTACTTTTGAAGAGTTATTTGAGTCAGACGATTGAATAATTGCTGACGAAGACCATTGTTTGCATGTAGTAGTAGTAGTGATAGCAGCAGCAGCAGGAGTCGTAGTAGCGGTAATAGTAAAAAAAAAAAACAACAAAAAAAAAAACAATAATAATAATATAGTAATCATTAGGGCAGCACGGTGGCGCAGTTACCTCACAGCAAGAAGGTGATGGGTTGGAATCCGGCCTGGGGCCGGAGTTTGCATGTTCTCCCCGTGTTTACGTGAGTTCTACCGGATGCTCTGGTTTCCTAATACGGCCCAAAAACACGCATGCTATAGGTTAACTGGATACTCTAATTTCCCAACCTGTACGTGTGTGAGTGAGTGGTGTGTGAGCCCTGCGATGGATTGTCGAACTGTGACAGGTATGTTTCACCCTGCATAGTCAGGCATAGGGCTTGAGCTCCCTCGCGACCTTGATGAGGACGAAGCGGTTTTATTATTATTATTATTATTATTATTATTATTATTAATAATAATAATAATTATTATTATTATTATTATGACAGGAGAAATATCACATAAATTGTATGAACGGGGTCGAACTTTTTCGAAATTTTATTCAGGACGGCTATATTTCACCAAAAACGCATCATGCGCTCCAGATAGCAACGTTTTAGGGAATCAATGAAGATGGTCCATTTTCCACTCATGATTATCTTATTTGAGACCGACATCAGTTTTAAATCCAGAAAAAAACTATCACAAACATTATTTGATTACGACACTACCCCCTGTAAAATTCACTGATTTTTAAAAAGACAAGCATTTGGAATACTAAACAAAAGATGGTTTGGTAACGAATTAAAGAATAAAAAAAAATTAACGGCTGAATGATTGTCTCTTTAAGGCTACAGACCACCGCCCCCTCCCTTGTTGTGGGTACCATGGAGCGCGCTCAAACTATAAGTAGTGCGCATGTGGCATATCGAGGACACTTAAGCATCTCCGACTTGCACAACCAGCGGCACTTATAGCGGTTCGTTGAAGAATATGTAGCGTGCATGCCATCAGATTAAAATAAATATTAATAGAGTACCTTTATGGGTTTTCCAAACAAATGATAGAGTTTCGGAGCATAGCTTTCTCGGAGTTCTTGTGAGGACACAGCAAGCGATCACCCTGAACCGGAATTTCTGCTAGAGAGGCTGTTTATTAGTCTGATGTTAGTCCACACTTACTCGACAATGGTGAGTCCCCACGCCCGTACTTCGGAAAGACCAGAAGTCTGGCAACTAAGGTCCGTGCGTAAATTGAGTGCTTGGATACCAATGTCTCCCTTCGTGCACCTGAAAGTACACTCATGGTATAAGTTAAGGCTGTCAACAAGGTCACTGTCATTGCGGCACTTGCGTTCATTGTAGCTGTCACGGGGAGCCTACTCGGACGGGCAGAGGGGAAACTGAGCAACAACTACAGCGTCGTGATAGATCGTAGTGCACGGTTATCCCGACCGTCGCGGACGGATACAAAAATGCGTTTTGCATTTGTTCTATATTTTAAATGTGTTTTTTAAAATTATTTTTTTTTCTCAAATATACCCTGTTCTCTAACATATAAAATATTCCGAAGCGCTGCAAAAATTTGGTCGGAGGTCAACTCACTTAGATTTTTTATGGATTATATGCTGAAGAGGCTAGGTCCTGTATACACTGATCTGACATTGTGAATGTATGCGTCGCCAAATGGATTTTGATTTGTTCCTCATCAGAATTGATCTTAGTGACCCACATATCATTATTGTTTCTTCCTAATTAGGCCTATCAAAACCTAAATATATCTATCTACTTCATTCATTTTCTGCGAATGAATACATACAAACTTCAAATTATAATTTAACATAAATATGGACGTATTTATGAGGCCATGATTTTCATTGCGCACCTAATCTAATAACAAATTAATGAACACAATTCCGATGTCAGGAGTGCACATGAGTGTGCGCATGAGTTTCAAGCGATAGAAAACAAAATGTTGCTTTTAAATAAAGTCAAAACATCCGTTTTTTTAAAGTATGTTGCTGTCTACGTCAACCTTTCTGAACAATGCACGATGGTAAATTTACGTCCGACATACAAAAAAAAAAAAAAAAGAAAGGAAAAAAAAAGAAAACACCTGAAGGCTGCACTGCTAAACTGGTGCTGTATTTTAAGCTAATATATAAAAAGCTTATTATTAGCCTGATTCGTCTCAATGAATAATTTAAATTGAAAAAGCATGCTGAAGCACCTATTCTAGTTTTTCACATCGAATAATCGCGAAACTTCTGTATTTTGTTGCCGTTTGTCCTAATTTAGCATTTGCTATGCGCAAAACACAAGGTAGTACTTTCAGTGACTGATTCTTACCAATATATCATTCTAATGAGCAATAATATACCAAGAATATTTTTTCTTCATACTGCAGTTCAGTTTTGTGCTTCATGCGAAAACGATGTGCATCCTCTTCTTCTACATTATTATTATTATTATTATTATTATTATTATTATACTTCTGAAAATGTATCATGTTTTTTTACTCCAGAATTTATTAAACTGTTTTTTTTTGTGAAAAAAGGTGTTGTCATTTCTCTGAAATTATTTCACCTCTGTTCACTACATTCTTGCATATGTTCTTGCAGGACCGAGCTGATGGACTGACCGGCTCCACGCCGAGTGGCCGGCTCTCACAGCTGTCCTCATTAAACCAAGCAGCATACTCGTCGGCCCCTCCGCTTTGCCATACACCGGCCACCGACTTCCAGCCTCCTTACTTCCCACCGCCCTATCCGCAGCATTCGCTCTCGTATTCCCAGGGTCAAGATTCCGGATACCCGCACCTACCAGATCCGTATCCGGCCATCAATCCCATCCATCAGCACCAGCAGTCGGCATGGCACGCACAGCGGTCGAGGCAGGAGGAAGCTGGGCTCTTATCACAGTCGCATCGGGCACTGAGCCTTGACCCTAGGCGGGACTACCCAGGTGTATCCCGACTTCTCCAAGGACTGGGGGAGGGGGCAACTGCGCTAGGAGAAGGACCTCTTGGAATGCACGCAGTCGGTCATCACAGTCTTGAGGACATACAGGTGGGTCTCACGTACTTTTTGTTCGTTCTTTCCCGAGCGATCATGCGCAATAATCATTTTATATCTGCTCAAGAATACCTACAACTGTTGGTGCCATTATTGCAGTGGTAAAATATTTCCTTATAGGCACATGAGAGAAAATTTACCAAATGTAAATACGTGTTAAGCCATGCGTTTTGCTTGCAGAATGAATTTGAAGACAACTTAAATAAAAAGTTTTTGTAAGTTGCCAGAATATGCGTTAGCTATAACAAAGGCATTGATTTTTATCACATTTTTTGTTAGTTCTCATGGTCGGCTCTGGCATGAAATATTGTCGGGCAGCATTGGACCGCAGAGAGATTGCTGGACATATAGCCTACACCTATGCCGTACACTCTTCCTATAGCGGCTGGGGAAAGCGTTGCCCGGTTGGAAATTGCGTTTAAATGAATGCCTCACTCGCGGTTCCATACCTGGCTTTTATGCAAATTCAAGATGTGAACGATTATGGTCTATCTATTGTAAAGGCCATGTCGTTTATTGTCTTCATATTTTCCGTTTGCAAGTTTTTACACTTCAGACAAGATTTTTTAGGCATAAAAAAGTCTATGAGTAGGAGGTAAAAATAGCATGCTTGAAGTTTTGCTTTTATTGTTCAATGTTATAATAATAATATTAATAATAATAATAATAATAATTATTATTATTATTATTTATTTATTAACTTTTTCAAACTTTTTTTACGAATTTCATATGCCTAAAAGAACGATGTTTTGAATGCCGACAAAAGACAAAAGAAAATGGGCTTAAATTTCCTGAAATCATGGTATGACCACACTTCTTTAGTCAAGGCTATGCATTTTAAAAAGCTTGATTGATCAAATCTATTCTATATATACCAGCATTTTAGTACACACATTCACTGCTCAGTACACTGACAGGTTATTAAAAAAAAAAAAACCCACCGAAAAAGCGATTTTAATGATACATGTGAATGGTACTGATTTTTCCTCTACACTCGAATTCACGGCTGCTGCTCCATCAAGTCCCTGTGATCGAAATCTTGCCTACAGTAGATTAAATTTCTCGTTCTATTGGCTCCATTCTTTGAGCAGAATCTGCTGAGTGATATTTAATGATACGTGTTCCTTTTAAACTAATTTATTGAAAACTTGCATATTTGTCTCACTCAGCTGAACGAAATGTGTAAAACAAGAATAGGCTATTATTTAGCTGAAATTTGGGTTGCCAGCGGGGAATGCACAAAAACGCAGAGAGATGGTATAGCCTAAGCGGCTGTCACTTGAGCCAGAAAATAAAATACAAATATGCCTATACAAACAGGCGAAAAATAATTTGTTTGTGTAGATAGTCTACATTTGTTATTTTTCTTTGATCTATGGATGTTGGCAGCAACAGAAAAATTGAGTTTGACGTGCTTAAGTGAACTGCACGAAGCTTCGCAAACACGACGGCGCGCTGCAGTCAATGCTTCAGGGATCAGTGGAACCCTTGACTATTATGCTTTACAGAGGATGACTTTGAGCCTTATTTGACTGGCTTCTATTTACAACATATTTTACTGTTTACTTTTAACGTTTTCCGATATATGCATCTATTCTGTATCACCGTATCATTTATATTCAGAAATCCTGTTTTACTTCAGAGCTTAGCCCAAATAAGTCCAAGTATTTTAATGTCGCGATATCGTTCCGAATCAAATAATTTCCACAAACCTGTACAAAGATACAATTTGGGGGCACCTGTTGTGGACTTCTCCCTGCTAGGACCCTCAGGTCACTGATGCCATCGGCTAAACCTCACCTTGACCGTTGTTTCCTGCAAGAATTCGCGTTCTTCACCCTGCTATTCCAAGTGTTACTTCGCAGGGGACCGCATGCGCATTTGTACTGACTGCGCCGAAGTACCTGCTGCTGTACTAAGCGATACGGACGTTTTTCTTGCCTGGCTAGAACATGATATGCTTCAGAACAGGAAAATACTGGATCATTTTAGTCTCTCACCAAGTCCTGCATGTGTTTTATAAATCGTTGACACCTATGAAACAATTCATCTGTTCACCACAGGTTATGGAGGAAGGGTCAGCCCTGGGCATCTTGGATCACTCTGTCATTAAGAAAGGTGAGATTTGCATTATTGTGATAATTATTTTGTATGCCCTATGTGTTATTCTTTTGCTATTGCTTTGGCAACAGAAGTAATCATATATAATTTGTCATGCTAATAAAGCATTTTGAATTAGAATTTGATTGATAGAGAGAGAGAGAGAGAGAGAGAGAGAGAGAGAGAGAGAGAGGATGATATGGGAGATTTAACTGTTGCTCCAGGGCATAAATGCAATATTCTCATATGAACATGAACAAATCATCTGTGAGTAAACTACTGTTCTGCCTGAGCATATGCTCCAACATTCTGCTTCAATATATTGGTAGGTGCTTGCACTACATCTATGATCATTAGGTCACAATGATGCAGTCTTGTGTGAGCTGGTGACTGACTTGACCAGCTAAAGAGAATGAAAGAGAAAATTGAGCTGTACTGTTTGAGCCTGTGCTGGACATCTCGCTTCAGCGGGGAGGGCAGTGTTTAGTATTTTCACCCTAAATCTGCAGAAAAGTTGAGTCAAGACACCATGTATTTAAAGTTTCATAAAAGTCTCAATATCCTGTGCATTTGAAACAAAATAAAATTATAATAAAAGGCAATACACTGCAAGTGTGCTCCTGTATGACAACAATGACAAAATTACAGCAGTTAAAAAAGAAATATGTAAATATGTTGTTGCCATGCACTTTCATTAATGTTTTGACAACACAACTACATAATCTTTTAATCAGTATTAAACATGAAATATAGACTTCCATATAAGTGTTATAATAATAACTGGGTGCATTCTGTGGCGTATTCTAGTAGCTTACGGATGGTTGTAATTTGCCAAGGAACAAAATGGCCATGTTTATAGCTGGCATTAACATGCAACCAAGGGATCGTAATTCATGGAACTTGGCCTTAACCACTCATAAAATACTAAAGTAAACACACAAAGGATACTATAGACATGTGAATTCTCAAAACCACTTGATGCAGCAATCAGAGACACATTTTGCTATTTTAAGAAACAAGTGTAAATGCTGTTGCGTTGTCAACTCATGATCTGCAAAATGGGTGAGGAATGGATGGAATGTTTGCCAAAAAAATCTGCCTGATACAGTACTGTGCAAAAGTTTCAGGCCCATTTAACACAATGCCAGGTGGCAAAGATGCTTCCAAAAATCATTAAAGGTTCTTTTTTTCATTAAATGTTTCTAAACAGTGAAAAACATACTTTGAAGTGCTGAGAATTGTTAAAAACCAACTTAAATCAATATTGAGTTTTTTTTTTTTTTTACCCTTTGCCTAAACATTTGGGGCACTGTCCTACAGTTTTGTAGTTTATAAGATTATTGGCTGTTAGGTTGTTCTAAGCGTTTCGGAGCATATGTCACAGTTCCTCTGCAGGCTCACAGTATCTCTTGCTTCTCTTTCCTGGGGTATTCCCAGACAGCATCGGTGATGTTGAGATTAGAGCTCTGTTATGGCAAATTATTTGATTCAACTGTATTTAGTGAAATTCAAAGTTCTTTTGTGAGATTTTTTAAAAATTAACATTTGATGCTCAAAATGTGCTTTTCATCCACAGCACCACTAATTTGGAAAACAAAAATTAAAATCCAACATCAAATAATAATAAAAAGAATCTAGGGTGCCTAAGACTTTTGCTCAGTACAGTAACTTGTTTGATTTTAGCTGTAGTTTAGATATAACTACAGTCTTGAAGACACAGGTAAATACTGAGTGTAAACAAGACTGAGATAGGCTAAGCTTATCAATCACTCAATTAATTCACTGCTATGCGCTCAAAAGAATATGCTTTCAAGAATAAATTTGTATACTGTCGACAGAGTGCGGAAGAACTACGCCCTGTTGCTAATACGGATTGTCCCTTTAATTGCTGAGTCATCGAGAAACAACAAAACCAATTGTCTGTACTGATACCAGAATAGTGTCCATGAGAAAATGTTTTGATCCTTCATTGTCTGTAGTGGAAAAATTCTGGATCGTACAAATTGAACAATCAGGCACTGATTTATTACACCCAGTGCAGTTTTTTGCTTACCACAAGTGAATCATCAAACAAGATAATCTTAAAACTGACATACAAAGATGGGGAACAAATGACACAGCAAATGAAAGCAAGTTTTTTTCACCGTAAGTTTCTCGGTGAATAATTGTCAAATATTAGAGTAGTAGAAAATTCTTTCCATTTTAACCATCTCAACGAAGAAGGCAGACAACCGATGTTATGTAGCCTGGTGACACCAGATGGCAGATATGTAGAAAAAAGCATTAAACAACAGGCACTGCTCATAACCTCTTCCAGAGATGGACATTCCAGCAATTGGAAAGTAAAAATACTGCCATATTTTGCCTCCGGCCATAAAGTTAAGAAAGGAATTTCACTGATTTGTTCAGCCTTTGGGCTGAAGGGTTGTTCTACATAACAAATCCAGGTGGATGAACCAAAATATTGGGGAGGACTTTTATTTTATGAGCCTGTATTGTCCACCTCTGATCTCCTCCTTTCCTCTCCAAACGCAGTGCCTATTCCCTCCAAACTGAATGGGTCGGCCCTCTCAGCCCTGTCCCTCAGCAAAGAAGGGCTGGGTTTGGGGGGTGTGTCCAACCCCGCCGAGGTCTTCTGCTCCGTCCCCGGACGCCTGTCCCTCCTCAGCTCCACCTCCAAGTACAAGGTGACAGTGGGGGAGGTGCAGCGCCGGCTGGCCCCGCCCGAATGCCTGAATGCCTCCCTGCTGGGTGGAGTCCTGCGGAGGTAAGAGTGCGAACGTGAGCGTGCGCGCGCGCGCGTGTGTGTGTGTTTATGTGTGTGTATTCTTTGAAATAGGGGTTATGGGTTGAGGATGGAGGCATGTGGGTCTGGAGTGTTTAAGTCATTTGGAATTGGAATATAATGGTGTGTCCTCATTGGTATTTGTACATATACCTGGGCTATCATTTTCACACGTATTTTGACCAGGTTATGGGGTAAGAGTTACTGATCTGAAAGTAGTTACACATTGGAGGTTGTCACAAGCTATGTGTCTGTTCATTATAACAGTTGCTCGCTAAGTTCTTTCAGTCCTGGGGACCCACTGCATATGCTGATGACAATCCAAAATTTGAAACTGTGACAAGCTTTGATTTGCTCATAATTACACATACAGAGACAATTGGCTTTATGAAGGCCATTTTTGGTCAGAGAAACTTTTCAGGGTGAAGAAAAAATATTCCCCATTCTCATTCCAGGACATTATTGGTCAGATCCAACTAATCATTTAATTCTCTGTAATGGTCGGTAAAATAAATTATTGTAAAAGAAGGTTACATTTTTGTTTCATTTAGTTATTGACTAAAATGAAATTAGTTGGGTTCTCATTGTACAAAGAGTGGTGAACATAAAATTTGAAAGTCAAATCAAATGAAAATGTGTCAAAGCTATACTGTCTACAGCACCATCTAATGAAAAATAGTATAAGACCACAAGGACATTTTTAACAGCCTTAGTTGATTATATTATCGGGTGACCAACAACTCGTACATTTGCTCCTAAGGACATATAGGGCTTTTCCACTAGCACCTACTCGGCTCTACTCGACTCGACTCTACTCGGTTTTTAGGGTGTTCTATTCGGTGATGGTACCTGGTACCAGGTACTTTTTTAGTACCTACTCGACCGAGGTTCCAAGCGAGCTGAGTCGAGCCGAAAATGTGACGTCAACAGACTGAAGGCCACAGATTGGCCAGGGAGTGATGCTTGCTATGATGACCCCACCCACGTTGAGGTGGTACTCAATTGTAATGTAAAACGACCAAAACCGAGTAAAGTCGAGTCAAGTAGAGGCGAGTAGTGCTAAAACTGTGTGATGGAAAAGCGGCAATAGAAGAACCAACAGGGACTCACACTCACCAAACACTTTATTAGGAGCACAATTCTAATGCTTGGTACGGCCTTGCCTCGGTCTCAGGAAAAGCCTCAGTTCTTCATTTGCAGAGATATTGGACTCATTCCTTCGAGAGTCAGGTTCATATTGGCATGATGGCATCACATAATTTTTACCGCTATTTCAGCTGCACAATCATGCTGGGAATCTACCATTCCACTGGGTCCCAAAGTTGCTCCATTGGGTTCAAATCTGGTGACAGAAATACACTGAGCTCTCCCTCATGTTCATGAAACCAGTTTGAGGTGATGACTTTTGCTTTGTTGTACTGGCAGTAACCATTGGAAAAATTAGAAATCTGTGGCCATGAAGGCAGGCACATGGTCAGCAACAATTCTCAGATAGGCTATAGCATTCAAACAATGATTCATCGGTATTAAGGGGCCCAAAGTGTGCCAAGAAAACATTCTAAACACCATTACACAACTGCTACCAGCCTGAACTGTCGACACAAGGCAGGCTGGGTTCATGGATCCATGCTCTTGACGCCAAATTCTGACCGAACGACTAGCATATTGCTGCAGAATTCAAGATTCATCAGACCAGTCTTCACTGTCCACGTTCTGTGGGCCTGTGACCATGGAAGCCTCAAATTTCTGTTTTTTTTTTTGCTGACTGGAGTGGAACTTAGTGTGGTCTTCTGCTGTTGTGACCAGTGGGTGCTGGTGAGCCGAAAAGAGAGGAGGCAATGAACATCCTTCTAAACTAATGATTCGTCTTGACCTGTTTTCAATAATTTTGTAAAATTAGCATTACTCCAGAAACACTCAACGCAATGAGATGTGGCCAGTTCTCTTTGTTAAGGTAAGACGAGAAATAAAATGTTTCATTTCAATGCAAAATTGCTCTTCAATCAACGTCATTCAAAACTGTCACTATATGTTGATAATCATCTTTTTTTATATATTTAAACAGTCTTGAAGTGCAGGTCAGATAGCCTGCATTGCTGTATGCGCTAGAAGCAAACATGGAAGTTAAAACAATAGTTTATCTTTTTTGTAAGGAGGTATTTTTTCTGAATTGAAGATACTGTTTAATTGCTGCAACGTCGGATTAAAAGGGAAGCTGTAAGTTTGACTTCTGATGGATCATCCTAATCACTGGAAAACTTGTTAAGGTTAACAACTGAAGACAGGTCAAAAATACTCATGTGTTAAAAGGGATTTTTTTGTGTCTCCTCTAATGTCAGCATAGTAGCCATCACTGGTTGTAACCCATCCGCCTCAAGGTTTAACGTCCATTCTGAGATGCTTTTCTTGTCGCTACAATTACAGTAAGAGGTTATCTGAGTTACTGTAGCCCTTCTGTCAGCTCAAACCAGTTTTTCCATTATCCTCATATCGCTATCACTAGAGATTCCTGTCTGCTGAACTGCTGTTGACCAGATTTTTTTTTAATGTTTTGTTTTCTGACAATTCTGTGTACACTCTATAGACTGCTGTGTGTGAAAATTCCAGAAGTTTGGCTGTTTCAGAAATGTTCAAATCACCCTGCCTGGTATCTGAAACCATTTCACAGGCATATCCATTAAAATCATTTTTTTTCCTCATTTTGAAACCATGAATGATCTCATTGCTCTGCTGCTACATGATTGGCTGAATGGATAATTGCATGAATGAGGTGTACAGGTGCTCCTAGTACAGCGCTTGAGTGTTATGGAAAAACCAAGCGAGTCTTATTTTGGTCAAAAATAAGTTAGGACCATTTTTTTACTTATTAGGCTTTGCCTCATCATATACAGTAAGATACATGAAAAATAATCATTGATTTCCTATGTTTTCCTGTGGCAAAACCAAGCAAGTCATTGGTATTTAATCAGTTGTGAAGTAAAAATCAAGCAAGTTGATCTTCCTTGGTTCTTCCACATAAAATTTTCTATTTTTTAATGATAAAACCTGGTCAGTGAATTAGCCAGTTATGAAGCAGCATACCTATATTACCTGATCTGTGAGGTAAGTCCCTATGCAGAGCATTGGATGTGCAGGACATTCCTGGTCAGAATTTGTAATTCACGCAATTTACGTGCTAATAACGACTGAAAATGGCTTGAAGAGGGAAGCAGATGGTGGAGTTAACACTGAAAAACTGTCTAATGCCACTGCAGCTGCATAATCATTAGGTTTTTGTCCATTATTTTGAGATTTGACATTTTATATTTTCAGATGGAAAAATTTCTTAAATCATATTACCAGGGATACTAATAAAAAAGAAAAAAAAACTTCCTCCATAAATATCACTTATTATGTAATGAACAAATAACTACCATGTCAGTTTCATTGTCGGACAAGAGCTTAACCCCTGAGGGATACAGTTTTCTGTCTTTTTCTTGGAATCAGCTTTTTGTTACTTACCAGTTTTTTCCATAAAACTCAAGAGTGCCCTATGGAAGTTGGGGCTGTCATGAAGGTTTTTGCTTGTACTGAAAAAAAGATCTTGAAAAATCTTCCTGCTTTTTTGTTATCCTAAGCACATAACAAAAAGTCTTGTGAATGAACCTTTAAAGGAAAACCAAGGGAAAATGAGTTATGAATGTGCATCCAATGTTGGGAGAGAACAGAGGACATGAGACCAGAAAACAATGCACTTTAATCACAGATTTTTCAGATGACCTGATGCATGGACAGTGGTCGAACTCTGTCTTCAGAAAGCAGAAGTCCTCCCCAATGTTTTGTTTCAGTGGCTGTATTCTCGTGTTAGCACAGTTCTTAAGCTAACAGGCAGAGTTAAAGTCATCTGGATGAATTGAAGGGAGGAATAAAAATACGGCAGGACTTTACCTCCTGATCCCTGGATTCTCCACCACTGTGCATGAATCATTATTTTTGATGCCGTCCCTTCTCAGACAAAGAATGAAAAGTCTGCACACTATTAAGCCATTCTTGTAGCCACCACTGGGGAAAAACTAGCGGGCTATTCAGCAAGACCTTCCACTGTGTGTATCAGACAAAGTGATAATGGGTGTTTAAAAAGGTGTGGAGTGACACATCGTCACAACTAGGATAATTTGTGACATCACAAGTGCAGGCTAAAAGGGTGCAAGTTATCAGTCGACCAATGTAAGCAATTATATACAAATTACTTATATGCAATTTGCATTAGTGTAATCGCCCATAATTATTTACTCATGGTGCCCACAAAACCAAGACAGCAAAAAAAAAAAAAAAAAAAAAAAAATTTTCAGAAAAAAGAGGCGACAATTTCATTACATTGAAATGTCAGGTTGAGACCCGTCATTATTTAGTGAGAAAGGCACCAATTATTATAGGCCAAGGGAACCAATTAGTTAGCTGTTGCAGAAAAACTGACAAATCAAGGCCTTCAGTCAGATTAACAGGTGCCATTGCTTGAAGTTCATGGATCCAAAATAGCCTTGCATTTAAGTAACTATTTGAGAAGTCTGGACTGTTTTAATACCAATGAGTTGACATTGACACAAACTGTGGCCCATCTCTCCTCAGAGCCAAATCAAAAAATGGCGGTCGGTGTCTGCGGGAGCGTCTGGAGAAGATCGGCCTGAACCTCCCTGCTGGACGGCGTAAGGCAGCCAACGTCACCCTCCTAACTGCGCTGGTGGAGGGTGAGTCACTGACTGTCACAGGCACAACGAATGACTGTGGGCCAGAGGAGTCATTTGTACAGAGGGATACAGACTGACATGCTGGAAAAGAAACACCTGTAATGGGATGCACTGATGGGCGCAGTCTCGCACAGTGGTCTAATCTCTCCTTGGAGGCTAATATTCCTCCATGTTCCCTCCATCTGCAGGTGAGGCTGTGCACCTGGCTCGTGATTTTGGCTACGTGTGTGAGACCGAGTTCCCCGCCAGAGCAATGGCAGAGTACCTCTGCAGGCAGAGCGACCCGGACCAGCTGCACACAAGACGAAGCATGCTGCTGGCTACAAAGTAAGGCCCCTCTCGCAACCAGTCACATGCCTTCAGTCAGCTGCACCCACACTGAGCCGCATTTAAATATGCATCCCTGCCCCCACATGGATGTAAAGGACCTGTTGTATCCTAAAGATACAGACAAATAAATCTCCATTTATCTCTTTGTATATTTACAATAGCAACACTTTTCAAAAGAAAAAATAAATTCTTGCGGCATAAATGAGCATTGGCACAGGTGCTTTGCAGAATTTTTAAAAAAATGTCTTTGCAATGTTAAAAAGGTGCAATAAGTACACCTAAGCATAGGCTTATTTTTTATGATTTCTGAGAGATCGTTTCAAGCCATTCTTGGGTCCACATTTCTGTCATAATTTATTATTGGTAGTCATTCAGATCTCACCCTGATGATGACTATGTTATCAAAAGTCATTAAATTGACTGCATTGACCGACAAGTTTTACACTTCTCCTTTGTGTCAAAAGCCTTAAATATCAAATAAATGGACACAGAGTGACATAGATTGGTATTCTTTATTTTTTCATCTGTAGATATTCTGATAAACTGCACATCATTTTTCTTTTACAGTTCACAAAACAAAACAAGGCATTGAGCTGTTTTCTTTGCTTTTCTCTGAACTTTTTTTTTGCTTCATGCTCAGTAATTGGTTTGATAAATTGTTATTTTTTATGGTTAAATATAGAACAGCCCCGCTGATCATGCGCACAACAGTTTTTAATGTGTTTAATTACATCCTTTAGAGGTGTTCCAGAAGAAGTTAAAACCATATCATTTTTTTTTAATTTAATATCGTCAGAAGGTTTTAATTAATTTATGAAATATTGTAGTCACTTCTTGCCTTTACACTAAATGAGATCTGATTATTTTTTATTCTGGTACTATGAGAAAGGAGATCAGGTTTGAATGTATTTTCTCCCATCATTGTGTGTCAGTGAAAAACTAAACCGATAATAGAGATGCAATCATATAAGCTTCCAAAACTTTTTTTATTATGAATAACAGAGATGTTCAAGGACAAAACTAATGATTTTGTGTTTCTTTTATCTAGTGAACTTAGTCATTTGCATTATTCTACACATTTAATTTTTACATTTATAATTGCTTTTTTTTTTTTACAAAATACTGAAAATCCCTTAATGTGAAATAAAGAAAACATTGCCAGATTTGTTTAAAACAATCTTTAAAAACATTGTTTTAGACCAGTGCATGGTACTGCTATTTTAGTTCGCATTCCTTAAAATTAAAATAGTGAATCAAAGACCTTTCTTTTTTTGAATCATGGAAACCCATGTTTTTCATTGGTTATGTATTTAACTTACAGTGCAGCTCAAAGCTCTTGTAGCATTCTTGAGCTTCCTAGATTGATATATAACACATGGTCAGAGATTTTACCGAGGTTAAGATATGGGTGTCCCGATTTGGATATGGGTTAACAAAAGCTTTGCCTCTAAATAACTTGCCCTGGTTTGCATCAGCAATACTGCTTCAGTGTCCACTGCTTTTTTCTAATTACCTTTTTCTTACTACCATTACATCATCAGTGAAAAAAACTTGTATTTTTGTTGCTTAATTGCTCTCAGGCATCAAACAGGTTGTTTCTCACAGCCTGTTGAGTTTTTTACATGTAAATGTACATGCCTGTGTCATTTTGCACTCAGGCATATGGCGAAGGCAGCTATGCATAGTATGGACCATTTTGCTGTGTTTTACCCTGCCAGTCAAGGAGATTGAAAGTGTTGCTGTAAATTTGGGCATGCATATTCACGCAGCAACACTACCAAAATCTGCATCGTGCGAATGGCTCATAATGAGATGTTGGTTAAATTCTTAGTTTAAGAGATATAAAAAAAAATCAGATCTGCACTTAAATGCATATCAAAAGCTAGAAACTGTCTGTGCTTTGAATATGCTGCTCTGGCGAATCTACATAAGGCAATGATAGCACACTGATGCATTCAAAAAATTTACTCATCCGAACCATTCTGTCCATGCATGGGACGGCCTTCTCACTTGTCTCTACAAATGCTGTTAACTCTTCACCCGTAGGCAAATTTGCAAGGAGTTTATAGACCTGATGTCCCAGGATCGGTCGCCTCTGGGTGCAGGAAGGCCGACCCCCTGCCTGGAGCCAAATATTCAGGGCAGCCTGACCCACTTCAGCCTGCTGACCCACGGTTTTGGTACCCCCGCAATCTGCGCCGCTCTCTCTGCTTTTCAGAGCTACCTGCTGGAGGCCGTCAAACTGCTGGACAAGGGAGAGGCGGGGGGCAAGGGTCATGACAAGGACCTCAAACATCGCAAGTAGCACACCCCCCTCTCCCCCCATACCCAGGAGAAATGGATTCACCCACTCCAGCTCTCCCTCATGATGAGAAAGCTGAGAGATATTTATTTTGCAGGCCCCTTTGCACCCTCTTCTTTGTCTCAGACGGGATCTACAGCAGCAGTTGTGTTTTCTCATCTTACCTCCATGGCCCTACTGTGGGACCTGAACTTTGGCCTCACACTGGCAGAAAAGACTATTATGAACGTCCACCACTCCCCACCCTGCCTTTCTGTCCCATGTTGATGATGTCATGCGTCATTTAAATCATTGGAACCTCAGGACAGGCAGGCAGTGTGCATGTTATCCTGAGTGTATGTTAAATGTGTGCAGATTTATGTATGTTGGGGGAGAAGGTCGAGTTACGGAGATTTTTATTTTGTGAGGAGGGTTTGTGGCTGCTCAGTTGGGGTACATAAGTGTATTTTAGCAGTAGTACCACTCTCAAAAAGTTGTTTTGTACTTGTATCATTTATTATTGCTATTATTATTATTATTATTGTTATAATTGTATGAATTTTATGAATGTAATATATTAAAGAATTTGTTGTTACCTGTTCTTTGTCTATACAATGAATCCATGTCTCATTCTTTTTGGTGACTGGTATCCAAATAATGGTTATTCATTGGGTATCTGGAATAATACCTGACTGTAACAGGAAGACCACCAGTGCAGTGCATACTTGGCACTCTCACCCTAACAAAGGACCTTGCTGTGTGGGGTTGGACGCGTAGGTCCTCCAAGAGCCCACAGTCTGCATGTACCTACCGCTCATCCAGCAGCCATCTCCCTCATGACTGCACAAGACCTGGCAGCAGGAGGCACAAGCCCCAGAGAGCCCGAGCCTGTCTGTACTTCCCCAAATCCACAATGGGAGTTGTGGTGATTAAAAGAGCCATGGGACTGGGATTTCCAACAAGGAGAAACATATATATCCAGGATTGCATGATTTAAAAAAAGAACAAGCTTACTTATTATGTTCTGACACCGTTAAAGCAACACCGCTGAGACCAAATCATTTTGCAGCACAAAAAAAAAACCAATTATTATTTACAGAGTGCTAATCTTGGAACTGCTGCTATTCACAGACATCAGTTCACATCTCACTTGTAGGCCCAAATAATCTTACAGAAATGACGAGCAAAAGAAAAGGCATGATATTGAAAACAAGTTTTTAAAGAATTTACAGAGAGCTCAGTATAATGTTAAGGTGTTGCGTTACATTCAGTGTGAAATACAGTAGGCTATATCCCAGCAATAAACACCTCAAGTGACGATTTCATGCGCTTCAGAGGGCTGTGAGACGATACTGATGCAATGATGCTTATTTTGAATCAGAGGCTGGGAGAGTTGAATCCACTGTAGGGCTGAGGCCTTAGATCTTCTGCTGCTTCGGTAAACATCCTGATGCCCGAGGGGCACCAGCTAACTAAAAACAACACAAAGCATGCAGCGACATATTAGGACTTTCTGTTGAGACACTGATTTTGAGTCTCAGATTTACACCCGGGGTGCTGGCATCACAGTCGACATCCATGCTCACGGACACTGTATGCGGTAAAGTTTAGCGCTGTGCTGTCCACCCTAACCCAACCAGTCAGGGTACCACCTTCTTCAGCCCCAACCTCCCTACCTGTTTCCCTTGTCTTTTTAGCCCCCCCCATCCAAACCCATGATCCAGCTCCCACCCCTACCCCCCCCCCCCTGTCACTCAGCAGGGATGTTACCGCTCCCCCTCTGCCTGCAGGCAAACATATGTTCCCCTTCCCGTCAGATTCCGGAGTGCTCAGGAGAGGAGGGTCTGTTTAATGTTTATTAATCACCTGTGTGGAGGAGAAGGAGCCTGCACGCATACCAAGTACACACACACACACACACACACACACACACACACACACGCACGCGCGCGTGCGCCTGCAAGCACGTTTGCACTAACACACTCTCAATGCACAATTGCGAACACGCTGCCAAAATATGCATATACAAACACATAGTCTGCATGAGGTATTATAGGACTGTTGCTATGTACTAAACTGCTATAATTCCAGAAAAGATACAGCTACATGGATGGAAATACTCCTGCATGAAAGCTGACACCTTCCACTTCAATTTCAGTGTCATAGTTTGATTTCAG
This sequence comes from Gymnothorax javanicus, assembly GCA_029692085.1. NCBI lineage: Eukaryota > Metazoa > Chordata > Actinopteri > Anguilliformes > Muraenidae > Gymnothorax > Gymnothorax javanicus. The sequence goes on along the minus strand of CM056197.1, from coordinate 76,917,202 downwards.
TTCGCTGAAATACAGAGGCAAAATGAAGTGCCACTGTCCAAATACTTAGGGGCTGTACACTTGAACACAAACCAACAAACTTACAGCATCACGAAAAACTGATTTCCTCAATTATCACATATTTGTCACACCATTTGTCTCAGATCTTCACAGAAGATGTATTATAAATTGAGAACATGAAGAAACACAAAATAGTTCCAAATTGATATTTCAATTTTACGAAGGAAGACATTTATTGAACATCTATACCACCCGTCAAAAAGTAATTTTCTTGCAAAACTGAATAACTGGTTGTCTCCCTCAGTAGCAACAACTGCAGCCAGACACTTCCAATAATCAAAGAGCAGTCCCATCTCTTTCATATCACAGTGGAGGAACTCTGGCACACTCTCCTGATTTGCTTCAATTGAGCCACATTAGTGGGTTGAGTATGGACTGCCTGCTTAATTCACTGTTGCATAGTGGTTACTAAAATAACCAAACCCACCCACCACCTTTATACGCAAAGAGGAAAAGAGTCATGCAACAAAGGGTTAAGTTCCTGCTGCAGCATACCAGTGGGTTCTAGTCAGGACTTTGATTAGGTCATTCCAATATCTCAATCTTGTCTGTTTTGATTCATTCAGAGGCGGACTAACTCCTGTGCTCGAATTGCTGTCTTGTTGCGTAACTGACTGACAACCAGAAATTCTTCAGGATTTTTATGGTACAGAGCAGAATTTGCAGTTCGCTAAATTATAGAAAGTTCTCCATGCAGGACCTGAAGCAGCAAAGAATGCCAGCGCCGTGACACTACCATCACCTAGTCTGACAGCTGATATCTTCTCATTGCCGAGTTTGGAGTTAGCTTTACGCTGATGCAATGTAACTCACGCCTTCCAAAAAGGTCTATTTTTTAGCTTGTCAGTCAAAAGAACATCATCCCAAAAGGCCTGGGGCTAATTGTCAAGGTGTTCTCTGGCCAAGGTGAGCCAAGCTTGTATTTACCTCTTTCAGAAATGTTTTTCACTTTGAAATGCTCCCATGGAAACCACTTTTGCCCAGTCTACTTCTTGTGGTGGAATCATGAGGGCTAACCGGAGGTGAGGCCAGACAGGCAGTTCCTTAGATGTCCGTCAAAGTTCTTTTGTAGCAACCCAGATGAGTCATTGTTGCGCTCTTAACCAGAATTTTGCAAAGTTAGCTACTCACGGACAGATTCACCAGAATTTCTCCATTTGGCTGTAACTGAGGTTTGCTGGAGGTCCATAGCCTAAGAAATGCCTTTGTTATGCTTGCCAGAGAGAAAATGATTAAAATATACTATTGAAATATATCACTAAACTATGTGAGGTTTTAGCCTACTTCACATTGCAGGAGAGGTACCACTTGACTAATTTTTCAACAGGGCCATAGTAATTAAGCCTGGGCGTCTTGTCTAATTGAAACCAGTAACTGATTGAATTTGTTAAATCGGCTGACTGCCGATTCTTTGTCTTATGTAGAATTTTGTTTGAGAATGTGAAACCATTTAGTGCAACAAATATGAAAAAAATACCAGAAATAGCAAAAGGGGGCATATAATGTCAGACAGATAAGAGGCCACACAGAACAGAGAAACATACATTAATGGGCAAAGATCTCTTGTAGAGTCCCTCCTACGGGCTCAACCTCCAGACAAGAAACACCTGCACTTCGCTCTATCAGTACAGACGTTTCATGAGTTCACAAACCCCAAGTTCAGAAACACAGAAAGGCAGACAGTCAGGTAGCGAAGAACAGCGCATTTTATTGGTAGAACTATGCAGCAAATATCAAGTACAAAAATGAATGAGGGCTTCAGGGGAGGTGAAAGGTCAGGGCTGCTTGGGGACCAATGGCAGCTTCTCCAGATCATGGATGCCGTCTTTGTCAATCAGACGGACCGTGAAGGAGGGTAGATTCAAGATGAAGCGCTTGTTCAGCTGCAGGGAGAGAGAGAATATTCCTTGTAATTTAAGAAAAATGGCCAGATAACAGATTAGAAAGATTAAAAAAAGATTACTAAAATAATTTTCTCAGCAGGGAATCGGAGCAAGCGAGACCATGCTGCTCATTACACCTCTCCCTAAACACTGGGAAGAAGGATAGGTTTACAGTGCAGAAGGAGAGACTGAACTGCTCTCTGCCACAGAGCTCCATGCCCCTGCTCTCATGAAACCCTGCCCTGGGGCAGTCCCCAGCCCACACTCACACCTGGGCACCAACTTGAAAGTATCAGATTCACAATGAACATTAAACAAACTTTAATTCACAGTAATGTAGCAACCACAAGTGATGCTTGTACAAATGAGATCAGCAGTAGCTCCAAGTAAACCATTTGTTTATTCATGCTTGTAATTGTTAACCTCGACAGTACGCAAGTAAATCGACGAGGCATGTAGACTTGCAGCAAACCGAAAGACGATCATGATTATAATTCTTATCATTACGCTGCATTCAAAAATATAAATGCTGCAATGCAAGGTCATGTCATCACATCAACATACAGTATAGTTCCCCAGTATCTGCACTGAAACAGACTGAGGAGCGTCATGAATCGGAAGGAGTCCGCACTGGCAGCTGGTGTTCAGACTTTGCCATGCCCCATACAGGCAGTGACAAAAGAAGCAGAGAACTAAATGTTGATCAGGAGCACTGCAACCAGCTGCTCGTCAGAAGTCAGTGCAATGGTGAAATCAAGATTTCACGCCAGTGCTTTACAAAATTCCACTTTTTGTCCACTTATCAATTCATCCATTGGCATTTAAACTCAAAATGTAAAATTGCCCAATCAATATTTGTGATGACTATGGCCACAATGATACTGTTAATTACTAACATAAGATAATTTAATTTAAAAGTGAACACATAAAAGGTCCACAATTGATTTCAATTGGTATAGTTTAATTTGGAATCTGTTGCTATTAACTCTCAATATGAAATCCAAAGAGCTGTCAGAGCCAGTAAATAAAGTAAGGCAATTATTAGGTTGAAAAATCAAAAACCCATCACAGAAAAATCTAAACTATTAGGTAAGGCCAACTAAAGTTTTTGGTATATTCTTAAAAAGAAAGAAAGCACTGGTGAGCTCAGGTATAAAAAAAGGGTAGGAAAAGCAGATAACTGTGGCAGATAACAGATTCTTTCACCGTTTCAGAAAAAACCACTCACAACTTTTGGCCAGATCAAGAACATTCTCTAGGGGGTAGGCGTGTTAGTGCCAAAGTCAGCAATCAAAAGAAGACGTCACCGGAGTAAAAACAGAGGGTTTATTTTAACATGTAAACTGTTGGTTAGACTAAAAAACAGGAAACTTGACAAAAAAAAAAAAAAAAAATTGAGTACTGCGGTGACAACATCACTACTACTTAGTGTCTCGTGTTGGTAATAAAATCCCCATGGAAATTTATATGTTCAGAGACTTTCAAGCATTGCTCAAACTCAAATTAATTTTTTGAGCCGTTTCATTCCAGGATTAGCGAATGGGGTATATGGATGCAAGTGATCACGTAAAATTTATCGTTTATAGCCGAAAATGTAATGCTTTCGCATTTGTAGTCCAATTTATAATCCACTTTTGCAAACTACATATCCACTACACAAACGCAGGAGAAGCCTGTGATTTGTTCCTGGCCAATCATATACCTCACATTCGGCAAACATTTCCAATGCAATAGACTGAAGCCAATCAGTGACATTAACTGCTATTGGCTATCTCCAGGAAAGTGGAAGAACTGCTACCAAGTTATTACACAGCGCACTGCTATTAGCTAGCTTAAATCTGGTGCATAGACATCAACAGAAAACCCTGAATAGTGATAATTCTGCTATATAGCCAGCTAGCTAGCATTTATACACATCAAATGTAACTAGCCAAGCCAGACACCAGCTGGCTAGTATGCTGGCTTAGCTAACAGCCTGTAACATTTGGTGCAAAATATTCCATAAAGAAAAAGCTAATTATTTATTTATAGTAAATGGTGGTCATTCGCTACTTAGCTAGCAATGAACCTTGAGTTGTGATTATTTAGTTAGCTAGCTACCAAGCATATGCACCAAATGTACCTAGCTAAGACAGCAAACTAGTTTGCAGGTTTAGCAAGCAAGCTAGAAAGTTTGCTGGCCCAGCTAGCTAGATAGCAAATTCGCTGTCTCAGCAAGCTATATTTGGTGCATATAAATGAATAGGAAATGGTGAAGAGTGATTATTTTGCTACTTAGCTAGCACTGAACCACAGGTTGTGATTATTTGGCCAACTAGCTGGCATTTATATGCACCAAATATAGTTAACTACCTAAGCTAGCAAACTTGCTAGCTGGCTAGTTCGCTGGCTCAGCTAGACATATTTGGTGCATATAAATTGAGAAGAAACAGTGAGTAGCGATTAGTGAATTATTTACCTCGGGTTAAATCAGCAAGTAACTTAAAGATTATTGAGCCACATAGCTAGCCGTGTTAGATAAGCACGGACAAGACCGACTAGCTTGTTTGCTAGCCACCAAGTTTTTACGCTAACTAACATTGGCCAAAGATACTAGGCTATTAATTTAAATTGGCGCTGGCTATATAACTTGGTATCAGGTAAGGTTAGCATAGCAAAGTAGACCATAGAGCAGCTACCCAATTAGCACACTCTCTCCAGGCAAGACAATCAACTATGGCAAATGCTGTCTAATATCTGAACTCTTTCTCATCGGGAGTCACGAGGATCATGGAATGTGCAGTTTTTATACTATAAAGAGGATTAGTATGTTAGCAAAAAAATATAATGATCTAAATTGTAGTTGTCTATGGTCTAGAAAAACAACTTGTCGTTACTCAGAAATATAACACAAAATCTGGAAATCGATGGAGGCTTGAAAACACTGGGAAGTGCTTCAAAAGTGAATTTTTAAAAAAGTCAATGGATAAAATGGCTGAGAAACTTAACTTCCGACACCATGGAGACATAGTCACCTCAATACTCAATAGTTCAGGAACAACATCCTATGGACGAACCAGACAAAGAACAACATACGCCAGAAAGACAGGAAAATAAGTATATGGAGAGGGGAAGGAATTTTTCATGATCTGAGGCATGCCACCACATCTGTCAAGAGTGGTTATGTATGGGCATGTAGGACTGCTATGGTTCCCTATTATCTAATGGTGATGAGACAAGTGACAGCAGGAGGATTAATTCTGAATTGCATATGGCTACGTCATACAGTACGCTGAGATTCAGCCAACTTGCATCAGAATAGGAAAATGCTTGAGAGTGCAAAAGGACATTGATTTGGAAGCCTGCAGCAAAAACAACCTGAGATCTTTTAAGGCAAAGAAGTGGACTATTCTACCATGGACAAGCCAATCATTTGACCTGAATTGAATTGAGCATGGATTTCACTTGCAGAAGGCAAAACCCCCCAACAATAATGCAGGAGTTGAAGACATTGGTAGTGAAGGTCGGACAGAGCATCACCAGGGGAGAAACCTCATGTCTGGTGATGTGTCTGGGTTCAAGACTACAGGCAGTCATTGACAGCCAAGGATTTGCCACCGAGTATAATGACAATTATTAATTATGTCAGTTTGTACAATTACTTTTAAGCCCCTAAAACTGACGGGGCTGTGCCTAAAATTTGAGAAATTCACACATGGTTCAGACAATACTTTTGAAAAAACTTAAACTGAAGCTGAAATTCTGTACTCTACGCACATCTTGATTGTTTCTTTTCATTTTCCATTGTGGTGGCGTATAAAACTAACACAATGAAAACAGTGTCTCTGTCCAAATATTTATAGACCTAAGTCTGCATTTGTATGTGTGTGTATAATAACACACATATTTTACACGTAAATCTTTTTTTGAGCAGCATATTAACAAATAATAGAAACCTGGGGGGTGGGTGAGAGAGGAAAATCTTCAGAAACACCAAAATGGCATCTTTCACGTGACAGAATGAAACACAGTTGTAACTGATAATGGGAGACAAATCTCACCTCCTCCAAACACTTCTTCAGCAGATCCACGGCCTCGTCTCGAGTCAGATCTAAACAGACAGAGCGCGTTTCGGTTATAGACACTCCTCAAATATCATCCTTTTCACCTCAATGCCCATTAACCCTTCTTTTCCGGGCAGTGATTTTACTGCTGGAACATATATGACTACTGCATACTGTACAAGGGAAGCCAATATCTTGATGTGGGGAAATAAACCCTTGTGAGAGACGGGGAGAAGGGGGTAAGCACAGTGAGAACGGACAGAAAAGGGGAAGAGAGGACCCCTTTAAAACAGGACTGGTGCAGAAACACGCGAGTCATGCTCAGAGAGGAACCCACAAGCACAACAGCAGCCCAGCATGTAGCCATATGTCAAAGTCCCAGAGGGCAAACAATGAATACAATGAAATATCTGTGTATATGTTCCATTGGGTAATATACGTAATCATAAGAGCATTTATATTAACACATCATACTGCATGTGACTACTGGGGATACAAGAGCTGCCAGTAAACAGCAGAGGCTGAGAGGGAGGGAGAGAGGCACAGAGAGAGAGTTATTCCTCCACGTTCAGTCTCTTCTTTATGTCTGTATTTCATTAGCCTGTAACTGTGCACTGCCATACTTGCTGACGCTTCAAGTTGTGCCAATAGAGCGGAGTTTGAATGTGTAATACTTAGGAGAGGGACAGCATGTCATCTTTATCATGATGGCTTCAAACGTGTCACACCAGCAAAGCCTCAGAGACAGAGGAGGAGCACAAAGGGAGGAGGGGATATACACAAGGACACAGAGGGAGGGAGAGAGAGAGAGAGAGAGAGAGAGAGAGAGAGAGAGAGAGAGAGAGAGAGAGAATGAGAGAGAGATCATTACCAGGCCTGTAGTATCGGTCCAGGATAGAGAGGGTCAGGAAAGCTCCATAGCCGTGGGCAGCGAAGGGGGCCTTGGCCAGGGCCGCCAGGTAGTCCATGTAGTACAGGCCGGGCCGCTGGCCAGGGCCAGCAGCAGGTTCACAGGTAGTCCATGAGGAGTACAGGCCGGGGCCACAGAACGGCCTCATCATAGCCAGCCAGCAGCAGGTTCACATGATAGGGGGTCTGAGAGAGGAGGGGAGAACACAGTCAGCCCGTGTCCAGCACACAGAACGCAGTCAGCCCGTGTCAAGTACACAGAACACAGTCAGCCCACCAGTACACAGTCAGCCCAAGTCCAGTACACACAGAACACAGTCATCCCAAATCCAGTACACAGAACACGGTCAGCCCAGGTCCAGCACACAGAACACAGTCAGCCCAAGTCCAGTCACAGAACACAGAACACACAGAACACAGTCCCAAGTCCAGCACACAGAACACAGTCAGCCCAAGTCCAGCACACAGAACACAGTCAGCCCGTGTCAAGTACACACAGAACACAGTCAGCCCAAGTCCAGCACACAGAACACAGTCAGGCCAAGTCCAGCACACAGAACACAGTCAGCCCAAGTCCAGCACACAGAACACAGTCAGGCCAAGTCCAGCACACAGAACACAGTCAGGCCAAGTCCAGCACACAGAACACAGTCAGCCCAGGTCCAGCACACAGAACACAGTCAGCCCAGGTCCAGCACACAGAACACAGTCAGCCCAGGTCCAGCACACAGAACACAGTCAGCCCAGGTCCAGCACACAGAACACAGTCAGCCCAGGTCCAGCACACAGAACACAGTCAGCCCAAGTCCAGCACACAGAACACAGTCAGCCCAAGTCCAGCACACAGAACACAGTCAGGCCAAGTCCAGCACACAGAACACAGTCAGGCCAAGTCCAGCACACAGAACACAGTCAGCCAAAGTCCAGCACACAGAACACAGTCAGCCCAAGTCCAGCACACAGAACACAGTCAGCCCAAGTCCAGCACACAGAACACAGTCAGGCCAAGTCCAGCACACAGAACACAGTCAGCCAAGTCCAGCACACAGAACACAGTCAGCCCAAGTCCAGCACACAGAACACAGTCAGCCCAAGTCCAGCACACAGAACACAGTCAGCCCAAGTCCAGCACACAGAACACACAGCCCGTGTCAAGTACACACAGAACACAGTCAGCCCAAGTCCAGCACACAGAACACAGTCAGCCCAGGTCCAGCACACAGAACACAGTCAGCCCAGGTCCAGCACACAGAACACAGTCAGCCCAAGTCCAGCACACAGAACACAGTCAGCCCAGGTCCAGCACACAGAACACAGTCAGGCCAAGTCCAGCACACAGAACACAGTCAGCCCAAGTCCAGCACACAGAACACAGTCAGCCCAAGTCCAGCACACAGAACACAGTCAGCCCAAGTCCAGCACACACAGAACACAGTCAGCCCAAGTCCAGCACACAGAACACAGTCAGCCCAAGTCCAGCACACAGAACACAGTCAGCCCAAGTCCAGCACACAGAACACAGTCAGCCCAAGTCCAGCACACACAGAACACAGTCAGCCTAAGTCCAGCACACAAAACACAGTCAGCCCAAGTCCAGCACACAGAACACAGTCAGCCCAAGTCCAGCACACAGAACACAGTCAGCCCAAGTCCAGCACACAGAACACAGTCAGCCCAAGTCCAGCACACAGAACACAGTCAGCCCAAGTCCAGCACACAGAACACAGTCAGCCCAAGTCCAGCACACAGAACACAGTCAGCCCAAGTCCAGCACACAGAACACAGTCAGCCCAAGTCCAGCACACAGAACAAAGTCAGCCGAAGTCCAGCACACAGAACGCAGTCAGCCCAAGTCCAGCACACACAGAACACAGTCAGCCTAAGTCCAGCACACAAAACACAGTCAGCCTCGGTCCAGCACACAGAACACAGTCAGCCCAAGTCCAGTACACAGAACACAGTCAGCCCAAGTCCAGCACACAGAACACAGTCAGCCCAAGTCCAGCACACAGAACACAGTCAGCCCAAGTCCAGCACACAGAACACAGTCAGCCCAAGTCCAGCACACAGAACACAGTCAGCCCGAGTCCAGCACACAGAACACAGTCAGCCCAAGTCCAGCACACAGAACAAAGTCAGCCGAAGTCCAGCACACAGAACGCAGTCAGCCCAAGTCCAGCACACACAGAACACAGTCAGCCCAGGTCCAGCACACAGAACACAGTCAGCCCAGGTCCAACACACAGAATGCAGTCAGCCCAAGTCCAGCACACACAGAACACAGTCAGCCTAAGTCCAGCACACAAAGCACAGTCAGCCTCAGTCCAGCACACAGAACACAGTCAGCCCAAGTCCAGCACACAGAACACAATCAGCCCAGGTCCAGCACACAGAACACAGTCATCCCAAGTCCAGCACACAGAACACAGTCAGCCCAGGTCCAGCACACAGAACACAGTCAGCCCAAGTCCAGCACACACAGAGCACAGAGCAGAGACATGGCTTCCGCTAGAGAAACAGCCCCTGGGGCCAACTGGGAGCGCAACACACAAAGACGCATTAATGCACGCACAAACAACCCTGTGCATGAAACACACAAACACAAACACAGAGCAGCACACACACTCACAAGATGCAGGCAGACACACTCAAAGTGTGCCACACATAAGCACACAAAACACAAGCACACGCAACACGGAAACAAGAACTCTCAGCCCTGCGGGCGCGCACACACACACAAACATGCAGGCAAGCATGCATACAAAAACAAGCACACATGTGCGCACATACACACACTAAGACACACACACACACACACACACGCACGCACACAAGCCGCCAAACTCCCCAGCTCAGCCACTGAGCGACTATAAATGAAGACCCCCCCAGCACCTCCCTTGATAGTCCCGCCACCTCCCACCCCACATACATACCAAAGAAACAGTTTCTCATTAACAGCTCTGGTTTTAAACTAAATAAAACGAGAGATGAAACAACAACAACAGCGAGAGCAGAGAGTCGGCTGGGGGTGCGGGTGTGGGGCGGGGCGGGGGCGGGTGTGAAACTGCTGAGATGTGGGGTGTCAGGGGTCTCGTGCAGCGGGGCGGGGTGGAGAGGGTTGGGTGTCACCGGCAGTGTGACATCTGCCGGAAAACAGCCCTCCTGCTGATTGCCCCTCCCGCCCCAGCCTCTGCCCTGGAGTCACGCCAAAGTCTCATTAAAACTCTTCCTCCTCCCAGCCTCTTCCTCCTCACCGCCGATAACCATACTCACGCTCTTCCTTAACTCTCTGCCAGCCTTCTCCGTTTTCCCTCATCCATCAATCGCCCCTTCAGTGCTCTGTCCTGACCCTCTTTCCAACCTCCCACCTCTAAATGGTGAGGGAATGAATGGCAGAGTGTGTATGTGTGTGCGCTCCAGAGACACTACATTGCTCAGGTTGACTGGGTGTGCATGCGTGTGTGCGCACGCACACGTGTGCTCCACAGACACTACATCTCTCAGGTTGAGTGTGTGAGGTGAGTGTGTGTTTTGTGGTGGGGCCATGAGGGAAGGTTGTCCCTGCACTGCGTGGGGCCCCTGGAGGCCCGTTGGGGGAGCGGGGCCCATGTCTGAACTCATCGGGTGAACCCCTGGGCCTGAGCCCCCGCCCCTCCCCTCCCCCTCCACACCTGTCTCACAGGTTACACTGACACAGTATCAGCAGCACCATCAGTTCCCCCTCATTTCACCCGCACCTCCGGGAGAGAGGCAGCGTGCTCGTTAACCCCGCACCTGAACTACCACACTCTCAACACACACACACATATACACAAACACATGGGTATAGACATGGGGGGACCAGCATGTGTGTGTAAACACACACACACCTATGTGAACGCACACACGCAAGCACATAAGCAAGCAAGCACACACACGCACACACACACATACACACACCCCAGGACACCAGCAATCACACACACTGGTTAACCCTAACACAAACCCTTTCACGCACATGTAAACAAGCAAGCAGTGTCGCCCAGTTCAATACAGCTCCACAAATATGGGGCAAAATATTGTATATGAACACGTTCACAACCAACCCACAAACATATTTTTTGCTCTCAGGCTTCTGATTGGCTACAGTTTCACCAATGAAGTGGTGCCAGCGCTGACTGTAGGATAGGACTGCAGCGCATTAGTCCGTATGGCTGACTGCTGGCGCTTGGGGCCCCAGCTCTGAACTCCAGGGGCGCGAGCAGGGCCCTGTTGTGCTGGACACCTTGTAGGTACACAGATCCATCAGTGATCCATCTCTCCAATCAGCGCGGGCAATGGGGACCTGTGCGTCACCAGCACCAAGCTTCTAACAACAAACCTCGCCCACGATACGCACCTCAACACAGGGGTGCATGACGAAGTAAGGTCAACATGAGCAAGGCTTTCCTTGTGTGAGCTGGCTCAACAAACCCTCAGTACAAAAGCAGAGATACCATAAGTTACCATGGCAGGTTAAAACCGCCAACTTCCTGACATTGTAAACCCCGGCTTTAGACTCAATACAAATTACGAACTCACTAATCTCGCTTAGTAGTAAACCCTGCTGAACTGGACTGTTGCGAGAGACATCAAATATCCCACCTCCAGTGAAAATTTTACACCAAGTCAAATACGACACTTAGCACTTTACATTCCTGATCTAAACCACAACACCCAGGAAACAGACTCAGTGACTTTTTAATAAACAAACAGTGCTGTGAAAAAGTATTTGCCCCCTTCCTGATTTCCTTTTTTGTTTTTGCATATTTGTCACACTATGTTTCATGTTTCAGATCATCAAACAAATTTTAATATTAGACAAAGATAACCCAAGTAAAGACAAAATGCAGTTTTTAAATGATGATTTCATTTATTGAGGGAAAAGCTATCCAAAACTACCTGGCCCTATGCGAAAAAGTAATAGCCCCCTAAACCTAATAACTGGTTGTGCCACCCTTGGCGACAACAACTGCAATCAAGCATTTGCGATAACTGGCAATGAGTCTTTCACATCGCTGTGGAAGAATTTTGGCCCACTCTTATTTGCAGAATTGTTTTAATTCAGCCATATTGGAAGGTTTTCAAGTATGAATGGCCTGTTTAAGGTCCTGCCACAGCATCTCAATCAGATTTAAGTCATTTTGTTTTTTTAAGCCATTCAAGGGTGGACTTGCTGTTGTGTTTCGGATCATCGTCCTGCTGCATAACCCTAGAGCTTTCTAATGATATAGGTCCCGTAAAAATTGGAGGATACTCCCATTGAGAAAAAACGGCCCGAAAATGGGTTACCCCCCAAGACAGGGGGTCATAATTATCCCCACCACAGAACAACTGCAAAATATATACAAGATATCAATGTTCCAATGGAGACCTGAGTATGTGCACTTACACTAAGAGACATAACATTTTGAGATTTCTCATTCTGTTCGGGTGAAAGGGCCACCTGAAATGTGCCAAATTTTGGGTTCTGCCCGTTTTTGAACGACGACAGCATAGACATGAATGGGTTAATTTTGTTCCTTTTACTTGTAAATTGTTTACTTACGGAAGGTTAGTAATTCCTGAAAAAATGAAGTCCATATCTGTATTAGTTTTTGAGTTATGGCCCCATGAAAATGGCTACAATTCATTTTGCCGCATCTGAGAGTGCCACGTCCACTTTTTTGACCCCCCAGAAAATGAAAACCGCTGGGGGTATTGAGCTAAAACTTGGTATTTCTTCATTTGGCTCCAAGTACAACATTCTACCGAAATTTAAGGGAAATCAAAGACCATGACACTGGGAGCCCCAGTTGATTTCATATGGAATGACCCAGGTTGTATTTAAGTGATTTCTTGATTCAACAGGTCTGGCAGTAATCAGGCCTGGGTGTGGCTAGTGAAATTGAACTAATTAAAATGTGGTTAATCACAGTTAATTCATGATTTAACAAGGGGGGGGGCAATTACTTTTCCACATAAGGCCAGGTAGGTTTGGATAGCTTTTTCCCCTCAATAAACGAAATCATCATTTAAAAACTGCATTTCCAACGTACTCAGATTACCTTTGTCTAATATTAAAATTTGTTTGATGATCTGAAACATTTAAGTGCGACAAATATGCAGAAAAATAAGGAATCAGGAAGGGGGCAAATGCTTTTTCACAGCACTGTAAATGTACTAATTGTACAAATGTACTCAAGTAGATCATGTCCTGCTGCCCATTAACCCCATGGCACTGGGGGTGTTCGGAGCAGCTTTAAGGGCAGAGGTGAACAGCGGTTGCGAGCGAGCGTAGTAGTAGCCCTTTAAACCTCCCCCATCGGCAGCCTTCAACTCCTCACTCTCTTTGTGGTGGCAGTCAGGGACTCCAGAGGCCACCCCCCCCGCCCCTGCACTGACGCCCAGCGTCTCCCGATACCTCCACAGCCAGTCTGTGTCACGTACACTAATTATTTTTGTAATTATTTTCCCCCTCCTGCTATTGTGACAGGCAACAGCCACACGTGTCCTAACAAATCACCACACAGCAACTGTGATTGAGCGAGTGAGGTATGACTGAGGGACAGGGATACACCTTTCTGTTTTTTTCTCTTAAAGAACTGCGCGCATCCACACACCCACACACACACAATGGGGTTGAAGTGTATCAAATAACCTGAAAGGAACAGGTGTGGTACCCCTTTAAATCTGAAAGAGAATCAGACCTCATTGCATGCAATCAGCCCACAGACGGAGACTCATTGGCTCCACTGAAAAAAAAAAATACAGCACCTACAATATAGCCAATATTAACATGTTCACAACCAATTATTTGAAGAGGGAGATCAGTTAAACCAGTGACAACAGTTTCCAGAATTTTGCCTTGTCCCCTTATGATAAAGAAAGCTAGTTTCTAAATTTAGTTCCAATTGCAAAAAGTCAGTTGGGCACCACAAAAGTCCCAAGCCAAAGACGGGGTGTACCCACACAAAGACGGGCAGATATGGCTTAAATCAATAGTCCCCCGATATATCCTCTGGGTGCCAGGGGACAACTATGAAACCAACAAGACCTACCTAAAATGCTTTCACTTTTTACATGGCATTTCTCAAACACCAACCTCGTTATTAATTAGCAGTAACTCATTACTATCATTAACCCATTATCACTGCAACAAAACTCTATAGCCACATTTCCACCAAACGGTTTCAGTACAGCACCCTTAGAACCGGTACATAACCTGTACGGACCAGTATGTAAACCCTAGATCTGGTTTGCATTGCCCCCGCAGACAGTACTCTTAAATATATGCGGGATTCAAAGAAAAGACATTACACAGGTTTGAACAGAAACTGTAAATAGGCTGGATATAACATAGTGGAGCTTTCGCCAGCATTTTCAATTCACACAACTCCTACTCACTGCTCTATACAGCTCTAGATTCTCTCTTGACCAATCAACTATCTGCGGTGTTTCCAGCTCCTCCTTTTAGTACTGGATGAGTGAGTTTGGTGCCCCAACAAAAGGGTAGAAAAAAATGGTCCAGGTTGGAACGATTCTTTTGGCACCGTCCACAACTTTTGCTAAATTAGAATGCAAAAACAAGCATAAAATATTCAGATCCCCAGCCATGAGATGGCTGATATCTGGCCTGGAAACAAAACGCAGTGAAGGGACGGACAGACGGAGAGGAGGATGGACGGAAGTATGAAAAGACACATCTACACAATAGATGTTTCCATATAATAAATGTTGGTGAGAAATAATGAACGGTTTAGATCTGGCCTGGAAAAGAAGCGTGACAGACAGACAGACAGACACATGAGGACAACACTCATTCCTACATACCCTTCCACTTTGAGCCGTGGGATAATAACCATTCTCGTGTGTAATAAACTAAATAGAAACAGACAGCTTGGTGGAAACAAGGCTTATGAGGGCACTGTGTGCCCAATACATGCTCGCTGAGGACAGAAGCAAAGGTGTGTAGAAACCAGGAGAATGGATTTACAGACCCGACTCCGCAGGTAATCTGCGAGGTTCTTGCGAGTGAAATTTGCTGCAGCAGCAGGACTGAGCTCGTAACCTGACAGATAGATACAAATGTGAGATTATAAACATAGCATATAGAACCAAGAGCCATACATTTTCTATACACAATAACAGCATTAATAAGCTCAATGTATTGAACACTTGAAATTTTCAGAGAAATTTAATACCTGCATCTTGGGGTAAAAAGGAAGATGGTCCTTTTGTACAAATCATTCGACAATGACTGTTAATTACTCACAGGTATTACGAGTTCCTGACCTATACAACCACAATTTAACTAAAGAGCAATCACAAAACATACAGATGCCATTCAGAGAAACTCCTCAAAGTTAGATCTGCTGGCAAAAACATGGTGCTGTTAAAGACCAGTATTTCAACTAGAAAAAAAGCTTTGCACATCTATTGCATAGGACAGGTGCGTAAAGGAGGCATGAGGTGATCAAACAAGAGGCCCATGGGCCTTAACGGTCATCTGAATGGTTTAAAAACTGATGTTATTGATGTCAATGAACCAAATATACCCAAAAGTATCATTTTCCTATATAAAGTATAGTAAACTTCAGCCTCTCCCCAGGGGCAAACATGCAGCCTGCGGGGCCATGAAATTAACAATTTTGATAAAGCATCTCAAGACCCTTTCATCTATGAAGAGTATTGGTTTCCAGCCTATCTCGGTCTGGAGAAGAAGATTGTTGAAATTTTTGGCAATATGACCCCATTTGGGCCCCACCCCTCAGCCCCTGGGGAAGAGACAGGGTCAAAAATGTCATAGTATCAAACTCATCTCATGGTTATAATGCCAATCAAGTTTGAATGATTTCCAGTATAAAATGAACAAATATACCCAATAGTATAATTTTCCTATATAAACTATAGTAAATTTCACCCCCTCCCCAGGGGCAAACATAAGTTCAAGGGTCATGAAGTTCACAATTTTGATAAAGCACCTCAAGAGCCTTCCACCTATGAAGAGTATTGTTTTCCAGCATATTTGGGTCTGGAGAAGAAGATTTTTAAAATTTCAGCCAATTTGACCACTTTTAGCCCCGCCCCTCAGAGTCCCTGGGGTTGGGCACCATATTATTCACAATTTTAGCGCATATTTGACCAAGGAAGGTTCCTGAAAATTTTACTGAAATCGGATGAGTGGTTTCTGAGAAGAAGTCGAAAATGTATTGACCAGTTTTAGCCCCGCCCCTCAGAGCCCCTGGGGGTGGGCACCGTATAATTCACAATTTTGGTGCATATTTGACCAAGGAAGGTTCCTGCAAAATTTTATTGAAATCGGATGAGTGGTTTCTGAGAAGTCATCAAAAATGTAAATTGTTTACGGACGCACGACGGACGACGACGGACAAAAGGCAATTAGAATAGGTCACTAGACGTCGTCTCAGGTGACCTAAAAAAATAAACTCCTGGACACCGTCTCACTTGAAAAAAATATTTAATAGCTATTTAATGGCAATATTTCAGTCCAAGCCCTTCATCAGGCAAAAACCAAAAAAAAAACATTGCCATTAAATAGCTATTCAGTATTTTTTGCATGTGAGACCGTGCGCGGGAGTGTATATTTTTTAAAGACCAGGATTTCCCCAAGGATTTTTTTTAACCAGTAGTTCATGGCCCCGGTTCAGCATATGGTTTTCAATGGCTCAAATCAAAGTTGAACTCCTGGGTTACCACCAATGTCCTCATAAAAACCAGTGTTGAGGAAGAAATATCTAACAAGATGACATCATGATGGCTTTAAGTTGCTCAATTATTTCAAAAATGTTATCCTAGGCCAAAATACCCAAAATAAGCGTGCCCAAACAAATAGACATTTACAGCAGTGGTACCTATATGTAGGCAAAACACAGCAGATAACAGACCCTCTCACCAGTAGTGCTGTACTCAACCTTCCTAGCAAGAGTTTATACTGAAGGGGAACCCACCGTTCCTCATCTTGTAGAGCTGAACGTTCTTCTGGATATACTCTGCAAACTGCACAGTGTCGCCCGCCTCTCCGACGCATAACAGTAGGATATTTTCGCTCAACTTGAACATCTTGTCATAGTCTGCAGGACAAACACATATTCACAAAAAGTGCATCATTACATTAGGCATCGCTGATACATAACCGACGCACACGTGTGAGGAGTCACTGCGCCTCCAAAAGGTCGGAGTCATTAGACGACTAAAAACGACAGCTACACGAAGACCCCACTTTCGAAAAGAACACTGAACATACTGAGACGCGAATCAACAAATCACAACACATCCGTCGACAGCAAGAAAGCGGATAATCAACGGGACTTGCGAAGAAGAAAATACCAATCAGTTGATCCACGAATAAGTGATTCAGCTGACTAGCTGGAAATTTCTTATAAGCTACCTTTATATCCCTCGATAAATTACCAAATTGCACAGAATGGCCAGGATTAATAGCATATTTTAATTTCCAGAGGAGGAACAACGTTATTAATGTCAGCACTAGGATGTATTCTGTAACTTAGTTATCACTTTCACTTTCTATTCGACGTTAGCTGCAATAAGTTGTCAAATCAGATGTTAGCCAACTACGGGTCACAGAAAATAAAATCAGCCAATGAAATGTTGGACCGTCGCCATCGAACACAAAAGAAGCAATCCTATAATGACTCATGTTTACAAGCAACCTTGATTAAATTTTACATCAAGAGTGACACACATTACTTGCTAGCTAGCTAACTGCCAATAGCCTTATGCTAACTCAAGATAACACGTTAGCTGGCAGTTGTAGTGACAGGCTGTGTATTCAGTTTACGTTAGCTCAACGGTCCATTCACTGCAAAATAAATTTCACGCACAGTCAGGGATTATCACTACTTTAAACTACAGATACACTATATGCCTCATTGAAAATAACGTGGACTTCGCCTTCTCCTTTACAAAGTAGCTCAATTAGCTAGCTAGCTAGCCAGTTAGCTCAATATTACCGTGCTTCATCTGAATAATGCTGCTGGCCGCAACGTTATCTGCCGCAACCAAGACAAAGTCTGGCCCCTGGATTCCGATCAAATACTCCATACTGTAATTGTGAACAGCGATTCACAGTGACAGTTGGATAATGTGCTAATTTCTTCAGAGTCTCAGCAATCACACGAATTCCGGCCTCTTCAGTACAGATTACACAGCAAATATGAACAATGGCGCGTAATGATTACGTCACAGCCTAACAGTGTGATGCCAACAGGATTTGTCCAATGACAGTCCTCGTCTGCAAAATTATTAGGAATCAAAATTAAATGATTTTACCTCAGTATCGTCAGTGGAAAATTCCTGCAATTCATCTGCACTTACCATGCACTGCACCCAGGGTATTCTAAAATACATGCACTACCTCTTAAAAGTATTTTTACTCTTTACTTGTGTTTTTGTTTTCGTTTATAATTTTGCCACGGCCTCATAAGGTTCTCTGTTCACGCATGTACTGATGAAGTTGGACGTTTTGATACATTTAGGTTCAAGTAATTCAAACTCTTTTTTGAAACTACTTAAAAAAGTAATGGTTTTGCCAATTCTGTTAGGTCATCTACTTTGTGCATGACAGCTAATTTTTCCAACAATTGTTTACATGCAGATTATTTCACATATAATACACTGTCACAATTCCAGTGGGTCAGAAGTTTACACTCAGTAAGTTGACGGTGCCTTTAAACTACTCCTAAAAAATATGAATGATCATTGTTCTGGTAGG
The DNA here is from genome assembly GCA_029692085.1 of Gymnothorax javanicus. Taxonomy (NCBI): domain Eukaryota; kingdom Metazoa; phylum Chordata; class Actinopteri; order Anguilliformes; family Muraenidae; genus Gymnothorax; species Gymnothorax javanicus. Next base: position 76,898,555 of record CM056197.1, on the reverse strand, counting down.
CTAACTGACATCACTGACATCAGCTGGAGAGGTAGGGGAGACTGGGGTCCGATGATCCATGGGGACCAATGAGCCATATCACTATTTTGCGATCAATCGATGCCAAAGGTGTTTAAAATAGACATAGGCAAAATAGTGATATGGCTCATTTATCTCCATGACTCATCAGTCAATGGTCAAATATTTTGCCTATTTTCAGCAGCTCTGTCATCGATTGATCACAAAATAGTGATATGGCTCATTGGTCTCCATGGCTCATCTGATGCCAGTCTCCCCTACTATAGATGTATTTTTAAGAGCTACCTTCAAACTCAGTGCCAATTGGCTTGATATTATGGAAAAATTAAAATAAATCAGCCAAGATCTCAGAAAAAAAAACTGTGGACCTCCACATATCTGATTTATCCTTTGGAGCAATTTCTAAATGCTGTGTGGCAACTGAGGCAACAGACACGCCCAAAGTCCCGTCACACCATCCAGATGCATCGATTCTCCTCCTCTTATCGTTCCCCTCCGGCAGTATCATGGACAGCGCATGTCGGACAGGTCTCTGTTCAGCACCCCTGGCCTCCACTCTACACTGGTCAGCTCCCACCAGTTGCGGCTAGGCCTATGAGAAGGGCTCTCCGACCGCATTCTGCACGAGGCCACACACTTGATCCCCATCTACATCAGGCAAAAGTGCAATATAAAGCCGGCAAGGCCGCGGACGGGGACAGGTTGGCCCAGGGTGCGTTTCGCAAGTGTGTTATTGATCACTGTTCTTTCTGTGCTTTCCCTATCAGAGTCCAAAGGTGAAGAGATGAGGGATCCCGAGTTTACGCTCTTTCCAGAAAGCCTCACTCTGGGCGCTACTCTACCACGTGACAGCGGCTAATTCCTCTAAGGAATTAAAAAAGTCTATTGTCTTTTGGTTTATTCCTGAAAATAAAATATCCGCCCCGTGTGCTGGATTCTCGCCAATCTGTTGCCCTGTCTGTGCCTGCTTTTCTGGTGGTTCGCCACAATTGGAGGAGAATGCGGGCACTGACACAGGCATAGAGAGAAGAGTAATCTTTCACACATTCTGTGTTGGCGTTGCTCAGTGTGCCAGCCCAGGTGTAAGTGCTTTCTGTGGCATGATTGCAGTTTGTTCCTTTCTTTTTTTTTTTTTTCTGATTAGCCAACAGGGCCACAGTGGAGAACCTGATGCGGTCTACGTCCATACCTTTGAAAGAATCGCAGAGATGTGGGACCAGGATGAGTGGGTCAGCATAATTGCTCCCTTCTGGATGGGAACAGTGCAATAGGCGTATTTTGACCTCCCTCCCTCTGATGCTCAGAGCTATCTGCGTCTCAAAGAAGATATCCTTTTCTGCTCAGGCCTCTCGGTGTTCGCTGTGACTCAACAGTTCAATACCTGGTTATACCAACCCGGACTCACCGCACATAGCCAGCTAGCCAAGCTGGCCCAGATTGGAACCCAATAGCTGCAGCCGGAGCTACTGCCTGCCATCAAGATCATCAACAGGGGGGGATAGACCGCTTTATGTGGGCCTTACCTTACAAGGCGAAAAAGCTGGTAGGGCAGCAGGCTCTGGCCTCGCTGGGGGAAGTGGTTAGCTTCATGGAGCGGGTAGAAGCCACCCAGGAAATGTGACCTAGACCTGAGACACCCGGGGCCCGAAGAACCCCAGGGAGGCAGCTCACTCTTCCTGGCCCTGCCAAGGGGGACATCGGTGCCCCACTCAAACTGAAGGAGACACCCTTCTCGGTTGAGTGCCCACCTAAACAGGATCCTCCTCAGCCATTAACCTCGCGATCATCGGAGGGCATCACCTTGCCCCCCAATTCGGATGCCATGGGCCCCCAGCCAGGCCAGCCTCCCAAGTGCCTTATGATCCAGCCCACCCCAGTCCTTCAGGCAGCAGCACCCCAGTGTAAGGGTTTTCCCTTGCAGTCCCTCCCCTCCTGCATTCCTCACCTCCACTTTAATGAGCTACAGGTGTGGCTCATTGAAGTGGAGGTGAGGCTAAGGTATAAAGGGCTGCCTGCAATTGATACCAGTGCTGCAGCATTCTGTATTTTTTTAGCCCGGTTATGTGTGTGCTGCTGCTCCCCTCAATTTGCGATTTTTTGTTATATTTATTAAATCTTTTTATTCTTTCTCAGCCTGTGCGTCTGGGTCCCTCCTTCAGCCTTTGGGCCCATGGTCTCAGTGCCCGCCGGTTTGCTGTGTGCAGCTGGCGGGAGCAAATCCATGACAGAATGCTGCAGCCAGTTTGGGACCCAGCCAGGCTGAGTTGTTGGGGAGCAGCGGCTTTTATCCAGGGACTGTGGTGGGAGCAGCGATCCGGGTCCGGCAGAGGTTCCCCAGTGTGTTCCAGGTCCGGCGGAGTGTTGGCCTCCAGTTTGTTCCGGGTCCGGCTGGTGCCATGCGTTCGGGGTCCAGCTGGTCACATGTGTTCGGGGTCCGGCTGGTGCCATGCGTTCGGGTCCGGCTGTGTGTTCTGGGTCTGGCTGGTGCCATGCGTTCGGGGTCGGGCCCGGCAGAGGTGTGCTCCAGGGGTCCGGCGGAGGTGTGGTCCGGCGGAGTGTGTGCCTCGGTGTAGTCCGGGGTCTGGCGGAGTGTGTGCCCCGGTGTGGTCTGGGGTCCGGCGGAGTGTGTGCCTTCCTGGCACGCCAGGAGGCGTGCCTTGGGGGGAGGGTACTATAAGGGTTTTCCCTTGCAGTCCCTCCCCTCCTGCATTCCTCACCTCCACTTTAATGAGCTACAGGTGCGGCTCATTGAAGTGGAGGTGAGGCCAGGGTATAAAGGGCTGGCTGCAATTGATACCAGTGCAGCAGAATTCTGTATTTTTTAGCCCGGTTATGTGTGTGCTGCTGCTCCCCTCAATTTGTGATTTTTTGTTATATTTATTAAATCATTTTTATTCTTTCTCAGCCTGTACGTCTGGGTCCCTTCTTCAGCCTTTGGGCCCATGGTCCCAGTGCCTGCCAGTTTGCTGTTTGCAGCTGGCGGGAGCAAATCCATGACACCTAGAGGTACTGGGTCAAGGACCATGGCCAGAAGGTGCAGGCCATCTTGCGCTCTGGCAGCGCCTTCACGCTTTTCCAACTGTGGCTGGTACCCTCAGACCCTCCTTTGGCCAGCGAGTGCACGGTAATGTGTGTCCATGGTGATGTCCACAACGTGCCCATGATGAGGATCTATGTAGAACAGTCCCGAGGCACATGCCTTGTGGAAGCAGGGGTGCTGAAGGACCTCCCTGTGCAGTTACTGCTAGGAAGAAATTTCCCAGAGTTTTAGAGGATATGCCAAGATACTAAGGGCGGGCCTGCAGGATCGAAGAAGCGGGACCGGTGGATACAATCCACAAGAGATGGATCTACTACATACATTGCCCGGCTGGGGGAGTGCATGACTGAAGGGGACAACAAGGGAGAGGCAGATGGAGAGGGTGAGTGTCGAGCTGACTTCTCCCTGTGTGATTTTCCCTCCCAGGTCAAACCCAAGGGATGATTCGGTGTTGCCCAGCTCGAGCATGACAACCTACATGGAAGGAGCCCCCCACGAAGAAGGAGAAAAACAGGCCCTATATTTTTTAGTAAAGAACGCCCTCCTATATTAAGCCATGGAAAAAGGGGGTGAGATAAAGGAGCTATTATTGGTACCATGTCCTTATGTCTTCCAGGTGATGACCCTCGGTCATAGGGGGGCTCACCTAGGGCACGAAAAACCCTGCAGCGCATAACTGATCCATTCTTTTGGCCAGGGATCTATGGGGAGGTTCGGAGGTTTTGCCACAGCTGTCCCACATGCCATTTAACCGGCTCCTGCACCCTTGGTTCCCCTGCCTGTGATCGACTTCCCTTTTCAAAGGGCTGGGATGGACCTGGTGGGACCTCTTCCTCACTCAGCCAGGGGACACCAATACATCCTGGTAATCGTGGACTGCGGCACTAGGTACCCCGAAGCCATGCCCCTGGGACAGCCACCACTAGGAATGTCGTCCGAGAGTTGGTGCAGTTGGTGAGTTTGGTAGGCATCCTTGCCGAAATCCTTATTGACTAAGGTACTCCTTTTGTGCCTAAGGTTATGGCGACTTGTGCCACCTTCTGCGAATCAAACACCTCCGCGCCTCTGTGTACCATTCTCAGACAGATGGCCTGGCAGAGCGCTTCAACCAAATCGTGAAACATATACTTCAATGGGTAGTGGTCGCTGACGGGTGCGACTGGGACCAACTGCTCTCCTATGTGCTCTTTGCCATCCGAGAAGTACTTTAGGCCTCTACAAGATTCTTGCCATTCAAACTGCTGTACAAAAGTCAGCCCAGGGGGCTCCTGAATATTGTCAAAGAGTCGTGGGAGTCTGCGCCTGCCCGCCTTTGGGTCAAACATGTCCACCAGAGAAGCAAGAACAGATCAAAGCCATGATGCCAGTGATAAAAGAGTGCATGGAGGAAGCCCAGCATGCTCAACAATGGATGAACAATTGGGCCGCCCAGCAGCGGATGTTCCTGCCAGGAGAGCTAGGTCCTCGTGCTCATCCCCACACCGGAGAACAAATTCTTGGCCTCCTGGCAGGGCCCCTGGTGAAGAAGGCGGAAGAGGTCAAATGCTTAGTCGAGCAGCCAGGCTGGCAGAATCCACAGCAGGTGTACTATGTCAACCTGCTGAAAGAGTGGGTAGAGGAGGCTCTGGCCACCCAGGCCGCACTGTTTGCCACCTCAGCAGAACTTGAGGGACTCTAAGCCGTCAAGGTGGGGTCGTAACTGATCCCCCTACAGGAACACAAGGAACGTGAGGTCATTGCGAAGTACGATCATGTGTTTTCATCTCGCCCTGGTCAGAATGGTGTAAGCACCCACCAGATAAAGACACATTTAGGCATGGCGGTGAATGTGAGGCCCTACCAAATCTCAGAGGCACGGCGTCAAGTCATCATGGAGGAAGTGCAGAAGATGCAGGACCTGGGGGTAATTAAGGAGGCATGTGGCCCGTGGTCAAGCCCAGTGGTCATGGTACCCAAGCCCAACGGGACCCTCAGGTTCTACAACGACTTCCGGAGACTGAAGTTCGACGCCTGCCCCGTACCTCGAGTTGACAAACAACTGAAGCGCCTGAGGGACACCTGGATTATCACCACACTGGACCTGATGAAGGGATACTTGTAAGTTCCACTGGCCCCAGAAGATCGCATAAAGATGGCCTTCGCCACTCCAGTGAGCCAGTTCCAGTATCAGGTCCTCTCCTTTGGCCTGCATGGGGCCGTGGCCACCTGCCAGTGGCTACTGGACATATTAAGTCCAGTAGTCTCTACTGGACAAACTCCACCCTGTCAAGATTGCAGTTGGTTCAGAATGCAGCAGCCAGATTTTTAACAGGCACTAAAAAAAAGAGAGCATATTACCCCAGTCCTGGCCAAACTGCATTGGGTACCTGTAAAATACAGAGTCGATTTTAAGATTTTTATATTTGTTTTTAAAGCCCTTAATGGTTTCGCTCCACAATACATTACAGACCTCCTAACTCCTTATTCTGCCCCCCGGTTACTCAGGTCTTCCACTCAGAATCTCCTGTCAGTCCCTCATTCACGTTTCAAAACTAGAGGTGGTTGTGCATTTTCAGCTGTTGCCCCCAGTATCTGAAATAATCTCCCATTACACATTAGAACCTATTCTTCAATTGATCATTTTAAATCAAAACTAAAGACCCATCTTTTTACTCTTGCTTTTGGCTCAGTTTGAGGCTGCCACTTGGTTTCTTGGTCAAGTTCACTTCTCTTATGATTATCTGCTATTTTCTGTTTTATTTTTATAATTATTACTTATATTTGTATTTTAATTCTGCCATGTCTTATTTAATTTAATTTATTTATCTCCTGACTTTTTATGTTTTTTAGCCTATTGTTTTATTTCTGCTCTTATGTCTGTTATTTTTATGCATTTGCCTCTGCTGTAAAGAACTTTGGGTCAACTTCTGTTGTTTTAAATGTGCTATATAAATAAATGTGACTTGACTTGACTAGTACTTTGCCCGTGTCAGCATTCGCTGATACCTATATCGACAATGTGATGGTGCACTCCACCCCCTGGGGGGAGCACCTCCAGCACATCCAGCTGGTGCTGGAAGCCCTCAGGCACGCGGGGTTAACTGCCATTGCGGCAAAGTACTGCATCACCCAGGATGAGGCACAGTACCTAGGGCAGTCTGTCAGCTGTGGTCTACTCAAACACCAAGAGAAGAAGGTGGTCATGTTTCAGGAATGGCCCCTGCCCGTGACAAAGTGCCAGGTACGTGCCGTCCTGGGCTTGGTGGGGTACTTCTGTCACTTCATTCTGCACTTTGCCTCCATAGCCGCACCCCTGTCAGACCTGACCAAAAAGGGGCAGCCTGAGAACATCCTATGGGGGCCGCTGGAGGAGTCAGCGTTTGTGACCCTAAAGACGGCCCTCTGCTCTCAGCTGGTACTGCACATCTCCAATTTTAACCTGCCTTTTATACCCCGGACAGATGCGTCAGAGACTGGTCTGGGGTCAGCCCTGTCCCAGGAGTTCTAGGGGGAGGAACACCTTATCATCTACCTCAGTAGAAAATTAAGCCCCAGCAAGAAGAAATACGCAGCAATGGAACGAGAAGCGCTAGCCATTAAGTGAGTCCTCGAGTCCCTGCGGTACAATCTGCTGGGGTGCCCCTTTGCCCTGGTGACGGATCATGCCCCCTTACAATGGATGAGTAAGGAAAAGAATCACAACGCATGGGTCACACGCTGGTTCCTCTCGTTGCAGGCGTTCTCATTCCAGGTTGTGCAATGGCCTGGACACTACCACCACAACACGGATGGCCTGTTCTGGAGGCATACGCTCTGAGCCCGTGTGCCGGAGAGAGGAAGTTGAATTTAAGGGGGGGGTGACAAGCAAGGCAACAGACGTGCCCACCGTCCACGTCACTCCAACCAGATGCATCAATTCTCCTCCCCTTGTTGTCCCCCTCCAGCAGCACCATGGACAGCACATGTCAGAGAAGCAACAGGAAAGGTAAGGTTACCTTTAGTTTTAGATGAGACGTTTGAGCTGATAAACGCATCTTACATGAAGATCTGGGGTGAAGGAGGTCAAATATATGTTGAGGTACCACGGAGAGCTTTAAAAATGCATAACAAAACTTTAAAATCAATTTGGAATTTGACAGGTAACCAGTGTAGGGATGGCAACACAGGGAAATATGGTCCCTCTCTTTTGAGCCTGTCAGGAGCCAAGCTGCAGCATTATGGTCCAAGGAAAGGGAGGCTTGTGGAACACCTCAGTAAAGGGTGTTATTGTAATCCAGGCGAGAGGATATAATGGCATGGATTACTCTCTCCAGGTCTTTAAGGGGAGAGAGTGGTTTAAGTCTGGAGGTAGACCGCAGTTGAAAACAAGCTGCCCTAAATGACTGCACTTGTTCGTGTCTCAAAACTGGGTAGTGAGTGAAGAGTACAGAAAGGTTTTTAACCAGTAAATTTCTGTTTGAGGGGAGGGGCTTGACTGTTTTTTTTTTTTTTTTTTTTTTTTTTTTTTTATAACCTAAGTACAGTGGTTCTGTAACTTGGTCCTGGCGCCCCACTGTAAATGCTGGTTTTTGTTCCAACCACAATTGCAATTGTAGAATTTTAAAAAGCTAATTTGTCTTAATTTGCTACAATCCATGTTTAGAGCAGTTATTTACCATCTCAAGCCCCATTTTGATGGACATATCCATTGTGCCATGAAGAATAAAAATCCTTGAACACATTGTGCTAATTTTCCTATATCGTGAGGATTTTCAGGTAAAAACATTTTTAAACAGACTCAGAAAAAAAATCAGTTTTGAGTTCTTTCAAAATCAGCCAGAACTTGATAAAATGAGCATGACACCAAACAGGTGTGACTCTGCTGTTTGCCAAATAAATTGTTAGTTTTTGCAACCATGTGTCAACAGTTTCACCAATGAGTAACCTATTGATTGTTTACATAGATTAAATATTTGGTTAAGTTGTTTCCCTCTGCAGTTATTCATACTAGTTTCTAATATATCTCAATGTGGATATGTAATTTTTATTCTTCATGGCATGTATAGATTTGTCAAATGTGGCTTAAGAGGATAAAAAACTGCTCTAAACATAAATGCACCTAATAATGACAAATCAACAGCTCGTTAAAATCCAAAGATTGCAACTGTGGTCGGAAGAAAAACCAGCATACACAGTGGGGCGCCAGGACCGAGTTTGAGAACCACTGCCTTAGTAGAACCAAGGGGACAAAAAATAAAGACATTGGTTTTTCTTATAGTTGGAGAAATCCCAAACAAGGCAATCAAAAACAATCACTGGTCACCCTCTGACAATTTTTTCTTGTTGCATGTGGAGAACATAATTTATAGATGTAGGTAGTGAGCAATTCAAGCATGTGAATTGTGTCACATTATATTTAGTCCGAGACCAATATTTTATCGTTTCATTGTGTACTTTCTGTAGTAAAACTCACTTTCTCGAAACCTAAGGAATACCTTTCTGCCCAATATTATCAGAATAATCTATGGAATGTAAGACTTAAATGCTAGATGAAGCACTCAACAAGGAATGAAAGTAAGTCTCTACATGCAATGCGTTTTATATATTTTGCTCTATGTATACAGACTGTGGATGTAAAATTGGGTGTTTGAAGTTATTTTTTTTGTTATCTTCTTCTTCTACTTCTTCTTGCTCTCTCTCTCTCTCTCTCTCTCTCTGTTCTGCCTGACTAGCTTCGTTAGGGCTCATCATTTGCATTCAGATTAATTAACTAATTACAGACAAATGTCCGGCGGCCACCCCGCACTCCAGCTCATCAGCTCTGAGCCTGTAATTATTTTAATCATTTTACTTTCATCTGGAACATTCCTGCTGTACTCCTGTGTTTAGAGGCCATTCTTAATTACCCTGCCAAAGATGCTCTTCTCCTTTTTTTCACATGGAGTGAGAGAAAGAGCAAGATACAGAGAGAGAGAGAGAGAGAGAGAGAGAGAGAGCGAGAGCCCAACGGGGACGTGATCTGGGACCAATGACAGTAAAGGAGCTCTAAGTGCTGCTGGTTGTTTCCCTGTTCCTTCCCCCTCTCTATAGCTCTCACAACCCCCCCATCCCCTAACCCTGGCTCACTCCCCCACCCACCCATCTCACTTCCTCTCTTTTGCCTTTTATTGCAGGCACACACAGGAATGGCCTCTGGGCTACAGTGCTCTGACTGCTAATATGCTAACACACAAACACATGCACACACACCATGGCGCGTGCATGCACACATCTCTACATTCATCTGGACCAAAAAATGCTTCCCTCTGTTTCTTTCCGTCTGTCTGTCATTTATGTTTATCAGTGAGTATCTCCACCTCGATGTATGTCCCAAACAGTGTGGCTGAGTGCTCTGGCCTCTCTCAGATGAGGACAGAATCCCTGGTGGCAACATTATAATGATGCCCAGCATACCCTTGAGCTGGCAACCTTCACCAAAATCTGCCTGATATAAAGTAATGTGTGTAATTGGGCTTTTTGAATTTCTGAGATGCTGTGAATAAAAGTTTAATGAATGGGCGAGTCAGGACAACAAGACCGTCTTCTCAACTTGGCCAATGGCTTCAGCAGTTGTAAATTGTGGATGTTTTAGTAAAGAAAGACTTGATGGATTCATTATTATACATTCTGGACTGATGCTATTACCAAACTAAAAAGATTTGCGGTAAAAAACAGCAAAGAGTTGCAAATTAATTGTCTGAGTTTAAGTGAAGACTGGTATAAATACTACCAACATTCTTGATAGACTTGCTCAATTAAGTTTCCTGAATTAGACTGATTAATAAAGAGGAATTATCCCTTTATTTTGTGCAAAATGAGGAGGTGCAATGCTTTCTCTCCAATTGTTGATGCGAGCCATTTTAGTCATAGCAATTTTTTTTACGCATATGTGCCAAAACCCAATGGGACTGGTGTCTGAGTTTGGGAGGATTAAGGAGCTGGTGCCCTGGGGTTGTGTTGTTTGAGTGGGAGACTGGTCTTGAACCACAGAGATTAGGAAATGAGGTGGTGGGGATGGCGGGGTGGGGGCTGGTGGGGGAGATGAGGTTGGAGGACAGTCAAACCCTTGGGCTGAATTAAAGCCTCCATCCATGCAATAAAACCCCTTAATAGCACACACACACGCACACACACACACAGGCATGCAAACACATTTTAGGTTCAAAGCAAGACTCAGTACACTATATCATAAGCAGTGAGTACTTTGGCAGTTTTGCATCCATAATAAATTTGAGGATGCACAGCTTTGCGGTACACTGTGTGTACGGATTGCAGATACTATTAGTTTTATACTGATTTCTCAGTGTATGTTGGGAGGTTATACAAGTTAGAAGTGTTGGTGTCCTTGAAAAAGATTGAAAAAAGGCTACAAATAAAGAATCATTGTGTTAATAATCCATATGTTTAAATCTAACATATATATGAATACTCCCTACTTTATTTAAATACATCTATTGCCATATTTCAGTGTTTCTAATCATATAATTTCATTTCTTAAAATGAGAACCATATTCATCAAAATGATTGGCACCCCTAACAATTAGAGTGAGATCAACCAAATCTAAATTGGCAACATTTTTATGTTATTTTATTGAAGTTAAACTTGGGCAACAAAAGAATGTTCTGTTATTCTATCATGTCCTGTTCCACTCGGGCAGGAATCATCCAATTCGGATCTTGAATCTGAATCCAGCCCTGGTTTTATTTTCTCCCAGGTCATTAAGTATTCGTGCTTCTGATTGGCCAGACTGTCTTCACACCTGACTCCCAGGTGAAGGATAAGGGGGGGGACCCAGAGGGCCATGATTGAAAAATCTGACACAAGGTTAAAAAATGAGGAAAAATACTTCATAATCTTTCTATCATCCCTGACCATGAACAGCAACATAACTGTTAATTCCAAGGAGACGGCAACTGACTTTTGCAAGTGAGCTCATGAGCTCTGAATAACGAATGGTTAAAAATTTTACTTAGTATTGTAAGATTGATAATAAAAAAATACAATACAAGTGGCATGGAAGCAGATTGTCCAGGTAAAAGGTAAAACGATGCAAAGGTACTTTTTTGATGACAAGGAAGATGGTTAGGGCGGCAAAAACAACACATGGCTCAAAGCTCAAGAATGTCAGCCATTAGTTGCATCTTCAGCACATTAGATCTAAAACTAGATAACTCGGTCGCCACAGGGACCGAGTCGTGTATCTCCCCGATCCCCAAATTTCAGACAAAATGGCACCCGGCAGCCATATTGGACATCCAAAATTGCCGAAAATCGGACTTGAGCATTGTCAAATAAATATCTTCGCCTGCAAAATTTGAAAAAATTCCTGTAATAATTGTCGCTTTCCAGAGCCCGGAACAGAAAATCTCTGCGGGAGGGCGGCGGCCCGGGAACTAAACCATGGTATCTCCCGGCTATCTTCATCAGGGAGATACAATAAATAAATAGATAGATAGATAGATCTCAAATTCCAAAAAAGTTGGGATGCTATGTGAAATGTAAATAAAAACAGCATGCAATGATCTGCAAATCTCATAAACTGACATTTTATTCACAATAGAACATAAACAAAATATCAGATGTTGACTGTGAGACATTTTATCATTTCATGAAAAATTTCAGCTCATTTTGAATTTGATGGCAGCAATGCATCTCAAAAAAGTTGGGATAGGGCCATGTTGTTTAGTATCCTCTCTTCTTTTAACAACAGTCTGTAAGTGTCTGCGAAGTGGAGACCAATTGCTGAAGTTTCAGGAGAGTAAATGTTGTACCATCCATGACAGATGTACAACCCCAATTCCAAAATACATGGGACAAAGTGTAAATTGTGAATAAAATCGAAACGCAATAACTTCCAAATCACATCAGCCAGTATTCTATTCACAATAGAACAGAGATAACAAAGCAAATGTTGAAACTGAGAAATTTTGCCATTTTATCCATAAAATGAGCTCATTTCAAATTTGATGGCTGCTACAGGTCTAAAAAAAGTTGGGACAGGGGCCTGTTTACCATGGTGTAGCATCCCCTCTTCTTTTTAACACAGAGTGGAGGCGTCTGGGCATTGATGAGACAAGTTTCTTGAGTTTAGCCATTGGAATTTGATCCCACTCTTGTTTAATAAGGCTTCCAGCTGCTGGAGAGTTTTGGGTCTCCTTTGACAGACTTCTCGTTTAATTATGCACCAAATGTTCTCAATCAGTGAAAGATGAGGACTGCAGGCAGGCCAGTTCAGCACACGGACTCTTCTACTACGAAGCCATGCTGTTGAAATAGCAACAAGAATGTCAAATTTGGACTCGTCTGACCACAGGACACTTTGCCACTTTGCTACAGTCCATTTTAAATGAGCCTTGGCCCACAGAACACGGCGGCGCTTCTGGATCAAGCTCAACAATGGCTGCCTTTTTGCATGATAGAATTTTAGGTGGCATCTGTGGATGGCACGGCGGACTGTGTTTACAGACAGTGGTTTCTTGAAGTATTCCTGGGCCCATTTAGTAATGTCAATGACAGAATCATGCCGATGAGTAATGCAGTGGCGTCTGAGGGCCCGAAGATCACGGGCATCCAGTTAAGGTCTTCAGCCTTGTCCCTTACGCACAGAGATTTTTCCAGTTCCTCTGAATCTTTTGATGATGTTCTGCATTGTCGATGATGAGACCTTCAAAGCCTTTACAATTTGACATTGAGGAACATTGTTTTTAAAGTATTCCACAATTTTTTTTACGCAAGCCTTCACAGGTTGGAGAGCCTCTGGCCATCTTTACTTCTGAGAGACTCAGTCTCTCTAAGACATCCCTTTTATAGCCAATCATGTTACACACCTGAAGCCAGTTAATTTAATTACTTGCTAAATGTTCTTACAGCTGATTCTCTTGTATATTAATTGCTTTTTCAGCCCTTTTTGCCTGTGTCCCAACTTTTTTGAGACTGGTTGCTGCCAGAAAATTTGAAATAAGCTCATTTTGTGGGTAAAAATGTAAAATGTCTCAGTTTCAACATTTGAAATGTTATCTATGTTCTATTGTAAACAACATATAGGCTCATGTGATCTGAAAGTCATTGCATTTTGATTTAATTCACAATTTACACTTTCTCCCAACTATTTCGGAATTGGGGTTGTAGGATTCTAGCTGCTCAACAGTCCTGGGTCTTCTTTGCCAGATTTTTCATTTTATGACATGCCAATGGTTACTACTTGTGAATGGTGTAGACTGCAGGGAGGCCAGTTCAGCTCTAAGACTCTTCTACTCCTAGGCCATGCTGTCGTGATGGATGCAGTATGTGGTTTGGCATTGTTTTGCCGAAACATGCAAGGCCTTCCTGAAAGAGACGCTGTCTGGATGGGAGCATATGTTGTTGTGAAACCTGTATTTAATTTTCAGCATTGATAACGACTTCCCAGATGTGTAAGCCCCCATGCCATAGGCACTAATGCAACCCCATACCATCAGAGATGCAGGCTTTTGAACTGTGCGCTAATAACAAGCTGGATGGTCCCTCTCCTCTTTAGACTGCACGACACCTTGTCTACGGTTTCCAAAAATAATTTAAAAATTTTGATTCATCTGACCACAGAATAGTTTTCCATTCTGCCTCATTCCATTTAAAATGAACTTTGGCCCAGAGAAGGTGGCAGCGTTTCTGGATCATGTTCACATGTGGCTTCTTCTTTGCATGATACAGCTTTAGCTTGCATTTGTAAATTGCACGGCGAACTGTGTTCACAGACAATGATTTCTGGAAGTGTTCCTGAGCCTGTGCAATGTATTCCAGTCTGGAATAACGTGCTATCGTCAGATGAGGCCAAATATATGATGGTAGGCCATTTATATTTTGGTCATGTTTTGCTACCAGTGGTCCAACGGCACTAGTTCAGATTGGTCCACAAAATGCTACAAAATTCAAATGGAAAATTTGGTCTCTGTTGGGAGACTTTATCATCATCAAAGGGCATCTCTCTCGCTGGAGAATTGGGCTGACTTAGACATGAGGATCCTCCAGGAGCACAATGACCATAGAGATCCATAAAAAGCTACGTGTAAGTGCAGGAAAACCAAGATCCATGTTCTGCAATGACCATCTCAGTTATTGGAATGAAATTACATAGAAATCTCCCGGCCTTAACTGGAGGGGGCAGTCCATAAGTGTGAAACTGAGGATATCAATGATCTTGCGTGTCTCTACATGGAAGAATCGTCAAAATTTCATTGAAAAATGTTTTCTAACCAAACAGTATCACAGAGTTAAAGAAAAGACTCGCGGTGGTTATCTTGGGATGTTTGCGCAAAGTAGAAAGCAAAGGGTAATTTTCCACCCCACAAAGTCTTCATGAAAAAATATATTTCTGTTACAAACACTGAATAATCAAGATAAATGCCTTGTAATAAAATGATACGGTTTTCCAATCTGATTTTTTCCCCATTATTTAATCAAGGATGTGCCGAAATTTATTTTCATAATTCCTGCAACTCATGCTTCGCAAGAATCTATTGATCATACATAATGAAATCCCTACCTTTGTTAGCACCGTACTCATCATAGCAAGATTTATATGAAAGACCAGGATGCAGTGGTGTTAAAATCTTAACTTGCCTATTTGTTTAACTCGCCAGAAATTCGGATAATAGTTATCGTCCGTGTAAAAATGTGGGACCAGTGACAGCGGGACCGCTTCTCGGTCTAATCCACGATTTCACGGTTTTGAGATGGGATGGGACTGCAACCCTCTGTCACTATTGTTCAACGAGTGTCACCGTTTAGCGGCGCTTTACTCCATTAAAGTGGGGATGGGTGTGTGGGGAACCTAGGCACGAGAGATCACTTCATCTGAAGGGGTGAAAGAGAGCAAAGTAAATGGAAGTGACAACCTCTGAACAAATTCCTCTCGGCAGCTGCCCGGATTCGAGGCAGCCCGCTCCCCCACTTCACGACCCCCGTGCCTGGCACACGCACCTGCCGCTTCAAGTCGCGCTTTTCCTGACAGAAAAATAATCCAGGGGCGTGGAACGGCGGGTCGACTCTCAATGTGCTCTTGTGAAAACCCTTTATGCGTGAAAAAGCCTCCTTTCTTATGCCATTGTCCGACACAGTTTTATGAGACAACATAGGGCATTATGAGGTTTCGGGATTTACATGGGACTCTATAGAATGGTATAATCCTTTCAGACAGTGACCGAATAAAAGTTTAAACCCGCTGTTTTCATATTTATTAGCTGGTTAGAGCGGCCGAGGCAGCTGAACCCGCCCAGACCAACAGGCTTTTGTCAACCGGATTCGTCAGCATCACAGTTATCACGTTAAACTGCGAAAAGAGAGAGAGAAGTTTCAACTTTGGACCTCTATTAAAGTCGTTTATCAGACCTTTTGGTATGTTTCGAGCAGATTCCTGATATATAGCTTTGAAATAAACGAGAACTATCGCCTTGTTTTGAAAAGTCCACATATTTTACGTGCTAATTTACCTTGACATATGTTCCTTTAAAAATGAATTTGTCAATTTACACTTGGATAAGGAAAATCATGCCTGCTTCCTGCAAGGTCACAATCGGCCGGCCGGTGTCCCACTTTGACTCTTAACCCGAGAACCTAGGACATGGTGATTTTATTAGAAAAACGTTTACAGTTCCTTTAATCTCAGATACAATGCAGACTACTGGTATTAATGCTAATTGATTGGGGAGTGGGGAGTGTAGTAAAGAGGAGAGTGGGAACTGTTGGGTAATCTGAAGTATCGCAACTCATGTTTTGAGGTCAATGGCCGAACACAGAAATTGTGGCTCATACTTCAGGCATTAATATGAGTCGAGAAAGGTATCTTATTTCCGACCTTCAAGTAATAAAAAAGGCCATTCAAATTTTCAAATTTTGGTCAAGCTTTGTTTTTTTTTTTTTTTTTTTTACTAACGTTCAAATGTTGATGTTTTTGATGGGCCTATCGATAGCGCGTTTTCACATTTTAGTCTCGGTCCTATGTAAGGCTTACTGCTCTGAAGTCCCGTCTGAAATACAGCCAAAATTATTATAATTGGCAGCTTGTGGCAAGTTGTCGCATTTTCTTTGGTGAAAGCTGTCTCATTAATCGACACATAGAACTCATTCAAAAATCACTGATATTTTTATAAACAGCCACTGGGTTTTTATTCTTTCAATGGATTACATATATATATATATATATATATATATATATATATATATATATATATAATTTGCGCAGCTAGCAAACTATATGCATACATACACTGCCAGTCAAAAGTTTTGGCACACCCTCATTTTTATTTTAAAAAAATACATACTTCTTCTATTTCACAAAAAGTATATAAGCTTACATCCATTAAACTAACCACAATGTGAAATGATAATTTCTGAATGTACTCATATTTTTATTTATTTATTTTTTTTTATCAACCCAGGCAGTGACATTGTCATGAGAGTTCACACTAGTGCGTCTGTAAAAGTTCCCATGGACCTGCTGCTCTTGTGGTCTGCTTATCCTTGACCTTTTTGTCCAATCAGTCCCACAACAGCTTAATTTTAATTCTCTGTATCGAAAATGAGGAGAACTTTTTCTGTTGTTGATTTCGCCAAATATGGATATTTTCTGAATTCCAAAATTTTGGACACTATTCAGAATCAAGTAAATTCTTTTTTTTAAACTCCTGACAAGGCATCTCCAACGATGTGCCATTTGAGATTATATATGGACGTTGAACCACTTGAATTTCATTAAAAGTAAAGAACTAACACGTGTGAAGTATATATGAATTTAAACTTGTACTTGATCTTAGAGCAGCAGTAATTTCTGGCACCATGGCAATCAAATTTATTGACCGTGCATTAATGCCTTGGTGTTTCTGTCAGTCTACATTATGAGGCATTAAATCTACTCTCTTACACACAAAGACATACCTAAATAAACACACACACACACACACACACACACGCGTACACACACATGCAAGCACAACTTGATGCATCACAGTGAGTATAGTTTGTAATGAATTGCTCTGTGTAAACCAAGACAGTAGAGTGGGAGGTGGGCACATGCCTGTGGGCAGGTAATGAATATGTAATTGTAATTATAAATTATGCTTAAGAGGAAGAACAAAGGACGATGGTTAGGAACTGTGAATGTAAGACGAAGAATGACAGCACTTCACCAAAGATAATGTTGCACCTGATAGGGATCATTGAATATCTTTTTATATAAAAACAAATTTTAAAAAAGTCGCTCACTATAATATTTTGTTGGACCACCTTTTGCTTTTGTCATGGCACACATTCCTTGTGGTATTGTTTTAACAATCTTGTGCAATGTTACAACATTTATTACAGACCAGATTCGCATTCATTTTTGACCAAGATATTGTATTGACGATAGGTGAGCCAGACCACCCTGTCAGGCCTTCTCCAGCACATCCCACTTTCAACTGGTTAAGGTCCAGACTCTGAGCTGGCCAATTTATGCGTGAAAATGATTCCTCGCACTTGATGAACCATTCTCTCACAATTTGAGCCTGATGAATCTTGGCATTATAACCCTCACCTGTGCCATCAAGGTTTAAAAAGTCAGTTGATGGGTTACTGTTCATTCATTTTACTCAGGTAGTTTGCTGAATTCATTTTATTACTGCAGAACAGTGCTGAGTCTGGACCTGACAAATTGAAGCAACCCCAGATCATAACACTGCCTCCAGAGGCTTGTACAGTGGGCACTATGGATGACAGGTGCATCGCTTCATGGGCTTCCTTTCTTACCTTCGTGAACAGGGTAAATCTGGACTTATTAGACCAAATGACCTTTTTCCATTCCTCCTCAGTCCAATGTTCATGCTCCCTTGCAAATTGAATTTGTTTTTCCCCCAATAAGCCTCACTGACCAGCAGCTTTCTTGTGGCCGCACGGCTGTTTAATCCCAGTCCTCCAAGTTCCTGTTGCATTGCACATGTGTAAATGCTCCTATGTTCAAAATTAAACATAGCCATGAGTTCTACTGTTCATATTTTAAGATGAGACTCACCGAGCCTTTTTAGTGATCGCTGATCAGGATCAGTCATGATTTTTCTCCAACGCATTTCCTCCGCATTGACAGTTTGCTGTTATCCTTCCAGGTTTGAATACATTTTCAAACAGTTCCTGACCTAATTCCAGTGATTTTAGCAGTCTGCTTGGTTGTTCTATTTGCGTGATGCTGGCCAATAATTAGCCCCTCTTGAAACACTGTAACAATACTTCAACAAACATGAGATATGTCTTCTAACATGTTTTTTTAAGAAATGACAAGTTATGCACTGAATCAGTCAGGAGGAAAAGAATTATTGCCAGCTGAAACATATTCATCACTGGAATAATGATTCAATCATAGGCTCTTTAGTATTTGCTTATTTAAATCAATCCAAACAGTGACATTTATTTTTGACGGGCGGCATATACTGTATATACATTCACCAATCAGCCACAAGCTTAAAATTGCCTAATTTAGTAAAGATCCCCTTCGTGCTGCCAAATCAGCTCCGTCAGACTGATGTCACTTGAGTTTTCAAACTCAAGGTTTCCCAGAAGAAAATTTCCCAGAGTACCATCCTCCCTCCTTCAGCTAGTTCTCCTCCCACAGTACATCGTGATGCCATCTCTTCCCAAGTAAACGGTGCACATGTACACAGCCGCAGCACATGATGTAAAAGAAAATGTGACTCACTGGACCAGGTGACCTTCTTTAACTGCTTCAAGATCCAGGTCTGAAGCTCAGGTGCCCATTGGGGGCACTTTTAGAGGTGGATCGGGGTTAGAGTGGGCACTTTGACTCGTCTGCAAGCTAAAAAGTGCAATACACAGCAAAGTATGGAGCACGGTCTGTTGTGACACATTCCTTATGTAAATATTATTGAGATTCTCAGCAACTTTTGCCACAGTCACCCTTCTATCAGTTTGGACCAGATGGGATAGCCTTCATAACCCTGGTGCATTGATGAGCCTTGTGCGCCCAAAACCCTGTCATTGGTTCATGGTTTGTCCCTCCTTGGACCTCTGTCATTAGATACTCATATCTGCTGAGAGGGAGCACCCGAGAAGTCTTGCCACATCTAAGATGCTCTAACCCACCCGTAAGGCCATTATGATTTGGGCCTTGTCAAAGCTATTTAGCTCCCATTTTTCCCACATCCAACATTTTGAATATGAGAACCGACTGTTTGCTCACCGTCTAAGATCCATCTGCATACCTTGACATGTGCTGTTTTTATGAGATAATCAAAATTATTTACTGCATCTGAGAGTGGTTTTTAATATTTTGGCTTATTGGTGTATACATAATTTCCTTAGCATGGATGGGTTCTGAGCCTGGAGTCATAAAAAGAGTGAATTTGAAAAAAAAAAGTTCACGATTACTTGGTTGTGCTCTTATTTAAAGGCAAAAGTGACTACTTACCACAAATAATATTGAATACATCCACTGATGGGGAAAGTTGTTACTTGACTCTCTTCAACTACAGAATGAAATATGAATATGTATGAAACCAAAATGTCCACCTGATACTTCATCTTTTCGTTTGGTGGGATTTTTTTTCCATTGTCATGTGCTGCACCCATCTGTTTCACCATTGTCTTTGTGAAGTACAGGAAGGAAAACAGAACACATATGAAAGTACACAAGAATGGAATACATAATATAGCCCTAATTATAGTGCAAATTCAGCAGCATCCTACATCTGAAGCAGTAAATGTACAAAACAACTGTGACTGATACATGAAGTCATTTACATCCGCCACTTGTCCTATAGCGAGGTGGGAAATGACATCTGAGAGAAAACGATTGCAGTTATAATCCCACACATGAAGGCACTTAAGCATAGTCTCAGCATGCCTCTTCTTAATGGTATAATCTGACATTTGAATAATGCTGGTGTTGCTATGCACTCAGTGAAAACACATGGTCACCCTTGGAACCATGTTAAGACAACAATGAAGTTTCTGCTTGTGCTTATACTTAATTAAGTCCCTCTCACTTCGCTCTCTCTCTTTTACCCATTTCTTTCTCCCTCCTGGTGCCCCCCCCAATGCTCTGAGGACAGATCTCTGTATTCGGTTCATCATGCAAAGGCCCCAGGCCGCAGTAACCCACCCCATTCCTACCCCCCTTCCTGTCAAAGCTGATTGTTTCCACGCCAACAGACTGCTGGGGGCCAGCACACAATCCACACTGTCACAGTACATCATGTGGAGAGGGAGGGAGAGAAAGAAGGGCTCGGCATGTCCAGAGAGAGGGAAAATTCTTGATACTCATAGCAGGGTGAGGGAAAAGAAGCAGGGCATCTCAAGCTAAAGGTCTAAAGCTGCTGTCTCTCATGGAAGGAGAGAGGCCAAGGGTTGGGGTACAAAGAGAGAGGAAGAGATGACAAAGGTGACGCAGAGTGGTTAGGTGCACTTGATTTATCTCTTAGGAGCGCTGTAAATTGACTAATGCCTTCAAACTGTGCACAGCTGTATTTTGTGAGTAATTCACTTTCCCCATGTCAAGCGAAAAGTTTCACGCAGATTCCCCAAAAATAATTCAAATGGAAATTTTATAATGCCTCCGTAACACCTTCAAACGGCCAGTAATAGTTAACAACACGCCTTCTGGCTACTTCGCCCCCTATTGTTCGTAACGAAGAATTCTCTCAAAACTCCCAAGACCGCGACAACGTGTCGCCCTCTAGCGTCCAAATCAAACCGTCAGGGCCACGTCCCTCCTAATTATTACCTTGTGATGGACCCATCCCGGTTTGATTTCCTTTTGTTTATTGCTGTTGAAACGTCAGGAAGCGTTCGCGTTATATTGACTGTGGGCTAAATATTAAGTGCTTGCTACCACACACTCATTTATTAGATTGTTGCATGTCGTGTGCTGTTTCAGTGCTTTGTGATCAAAAATCAACGTCATTGTCCTAATAGGCCTTCAAAAGACTTTCACAATTAATCCACAGCAAGCCCAGTGCCTGCAGTTTTTGTCACCACTTTCGACTTTTACGTTTGAATTAAACATACAATAGAACGGAAACAATCAGTCAATTATTGTTTAACGTCTGTATAAAATACAAAAGGATACAGTGGGCCTTTGTTCAATAAGAGCCATAAGTTGGTGACCTTTGAAAACACTGCAATGCGCGCTTCTCGGATCACTCTTGACAGCAATAATGTCGGTGAAAAATGCCGCAAACGGCGCTAAACTCGATTTCTACGCCTGCGTTTCCCCCCTTCTCTCAACAAAATTCACAGTTCAGTTTTGGAGGCAGACAGTGCATGGCGCGTCCCGCGGCCATCCCGGGTGCGTGCGCGTCTCCCCGGGCGGCTCGGCTGTGACACCATCACCGTGATTCACGCCCAGCAGGGTCTCCGTCGCACTCTGTCGCGTGTGACTCGCAGGTCGTCCCCTCGCGAGGCGCGCCTATTATACAGCGCCACTTTAAGAACTGCTAGATGCGTTCAGAGTATGTTAACGTTGGCAAGAAGTATATAGTCTACACAACTACAGAAATTAAAACTTGAATTTTTATCACAAAACTTTTTCAACACTTTCTGAAAGGTATAAAAACGTTTAATGAGACATATGAAACAATTATCAGTTTATCATCTCAAAAACAATGTAAAAAGCAGTTAAACGAGTATAATCGTCCTATAATGTATGACAGAAGACTGAAAGGTTGGCGAAACTTTCTAAGATCTGTCTAAAAAACTATGTATTGACTCTTATAACGATAATCCCTCTCAATCATCACTTATGACCCACTAGATACGTGTGGCAGTGTCTAAATCTAGACACCCAGCAATCTGCTTGGATTTTCTGATTTTTCTTTGTGCGGCAAGTTCCTGGGGATCAGCCTTCGGGCTGTGGGTGTATTGACCCCAGTCGATAAAAGCGCGCATGGTGTGACGGTGGAACATAACGCTGGACTGTTCAGATGTCGTTGAGCCGGGGAGCCAGCATTGAACACAGCAACCGAAAAATCTTACTCCAAATACCTTTAAATGTTTGTTATTTTTCAAAGTGTTGAACGCGCGATTAACTCATTATTTTTACAGCCTTAACTAATGCGTTTCATACAGTTTTATTGCGCAGCGAGTTCAATACATAGCCCAAGACTGGTTCAATTGTGATCTTCTCACCGCTCTGAACCAGCACATTTTGGCAGCACATTGATTTTTTATGAGAAGTAAATTTTAGATAGGCTAATTCTTTTGTGAGTTTGTGTCAGTCTTTGACGTTCATTGTCCTCTATTCCAGAGCTATAGCAATACAGATCGATATCACCCGCACTGTTTGGTACAAGCGAGCGTCAAGGGCTGCCAGTTAACGGGTATCTAGTATTTTCCACGAGTGCTGAGCCGCAATCGCGGATTATCCTTTGCTCGCCCCAGGGCCTTGGCTCTGCAGCGCGGCTGATCTAGCGGCTGTGTACCGGGTCCGAGGCGGTTCGCGGCCCGGGGGCACCGTCGGTTCAAATCCCCCGGGACCGGGCGAAGTGGCAGTCTGGCCCCCAAAGACCAGCTCAGACTGGGGATTATCCTCTGCCGTCCAGCACCAGTATCTCTGTGAACACACAGACACATCCTTACGTGTAGCTCCTTGCCCCACGGCGCTGAAATCTACCGCGCTGAACTTTCGATGATTAATGCTTTTCATCCGGGAACCACTGCCACCACAAAATACTGCTTATTGTACCGTGCGATGATAGCAAGACAAACGATTTCTGCACTCTAAATAAAGGAACGGTTGCAACAAAAGAGATCAACAACCAGAAGCTTAATATCCACCCAGTGTCGAACTATGAATGTAATTACCTGAATAAATTGTATTCTAAATTTAAAAAGACAAAATGTATCTCTAACGTCTGAAAACAGTAAACTCACAGCGGCCAAAAGTTAGGCGTAGCATTCAACCATTTCTCGAATTGCCTAGATCCACAACTGATGTTGATGTTGTTCTGTCTTGTCAGGATAGGCTTGTGGAAAGAGACTGTGTCCTCGTGATGGTTCTTGTTCTCAGAATGGTGCAGATACTCGGAATGGCCAAAAGTATATGAACATAAACAACATCTGCTCTTACATGTTATTGGTCTCGCGTCTTTTTCTAAAATCATAGGCATTCATGTACAACTAGCCCCCTCTTTCCCACCATCATACCCTTCATTGGGAAGGCAATCCAGTTGAATTTATAACATCATTGTAGGAATTTGCCTCTATTCCAGTCAGAGAAGCATTAGTCTAATTCAACAAGTATTGATGTAGGGATATCAGGCCTGCCTCAAAATGGATTTTCCAGTTGAGCTCAATGGCGTTTGAGGAGTTGTTTTTTTTCAGGACTGAGTTCTGCGCAGGCCTGTTAAATTCTAACACTCTGATCTTGACAAACTGTGTACAGACCTCACTCTGCCTGGGGACATTGTCATGCTGAAATAGGAGTGGGCTCTACCCAAACTGTGGGAATGACAGAATTATATATCCACACTTGCATAATGTTGAGATTTTCCTTCAGTGGAATTAAGAGGCCTAGCCCATACCATGAAACAAAGCCAAAACCTATGAATGTATGCACAAACCTTTGGCAATGTAGTGTTAGCAACAGTACATAAATAATTTTTTTTAATGGGACATATGCCAAAATGTATATATACTCAAAGGCAATGAAAACGCAACACTCTAAATTTTGGTTTATTTTTGCTCAGGACCCGAGTAGTCCAATTTGAGTTATTAAGTGATCATTGGGGTCACAATGTGTACCTCATTACATGTGAATGATCATCATATAACTCAACAGTGTGAGTTGGACTCTCATCAATCCATATTGAGTACAACATATGGGAATTAGGAGTTGTGCAAGTACAGTGATTGAAATGAAGGAGGGGTTGTCTTCCCTATATAAAGGCATGATAAAAAGCCACACAAAAAACATTTTTAAGTGTCATAATGCCACGCCTGTCGACTGAACAACGGAACAGGGCACTGGGTATGCTATAGGTGGGAGTAAGTGCCCGCAAGTGGCTCACCGTTTTGGGTGTAGTACGTCCAGCATCAGCACGCGTTTTGGGTGTAGTACATCCAACTGGGACGAGCTCTTTCATCAAGAGTACCCAGACCTCAAACCAGGCAGCAACTCCAGAATGCACTACAGGCAGAGTGGCGACAACTTCCCCAAGACAACCTAAGACGCTTAGTCAGGTCCATGAGGAGACGTTGTACTGCCTGTGTGGATGTTCATGGGGGTCACACCCAATACTGTTCTTTTTAATTCATTTTTAAATTTGTGTTCCGTTCAGTCTTGTTGTGATTTTTCATTTTCAACTTGTGCTCGTTGTTTAATGCATCTGTATATTATTGTCCAAATCGACCCATTAACACATTTAATTCATCAAAGTCAACCCACCCAACATATTTGAATTGTTAAAATAAGGAAATAAATTTGAGTCACAAAATTGTTTGAATCCAAACTGGTGTTGTGTTTTCATTGCCTCTGAGTATAAAATAATAAAAAAAAAACTTTTTAGAAATAAAGTCATACAATGCAAAGCAGCTAGTAGCTTGAAGTAGAACTAACTGCTGCGGGTACTCTCTAATATATGCATTTTATCTAGAATGCATTTTACCTCCAAACATCTGGAACTTCAACCATTTGGTCAAGAGCTCAAGACGACTGCATGAGCTACAGCTACAGGTAATGCTACCCTTACTAAATTGCCAGTTCAGACTAAAGGTTAACACACACACTCAGGCTTATGTTAGACAATGCTTTATTACGTCACATAGGTGGAGGGATACAATTACATTTCCATATTCCTGAACTATTCTCTAAAATATTTAATCTTTTCATTTTCAGCAGGCTTTCCATTTCATGTAATTATATTTAACATAAAATTTATATGATATTTATGCATATGTACACACTCAGATAGTGTAGAGCGAGGTCAAGAGGGACAGTATGACAGACATAGCTCAACCTGCATCTCTGATTCTCAAGGGTTCTGAGCTTTTCAGTGGTTACAGAAAGAGGGGTTTTAAGAGTGTCAAGACTCAAATGTAAATCTAAAAAAAACCCCAAAAAACTGAACACGAAACTCTGAAAATGTCACTGAGAATGACTAGAATGCATGGAGTAAATCTGAGGAAGAACTAAAACATAGTGTGGGGCGAGAGTGATTTCACGGAGGGCTATATTTAAAAATAAGGAATCACACTTTAAGCCAGGGATCATCAAATTATCATCCTCAATGGCCGAAAACAGTTGCTTTCCCATCCTCCTTTTAAATGGGAGTCAAATTGATGACAGCTCGGCTAATCAGAAGCACTAATTGTTCAGTCAATTATCGCGGGGAAAACAAAAATACAGCTAGGTTTGGATTTGAGGGCCATATTTTGTGATCCCTACTTTAAACCAACAGCAGCCTAAAGCACGTGACCACGCCTTTATAATCCCACTTTCTGATTGGCTAACTGAGACCAGTGCTTGCCTCCACTGCTCCTTCCTATGACTTGGTGGCAGTGGCAGCCCCCAGCCGCAATAATTCCTTCCTGTGCGTCAGGATGATGTCAAAGCTGGCCTGCAGGCGGTTCTGCTGCTCCTGGACCCGGCCCTGCAGCGTGCGCACCCAGCGGATCAGAGCCAGGCGCCGGTACATGGTCAGCTGGACCTGGTGCTTCTCCATCTCTCTGGCCTTGAAATCCTCTCGGTCCTGTAGGGTCCAAACGGCCCCCTGCAGCTCGGAGCAGAGGTCTGCGTCAGAGTCCGAAGACCCTTCTGCAGGAGGGCCAGCACCTCCCACACCCTTACACCCCCTCTCCACCTCGCCCTCTCCGTCCCCAGGCCCTCCATTTGCCGTCAGCTCCTCGGCCCTGGGGCCCCCCACGCAGATACGGTCCCAGACGCAGCCGAACCTCCCAGCCCCCGCCACCTCAGCCGCTCTCAGTACTGAGAGAGGAGGAGCTGCCAGTGGACCTGAAACTGAACTCAAACTCCGAGTCGCTGTCAGCCCACTCCTCCCCCTCCTCTCCCCCGACCCCGTAATCCTCCTCTTTCTCTGCTCCTAACACACCTTTTTTCTCCTCCTCTCTATCCCTTCCCCTCTCCATCTCTTC
This sequence comes from Gymnothorax javanicus, assembly GCA_029692085.1. Lineage (NCBI taxonomy): Eukaryota > Metazoa > Chordata > Actinopteri > Anguilliformes > Muraenidae > Gymnothorax > Gymnothorax javanicus. The sequence goes on along the minus strand of CM056197.1, from coordinate 76,872,390 downwards.
CTCCATCTCTCCCTCTGCTCCCTCAGGGGGCACTCTGCCGCATCCCTCCTCCCCGATCTCTATCTCTGGCAGGGGCTCCAGAGGACTCCAGCAGGGCAGGCGAGAGAGGGGAGATAGCATGCCTGATCCCAGCGACCCCTGAACCCGCGAGCGCAGCGGATTGCGGTTCTCGTCTCCCGTCAGAACATCATCTTCTTGGCCCAGGAAGTTGAAGTTGCCATCCTTCTTGCACTTGCTTTGCCCTCGCGGCTGATTTTTGCCAACAAGGCTCACGGAGGAAGGCCTGCCACCAGGGTTCTTGGGTCGATCTTTTTGATACCCGTACATATTTTCCCTCGAGTGAGATACTGTTGTACTATCAGGGAAGGGAAGAGAAAGGAAACAAAATGGTACATGATGAACATCAATTTCTCATCATTTTGAGGGAATAAGCCCTCTCAAAATGAATGCTGAGAAATCCTTTGGCTAAATTAAGGTAAAAAGACCCAGAAAGAACACATCTTTCAATTTTAATTTCAGAGATTGCAAGGATAAGAGCAGCCAAATTATGCCCCACAATGAACGTTACTCTTGGTGTTGCTAGTGGGGTCGCGCCATGCTTCCGTCTGAGAGACCAATTGCGCGCACTCGTGGTTCTGAAGGACAGCAACCACGGATCTGACTGCAGCATACGTAACAAGGTCGCGCGCCTGAGAGAAATAACAGCGTTATCCGATATAATGCAAATATAAGCCGCAACAAAGCAATGTATATGTAGCCTAGGCCACATCGACTAAGTGGCATTCAAAACAGCATTCGCCGGTAGTCGGCTAGCCTATAAATTACCATGTAATTAACATTCAAGACTTAGGTCTGTCTAAATTGCCGTGATAAGGTCATTCGCAATAAACTCTCGTGGTGGTCGACGGTTATACGCAATTCCATCGGGCCGATTCAACATTATAATTTTTGAGGCAAATTCCACGTCATACAGCCAGAATGAACTGACCGGCCAATTGCTACCGCATGCATTAGAAGGACAAACTAGTCTTATGCTGGTTTCAGAAATCGGTGATCGCCTATAAACCAACTAAAACAAAAAAAGACATAAAACATCCGCAACGCACATGATCGAGAAAATAAAACATTGAGCGATACAGGAAATAATCTCTTTGGTACATTCATTACATAAGAGCTCAGCGGCGTCATGTCTCACCCCATCCTCTCATTCGATTTAAGCACGATGTTCGTAATGTCACCTGGTGAACCAAAGATAGCTCAGGATTTCTAAATTTTAATTACCGATAGTTTCATGAAAAAAGACAGACAGCAGTGCGAGTGAAACCGCGCACTGACGGCCATATCTTACCGTTTGTGGTCTTGTTTTCCGTCATAACAAGATCCGGCGCCCGCCCCGTTTCCCTCCTCCGAGCGACCCTCTTAGGTTAGGTTTATTCTCACTCCAGCTCTCTTCGCCCCCCTCCCTCTTCCCTGCTCTCGGTGGCAGACCCCGATCATCTGATTCACTTCCTAAACTGGGCAGGGACAGCTAAACGGGAAACTGCCGACGATAAGGAGGGAAGTCGCGATTGAAATCACGCAGACTAGCATTTCTCTAATATTTTACGTTTTTGTTCCCCTTTGTACCAAATACGCGTGAACCATTGGATACCTTTAGTCAGAAAGGTAGCTGCATTTCGTGTACTGGGCTCAATTCAGTCGGAAGCCATTCAAACACAATTCGTCCTATGTTTCATTCATTTTAACGAGCCAGATGTAATGCTCGACCGTAATAGCAAGAATGTAGGCTACACAGCGTTGCTCGGGTGCATCTGATTGGGGGAATGGTGAAGCTTCGATGGGCGACATCAGACAGACTCAATAAGCATCCCCACTCCCTCCGTCCCATCACAAGCTATCGCTGCCGGCAGAACAGCAGTTACCTTCCACCCTCTCCACTCGCTCCAACAATGTATCCATTCAAGTGCTGTACCCTGAAGCCATCCACCCCTCCCTTCACTCTCCCCGCAGTTCAATAGCAGCTTGAACACATGAAAAATACATCAAACACGTCACCTGCCTACGGCCCTATCACATGCAAAATCATCTCCATCTTCCCAAAACAAACTCTGGCTGGGACGGGGATACGCTGGAGACAGAGGATGCGAGAAAAAGATAACACTGTAGGACAACCACGGGTGTAATTTAGAACTGCGACGTTCCCGAAACACAAATCCGAAACGAATCAGTTTCCCCTTTTCAGAGCCTTTTTTGTGGTTCTCTCTGGTTTATTAACACGCTTATGACACTCAATGACCTGAGACTGAGGCAAAACATTACGGGACTGACTCAACATTGGGTGACTGCGCCAGCATTCTGTTCATGCCAGTCTGTGCTCAGGTGGCGAGGGCATGCCTGCCAACATTTTAAATCCTACTTTCACACATCAAGAGTCTGTGACCTTATCTACTTACCAAAACAGAAGCTTGGCTTTGTTTATTATGGACATTAAGAGCACAAAATTAGACATGAAGGGGTGTATAGAAAACCAGTGTTGATGAGCAGACTGAGAGTAACACAAGCATACCAAATAAACCACCCTAAAACACCCACACTTCTAGATGCTCTTTAATTTACAATTTCAGTACAAATACAAATATAAAAAAAGAAAACTAAATGCTTCGTATTTACATGATTAAAAACACCAATCAAATGAGCCGTGAGTCAGGCCGCTGCTTTCCAGCATCCTGAGGACAGGCACATCACGGAGGGCGCCGTCTTCGCTGATGGCCCCGGTCCACCTGAATGGCCTCTTCAGTTCTCCAGGTAGCAGAAGATGCTCCTTTGGGGCCCCCCTTCTCTCCTGGGGCCATCGGGACATGCCCGCTTGGCAGCAGGAGCAGGGAGGTTCCCCTGTCTCCGCTTCTTCACCTGCACAAGAACACACAGTGCTGTCACCTTTTACACGTCTGCAATGTAGTACCTGCACAGCTTACACTCTACATGCACTCCACTTACACAGCTAAAGGAGTCACAATACAGCTTCGATCAGGCCCAAAAAAATCAGGCACGACCCCATCCAAATTGAAAAAATTCGTCCGAAGCTGAACTGTGGCAGCAGTTTTGGGCTTGAGCCCAGCCTGAACCGGAATTTATACTCAAAATATAAAAATAATTTAATTAGTCTATTTCAAGGCAAAGTAAACCACACTGTGCATTCAGTGCAAATTATGAGGAAAAATACATGAAAAACTTTAATGATCAAACTAAAATGAAGCCTTCAGGGTCTCACTGATCGCAGTTGAGAGTCAAAACACTATTTTTACAGTGGAACTAACAGGCTCTATTTATATTGTGTGTAAACAGAGCTGTGAAAGAAGTATTTGCCCCCTTCCCGATTTCTTCCATTATTGCATATTTTTCTCACAAAAAGGTTTCAGGTCATCAAAATAATTTTAATATTTTACAACCCCAGAAAACATAAAATGCAATTTTTAATTGATATCATTTATTGGAGGAAAACAGCTACTCAAACCTACCTAGCCTGACTTGAAAAAGTATTTTCCCCAAATTTATTTGATAATTGGGTTTCAATTTTACAACACTAACCCAGGCAAGAAAACAGCCAGCCTCACTGAAATAGAACCTGCCTGGCAGCACGAAGAGGACAAAATAAGCACGTAATGCTGCAACCTAAGGAAATTTGGGACCGACACGATCACCAATTTTTTTAATGGTGTTATCGCTCGATTACCGATTGAACTGAATTTTCTTAACCTGTCTAGCCCACTAACAATATCTGAGTGGTTGAGTGGGCAGCAGGCATAGGAATAGGTTTAACAGGTAAGTTTTGCAAAATTCGAATGGTGCGCAAGTTATTTCACAGATGGCTCATGACTGCATGACACTGTTGGCATAACCATGTGTAAATAAATCATGTTTTTTCGGAACAAATTATGCGACTCACGTATGCCACTGACTGTGTATGAAAAAGGTTTTAGTTGCTCAGCATGTCTATAGCCTATGAATCCAAAACATTAAACTGTGTCTAATCGTCATAGCTTACAGACATATGAAAAGTATAGCACGAGCATTAATATATTATGAGCTTCCAGTATTGGCCTTACAGTTCAAAACTCACTGCTCAGACAACTGAATAAGTCTCTGCACTGTACAAATATTGACCCATGATGTAAACAATAATAGCCGATATACAGGGTTGTAGTCAGAGGTCTGCGCGGCTGTAAAATTTGCAGCCACATCCACACCGCCACTGCAATTGTGGGTGCAGCAGCTGGCTGCCTCACTAGCTTCGGACCTCAAAGTTTTTGCACGCAACACACTGACATCGGAGAGCAAGTGTCTTGAAGCTAAATTCTTCTTTTAGTATCTTTATTACAAAACTGAAATCATACAAAATAGAAAAATAATAGACTTTCGACTTTTCTTGGTAAACTAACCGAAATTAGGGCGCTGGTCAAAAGACTGTGTTGCATCAAGGTCCAGTGGCTTCTGCCGTTTCGCGGGCTCACGATGTATTTATACTATACATACAGCAGCCAATGAGAAAACACCATTCTATCGCGTCATTAGTCACTGGCCAAACCTTCATTCCACATAACACGGAACAGAAAATACTTCAAACCCAAACATCTCAAACAGAATATTGATTCAAATTATCTTAAATTATGTGTGGAAAATGGCTACAACAGCAATATTTCCACTGCCTCCACACCACATCCACAATAATGGGTGATGAAGCCACACCCTCTCCGCCTTCATGGAAATATTGCAATTAATCCCAGCGAAATGGAGAAGTTTAGCAAAAACCCTTTTTGCAAGGGTTTTGCAATATCATATATGGGCCAGGTCACGCGGTGACGGAGTTACAAAATTGGTGTATTTTGTATCATAGCTCCAAACCTAAGTAACATAGAGTTACAATTTAAATGGCTTTGTATAGGTCTTCCCTAGTACTTCAAACAACTAAAAAGCTAATTTTGTCCATTTGATTTATATTGGGTGAAAATGGCAAAAACTGGTCGGTAATGGAGTCAACATTTTTGACTGAAAACGCTGCAGAGAGTCCATTCTGGACCCACTCCTTTACATAAAAACTTTGCTTATATAAATATTAACTGAGCAAAAATAGTCCTTTTCATTATTTAAGATCATGTGATGCACAGGGATTCTACGGCTTGATGTCGTTTATGCGGCTTTGCTGGCAGTTTTCCCACTTCTGTTTCCATCCCTGGTGTCTAAGCAAAAAATGTACAGGGTTTAAAAAAATAGGCGAAAATGATGTCCACGAGCAAAACTGTCTCCCGAAATGGTGCCTCACTGCTTCTGGACAGGTAAGCTACCTGACTATATCACTCCGCAATAGCTTTGCGAATATCAGTTAGCCATCTCGGTTGTTAGTGGTTTGTGCCTTGGTAGCTACATAATGTCAGTTCACAACTGCCTGTACACGAGTCATTTGTAGCAACTCCAACTTGGTTTGCTGTGCAATGATGGCAGTGAAGCATGCCGATAACTCGAAAGCTATTGTGTCTCCATGTACTTCCTTATGCCAAAAAACGAGCTTTGTAATGCTGGCTTACCTTACAGTCAAGTGGACAAATGAGAAATGAAACACGATCAACGGCTCTCCATCTCAGCTGCGCCTAGCCAACTGATACTGTAAGGTGCAATGGTGAGAACCTCTGTGCATCTAAATGCCACTTTTGCATTGAGTACCTTTGAGTTCTTTGACAATGTAGTCGCTTTCAGGCGATAATGGCCGAGGCAGGGCTCTGCCACTTTTCCTTAGTGCAAGTTCTTTATGGTCAGTCTATCGGACAGCAAATCAAATAAGCTTTTTTTCTTTATACTCTCTCAGAAGTGGAGGAGTGCCCCTCCCTTGCGCTAAACCTGTTTGATTATCTCCATGTGGGACACTGGCTTTATGCACAGTGCATATTGCTTTGGATTGATCGGTCTCAGACATCTCATAAAAGTGGCTGAGAGTTGACATATTTCTGTTTACCGCGCTAAACTGGCTTATTTTTACGTCATGGCCATCTGAAAGGTGATCGGCTGATAACTGATCCCCTATCTAGAGCTTATATTGGCTGATAATGATCGGTGGCCGATCGACCAGTGCATCCCTGGGAAAAGATCAGAAACAAAGTCGTTGATATGTATCAGTCTGGAAAGGGTTACATAACCATTTCTATGGCTCTGGGAGTCCAGCAAACCATGGTGAGGGCCATTATCTCCAAATGGAGAAAAATTTAAATAGTGACAAACCTTCTGAGGAGTGGCTGGCCAACCAAAATTCAAGATAACTCCAAACTGGTTTCTACTGACTCTCCCCAATACACGGAGTTGTGAAGTCTAATCGGTAGAATGACCAGCCAATTTGTTTTTAGCTGGCATCATTTTTCATTGCATCAAAAAGTCATCGGGCATCTTTCTATGACCATTAATGATCACATTAAACATCAATGTCTTTCAAAGATTCTAAATTGATGTACCTCAAAATGGCACATATTTCTTAGCTAGGCTTAGAATTGATGCCGTTTTGCGCCAATGTTTAATAAGGTTTGATGCGCCCAAAAAGATGTTTCCCATTTTAAAAGTATTCTTTTTAACGGCAAATCCATTTTGAATCAGTGACATTTAGAAATGAATTCCAATGCTGAATAAAAATGCAAAACTGGGAAATGGAATTCAGAGCAAGCCTAGATTAATCCAGCTTTTGGACTATTGCCATCCATACAATACCACATGTATTGTATGTACTTTGGAAATATAGCCAATTAGTGATCTCTGTTATTACTTAATTTCATCATCATTATAGGCTTAGACACTGGTCCAGATTATTCAATTAATAAATTGTTTAATTGTTAATGGACATTCAGCGATGCCGATATCAACCCAATACGCACTCAAATAGCTGCATCGCGTATTGATAACAATGGGCCAATCTAGTATGAAACGGCATTATTTTAATAAATGCCAATACAGTACATACGTAACCTGTATATTTATTTGTTATATTTTGTTCTATAAAGTTAGGAAAACAATGCACAAGTCTGATGTTACCTTACACATGAAAGATTTTAATGTCAAATTAATTTAACACTGGTATCAAATCAGTACTTTAATTCCGATACGCAAAAGGTATTGGTATTGGTATCGGGACTGAAAAAGTCAGATAGGGCATCGTTAATTAAAAGCCAGGCAACTGTAAACAGGAACAGAACAGACTGAGCACTATTTTACCAAAAGGTGAGGTAACTGAAGGGCTCTGATGCCACCACGCCACTAAAAATCCCGAAATGCCAGCGTTACTTCAAGGGGGCGGTTGGAGTCGAAGAGATTAAATCCAATACTAAATCTAATGAAATGATAGCAGTACCTCATGCATTGTCAATTAAATATGAAAAATATATACAAGGGTTCTGGGAGACCATCAACTCAAAGAGTATTTTTCAGGGCAGAGGTTTTCCCAGGGGTGAAGACATTTAAAGCCCTATTTCATGAAGCGTGAGCCATCAAGATGGCGAGTGATCTGGACATTGCCATAGCTATAGTTTTAACCCCTTTGAGCAGAGGCCAAATACTTTACAGCGGAGGGAGAGCATTACTCCACACAGCAGAGTACACTGAAACCCTGTACTAGGCCAGTAAGTCTTAACAACACACCGCATTCACCTACATGTTCAAGGAAAGACTTTAGCACCATCTAGTGGACAAACACAGTAGAGCAACAGGCAAATTAAAATCCAGTGGCGGGATGGTACCTGCAGGCTCGGGCACTGTTTGGCTGCATCCTCCTTCTCTGGAGACAAGGTCTGGAAGAGGAAGCCGCGGGAACTGCGGGGGGCGCAAGGGTTCCCCTCCGATATGGAGGCCAGTTTCTGCAGGACAGCCCGGGGCTGACTCAGCAGGGACCCTCTCCTCACCTGGGGAGAGCGCGCAGGGGTAAAGTTCAGTCAGTGTATGGCGATATGTCAGCGAGTTTGTGAGCGCATGTGTATATGCACGCACGAGCAGGACATGGGACAGCACTTACAGCAGCGGGTTGGGATGATGTTTGGAAGGGGGTGCGAGCAGGGCCACTCTTTTGAGGGGGCACAACTGGTGCATCTGCAAGAGATTTCATTCATTTTTACCAAGTCGTGCCTCCACAGTTAATGAAAACGACAATACAAACAGAGCAAGATGAAATGAATCCCCTACTGACCCCCTCATCTCCTCAAACTCCACGCACCTTTCTGCTGCAGCCGCTTGGCCGTCAGCTTCTTCGCCAGCTTCATGAACTGACTGTCCTCAGCAATCTCATCTTCTTCATCAGCTTCTTCGCCTTTCCTGGACGCTGCCTCAGACTGCGGGACAAGGGGTGCGAGTCAGATTCATACCTCTTTCATACGGCGCCGAGAAATTTTGGCCGCTTCTGATGCGCTCTTACTACCAGTATGAATGGGGTATCAGATGGGCAGAAGATAAAACGACACATTAAAAGCAACACAAACAGACTGCTGCAGTGAAAAGAATGTCGCAATCCGATGGACAGACCTGCTCTGAATGAATGTCAGCGTGACGGACAGACCTGCTCTCTGAGCCACTGCTCTCTCTCCTGCCTCTCTTTCCTTCTCTGGAGCTCCGCCTGCTCCAGCTCTTCCTCCTCCTCTTCCTCTTCATCGCCCTCTCCATCGGGCCAATTTGAGAATGCATCATCTGTTAAAAATAAAGCCACCCACACACATTACTTCACATTTATAGCTGGGAGTGACTCCAGCGCTTTGTGTAACAGAAGAGCTCTCCAGACTGCCTGCTAAGCAATAATGAGTGAACATGTGCTGGTCAGCTGGCCTGTGTGCAGTCAGGCGAGCCAAAACAGGGACGGCTCACCCATATTTTTCCAGCGGAAACGACGAGCTCGGCCAGGCCCGTCTGAGTGCAGGTCCCCGTCGGCCAGGTAACGCTCCTGATACAAGCGCAGGCGCCGCTTGTCATCGTCCAGAACCTGCTTCCTGCGGGAGGAGGGCAGGGTGTACAGGGTCAGATACTGTGTGTGTGTGTGTGTGTGTGTGTGTGTGTGTGCACTGCTCTGAGTGCTCCCGTAGTGCGGCGAGTATGCGCGATTGCGTGCGTCTGTTTTGAGAGAACTCACATGTGGATCTTGTTGACCTGGTCTTGCAGCTCTTCATCTGATGGCAACTCCTCCTGCAGCTCGTCTTCCTCGTACTCACTCCCTCCGTCATCATCCTCATCCTCACTGCCAACATCGCTGCCCGATAGCTCCGCTTCAGAGTCCACAAACTCAGCCAAGTGCCTGCAGAGATGACGCGTCAGTCAAATACGTGCCTTCAGCTATACACTCCAAACGCACAGGTCACACAGAAGTATAGCCACAAATGTGTCCTAACACAGCCATAACCACTATAGGGGTGTAACTCTTTTGAAACGCGAACCATACATTACAGCCACCTCGGTTCCATTTGCAAGCAAACCATGATGTTTGGCAAAGTTTAATAAAGTGCACAACCCATATGGGATTTTGAGATAGATACCAGTTTTAGGTACAGGGGAATTCACGGACTACCAATATGGTAACATAAAGTGAATTTTGTTTACCTAGAATGAAAATGGACCTTTTCTTTAAGGACTGTGCAGATATGACTAAGCAAAGGAACGAAGAACAAATTAGTTGTGGACTAGTTTAGATCAAAAGTGAAAACTGATCAAATGAAGAATAATTAAAAAAAACTAAATAAACATCAGTACTGCATGTTGAGTGACAGTCAAATACTGAACATTTCACAACTGCCAATAAATCAGGGATGATACTGCCAGTCAACTTGTAAGAGAGATGCATAGTTCTCAGCATCTGCACCTGCCTGGGAGCTCCTTTCATTAATATTCCCTATTGCACCAAAAACTCTTAACAGGGATACAGGATAGTAGCTGAGTTAGTAAATGACTGTGCAATGGTACCAAGAACTGATCAGTTGTCAACTAGGCCTCTGGCTTCTTATCATTTGTAAAGATAAAAGAAGGCATTTAGGCAGACTTACAGAGAACATTTCAGCGGTAAAACACAAAAGTATTTGTGGAGTACCTCATCCAGACAACATACTATTTTTATGCTCTGTCTTGGCCAGTTACAAAAATATTTGGGACACTATCTCTTTGCAATTATGATTTGCAATCAGTATCATTTTGTTACAATTTTAGCAAAACCTGAATTTTTTCAAAAATTGACATCACATTCTGCACCAAGTTACCTAGTGATTCCATTTTGCCTTTTTACTTCCATGTGCAATGAATGGTAATGAGCAGAAAAAGTTTTATTTTTTAAATTTCAGATTTTAGCCTGATGGCGGCTCATTTGACAAGCTTAAAGGCTCAATAATTGAAGTATAACAGTAAAGAATGGCTTTCAGAAGGACTGACTCCATGATGAGCCAAACAAAATAAATTTGAATGAATATGACTGTCATTTTTTACTTTATTCTCGCCAAGACCTCATTCTAATCTTAATCTTGCTTAAATCTGAATGAGCACAGATTAACAGAGACTTCAGTCATATCAGCACACCTGATCACCCGAGTCTCATGTTTAAGTTCGCCTGTGTGACCACAGGGAGTGCTCCGACATCACACACTGCATACAACAGAACATGCAACAATGTTAACCAAACACAGCACATTTCCACATGGCTGAATCAATTTGGACAACCAATTCAAAATGCTGCACATAAAGCTTGACTCACAAATCATATTCAGGAAGTCCTTGTGAATTACAGTTCAAGTCGACCTTTTCCTTAAGACCTACTGAATGTGTGTCAATTCTGAATGGTGAAGTAGAACACACACATGCCATGCAGTGAGCTCCACCAAGAACAAGGCTGTGCTAAATGTACATAGTACAGCTAGCAAACCGCATATGCATATCGCTGCATCAATCGCATGTTTGCAAGCAAGCAAATGAGTATTAAAATTAGGGTATGAAATATGATCGAAAATAGACAATTTCGACACTAGTTCACTTTGTGCACATTGATGACTTCAACTGAAAACCTAGTTACTTCTAAATTCACAGCCGGCAAGAAATGACTGAATTGGCAGCAAAATAGCCAGTAACTGGATTTTAACAGGAACACTGAGTGAGTTAAGGCTAACACAATATAGTTAGCTTGCAATTCTGTTTATATTAAGTTGGATACAGTAGTTGCTCATTGGTGCCAATTGCCAGCAATAGCGTTACAGCTGGTGACGAACAGCAAAGTTAGACTTCCTCCCTAGGCTAGTAAAACCTCCCGTCTCTATTCTTGCGTTTATTGCTACATAGCTAGCCAGGTTACATCTCTTTCGTCCAATTGTTTTCCCAAGAGAAGCAAAAATTACAGTTAGAACATGTCAATAAACTGTATTTTCAGGACTTATGTTTGAATAAATGGTGTGAAAGTGGTGCGGCACCGTTCAGCAACTCGGTAATGTAAGGTAGCTAAGCTAGTGAATGCAAACACATTGTAGTGTTTCTTCCATTTTGAGCCATAGTCAAGAATATAACGCTCGGGTATCCAGCATGAGCAGCGAATGTAAAATATTTCAGCAGGCTAAACTGTCAATATGCCTATGGGATGACTACTTGATATTCCTTGAATTGGAGGTCTAGTGTATATAGTGTGCATTGGCATTGTCAGAATAGGATAGCTCCAGGTTATGCAGTCACATCATTACATCGTGATGGAGGGTGGGCTTAAAATCACGTCTAGGTTAATTAAACCACTTTCCTGTCCTTCAAGGCTTTTGGTGAATGCAACCATTTCCCTTAAAACAGTTTTATGGAGATAAACAGAGAATGGAACAGGACTTGCATATGAAGATGAAGTTTCCCCATTTGTTACAGAGAATAACAAAAAGGCCATTTTACCTTGGACTGTTTTGCACCCCTGCGATTAAAACGAAACGAATCCCCACTCACAGACCCCTTTTACACCTAACATGTGTATTTTGTGATGGGATTGCAATCGGATAGCGCTTGACCTTGTGAAAGTACAGGTGTAAATGCACTCAAGATGCATTGAGGACGGATTGTGATCCGGTCTTTCAAACCCTTCTGAAGGTGGTCAGGGACGGATTCTGGCCACTTTGAGCAGAAGTGTAAATGCAAATGCGTCTCCAACACACATACAGCAACTCCGAGGGCGGAAACACGTAAGCGAGGAGCGGCACTTTAGGAGAGGGAAGAAGGAGGATGTGACGTCAGCGGGACGGATTGTGATTTGATTGCAATGTAGATGCCGGACACACATGTTAATACCAGGTGTAAATGTATGTGGTCAAACGCTATCCGATTGCAATCAGATCACAAAAACGCATTTTAATACCAGAAATAAAAGGGGTCATAGTCCCAGTAAGTATCTAGTCATGATTTCTTTTTTTGAACCGTTACACCCCTAGACAATAGATATGTACAAAGACACCCATGGTCACAGAAACGCATGCACAAGAATACCAACACATGCCTGCACACACACGCCTACGCTCATGTGAGGCAGCAGCAGGGCTTCAGTGAGAGTTAGCAGCAAAGGAGTTCAGGAGACAGCTGCTGTATTAGCCCTCTCAACGCAGAGTGATGAGCTCTGGGGCCACTTACATCTTTTTCCTCTTCCCTGGGCGAGGGCCAAATACTGCCTCCCTCTCCTCATCCTCAACATCATCTTCCACATTCTCTCCATCGGCCTCATCCTCCTCTTCCTCAGTCTCCTGCAGACAGATCTGGCTCAGTCCACCCTTTTTGCTCACACGCACACATTACAATCAGACCTCATTACCCATGACTGTTCAGTGTTCTTACATTTTGTGCCTGCACAGAGACAGAACACAGTGAGGACAGGACCATTTCAACATAAATATTCTGAGGAAAAGAGATTGCAAAGACTTCCCAAGATGCATGTAATTAAGTGTGAGTAATTGCAGTATGAATGATAAGATCATATAAAACAGCCTAACACTAACCTGGCCACTCATGCTGCCCACATCTGATAGCAGGTGGAACTCTTCATCGGCCTCTTCCTCTTCCTCCTGGTTCTCCTTCCTTAAAAAGATGACAGAAGTCAGTACCAAATCCCAAGTACGGGTCATAACAGGCATAATGAATCCCTGCCCCAGAGCTCTGGGCCCCACCACTGAGTTTCAGCGCAATGAGCCCAATGTTCTGGTTTAGAGTAGGCCACTTAAATGTCAGCCTTTACCAAGAGGATAGATTGGAATACCTGTCTGCAGCCGTTTCAGGTGAGAGCAGAGCCGGTCGAATTTCAGAGGATGGGGAGTGAGCTGTAGAGAGAGAGAGAGAGAGAGAGAGAGAGAGAGAGAGAGAGAGAGTCAAACCCAAAGCGCATGCGCACACACACTCATGCGCACACACACACACACACACACACACTAAAGACCAGTTTACAGTCCAGCCAAAGAGTGTCGCCCGATTGAAATCACACAACATTCAAGAACGTTCTAGTTGCATCCAACACAAGCAGTGTAGCAGTTATGAAAATACAAACTTATCTGTGTTTCAGTAACCTTGTGCTTCAGGCAATGGAGGAAGAATGATTTTACAGCATTTAATTATGTTTGGTTCTCTTCTATGTGAAAAGAAAAACACTGAGGGAAAATAACGGGATGTGAATTTAAAAACTCGAGTACTCGAGAATTCAAGTACTTTCCTCATCACATTAAGGGACATAAGGGAAAAAATATGTGTGATTCAGTATAGAATCAAGAAAGGAAAGCCGAGTCCGACAACTTTTGACATGGAAAGCAATACTGCTGTTGCCAGCAAAATCTGCAATGTCGACATCATTACCACAGTTTAATCAGCATCATGCTGAAGCATCCAAGTTGTTCAATCTAACAACCCCAGGAAATTAGGCGACAGCATTCACTGGATGTGCTCAAAAGTGCACCACAGTCCAATCTGAAAAATTTCAGAACTGATCTCCAAAACATCAGCAACACTCAACTGCCGCTGAAAACTAATTAATTCAATTGCGCTGCCTTGACCATCAAGTCCATTTCCGGAAAACAGTCACTACAAGGGTTGAACGACAATATAAAAACTAAGGCTCATTGGCGCTTAAGACCCCCTCGGCGCACCTTTGTTACAACGAGGTGGTGCAAACAGACATTGCGCCATGCATGCACATTTCGTAAGTTTGTCACGAACACAGACAAAATGACAACACTACGCCCTCTAAAAAATGTTTTTTGTGGGGGTAAAAATTAGCTCCAGACACAAAAGATGATGATATTTGCTTTATTAGGTGTATTTTGACACACCACTCCAGTTGTGATTGTATAATTTACTAGTTTTGCAGTACCCAAAGGCAATTTAATTTTGTGTATGTAACAAGAGGCTACATGTTACCTGGCACATTACGTGGATGATGACGCGGACTCAATTGATTTATGACATGTTCTATTGCGATGTATTTCTCTGACTAACACACAGGCCTTTCAGAGAAATTAGCTAGTCTGCAGCATACAGTGCAATTTTGTATCTCCGAATAGCAGATGTGCTGATTTGCGGAAAAAACTTTAAATGAAGTCGGAATATTGGTTCATTATTCATTCGTTTCGCGGCAACCCGAATATCCGTTCATTGCTCCTTAAGAATATTTGAATATTAAACTTGGTCAGAATGCACACCCCTACTTCAAACAAACTCGTTTTTCAATAGGCATTAAAGACATGATATAATACTGAGACACACAACACAATCTGAGTCAAAGGATGGTGTTCTCCAAGATGGGCAAGAATGTTAAATGCATTTCCTCCTTCGGCAGCCACTTCACATCCACATCTTCTATAAATTGAATATCCATCCTCCACAAAAAAAACCCTGTCCATTTTCAGGATATCCAAAGTCATGCCACACTTCTAATTTAAATTTCTTTTTTGGTTATTTTGGCCTCAGTTGTCGCTCACACTGTATGGTGGATGCATGTGTGACTCCACTTGGCCAGTGTAAGGCAGTGTCAGACAGCGTAAGGGGGTGAATTTGGGCTGAAAATTTTTTTGTCAAAACTAACTAGAAGCAGGCAAAATAATTAAACTGTTTACATTATTTTTACATTATTTGTGATGTACAATATAATAATTTTTATTTAAGAATAATAACTGCAAGCAGTTATGAACAAGGTCCAAGCAATATGAGGCAATTATGAATTTTGAAGCAGTGAAGACATACATTGTGTGAATTTTTGAAAATTTCTCGATCGTGGCACATAATTATTCATGGTATTCCTCCTCCTGCAAGTTTCAGGAAGATTGGCCACTGTTAAGCCAATCAAGCAGCAGCTGATGTCCATATGCTTCAGGATATCTTTAGTTCATTCATTGCAAGGAATATTACTGACTTTGACACAGATGCAGAGAACAGATTGTCAACCACACTCAAACAGTTGAAAAGATGCAAAAATTAAGACATTTTTAGGGCTTATAGCACCATCTATTTTCAGAGAAACACCAAAATTAACTGACATACGTGGAATCTCATGCAACCAGTGTTGAATTTTGTCAACTTTTTACAAATCGTTCACAAGATATATTAATAAAAAAAAAATAGTACCACAGGGACTGTCTGTAGCTCACTTGGACTATTTATACTTGTACAAGCTGTTAAATAACGCCATGAGCAAACTTGGATGTCCTCGTGGGTAGGAACATATGTGCAAAGTTTCAGCTTTATAGGTCCAGTGGTTTCAGATAAGATGATGTTTAAAGTAAACACCTTTGAAAATGGGCGTGGCCAAAGTAATGAGGTAAAATCAAAGTCTAATTTCAAAATTTCACAAAACCCATCACATAAGTTTTTGGGCTTGCATCCATCTACCCATGCACCAAAAATCAGCCTAATCGCTTAAAAAACTGCTTCACAATGGCCCCATATGGCGTTTTCAGTATGGCCATATTTGAGATTGGACTGGAATGCCATGAACAAACTTTGGTGTCCTCATGGGAAGGACCATGTGTGCCAAGTTTCAGCTATATGGGTCCAGAGGTTTCAGAGAAGATGTTTATGGACAATGCTGAGGTCGACGATCGGACGGGCCATTACAAGCCCACCGGACCTTTGGTCCAGGTGAGCAAATAAATTTGGCCACGCCCACATAATTCAGTAAACTTTGGCAGCCAATTAGAGTGTAACAAATTGAATATCAAAATTTCAAAAAAGTACTTTTTTCTGGCTCCCCCAAAGATCTTGTGAATCAAAGTTCACATTGATTAATCGAAAATTAGAGAAGTTGGGAGAAAAACTATTTAGAACAAAACTCAAAAACTCAAACATTTGCAAATAGCACAAATGACCCCACAGTTCAAAAGTTAAGCCAAAACGTAAAGTTCATCATTATAGCGCCGCCTTGTGGTCAATTGATGTATTTTTTTCATTATTGCAGCATAAGCAGAGTTGATTCACATGTTCTGATGTCTGAACCAGATGTTACCATCAAAACCAATGTAACAGGGTCAAAGTTTACTTAAGTTCAACCCCTGGCGACACCCTCAGTGACTGTCGCTACGACCTTGAAATGACAGTTGCTGAAAGTGTAAACCAAATGTCGCTGGTGCACGGCTCATCATCGGTTGCTGCGATGTTCTGTCACACTCAAAAAAATGAAACCCCATGAAATGTTAGATTTACTTAATAATGTTATGTCAACAGGTTCCACACAATTGCTTTGCGTAACCTTTATTTGACTTCTAACATTTTTTGGCCAGTTTAATTAATTGCATTGAGTGGAATGTACTTAACTCAGTTTTGTGGAAAAAGTTGACATAACATTATTAAGTAAATCTAACATTTCAAGGGGTTTCATTTTTTTGAGTGCACCGGACTATAAACTGACCTTAACAAATATGTACACTATCAGAGTCACAGAAGAGGCATGAGACTGACCTGGGCTGGTGAACTCTCCAGAATGGAGACCTGCGAGTTGCTCCGTGTCCCCCACAGCGGCACTCTGTGTGGCGGCTCCGCTCGCAGCCTGTGTGCCAAAGCCTCCTGAGCAGAGCCCCAGAAGCTCGCCCATCACATCCCCCTGTGTGTCCCCGGCCTGGCTGCTCTCCCCGCCCGCTGGCACACTACCGAACCCCCCCGAGCACAGCCCCAACAGCTCCCCCATGGTCCTCTCCTGCGTGTCCCCAGGGGGCCCACCTCCCACGCCCTGGGGGGCACTGCCAAAGCCTCCCGAGCAGAGCCCCAACAGCTCCCCCATGGTCCTCTCCTGCGTGTCCCCAGGGGGCCCACCTCCCACGCCCTGGGGGGCACTGCCAAAGCCTCCCGAGCAGAGCCCCAACAGCTCCCCCATAGTCCTCCCCTGCGTGTCCCCGGGGAGCCCACCTCCGTTGCTCTGGGGGGCCCCACCAAAGCCTCCCGAGCAGAGCCCTAGGAGCTCGCCCATGTTGGCGTCCATGGCGTTCTCGTCCAGGCTGTCCAGCAGCAGCTGGCGCTTGTGCGATCGGGGCGCCCGCGGCCCCACGTTCAGGAAGCCATCGGCGTCCAGCAGCTGTGATTGTGTGTCATCCTCCAGGGAGAAGAGGCCCTGGGAGTCCCCGGGCAGGGGGGCCGATTCGCCGGGAGAGGGAGGGGCGTACAGGTCCTGAGAGTCCTCCACTGGCAGGGACAGGGACAGCGAGGGCTCCGACAGCTTCCCCGAGCTCTGAGAGGAACATCACGTACAGCACATAATGTACACTGAGCGCACTTACGTTGCTATGAATCCATTCCATGTGCCATATAAACAGGAGAAAAGTTACAGCCAAGTCACAAGACCCTTCCTTCCTTTGTCAGAGTGAGGCTCACAACAGAGGAAGCGGGGGGGGGGTGAGAGAAGAAGAAGAAAAAAAAAAAAACATTGTACAGCGCTCATTGGATGTTTGCATCAGTCAGCTCTCCCACGCAAATGCCCGATTTTTGAGCTTCAATATCTGTCCAGTTCCTGAACCAAACTCTGTGCCATTTCGTAAGTAAACAATTGGTACTGTCATTCCAAATATTCCAACTAGTATATCAAGGTTGCAGCATCACCATGTTGTCAATACCCCTACAAAATTAGGAAGAAAAAAAGATCTTGAGTTTTAGAGTTTTCATGTATTTATGCTTTATTACAGATTCCAGCTTAATAGCCATTTCATGAGAAAATGGCATTTTTTGAAGAAGTTGAGGAGTTGACCCCCCTGGAATTGAATGAAACTTAAGTCGGCACATAGGTAGATATGGGTGTTTCACGGAAAAAGCTGAATTATTAGGTCTGTATCTCAATTTGCCTGCTGGTGGCGCCACATGGAAGCCACTAAAGGGGCTCAGTTTTGTCGTCCAAAACCTGTCAACACCACATTTTACATCAACTACTGTGACTTAAGGGTACGCAGTGCCAAATATGTTGTACTTTTATCATGACCTGTGACACTTCAAGTCCAGTTAGACATCAGTGCCCAGTGGCCAAGCTGGGTAACTACCTTATTGAGCTGGAATTATTTGAGAAATAACAATAAATGTAGAAAATGGGAATGGGAAAAAAATAATATCCCACACATATACCAATCTAGAATGCTTAATTATGTGTTTACTCACAACAAGACTATCATTTTCAGTGAATAGTACCTTTGTATCTTGCTGGGTTAGTGCAGTAGACGGCTGGAGAGATGGTTGAAATTGGTTTTGGTGCATGTTTGCAGTATGTTTCCTCAGTAACCCAGATATGTACTGTGGTGGTAAATGCCATTTGTTGTGCTTTTGGAACTCTATTTTCAGGAATACCAAGCATTTCTTTGGTAGCATCTACACTTTTCAAGCTAGACGGAGCCAAAGTTGGAGGAAAACTCAAAACGGACCATTTCATAGCAGATTGTGCCTATGTTTAGGTGCCATTATTTTGTTTACCCAGCAAGATAGAGATCTGAAATTCTCTGAATACAAAGTCCATTTGGGGTACATTACAGTATTAGTAAAATCTCAAGGGTAGTATTTTCAGTGTAGATGATATTCAACATCAAATGCCGGGGGGGGGGGGGAAGCGATGTAGGTTGGATGCAAGTACTGGCTATCCCCAGCAATGTACCAAAGAAATTTTTTTTTTTTTATTGTGATACACAAAGCTAGTTCTCTGAAAACGAAGACTTTTTTTTGGTAGTATGCTGGGTAGATAGCTTTCTGACTAAAGGGGGCACTTTAAAGAGCTAATGTTCTACCGACCTAATATTCCATATTCCCACACGTATACCAAAGTTCTGTCTTGTGTTTACCAAGCCGTGGGTGTTGATGGAAATATTGTGCCATATAAGCTGCAGCCCACAATTTAATTCAGAGACAGACAAGCTCACTATCAACTGCCCTTAATCTGGAAAGAATCCAAAAGGAAGTCAAGGACTAGTGGTGTTTACCAGATTGATGTTGGAAAGGGAAATAACTCGGTAAAAACATCTCCCAAGTTCTCAAAAAACGGACGTACACACCTTCACCCACATACGATCATGTGGGTTCAACTTGGAAACAATCCACAAAATACTGTAGGACAAGCCGTGTTTCCAAGAAAACCTGGAAAAACTTCACGGAGGAACAGATGGACAGACAGATGCACATATAGCGCCATATCAGAACACACCCATCATTACTGACGACGGCCATAAAAGAAAACAACTCTTTCCTCCAAGTCCCCATGTTTAAAAATCTCTCCTTTCCTGCAGTTGAATAGTACCAGGCTGTGGAGCAGAAAGCACAGTTGCTCTGCATGATTGCCTGTGAGATTGCTGCCCTTTCTCGCGGTGACTCTGCTAAAACGCACTCACTTGGTGCATAAGATTGTGGTGAGCAGAGATATTTTCAGGCTTGTGAAGCAAGTAACCACTGCTAAAGTGTTCCGTTTTGTAAAATAAAACTAAACTTGTTCAAAGGCATTTTAATGTTTTGTCAGAGCTTGCGATACTGTAAATTGCGACACATAAGGGCCCTCAGTCATTGACGGCACCCGCAGGCACTGATTTTTACAGTAAATGTACTGTATATCGGCCCCAAATAACATATTATTAGAAACTTATTCTGAAAGACTGATGGGCAGTGGCTCTCACCTTGGAGGCCGAACTCAGGAAGCTGGGCCTGTAAAACCCTGGAGAAGGAGAGCGGAACGCGCTGGTGGACACGCCCCTTCCTGCCGCTCTGTTAAATGGCTGGTAGGACGGGATCATGGAGCCAATCAGCTCGAAGCTGCTGTTGTGGCTGTTGTCCTTCGCCAGTGCAAGGGAGTCGTCCTCCTCTGGGAAATGCAGGTAAGGTTTGAGAGCGAGTGTGGGTGTGCCACTCTTCAAGCATACAGTCTCTCTGTGGCTAGAGCAGCATGTCAGCACAGATTGAGACCACTTCTCTCCCGTAAATTCGACAAAAAGCAGCATCATCTTTAAACAAGAAAAACCCAGAAGGGTTTAACTTCACTCACCCAGCTTGCCGTCAGACTCCCGACCTCCAGTCCCGTTCCTCTGAACCCCATCCCTGAGGAAATAAACTACATCAGCAAACACACAGCACTCCAGTCCCCTGGTGAGAAAATTCCATTACTGCAGTCAGCCATGCGCCCACTGGAATGACCGTGTCTTGGGCAATTACCTCAACACCACCCCCCTGCCCCCCCCACAAAAATTACAGTAATATGGCAGGCTCAAGACACACAACAGAAACAGTTCCTTGGGCCCATATGCGCACGCAGAAACAAACACACCCAGTGCGGGAGCAGGAGCTCCCTGCGAACAGCAGCAATGTCCCGTCAGCGTTCAGCATCTCCAGGGACGGTGAGGGCCCCTTCAGCACTGCTGGAGAGGGACTCCTCTCACTGCCTCCTGCCTCTTCCTCCTCGACCTCCTCTTCCGCCTCCTTCTGCTCCTCATTGTCATTGCCACCATCTCCCAGCAGCTCATCCACACCCTGCAGATGTATTGAGTCTTTACAGCAGAGTCACACAGCTTAGAAAAAGGCCTTTTCATCTCTGGCCTAAACAATGCGACAGCAATTATTGAATATAATAAGCATCACAGCTGTGTGGAGTAGTGCTTTTATTTCTCCATTTAATTATGTCAGATGAGGAAAAACTTTACAAGCTGGTCTAAATGTCTCCGAAATACCTAGCAACAGAGCGGCATGGCCTTGAATCTTCCGTACGACAAAAACAAATCACATGACCACAAAGAAGCCATACTACCTTGCTGCAGATTGGCCATCCAAGTGATACCCAGCAGATATCAGTGACAATGTTTCAAGTACAAATAAAGGAAACAAATAGGGAAGGAAAGAAAAGATAAAGAAAGGTAGTACACTGCACGGTGTCCATGACCAATACTACATTTAATAATCAACATTGTGGTATATGTGACAAGCACACTGAGGGTACCACACCCTTTACCTCTTCTCCCTCCGACTCATCGGTCATCTCCTCCTCTTCCTCCTCCTCCTCTTCACAGTCCTCATTGTCCAGCCGATGGAGAGCCACTCTGCGCTCCCTCTCCACCTGCCTGCGCAGAGCCATGGCCTGCTGTAGCCGTGACTTCAGCAGCGTCAGCTTCTCGCCTGCACACAAAAATTCCATTGGCTCAATAATAATGCTTGACGCCCTACCCGTACACAACCAAACGACAAGCTTCTGTCCATACTGTGACTGTGCACAATTCCGTACAGCTGCAAACCAGCTTTTCCTGCTGAACAGGCGTGAATCCAGCAGTCTGTGTGCGAGCATGTGTGTATGAGTGTGTGTTTGTACGAGTGTGTGTACATGCATGTTCGTGTAGACCTGTGTGTACTTAAGTTCACCTGGCCTGCTGTGGACGGCTTCCTCATCTCCGTCAGTGAGGGTGACAGTCACTGCGTCAGTACGGAGCTCCTCCTGGCCAGAGGGGGCGCTCTCCTTGCGGATGACATTGAGCTGTATGGTGCGCTCTCCTCGAGGGCGGGGAGCAGGCTGCACGTGGCGCAGGAAACGCTGTTTCAGGGCCTCCAGAGCTGAGACACACACAGAGTCAGACGCACAATCCTGCACATCCTCCTGTGCTCACTAAGGCGTACGCTTCCCTGGACAAATTAAGCCAACCGCCAAATTAAGGGAAAAGACCAACTCCTGAAGTGCATGCATGTTAAACTAGGCAGTGTGTTCTCCCATGACCAATAAGTACCCCTGGACGCTCACTGACAAGGATTTGGACTTGATCATCAGGTCAAAGCTCAAGGCCACGTAAGGGTGCCCATTAGTGCTCAATACAAACCTTGGCCCTAAGTGTGATAGTAAAAGAAACATGGGCAATTTGGTATGGGCTCATGTCACTGAGATCCATATCTGATTGATTATTCTATTAAAAGAGCAATACGCAAGACTGACAGCAAGCACTTAAAAATGGGTACTGCAGCCCGAAGTCAAAACACTGGAGAGAGTTTACTCCCGAGAGACTCGAAATTCATGTGCTCACCAGGTTGAGAGACCCCACACGAGTGAGCGCAAGGCTCAATCATTTTACATGAACTAATCAACATATAGAGGATCTCTTATGAGTGAGACCACTGAAGGCTCAGAATAAATGAAAATTAACTGTGCTTGTTTCATAAATTTGATATCTCGGGCTCAATCTTTAGAGATCCTATTTATCCCAAAAATGTCAGTGTCAAATTATCTAAAATAAAAAAAACTCTCATCCAGCAGTTGTCTATAATACATACCTCAGCCTGTCTAAATGCAATAAGTGAGATACAGGTTTTCTGTTTGCCTTTTTTCTTTGGTAAAATGTAGCCAAATAGACCTCTTTGCACGTTCAGCCATCCTCGCAAGCAACTGACCCCAATTCTTCTTTGTGGACTGTAATAGCTGTTGTCTGACAATTGTTTTTCTTTTTTCCCCTCAAAAACTTACGACAATTGACGTATATTTGTGCACCAGTGATTTCATTTAACTGACCTTACGTCTCGAGTTGAGTCACATTACGTCAATACACCCACAAGACTCGATAGCAGTATTCATAAGCTCAAACGTTACCAATTTTCGGTTTTTGAAAAATGTGGCATCGGGTCCTTACTAGAACCGGGTTTCGATCCCCATCCCTAGTCGAGACCTCACCATACAATTGCCTACACCAAATATGAAGAAAATCAGGTCATAATTGTGACCCGCTCTTTGATATGAAGAAACCTCTATGGACGTGGCAGTTGAACAAACTCAAATCCATAGTATTTTCCGCTTTACCCGGGGGTGTAATGTTGAGCCAAATCGGGCTTTCAGCAGAACAAGATTCACTCTCAGATCCACAGTTTCACCCACCTAGGTCTACAGATATATGATTATCCCAGACTAGGGACTATGCAGGTCACTCTTACCATTTATACACTGATTACAGAGCAGCTGTTCCAAACCCTGTCTCTGGAGGATGTACTGCCTCTAGCAGGTTTTCCTTTCATTTGGCACTCCTGGTTCTACCAATTAGCAGCTCAGCCAGATCACCAGCAGAGGTAAGGTTTGGCTTGGGTTTGAGTAAGGGCTGGAGTGCAAAAGCTACAGTGAAGCATGTTTAGAGCAGCAGGTTTGGACCCATTGCTACACTGACACAAGCTGCTCCAGCAGACAGACTATAAGCATGTCTTTATTGAGAGCCCTGCCCTGCACACAGCTCCAGGGGTGAGGGGGTCCTGCTCACCGGGGTTAGGTTGGGGAGACTCCAGGTGGATGAAGGCCCCTTCATCAGCACATAGCTTTGGGACAGGTGGAGGATCGAGACCCAGCTCCCGCAGTCGGGCCAGCTTGTCCTTCCGGGGCCTGCGGCTCCCCACTGGGGATGAGACGACTGGTGCGACGGACTGCTCCTCCTCCCCTCCTGCTCCAGCCTCCTCATTCTGCTGGGGCAGCGGCTCAGGGACGGTCTGACTCTGATCCTGAGGTTCAGCTCCCCCACACCCCTGTGCAGGGAGACTGGCAGGGCCCTGTGCCTGGAGGACAGGCCCCTGGTCCACATCAGCCTGCTCAGCTGCTTCACACCCTTCTGAGCGTTGAGCTTTGGTGTCCTCGTCCCCTTGTAGCAGGTGCCCCTCCTGCAAAGGCTGGACCTTTGCTTCCACCTCTCCGCTCTGGACGGGGGCAGGAGGCTCTGGGCCGACTTCCTCATCCACCCCAGATTTGGAGGCGGCTTTGGCCGCAGCTGATGAGTGGTCCGTATTGCTCTGGCTCTGATTGATCTGTGGGGCAGGGCATGCCTCTAAAATGCAATCCTGGTACTTTGCAGACCTGAGGACAGATCAAATACAGGACATTCATTCCACAAATTCACACTGAATTCCTAAAGGTAAGTAGTCAAATAAAGCGTAGGGTGTCTGAGCCGTGAGGGGGTGAGCTTGCGCGTGCACACATACTTCAGCAGAGCCATGGCAGGACCTGTGGGCCGGACTCTCCTTCTGAAGAACTGGTCGATAGTCTTGGGTTCAGGAATGTGGTAGGGCAATCCCAGTGAGGACTCTGGGGGAAGATTGAGGGGTTTCATAAGTTTATTTATTAAAACAAAGTAGAGACGACTCAGCATTAAAACTAGTCAGTTGTCCGCTGGTCGATGTGCAGCCCCAAACCCCCAAAAGCAATCACTACCAAACTCGATAAGCTTCACGACCTTACGACACACAAGGCCCACGTCAAATATGAAATGAATCAGTTAAAATTTGTGGCCTGTAGAGCGATCAAGAAAATTTGTATGTACGCAATGGCGGCAGACCCAATGTGATAATCGCTGATCCGTAGTATCCCCGACTCATCGTCCGGGGATAGAAAATACAGTCTAATACTCACAAACACAGACAAATAAATCCAACCACGTGGTTTTACAAGACAGACATCAATTTACAGTACTTCCCCGTAGGGCTGCATGATATAATGAATTGCGATAATTTTTAACGCATTAAAAATAACTGCCACTATTGAATGAACAGACAAGCTTGTTCCTTTGGTTTTACACTAATCATACCTGATATGGTCTCGAACAAACTGCTACCAAACATCAGAGGCTATCTGAAACGTTACAGAAAAGAATCTCACTGACTTCAGTATTCATTACCGAAGTGTTGAATAGGCAATGTTACGGTCTGAAGAATCATCACCTTTTACCCAACAATTGCTCTCACGCCGTTCCCATTTAATTTGCTAAATTGGCAAGGCGCAACCAGCGCTTCCCATAACCCGAGCCCCTGTATAAACTGCTGACCCTTAAGTTTTTAGACCACTTTTCAAAAGTAAAATGAACAAATATTGACTCAACCCAATTCCTCCTTGTGCAGGATCTGGATTTTTAAGTTGACTTTTTGTATTTTAGCAGCACCGAATGCGCCAAGTAAGTGAACTAAAATAAAGAACCTTCTGTCACAGCGATGGGGAGTGGGGACACTTCATTTTGGATTCTAACAAAACTTAATAAAATAGGCCATGAGCATTTCCTTTACTAGACAGTAGATGGTACTCTGTAGCTCGCCAAGATTGGTGATTTAAGAAAGATGCCATGTCCCAAGAGCAAATCACTAAATGCACAGAGCCATCCACCAAACTGTCCACCATCTCTCAGTGACAGCGAATCACATCAAGTGAGTCCACTGAAGTGGACAATTCGTGGCCTGTCATTGTCAACCATTTTTCACAAAAAAGTAGGGCTAAGGTAAGTTGCAAGCATTTACTCTTGCTAGCGAGCACCTTAAATTGAAAAAAAGGGGGGAACAATGCTGCACTCCATCATGTTGCATTGCAAATTACACAGAAAAGGCCCAGAGAGCATGGAGAAGAGCACCACATTGCATTGTCCTTTTAATCTGCACCCATGAACGCAGGTCCGAGTGGTGGAAGCAGACCTTGAAACTGAACTGAAGTTCTCCGAACCTTGCAGCTCTGTGCTGATCAGAAACTGCGTTGCCCTCGATCGCTTGGCTAAAAGTAAAGATGGGCATGAATGGCCGTTTATTCATGAGGATGTAGCGCCCTTGCTACATAATTACCTTTCGAGTGAAATTTTGTCGCAACTTCAGGCCTATTAAATAAAACGGCCAAGCTGTAACAAAAGTTTGCCAGGTGTCTCCCTTTTTCAAAGAACCAGCATCACACAATTGAAAACTAATTTGGTTTGTCTCTGGGTTTGTTACAGGCTGTGCAATTTTTTGAGTTTGGTGCTGGTGAAAATGCATTGACTTTTAAGTGTTGTGGTGCGAAGTTTTGTGGGAATGCGGCATGTTTTCGATATTGTGTTGCTGTTTATTTGAAAAAGGTAGACAAAACTGTAACAAACTTTTGTTACAGCAGCTTGGCCGTTTTCTTTGGTAGGCCTGAACTTTCTACTTTAATGTTTACAATGTTACAATCGTCACAATACGTTTTCAAAGACAACTGAAACCTGAAAATGAAAGTGATAAGCTACATGAACAAATTCTCCTTAATTAGTTTTCAAAAGTCCAATGAGCTCATACCACCTCACCTCAACATTATTCTAGATTTGTTTTCCTGGATTCAGCTGGCAGGGAACACCAGTGCAGCATTCTGAAAATGCTTTGCGTTAAAAGATTGCCTGTTTAAAAGAGAGGTGCCTTCAATAGCCTATCATGAGACTCGTTCCATCTAAAGCTAAATAAGGATGCAGCATACTCAAATATTTAATTTTTCTAGTTTTCCTGATTTTGCTCTCAGTCTGAAGGTTGACTGCATGGCAAATCGGCATGTGCGCTACAGATCATGATGGATTCAGATCCGCCTCTAGTGTTTAACATTAAATGTTTGACCATCATAATTTGATGGGATAATGTTAGATGACATTAGTTAGATCAGCTGTCTTTTCAGAGGCCTGTGTCAGCCATCAATAAAATGCTCCAATGTTGAATTGATCTTCATTGTTGAATCTGTCATCACTATTAATATTGTTTTATACAATTATTGCTTTACATTTAGCAATACAAGTAACACCATCATAAGCTTTTCTTAGCCTATAGAAGATCTATATATGGAACATTTCTAAGTGTACACACTTTTTTTTTAAATCAAATCGCACCACAGCACGTGAAAAAATTGTGCATAATACAATTCAACCATCATACCTTTACGCCTTAAAAAAAAAAAAAAAAAAATATCAGAAAAAGAAACTGATCTAACATGATGATTTTAATTCTTTTCAGGGTGGTTCATTATCCAGGATATACTTTGGAAAGAAGCGGGGTTAGCATTGACTACAAGCCTACAAAATTGATTTAAAATAAATAAATGAAAAATAAAAATAAAAAATCCCTTCCACAAGATTTTTTTGTTTAGCCCAATCAAACAGTTGATCTGCTCAATTACCAATTTAAATACGTAGATAGACCAATTTAGATAGCATGTTTGTTTGAAGAATGAATGCGTTTGCTAGATTTTTTGCAGGCTTACATTTGGCCATTTTGTGCAAATGCAAAAATAATTACTCGGGCCGGTAGGCCACGAGTCTACTACCACATTCATATCTACACACCCGATCGCAATGCGGTGCGGCTGCGGATCGGCACTCTCGCTTAAACCCACTCATATCGACCTGAAAACACCGTATAAAAGTCATAAAATTTCCGCATCAAATCGGCGAGACCCATTCATATCGAAATCTCGCCACCCTATATTAGTCGTCATGGTATCGGTTTCCTAAACCGAAGCCTTGTCATGGGCCGGAAATTCCCTTAGCGTGATCGCACGCGATGCATTATGGGCATTGGTATAAAAAAAAAATATAAAACCGGTAAGTTCATTAATCAAACTGAGGGCGAATGACGCTGATCAGCAGTACACACACTTCCTGGACACCTGCGCCTTCGTTTGGCGCATGAGCGGAAAACTGTTCAACGAATGCTGACCATTTCCGCTCTGCTTGAGTAAATTTAATACGGTGCTGAGCAGGAGTGCAATTCATATCGCACTTAATCCGGTGCTCCTCCGGTGCTGCCCCGGAGCTAAACCACCTCCAGAGGTGGTTTAAATTACTCCGGGGTAAACTACGCCATAGTAAATTATGCCGCCGTAAATCAATTCACATCAGACTTTAACCCGGTGCTGCTCTGGAGCTGCTGCTGTGCTGATACGGAGTGAACTGTCAATCTGAAAGGGGCTTAAGTTTCGGCTCCATTCTTCTTCTTCTTTTTTTTTTTTTTCGGGGTCGCGATTGTCCTGCTCATGCCACCTGTGTTCGCGATTGGCCCAGGCCTAGACCTGGCCCGAGTAAAGGCTCTGAGGAGCCTCTTGTCGTCATGTTGAATTCGCAGAACAAAGCCTTTTCCACTTCCACTGTAGACCATTTACACGCTCAAAAGTACCAAATCAAGAGCCACCAGTTTCCTTACTTTTTATGAATATTTGCCAGTAATGAACTCGATAACTCAGGCGCCACAGGGACCGAGTTGTGCATCTCCCCGATCCCCATGAGAGATCACTTGCAAATTTTTACAGCCGCAATGTTACCGTTTTTACTCTTGTTATGACATTAATATGCATCCCTGTACATACATATATATATATATATATATATATATATATATATATGTAAATGCGGCTCAAAATGAGCAGAAAACACAAAATCTGCAAAAAAAATTTTTTTTTGATGAAATGGCTGCGGCGGCCATATTGGATGTCAGAAATTGATGAGAATTGATCTTGAGCATTGCCAAATAAACATCTTTGACTATGCAAATTTAGAGAAAAATCCTATAGACTTTGAAGCCTCCAAAGCCTGGAACAGAAAATCTCTGCGGCGGCCCCGGAACTAAACCATAGTTTCTCCCGACCATCGTCGTCAGGGAGATACAATTAAAAAGGCTACAAATTTACAGCACAGATTTGCCTGAATGTTTTATGCTAGGTTTTTGGTATATGGGACAATTTCGTGCGATGCAAAAATAGTTTTTCATGTTCACTTTTGATACAGTAAACTAAATGTTTACCACCTTGCGTATATTTTTAGATGCTTAAAATCCAGGGCCATCTTAAAATGAATTTCATTATTTTTAATTTAATCTGTAACTATTTGCAAAAATGCAACAACTGGAGATGCAATTCAGGAAGATTTTTTTTTTTTTTTTAACCAATTATTCAGACTGGAATTTTTACAAATGCGGTAGCCTAGGTCAGTCTATCACAGATTCTCAACACCACATTATAAGCTACATATTGGTTTCAATTAGTTAGTTGGTTAAATAAAATGCCCAATTTGTTCAAGACCGCATGAAGTATGTCTCATTGAAAAGAAGAAGAGCAAGGTCTTTTATTAGCCCAAAGGCGGCAGCTATTCTTTTTACGCCCAAAATTATCGCAGTTCAATTTATCGTCAAGCCTTGACTCCTGGTGGAAACACAGCTTTAACAAGCCTTCCCTCAATCACACAACGTAAGAAATGGAGGAAAAAGACGGTTAAATCAGAAAAATGTGAGATAAGGAGGGAGGGAATAGAGGAGCAGAGTAAGTATGCTGTAAAACCACACAGACAGACACGATAAACAGAGCTGAAATCCACTGACCTCGGACCAGCCTCTGGCTCTCACTGTGCAGCTGCCTCATGGCCTCCTTACTGGCCAGAGCAGCTTTTCTTTCCTGAGGGAAATGATGAGTGACAACAGCTTTACAAAGATCATTTAACAGCACCACCCTGAGGAGAAGCCCAGGTGCAATTAGCACAAACCCCCAGTCAATAACCAAATTCGCAAATTCAGCCTAACAAGCACACCGAATGATGTGTAGCAAAATCACCATGCCCATTTGGGGTAGACTGATAAACTTCACCATGCACATAGTAGGCAGTGTATGAATGGTATTAAACCCCGCAATTTCTTTCACAAACACGCCATGCTTTGTCTAAGGACAAAAAGGTCAGTAACCTCCCCTCATATCACATGTTAAGGGGTGTCATCAAAAATATATTCCATGAATGTGTATTCTGGGAATATGCAATCAATAAACATCATGTCATCAGTTAAAATACTGTGTGTATCATGCAAATAAATGCACTATTGATTCTCATCTTCATCTTTTTTTATGGCAGAGAAGCTTTTAAGGATTTGCAAGCATTTTCAGAATACAACAAACAAAACTGATTTGGGCCAAAGGTATTCATCTTCTATTTTTAAGTCGTGTAACAGGACTGGGCATGGAGATTGTGCAACACATTAATCTGCTGATCTCAAGGCAAACTCAAGGTGTGGCGTTTGCAGGATGTACCTTGCGCTGAGGCTTTTTCAAATTCTCCTCATCTTCCTCCTCCTCCAGTACAGGCTGCAAGAGGAGAAAGGCAAACACATGCTCAGAAAGAGATTGTGGAAAACAGCTGCGACGAGGTCTAGAAGGAACTCGGCTCTTCACTTGTTAGTCCAGTCGTCACTCCAAGACGTAAGAAGGAGATGATGCAAGTGGCATCAGGACATTGCAATTCCGAATGCCCCGGAACCGAACTCACCGATACACCCCTGCCCCTGTCCACCCATAACAGTAACTGTGTCCTCACCCGGTGTTTTTTAGCCTTCTGCTTCATCGCAGCTCTGATGGCATCCAGAGACTCCTCCTCTTCTCCCTCCAGCCCCGCCCCTTCTTCCTCTAGACCAGTGTCAAACAGATCACTGTCCCCGAGGAGACAGCCGCTGTCGTTGAGAGTCCCGGTGGGAGGGGTTACCTGGGGAAAATAAGCAGAGGAGTGGTTGTGGTCACCAGGGACACGTACTGCCCAGCTGCAGGAACTGAAATACAAGCGTTTTAAAAATGCATTATGGGCCACAGGTTATTTTCAGGCTGCAAGAACTTCGCAGCTCTGAATTGAGCAGGGCGGCGCAATGAGCCATCAGGATGCAGTACGGTATACTTGTTGACAGCAGAAATGCTGATAGCCTAGGGCAGCAGCCTTGAGAGACCCATGCCCAGCGATATCCTAAGCTTCACTACACACCTCCCTCTCCTCTGTCCGCTCCCGTCTCTTCACTCGCTCTGCGTTCTTCACCCTCTTCTCCCTGCGGCGCTCCTTCTTGGCCTCCTTCCTCTCTTTCGGACTCTCTCTGGGAGCGTCCGGCTCAGGCCCGCTCTCCTCGCTGTCCAGGGGGCCCCGAATTACCCTCTTCCCCCGCCTGCCCTCCTTCTGCCCCTCCTGACCCAAAGCCTCGTCCCCATCGCTGGACTCCGATAGGACGAGAGCGTCTGCCATCCCCGCCGCCTCCTCATCGTCGCTGTCTTGCAGTGCCTTCCGACAACGAGACTTCCTGCTCACAGTGATGTCATCCTCATCCTCCGAATCTGGAATCCAAAAATTTGGACTCACTGAAATAGTCGTGCAAATATGCAAACAACAAGTAATATCACGCCATTACACACAACAAACCACTGCACTGCCACATTATGGAAGTGCAAATGGCCATATTGTGAAAACAGCGCTGAAGAATAACTTTGAGAGAACACTTCCACATTTGAACCCATGATGAAATGTGAAATGAAATTCAAACCGCAGACGTGCAAAAAGGACAGATCGCAAAAAGGACAGAACTGAATTTGGGCAGGTCATTGCCTGAGGGATAGGCCCATTTTGTCCACTTTGGATGACTTATGAAGCCAAGTTTGCTTACCAAACCAAGAAAAAAAAAAAAAAAAAAAAAAAAAAAAAAAAACATGCAGTCACATGTTGGCACAGATTCCTGATTTACAATTACTCGGTGGGGAACCAATTTCAGATGATCAACAAATCTCAGGCAAATGCAACCAAAAAATAAACTGGACCCAGTCTTTCCCACAACAAGCCCACAATCTGGCAGGGGAGCAGCCCCTAGATGACCAATCACATTACCGTGCTGTTTCTCTCTGTGGGCCAGGTCAGCACCATCCGTCTCCGGCGGAGAGCCCATCCCACTGTCTGAATCACTCCCCACTGTCACACCAACCGCCACCTGGTCAGACAGGACTGCTTATCACAAACACATGCCACTTCACAACTGTTCAGAGTAACGCATATATAAACAGAAAACTACACATATGCCGGGCAGTGGGTGGTGGGCTGATTACTTAACACTTGTGGTCTCAAGGGTCAAAAATGACCCACCAATATGTTTAACAGCAGTGAAAACCCCCTCAAGGATCTTTTTTCAACTTGAAATTTGATGACTTTTCCTTTAGTGACCAAAACATTATAAAACGTGAAACAATGACTTTGTTTACATTTCCATGAAAGCTGTGCACCACCAGGATACAAAGATTGTCTTAGTGTCATTTTTGACTCGGCGGTTATAAAATCATTTATACGTCACAAAAACCACAAATTGTCACACACACAAACACACATACCAAAAGAAATTGAGAATGTGTGCCACTGAATGAATTTAGATGAAATACACTTCTTCAAAGCTTTTACTAATGGGGAATGCAGCTAGAGGCAGGGTCATCTGGTATAAAGGTGCTGCAGATGAGGGTACCCACAGGTCTCTCTTTGATGAAGCCATGAGTGCATATTTCTGACCCCCAAAGGACTGTTAAACAAATTCTATATGCTAAAAATGTGAAAAATGCATCAATAAAGTCCATGCACTTGCATACTGTCCTGCACATGCCAAGCAGAGTTGTTCAAATTGTGTTCTTTCTTCAACTTTTTGTATTTTTCCCCCAATAATTTTATTCTTAATGACTTTTTAATTCGGCACCTAGTGGGTGGGGCCAATGGTTAAAAAAAAAAAGAAAATTAGAATTTTAGTTGTATTTCTCTTTGTACAATCTATATGAAGACTATACCACTATGCCGCCAAAAAGTTCAAGATCTTGTTGGTTCCTTTCAATAAAACGTATTCAAAACCACTTTCTACACATTTCTACTTTATTAGGCAACAAAAATGCCATCTCTTGCCAAAAATGTATGTTTACACTCATCCACTTCTTTTAGCAATAGTACTACTACTACTACTTCTAATAATAATAATAAACCTCTTAAGTGAAGATAACAGTTATGACGAGCGCTGTAATAAACACGAGTGGTGTCAACTGATTAAAAGCTGTCTTTCTATGCTCCGAAGAGAGAAAATCCAGATATTCACCAAGTCTGTGATAAGTGCCGGTTTGTTTCTTCATGCAAAATATATTTGGAGTTTAAAATTCAATTAAGCTGCTTGATCTTCGGGCTTTGGCAAAGGTGGGTCATTTTTTACCCTTAGGGACAAGAGGTATACAGGATGTTAAAACTACTCTAGGGTCACGTTAGGCACCTGCCTCTTCTGCCACGACAGAGGAGTATCACAGCTGCGGTCTTTCTTCTTCCGTTTTGCTAAATACTTTCTGAGTAGCAAACGCGTCTTAAGTTTCCCCTCGGCTGCAGTCTCATTTTCTCACTTCGAACATTTATTCGCCAGTGAAAAGACCCGCTGAAACCCCGCAGTACGCTACGCTCGTGCCTGAAGCACAACTGATGGTCTAATTCGTACACGGAAATCGCGGTGTATGAAAAACTAAATTACACAAAAAGCACTAACTGAGAAATCAATGCTCAATTAGTGATAAGCACTGCCACACCACACTAAACTAATTGGCAAAGGGCAACAATTGTTAACGTTACCCGGCAAGGGGATCTTTGGCAAGACTTGCAGGACTTAAATTTTCCATTTTAATGCCAGTTAGCTAACATGCATAAAGTCCCAAGTATTTTCACTGCGAGCCCAAATCGTCCGCCACGACCTAAACAAAGTAAAGGTAATTTTACCAATATTACAAATACTCGCAACTTCAGTAACATTTCAAACATTAGCTACCGTTAGCTAGGTTGATCGGCTACCCAGACTTTTAAGGAATTTAGCGAACATTTACCTACCAGCTCGCAAGTTTACATTACAGACGCCCAACATCAACACTAGTAAGCTATATCCCACTGCATAGAAATATCTACGACCATTCGTGCGACGTTCATATCACTAAACGTTACGCCCAAGTTGCGAGCCAACTAGCGAGCCATCACTTGCGACATATCACAAGGACACAATGGAAGTAAGTCTTTTTCATTCAGCGCAAGGAACTGGCGGCAAAGTCAACAGCTAACAGTTAAAATTTTTTAAAAATATTGAAACTTCGGAAGCACGGATGGGATTAATGGCAGGCAACTACGTCTACTAAAGTCGCTTTCACACTGGACGCGGAACGAATTTTTCGCACGACAGATTACATTCAAAGTCAATGCAAAGACGTGAATACACGCGAAACGACGCGTGTATTCGCGTTTTTGCACTGACTTTGTATTTAATCTGTCGTGCGAAAAATTCGTTTCGCGTCCGGTGTGATAGTAGCTTAAGGCGGCAAAATAATCAGGAAAAAAATAATAGCAATGAATACAACATGAGCTAATCAGTTTAATAAAATGTTTCCGACATCGGCAACGTTGGAGAGTAAACGGTAAGTTACCCATGAGACAAGCCGACAGCTACCATATGTGAGAGAAATCAAATAGCTCGTCAAACCAGCCAAAAGCAGGAAAAGATTACGCTGCCTTAAGTCAGAAAAATACCTGCTGTTGATGGGAAAGCAGCTGGCTCATCAGGGCGCTTTCGATGTGTTTAACTCTCAGTAAAACTTCATTTAAAACACCAAAATCTAGAGACTATCACAGATTGTTGGCCACCTCCTGGTATAATACCGATAACATACGCTTAAAGGTCAAAATTAAGTTAAATTTGCTGAGTTTAATTCAATATTTCTATGCAATCCGTGGAGGTCTCTCCCGCCTGTTCTCCACAAAAATAATTCAATCTTTCGCGCGTTGAGTCTATCTTCCGTCAACTGATTCTGTCAGTCACACAGGTTCGGCATCATGATTGGTTGACTGGTTGTCGATCTGACACTACCCAACCAGGTGTCGAGTTTTTGTTTCTCGTCATTCCTGTCTTCAAGTCTCATTGGTCCAAATTTCATAGCGAAATCATGCGAAGTTCTTTAACTGAGGTGGAGAAGACTTCCTTCCTGAACTGGACTCAAAATTGTGATGATGAGGAAATTTTCTGTTCCACACAATTTTTCGCAAGAAGTGTCAACAAGTAAATTTAGGTAGTTACTTGTCAAATATTCTTGATTATCCCGCAATAAAACAGCAATAACGCTATTCAGAGCGCCTACTAAGTTTGCAAGGGACTCTGTCAAATACTTTTCATAGTGTTTCAGATGGTTTTTGTTCAGATGTTAACCTTTTGTACATCAGTGTAATTTACAGTCCCTAAAAGCACAACCTTGCTATATCTAAAAATAAATTAGCAAAACCAAATAACTAGCTTTTCTCTTCCTCTCATCCAAGGAGGACTGCATTCCTCTTCTTCAAAAAGCTAGTGAGCCAGTTTTCCTCTTTGGGTAATCATTTTTTCAACTTCCTTGTCTGTCCATTGTTGGCAAAAAAGAAAATATATGTATAATAAAACATACACAGACCGATCAGCCACACCATTGAGACCATCTGTTTAGCTTTGTCTAGATCCCCCTCATGCACAGTGCATTCTGGTAGCATCTCTTCCCCAGGTAAACAGTCCACAAGTACCCAGCCAATGCACATGATGTAGAAGAAAACAGGACTCGCCAGACCAAGCAACCTTCTTCAATTGAGCTAAGGTGCCATTCTGACCCTTACATAACCACTGTGGATGCTTTCGGCTGTGGACTGGGGCTAGAATGGGTACTCCAACTGTCTGCCACTACAAAGCACTGTTAGCAGCAGGGTGCAATATGCTTTGTTTTTTGATGCGCTCCTAATATAAATATCATTAGAATTCTCTGCAACTCATACCACAGTAGCACTTTTGTAGGTATGGCCCAGACAGAATAGCCTTTGTTACCCTTGTGCATAGATGACTCTTGGGTGGCTGAGCACTTAAAATCCTGTTGCTGGCTCATGGTTTATCCCTCCTTGGACCACTGTCGGTAGCTGTAACCACAGGTCACTGGGAGCACCCCAGAAGCCTTGCCGTTCAGAAATGCTGAGACTTAACTGCTCTGGTCATAATGATTTGGTCCTTCTCAAAGTTTCTGAGGTCCCAATTCTCCTACATCCAAAATGTTGACAATGAGGACCAACTGTTCGCTGAACATCAAATGTCTCTTTGCTGACCTTGCCATTGCACCATCTGTAAGAGGTCTTAATGATTTTGCTCATTGTCTGCCCCTAACCAGAAAAAGTTTGAACGGTTTGGAAAATGCACTTAAAAACAGAACTTTTTATTGACTGTGACTCATATTTTATTGCAGACAGTATGAAGACAAGATATTTTGGGACAACTTAATTTTATTTCTAAATATACTGTACATCCATGTCTGCCATTCAAGACTGCAACACATTCCAAAGAACATTGAGATGAGGTACATTTTGGACCAGAAATAAGGTAGAAAATTTGAATGGTGATGTGATTTGAAACAGCTGATGTCAGCAGGTGATTGTAGTCATTATTTGGTACAAAAGCAGCATCCAATAAAGGCCTAGACCTTCGAGAGCAAAGACAGGCCAAGCAATGCCAATTTGCCCATAAATAAGTGAGATTTATCTATTTTTTTTTAGTTTTACAAGCAATGTTCCTTAAAGAAAGATGGGAAGCAATTTGATATTTCACCCTATGGAGAATAGCTTAATTAAATAATTAAAGGAATCTCAAGGAATTTCTGTATATAAAGGGCAAGGGTGCAAGCCTATACTGAATATTCATTATCTCTGATCACTCAGATGGCACTGCATCGCAAACCGTCATTAATCTATAAGTGATATAACCATACAGGCTTCTTTTGCAAACCTTTGTTATGTATTACAATGTCATAATACCATCTCTAAATGCCAGTTAAAGATTTTTTATGCGAAAAAATGTCTTATGTTAGCCGTGCTCAGAAACGCTGTCAACTTCTCTGAGCTCAGAGGCATCTAAGATGAACTATCACACAATGGAAACGTGTATTATGGAAAGATAATGGGGCAGCCATGGAAAAATAATATGGATTATATGAATCTGTGTTTCCATGATTTGGTCTCCAAGCCAGGCGTGAAGTCACTCAGGAACAAGCAAGTTTTTTTTTTTTTTTTACCCCGGAAATATATTGAGCTAATGTTTAGGACTATTTTCTTCCATTCAAAAATGAAAACCATCTTTAAGCTTTGTCCTATGAACATGAGACATATCTGACGTGATTGACGTGACGTGCTGAGGAGAACTGCGTTTCACTTTGCCAGGTTTTTCATCGTGAAAATGAAGCCCGAGGAACTGCTATGTCTAGCAACCAGCAGATGGCAGTAAATTCATTCAATAAAGATTCCACTTCCAACTGCGAAGTCAAAACATTCGAAGATTCATAGCCGGATAAATATTTGCTCAATCACATCAAGTCAAATGCCATTTTCTCGCTCCGATTCTGCAATTTTATTTAAGACGAAGAACTGAAAAAGTCTGAGTTTTGTACGAAGTATTCTTTTTCTCCTGTAATGTGAATCACATCAAGAGGAAATTAATTTTCAGAGGTCGGCACAGTCATCAAGTTGTAAGACACCTTGTAGAATACCAGCAATGAATAAATGTGGCATTTTGTAGTGGACAGGAAAAACCAAGGCGATCTGACCCTTATCCATTGATTAAAATGGGTAAACAGAATGTTGTGGATATTTGGTGAGTATGGGCGAAAAGACAGAGGAAAAGTGTCATTGGCTAATAAATTCTGTCGGGACTGCGTACGTGTGGTCCCAATGCCAAGCACATTTGAGTCTCGGTGTCTTGTCCCCCCACCTCAACTCTGATTACTTGTGTCTTGAAAGAATTTGCTTTGTGACCGTAGAGGTCGTTGTACCCGGAATTGAACTATAGCAAGGTGATTCTGAAAGCAAAGCACACATACCAAGGCGACCATTTCACAGCATCTCAGACTGTATGCACTAACTCTTGCAAGGACTATGCACAGGAAAAGAGGACAGAGGAGGGGAGAAACTTAACGGGAAACAAATAAACATTATCTGTTAATATAGCGAGAGCATGCATGAACACATTTAATAGCCTACCTATTGCTGAACACCTGATTACATGCTGTCTTCAGCAATGAAAATGAGCAAGTCCACCGACATTGCAAATAACCAAATGATCTAATGCATAATACACATAAATGAAATAGCAGCGGCTGCTAAACTAAAAATATATGGGGAACAAAATCAATTTTAACCGATGTTCAATGATTTCACTTCATTGAAAAGTTTTCCGATGATTTGAATAATTAATAGCAGGTAAACACTCAGCTTCTTTCTTCATGCAAACAAATGGCTTTCCTCATTCGTGCAGTGTTGCAGAAGAATTTGCGCATGCGCACAAACAATTTTGGACAGCGAAGGGAAGCGTACTTCTTTATCGGAAATGGTCCGCGCATGCTCAGTGTGAGCCTACTTTAAATCACATAGTAGGCAACGTCTCCGTAAAGCCCCGACAACCTTTTGATACCGTCGCATTCCTTCCATTTCTTAAATTAGCCCCGCTCAGCTTCGAGATACCGCCGCCAATTTCAGTGTCGGTACGGAGCCGCCAGGCCGGGACAGAGACGGAGAGAGAGCCCTCGGCCATGGAAGCGCTCGGACCCGGTAGGTGGTAAAACAAATTGGCTCCGTGGTGTTTCGGGTGAGGGAGCTTGGGTTACTGTTTCACTTGGGGCCGTGGATTGAAGGTGGCTAGCTAGAGAAGGCCTCTTTGGTAGATGAGGAAAACATTGGGGGATTGAGCATGCAAGTGGCCTGATTGTGCGGGAGATTAATGACACGCACGAAACGTTCAACCTGATGAGTTGCCCTTACTAACGTAACGTTAACGTTAAACAATGAATGTTGAATAGCAGCCAGGTGACATGAACTCGTAACATTAGCTGGTGGTGAAGCCGTGTAGTAATGCAAGTTAATGTTTAGAGCGGGCCCACGGCTTTGTGTCTTGTTGGGGATTTAACATTAAGGAAGCTCTTCCGTGTGTCTTGGGTGTCGTCTATCTTGCAACGCGGTTTGTTGTTGTTTCCCTTTCCTTCCTCGCGGATGGCCTCTGATGTCGTTTGTGAGCAAGACTACTCTTTCATCAAGAACTTAATCTTTATAAATTAGGGTCTAAAGCTGCTTTCATATCGGACGCGAAACGAATTTTTCGCGCGACAGATTACATTCAAAGTCAATGCAAAGACGCGAATACACGCGTTTTGCGTGTATTCACGTCTTTGCATTGACTTTGAATGTAATCTGTCGTGCGAAAAATTCGTTTCGCGTCCAGTGTGAAAGTGTCTTAAGACAGACACGAAATCTCGATAACTTGGATAATAAGGTTAACGTTAACGTACTTCACGTTGATTGTGCTAACTTGCGTCGCTACTGGCTACGTTAACGATACAGGGTGCTCAAAGTTGGGAAACGTTAGTTCGCTGCCTAGCAATAACGACTGGCCATTTAAAATGTCGTTTTTGCAAGTAGAAGGCAGTTTTTCTGACTGAATAGCGGGGGCTTAAAGCATTTAATTGGACGGGTTTGATGTAACGTTAAATGGCTTGTAACGTCATTTTGTAGAATCTTGGAAGCGGGTTTTGGTGCTGAAATGGTTGAAGTAGCGTTAGGTACAGCGATGGGGATGACTCATTCCTGACTGCAGGAATGACAATAGCGAGGTAGTAAGCACCTGAATGGACTGCGAGTTCGACCGCACTCCCCATACTAGCGGTTTAAAAATATGGTCTACCGTCAGCACCTGGTTGCTTAAATCTGGTCTACCGTCGGCACCTGGTTGCTTAAATCTGGTCTACCGTCGGCACCTGGTTGCTTAAATCTGGTCTACCGTCGGCAACTGGTTGCTTGAATCTGGTCTATCGTCTGCACCTGGTTGCTTAAATCTGGTCTACCGTCGGCACCTGGTTGCTTAAATCTGGTCTACCGTCAGCACCTGGTTGCTTAAATCTGTTCTGCCGTCAGCACCTGGTTGCTTTTAAAGTAAATTGAAGTTGACGGGCGTTGTTTTGCATACACAGCTAATACCTGTAGACGGGTGAATGTGTGACATTTTTTAATTGGCGCGTCAGAGGCAGTGGTGCTGTTTGTGGTTTTTAAATTATAGTATTAACTAGCTAGTTAACGCTTGTCAACGCAATACCACTGTCATATCGCACTGGTATTCTCAATCGTTAAGGACGATTTTGAAGTTTTGCATTTACTTTCACTCTCTGTAGTTAACATACTGTAGGCTGGAAAGTTTCTAGCGCTGTGTGTTCGGGCTGCTCGCAGATCTAGTGTTAGTCTAGATTCTTTTCAGGTAGGAAATTTTGATGTGTAATTCAGATGGGTAATTTTAAATTTTCATTAAAAAGTTACCCGTTTGACTAACTGGCTCCCTTGCATTCACTAGCTTTGACTTTCGTCAAGATGCTTGAATCGATTAAGGTGGAATGTATAGTAAATTCTCTCGACTGGAGCTAACGTAAGGGAGATTTTGTGCGTTAATTCATAACGTGTTAAAATGTCCTCAAAGTGAAATTTGGCTTTAATCGCTTGATGGATGAATGCCAATGAATACCTGCTATTCATGTTTATTTGAGCCAGTATTTTGCGGTGGCACCTGAAATCATTTTTCGGCTACCTCATGGTCCGTGGTATAAGTTCTTTGAAGAATGATGACCTGAGGTTGATTGCGCCGAATTGTTTGCAGTTGGATGCATCTTATTTGCATTCTCCCACCTTATTTACAGTCGGTTATGAGGTATTTGTTTCATCTTCAGTGTTGATTGTCTGTATTTCTAGAGAGGTTTTTTTAGCCTCCTGTTTTCAGAAAGCGCATCCGAAGAATATATAAATGACAGTATTGTCATTTTATGCAATAAAAAAAAGAATCACGGTAAATTTTAGACTCTTAGTTGATAAATCTCAAAATGAGTTCCATTTGTTTTGAAAATTCATGCCTTTCATCTTATTCTGAGATTAACTTCCTCAGGCTTGGGCGTCAGTAATGATGTTTGATTTTTTTTTTTCCCCACATAATTTTTTGCGTTCTTCTGGCCTCAGACCAGAGATGCCTAAACTCAGCCAATCAAATAATTCATGCAGTCAATTCACTTTCAAAAAACTAGAGTAAGGAAAAGCAAACGGTAAATGAGTCCATTGAATTCATTGCCTCTCCTGAAGTCTGCATTCAACTCAGAAGCCATAGTTTCAGCTACTGGTGCCCATTTGCACTTCTGTCTGAATTCATTTTCCACCTTCAGTTTTAGTTCTTTGAGGAGAATGAGGCAGTTGGGTTTATTTTGTATTGTGATTGGGGTTTGTTACTTCTGAAGTAGTAGCCTTTACAAAAGTCATCAGCGGTCTTGGAGTAGTGTTACCTGCTCCTGGCACATTTTAGATGTCCCTCTGACCTGAAACACCTAATTCAGCTCATGAAATTCTCCAATGGTGAGCTCATCAGTGGAATCAAGTGTGTTTAATCAGGGGGATATTTAAAATGCATGATGCAGGGCTGGAAAACACAGTTATTAGACCTGTGATTGTGCAGGTAGTTAGGGTGGTGAGAGTGGCTGTGTGATTGGCTTGTCTTTACCTGTTGCTCTGTAATCCAGGTGATGCGTGTCTATGCAGTTTGTCCTTCATATTATTGCTGACATGTAAAGAACTGTGAGGTCATCCAGACAGGCAGTGCTGCAGGGTGCAGGGAACACCGCTACATTCCCTGGTGCTTGTTGCATGCTTTGATGGGCGTGCGCAAGTTCACATCCTCAGTCCAGTTTGCTTCTGTATGGCTCCACAGAGGCATACTGAAGTTTATTGATGGTCTTTTGCTCAATTGAGACATCCACAATTGAGTAGATTGTTCTGTGCTGGAAAATATTTGGAATGGCTTCAGGGTGTAAGCTCATGGAGCTGTCAGATTTCCCCCTCTCCCAGAATGGAAACTTGCCAGTATTTCGTCTGTGGTTATTTCCACCACTCCCTTGCACAGGGCTGGGAATTTTTTTTTTAGTCTGAGCCACTTAAGGCAAATCATCTCAGCTCTGCATTAGGAGACGTGTGGATGCTTTAAAATGGAAGGAAATGATATATTGTGTGGTTCTACTAGCCTTTGTGTGGATTGATGGGTTTTGTCGTGTGAAGCGGAGATGATGGGTCTTCAACCATTGCGATATCAAGCACTGTGTACGAGGTGCAAGTTTCCTCACTCAGGTGATGAATCATGTGAAAGGTGGAGTGTGTGTCAGTCTTCTTGCCAGTGGTCCCCAACATTGGTCTTGGGTCCCATTTTGTATCCTAGTTTATATTTCAACCACAGTTGCATTCATGAATTTATACCAAACTGTAATTTGCCTCAATTAAAGATGTTTTGAGCAGGGCCATTCTTTGAGAAGTGAACCAAAATGTCACACACATGACCAGATGTCATCAAATAAAGAAATACTTTGAAAATTAATGAAAGGTATCAAATTTATTCCTTTCTATTCTCCATACCCCAAAACTATGAAAATTCTAGATTTTTCAACTTCACAGAGTTTTTGAAGTCAAATAGAGTTATGAAAAACCTGTTTCGTGTGAAGTCACACACGTGACCAGTCGATTTGACCTCTGACCTTAAGTAGTTAAAGTTAATGTAACAAATAACATTTTTACTTGATAGACTTGGATAAGTAGTACTCTTATACAAGGTCCATTGAATCATGAACCTCCAATGCTTTTGTAATTGGAGGAGATTTTTTCTACTATTTGTTACATTTTTTTGGTCACACACGTGACTGAGAATGGCCCTGCAGTAATTTACCCTCTAAAGGCACATATTGACAGAAATGCGTATGCATGCTATGAAGAATAAAAATCCATCTCCTTATTGTGATGTATAGGGAAAATGGTGCTTAAAAACAGGGGAAAAATTAGTCAGTCAAATTAAAGAATTGGTGAAAATAAGTTGACACAAGGTCGTGAAAACTTACCATATTACAATTCATTACGAAAGCAAATGATGGTAAAACCTATTCTCTCTTTGTGCATGAGAAGTATTTTGAAAGAACTTGTAACTCCTGCATTCAGCAACCTTCTCTGCAGCTTACTGATTTTTTTTCTGTCTCATTGTATCTGTTGAAAAATATTTCTGGAAATTACCTGCAATTTAGAAAAATGCACAATATGTTCAAGGGTTTTTTATTGTAGCCCCTGGACGAAGTCGGGGGGCTACTATGGATTCATGCTTGTCATGTCCGCCGCCGCTGCCGCTACCGCGTCCGCAGACACTTTCTTCTGGACGCTCTACAGGCTGTAATTTTTGACCGATTCATATTTGGTATGGACATGTCATAATTCACTTACGACACTTTGCGATTTTGGTTGCCATGGCAACGGTATTTGCCAAATAATGTGCAAATTGCTCGTAAAACAAAGACATTTCCTTGTGCACACTGTACTGGCTGCAATTTTTGACCAATTACTGGGTCATTCCATATGAAATCACCCAAGCTCCCAGCTTGATGGTCTCAGAATTGCTTCATTTGGTGATATTTTGTTGCCTGTGATGAGCAAATCAAATCGCAGGTGGTTTCAAGTTGATATCTCGTTCCGTTCTCATTTTATGGGCCCCCGAAAAAGGGGGCGTGGCCCACGTTAACCCTCTGGTCACAGTTTGTGACCATTTTCAAAGGGTTATAACCGATGAACTAACAAGGATACAAATTTCATTCTTTCAGGATATGTTTATTCTGTCTAATAGTCTGCAACAAAGCTTTAACAATAGTGTTTAACCCTTTGTGTGCTTTGTAATTAACCCCTAAACATTGAAATTTGGTGCCGAACATGTCAATTTCAAATGAAATATTATGCAAGTATCCTTAGGATGTCCCCTTTGCCGTTTACATTATTGATAGTATACCTGATGGAGTTTCAAATGAAGGTAAAAACATCTTTCTATCTTCATCCAATTTGGAGAAACATTAACCCCTTTTCAGGTAATTACCGAAACGGTGCACTTTTTGACCCTGATTTTGATCATGTGGGCCTGTTTTGATTGTCAAAAAGTTGGCCTCAAATGGAAGCTTATTCAAAGAACTTCAAAATGCAACACAATCAAACTTGGAACAAATACTCCTACTTGGAAAAATAACCCCTTTTGAGTGCTATTTGCACATCGGCACAACTACTCTCAGTGTGCAGGTAAATGTACAGGTAAATGTTTATTCAGTCTTATAGTCTGCAACAAAGCTTTAACAATAGTGTTTACTATTGTTAAATCTTTGTTGCAGACTATTAGACAGAATAAACATATCCTGAAAGAATGAAATTTGTATCCTTATTAGTTCATCGGTTATAACCCTTTGAAAATGGTCACAAACTGTGACCAGAGGGTTAACATGGGCCACGCCCCCTTTTTCGGGGGCCAATAAAATGAGTACGGAACGAGATATCAACCTGAAACCACCTGCGATTTGATTTGCTCATCACAGGCAACAAAATATCATCAAATGAAGCAATTCTGAGACCATCAAGCTGGGAGCACCCCCCATTTTGGGTGATTTCATTCAGAATGACCCTACTTTCATATTTGGTATGGACATGTGTTATACCGAAGTTATGACACCTATCGATTTTGGTTGCCATGGTGACAGTATTGGCCGAATAAAGTGCAAAAAAGAGGAGAAGCGGGCTTTCGGGGGCTACACCTATGTGGTCGCCGCCAACCAGACTGCCTAGTTTTACATGGCATGCATGAGTGCTGGCAAAATGTGGCTTAGAAGTGTGAGTAACTGCTCTGCACGAGAAATGCGCTGAACTAGGACAAATTAATGGTGCATGATTGCAATGTAGTTTAAA
Source organism: Gymnothorax javanicus (assembly GCA_029692085.1). Lineage (NCBI taxonomy): Eukaryota > Metazoa > Chordata > Actinopteri > Anguilliformes > Muraenidae > Gymnothorax > Gymnothorax javanicus. The sequence continues at coordinate 76,827,577 of CM056197.1, read as the reverse complement.
CAAAATTCAGCATACATGGGGGGAACCCAGGACTGATGTTAGGACATTGGTCTAACCCGCTGCACTGCATTTTTTTTTTTTTTTTATTATTTTTATTGGAGCTGTTGTATTTGTGTTCTCTGCTGAGTTGTACATTCTGCGTCATCGAGTATTCAAAATAGGTCTCTGTTTCATCTTGTCAGCTGATGTTTTTATTCAAATATCCACCACTGATCCACTGTTGGATCATTTCTCTCGAGTACTGATCTGCTTTTCTTGTTTACATCTCCATAGGTGGTATAAAACTTATTCTTTATTGCCTAGTTAAACAAATGCTGTTGTGGGATGTGGACCCTGTGTTGTGTCCTCATAGCACTAATGAATATCTCTACAGACCTGTTTGGCTGAGATCCTCTTTCATGGCAGACTCTTGCCACTTGGGCTGCAGTAGTTATGCTCGATAGATTGCTAACTATTTCTTTTTCCTCCAGCCACAGGATAGCCTGTCACCCAAGTGTGTTTTTGCACTCTTTTGGGACTGGATATATGGGGAAAAAAATTATTTTGTAGTCATGATACTACTGAATTATATGCAAGACATAGCCTCGACATTCCCCAGATGTACCTGTCCGGTCTTTAGCAGCTGGTAGAATAGCCTGTTGTAATAGAGCTTAGTTCTGAAAGCAGGAGTAGTGACACAAATGTCTGGTAAAGTATGTGGTTATTGGGATGTTTGTGGCCCTTTTGAGAGGAAAAGAGCTGATCTCAAGCCGTGATCACCTCTGCTGCTCAGATACAGTGATTTGTGATTCACCTCCCCCAAACACACAAGTGTATCTTTTATTAGCTGGTGAGACATTTGAATCCAATTTAAATGATACTTTTTTTTTTTTTCTGGGGGGATGTATTTTCCAGTGCTTTCTGGGTTATTGAATTTGAACATGAGGTTTAGCCAGGCACCCGTCTATGGTCTTTTAGAGGGGCAATTTAAAATTTAGACAGGTTTAGACAGGTAAAAATGAAGTTGCTCATCTTACTTAACACTCTAACCAGTCTGAACCCCACTTAATTTTTAAAACAATCCACTCAAAGACTGGTAAACCTGGCTCAATTCATAATCATAAAGTCATCCCCTCCTTATTAAAGAGTGTTCTTGCTTTTGAGTGTGAGACTGAAGCTATGGCTGGTAGATCTGCATCTCTGTTGGATAGATCTTGTCCTTGAGTGATTGAAGAAGCTGTGTGCAACATGTGCTTCTCGAATGGACTCTGAATTGGCTGGAACCGCTAGATGTCCCACACCAGGCACAGCATAGCGGCCCTCTGTCGAGCGCCAGTGCTCATTAGGGCAACGAGCAAGATGGCCTGACCTCTCGTGGCCCACACACACACACACACTCACACCCATCTCCGTCTATCCTCGTCAGTTAGCCACAGCAGCTGAGGGGGTTAAATATAGAGCGCGCTCTGTTTTAGGCGAAAGTGGGCGACCTCGCTTGTGCACTCTCCTCCTCCTCTTCAGACCCCGGCCACACTGAACCCTGGTCTCTCCCCCTCACCCCCTGCTGTGGCTCTGTTTCTGCACCAAACCGAGCCTTTATCGAGGAGGGGGGTGCAGCGTTTTGGACAATGATGCAGGTTGTGGGGTGACGAGGGGGTAGCGTGAGGGGGGCGATGTACGGTTGGTCCCTCTTGCGTCTGGATTGCTAACTGGAGCATGCCGCTGCATGATGGCTTGGTCCCCCCCCCTTCACCCCCGCCCCTGGCCCCGTGTGTGAAGCAGCTCTCAAACTTCACTGAGACCAGCCACGCAACCCTGCGGTTTGCTTGTGGTGCAGTTGGTTGTGCTGCTGTATCCTCTGACCTGCCTGTGAGGACATTTTCATCAGCTGCAACAGCTTGGGTCGGTGTTGTTTTCACCTTATGAGCCTGTGCTTGTGGGGCATCATGGCAATATGTGCTCCTGTGGACACCAGCTGTAGCTGGATTGATCATGTAATCGGTTTTGAGTACTAAACCTGGTCTTTATGTCTGTCTGTTTGTGGACAGATTATATCAACACAGTAGCACCACAACGCGCCAGATGCAGTTACTAAACCTAACCGGCTTGTATCTGACATTAAACTGAAGGCCGAGTTCGAAGGTGGATGTGGTCCGAGCGAAGGCGTGGGGTGGGAAAAGCGGCTGGTATGATGATCCCATTGTAGGACAGGCGCTCGCTCAAAGTGCTGATGTTCATTACAGCAGTTGGTGCGCTTTTAGCTGCAGTGATTGTTTTAACTGAGTTTCACAGGTGCCGTACCCTACACTCAGTAGTGGAGTAGCTGTGAGTTGTTTGCTGATGGACTGTTGTCTTGAGTGGAGCTGTCCCTGAGATTAGGGCTTATAGGCTAATTGATGAAGTAAGAACACTGATCTCAGGCCAGTGTCCCCTGTCCACCATCTCACCACATCCACAGTGAGTAAAGACAAAAATGATAGCAGACGAGTGCTCTTAGTCTGAACTTCTGTCAGTTGGGGCCGTACTTGAAATGGAGGAAAGAAATTTACATGCCCACTTTGGGGGGTGGGGGGGCATTTGCATGCATTAGCTTATCTATCATATCTTACATGTGCAATATGAATACATGATCATTACACTTTAAATATATCTGATATGAATAAATGATAATGGGAAAGATTACAGGCATTTCTAATGCCTCTGTGGTACTGAAGCTGTTAGCGGTGCTCTCACCCTTCACTTCCCAGGGATGAAGAGAGAATATGAGCTTGGCCAAAAATTACATTAGCTAACACCATCGCGGTGGGCAAATGGGGGGGAAAAAGTAACGTGCAACACACTCCTGGCCATCTGTTATTTCTGAACTGTATTATTTTCATTGCAAACTGTGAACTCCAGTAACCATTCCTGTTAATTTGGAAAAGGACCTCTTCTCATTCTGAAGGTATTGCACGTGTTTGGGTATTGCTGAAAACAGTGCAGGGTTCAAAACCTGGAAGCAGTTTTGAAACCCTGGATGCAGATATAGTGCTTTGCTGTGAAACGCTGTGGAACAGTTACCCCCTTCCTTTAGTGTCTGGTCCTGCTGCTGTCCCGCTTGGTGCTGCCCTTTGTCTGGGGGCTCGGAGTTTAAAGGCCGGGGCGGAGTGTGCTGGTACTTTGTCGGGGGGGCGGGGGTCTGTATTGTCCTCCATTGTTGGGTTATTGGCCCGGGCCCTCCTTGTGTCAGGGGCCGAGTCACTATGAGTTCCTTTCCTCTTCCTGCTTGTGTGCCGACCTCACGCAGAGTTCACTCTCTGCTGACCTTTCTGGGCTCAAGCAAAGTCTTCAATTTGTTCTCCGCAAGAAATGCAAGACTGTGTTTTTTACTTTTCATAAATATCCTGATTATGGCCCGTAATGGGGATGAACAGTTTATTGAATCACAAATTTTTTATTTTTTTTTTAAGCGTAATAAGAATAAATGCCAGATCAGGCAAGCTTGCACCTTGTCTACATTCTGAATTGTATTAGTAGTGGTTTTAATCCCTTAAACTCTCAACTTTTCTCTTAAGTTTTCCCTTAAGTAGATTTCAAATGTAAAAAGCATATTATTAATGTCAAGTACTCTGTATCTGCTGCTTGCAGCACTTCAGTGGAGCTACATCGCACATGGTCTGTTGAAAGAAATATTCGAGCCAGGATGTTGTGTTTGTATGGCCTCAGCATTACATCAAGTGGAACATATCGATATTGGACATCATTTTTTACAAGTTTTCTTGTAATTCAGCATGACATACTTGCAATCGTTGGAAACCTTAGGAACTCCACTAGAATTTAAAATAGGCCTGAAGTTCCACAGATTTGAATACAGCAGCTGCATTTGACGGAGCCATACGTGGCAGTTGTATTTATGCTGTAAAACATTGTGATTCGGTTCATTGTTCAGCCCTGCTCCGTAATGCTCTCTGTTCGACTGGATAACGGTGTGCGTGTGATGTCGCCCCCTGCAGGCCCGCCTGCCCCCACCTCCCTTTTTCAGCCCCCGCGGCGGCCCGGATTGGGCACCGTGGGGAAGCCCATCCGCCTGCTGGCCAACCACTTCCAGGTGCAGATCCCCAAGATCGACGTCTACCACTATGACATCGACATAAAGCCGGAGAAGCGCCCGCGGAGAGTCAACAGGTAACCGCGGGATAATGCCGGAACACCTCCCTCGCGTTAGGCAGCTGGTGTTGCCCACCGGGGCCTTTCTGTTTGGAGCGGGGCTTTCGCCGAGCGCTCCAGTTTCCTCCCGTAATCCCAAGACATGCGAGTCCAACTGCTTCACCGGGTGCTACTGCTAATGAGCATGTGTGCTCCGTCAACCAGCCCTGTGTAAATAAAGCTTAATAAATACGGGATGTCTGTGTCTGTAATCCTTCTTGACAAAGGTGGCTTGTTCCAGCTCGATACACGTTGCTGCTTTATTTGTTTTTTATCCTCCGCCACGACATGAAGCCAAGCGGGGGGGTACTGCGGTACAGTTCATCTGTCCAGATAAGGGGGGGGGAGGAGTTTCCTCAGAAACTACTTTACTGTGATGAATGAAATTTTGTGTTTTTGCTTCTGGTCATGACCTCGATTGGGTTCGAAAACAGGAATCCATGCTGGCGGGGAGTATTGATAACTACGACATCTTGTTTACATGGTGTTCTTTATGTTTGCTAAAAATCCCTGTGGTCATTCTGGGCTTCCTTGTTCATCTCCTTGTTGAAAGGCTGGCTGTTTTGGGTTTGTCTCAGCTGTGTGTAGTTGGCTGATTCCCTTCTCCTCCTCCTGTCAGGGAGGTTGTGGACACCATGGTCCGGCACTTTAAGATGCAGATCTTCGGGGACCGGCAGCCGGGGTACGATGGGAAGAGGAACATGTACACGGCCCACCCGCTGCCCATCGGGAGAGACAGGGTGAGGGCTGTGGGGTCGTGACCCTGCTGTGAATGTGCTCTGGCTGTGAGGGTCTTACTGCAGGCCTGTCCTGCTCTTCCTCTCTCCTGCCTCCCTCTCCTCTGTCCCTTTCTTTTGTCTCTCCCTTTTATATTGCTGTCTGCTCTCTCATGTCTTTCCATCATCCTCTTTCTCCTTCCTGCCATCTGTTTTGGGCTGTCTTTCACTGCTCTGCTGTCTCAGTCTCCTGTCTCTCGCTCTCACTCTTTTACACGCAGGTGGATCTGGAAGTTACGTTGCCTGGCGAGGGTAAGGATCAGACCTTTAAGGTGTCCCTGCAGTGGGTTTCGGTGGTGAGCCTGCAGATGCTTCTGGAAGCTCTGTCGGGGCACCTGAACGAGGTCCCTGAGGACTCTGTGCAGGCGCTGGACGTCATCACGCGACACCTGCCCTCCATGAGGTATGGCCCGCTGGCCTGCTGCGCTTCGAACGAGAGGGGGAACCAGATGCGCTCCATTTCAGACTGGCTTATTATCAGTGTTGCTGAAAGCTGGTTGGTTAAATGGAATGACTCATGCTCTCCTTTGAATAACATTTGATCTACCAAGGGTCTGTCTTGTCTTTAACAATAGGCTAGCATGAGTAATAGTAAGTCAGGTGTCAGTTGATCCAAAAGGACTGCATTATAATTGGTTCCTACATGCTGAGGATGTCAGGCTGCTGGAAATCTGAAGATGAATGTGAAACAAAAGGCTGTTTACACCAATTACTGCTTGCTTTTAATTCGGTGCTGGAGGCTATTGAAAGGCAATTTTCACCTTAATTAGCAGAATCGAATTCTTATATTCTGGTGTTCTTCCGCAGTGTTTAATTGCTGCATGTGCGGTATGGTGCAGTGCCTTGACAATTGCTGTTTGAGTGGTATTGGTGCTCGCAGCGTTCTAGATTTGGAGTGGCTCTGCCAAACGACTTCAGCCTCAACACTGCACTTCCTTGGGTCCGCAGCAATTCACCCACCAAGTTTGAAGTCGAATAGATGAACGGCTGTTTAGACGCCATGGATGTATGCTCACACACAGATGGAGATGCCTTGTTTTATAGCATGATGTTGACTGCATTTTCAGTGTTTTGAACACCTCAGGACTGATTTGACTTTAACAGTTTGCCTTTCTGAGCATGTGCTGTTGGCGAAGGCCTCATCATAAACCTAAATCTGCCCCCTCTGCAGATACACACCTGTGGGGCGCTCCTTCTTCTCCCCGCCGGAGGGGTACTATCATCCCCTGGGTGGGGGGCGGGAGGTTTGGTTTGGCTTCCATCAGTCTGTCCGTCCTGCCATGTGGAACATGATGCTCAACATTGATGGTGAGTTTATGAACATTATATCATGTTACAGTGTTATATTACATTATGTAGCTGCACTTCTGCATTATATTACATTTTTAGGCTGTTGCATTTCTCTATGTTGTTGCATTACTTTGCATTTACACATTGTTACATAAAAATTGCATTAACTGATATCTTACCCACCACAATATTCAGTGCAGAGATGCATAAGTGCTTCTGCATACACCAAGCAGTCATAATATCATGACCACATATTGGTGAACTAGATGACATTGATTATTTCATTACTATGGCACCTATCAGTAAGGGGGATATATTAGGCAGCAATTGTCATTTTTGTCCTCAAAGTTTGTGTGTTGGAAGCAGGAAAAATGGGCGAGTGTAAGGATGTGAGTGACTTTGACAAGGTCCACATTTTTATGACTAGACAACTGGGTCAGAGTATCTCCAAAACTGCAGCTCTTGTGGGGTGTTCCTGGTCTGCAGTGGTCAGTACCCACCAAAAGTGGTTCAAGGAAGGAAAAGCGGTGAACCGGCAACAGGGTCATGAGCGGGTTGGGCTCATTGGTGTGGGTGGGGAACGAAGGCAAAGCTCTGTGATCTGATCCAACAGAAGAGTTTCTGTAGCTCAAATGTGTGAAAAAGTTAATGCTCTTTCTGAAAGAAAAGTGTCAGAACACAGTGTATCACAGCTTATTGTGTATGGGGCTACTTATCCGTAGCCTGGTAAAACCAGACTCTGCTACTTCGCTTTGCTTCGTACACAGAGTCTAGGCAGTCGTCATTGACAAGTGTTTACTTCCTGGTGGGTGGGCGCTTGTCAGAAGTTTAAAATCATTGGTGTACCCGTAAACTAATCACTAACGTTAGGCGATGACGTATGTTATGTGCCAGGTCAGCCGCCTAGTACTTCTGCTGTAAACACAGTCCTTCATACCAGGAATGCAGCGAAAACAAACTGATCAGTACATTAAAGTTAATACTGTACCCATACATATGCCTATCTACCAAATTTTAGCCTTCACTCATTCACTTAAAAGAACCAAAGGTGCTCTTTTCTGTTCTCCTTACAAGAAACAAACTGTTGAGCTATCGTTTATCCTGCCGATACTGCTGCTGTTAAAAAAAACGTAAGAGACCCGAAACCAACGGCAGAATCAGCGAGAATAACGCATTATTTACATTAGGACGAAATCTGCGTTGACACGAAAACTGAACCGTTAAACATACTTGCGCTCATACCCAGCTCGCTATCTAACTTTATAGTGACATAGTTTGGCTCTAAGCGTTTGGCTGTCTCAGACAGCCATTTCATTCATGGATAATGACAACATAACCCTGAGACAGCGAATAGGTTTTGTGACACGAGCAAAAACACGGCTTTTAAAAAGTTCGCTTCTAACTTAAATAGTGTGAAATTCGCAGGCAATGAAACACTAGAAGCTACAAGCTAGCAGAGGTGGTTCGTTTGTCTCACAGAGATGAACAGGGGGCCTATTTCATATGTTTTTTGATGGCTATTAAGTAGATATGACAACTTTTCTCGAAACCTGTAGGGAATAGCTCTACAACATCATTTCCATTCAAAAAAACTAACCAAACATTCCTCTTGTTGTGGCTTAAAGTTGCTGATACCGGGGATTTTCTCCACGACAGAGCGAATCTATGTCCTCCCGTGTATCTATGTCCGTAGCCATTGTTGATTTCGGAGACTACAATTTCAAACTCGGCGCAGCTGCTACATTATGGCTCTTGGCCACGCCTTCTGTTTGTTGGTTGGTCCGGCGTACTTTCTGCCGAGGTAAACGAGGCAGAGCTCCGAGTGACCAGACTGAGTACTGAAGCGAAATGAAATTAAGCGGAAGTACGAAGGCTGGTGGAGTCAGGCTAGCTTAGCTGCAGACTGGCGGGGTGTCCATCGCCGAAAGCACCTACATTGGGTAAATGAACATCAGAACTGGACCACAGAGCAATGGAAGATGGTGGCCTAGTCTAATGAATCACATTTTCTTTTACATCACGTGGAGGCAGTGTGATGCTTTGGCCAGAGTTCTGCTGTGAATGCTTTGGCTCCTGCCTTTCATGTGGATGTTACTTTGTCATGTTCCACCTGCCTAAACATTACTGCAGATCAAGTACAGCTCTTCATGGAAACAGTATTCCATAATGGCAGTGGCCTCTTTCAGCAGGATAATGCACACTGCCACACTGCAGAAGTGGTTCAGGAATGGTTTGAGGAACACAACAACGAGTTCCAGGAGTTGACGTGGCCTCGGAATTCCCCAGATCTCAATGCACTTGAGCATCTGTGGGATGTGCTGGACAAACAAGTCCGATCCATGGAGGCCCCTCCTGGCAACTTACAGGACTAAAAGGATTTTTTGCTAACGTCTTGGTGCCAGATATCACAGCACACCTTCAGAGGTCTAATGGAGTCCATGCCTCAACAGGTCAGGGCTGTTTTGGCAGTAAAAGGAGGACCTACTCAATATTAGGCAGGTGGTCATGCTGTAGTGTTATGGTCGATCGGTGTATAAGCAGTGGCTCTTGTACATTAAGTTCCCGGAGCAGCGAGCCTGTCTGCAGCTCATGCATGTATGCACATGTCTGAAGTGTTTCACTTATGATAACGGCTGTTTCTTCCTCAAAGTGTCGGCGACTGCATTCTACCGTGCCCAGCCAGTAATCGAGTTCATGTGCGAGGTGTTGGACATCCAGAACATCAATGAGCAGACCAAGCCGCTCACGGACTCGCAGCGCGTCAAGTTCACTAAGGAGATTCGCGGTAAGTGGGTTGTGTGGGCCTCTAATGCTGATGTCATTCTCTCAAAGAGGACCTAAGATGTCCTCTTGTGCTCTGCTTGGGCTGTTCCCCCTGGGCCTTTATCATCTGTACCTTACTGACCTGGTCTGTGCGTGTGCAGGTCTGAAGGTGGAGGTGACGCACTGTGGGCAGATGAAGAGGAAGTACCGTGTGTGCAATGTCACCCGCCGCCCCGCCAGCCATCAGACGTGAGTGAGCCTGTTGGTTTCTGCCCTGTCCCGGCCATGTTGTTGAAATCACTCTGTCCGTTTCATGTCCAGATGTGCTATGTTCCCTCATCACTTTTCCACGGAGGGCATGGCTGTTCTGCACTTCATTTCTCTTGGCTGTTCGCTTTGATATCCCCCTGTTCACCATGTTGGTGCATTAGCTGATCAAGTCATGAGTCTGTTGCCTTTATGATGAGCAAACTGAAGAGAGATTAGGGTAAGATTATGTAGGGCTATAATTTACCCCCCTCCTCATGTCCTCTATTTTTGCATATTTATCTCTCTAAATGGTTTTGGTTCTTCATACATGGTTAATTGTGAAACAAGGGGAGATTGATGAAATGCAATATACAATTCTTTAATAATTGAATTTATTGGAGGAACCTACACCTGTTTCAGTCATGAAAAGTTACTCCCCTTAAACTTAGTAACTGGCTGTGCCTCCTTTAGCAGCAGCAACTGTCCCCAAACAGCTGGAGTAACGAGAGAGCAGCCAATCCCCCCCCCCATTCTTTAATTTGGCTGTTTTGCAGGATTTTCAAACGTGAATTTCCTTTAAAGGTCCTGGCTCAGCATCTCAGTGGGGTTCAAGTCAGGAATGTGTCTCCATCTCCATCTTAATTTTGTTTTTTTATGAACTTGGTTATGAACTTGCAGAATGGACTTGCTCTTGTGGTCTGGGTAATTGTCTTACGGCCCAACCATTGGCTTTACGGCACTTGAGCTTCAGAATGTGAACTGATGACTGCACATAGTCATTCAAGATTTGGGAGTGAGAGTGGAGTTCATGGTTCTATCAATCATGGCAACTTGCCTAGGCCTTGATGCAGCAAAGCCTTCCCACACCATCTCACTACCACCGCCATGCTAGACTTTAGCATGATGTTCTTATTGAAGACCCCTGAATCAGGACCCATTTCTTTCAAAAAGTTCCATTTGTGAGTCCCCCTTTCAAATGACATAACTGCAAAAAGCTTGGGGGTCGACATGTTGTTTTTGGCAAATTTTGGTAGGCTGGTCACTTTTTGGAAGATTAGTCACTGCACCAAGTTTTCGCTGTAATGGCTGTCACTGTGCTTCACTAGTGTACCAGACCCTTTGCATACTTTATCCAGGTGTAACTTCCCCATCTCGTGTGGAATTTTTTTTAGGCATCACGTGTTGCTTAGTGAGACCTTTTGGTCAACTTTACAGTGTGACAAAGGTGTCATTCAACTGATGGAAAAGCTCTGGCAATAATCCCTCCTCTAATGAAGCTTTTTTCCCTCAATGAATGAAATGATAATTTAGAAAAAACCATAATACAGTATGTTTACACAGGTTGCTCTGGTTCCATTCTCTTGAAACCTGTTTGAAGACCTGAAATAATTTGGTGTGACAAATGTATGAAATTAGCTGAAATCAGGAAGGGATTGAATACTTTTAACAACTCGGTAGACATTCCTTCATTCATCTAATAAAAATGGTTGTGGAAGAAGGGCATCATGGTACATCGGTTATATACCTTGTGCGAGAGGAGCACTGTGCTCTTATTGGATGGAAATGTTTGTAGAATGTATGAGAAGGTTTTTGATTTCCTCGGGTCTATAGTATGGAGTGTAGGATGTCTCCAAATCTGTGTATTTATCTGGACAGGTTTCCGCTGCAGCTGGAGAATGGCCAGGCCATGGAGTGCACAGTAGCGCAGTATTTTAAACAGAAGTACAGCCTGCAGCTGAAGTACCCTCACCTGCCCTGTCTGCAGGTGGGGCAGGAGCAGAAGCACACCTATCTGCCCCTGGAGGTGAGGGAGCGAGCTAACACCGTCAGGTTAACACCACTCACTGAGTTCAAAATGGAAGAGCTCTCACATCACTTAAATATTTTGCTTGGCCTACTCACAGTAGTAGCAGCACTTCTCGTAAATTCAAACTTTGAAACAATGAGAAATGTTGACGTTATTTGGTGATATGAAATAGAATTAACTGGTAAGCTTAAGTTATCCCTAAATGTCTCTGTATGTCCCTGTGAGTTAGGTCTACCATCTCCATTTGTATTTTTCCTTGCCCATTTTTGATTTCAGTTAAATTTTGTTCTCATGTTCGTTAAGCTCCCTAATAAATCTTGGATTTGTGTTGCTGCGGGCAGTAAGAGTTCTTGTTTGTAAATATTTTGCTTGGCACGCTTCCTGCAGTAGCAATGTTCCCGAAAGTTCAAATAATATTACACTGCAGAAAGCTGAATACATTATGTCTCACTGAAGAGGACAGACCGCTGTTGGCTAATCCTATCCTTAAAAGCCCTCTGTACGCCTAAGTATCTGTGAATATTAGTTTGCCTGTTTGTGTACCTTAGCTGCGGCTGACCCCTCGACTTTCTGCTCAGAATTCAAACATGGATCCCCTGTGGTTTGCATGGCAAATTCATGATATCAAAACGGGCTTGACCTTAGTGGCCATTTGTCAGCTGCTGTGGCGAGGAATGACTGATGGTTGATACACTTGTTTGGCCTCTTCAGGTGTGTAACATTGTGGCGGGGCAGCGCTGCATCAAGAAGCTCACAGATAATCAAACATCCACCATGATCAAAGCCACCGCACGCTCCGCCCCTGACCGGCAGGAAGAGATCAGCCGGCTGGTGAGTGCTGTGCACCCTCCTGTGGCCGGAAGATGAACTGCAGCTGAGCAACAGTACTTCAGACAGCTGTCATTTCCACTCTAACACCGTCTTCTCCAGATCAGAAAAGCTCGTTGTTTGGAGTTTATCATCTGAAAAAGGGTGTATCAACATGTTTTGTGCATTTTGTATGTTGCCATAATATTGCATTATGTTCCTTGGTCCAATTATGACGAATGAGCTCTCAGTTTTTCTGTGATGACGGCACCGCTTTGCAAGCCCCTGTTATAAGGATCTACCGGAGGAAAGTGATTGACAGAATATCCGTTAAGATCTCGCTCTTTCACGCTTCCTTGACAACAGGTCAAAAGCAACAGTATGGTGGGCGGGCCCGACCCCTACCTGAAAGAGTTTGGCATCGTAGTGCACAATGACATGACGGAGGTGACTGGGCGGGTCCTCCCAGCGCCCATGCTGCAGTATGGGGGCCGGGTGAGTACAGACACTGGGAGGGACTGTGGCAGGGTGAGTACTGGGGCACAGGGCAGGGTGAGTACGGGCGGGGCCTGCGAGTGATTGGCTGAACTAACCCAGGGGAGGAGAATCAGACTCCACCCACACAGCTGCGGCTACCCCTTTTGGGCTCCGCCTCAGCTGCGGACATGAAGGGAATACTGCTGTGGTGGTATTCGTGTGTATGTGTGGTATAAGCACACACAAGCACTACTCTGTGACCACTCAAACTTACACACTCACAAATGACTGGACCCCACAGAATGGTATGAGAATTCTGCTCTGGCTGTAGTATGCACGAACAGTGTAGTTTAGTACCTGTGGCACCCTAGGTGAGCCCTTAAACTGGGTCTTCCCATGGTCCTTTCTTGGGCTGTGTTCCTTGGTGTGAAATAATTGCCGCCACGACTACACACCTATGATGTTTGCAGTTTGAAGTGCATGAAGGCTTTCAGCCCTCCAAATGTTATCCAGAGATGTTTTGGCCCAGTTTTCTTGCCGTAAGCATCAGTGGCCAATGTCCTCATCCTTGTTGGGGCTTGTGGGTAATGGAGTCTTATTGTCTTTCCCCAGTGTGTCTGAGACTGTTGTAAGTGTTGTGACCATGTTGTTTTTTTTTTAAACTTCCAATATGCAGTGACATGATTGATACCGGCAGAGTTTGTGCTCTGCGTGGTCGAGTCAAAAACAGGTGCATTTTGGATGTGAAAAGAAAAACCACATGTATTTTCTGTGTAATGTTTCAGGAGCATGTTATGTGCTGCATTAAATGATTGTCTGATGGAAATAATGCTTTTCTTAACAGTGTGTGAATGTATAATTAGCTGGTGTTCACTGATGATCTGAGCTGCAGTTCTCCAGGGCAGGTGTCCTGTTTGTTATATGGGAGAAGTTCGTACCAATTGCACAAATAATGCCATCGAGTAGCTTTATTTTAAATTTAAAAATACCCAATGATGAGCATGAATAAAAATCAATGTTTACGTATTAGACCCTGTCGGGTGTGGAGCACTGGAGTTGAGCCCATCTGCTGTAGGCACTGTCAATGGAAAAAGCACCATTCTGTGTCTGTGTGATGCACACTAGTGTCTTTCTACAGTAAGGAGTGAAGCTATTAATGAGCATTTACTGTAACAATGTCATATTCACTGTGTTAAACTGCACAGCATATGTGGTGTTCTTTACAGCGTGTGGTGTGGGTATTTTTTTGAGAGGGTCGGCATGAGGTGTGTGGGCCTTACGGGACAGGTGCACTGACTGTTGTATTTGCTGTTGACCTCTGTTGTAATGCATCTGGAGACTAAGTGACTGAGGTTTGGAATAGGTGTTGGTGGGGGTGTTGGGAGGGTCTGGCTGTTGCTGGTCTGTAGATGCATTACACTGGAGAATGTGGGGTTGGGTTGTTTGGGGTGAAGCGGTGGGCTGCACTAAGAGCTCAGGGACTCTCTCCTCAGAGCAAAACGGTGGCCACGCCTAATCAGGGCGTGTGGGACATGAGGGGGAAGCAGTTCTACGCCGGCATCGAGATCAAGGTGTGGGCCGTGGCCTGCTTCGCCCCTCAGAAACAGTGCAGAGAGGACCTGCTAAAGTGAGTGAACTCTGACACACACTCACACACACTCACTCTCTCTCTCTCTCTCTCTCTCTCTCTCTCTCTCTCTCTCTCTCTTTGCCCCTCATTTTTCTCCTGTTTTCCTCCTTGCTTGCCTCCTTACACATTTTTCCTCTTTCATTTCACTCTTTTGAATGGCTGCCCTTCTTTCCCTCTCCCTCTATTTTCCCTCCCCATTTTCACATGCTTTACTCCTCCATACTCACCTTCTTTCTGTCCTTTCCCTGTTTTTGCTTCTCTGTCCCCCACCCCTGTTTCCTGTCTTTCACTTTTTAATGTGCTGTCATTCTAACCATAATCATTTGAGACGGCGAGTAAGGCTCCCTTTGACTCCACAGGGAGGGTGAGTTTGTTTTGGTAGTCAGGATTCTCCCAGGCTTGCAGCACAGTGGTGGCCACAGGAGGTGGGTGTGAAAGCGTGCGGTCTGTTAGCTGTACCCAGGGGAGAGGTGCAGTCCTCTGCGGTCTGTTGGCTGTACCCAGGGGAGAGGTGCAGTCCTTCTGCGGTCTGTTAGCTGTACCCAGGGGAGAGGTGCAGGCCTTCTGCGGTCTGTTAGCTGTACCCAGGGGAGAGGTGCAGTCCTCTGCGGTCTGTTAGCTGTACCCAGGGGAGAGGTGCAGGCAGTCTGTTAGCTGTACCCAGGGGAGAGGTGCAGTCCTTCTGCGGTCTGTTAGCTGTACCCAGGGGAGAGGTGCAGTCCTTCTGCGGTCTGTTAGCTGTACCCAGGGGAGAGGTGCAGTCCTTCTGCGGTCTGTTAGCTGTACCCAGGGGAGAGGTGCAGTCCTTCTGCGTGCAGTCCTTCTGCAGTCTGTACCCAGGGGAGAGGTGCAGTCTGCGGTCTGTTAGCTGTCCCAGGGGAGGTGCAGGCCTGGTCTGTTAGCTGTACCCAGGGGAGAGGTGCAGGCCTTCTGCGGTCTGTTGGCTGTACCCAGGGGAGAGGTGCAGTCCTTCTGCGGTCTGTTAGCTGTACCCAGGGGAGAGGTGCAGGCCTTCTGCACCCAGGGGAGAGGTGCAGTCCTTCTGCGGTTAGCTGTACCCAGGGAGAGGTGCAGTCCTTCTGCGGTCTGTTAGCTGTACCCAGGGAGAGGTGCAGTCCTGTTAGCTGTACCCAGGGGAGAGGTGCAGTCCTTCTGTCTGTTGGCTGTACCCAGGGGAGAGGTGCAGTCCTTCTGCGGTCTGTTGGCTGTACCCAGGGAGAGGTGCAGGCCTTCTGCGTCTGTTGGCTGTACCCAGGGGAGAGGTGCAGTCCTTCTGTTCTGTTGGCTGTACCCAGGGGAGAGGTGCAGTCCTTCTGCGGTCTGTTAGGCTGTACCCAGGGGGAGGTGCAGTCCTTCTGCGGTCTGTTAGCTGTACCCAGGGAGAGGTGCAGTCCTTCTGCGGTCTGTTGGCTGTACCCAGGGGAGAGGTGCAGTCAGTCCTGTTGGCTGTACCCAGGGGAGAGGTGCAGTCCTTCTGTACCCAGGGAGAGGTGCAGTCCTTCTGCGGTCTGTTGGCTGTACCCAGGGGAGAGGTGCAGTCCTTCTGCGGTCTGTGTTAGCTACCCAGGGAGAGGTGCAGGCCTTCTGCGGTCTGTTAGCTGTACCCAGGGGGAGAGGTGCAGTCCTTCTGCGGTCTGTTAGCTATACCCAGGGGAGAGGTGCAGTCCTTCTGTCTGTTAGCTGTACCCAGGGGAGAGGTGCAGTCCTTCTGCGGTCTGTTAGTGCAGGCCTGTTAGCTGTTAGCTGTACCCAGGGGAGAGGTGCAGTCCTTCTGCGGTCTGTTGGCTGTACCCAGTCCTTCCCAGGGGAGAGGTGCAGTCCTTCTGTCTGTTAGCTGTACCCAGGGAGAGGTGCAGTCCTTCTGCTCTGTTAGCTGTACCCAGGGAGAGGTGCAGTCCTTCTGCGGTCTGTTGGCTGTACCCAGGGGAGAGGTGCAGTCCTTCTGCGGTCTGTTAGCTGTACCCAGGGGAGAGCTGCAGGCCTTCTGCGGTCTGTTAGCTATACCCAGGGGAGAGGTGCAGTCCTTCTGCGGTCTGTTAGCTATACCCAGGGGAGAGGTGCAGGCCTTCTGCGGTCTGTTAGCTATACCCAGGGGAGAGGTGCAGGCCTTCTCTTGATCTGTTAGCTGTACCCAGGGGAGAGGTGCAGGCCTTCTGCAGCTGTACCCAGGGGAGAGGTGCAGGCCTTCTGCTCTGTTAGCTGTACCCAGGGGAGAGGTGCAGTCCTTCTGCGGTCTGTTAGCTGTACCCAGGGGAGAGGTGCCTTCTGCGCTGTTAGCTGTACCCAGGGGAGAGGTGCAGTCCTTCTGCGGTCTGTTGGCTGTACCCAGGGGAGAGGTGCAGTCCTTCTGCGGTCTGTTAGCTGTACCCAGGGGAGAGGTGCAGGCCTTCTGCGGTCTGTTAGCTGTACCCAGGGGAGAGGTGCAGTCCTTCTGCGGTCTGTTGGCTGTACCCAGGGGAGAGGTGCAGTCCTTCTGCGGTCTGTTGGCTGTACCCAGGGGAGAGGTGCAGTCCTTCTGTCTGTTAGCTGTACCCAGGGGAGGTGCAGTCCTTCTGCGGTCTGTTGGCTGTACCCAGGGGAGAGGTGCAGTCCTTCTGCGGTCTGTTGGCTGTACCCAGGGGAGAGGTGCAGGCCTTCTGCGGTCTGTTAGCTATACCCAGGGGAGAGGTGCAGTCCTTCTGCGGTCTGTTAGCTATACCCAGGGGAGAGGTGCAGGCCTTCTGCGGTCTGTTAGCTATACCCAGGGGAGAGGTGCAGTCCTTCTGCGGTCTGTTAGCTGTACCCAGGGGAGAGGTGCAGTCCTTCTGCGGTCTGTTGGCTGTACCCAGGGGAGAGGTGCAGTCCTTCTGCGGTCTGTTAGCTGTACCCAGGGGAGAGGTGCAGTCCTTCTGTGTTGGCTGCAGTTCTGCTGTTAGCTGTACCAGGGGGAGAGGTGCAGTCCTTCTGCGGTCTGTTAGCTGTACCCAGGGGAGAGGTGCAGTCCTTCTGCAGTCCTTCTGCCGTTGGCTGTACCCAGGGGAGAGGTGCAGTCCTTCTGTCTGTTGGCTGTACCCAGGGGAGAGGTGCAGGCCTTCTGCGGTCTGTTAGCTATACCCAGGGGAGAGGTGCAGTCCTTCTGCGGTCTGTTAGCTATACCCAGGGGAGAGGTGCAGGCCTTCTGCGGTCTGTTAGCTGTACCCAGGGGAGAGGTGCAGGCCTTCTGCCCCAGGGGAGAGGTGCAGGCCTTCTGCAGGCCTTCTGGTTAGGAGAGGGGTACTGTTGTTAGCTGTACCCAGGGGAGAGGTGCAGGCCTTCTGCGGTCTGTTAGCTGTACCCAGGGGAGAGTGCAGTCCTTCTGCGGTCTGTTAGCTGTACCCAGGGGAGAGGTGCAGGCCTTCTGCTGTTAGCTGTACCCAGGGGAGAGGTGCAGTCCTTCTGCGGTCTGTTAGCTGTACCCAGGGAGAGGTGCAGTCCTTCTGCGGTCTGTTAGCTGTACCCAGGGGAGAGAGGCCTTCTGCAGGGGAGAGGTGCAGGCCTTCTGCGGTCTGTTGGCTGTACCCAGGGGAGAGGTGCAGTCCTTCTGCGGTCTGTTAGCTGTACCCAGGGAGAGGTGCAGGGAGTCTGTTGGCTGTACCCAGGGGAGAGGTGCAGTCCTTCTGCGGTCTGTTGGCTGTACCCAGGGGAGAGGTGCAGTCCTTCTGCGGTCTGTTAGCTGTACCCAGGGGAGAGGTGCAGTCCTTCTGCGGTCTGTTGGCTGTACCCAGGGGAGAGGTGCAGTCCTTCTGCGGTCTGTTAGCTGTACCCAGGGGAGAGGTGCAGTCCTTCTGCGGTCTGTTAGCTGTACCCAGGGGAGAGGTGCAGTCCTTCTGCGGTCTGTTAGCTGTACCCAGGGGAGAGGTGCAGTCCTTCTGTTAGCGGTCTGTTAGCTGTACCCAGGGGAGAGGTGCAGTCCTTCTGCGGTCTGTTAGCTGTACCCAGGGAGAGGTGCAGTCCTTCTGCAGTCTGTTAGCTGTACCCAGGGGAGAGGTGCAGTCCTTCTGTCTGTTAGCTGTACCCAGGGAGAGGTGCAGTCCTTCTGCGGTCTGTTAGCTGTACCCAGGGGAGAGGTGCAGTCCTTCTGGGTCTGTTAGCTGTACCCAGGGGAGAGGTGCAGGCCTTCTGCGTCTGTTAGCTGTACCCTTCTGCGGTCTGTTAGCTGGGGGAGAGGTGCAGTCCTTCTGCGGTCTGTTAGCTCCTTCTGCGGTCTGTTAGCTATACCCAGGGAGAGGTGCAGGCCTTCTGCGGTCTGTTAGCTATACCCAGGGGAGAGGTGCAGTCCTTCTGCGGTCTGTTAGCTACCCAGGGAGAGGTGCAGGCCTTCTGCGGTCTGTTAGCTGGGGAGAGGTGCAGGCCTTCTGCGGTCTGTTAGCTATACCCAGGGGAGAGGTGCAGTCCTTCCTGTTAGCTGTACCCAGGGGAGAGGTGCAGTTCTGCGGTCTGTTAGCTATACCCAGGGGAGAGGTGCAGGCCTTCTGCGGTCTGTTAGCTATACCCAGGGGAGAGGTGCAGGCCTTCAGGGCTATACCCAGGGAGAGGTGCAGGCCTTCTGCGGTCTGTTAGCTATACCCAGGGAGAGGTGCAGGCCTTCTGCGTCTGTTAGCTGTACCCAGGGGAGAGGTGCAGGCCTTCTGCGGTCTGTTAGCTATACCCAGGGGAGAGGTGCAGGCCTTCTGCAGTTAGCTTACCCAGGGGAGAGGTGCAGGCCTTCTGTCTGTTAGCTGTACCCAGGGAGAGGTGCAGGCCTTCTGGTCTGTTAGCTGTACCCAGGGGAGAGGTGCAGTCCTTCTGTCTGTTAGCTGTACCCAGGGGAGGTGCAGGTGCAGTACCCAGGGGAGAGGTGCAGGCCTTCTGCGGTCTGTTAGCTGTACCCAGGGGAGGGTGCAGGCCTTCTGTCTGTTAGCTATACCCAGGGAGAGGTGCAGGCCTTCTGCGGTCTGTTAGCTGTACCCAGGGGAGAGGTGCAGGCCTTCTGCAGTCTGTTAGCTATACCCAGGGGAGAGGTGCAGGCCTTCTGCGTCTGTTAGCTGTTGTCCTGTGTTACCCCCAGGGGAGGTGCAGTCCTTCTGCAGTTAGCTGTACCCAGGGGAGAGGTGCAGGCCTTCTGCGGTCTGTTAGCTGTACCCAGGGGAGAGGTGCAGGCCTTCTGCGGTCTGTTAGCTATACCCAGGGGAGAGGTGCAGGCCTTCTGCGGTCTGTTGGCTGTACCCAGGGGAGAGGTGCAGGCCTTCTGCGGTCTGTTAGCTGTACCCAGGGGAGAGGTGCAGGCCTTCTGCGGTCTGTTAGCTGTACCCAGGGGAGAGGTGCAGTCCTTCTGCGGTCTGTTAGCTGTACCCAGGGAGAGGTGCAGTCCTTCTGTGCAGGCCTTCTGCGGTCTGTTAGCTGTACCCAGGGAGAGGTGCAGTCCTTCTGCGGTCTGTTGGCTGTACCCAGGGGAGAGGTGCAGTCCTTCTGCGGTCTGTTAGCTGTACCCAGGGGAGAGGTGCAGTCCTTCTGCGGTCTGTTAGCTGTACCCAGGGGAGAGGTGCAGTCCTTCTGCGGTCTGTTAGCTGTACCCAGGGGAGAGGTGCAGTCCTTCTGCGGTCTGTTAGCTATACCCAGGGGAGAGGTGCAGTTCTGCGGTCTGTTAGCTATACCCAGGGGAGAGGTGCAGGCCTTCTGCGGTCTGTTAGCTGTACCCAGGGGAGAGGTGCAGTCCTTCTGCGGTCTGTTAGCTATACCCAGGGGAGAGGTGCAGGCCTTCTGCGGTCTGTTAGCTATACCCAGGGGAGAGGTGCAGGCCTTCTGCGGTCTGTTAGCTATACCCAGGGAGAGGTGCAGGCCTTCTGCGGTCTGTTAGCTATACCCAGGGGAGAGGTGCAGGCCTTCTGCGGTCTGTTAGCTATACCCAGGGGAGAGGTGCAGGCCTTCTGTTCTGTTAGCTATACCCAGGGGAGAGGTGCAGGCCTTCTGCGGTCTGTTAGCTATACCCAGGGAGAGGTGCAGGCCCAGGGTTAGCTAGGGGAGAGGTGCAGGCCTTCTGCGGTCTGTTAGCTGTACCCAGGGGAGAGGTGCAGGCCTTCTGCGGTCTGTTAGCTGTACCCAGGGGAGAGGTGCAGGCCTTCTGCGGTCTGTTAGCTATACCCAGGGGAGAGGTGCAGGCCTTCTGCGGTCTGTTAGCTGTACCCAGGGAGAGGTGCAGGCCTTCTGCGGTCTGTTAGCTATACCCAGGGAGAGGTGCAGGCCTTCTGCGTCTGTTAGCTGTTCTGGTCTGTTAGCTATACCCAGGGGAGAGGTGGCCTTCTGCGGTCTGTTAGCTGTTAGCTATACCCAGGGAGAGGTGCAGGCCTTCTGGTTAGCTATACCCAGGGGAGAGGTGTTAGCTGTTATATACCCAGGGGAGAGGTGCAGGCCTTCTGCGGTCTGTTAGCTATACCCAGGGGAGAGGTGCAGGCCTTCTGCGGTCTGTTAGCTATACCCAGGGGAGAGGTGCAGGCCTTCTGCGGTCTGTTAGCTATACCCAGGGGAGAGGTGCAGGCCTTCTGCTCGCTCTGCTTTAGCTCTCTGTGGTGTCTCTCTGTCTAGGAGCTTCACGGACCAGCTGCGCAAGATCTCCAAGGACGCGGGGATGCCTATCCAGGGCCAGCCCTGCTTCTGCAAGTACGCTCAGGGAGCGGACAGTGTGGAGCCCATGTTCAAGCACCTGAAGATGTCCTATGTGGGCCTGCAGCTCATAGTGGTCATCCTCCCGGGGAAAACCCCTGTCTACGGTAAGAGAGGAGAAGCGGTGTTGTACAGGGGTAGACCTGGAGGCAGGGAGAGGAGGGGCTGTGTTTCACTTGTGTAGTGCCATATATGGGGATGTAATTGAGGGTATCGCCAATACGAAAAAAATGCCCGGATGTAGCACTTTCAGCAAAATATCTTGCTACTTCCGGAACCCACTTACTTCCGGTGCGTTGCTAAGATCACGGCTATCGGCTCGGCCATGCACGCACGCATACGTATATGCGGTCATTGTGCTTATACGTGTTATACACTCATATCGATACACAGCCACCAGCGACCGCAAAGATATCTGCTACTTTCGACAAAAAAATAACGAGAATTGTGCTCTTAGAACTGTATCTACCATTTGGATATTGCCTTGGAAGGCCCTTCTCGGAAGCGACTGGGTCACCGAACTATCCCATAATGCATCTGAAACGGGGCACGAATGCAACATCCGGGCATTTTTTTTTGCCTATTGGCGATACCCTCAATTGCATATGTAATGCCGTATGTGGGGATGTAATCAGATGTGTAGTGCTGTACGAGGGGGATTTAAGTGCAGACGTAGTGCTGTATGTGGGGATGTCATCGCATGTGTCATGCTGAATGTGGGGATGTAAGCAAAGGCGTAATGCTGTATGTGGAGATTTAAGCACAGGCATAATACTGTGTTTGGGGATTTAAACGCAGGCATAATGCTGTACATGGGGACGTAAGTGCAGGTGTAATGCTGTATGTGTATGTAATCGCATGTGTAATGCTGTATGTGGGGATTTAAGTGTGGGTTTAATGCTGTACGTGGGCATGCAAGCGCATAAGCACTGATCAAATGCTGTTCTTGGAGAGGTGAGCTCAAGCATAATGCTGTAATTCATCGACACATACAGCATTACATCAGTGAGGCGCTGATGTAATGCTGTAATGTGTGGATGTAATCACTTTTAATTCTGTATGTGGGGACAGGCATAATGCTGTACAAGGGGATTTAATTGCAGCTGTACTGCTGTACATGGGGATTTAATTGCAGCTGTACCGCTGTACATGGGGATTTAATTGCAGCTGTACTGCTGTACGTGGGGATTTAATTGCAGCTGTACTGATGTATGTGGGGATTTAATTGTGGGCGTAATGCTGTACCTGGGGTTTTAATTGCAGGCGTAGTGCTGCACCTGGGGATTTAATTGCAGGCGTAATGCTGTATGTGGAGATGTAATTGCAGGCGTAATGCTGTACCTGGGGATGTAATTGCAGGCGTAATGCTGTACATGGGGATTTGATTTCAGCTGTACTGCTGTACGTGGGGATTTAATTGCTGGCGTAATGCTGTACAAGGGGATTTAATTGCAGCTGTACTGCCGTACGTGGGGATTTAATTGCAGCTGTACCACTGTACATGGGGATTTAATTGCAGCTGTACTGCTGTACGTGGGGATTTGATTGCAGCTGTACTGATGTATGCGGGGATTTGATTTCAGCTGTATTGATGTATGCGGGGATTTAATTGCAGCTGTGCTGCTGTACGTGGGGATTTAATTGCAGCTGTACTGCTGTACGTGGGGATTTAATTGTGGGCATAATGCTGTACCTGGGGTTTTAATTGCAGGCGTATTGCTGCACCTGGGTATTTAATTGCTGATGTAATGCTGTATGTGAGGATGTAATTGCAGGCGTAATGCTGTACATGGAGATTTAATTGCGGGCATAATGCTGTACGTGGGGATTTAATTGCAGGCATAATGCGGTATGTGGGGATGTAGTTGCAGGCGTAATGCTGCACGTGGGGATTTAATTACGGGCATAATGCTGTACATGGGGATTTATTTGCAGGTGTAATGCTGTATGTGGAGATTTAATTGTGGGCATAATGCTGTACATGGGGATTTAATTGCGGGCGTAATGCTGTACGTGGGGATTTAATTGCAGGCGTAATGCTGTACATGGGGATGTAATTGCAGGTGTAATGCTGTACGTGGGGATGTAATTGCAGGTGTAATGCTGCACGTGGGGATTTAATTGCAGCTGTACTGCTGTATGTGGGGATTTAATTGTGGGCGTAATGCTGTAACTGGGGTTTTAATTGCAGGCGTAATGCTGCACAGGGGGATTTAATTGCAGGCATAATGAGGTACATGGGGATGTAATTGCAGGCATAATGCTGCACGCAGGGATTAAATTGCGGGCCTAGTGCTGTACGCAGGGATTTAACTGTGGACGTAATGCTGTATGTGGGGATGTAATTGCAGGCGTAGTGCTGTATGTGGGGATTTAATTGCAGATGTAATGCTGTACGTGGGGATGTAATTGCAGGTGTAATGCTGTACGTGGGGATTTAATTGCAGATGTAATGCTGTACGTGGGGATGTAATTGCAGGCGTAATGTCCTCAATGGGGATGTGTGCACTGACTTATGTGTGTGGGATTGTAATTGCTGGCGTAATTCAGTATGTGGCAATGGAAGTGCAGGCGTAATGCTGTACGTGGGGATGTGAGCGCAGACGTTATCTCGTATGTGCAGATGTAATGAAAGGGGTCATTCTGCAAATTCGAGTTCTGTCATTTCTTAGACCTAAAGCCACAATTCATGTCTCTTCAAGGTTGCTTGACGTTACAGAATCGCATATAATTTACTTTGTGGATGATTTATTTATATCATATGTACAGTACAGGCCAAAAGTTTGGACACACCTTCTCATTCAATGCGTTTTCTTTATTTTCATGACTATTTACATTGTAGATTCTCACTGAAGGCATCAAAACTATGAATGAACACATGTGGAGTTATGTACTTAACAAAAAAAGGTGAAATAACTGAAAACATGTTTTATATTCTAGTTTCTTCAAAATAGCCACCCTTTGCTCTGATTACTGCTTTGCACACTCTTGGCATTCTCTTGATGAGCTTCAAGAGGTAGTCACCTGAAATGGTTTCCACATCACAGGTGTGCCTTATCAGGGTTAATTAGTGGAATTTCTTGCTTTATCAATGGGGTTGGGACCATCAGTTGTGTTGTGCAGAAGTCAGGTTAATACACAGCCGACAGCCCTATTGGACAACTGTTAAAATTCATATTATGGCAAGAACCAATCAGCTAACTAAAGAAAAACGAGTGGCCATCATTACTTTAAGAAATGAAGGTCAGTCAGTCCGGAAAATTGCAAAAACTTTAAATGTGTCCCCAAGTGGAGTCGCAAAAACCATCAAGCGCTACAACGAAACTGGCACACATGAGGACCGACCCAGGAAAGGAAGACCAAGAGTCACCTCTGCTTCTGAGGATAAGTTCATCCAAGTCACCAGCCTCAGAAATCGTAAGTTAACAGCAGCTCAGATCAGAGACCAGATGAATGCCACACAGAGTTCTTGCAGCAGACCCATCTCTAGAACAACTGTTAAGAGGAGACTGCGCGAATCAGGCCTTCATGGTCAAATAGCTGCTAGGAAACCACTGCTAAGGAGAGGCAACAAGCAGAAGAGATTTGTTTGGGCCAAGAAACACAAGGAAGGACATTAGACCAGTGGAAATCTGTGCTTTGGTCTGATGAGTCCAAATTTGAGATCTTTGGTTCCAACCGCTGTGTCTTTGTGAAACGCGGAAAAGGTGAACGGATGGATTCCACATGCCTTGTTCCCACTGCGAAGCATGGAGGAGGAGGTGTGATGGTGTGGGGGTGTTTTGCTGGTGACACTGTTGGGGATTTATTCAAAATTGAAGGCACACTGAACCAGCATGGCTACCACAGCATCCTGCATCGACATGCCATCCCATCCGGTTTGCGTTTAGTTGGACGATCATTTATTTTTCAACAGGACAATGACCCCAAACACACCTCCAGGCTGTGTAAGGGCTATTTGACCAAGAAGGAGAGTGATGGAGTGCTGCGGCAGATGACCTGGCCTCCACAGTCACCGGACCTGAACCCAATCGAGATGGTTTGGGGTGAGCTGGACCGCAGAGTTAAAGCAAAGGGGCCAACAAGTGCTAAACACCTCTGGGAACTCCTTCAAGACTGTTGGAAAACCATTTCAGGTGACTACCTCTTGAAGCTCATCGAGAGAATGCCAAGAGTGTGCAAAGCAGTAATCAGAGCAAAGGGTGGCTATTTTGAAGAAACTAGAATATAAAACATGTTTTCAGTTATTTCACCTTTTTTTGTTAAGTACATAACTCCACATGTGTTCATTCATAGTTTTGATGCCTTCAGTGAGAATCTACAATGTAAATAGTCATGAAAATAAAGAGAACGCATTGAATGAGAAGGTGTGTCCAAACTTTTGGCCTGTACTGTATATGATATAAAAATATATGGATACATGTCAGTCTTTCCATCGCACTGCAGGTTTGTCTGCTTTAACTGAGTTGGAATAGTTTCCCCAAGAGCTTGTATCATTGTTGTCAAAGACATTACATCTGTGAGTGGCAGCACTAATTGAGCCAGTGGAGACCTGTGTGTTCGGCAGTACTGACAGAGAACACAGATCTGTCTGTTTAGCAGTACTTATTGAGAGAACACAGATCTGTCTGTTGGGCAGTACTGACTGAGAGAGCAGGCTGTTTTGAGGCTGTGGTTATTGAAATCTCTCTCTCCCCAGCTGAGGTGAAGCGGGTGGGGGACACCCTCCTGGGAATGGCCACTCAGTGCGTGCAGGTGAAGAATGTAGTGAAGACGTCCCCTCAGACCCTGTCCAACCTCTGCCTGAAGATCAATGCCAAGCTGGGCGGCATCAACAATGTGCTGGTGCCCCATCAGAGGTGAGCAGCACCCCACGGAGGGCGTGGGGAGAGGCTGGTCGGCCCATACAGGACACAGGGGGCAGGTCTAGTGAGAGGCTGTGTGTAATACAGTGTAGCAGGCTAAAGTTTACCCCTAGCTGTGAGTATACCCGGAGTTAGAGTGGGCTAGCCTGTAGAGTTGGGAGATCTTGTCATTTTCAGATCACCCTAATCGCCCCCTGGGAGATCGCCGATACACGATGCCATCGCAGGGGGGCGGTGTTGCTGCGCTGCGGCTGCTGCGTGCTGAATGGGAGGAGCTCCTTCAGCAGGTCGCAAATTTTTTTTTTTCCTACGAGAGTTGCGGCACACAGCCAATCAGCAACCATTTTCCGGACCACTGAAGGAGTGTCTTGAGACAGTGAAATTTTTCTGTCTTTACTGGCCTGGCACCGAGGTACGGTCTCGGAGCCACTGACTGCACAGTCCATACGCAGAATACTGCGATTACATCGTAGATGCCTGCCTTACTCTCAGCATAACTGTTGGCCAAATCATTCATCTAGCCTGCCATTTAGATAAATGAATTGTTCTGAATGTAGTTGTTCAAATATTTGAAGCTGGTAAAATTAACTGCTTACAATCAATGTAGTCTATACGCCACTCGCCGCTTTTTTATCCTGCACTGATTTGGCATATTAATAATAAACTAGTTAGTGACACCGAAAAAATCCGATGAATATAAAGTAGAAATAACCGAGACTGCGTCAACTTATTCTCGAAACTATGAATGCTCTGTAGGCCTACAGATCATTTTTTATCTAGCCTAGCTACTGAACGTTATAAACATATCGGCAGGTTTGGCAAGTGGTGTTAAGTCCTGGAAGGGGGTGCTGTGCTGTGTGTTACGGGAGGTGTGTAGTACTGGGTGTGTATTCGAGAGCGAACGAGATACTGGCGCGAGTTTTTGAATAGCAGAAGGCGGTTTTTTTTTTTTTTTTTTATAAAGGCGAAACCAAATAAGGGGAAAAAAATCCTCCGGTGATCCACTGGAACGGCCCTGGGAAGGATTTAAATTGAATTGAAAAAAGACACTGGAAAACCTGCTCCGGGAAAACGGAACCGGCATCTCCCTCACGGTTCGGAATATGTGTCACATTTTTCCAGCTGACTGAGTACGGCGATAAGGTCTGTCCGAACCCCCGATTCTATATGGAAACGCGCGCTTAAGATCTCGGCTTCCCTGTGCCTTATATCCCGGACGACTGCACCGGCAGCAAGACTGTAAAATCAAATGACTCAAAATATTCCCCGCCCCCAGTCTTCATTCATTTATTTTCGTTTCAATGATTAATCTTATTTATTTTGCATTCTTTGAAACTTGTGTTTGAGCTTTGGGGTGGTTTTTTTTTTTTTTTTTTTTTTTTTTAGACTGAAGTTGGATTATTGTTTTGCCGAAGTTGTCGCGCCATTTCCTTTCTTTGAATGTTCGCGGCTTATTGGCAGATTATTAGGATGGATATTACTGTGTTCTGCAATGGAAATATACAAAACATAGACCAATCAGGTTATACAGTGAATCTTACTTACACTAATTACAACACTAAATGGCATTTACTTACAGATGATCGCACATTCATATCAACAGTACATGCCAATAATAAACGATTTTCTCTTTCTCTCTTGAGTGCTCAATATTACAATATCAATTAAGACTGATAGGCTAAAACTGTAATGAAATCAAAGTCATGCACGTCATTCGTTCAGAATATTATCTGATACACCGCTATATTTCTCTTGAAATAACGGAACACTTAACGAACCGGTCTGAATTCACAAGACACCGTTACATAAATTATTCGGTACAATCTCGCATATCTCTCTGCTGTATAATACCACAAATTAACTGTGCACACTGCTTACTCTAAATTAACAGTAATTTAATGAAAGAAATACAAATAATTCTGAAAAAATTTAGTCAGGAATCTATCACATTGTACGTGAGCGGTGAAACTTTAACGTTTAAATAGAACAAAGGTCACCATAACGCGAAACTTATTTAGCTGCCTAACGGGCACTGACGCTCGTTGTCGTATAATTAGAGAACTGAAACAACAGCAAATTGTAAAAACACTTACTCAGGTTTCATTTACGCACACTGGTAATCCACTGGGAAAACTCAAACTTATAACTTTACTCTTCGCTAACTTGTCCCCAGCTTACTGTGTGCTGCTCCTGTTCTCTCCGGTACTGACTTACTCCCCAGTTAAGCCACACCATCGGCACATGCAAAGGGGGCGGGGATCGCATGATCAAGTCTGCTCTCTCCACAGTTTCTTCAACACATTGTTTTCGTTGCGCTACAACAAACCTGTCCAGTCCTCTGCTCAGCTCACATGCTCTGGCGCCGATCATCTGAGCCAGCCAGAGCACAATGGGTGTGGCGCTGCAAAGCTGTAGCGTGTGTGTATGTGCTTTCTAAAATCGGCAAGAAAAAAAAAAACCCATCGTCGATAGTCCTCTCAATCGCCGCCTGTTATACACCTTGGGTATAATCTGGGCAACCCCCCTAGGCTAGATAATACCCCCCACATTCGGTCACATTTTATATCCCGGGTTATACTTTGTCTTAGGTCAGATTATACCCAGGTATCGTCTGGCGGGGGGGGGGGGAGCGGGGTGTGTTAATCTGGGCTGCTACAGGGGCATTCCTTACAATTCAAAAACTCAAAATGACAACCACTGGAAAATATGCTCTGGAACATTCAGTTAGCTGAGAATTACAAGTCAGAACGTTGGATGCCATTTCCAAAGAAGGGGTTGCTGACGCTATTTGTAATTTGAGTGTGATGTCACAACTCTGTATTCCTGCCCTCCAGGCCCTCAGTGTTCCAGCAGCCTGTGATCTTCCTTGGGGCGGACGTGACGCACCCTCCGGCTGGCGATGGGAAGAAGCCCTCGATCGCGGCGGTGGTGGGCAGCATGGATGGGCACCCCAGCCGCTACTGCGCCACGGTACGGGTGCAGACCTCACGCCAGGACCTCTCACAGGAGCAGCTCTTCAGCCAGGAGGTCATCCAGGACCTCACCAACATGGTGCGCGAGCTGCTCATCCAGTTCTACAAGTCCACACGCTTCAAGCCCACGCGCATCATCTACTACAGGGGCGGAGTCTCCGAGGGACAGATGAAGCAGGTGGGTTCGGCTGGGTGCTGGAGGGGTGAGGGCAGTGAGCCTGTAGCTTAAAAGGCTAAAGCTACTGCTGCTGCATATACACCAGTTCTATTCACCCTGTTACATCTCCACACTGTCCTTTGTCATTCTCCTCCTCCTTTCATCTTCCTGTCATACCTCACTCCTCTCATTCTCATCTTTCTCATCTTCCTGTCTTACTGCTCTCATATTAAATGCCCTCTCTCCTCTCCTCCTCTTACCTTCACCTACTCCTCTTCTCACACCTGCTCTTGCCACCTCTTTTCACTTCTGCTCTCTCCTCCCTGTGTGTGTGTGTGTGTGTGTGTGTGTGTGTGTGTGTGTGCGCGCGCAGGTGGCGTGGCCGGAGCTCATCGCCATCAGGAAGGCGTGTATCAGTCTGGAGGAGGACTACAGGCCCGGCATCACCTACATCGTGGTGCAGAAACGCCATCACACCAGGCTCTTCTGCTCCGACAAGGCCGAGCGGGTGAGGCGCTGAAAGTGCACTCTGGATTGTGTGCTGGAGGGTAACGGGAGAGTTGCACTGGGAGGCAGAGGTGTGCTCTTAGCTCCTGGGTTGTATTGAGTGGCCAGAGGAGTGCTGTGCTAGTTATGTTAGCCACCTGCACACTGGAGCAGTATGTTGGGAAAACCCTGGTCAAGTGTTGTGTTATTGTCTCTGTCGCCCCCTGCAGGTGGGTAAGAGCGGGAACGTCCCAGCTGGCACCACGGTGGACAGCACCATCACGCACCCCTCGGAGTTTGACTTCTACCTGTGCAGCCACGCAGGAATACAGGTGGGCATCACGTCAGCAATAGTGGGTTTTTTTTTGTCCAGAAATTGCCTCTCCAAGCTTCTGTTGTCTGTACAGACAGGTGACAAATCTGTGGAAAAATCTCCATAAACTGTCTTTGTAAGGGGTTTGGCCGTAAAAAGTTGCTAGATCAGCTTCAGCATAACATGGTGTAAAGTCTGAGTGTAAAACTTTGCTGGAGGGATGGAGATCCTTTCTTCCTCGAGATATTTTCTCATTTGGTGTTTTGATGATGGTGACCGAGAGCACCATTTGACACTGTTCGAAAATCAGTAGGTTAGAGATCTGGTATCTGAAGGCAGTGGGATATGCTTAGGATCATTTTCATACTCAAGTGACCATTCAGTGACCCCTTGTGACCTGTGGGGATTGAGCCGTTGACATCCTGGAAGAGACCACTCCCATCATGGTCAGAATGCTTTTGATTGATTTGATTTGCAGTGACCCCTCCACCTTTAAGGGGACGAGTGGACCGAAACGATGCCAGGAAAATGAATGGAAACAATTACATTTGTTTAATTTCAGTGATGATTCTAGGACACGTAATTTGCGGGATCCCGCAAGTTTGACAGACTTGGCGCTAAATGAAGATTTCAGTGCGCCAGCAACTACGCTTTACATTATGATTTTGCGCGAATCCTTTGTTCTAGTGCGTAGATTGATATGAAAACATCGTCTATAACAAACTTCCGTGCATTTATTCAACAAATGTATAAACCTACTGCAAAGATTGTGGTCAAAATGTTGGCAGCAAGAGGCTTCTATATATGCCTGTATATGACTGGCTGGATGCATGTTTCTGTAACCCCCTTTCACGCTCGAGTGCTGCTTTTCAGTTGGTAAAATCACGCAAGGTAAAAACAGCATCCCTCTCACCGGCAGTAACATATTTCCTGCAGGGAAAGCAGAAGCATGCATCCCGCTGAACTGAGTACTCCAGCCACGGTCGTGTACGATACCAGGCTGGATTGAATGATCACATAAAGCACCGAATGCACACTCTGGGTAGCTAGCTAATATTGGTTGGGATGGAGCATCGCCATTCAAGTCGTGAGGTAGGGCTGAGGCAGCTGAGAGAGGGAACTGGTTTGGGGCAGTGCTTGTGGAGGATACTGGAGCCATAGCCATAGTCATAGCTTCTGGTGTGCAAGCTACGGCATCGCCAGAGGTGCCAAGTCTCACGCATTCGGTGTACGTCTCACACATTTTTTTGGCTTATTCAACGTAGTCCACAATTATTCAACGAATGCTTATTAATAAGATTCTCACGCGGAATTAAAATCCTTGTGCATTGAAGTTTCAGTTTCACTTGCTTAAAGGTGGACCTCACCACAAGTAACATGGAAAGCGACTGACTTCTCGTGCTTCTCTTTACTCAGGGATCGGAAACAATGCATGTGTTTCATGATCGTTTAAATTGTTTAAATGAAATAAGACCATTTGAAACGTCTTTATGCAATTCCATTGCTTTCAATCCCTTAGGAAAGACGAGCGTGAGAATTCCCGAGTCATAATCGATTTCCGTGTCACTAGTGGGGAAATCAAACGTAATGCATGTGAAACTGATCAACTTAATGCACAATGACTTCAATTCCGCGAGTGAATAATTGCTGACTAAGGCACAGGTACGTGAATGCCACTAACGAATGCGTGAGACTTGGCATCTCTGCATCGCTTGAGGTTGAAGCAGCACAAGTCTTGCTAATAGGTTTTAAAAAACGATACATGGCTCAGAACTCGTTTGAATGAATAAAACGAAATGTAGGTAAAATTGTGAGTCTCTGCGCGCTGCTCAACGTACACCTATGAAGAGAATGGCTTCACTGCCTGGTGAAGTATCCGTACTTACAACTTTAGCAGTAGGACTTCGGTTTGGAGGCGGGCTTTAAGCTATGCACCAAATCAGGCGGTAGGAACTATTATTTTATGCGCTATTTTGTAATTGACTTTATAATTGTTATGATTGGCAGGGACTGTGAAGGTTTTCTATTAAAACTTTAAACTCAAACTGTCATCCATGTCTTATTTTTTGTCAATAAGGTGTAAAAACTGAATGTGTGTACATATAAATAAGTGAGCTAGTCAAGGTACTGTTTAAAAACTTGATATAAATGGCATTTTACCAGGTATACCCAGTTGCCCCACTTTTTTTCCCATTGGCCCACTTTTTTTACGTCAGTGGGGGAGTTGGCCCACTTTTGAAATTTTCTAGAATCATCACTGAATTTGTCCACATGTTTATTTGGGTTTTTTCCTTGAATTTGTAACCTGTTTGTGCGTGGAGCTGTACAGTTTCCTCTCACCACACCAAGAGAACACCCCGATGCTTCTTTTGTTTCGCTTGTTACTTGCTGGTTTTGGTTGAGGACTGAAGTCGATTGTGCTTTAAAGGGGAGGAGCATCCCAGATTGGTCCATGTAGTGGTAGGGTGCTGAATGCGAAAGAGACAGGCCTGTTCAAGTGTGGCCACACCTGTCTCCTCCTCACAGGGGACCAGCCGGCCCTCGCACTATCACGTCCTGTGGGACGACAACTGCTTCACGGCCGACGAGCTGCAGCTGCTCACCTACCAGCTGTGCCACACCTACGTGCGCTGCACGCGCTCAGTCTCCATCCCCGCCCCCGCCTACTACGCCCGCCTGGTGGCCTTCCGCGCCCGATACCACCTGGTGGACAAGGACCACGACAGGTGAGTGCCCGGCCGAGGCGGGTGAGGAGAGACAAGCTCATCCCAATGGGCAACGGGTTTTACAACCTCTACATACAGCAGACGTCTGTATTTCATCTGCATACTTTACGCGGTGCTACTTAAGTGTGTAACCTGACCTCCTCTCTGTTAAGGCTCACTTATGCTGGGTTACATTATTGGCTTTAAGAAAAATGTTGAATGTTTGATTAGGCCCCATTTATAAAAAAAAAAAAAAAAAAATTATCATCCTTTTAATCTGAAAAATGCGTGATGTGGGCAGGTGGATTTTTTCTTTTTGTAAATTTTTTTTTTAGCAGATTTATTTTTATATAGATTACCCATGCATTATTGACATGTTTTTCTGGATTTCTAGATCCATTTATTTTCTGATACTCGACTGAGAACAACGCAGGAACAAAAATTTCTTAATTAAACAGCCTAAGTGTCCGTCGATGGGTACATTCGCGCTACTTGCTACTAATGCTGATTGCCCATGTGAATATTAAAAATAGTAAAAAAAAAAAAAAACAAAACAAAAAAAAAAAAAAAAACAATTGATGCGGTGTTGTGTAAAATCTGGTCCCCCCCATGTGACTTGCGTCGCATAATGCGCGTCAAATGACGTGTCTTGCGAGATTGTCGTTTTGCTCACTGTTGAAATAGCGTAGAATTAATTGAATTGCGGCTGCATGCATGTGTTATACTGTAGCCTTATTAGCAAACTAGCTGGCTAGCTCGCTACACTCGTGTGCCAGCTAATCATTAAACAGTTCGTTATCACTTCAGCTAGCTAGCTAATTAGGGATTATTATAGTAGAAGCGAACTGTTGCCATATTAGTAAGATAGGTGGCTAGCACGCTACACTGATGTGCTAGCTAATCATATCATTAAACAGTTCAATATCACTGAAGCTAGCTAGCTAGCTAGGGATTATGATAGTAGAAGCAAACTGTTACCTTATTAGCAAGCTAGCTCGCTGCACTGGTGTGCAAGCTACTCATTAGAGTTTGTTATCCTTTAGCTGGCAGGCTAGCTAGCGATTATTCTGGTAGAAGCAAACTGTTACCTTATTAGCAAGCTAGCTGGCTAGCTCGCTACACTGGTGTGCTAGCAAATCATTACAGAGTTGGTTATCACTTTAGCTGGCTCGCTTGCCCTTATTGCAGTAAAAGCGAACTGTGGCCTTATTAGCAAACTAGCTAGCTCGTTACTTCAGTACAAGCGAACGATTGTATAACATCTGCTGACGTCTGTACTGATCATTGCGTTTAAATGGCTTATTTATTTCAAGGATACTTTGTTACTTCGTTAATCACGTAGATGACTCAAATGACGCAATTTCACGCAAATTGACGCATAATATGCAAAGAGAGTCACGTGGGGGGACCAGATTTCACGCGTCACCGGGTGGGGATGATAAATGATTTTGTTTTTATGGGGCCTTATTGTTTATTTGTTACAGAGCCACCCTGGTGTCAGTCGAGGAAAAAAAAAAAAAAAAGCCATGTACTAAATTGAGGGAACAGATTACTAAAATGTGCACAAAGCTAACAAAACTGAGGGAACAGATTGCTAAACTGTAGGCTTGAGCGATATCCAAAACGAAATATCTCGATATTGTCCCGGGGTGGGGGGGTTGCTTGTTAATAATGCGTAGCCTATGAATAAATAATGGCTGAGAGGTTGATATGCTTCGGGCTGTACAGTGTGACGGTTTTGCTCGCATTTGCTGTTAAAAATTAATTATATGCAAAGATAAATGTAAAACATTTGCACATATGCAATAGGTTGCATAATCGCTATTGATCTGCCCCAACTTTGTTTCCTGCTAAAGACGAGTGCGTGTGCGTATACGGTCTTTGATATTAAGGAGCGATGCATCAAGGGAAATGTATTTTGAATTATCTACAGACTATTTCAATGCTGCCGCTAAAAAACTGCATTTCCCAAACTACATTGCGCCGCACTGTCAAACACGACGTGGCAGATGTTTAATCTCAAATGAAAACGAAGCGGGTTTTTTTCGGTTGTTAGTAGATCATCAAGCAGCTAGCATTTTCGGAAAAATACCACATTTGGAGGACTCCTCGGTAACATCTAACGTTAAGCAATCGGATCAGGATATGTCAGAGGCTGCATTTTGAGCTATCTACGCTATACTGAAAAGCCTGGGTGATCAGTGCCGGCGTATTGATCCAAAATGCCCCAGCAAGCTGTTCTTAATTAATATAGGCTGTTAAAAATAATAGGGCATATTGACACAGCGTTAAAAATGTGATTGCCGGTTGATCCATTCCATCATCTCAGTAATTCCGAATAATTAATGTTTTTCCAAATAAAATTTAATATACACAGAACAGTGGCGGGGCAGCCAATGGAAAATCACTAGGCACAGCAACCTATTGAAATATCTTACCGTTTGATGATCATTCGGCTAGCCTTTTCGCCCGCTCAGAAAATCCATTTATGGCCCAGAACACATGGCAGACAATCCAAGCAATACAGATTTTCCGTCTTGGCTCATCCTGACATGGGTATCGCGCGTAATTGCTGGTGTTGAAAGGCCTCTCAAAAGCCTTGCGTTTTTTGCGTCTTCTCATTGAATGTTAATCTGAAAAATGGCTTGTTTAGTAAACTCGAAATGATATCCTAATCACTCGCAGCGCCGAGCGCTACTCACGTCTTCCATCATGAAACAAGAACACAGGCTAGATAGGTTATTTACCGCCGGTTTTTTTTTTTTCTTTCTTTTTTCAAGCTCGTGATTTACCTGATGGACAGTGGGCGGAACTTGTCATATTTCGCGATAATAAAGCCCATTCATAGGGTAAATATGATTGGTCAATTTTACGGTTATTTGAAATTACACTCGCTGAATTACTACTGCTAAAACCTCCGTAAATTTACCGCGGGCCAGCTGCAGGGGGAGACAAAGGGCTTCTTTCCTTTTAACCATTCACACTCCAGCACAAACTTTCATTTTCCCCTGGTTGAAAGCCGAAATGTTGCTAAATGTGCGAGCTCGCATTCTTCTTTGCGACTAAATCCGCCATGTCTGTGTACTGAAACGCTGCAGCTGCATGCAGGCCAATCCTGTCCCAAATAATTCAGCAGTTATTTTCAATCGATTTTCGCGCGGAAAGAAGGAGTATAAATGTTAAATAAAAGTCCGAGGATGCCATAACAGCTGTTCGATGTTCGATATTGTTAAAAAAAATATTGCATATGACGACAAATATAGCGATATTCGATAATATCGAAAATCGGCCCAAGCCTACAACTGTGCGCACAGTTTACTAAACAGAGGGAACAGATTGCTAAACTCCTGAACCATGTTATGTTCAAAACTGATCTGAACAACTTCTTTATTTTATTTTAATTTATTTCTCTTCTCACTCTTCTTTTTTTTTCCTGGGAAAGACAGCATTTAGGCCAAGTTTACTTTAGTTTCCTTGCTAAAATTGTATTGACTAAGGATATGTAAAGCGGCAGAAGAGTGCCTAATTTCATGTGTGTATTACAATATTTGACCGCACAGCGTTATTTGAAGTTTGAAGTTAATTTCGTCATACATCTTTCCCAGCGGAGATTAGGCCTGTTGGAACCTGCAATATACCAACTTTGCGCTCCTGGCTCTAAAATGAGATGGGAGACGGCAGATGGCATTCTCATTGGTTTATCATGTTGTGCCCTAAACACACATATTAATTAGCCTTAAGACCAACCCTTTTAAGCTTTGCGTTGGTTGCAAGGGTAGGTATATGCTTAACATGAATAGCCTAACAGTGTCCTCGTATCTCCCCTAAGCAAGTTGCGCCTCATGTTTAAACGTGTGTTTCAGATCATTAAAATAGAGCCCTTGGACTGATTGAGCGTTGAACATTCGGGGACAATGTATCTGACACATCTTCAAGTTAAGGCTAACCTCTGTCTTTTCTCCCCTTCCCTTTCTGATGCCATCAATTTGCACTGCATTGTTAAATAATGAAAACAATATTTCGCCAAATATTTATTTAAGCTGGTGGATCACAATACAGTCTATAGCTATAGACATCCCAATGAAATGAAACATTCCAATCAGAGAAACGATAAAAAACAATACGACTATTTATTAGCCTATTTCTTAGAACAGAGCAGAACAGTCAACCAAAAAAAAGTGCACAGATTTGTTGTGCACAGATTTGTTTGTTAACGAACATCGTAATATAGGCTCATCATTGATTTAGGGAAGAAAAAAAAAACCATGATCCATTCTTTTTATTTATTTATTCAACCTTTATTTAACCAGGAAAATCCCTTGAGATTCAAAATCTCTTTTTCAAGGGAGACCTGGCCAAGACAGCTCACCATTTCACTTAAAATTACAAAGTGTGTACACAACAGGAGTGACAAAATACAATAAGTTAATAAAATACAAACCTAAGGACAACAACTGCAAACCTCATTTATATACAATCTTAGTCTATGCTTAAACACACCCAAGGAGACTAAATTGTTGAACTGTAGAGTATTTTGGAGGTTATTCCAAGACCAAGGAGCAAAATGGGAAAAGGCACTTTTGCCAAGCTCTGAGGAAATCCGAGGTACCTGGTAAAGTAACCTTTTTGTGGAACGAAGCTGATAATGGTTGCTGAGTGGGTCAAAAGGCTACTGAGGTAATGAGGTAATTTACCCAATATGGCCTTATATATAAAAATAAACCAATGATGCTGTCTCCTTAAGCTTAAAGAAGGCCATGAAACAAGATTATAGAGTTTACAGTGGTGTGTGCGGTAGTGTGAGTTTGTTATGAAGCGTAGTGCACTATGATACATACAGTCCAAATTGCGTAAAGAAAGGGAGGATGCGTTCATGTAAATAATGTCACCGTAATCTAAAACATTAAGAAAGGTGGCTTGTACAATTCTTTTTCGAGCCTCAAAGTCAAAACAAGCTTTGTTACGATAATAGAAACCTAATTGAACTTTTAGTTTCTTTACAAGCCTGACAGTGTGTTCTTTGAATGAAAGCTTTTCATCAATCCAAATACCTAAGTACTTGTAGGATGATACTCTTTCAATAATATCCCCTCCCAACGTTTGAATGCTAAGAGTCAGTTGTGACTGAGACTGCGTTCTAGAAAACATCATACATTTAGTTTTTTTGGCATTCAAGATGAGCTCCAAGTCATGCAATGAGTCCTGAACGTGAGTGAAGGCAGACTGAAGGTGAGTCACTGCCTGCTTTAATGAGGGGGCAGATGAATAGAGTACCGCATCATCTGCATAGAAATGTACTTAACAGTTATTTAAAATTTTACAGATATCATTTATAAAAACTGAAATAAAATGGGGGCTAAAATCGAGCCTTGAGGGGACACCTTTTGTGACCTCCATAAGGCTTAATAAGTGACCATATGCAGAAACGCATTGGGTCCTATTCATTAGGTAATTCCTGAACCATTTTATGGCTGTTTCACCTACACCAATACAACTAAGGCGGTTTGGCAAAAGTTGGTGGTTAACAGAGTCAAACGCCCTGCTCAAATCAATAAAAAGGGCAGCACAAGCCTGTTTTTTGTCCAGAGCATTGGTAACATCATTTATAAACAACATAGGAGCTGTGACCAGATCTAAAGCCAGATTGAAATTCACTTAAGATACTCTTTTCTTCCAAAAACTGTTTTAGTTGAGAATTGACCTGAGATTCTAGAATCTTTGATAAGATGGATAGTTTGGAGATGGGTCGATGGTTATTTAGATCAGATGGATCCCCACCTTTTAAGGAGAGGTAGCACAAAGGCTGTTTTCCATATTTTGGGAATAATATTTGACTGAAGACTGAGATTAAAAATATATGTAATAGGTTCAGCAATACAGTCAGCTGCGAGTTTCAAAAAGTAAGGATGCAGGCCATCTGGCCCAGGAGATTTCTTAAGGTCAGTTGCTTTCAGAGCCTTAGCAATTTCTCCAGTGGAAATGGGTCCAAGGGCAAAAGGAGCTCCTACTGGACCTGCGCTTGTAGATGGCGCAGCATTCACAGCTTTGTCACTTAACTTGGACTCAATACTTCTATTGACAGATCCAGATGATATAAAATGCCTATTAAAGTGCTGAACAATATCATCTTTATCATTTATTTCTAAGGAGTCAATTACAATACGCTCAGGGATACCTGAGGAGACCACTGAGCCAAATGGAGAATGAACTTGTTTCCAGAATTTTGCAGGATTATTAAGATTATCAGAGATGGAATTCAAATAATACCTTGATTTGGCATTCCTAATTTGCAGAGTAGATTTATTCCTCGAGGCTCTGAAGGCACACCAATCAGCAGGTGAATTTGACGATCTAGCTTTAGCCCAAGCAATGTTCCTTTGCTTTAAGAGATTTGACAATTCCTCGGTAAACCATGGATTATCTCTGCCACTAACCCTAAATTTTTTTCAAGGGAGCATGTTTGTCACAAATGGAAGTAAACAATTTGTGAAAATACTCCCATGCATTTTCCACATCCAGGATCAAAGTAGTTCTGCTTATATCACTAGAGTATAAATCATACAAAAAAGCTTGCTCTTCAAAACGTTTAAAATATCTTTTAAAAATGTACCGCGGTTTAACCTTAGGGGCTTTAGAATCCTTTACACAGGCAACAGCACAGTGGTCACTAACATCATTGCAGAATACTGCAGTTGATGAAAACTTAAAGGTGCGTTCGTCATAGTAAGATCTAATAATGTAGATTTGTTTGGCTCTTTTTGGTTGAGTCTGGTAGGCAAATTAATAATCTGAGTAAAATTGAAAGCCTCACACAGGTCTTTGATAGGCCCACAATTAGAACTGGAAAGCCAATCCCAATTCAAGTCCCCCATTAGAATTATTTCAGTATCCTTAATATTACCGAGGACATCAAAAAGTGAGGAAACCGCTTCCTTCGTAGCTGAGGGAGGTCGGTAACAGCCTATCACAGTAAATTGGATGTTCTTTGACACTTTTACCGTTACAACCAAAAATTCAAACTGCTTGGCTATTGTTGTAGACTGAAGCACAGAAGAGCAGAATTTAGATTTAATATAAATAGCAACACCACCCCCCTTGCCAACACGATTGGTTCTGAAAACCGTATATCCATCAATAGCAATCATAAACCTAAGAGCTGTAGTCTTTACATCGATCGATAATTAATAATAATGCATTAGTTTATGGCAGAGGTCGCGTTACACTTTCTGATCGTCCGTCATTGTGAGAGTTTACCAGTCTGTTCCCTCAGTTTAGTAAACTGTGCACACAGTTTAGTAGTCTGTTCCCTCAGTTTAGTAAACTGTGCACACAGTTTAGTAGTCTGTTCCCTCAGTTTAATAGTCTGTTCCCTCAGTTTAGTAATCTGTTCCCTCAGTTTAGTAAACTGTGCACACAGTTTAGCAATCTGTTCCCTCAGTTTAGCAATCTGTTCCCTCAGTTTAGTAACCTGTTCCCACAGTTTAGTAAACTGTGCGCACAGTTTAGCAATCTGTTCCCTCAGTTTAGCAATCTGTTCCCTCAGTTTAGCAATCTGTTCCCTCAGTTTAGTAATCTGTTCCCACAGTTTAGTAAACTGTTCCTCAGTTTAGTAATCTGTTCCTCAGTTTAGTAATCTGTTCCTCAGTTTAGTAAACTGTTCGCAGTTTAGCAATCTGTTCCCTCAGTTTAGCAATCTGTTCCCTCAGTTTAGTAATCTGTTCCCACAGTTTAGTAAACTGTGCGCACAGTTTAGCAATCTGTTCCCTCAGTTTAGTAATCTGTTCCCTCAGTTTAGTAAACTGTTCCCTCAGTTTAGCAATCTGTTCCCTCAGTTTAGCAATCTGTTCCCTCAGTTTAGCAATCTGTTCCCTCAGTTTAGTAATCTGTTCCCACAGTTTAGTAAACTGTGCGCACAGTTTAGTAATCTGTTCCCTCAGTTTAGTAATCTGTTCCCTCAGTTTAGTAAACTGTGCGCACAGTTTAGCAATCTGTTCCCACAGTTTAGCAATTGTTCCCTCAGTTTAGCAATCTGTTCCCTCAGTTTAGCAATCTGTTCCCTCAGTTTAGTAATCTGTTCCCTCAGTTTAGTAATCTGTTCCGACAGTTTATTAAACTGTGCGCACAGTTTAGCAATCTGTTCCCACAGTTTAGTAAACTGTGCGCACAGTTTAGCAATCTGTTCCATCAGTTTAGTATTCTGTTCCCTCAGTTCAGCAAACTGTGCGCACAGTTTAGCAATCTGTTTCCTCAGTTTAGTAATCTGTTCCCACAGTTTATTAAACTGTGCACACAGTTTAGCAATCTGTTTCCTCAGTTTAGCAATCTGTTCCCTCAGTTTAGTACGTGGCTTTTTTTTTCTCGACTGACACCAGGGGGGCTCTGTAATTTATCATCTTTACAACTGTCCATCTTTTCTCTCACCCTCCCATCACTCCCTCCTTTCATTCACATACTCCGCCACTACTCTCCCTGTGCCTCCCTTCTCCTCACGTCTCTGCTCCATGTGTGTCCCTCTCTCTCCACAGTGCGGAGGGAAGTCACGTCTCGGGGCAGAGCAATGGGCGGGATCCACAGGCTCTGGCAAAGGCAGTTCAGATTCACTATGACACCCAGCACACCATGTACTTCGCCTGATCCACACCACCAGCAGAGGGTGCTCTTCTCTCTTTCTCTCTCTGCCTGTTTTTTTTTTTTTTTGTCACTCAGTTTTACCTTCTCCTTCTCTTTTTACTCTCCCGCTTTCTTTTTTTTTCTCTCTCTTTTTCTCTTGCTCTCTCTGCACCGATGCGGTTCTGAAGCCAGGGGATCCGGTCGTCTGTCCAGTAGAAATGGCCGGTCCCAATCGAGCCGCCTCCTACCAGCAATCCCAGGATTCTCAGAGGCACTGAGAAACCACTGGTTTCCGAAAACACACATTGAGCCATTTTTAAGCTTAATATATATATTTTTTTGTTTTTTTTTTTTTTTTTTTTGTTTTTTTGTTATACACTGAGCATGAGCAATCAGGAGCCAGTATAATCAGCCAGCTCTCATCCTAGCAGCTTACCAGGACTGTCCTTTTGTTATTATTTTACCTCAAGCTCAATTGGGCTCTGAAATCACACTGTCTGAGGGAAAGGGGATGGGTTCGGGGTGCGCATGTGAAGGGGAAGATGGTTGTTGAGGAGTCAGAGTTTCATATGTATTCACACAGGTATATTTTCTTTTTTCTGTAGTTCTGTTTTCACTCTTCTTCTCTGTCTTTTACAAGCGAGGTGACCTGCTTATCCTCTTCCATTATTAGTCTCTCGATTTGTGCAGAGCGAGTGTTTGCGTTTGTGTGTGTGTGTGTGTGTGTGTGTGTGTGTGTGTGTGAGAGCGTGTGCATTTCATGGCGGGCCACTGAATTGTAAAGGGAGGTCGAGGAGCTGACTGCTGTAAATGCCTCAAATGTAATGTTTTTATATACATATATATAATGATACACATCTATATAAACAGATTTAAGTGGACGATTCCGTATGGCTCAGTGGAGCTTGTGGTTGTGTGTAGCAGTAATGGCATCTGTTCTGGCCTGTGTAGGGTGGAGCGGAGGGGCTGGTGGAAGAGGGAGCATAGAGGCGAAGCCCGGTAGCATTCATGCAGGCTGATTGGCCTGCAGTGGGAGGAACGTGTCATTGCCAAGCCTGCCCCAACCCCTTAGTCTCCGCCCATTTTACAGCTCTGACAGGGAGGCCTCCCCTTTTATTACCTTTATGCATTTATAAATAAAAACAGAACCAGATTTGTAAGAGTTTAATATAAAATGTTTTTGTGGCTATCTTAACTGTTAGAGTAGATTATCTTCGTTGTTGGTATTATGATTCTTCATTGTCCGTGATTATGTAGTAGCAGGCCAGGCTATGGTGTGGGGACTTTTGAATCGTTAGGGGGAGGGGATGGGGGAGGGCGTGTTTCTTTTTGGTAATTGGGAGACATAACTTGTGACCCCCCCCCCCAGCAACGCACTGTTAAGGACTCTTTAGGTTCCCAATGAATTTGCAGTCCCCTTTTTGGAATGGGATTTGGGTGCTAGTTAAGGTTTAGAACAATCTTCTGCCATTGATGGGTGAACAGGGCAGGGCCGTGGCAGTCCTCTACATTAGAACGAGGAATGTCTATCTTTGAGCCTGAGCGTTTGTATTGGCCGGTTGTTTCCTGTACTGCAACTGCAGAAGAGGTCACAGGAACGAAAGCCAATGACAATCGGAGATGGGAGACAGGGAAACGAAAGCCCGTAAACTGGGGGGTTAGGGGTCGGAAAGGACGGGGGCATTGGCTGTGAGCCACATGTGGTAGTCAGTGATTTGAATCCTAGGCATAAAATGTGTTTCTAAATACTGTGTGTGCATTTCAACGTGTATATCTATTAAGACTGTACTTCGGGAATTTCCTTCTTTCACGTGGTTTTTTTAATTGCCAGCCATTTGGTGACACAGCATAGCACTGCCCTTGGACTAGAGACACCTCCCTCTGGGCTCACCAGTACAGCCCCCTCCCTCTCTCTCTCTGCCGTCCTGGTTATTATGGGATGGCGCGCTCTCCTGTCAGGGGGGACGGCTCACTGAGAACCCTTTTGTAATAAACCACCTTTGAAGCAGCAGGTTTGCTATGAAGGAGTTTGAGCTCCTGCCTGTCGGGGGGGTGAGGCTGTGCAGAGGCAGAGAGGTGGGGGCTGTGGTGTCGCTCGGAAACGAATGAGCTGTGGGAGGGGCCTGCATTATTGGTTGGGTCAGAGGGGGGCCTAATTATTGGTTGGACTGATTTGATCAGAATGGGATTCCACATAAAGTAACAGAGCCAAACTGTATTGTTGGCCAAGCTCTCACCCTGGTTCTGTACAGTATCAATCCCTTAGGTGGGGCTTGTGATGTATGGTTGTTCGAAGGGGGCGATTTTTTTTGTTTTGTTGTTGTTTAATGGGCGCATTGACAATAATTCCAATATTTCACATCATTACAGAGCAATATTTCCTGGGCAGTCTTGGAAATTGAGAAGCTATAACTCTTTCTGTTGATGTGGCTGTTGGTCTAATCCTATTTGATGTTCATTTTATTTATTTTCCTCCCCCAATCCTTTTTGCTTGTATCAATCAGTGGGAATGTGCATTTGGTGATGTAGACTTTTAGACATTTTGAGGGGGAAAAAATACTTTTAGACTTTGCTCGCCTGCATGCCGGAGTATTGTCCTAAAGCTGTTGAACTATTTATGGGGCCGGGAAAGAGGAAAAATTTCTGATAATTTTTTCGTATACATTTATGAAGTAGTGAGACTGTTTTAGGATTGCATTATTGTCCAGTCTCTGAGACCTCTTTTAAAATTCCTACACAAATGTCAGTAACGGAGGCACAGGCCGCCCGTCGGTGGAAAGCCGGCCTTTGCGTGACGAGCCCAAACTCAAACGAGGTACTTTATTCACATGCGGGAATGCAAAGGCTGGTCTTCCAGAGACCGCGGGAGGTTGCTCTCTCGGGCTCTCCTGTGCTCTGGCGCCGCCCTGCTGGCCCCGCACATCCGCACTTCCTCTCTGGGTCCAGTCTGGGGGCCCACAGCAACAGGATTACCTCTTTTTAACTTTTTATTCAATCTTTCTGTGCCCCAGTTTCAAGAGAGCATGTCCTTTTCTTTTTTTAATCCCTGTTTGTTATATATAATGATTTGTTTGCTATACATTTGATGTTTATTGTAATTTTATTTGTCCCTATACTGGTGTTTAACTCTGTAATGTTTTTTCTAGTGTTCTCCGCTATGTGACTGTCTAATAGCAATACGAGGTACCCATCTCTGACCTGCTGAGGAGGGGCGGAGCTCGTCTATGGCTCCTCCTACATGGGCACCCAATCAGTTGCTGCATTGCTTTGTGACATTTTTAAACAATTTTTTTAGGCTGCAGGGATTATTGTGTTATTGTGCAAAGTAATAAATTGGTATTTTACGCCTATTCTGAAGTTTTTTTTTGTTTTTTTTTTTTCCTCACCCTCCATTACAGAGTACTTGCTGCACCCACTTAAGTCTATAATATTGTTATATAACTTCAATGTTACATATGCATTTTACTCAAAATTTTTTACTAAAATTATATAATACAAGAATTTAAATTTTTTTCTTTTCCGGAAACTCTGCATCAATTGTATCCTCCGACTGATGAGACATTGAAGCAGTTCTTTGACAATTACATAGACTAGTTCTTATTTTTGTCTGGTCAGTATAGATGGCCAAAGAAATACCAAGACTTATATGATGAGGTCAGTCATTTATTGAAATTAACAATTAATTTGTTATGAGGCTTAATTTCCAGGGTGAACTGAAACCATTTTTTCTTCAAAAATGGGGAAAGGGCTAAATATAAAACGCCTTGTTGATGAACAACAAAAACTGTTGTTCGGAGCGCAAGTTTCTTGTCTGGAAGTGAAGAATCCGCAAATGTATGTCCCATATTAAGTCTTCATTGCCCCAAGGAGGGCATAAGCATTTATAATGTGAAATGTTTTAAACACTTGGAGAAACAGAGACGCAGGACTTCTCTGAAAATAAAGACACTGTTGACACACTGACATTTACACATTCTGCAGATTGCTGTAGTGAGACTTCTTAATCGGAAGGCTTTTTTTGTTATAAATATAGTAGAAAATAATATTGCGTAATAATGTGTTTAAAGTGGATAAATGCGCTCTCTGAGGTCATGAAGAACGAATGCTCTTAGAAGCTGGAAGTGCTTGAAATTG
Organism: Gymnothorax javanicus; assembly: GCA_029692085.1. Lineage (NCBI taxonomy): Eukaryota > Metazoa > Chordata > Actinopteri > Anguilliformes > Muraenidae > Gymnothorax > Gymnothorax javanicus. The sequence continues at coordinate 76,782,715 of CM056197.1, read as the reverse complement.
AATTATTTTCTTCTTTGCCTGAAATAATAAAATATAGGAATATGTCAGTGACGTGGCCCACATGAAAAATTATTCCATTTGAGTTTACGAGGAGACTTACCAGTAGGTTTGCTGTCGGATGGTTGAAGGTATCCCTGCTGACCTAGAGTGCAGTAACACATTAGAACCAGCAGAGGGATGTCTTATTATTCACCTCCCTCTGCCCCTAACCCTCATTTGCTGAACAGTCGTTAGCATGCACACGTCGGGGGAAATGCCAGGACTACAGATTTTATGCCATGAAAGCAACCATGCAGGAATACTAGTAATATCTGACATATTCCACAGTGTGACTAAAAACACAATCAAAACAACAGAATTTTAACGTGCTTACAGTAAACTCGGAGAAAAGGTTTGAACTGTTACACATAGTCATAAGATGTACCCGGTGAAGGAACATTGGCCAATTAATGATATTATCTAAACGTAAATGAAACAAAAAATGTAAAAAAGAAAAAAAAGAATGCACAGGTTCTTGCGTAATTTCAATTTGCCAGTCTGCCATTTGCAAGCTTAATTCCCTCCGTATTGAGCTTACATCATGGTATCATAGAGACGGAACCAGTCCCCTCATTCGTCCAGTTGTTCAGTTATTTTCCTTACCTGCTGATCGTTTTTTCCATTTGATGAGGGCAGCCATGGCTAAGACCAAGCCCACAGTCACAGATGCCACTACAGATGCAGCAACAGCAAGGAGATTGAGGTCTGGGGCAGACGCTGGCTCTGCAGCAAATGCAAAAAATCACAGTCACATGCTATGATTCCTGATTATGTAATTACTGATGTCATAAGGAATGGGGTACACTGGTATCTACAGCAGTGGTTTTAAGGATACTGTGTTGTATCAGACCAATTATGAATGTACAGCTTCCTTTTTCATACGAAGATGAAACCGACAGAAATATGAGACCATGCTGCAGAAAGAAGGCGAGCCATTTTAGCACGTGAGCATGTGACTTTTTAACTTTTAGATAATGCTGGCTCGGCTTGTTATCATTTGCCTTTGTCTTTTAATAGGTCATTTACTAACAAGTGGACATTTTTAGTGGGCACTTGTCCTCACATTTGCAAATTTGAAACCAATTGAGTGTTCGACTCTGTCAGTTACAAATCTCCCCATTTTTATACAAATTAAAACATCTACAGTGCATGACCATATTAATACAGAACTCTCCTGGGCAAGAATTGCTATTTTGGAAATAATGTGGCCTAAAAGGGTAAATTGCCCTAATGAATATTAATAGTGAATTATGAAGACCGTGTTACAATTCTGGAATTGCAATTGTGGTTGCAATCAGCATCCACAGGGGGTCCCGATAGGCCTGATGTTGAAAACCCACTGGCTTAAACCATGCTTCTTTCCAAGGCATGACCGTAAATGCTGTAGTCCAGTGGTTCCCAAACTCAGTCCTGGGGATCTACTGTGTATGCGGGTTTTTGTTCCAACCACAATTGCAATCCCAGAATTTTAATTGAGAGCGGATTATTCTTAATTTCGCAACTCATTATAGGGATTATTTACCTTTTAAAACTATTTTTCTGAAATGGCCATGCCAAAAAGCTCCATATTTCAATTGTACTATACTCCAAATTACTTTTTATTGCATGAAAAGAGGGCAAATTGTGTTGCATAGAACTGAAGAATCAATCCGCCTGTAATTCTCAACTGTGAACCTGTGGCTACGAAAACTAACCATTTATTGGATAATTAAGAATCCAACGAAAGCAAATTATGAGTCAAACCTGTTTGGTGTTATTTTTGAGCTTGGCTTTAAGAAAAACATTTGGAAAGAACTTAAACGCTTGCATTTAGGAACCTAATTAGCAGCTTATTGATTCATCACAGTTTTGAATTTCATCAATTAAATCACATTGCCACTTGGGCTCGGTGAAATTTCACAAAATAAACAATATGAACGCTGGGCTTTTAAGCATCATGGAATGCATAGGCTTTTCTGTCAATGTGGTTTAAGATTGTGAAGCAGCCAATTAAGAAAACTCGGCTCCAAATTAAAATTCTGGGATTGCAGTTGTGGTTGGAACAAAAACCAGTGTACACCATGGGTCCCCAGGACTGAGTTTGGGAACCACTGCTGTTGTCCACCTGCAGAAGATTCACAGCTCTGTCTCCTATATTATCATTTCCAATCTAGATAGCTGGCTTCAGTGTTTGTACGCTGCAAGTGCAAAGAAAGATTCTGGACATGGTGGAAAGCGACAGGAAAATAATTACTGTAGAATTATAGCCTAGCGTAATAAAATGATCTATTTTCCATTGAAATAAACTTTGGGAGAAACATTATTTTGAGAAGGCTGTCGAAATTTGAGTTTCAAGATTGCAAAAGAAAAATTGTTTACTTCCATACCCTGTATAATCCACTTTTCAAGTACAATGTTGAGTATTTATTTCTTCACCTGGTGCAATTAAGCTAAAGAGCTGAAATAATTTAACCTATTATGGTACTTACACTGGATATAAATCCCCTTTCTTAAATTTAAATGTATCAGTAATTTTCACAGAAATAATTTCATTTGTTTGACAAATTAAGGGGCCAATAACGCATACAATTACCAAGCAAGACTGCACAGGGTAACACTTCCAATTGAGCTGGTTCCCCTGTATCTACTGGTGATAACCCCATTTACAAAAGCTGGAGGATGAATTCTGAATTGTGTAGGGATATATTGTGTGCTTTGATTCAATCAAATGCAATGCATCAGAACTCATTGGAAAACAGTTTACAGTGCAGACAGACGGTGACTTGGGGAAAAATTGCAAAAACAACCCAAGATTTTTTTTTTTAATGGCAAAGAAGTGGAATGTTCTACCACAGACAAGTCGATTGTGTGATCTGAGCATGCATTTCACTTGAAGGCAAAACATTGCAACAACAAGGCAGGAACTGAAGACGGCTGCACCACTATCCTTTCAGGTTTTAATAATGGGCAGTTCTTCATCCAATTCCAGTGATTTCAACAATCTCTTAAGGTGTTTATTTTGCTTGATGCAGACCAATAATTTGCCCTTCTTGAAACAAAGTCACATCTTTTCCTTGACTATGGGATGCATCTTCCAGCACGGTTGTCAAGGAAATATGAAGCGATACACATCAGTCAGGGTTATTCCCAGGTGAACCATATTAATCGCTGCAATAATGTTTCAGTCACTGGCTCTCAAATCAAAACAGCAAATTCTTTGGTCAGGCGGTGCAGTGAAAAAGTAAACTTTTCAAATCACTCCTTTTTGAATTTATTAACCAACATTTCTTGAATTAGAGGTGCATTTAATCATTTATTGATGGTTGATAATTGTCTTTGACAACTTCAAGCATAAGCACAATTGCAGGTGAATTAAACGGGCACAAATCCTACCCCAGGTTATGTCCAGCTTATTGCTCAGGCTTGTGTGTGTGACTGTACAGGTATAAATGTGTCCCTCCTCCTCTCCTCAGCACTGATATCCAGGATTTTCCTTTGTTGATATGTCCCGTCTCCATTTGGGAGAAGATCTCCAGTGAGCAGCTGCTCCTCTGGAATGGAGTGCCCGTCTCTCAGAAGGGTGATGTTAATGTGCCGGGGGTAGAAGCCTGTGGCCAAGCAGCACACATGCCACACCCCCGACTCCGAGTGTGTCTTCTGGAACACCCTCACCCTGGGACGTACTAAAGAGATGATATTTGTTTGTTTCCACAGGTTAGGTCTTTGTACAAACCCCAATTCCAATGAAGTTGGGATATTGTGTAAAATGAGAATAAAATACAATGATTTGCAAATCCTTTTCGACCTATATTCAATTGAGTACACTACAAAGACAAGATATTTAATGTTCAAAGTGATAAACTTTATTGTTTTTTTTTTTTTTTGGAAATATTCACTAATTTTGAATTTGATGCCTGCAACATGTTACAAAAAAGCTGGGACAGGGCATGTTTACCACTGTGTTACATCACCTTTCCTTTTAACAACAATCAGTGTTTTCGAACTGAGGATGCTAATCGTAGAAGCTTCATAGGTGGAATTCTTGCCCATTCTTACTTGATGTACGACTTCAGTTGCTCAACAGTCCGGGGTCTCGTGTCGTATTTTGCGCTTCACAATGCACCACACATTTTCAATGGGAGACAGATCTAGACTGCAGGCAGGCCAGTCTATTAACCGCACTCTTTTACTACGAAGCCACGCTGTTGTAACACATGCAGAATGTGGCTTGGCATTGTGTTGCTGAAATAAGCAGGGATGTCCCAAGAAAAAGACATTGCTTGGATGGCAGCATATGTTGCTCCAAAACCTTTATGTACCTTTTAGCTTTAATGGTGCTTTCACAGATGTGCAAGTTACCCATGCCATGGACACTAACACATCCCCATACCATCACAGATGCTGGCTTAAACTTTGCGCTGATAACAATCTGGATGGTCCTTTTCCTCTTTAGCCCAGAGGACACTATGTCCATGATTTCCAAAAACAATTTGGAATGTGGACTCGTCAGATCACAGCACACTTTTCCACTTTGCATCAGTCCATCTCAGATGAGCTTGGGCCCAGAGAAGCTGGCGGCGTTTCTGGGTGTTGTTGATATATGGCTTTCGCTTTGCATGGTAGAGATTTAACTTGCACTTGTAGATGTAACAACAAACTGTGTTAACTGACAATGGTTTTCCAAAGTGTTCCTGAGCCCACATGGTAATATCCTTTACAGAATGATGTCGATTTTTAATGCAGTGCCGCCCGAGGGACCGACGGTCAGGGGCATTCATTGTTGATTTTTGGCCTTGCCGCTTATGGGTAGAGATTTCTCCGGATTCTCTGAAACTTTTGATGATATTATGGACTGTAGATGATGAGATCCCTAAATTCCTTGCAATTGCATGTTGAAAAACATTGTTCTTAAACTGTTGGACTATTTGCTCAAGCAGTTGTTCACAAAGTGGGGAACCTCGCCCCATCCTTGCTTGTGAAGGACTGAGCCTTTTGGGGATGGTCCTTTTATACCTAATCAGGACACTCACCTGTTTCCAACTAACCTGTTCACCTGTGGAATGTTTCAAACAGGTGTTTTTTTGAGCATTCCTCAACTTTCCCAGTCTTTTGTTGCCCCTGTCCCAGCTTTTTTGGAATGTGTTGCAGGCATCAAATTTAAAATGAGTGAATATTTCCAAAAAAAACAATAAACTTTATCAGTTTGAACATTAAATATGTTGTCTTAGTAGTGTACTCAGTTGAATATAGGTTGAAAAGGATTTGCAAATCATTGTATTCTGTTTTTATTGGCGTTTTACATGCCGTCCCATCTTCATTGGCATTGGCGTTTGTATGTACAATATGAAAAATAAGGATATTTCAGAATCTGTACTGTTGCAACTGCTCAAATTCAATTTAAATGTTGTGCTATTCCAAGCAGTTATTGTATGTCCCTAAAAATAAAATATAAATTGGATGAAAGTGTTTGCCAAATAAACGTAATTTACAGTGCTGTGAAAAAAGTATTTGCCCCCTGCCCACTATCTTCAATTTTTGCTTAGCTGTCATATTTATATATTTCAGTTCATCCAACTAATTTTAATACAGTATAAGACAAAGACAGCAAGAGTAAACAAAATGCAGGTTTTAAATGATCATTTCATATACTGAAAGTAAAGAGTTGTTTCAAACGTATATCACCCATGTGGAAAAAAAAAATTGCCCCACTAAACCTAATCAGTGATTGCACCACCACTGGCAACAACTGCAATCAGAAGCTTGCAATAACTTGCAATGAGTCTTTCTTTTACATTACTGCGAAGATATCTTGGCCCACTCTTCTTTGCAGAATTGTTTTAATTCAGCCGCCACTTCATTTTGTTAGGCCCCATGTTGAATGCACTCTTTAAATTTAACATTTTACATTAATGTTTTAATGGATTACTCTAATAACAACTCGCCCTGTAGGTATGAACCACAAGTAAAATGAATACGAACGCATCAATCCATGGAAATTATTTTTATTCTACTTCTACAAGGTGTATCAAAAAAAAGTCCCACTTTGAAAAATTGCCCTAAAATTAATGTTCTATAATTTTTTGAAAATCCATTTACATAGGTTGGTAGACAATGGTTCAGTGCTTTTTTGTGCAACTGCACATACTCAACATGTCACACATGAGTGAGCACAGGCTAATTACGTAAATTGCGATACATCTGTTTTGCGCGAAAAAAAAAAAAAAAGTGCTGGGATGAAAACAGGATCTGAGACCATAGGAAGCAACGTTAGGTATGCCCTTTGTTTATCACAAATTGCCATTTCTTTTGAATTAACCCTTTCACACGTCCTCAACATGTCTATCGTTTCTTCCTGGCAGATTTGGGTCCTCCTCAGCATATCGTACACTGCACGGCAGATGAAAGCTCTGTCCCTTCTGAGAACATTGACTTCTGCCTTTATGCATTCCTCGAGGTCATCCAGGTCCCTAGGTGGAGCAACGTACACTTTTGACTTAAGTTGACCCCACACGAAAAAGTCAAGAGGGGTTAAGTCTGGTGACCTCGGGGGCCATTCCACGTCGCGATGTAGGACAATCACTCGTTCTCCAAACAGTTCTGTAAGTTGAACTGAAATGTGTCAAGGGATGTGCTGAGATCAAGAAAGTGCAAACACCTGGTGTTGCACCATTCTGGGGACATCCATTCATTGATTACATAACATGACATAACAGGACGGTTAGCCACCTGAGAGCAAAGGGTTAAAGCAATTTCCTGAAAATTTTTAGGACAATTTAGGGTTTACCTAATGTTGCTCCTCATGGTCTCAGATCCTGTTTTCATCCCAGCAGTTTTTCGCGCAAAACAGATGTATCACAATTTACGTAATTAGCCTGTGCTCACTCATGCGTGACATGCTGCAATTGCACAAAAAAGCACTGAACCATTGTCTATCAACCTATGTAAAAGGATTTTCAAAAAATGATAGAATATTAATTTTAGGGCAATTTTTCAAAGTAAGACTTTTTTTTTTTTTTTTATACCCTGTATACAAACAAGTTTTTTTTTTCCACCTTTATTTCAGGCACTTGGCCCATATCAAAAACAGCAATAAAAATAAAAACGTACAAAACGTAAATACAGATACATATACAATAAAATGTTAATTTTCACTGTATTGAGTAGAATTAGCCGGGGTGCTTGAAGACAAGGTTGATATAATGCCTCTAGAATGTACTGTGTGTGAAGGCATCCGAATGGGTTAACCGGGTGATGATATTATTTTCAGAGGTGGAGATGCGTTGTACAAATGAGCGTGTTAACTTTCTTCTTCTAGCTTCAAATGTGTCTACCGCAGATGATACAAACATGTGGCTAGCACTTGCACTCATTCTATTAGCGAACAGAATCCTGAAAGCATTGTTATAGGCTACACGTAGTTCACGAATAGCACCCAAGGTATATTGAGACCACAGTTGGGCACAGTACATTGGAGAACAGTATGCATTGAACAGGATACGCTTAACTTCAGGAGAGGCGAACTGGAATTTTCGTACCAGGGAACTGGCTCCAGTATAGAAGCCTCTGATGTGAGAGCGGATCGTTTCATCATCTGAGAGGTCCGAGGTAATCTGGTTACCCAGGTAGTTAACAGATGAGACATGCTGTAATTTAGTACCATACTGCCTTACTGAAGGAGGCGGTCTGTTCAATCGGAATCTACCACATGGAAAATACACACACTGGCTTTTCTTTTCGCTGAACAGAATATGGTTTTCAGCACCAAAACGTTCACATATCGACATAAGCTTTTGCAGACCTTTGACAGATGGACAAATAATACATAGGTCGTCTGCGTACATGAAATGGTTAACAATAGTATTGCCAATGTAGCAACCAACACCAGAGCAGCTCAGCTCAACGCTCAGGTCAGAGACATAGACATTGAACAGAAAAGGAGATAGCAGGCTTCCCTGTGGCACTCCGTTACTAGCAGTAAAGTTGTCGGAAAGGGCATTGCCCCAACGAACTCTAAAGGTCAAGACATTGTACCAGGTCACGAGTAAACGTATTAAGTACAGTGGTACGTTCCTGTCGATCATTTTTTTGAACAGTAACCAGTGATTAACACGATCGAACGCTTTAGAGGCGTCAAGGAAGGCTACAAATACAGGGGAGCCCCGTTTCTGGTAGTAACGAATTACCTCCTTCAGCGCAAATACACACAGGTCTGTGCCATGCTGTTTCTTAAAACCAAACTGGTTATCCGGTGTGTGTAGGAATGCCTCTAGGCGCCCTAAAAGCAATCTTTCAAGTACTTTACAGATCGGACTGGAGACCGCTATTGGGCGGTAGTTGCCTCTGCCAGTCACGTTGACATTTTTTTTCTTTATGACGGGAATAAGAACAATATTAAGTAGCCTAGGTGGAATACACCCATGCCGGAGCACAGCAGAAAACAACAGTGACAACGCAGGCAGCCGGGGACCTGCATACTTCAGGTGCTCCGCTGTAATACAATCAACGTCACATGCTTTACCATTGGACAGCGCATTAATGGCGTCACATACTTCATCAACAGAAACGAACATTCCGGGGTTGTCAGAAACACCTGACTGAACTATACTGTTTACGGATGACTTATATGCAGTGGAATTAACAGAGTTCAACAGTGTGCTATAATAGTTCTTCCACACGTTAGCAATGTCGGATGCTCCAGAGTGGCCGTCAATTGTACAAGGTAGGCTGGATTTGGGGCCATTTTGGGACCTGAGGGCAGACCAGAAGCCCTTACTTCCCCCCTTATGTAAACACTTTGCCAGCGTATTGGCCCGGTGCTGGGCTTCAGTAACGGCGGCATTGTCTGAGGGAATATTTAAATTTCGCCCTTGAGGTTCGCATGAGGTCCCAGATGGCTCCATGTTTTGGTCGACCATTATCTCGCCACAAAGTAAAAGCATCCCAAGCAGCACTATGACATTCCTTGACAACTTCGTTCCAACCGGGAATCGAGTGGGACACAGTGCGTTTCCTACCAGGAAGGGAAGTTTTGGAAGCTTCCTGCAGATTTTGGATAATCTCACATGAAAAACTGTCAAGAGACTCCCTGTGACTTTTATCTGTGCAGTTAGAGTCAGTACATCTGATTGCCTCAATTGGGAGCACAACTTCAGACAGAAGGTTTTCAGCACAGGTGTGATACTGCAACAAAACATCATGAGTTGCACAAGTGATCAGCGTGTCTGTCTCTTTGTCACCTGCCATATCCTGCTTTTCCTTCATATGGTGAATGAACATGTTGACATGCAAAAAAAAAAAAAAAAAAAAAAAAAAGAAAACTTTTCTGCAACTTTCCTTAGTCAATTATTGGCTGCATTATCATTACATGTTGTGCATTTCTTTAGTGGGTGGTTAATTATGTTTTAAAATGTCTGCTTGAGCACATGTATGTGGACTATCAATATGTGAAAGGACAGCTCTGTAGGTGCTAACATGATGAACTGTAAAGGGAAAAGGAGAACCCTGCTTCCTTTAGATGTAATAGCAGTTTGGCTGAGGCTATTATGTATTTTTTTTTTTTCATATAGGCTACTTTAAGTGCTTGTTCATCCAAAAATAAGATTTAGACCACAGAATCTTTGATATAAATACATCCTTTGTGCACTGGTCATTTGAAGTACAATCAGTCATTACAAATGTATTGCATTTTAATCACTGCAAATCATGATCAACTTGGAAAGAATTTATTTTCGGCTATCTTCGGCGATGACATCACGGAAGGTATCTGGCCAGTGGCAGAGAACACATTGTCTACTAGTCTTTGGATTCAGTCATTCGTTATTGTGGATTATTCCCTTGGGAAAATGCCAAATATCTGCCATGTTTACGACTGCAACAATAAGGCCAATGCAAGCAGAGGCATCATGGTCCACAAACTTCCAAAAAATTTGAATTTTTGAAAAGAGAAAATTTGAAAAGAATAGGTGGATTTTGTGAAGAGGAAACGAGCAAATTTCATGGAGCCTGATCAGTATCGGTAATCTGTTCTAAACACTTCACTGGTGACTGTTTTTATCAGCCAGATACTGAATCACAGGAAAAGTACTAGATATTACTGTGAGTTAGTCATTGCTGAAATCACTGTACATACAAAAAGCAGTTCATCACTGACTGCATTCAAAATTTCCAACAAGAGAAAAAGGTTTTTGTTTACATATGTACCTGTTATTGAAATGCTGTGTTGCACTGTAATGTGGGGACAATAAAATTAATGGACAAAAAACCTCTTTAAATGACATGTCTACAGTAGTTAAAGAAAGTCTCAACAGATATTACCTTTTCTCATCACAGCATTTTTCTCTTGCTTCAGGTAGTTCTTGAGAGTCCTGATGCACAGAGGCTGGTATAAGTTGGCATTCACAAGTTTAGAGGCCTCAATTTTCAACTGGCTCCACATTAACTCTGGCAAAAGGGGATTGTGCATGTAGGCAACCTTATCATAACTCCTTGTGATGATGCCATCATAAGCATCCCACAACATCAGAGGACTTTCACCTTCATCATTCATCTCACATCCAGTAATCCGCTGATATGTATGAACCCCTACAAACACAGTGTCACATTTGCATGCAGTGTCATCTTAAATTTTAAAACATAGAAATACTTTGTTTTACAGTATGCACTGGCAGCTATGGCTGCAATAGCATGTATTAACAACAACGACAACACATGGTACTTTAATAATGATACATCTTTCACAGAACCTGAATAAAATTTTGTTTTTAGGCAATCTATGTGGTGATAGCCTATCAGTTAAGGTGGCACGTTAATTCTTCATCACAATTCACTCACCACCAGAGTCGTTAAAATGAGACTTAAGTTGTTGAAAATAAACGTGTAGATGGTCGCGAATCATGGAAATAACCGTGTTCTTCAAGTCTGCCTCTTCAACAACATCCCCCGATTTCCAGTGTCTTCGCGAGATGATTTCACCATCTTTGCTGTCATAATATTCGACTTGCACATCGTCCACCATCAACACAGCACTGAACTTTGGGAACTGCGTTTCTCCTGATATATATGTAGCCAATACCCAGAGAGAGAGAACCTGAATTGGAGACCAATATAGTCAGAATATTTAATTTCAAAAGCCCTCGTTAAAGATATATGTACGAAGCAAACGCTTAAATGCGATCAAGTACTAACATTGACAATGCAACATGAAATCGCGTTTTCAAGACGAATCGCAAGCAATGGGATCACGACAAAACATGACGTTTTGTAAAGGCGCAGTCGAGTTTGCACGTAAAGCATTTTATAAAATACATATAAAGTGGCACCTTATAGTATAACAGAATCTTACCTGTATTGGCGGTTTTTATCAAAACAATAAGCATGAATGGGCAAGACATGCAGGAAGACGGTGAAAACATTGCCTCATTTTCCTTCGCCTCCCTTATGTCAGATGAATAGTTGCTTTCACTTTCAGTTCCTGGTTTTATGACTATGCCCCATTTCGATCAATGCTATTCCAATCAATTCATTGCGCTTATTAAATCTAATCATTGCTTTTCCTTTATCCAGAATTTTTTAACCGTTATTTACACTTCCCATTCAAAAATAAATAAATAAAATAAAATAAAATAAAAATTATTATTTTTTTTTTTAAATTTGGATTGTATCGAAAATCTTATACAATGTTACATTTATTTCCGACCAGACTTGCATTTTTTGCGATCATTGGATGTATATTTGAACATGGCTGTCAAGGAAATATAAAGCTATACACTGCATCAAAAAAGTTAAAAGAATTGTTGCCAGCTGAAAGATATTAATCACTGCAATGTTTCAATCACAGGCTAAAATGAAAGAAAAGAGGATAGCACTCCAAGTTTTAAAATTTATTGCCTGCAAACGTTTCGGGCTGTTAACCCTTCTTAAAATTTTAAAACTTGGAGTGCTATCCTCTTTTCTTTCATTTTAGACGTTCAGTGTAGGATTTAGCACCCAGTTTTCTACGATTGAGTTGAGCGCGTTTTTTGTCATTTTTATTCAATCACAGGCTCTCATGTATTAGCATATCTAAATCCAAACACCAACACTTTTTGGCCAGGTGGTGTCGTAAAGGGTGAACTTTTCAAATCACTCCTTTTTGAATTTATTTGCATGTATTAACCAACTTTCCTAGAATTAGAGTCGTATTAAATTATTATTTAATAATTTATTAATTATTTAAATTAATTATGGTTGATGATTTTCGTTGTCAACTTCAAGCACAATGGCAGCTGAATTAAACATGCAAAACTCCTATCCCAGGTTATGTCCAGCTTATTGCTCAGGCTTGTGTGTGTGACTGTACAGGTATAAATGTGTCCCTCCTTCCTCTCCTCAGCACTGATATCCAGGATTTTCCTTTGTTGATATGTCCCGTCTCCATTTGGGAGAAGATCTCCAGTGAGCAGCTGCTCCTCTGGAATGGAGCGCCCGTCTCTCAGCAGAGCCATGTTAACACCTGCTGCACCCCCGATTCCGGGTGTGTCTTCTGAAATACCCCGACCCTGGGCCGTACTAAAGAGATGTTTATATTTCGACAGGTTAGGTCTTTGTATGCAAGATATGAAAAATAAGGATGTTTCAGAATCTGTATTGCCACAACCGCTAAAGCATCTCTCAATGAATCAAATCTGCAGCTGCACCAGTGTGCTTTAAACCAGCAAGCCATCACGGAAGCTTTCCATAGGATCACCATGCAGCATGTGTCAGGGGCCTGGGCCGCTGCGGAGAACCACACCCATGCAGCATGTGTCAGGGGCCTGGGCCGCTGCGGAGAACCGCACCCATGCAGCATGTGTCAGGGGCCTGGGCCGCAGGGGAACCACACCCATGCAGCATGTGTCAGGGGCCTGGGCCGCTGCGGAGAACCACACCCATGCAGCATGTGTCAGGGGCCTGGGCCGCTGCGGAGAACCACACCCATGCAGCATGTGTCAGGGGCCTGGGCCGCTGCGGAGAACCACACCCATGCAGCATGTGTCAGGGGCCTGGGCCTGGGGAGAACCACACCCATGCAGCATGTGTCAGGGGCCTGGGCTGCAACCACACCCATGCAGCATGTGTCAGGGGCCTGGACGGCTGCGGAGAACCACACCCATGCAGCATGTGTCAGGGGCCTGGACGGCTGCGGAGAACCACACCCATGCAGCATGTGTCAGGGGCCTGGACCGCTGTGGAGAACCACACCCATGCAGCATGTCAGTCTATGCTGTGGGGCACCACGTTCATGCAGTATAGTATGGGACTATGGGAGATAGCAGCTGACACCTTCACCTTTGTGGTGCTGAGTTGCTACAAATCATTCACTCAGCAGAGTTTAGTCACTTGAGAGAAGTCTTTTTGACCCCCTCAGTCTAGTGTCTCCTGTCATAATCCAGGGCAAAGCTCTCATGAGAGCACTTTCTGCAGACATGGGCCGCTTTAAGGAGACAAACTCTGTGACTGGAAAGTTTTGAGTGACTCACTGCAAGACCTCAAACAGTCTCATGTTCTCCAGCCATGAAAACAACCCCCCTCTCCATGGCAACATGCAGAGACCTGTTTGTTTCAGAAATTTCAAGGTAAAATGGATGAGCAAGTATGGTCTACCTACCCCTTGAGCATCTTTGCATACGTCCACCTGTCATTTGGGCAGGGCTGGATGTTTTTGGACCCTGAGAATATACTGCCGGATGCACTTTAGGAGGACAAGCACAAAACAAAAAATGGGTAGTGCTGTCCAACTGTGTGAGCTGAACAGCAGTCCATACAGAATCAAAAATCAAATCAAAATTTATTTATAAAGCGCTTTTCATGCAAAGTTGCGATACAAAGTGCTGAACAACGGCAGATATAAAAACGATACAGTAAAGATTGTGGAAGACAAATAGGAAACAAAAATGCACAGAAAATGAATAAAATAATGATAAAATGGGTAAAATAGAAATAAAAAGAAATAGTGTAACAGGAGGAGTTAAAAGAAAGGCTTAAATTTGAGGGCAATGCCAGACTAAAAAGGTAAGTCCTAAGAATTTGTTGAAAGTATTACTGGGTCATGGTGTCCTCAAATCCTCTGGCAGGCTGTTCCAGAGGTGAGGACCATAGACACAAAATGCTGCTTTCCCATATTTCTTGGTTCTCGACCGAGGAACAACTAAAAGGCCAGTGCCAGAGGACCTGAGTAATGAAACGTATGTTAAAAGCATGTCTGACATCAGGCGCTAGTCCATTGAGTGATTTAAAAACCAATAAAATGATTTTAAATCTATTCTAAAACTGACAGGAAACCAATGAAGGGATTTTAAGATGGGTGAGATGTGTTCTCTCCTTCTGGTCTTGGTCAGTATATGTGCTGCTGAATTCTGGACCAACTGTATCTTATTCATAGCTTTCTTTGGAAGACCAAAAAGAAGAGCATTGCAGTAATCAAGCCTGCAGGCGACAAAAGCATAAAAGCATGCAGAAGTGTCTCAGTATCTGCCTGGGAGAGAAATGGTTGTACTTTTGCAATATTTCTAAGGTGGTAAAAGCCAGTTCTGGTGAGATTGCTAATGTGTGGCCAAAAATTCAGATCAGGGTCCAAAAGCACACCCAGATTCTTTACCAGGGGCTTGGTGTTGTGTGCCACTGCCAGAGATATTAGGCATGTACCCTGTGTCTCTCTGCGTACCTTTTCTCCAATGATCAAAACCTCAATCTTATCTTTGTTTAGTTGCAGGAAATTGTGTGACATCCATAGGTTGATATGATTAATTCATTGAACCAGTCTATTAATGGGGCTGGTGTCATCTGGAGTAGAAGAGATGTACAGTTGGGTATCATCAGCATAGCTGTGAAAATTAATACTGTGTTCTCTGGTGATATTTCCAAGTGGCAACAGATTTTGATTTAACAACAGAGGTCCAAGAATGGACCCTTGACGGACCCAACATTCTAAGCTGGTGTGAGCTGAGGAATGGTTACTAAGGGAGACCAAGTAGTCTCTGCCAGACAAATAAGTCCTGAGACAATCCAAGTCTGAGCCAGAAAGGTTGACACAATTCAGAAGTCTATTTAGAAGAATATTGTAATCAGTTTCAAAAGCAGAGCTTAAGTTTAGGAGTACTAATATTGAAAGTTTCTTCTCATCCATGTTCATTCTCAGGTCATTACCAAGGTTAACTAGCACTGTCTCAGCGCTATGATGAGCATGAAAACCAGACTGATACAGCTGGATGTCACTGAGAATCTATGGAGACCTCAAGCTGCATTAACACATTCAGACATTTTTTGCTATTCATGGGCCTGCTACACAGCTAATTTCTGATTGTGCAAATTTTATTAGTGTTTGTTGGGGAGTTAGTACAAGAAAAAAAGCTGTAGAGAATCAGTGTGTAAAAGTATTTGAGTCAACAAGGGAGCATGTCAGAGTTGAAGCCCCCTCAGGCCTCACATATGAGTAAATCATGGGAGTTCATGGTCGGGTTGGCTTGAAGAATCCATGCTCCTTGAGATGAAGACTTAAATTTCCCACAAAAACTCATTGCAGAGGTTGAATCAATTATGAACAAGACCTCTCATCCCAGTGATTCAATTTTCCCACAACACCTGCAACTATACTCTGTAAGAAGAATCTTTTTGACATGTGAGGCAGACAAGTACAAGTTCTTGGCCAACAAGTTTTGGGGCTGTCGGAACGAAACATATCACCCAACATCACAAAGTCAGCAACGATGAATGGAAGAATGGAGCTTTGACATAAATTCTGATAGGCCACAGAGTCAAGCTCTCTTATGAAGGTAGAGCAGATGCTTCAATCTGCTGGAGAGTCACCTGAGTGCCGTCAGAAGGCTGCTTGACTGGTAATTTGCAGGCTTATTTGACGTCCTGAGAAGTAGCTCCTTGCACCTTTCCCTTTGCAAACAGACTCACCTGCTACAAACCTTTATAACAGTGCACACTTTGATTACTGCACTTCAGCAGAATTTTTTTTCTTCCCATTGCGCCTTCCAACCCATTTGAGAAAGAACCTTGACTGTCACCTGACATCAGACCAGCAAGGCCGGTTACTCTCAGCACATGGCAATCATACCTTGAAATGATTAACCACAAGGTAGTGATGATCAGCTGCATGATAATGCGGTTTATTTCATTTTTTATTCCTTCTTTTCCCCCTTTCTTTCAATATAAACCCAACCTTGACCATCGCCTTTTTTATTAATAGAAATGAGAAATGAGAAAGGAAAAGGAAACAGAAAACAAAAAAATCAACAAAAACAGCAATGACGAGATAAAAAAGGAAAAGGCTAACAACAACAACAATGACAGATTAATAATAATAATAATAATAATGAGAAGAAGAAGAAGAAGAAGAAGAAGAAAAGAAGAAGAAATAGAAGAGAAAAAAACATTTTTAAGATGTCAATATGATAAACACGTTTCTGAGGGACAAAAACAACAGCAGCAGCAATAACAGGAAGAGCATAACAACAAGAGCAATTGATGATTTCCACACGGGAGACAGGCCCAGGGTGGGAGGCCCAAACCCTGCAACTAAAAGTGCAGCTGCACTTAGGGTCACGAGCCACACGACAAAGGGAATCAAACAGATCCCCATCATCCCATGGCACCCCCATCGATCAGCAACCAAAAAGACAATGAGCAGTAAACATCCCGAGAGGCACCAGACTGAACCCCAATGCAGAGCATCCCCCTCCCACCCACCAGCCACCACCAGACAACGCCCAACACATGCATCCCACCAACCCCCTGCCAAAGACATGGAATCTATGACTATATATACTGTATAAAATCTTAAAATGCAATGCTAACATCCCCCTGACTGGCCCCCTTGGCCACTTGCTCTGGCCAAGTCCGTTAATTTATTAATAACTAAGCATTGTTGGTCACTGTTAGTTTGCGTTAAAACTAGATCTAGCATGTTACCTGCAGCCAATTAAAAAAACTTGAAAATGCATAACGAGCTATCCAGCCTCCCACCAAGCCACCCAGCTAGCTAGCTAAATAATCACATTTCACTGATCTCTATTCATTTCTATGCACCATATGCCAACAAACTAACAAATGATACCCATCTGCGAGTCAAGCTAATTTAGCCAACCAGCTACCTAGCCAGGCCATTACTGACTAAACATAGCACACAAAATTAGCAAGCCAGCTACTGACACAATATTAACCAGAATATTTCCTAGGCCAGGCAAAAAGACTACAAGACAGTTACCGTAAGCTGTCAATTCCCACTACATCCAGTGTATTTAACAGCACTAAGATGCAACAGAGACTATTAAACAGTAATGCTAGCGAAGAAACGATTAAATGCGCACGTCAACTGTGTGCCGCCGTCCAATGACACCCAACAGGCCAGCAATAGGAGGTCCAACACCAAAGCACGGCCGAACGCACCTCTGTACCACCACCATATATATAAGTAGGGAAAATGCAACGGAAAAATAATGGATTAATGAGAGTAAAAAGACAGTACATTTTATTCTGGTGCATTTAAGCAAATTCTATGGTGTAAACCCATGTTTTTCTTTCTTTCTTGTATTTGCTGGCTTAGCCAGGGTAAGAGGTGACAATTTTTTTTTTGCCTCAAATTAAGTCAGTCTTAAGTTTTATGCAACAGACAGTCTTAATTAGACTAGTCTAACTTGACAATTCAAGACCAGTCTACAGCTAAGACCAGTCTGAAAAGAAGTTTATGCAACCGGCTCCTGGGACTGGAAGAAAGGATTTGGGTGATTTTCGCGTTACGTGTGTGACATTTGGAAGCAGTTCTTGAAATTTTTCAATGCACTACACTTTAATTGAGTTGCAGATGGGAATCAATATAGGACAACTATAAGATACCTGGACTTTCCTATCAATGTAGCTCATCAACTTGATATATGCCTAAAACATTGGAAGTACAGGACCAGAAAGAGGCTGCATTACGTGTGTGACGCAGAAAATGGGTCAATCGCTACATTTAATTTACATTCCAAAAGTTCTGTGATTTGAACAAAGATTATGACACTTTGGCTTCATCAACTTAAGCAATAGTTATTCCTGTTTGCATTAATCAAAACTTTAATAAAAATACCTTGCTCATTTGCATACTACAACCTCATTTGCATGTGTTACGTGTGTGACGCCTCTGTTACGTGTGTGACCGCGTGCAAATCCTGCAATGCGCAAGTCCATTCCATTTAAATAAAATCATATCTGTGGCTATTGTAGGTCCTTGTAAGTAAGCATGGAGGTGTTTAACATACATCCTTTGTACTAGCCAATGTTCATGATAAGATTATTGGATTTGGCAGTATTAATGTGGTGGACAGAAGTGAACAACATAAACATTTCACAGGTTAGTTTTAGTCACCTTCAAATTGGAATTGTAAACCGCAAGCTTTCCGTCTGAACGTTCTGACCGTAAAATAAGCAGTTCCTTTAATGAGTAAGTGTGCTTGCTGATGCGGCTTTGTAGAAAAATGGACGAAACTCTGAACTTTATCATGGAGAAATTGCATGTTTTTGGTTTGGAGAGAGTACTGGTGACCATTGATGTCCAGCTGTGCCTATATTGATAAACTATATGCAAAAGTCCAACGCGCTTCAGCCAAGTTTCAAAAGTGAGGAGAGGTGCTCAACAGTAAAGGACAATAGACATAGAAAAAGACTTTTACCTGGGTACTTCAAAAAGACTACCCAAAAGTAAAAACACTGGAGCACACTTTACAAGTCTGCACGTTTATTGAGGGGAATAGATGACTGACGTTTCGACTAGCGTCTTCCTCAGAATCGATTCTTATTTCAGAGAATGGCCCATTTCTGACTTGGGGCAGTACAATCTTTCGGACAACTCAAACCAGATCTTGGGTAATTACCTTTCACATAATTGTTTTTGGTATTCTCCAATAATAGTTAGCCACCTAAGTCGGACTAAACACCAGGTAGCTACGTTAGCAATGAAAGGTGAGACTTTGCAAGAAGTCACGTCAAATTACATTAAATAACCCATGATTGATATCGACCGTCAGATACTATAATGACGTTTTTCTCCGCTTTATGGCAAGCTAAGGCTAACGTTACTCATATCCGCTGAGCGACCGATATAAATCTCACTGTAAGTTAGTCAGCTGGCAAGCTAACTTTTTTCTCATTTAATAAGTTTCCATAGAGAAAGAGTTTAGGAGGCAATGGTAACTTGCTGTATGAAGAGAAAATTTTTTTCTTCCCGCTGCTGAGTCCTTGCTGTGCCGTGGGCTGATTAAATTGGCCGTGGTTCTTGGCAAGGCACCCTTGTGGCTGATTTCCAACTGGTTATTCGCAAGGCAAGACCCTGGTGGCTAGATTGGGAACTATGAATTTTGCGTTTTCACATTTTTAAAGGCATGTACACTTTATGGATTTATCATCTGTAGGTTGGGTTTTCAAATGACACCAAGTTTATTGAAATTAGATAGTTTTGAAGAGTACAGTGAGTGTTTTAACTTGTGGTCTCACGATGGTGGGGTCACCCTTCGACTAGTTTGTTTATAACCATAGTTCCCGATCACACCACCAGGGTCTCGCCTTGCAAATAGCCGTTTGGAATTTAGCGACAAGGCTGTTTTGGGAATAGCCACTTCCGATTAAATTTGTTAATTAAGACCCACTCAGCAATCCAAACATTGAAACAACGCGCTGAAACCTCGTCCAAAATCATAAATACAGTTATAAGCTAAGTCATATAGGCGTCGATAAATAAGCAATCAATTAGATGACGGTTTTTTTTCTGTCAGCCCCAGCATCAAGTGCATTTACCAGCATGGATTAGAGGCTGATATATGCAACCAGAGTAAATTTCATGGATTTGGCACTATCCTAGTCTAAATTACACAGAGGGGCGCAATTCACAGCAAGCAGAAATAAAGGCCTGTTCTAAAATGCACCCTCCTAAATTTTTTTTTTCTGTTAGCCGTGGCATCAAGTGCTTTAATCAGTGTGTAGAAGAGCTCAATACATGTCACCAGAGAAAAAAATCATGGGTGTGGCACTTTCCTATCCTCAATTTGACAGGGGATACAATATATGGTAATGTGAAAAAAAGGCCAACTGAAATGTGCCCCCTGGATTTTTTTGTTCTGTTGGTCATAGTGTCAAGTGCTTTTTCCAGTGTGCAGAAAGGCCTAACACACGAAACCAGACCAAATTTAATGCATATAGCACTTTCCAATCCTGTTACTTTGCTACATGAAATGTTTTGGAAATGGACTTGCTTTTGTGCTTCAAAAGGTTGTTGTTTTTTGCATTACCCAATGATGCTTGGGCTTCAGATCAGATTTCCTTCTAGATTTTCTATTTATTTTCTTAAGTTATTTTCATTTATTTTCTAAGGTTCTATTTATTCAGTGATTATTAAGGTCAACAGGGCTTGCAGGCGGCAGCGATCACTCTGATTTTAGAGTGTCTGTTGGTGGAAAGAAAAACAGTGTGCAGCGTTAAACAGGACAGACTGCAATTTCCGAAATCAATAGGTGCTATATGTTTGGAAAGGTTTCTTCACTCGCTGTTGCACATGGATAATGTCTACACAACTGTGTCCATATTTCTGTTGAATTCCACAAATAGAAAAAAAAAACTATCCCTCCTGATTGGTCCCAAAGCATTTGTTTTACCTTTCCCTTTCTGTCTCCCCCCTCGATGTCATCATTGTCCTCTCACCATTTCCTGTGTGCTATCCTGTTGTCATGGCTACTGTTGCTAAGGAAGAGAGGCCATTAAAGAAAGGAAACTTGAACTAGCGGTTCAATTCTCATTATATTTAATTCATCAACAGCGAGACTCAGAGCGAGGAGGGCTCTCAAAGAATGGGGGGAGGGAGGGGTCTATCAGCAGAAAACAACAATATATGGGACACACTTGTGATCCACATCATCCACAGACAGCTTATCAGCAAGATCCTGTTTATTAATTGACATATGCATATTCATTACTCAATGGCAACTCCAGTCCATTCAACTTATATTGCCTGTGCATATGTGTCCAGTTATAGGAATACCAGAATCTCACCACCTTAGGTGGGGCTCTGACAATCTCAGCTGCTCTTCACGCTCTGGATGATTACATTGTCCTTACTTGTTCTCTCTAAATTACAACATTTTGAAATGGAAAAAAGACTGTTGTTTATTTTTTAGAGAAATTTCACCCTAAAGTGTGGTGGTGCTTTTAATTTTTTGACAACTGTGCCAGATGAGTGAAAGCGATTTTTTGCAGAAGCTCACTTCAAGCACTATAGTGGGAGACAGTGCATTTAAGCCTTATTGTTTGGGCCCCAATGAATTGTCAGTGATAATTGATCCCACTCTCGCTCTCTCCCTCTCTCTCTCTCACCCCATCCCTCCCCCTGCCTGTCTGGAATCAGTAGAGCCCTCTCACGTTCTGTGTAAGTGCAGACCTGAAACAGACGACTGCTGACCTGTTCCTCCAACAAGCCAGTTCTACGGACCTCACCTGGACAAAAGGTCCGAGAAGAACGGTGGGGACCCAGCTGGGTTACTGCAACTTTTGAGAGAACACGGGACGTACACAAACCCAAACTAGGACCTCAATCCCCATTCTCCTGCACCCCCACCCCTGCACTGGCCTATAGTGATGTGATCTCCTCATTTGGTTCCAGCCAGATGAGGCTGGAAGCCGCCCTCTGGAGTGCTACCGCCATTTTTTCTTTACCTCTGTCTGCACTATCACCACAGCCACTACACTAAGACCCCCAGAACTGAGCAGAAAACCAAGACAGGACACCGGACGAAACCCCCGCAAAGAGAAAGGTAAATTCTCCGAGAATTTTTTTCCATTCATATTTTACTTAGAGGTTGCATTTAAAATACAAATATATACTGTTTGTATTTCTCGTTCTCTTTCTGGACTGCAGGCACCTGTTCCCCCTTCCTTCCACCTTTTCCAGATACGCGATCCATCCTGGGCATGAGGTGTCAGGTTTTTCCCACCTCGATCCATCGGAGTAAATCTATACCAGATATGGAGGTCACAGATGTGTAGATGGTTTGGGGTGAGTGTGGTGTGATTGTGGGACACAGGTGAACCTAGAGATCACTCTCACAAAAGGGTCACAGAGGCAACAGTGCACCAGGCCAGAGTCAGGCTCTTCTGAGGCTGTGCCAGTCATGCTCTGATGAGCTGCCAGTCATGCCTAAGCTGTTCCTGCTTCTTTAATAATTGAACAGTGTGAAAGGCATAGAAGCACAGAGAAAGTAGAAGACAGAGGAATCGCAGATGGAGAGTCTTGGGAAGGGAGACAGAAAATGAGAGCTTTTAAACTCTAGTTAAGAATATAGTTTAGAAGAAGTTTCAGAAGTGGGAAAAATAGTGGAAGAGGGAGAGTAAGTGAGAAACAAACCGAGGACAAGTGAGGGGAGGGGAAACAAAGTCATAGGTGGTGAGGGAGAGGAAAAGTCTGGGCCGACTACATTAAGAGTACCAGCGGAACACAAAGTAAATACCAGCGGTACAGGGCAGTGAAAGTAGGTTTGGTCAATTGTGCCTGAAAGTGGGCGTGGTGAGGACGGAGCCATGGTGAACACAAGCCTACAGCTGATCAGCTTCACCTGCGCGGTGACGGGATGGGTGATGGCCATCGCCGTCACTGCGCTGCCCCAGTGGAAGGTCACAGCCTTCATCGGCAGCAACATCCTCACGTCTGAGATCGTGTGGGAGGGTATCTGGATGAACTGCATCTACCAGACCACGGGCCAGATGCAGTGCAAGACCTACGAGTCCATGCTTGCGCTGCCGCCGGATATCCAGGCCGCTCGGGCGCTCATGTGTGTGGCCATTTTCCTGGGCTGGCTCTCCTGCACCGTGTCCTGCTGCGGCATGAAGTGCACCACCTGCGCTGGAGACGACCGGCAGGCCAAAGCCGCCATTGCACTGTGTGGAGGTGTGCTCTTCATCCTGACGGGCCTGTGTGTGCTGGTGCCCGTGTCCTGGACCGCCAACACCGTCATCCGGGACTTCTATAACCCGGCCGTGCCGGTTGTGCGCAAGCGCGAGCTGGGCCAAGCCATCTACCTGGGCTGGGCCGCAGCCGTTATCCTCATGCTAAGCGGGGCGGTGCTCAGCTGCACCTGCCCCCATGGAGACAGGCGGGGGTACCGTCGCGGATACATGGGCCGCAGCTTCGCCAACACCCGCCCCTCCGCCCCCGAGCCCCCAAAACCCATCTCAACCAGCAGCCTGCCGCTGAAAGAGTACGTGTGAGAAGATGGGCAGGTGAATGGGGTTGGCGTAATGGATCAGTAAGGACAGATTGTCATGGCGCAGATTATTGACTATTCGTTGTTACCAGGCAGTTATAATTGGTTGATTCACATAAAATATGGCTGTGTCTACCTTTTTATCCGCTTGAGCTCTTAACTTTGAATTGAATCAAGACTTATTTCAATATTTAAAGGAGCTGTGTCACGATTTCTCCGCATGATTGTGTTTGACGAATGCAAATAAGTACACACAGCCGTGAGCACAAGTGAAAACCGCCTGCTCGTATTGATAATAGTTTTACTAGAGACTGCGCACAGGATTTCCATTGGAAAACTGCAGAAATCAACCCTTCGGCAGACCAAGGCACCTTTAGCGGTAAATGTCTGTATTTTGTTTTGGACACAGTGTTTTTATGGCCTTCGTAAGTAGGATTTCAATCACATTTTGACAATAGATGCGTAACCTACGTCTTTGGGCAACATGAAATCCAGATTATTTGCTTCCCATTTCCACAGCATAATGCCCCAAACTCTTGCCAGCATACTAGTACTTGTTCAACAAAAGCTGGAAGAAAATGCCGGTACCTTAACAAAACAGCCGGTTGTTTCTGTTGAGGCTTGTTTGTGCATAGTGCTTGGAATCTCAAATTTTCATAAACTCCTTAATTTAAAAAGCATAATGCCTGAGTAACTAAAATTTATAAATTCAATGCAAAACACAGACAGATTGGCAAGGAATCAGATTATGACTTGCGGTTGAGCAGATTCACTATTAGGATGACAGTTTTTGAAGTTCTGAGCATGCACAGTAATCATGGCACAGCTCCTTTAAGTCATGGATTACATTTACAATAATTTATGTATGCATCATTGCAGACTGAACTCATATTCCACAAAGTTAAATTTCAACCCAGCAGAAGTACTGGTTTATGACAAGAGGAAGTGTAGCCCCTCATGGCAGGATGTGATTAAGGCAATATTTTTCTTAATTTGTTGGACCTCTGGTTGCTGACACAGTAGTTCTGGATGATGATCAGTGTGCTTCTGAAACTAGCCTAAGCCAGCTATTGCTGTACCGAGCATCATTTGCGTTGGCAGTGAAGTGAGGCATGCTCTCTCTCATTGGCTTTGTTTTTAATGCAGTGGTGTGAAAATAATAAATATGTTTGAAAAAGCACTGAAATGGAATAATTATTTCTGGGAATGTCACAGCATTTTTGCTCATGTCTTTTGGTTGGATTCATGGCAAAAGAAATGCTTGTGCACCTCCAAGTAAAATTTTAATGTTTTTATTATTGACACATCACAAAGATGGACGGCCTAACAACTCCCCAGAAGTGAGGCCAAAACATTTTGATCGCCATCTAGTGGCCGGCTGCAGTACAGGTTATAAACCCACCCCCTCCATGTTAATAGATGGGACATGGGCCTCAAAGTGTATGTTACACAATTTTTATCCACAAAAGGTTTCTGTCAATTAAGTAGTTCTTACCATGCTGATGTATGTTCAAGTGTTCATTTTTTTCTGATAAGTTTGGTTTTATTTAGTTATTTGATATTACAAAAAAAGGTGTAAAGTCATGATTGACTGCTGTGAATGACAGCAATTCTAAGAGAAGTAGTTGCCTACTGACATGTTTTAGGGAATTTTTCGGAGCTCCTTGAGACCATCGAGAAGTGCTGTAACATTAACATTAAATGTGCATAAGTTAGTAGGTCTCAGTACAACTGAATATAACCCAGTGATTTTTAAAGTCAAACGAAAATTGATGGTAAGGTCTTTACTGTGAACACAGCGTCACGTACTGTTTGCAGCGCTGCTATTGCTGAAAAGTAAAATCTGTAGGCTAGCAAACTAGTTTAGCAAGATTCTAGCAATAACAAGTCACCATAATTTACGTAGCAAGAGATATTGATGTCAAAATATCTTTACTCAGAACACAGAGTAATGTACTGTTAGCAGTGATGCTAAGTACAGAGTAAAGTGCTTTTTTAACACTGATTATCATTAAAGTGATCTATTACCAAATCCTGCGAGCTAAGTAGTAAATCCAGATTCAGTAACAGGTCGCCTACTTTGCTAGCTGGCTCGCTAGGTGGTTAGAAATAATGTTAAAACACATGATACTAGGGGGTCTAATTACTCTGAGACTGTTTTTTTCCTTATTCCGAAGGGTAGTCTCGGATTTTGTCAAGTAAGGTTGTATGAGGTACTTAACCATAATCAATGTACTTGCCCCCTAACTAGTAGATAGCAGTCGGCACGAGTTTGTAGAGGCCGGCAGGAGCATTGGACATTGGCATTGGAGCAAAGCAATGTACTACTAATGGCGAGGCAAGCAGTGAATGTATTTTAGCCTCATATAATTCTACTTGGAAAAAGTATGAAGTTGCTATCCCTTTAACAAGCTTTCAGTCTCATTAGAACGGTGAATTCAACAGGTTCTAAGTTTGGTTACGTTAACGAATGAGACAATATACAGTGCCTGACAAAAGTCTTGTTGCATAAGGACATAGTAACTAAAAATAGCATATAACTTTATTTCTAACCAATCAATTGTTACAATAAATGGTCCATTTTAATGTCAAGGGCTTTCACATTAATAATTTGGTGCAAAATGAAACCATCAAAAAGTGTTCTGATGTTCACAGCTTGGCTAAGCCCATAACATCTGTTTTTGCTAGGACAAAAGTCTTGTCGTCTCTTCAGATGATGCAGCAAATCGCAGATTAGAGTTTAACCTATGACAAATACTGTAATTAACACATTCCCAGATGTGTATAGAAATAACCCCAGCACACCAGACTTTCATATGAGGTGTGACTAGACCTCTGACAACATACCAAAGATTCAACCACAGACCAAAGTGCTGATCATGAAGAGCCTGAAGACTGAGTCTGCTGCTGAGGTGGCAGACATCTTTAATGTATCCAAATGTCAAGTGGAGGGATGAGAAAAAGATTTGAAGAAACTGGTGACGTTCATGGCAAGCGCAGGTCAGACAGACCCCAGTATGACAACTGTTTGAAAGGACCGTTTGTTGCTTCAACTGTACAAGGCTAGCCCTTCTTCAACTACATGAGGAAATGTCACCAAAAATCCCGGTATCTACAAGAAGAGTTCGTCAAATTCTCTCTCAAAGTGGTTTTCATAGCCAAATTAGTACACAGAAGTCTGCATTAAACAGAAAACAAAAACCTGCATTGCATTTGCCAAGGCCCACAGCTCGCAGAAAAGGATTGATACTGGAAAAGTGGCTGAAAGTTTATTTTTCTGGTGAATCATCCATTGAACTGCATGCCAGTCGCCGACAAGACCTGTTGAACCCTCATGGACCCAAGATTCTCCCAGAAAACAATCATGTTTGGTGGAGGAAAATCATGGTTTGTTGTTACATCCAGCATGGGGGTGTGAGAAAGATCTGCAGAGTGGATGGCAACATCAACAGCCTGAAATATCAAGAAGTTCTTGCTGCCCTACTTATACTGCTGCTCCTTCTCATTCTTCTGCCTCCATGTCACAGTTCCTGAAAGCGAAGAAGGTGAAGGTACTCCAGGATTGGCCAACCCAGTCACCTGACATGAACATTATTGAGCATTTCAGGGGTAAGATGGAGGAGGAGGTTTGGAAGATGAAACCATAGAATCTTGATGAACTCTAGGAGTCCTGCAAGACTGCTTTCTATGCCATTCCAGATGATTTCATCATCAAGTTATCTCAGTCATTGCCAAGACCTATGGATGCAGTCCTCCAAGCTCATGGGAGTTATACGCAATATTAATTATTTTTTCCAAGGCACCATGGCTTTATGTTCTGATATTATAGTGGCATATTTGTGTATTCAAAATAAAGTGTATGTATAATTTCCACATTTTTTTTCAATGCGACAAGACTTTTGTCCAAGCAAAATCTGACCTTTCTGTACAAATTAAATTATAAAACTCAATCAATGACACAAAACTCTATTTTGGTATATTTCCCATAATCTACAGGGCTTTGGCTTTCCTATAAGCCATTTTTGATTCCAATTGATCAACTACAAGTCAGGTTATTATTTGTTGTTCCTACAACTTGGATAAGTGACAAGACTTTTGTCAGGCACTGTAGTGTTGTAGGCCGAAAATAGCATTAGAGAGCATTAGGCGTTCTTGAACACACGCCCGGTCTTAAATCTGCGTACAATAAATGGTGCTGACCACTTACACCGACGAAGCTAGTCAGGCTAGTCGTTAAAGGTCACATGTTGATCCAAGTAATTTTGCACATTTTTACATTTAAATATGCATGATTGATATTTTTTGCATGTTCTGTTTGTAATTCATTTTGAGAAGTAAAGAGAAATTTGTGCGTTCTTTTTAACTTATTCAGCACCGCCCCTTAAAAGTTCACTTGCCACAAATGTGAGTTTTGTGACCGTATAGGTCATCTCAGGAAGGGGAGTTTACAGGTACAAAGCAAGCTTATCGAAAATGTGCATCTAGATATAAATTTCTTTCCTTTTTGTAGAACATAAAAGGTAGCCATTTCATGCTGACTTGCTACATAGATTATGGCCTGAAACTACCATCTCATTGCTGAATGCTGTACATATGTTTGTTTTACATTACTGGGCAGTGAGAGGCAGCTGGCATGTGTAGCAGTCTATACGTAATAGCTAAGGTTGATGCAACTTTGTAAGTCAAAATATGCACCATCACGTCAGTCAACAAGAATAAACAATGTCAAATGTTACCAACGTAACCTTGTAAATCTAAGCAAGCTGCAGGAAGCCACGCCACAGACACGGCCGTGGTCATACAAGTACAGTACACCAGTGATGGATGGTGAAAAAGAAATTGGTGAGGCGCTGAACGTTCCTTGAAGATGATTATTGGTCTTAAACAGTTTTCAATCACTAAATTATTTTAACATTATGTAAACTCGAAAAACACTCAACATTATCAGATTTGATGAGTTTTTCTCAGTAATTTAATACAAAGAAAACGCGTCATTTCAACATGAAATTCCACTTCAATGAACGTTATTTATTTGCAGATTTTTGCAGCTAATTTTTGCCTTCTTTGTTGCAATCAAACAATCATGAAGCTAAGATTTGATTGAGCAGGATGTCCTTAAAGTAAACACAAAATATAGCATCATAGTTTATCTTTTTTCGTAAAGTGAATAAAACATTTTCCTCTTTAATCCTTGCAAGATTGCATTAGAAAGGAAGCTGTGCATTTAATTCATTTAACAGTTGATGGCTTATTTTTATTATTATTTGAAAACGTTTTCATCAAAGAAAATGATTGGAAGCAGATTGAGGCTTTTGAGTGCTCGTCTTATCTTAACGAGCAGAACTGGCTATACCTGATGGTGCCGACTGTTTTTGGAGTTCATGTAAAGTCAATTTAATAAAACGATTAAAATACAAATATCGTTTGTAGAACCACCAGCAATTCCAACCACAATTCTGGTTTCAAAGTTAAGTCAAAATACATGATGGATGATGCCAAATGTATTCCTGGGGAGGTTGTTCCCGCATATCATTTCTTATGAAATGATGCAGACCCCACACTTCATTTCTTTTAAAAAAAATAATGATGAATAAAAACATTTTTGTGGTCATATACTCTGGCAACAACGTTAAATTATAATATGCACAACACTGCCATCCTGAGAAAATACGGCAGTTTTCAAAATTTTTTGTAAACATTGGCGGGAAAAAAATCAAGCAGAAATGTCTTTAAATTGATGTTCCTTATTTATTTTCAGCGTGGGAGGTAAAAATTACCACATCAACATCATTCTGAGGACTTGGGAGAAATTTAACAGATACTTCCATTGCCTCAGCACTTCACTCAGAAGTTGATACAGTTACATTTCTGAACGTTTTGGGAATGCTTGATCTTTATTGTATTCTAGTCCTTTTTGTCCGCTCCCTTCACATTCTATTACCAATTTCAGCTTCTGCCACATGCAGAGTCCACACCTTTCCCCACTGGGCATTTCCTTTGGCTCCCCCAGACCAGCAGACAGTAATCCTCAGAGCATTGCTCCTCACCCCAGGCGCTGTGGGGCCTGGTTGTAGAGCTCCAAATGGACCTGCACTCGTGGCAGGCCAACTGCTTCCTGTAGCAACTGAGCCACGCTCAGGGAGAGTCCATGAAAAAAGACACTCTAAACAGAGCATCTTAAAAGGGAAAGACAGGGAAAAAGGGTCAGAAAAGGTTTGGAATCTGAGGCTACATCCACACAAGTACATTTTCATTTTCAAATGCTATTTTGAGATCAAAATGATCTTTGTCTGCACTAAAATGCAACCCCACAGTTTTCAAACTAAATCCAGGTCAGTAGCTTTTTTTCAAAAATCTCCGTTTCAGGGGTTCAAAAGTGTCAGAGTAGTGTGGACGCCAGGCAAAAACATAGCAAGCATTATGCATTTTAAAACGAAAACTTAAGAGTGGATATAGTCTGATAACCTGAATGTCAGTGCCAGAAAGAGGAGGTAAGGAAGCAGCTTGTTCTTGGATGTAGGACACAGCTCCAGCCATGTCCATTTTTACTTACATAGCGCATTTCACAAAGTATTGTCACAACATCCTCCACAGAGGGCTAACCCCAGCAGGAGCAGCCCTATGACAACAGTGGCAAGTAAAAGCCATTAGGCTCACCCGAGACACAGTCCTCCATTTCAGGTGTGGCCAGAGCATCCCACCTCTTGGGCAAGTTCTGAAGGTCAGAGAGGTCATTAGGCTTCAGCGCTTGCAGTAGTGCCTTTCTTTTCAGGTATCTGTGTACTAGTAAAGAAAAAATCAATTCACAGTGGCACAGCGTGACAAAAAACTACTGACAATGCTGATCATATGAATGAAGTGCTTGGAGATACAGAAATGATACTGTGGCTGGGGATGTCATAGCAGTCTTAGTAGCTGTGTTAATGCCGCTGAATGGAAACTGTTGCAGGTGATGGTGTGACAGAGTTGACTACAGGGTGAACAAGACCGAAAGGATACTGCTGCCTGTAGTGGCGATCTGCATCCTGCAGCCACTCCAGCATGTCTGCGACAGAGGGGGCAGCAGCTGACCTCTGCAGACAAGAGGTCAGGTCCAGTGTGTCCAAGTGCTGTTCATCCACTTGGAATACAGCCATTACCTGGTTACTTACTGCATCCCTGACTGTTTGCAAGGAAGACCTACAAAAGGAAGCACATTTAGGTATGTGACTGTCATTGCCGACTGGGCAGAAGCTGAAGATTATCTCATCCATGTAAGACATCACAGCCTTTCAAGCAATCAGTAAAGTCTGGACGTGTCCCTTGGGTGCTGATCATGCTGCTTCTCACAGATGTGGCATTTTTACACAGTCGCAGCACTGTTTGTAAGCTTCCTGTGGATGCCAGGGAAAGTTATGCAGTTTAGAGGCAGATGCACAACATACACCGATCAGCCACAAGATTTAAACCACCTAGCTAATACTAGCGAATGCGTGCTCAGATTTGTAGCGAAAGATCAGCTTGGCTTTAGTTCTATGATACTTGGGCATGTGCATGTATTCGTATTGTTATGAACAGACGAACGGTGGCGTTATATAATGTGAGTGTAGCCGATGCAAGCATTTTGCTAGTGAATGCGGTGAACTTAGCCGGGGTGTTCATAGTTAATCTCATAATGTGGTTGGATTTGTAGCGAAAGATTGACTTGACTTTACTTCTATGATACTTGGGCATGTGCACGTATTCGTATTGTTATGTACAGATGAATGGTGGCGTTATATAATTTGAGTGTAGCCGATGCAAGCATTTCGCTAGCGAATGCGGTTAACTTAGCCGGGGTGTTCATAGTTAATCTCATAATGTGCTCGGATTTGTAGCGAAAGATCACCTTGGCTTTTGAGTTCGCTCCAGACTGACTGAAGCCAGCACTACAAACTTGGGGTCCGGCTGTGTGAAACGAAACGAGGCTGAATCAAGCCTGTGTGAAGCGAAGAGAAATGATAAGGCCAGCGTTCATCTCACAGTAACGTAATGACGTACGATGAGTGACGTACGTTGTGCGCTACGCACTGCTGACAGAGGGAGACAGACACATCACTCAAATAGTAGTAGTGATACTGAAGGTCCCCCTTGTGTGACCAAAACAGATCCATCAAACTGATGTCACTTGAATTTCCAAATTAAGGACTTCCCAGCAGAACATTTCCTAAAGTATCACATGCCACCCGGCACCCGCCACCTCATCTTCTTCGCACAGTGCATCCTAATGCCATCTCTTCCCAGGTAAATGGTGCACATGTACACAGCCGAAGCACATGACGTAAAAGAAAGTGGGGCTTACTAGACCAGGCGACCTTCTTCAACTGCTCCAAGGTCCAGGTCTGGAGCTCAAGCACCCATTGGGAGCCCTTTAGAAGTGGACCGGGATTAGAGAGCTTACTTTGACTGGTTTGCAAGCTAAAAAGTACTATACACAACAGGGTATGATGCACTGTCCTGTGACACATTCCTAGTGTCAATATTACTGAAATTTCCAGCGACTTGTGCCACAGTTGCCCTTATTTTGGTTTGGACCAGACAAGATTGCCTTCACAGCCCGCGTGCATCGATGAGCTCTGAGCGCCCAAAACCCTGTAGCCAGTCCATGGTTTGTCCCTCGTTAGACCACTATCAGCAGATACTCACATCTGCCGATAGGGAGCACCCCAGAAGTTTTACCACTTCAGAGATGCTCTAACCCACTTTTCAAACCATAACTATTTAGTCAAAGTCGCTCAGTTCCTAATTTTCCTACATCCATCGCGTTAAATACAAGAACAGACTGTTCGCTTAACATCCAAGATTTGTCTGCAAACCTGGACATGTGGCGTTGTTAGGAAATAATGAATATCATTCACTGCATATCCCAGTGGTTTTAATCTCGTGGCTGATCGGTGTGTTTACATTATGAATAAGTAAAATACTGTAGTTTAAATAATTACCCCTTGTGTTGAATTTGATCCAAAAATGGTAGTAGCACGTTGGGAGATAAAAGTATGCCCTACTGTAAAATCCAGGTAAGGCCAGCTGAGATTCTACTTAGTACTTTCAAAACTATAAGCAAATCACAGTTGCTCTGTTCAGAGGCAATGCAGCTCTATATTCGCCAAAGCTGGTTAATCTGAAAAAGCAGTGGCTAAACTGATTGATTGACGTGGCAAATACAGGCTTTAAGTCGGCGAAAAACCGGCCTGCGCAGTTTAGGTTGAAACTAAAGCAGGGTATTCTCCAAACAACATCTACCTGTGACAGACTAACAACACAAATGGATAAGCAAGGTCACAGACTTACATTTTCTCGACAAGTTTGTCCAGGACAGTGTCCACAGCTACAAGAAGTTTAAAACGGAGTCGATCTTGCAGATCGAGGAACCGTGCTAACGGTGTGCTTGCAATCTGCACGTGGCTGAGAGCAAGTAGCTGCTCAGCGAGGTTACCCAGGGAGCCCATCAAAGGCCTACATTCTACCAGCACGGCATTCCATACTTTTTGATTTTGCTCCAAAGAATGAAAGCATCTTTTGAATGATTGATGAAGCGATAGTAAAGCAGGATTCGACATGTCACATGTATATAGCGGTTAGCCTGTTAGAATACGAAACAATGATTTTCTGACTTGTTTAGCGTATCAAACCGTTCGCTATGGACCTATTCTCTGATAGCTCCATCAAAATAGCCGTATCATAAAGATGCCATTAAGACAGTGGTTTTTATTGAACTGCTGCAAACAGCTTTCCCATAAAACACGTTATATTCTTGTCCAGCGTGTTTACGTTCCTGATCAGAAAGTGTTTCCGGTGGCTTTATAGTTTTTTTTTTAATTTGAACTCCTATTGGTCAAACAAACTGTACATCAATGCGTATAGGTCTATAAATCGTTAAAGTTATTTTCTATTGGTCATAGTTTCAGCACACCGTTATTGGCTCAAATGCGATTGGTGGCAAGCTGCAAGACTTGTTTATCTAAAAGCGGATACACATGTGACGGCACCACCATGCTAGGATGTGATTGGCTGGCCGGGAAAACTGCGGTTAATTTTGAAAATAGTCGCGAACTGTGTGCACTACGAAATTCCTCCTAATTTTAGCTCATCATTCCATAAAATGTAAGTGTTTAGATTTCTGTTTTGTTCAGCAGCATTCATAATTGTAACATCAAGTGACTTGCCAACGAAGAATAATACCGCGCTAGCATAATGTTTAATATAGCTAACGTTAGCCAGTTAAAGTAAGCTAGTGATTTCACTTGCTAGGCTAGCAGGGAACACTGGCTATCTAGCTAGCTACCTAACTTACAGGCAGTGGGCTAACGTAAGCTAACTTAGTTCTGCAGACAAAGTGATCAGCAAGCTAGCTGCTGGACCACTGCTGTCCCTTAGAGGCCATGTTGCTGTAGTTCATAGTTCGGCTACCGACAACTAACCTTATTAAATTAGCCAGATAACTTGCGCATTCTCCGTTAACGTTACGTTTTTGAGTCTAATGGGATTTGCTACACTTAGTTCTAAAAGCAAGCTAACGTTAGCTAGCGCACCGACGTTTCACATCCACTTAGCTAGCTAGTTAGTAAGCGGTAACCTTCACTAGCCTCGCCATTTGATTAATAGAGATTGTTCACCCCTCAGCTCTTGCTGCTCACCATGGCCCCGAGGAAGAGAACAACGAACAAAAGCCGTAAAAATGGACCAAAGATGGCCAAACTGGAAGCGTTCCTCGACGACTTTGACAGTGAGGGTAAGTCCATATATCTTGGATATGACCAATGTTGTCGGCATAGCGGAATTTGGGAGCTAGCTGCGTTAGCGAGCTGGCAAATTTTAAAAATTAAAATTACGTGATAAATCCAAAACTACAGGATATGACATAACTAGAAAATTAAGTGGCAAACAAACCACAGTAACCGCCCAGACGCGTGTAATACAGGCCTAATAGTTGCAAAAGTACTTGATTTTTGTTCATGCTAACCTCTGACGGTGATCTTTATTAGGCATTAAAGGAGCGGCGTTTGAAAACAAAAGGGGTTGAGATATCGACCTATACATTTTCCATGAAATTACTGTGTTTTCATACATTTTAGAGTTTTATAATAATTAGCAAAATCAATCATAAATGGAGCATATGAAGGTATAATGCATTTTAGTATTATGGTTATTGTATGTCCTCATAATCCGTGATTCTCCCAGCCTGGTCCTGGGGTACCCCTGTTGTTATGTTTTTGTGCCAACTACAGTTGCAGTCGTAGGATTTTAATAAGCTGTTAATTTGTCCTAATTGGGCACATTTTTATGTTTTAAACGGTTATTTACTGTCTGGAGCCACATTTTGACAGAAATATCTGTGTGCCATAAAGAGTCTTGAACATATTATGTTTATTTTTCTATATTGCTAAAAAATTCTGTAGCCTATTTTAACGGATCAAATTGCAAACAGTTCACAGTTTCACCCATTAGGAACCTCCTGATTAGTTACTTTAACAAGTTATTTTCTCTCCTTTTTATGTGGTTGTTTCTATCACAATGTGTATATTGACTTTTCATTCTTTATGGCATGTATACATCTGTCAAAATGTGGCTTTAGAGGATAAATCACTGCTTTAAAAATAAATGCACCAAATTAAGACAAATTGACAGCTTGTTAATATCCTGTGATTGCAAGTGTAGTTGGAACAAAAGCCAGCATACACCGGAGTGCCTCAAGAACAGATTGGGGGATTCACTGATAAATGACCAGACTTAATACATTAGAGACATTTATTTGAAGATTGTCAGAGAAAAATGTAATAGGTTGTATTCACGGACGTCACATGTCTTTGTGCACTTTCCCACAATGCACCCTGTGCTGCTATTTTGCTTCCTTATGCCCTGGACCACTGCAGCACCCAACTGCATAACTGCAACAGAAAATGTACATTCTCTCTCTGAACTTTCAATGTAAGTAATTATTTTGTGCTGAAAGGCTATGTGATGATATAGGCTACCTCTATTAGTGAACAGGTCTTTTATGAGAGAAAAGGAAGAATCACAACAGTGTCATTGGGCAATATTTGAATTGGAGTATTTACAGTAGAATTCATACTTGCAGTAAGTGGGACATTGCTCCTAAAATTGGTACTGTCCTGATTTTATCATGATGTTTGGTCACCTTTCATGATACTGCTCTGCCCTCATAACACTTTAAGTTAATTATTAATAATTAATAGTTATCTGGATATTTTGCTTGTTGTTTATGGCTTGTTACGTTTTTGGAAAGAAAAAAATGATTACTTTGCCATTGAGAAAATTGTTTGAATATATAGTTTGATTCTACTTCAGAGACATTATCTCTCGTATTATAGCACGTATCCACAACCATTGTCTCTGTGCACTATACTTGTAAGTTTTGTCACCTTGGTCAGAAATAATCCTTGGGGTTTCAAAGGAACCTCAGTCATATGATGTATTTTCACTCTGAAAGAAATGCAAGTTTGTGGAGCAAAACTACCAAATCATTTCTGCGGTTTGGCCAATGCTATAGCAAGAATGCAACTCTCATGAGTGTTGGCTGAATTGATGTTTGCAAGCTAGCTGTTTTTGTTTGCTCTGAGACATTGGTCTTCTATTTTAAAGAATAAAATAATAAATTAATTAATAAATAATAACATTTATTATTTTTTTAAATGTATTTAAATCAAATGATCAAAAGTAGCTATTTTGTTGTTTGAAGTACTAGGGAAGTCCTACACAAAGCCATTTAAATTGTAACTATCTTACTTAGTTCTGGAGCTATGATACGAAATACACCAATTTTGTAATTCCGTTACTGCATGACCTAGCCCATGTTCATACGCAAAATGTTGCTTTTAAGTGATCATTTATTGAGGGTTAAGAGTTATTTAAAAGCTATGTGACTCGTGAAAAAAAAATTAAACCCCCTTAAACCCTTGGTGGCAACATCTCCGATCAGATGTTTGCGATGTCTGGCAATGAGCCTTTTACATTGCTGTGGAGGAATTCTGGGCTACTTTTTGCGGAATTGTTTTAATTCAGGTACACTGGAGGGTATTTGAACATGAACTGCCTGATAAAGGCATACAGCATCTCATTCGGATTCAGTGAATCAGACATGTGTTACAAGAGTTTCAGAAAGCTGGTCCTATGAACATGTGGCACGGGGTGACAGTGTTCTGTAAAGTGATGGGTCACCAACACCACACCCTTCATTGTAGCACTATACAGCATATAAGACACAAAATATGAAAAGACATAGTAGGTTCCCTGTAACCCTGTTTGGCTTGCATAGTCAGCAAAAACGACCATCGCTATGTGCAGAAGTCTGACTTTATTGAAATTCTTAAACCAAAAAATGAGTTTGTCTCCCTACCCCAAAAGAGCATGGTGATTTTGCTACATGTTTAATTTAAGCCCTTAGCTGTGTTGGTGTCTTCCAAATGTTGAACACTGGGATTGAATGTTTTCTGTATTTGGATCAAATTTTTTGGTGGTGCTCAGTGAGCTGAAAAGGTTTTTAATCACAACTACTCCCCTGACAATGCTTTTTCTCATTTCCTAGTAAAAACTATTCTGGAAAGACTGAAGGAGAAGACAAATAGCCTCCTTAAGGAGGCAGACAATTTCTACAACATGGCCCTGATAAAGTTACCCAAAGCTGTGCGGCAGATGACTTGGATTGAGTTCTGCGGTAGGTGGCAGCATACTCCATCAACGCTACAAATTTGGTGTTTATATGCACTGAGTTTACACGATTGGGTACATCTGAAGAACAGATTGTTAATTCAGATATTTTTTTTCCAACTTATCATGTGGCAGGGACTCTGCATTAAAGCATGCAGATCTGGTCAAGAGCGGTGGATTTCAAACTCAGTCCTGGGGAACCACTGTGTATGTTGGTTTTTTTCTGACCACAGTTGTAATTCCAGAAGTTTATTGAGCTGCTATATTTTCTTAATTGTGCTTTACATATTTATAGGGATTATTTACTGATGTAATAAGACAGTTCATTCCAAAATCAAATGTTTTATCTCTTGCCTGTTGTGCTTTTTAGCCATCTGGATTCTTTGTTATGCGTTGAAGAGCTTTGAGGATGCTAACTGTCAAAATGTCTGCTTTCTCAAATATAATATTGCTTTGCCTCTGTCATACACAGTGGGTGGGACACATGCCATTTTCCAGTTGTTTGTCTGTCACTGTCTGTCACGAGTATCTTGTCTGTGCGATATCTACTGATGGAGTGGAGGGATTTTCCTCAAATCGGACGTGGTAACTCCCCACTGGTGTTAGCCGACGTGATGGTTTTGGGGGTCAAAAATAAACTTTTTCTGTGTGTGAAGCTATGGCAGGTGGAGGCAGAACAATGCACCTTGTTATATTTTGGTGCTTTGCACACCACAAGATATGTGCTGTTTGGTTCCATTATCTAAGGCAGACATCTCAACAGCTGACGTCTCTGAAACTTGGCAACTCCCACCAAAACAGTCTAGATGGATAAGTATTTCTACATTTCAGAGGAAAGAATTTGTATGTGTGATTTTGGCGTGAACAGTCCCTTTGAGTCACATTATGTTTGAAATGGCCATTTGTACCTTCAGGAGATCTGTATTTCCATATTATCATGTATTGCAAATGACCTTTAATTGTATAAGAGGGAAAATTCTGGCTGATAAAACTGGAGAATCAATTTGCATCCAACTGGTGAAATTGTGGACACATTGTCACTAAAACTAACAGTTTATTGGACAGTGAAGAATTCTAAGACAAAGCAATTGATAATGAATCAAACCAGTTTTATTTCATTTTGATGCTGAGTTCCAGGAAAAACATTTTGAATGAACTTAAACCCCTGTGCTCAGAAACATAATTAGCAGCTCATTGATTCAGCATGGTCAGGAATTCGACAGGTTAACAATGTTGCCATTTCTGTTCTTGTCGCTTGGAAAATGGCAAAAAAAAAACACATTCTGAAGATTGGGCTTTTATTGTCCATGGAAGGCACTGCCATTTTCGGCACTATGAGGGTTAATTGCCTCTCAAAACGTGCAAAGTTACTAATTAAGAGAAATGAATAGCTTGTTGAAATTCTGGAATTGCAGTTGTGGTTGGCACTGAAGCCAGTATACACGGTGGTCCCCCAGGACCGTGTTTGAGAACCGTTGGTCAAGCTTTTCAGGTTAAATATCAGAATGTGGAAGAATGTGAGTGTCTTTGACCACAGAATGATTTTTGATGCCAGACAGGGTGGTTTGAGCACCTCTAAAACTGCTGATCTCCTGGGATTAATGGAGAATGGTGTGGGGGGTGGGGAACATCCAGGGAGCAGCAGCTCTGTGGATTAAAACACTGTGCCAATGAAAAGGGTCAGAGAGTGACTCAACCTGACAGGAACAGGACTGTAATTCTAATAACTCTGCACTACAACAGTGCTTTGCAGCTGAGCACCTCTGAGTGCACTACAAGTTGAACCTTGAAGTGGTTGGACTGCCGCAGGTGAAGTCCATGCTGAGTTCCACTCCTGTCTGCTAAGAATAGGAAACTGAGGCTGCAGTGGGCAAATGCTCGCCAATCCTGGACAGTGGCAGATTGGAAAGATTTTGTCTGGTCTGCTGAATCTTAATTGTTGCTGCAACATGCAGATCGTTTGGTCAGAATTTGATGCAAACGTGAATCGATGGATCCATGCTGTCTGTTTGAGATGGTGTGAAGGGGTGGGAGGGGAGTTTTCTTGGCACTCTTCTGGCAGTTAATACCGAATGAGCATGTAAATGCCACAGCCTACTTGAATATTTTTCTAATCATGTGCATCCCTCTATTGCCACAGCATTTGCCCATGGCTACGTCTAGCAGGATAACCCTCCATATCACAAAGCAAAACTCATCTTGTGCTTGTTCCACAAATGTGACTGAGTGCTGTTTACTCCACTGGCCTCCACAGTCATCGGATGTCAATCCAAAATACCACACATTTGGTGGACGTCAGATTTATAGTATGAATGTGCAGCTGACAAATTTGCCTGCCACTGCGCGATGCCATCTCGTCGAACACGGGCCACAATTACTAATGAATGTTTCTACAACCTCAATGAATCCATACTTCACAGAATTCTGGTTCTTCTGTGGTCATGGGGAAGTCTGTCTTTGTGTTTGAAAGGTTTACCTAATAAAGTGACCACTGAGCATACTATGCCTAAAGGTTGTATTGCCATGATGATGCTTATTAAAATGTATTTAAAGATGTTGAATTGACAGGAAAATGTCCTTTTTAAACATGAGATGAGGATATTCAATGGTCAATGAGACCCAGCTGACTCTCCATCCATTCTCTAGAGTCTGAGAAGGAGAAAGAGAAGGACAAGTCTCCAGAGGAACATGCTAAGGTGCTTCCCTTTTTTTTGTAGTTTTATATTTTTCATGTTCATCTTTTCTGGCCCCAATAGTTTAATTAATCAATCAAATTTGAAATTTTGAATTGAAACACAAATACCGTGTCTACATGTTCAGTTACATGTAAAGCTAGTGCCCCATAGTCCTGACACCCAGACGGGCCTTGAAGTATGACTGATGTCACTGATGGAGTCAACACTTGAGAACTGTCTGGATTGGTGCTCTCTGTTGGTTTTCTGCTTTGACATTCTATTTTCATTTTGTTGTGCTCTGCAGAAGGAGGAAGTGGCAGCTCAGGTGGACAGTGTGATGGCAGAGGTTCACACGATCGCACCCAAGTCTGCTAAGAAAGGTGAGTTCTGAAGTGGTGCCGGCAGTTCCTCTCCATGTCCTCCCTCTGGATTCCTCCTACAGTACAGTCATGTCTCTGTCTTGTGCAGCGGCCTCTAAGAAAACCGCAGCAGTGGCAGCTTCTGAGGATGAGGAGAACGTCCCTCTGAACCCGGCTACTGCCAAGAGGGTGAGTGAGGCAGTCCTGGCAGGGCTGAGTGTTGGCGTGACATGCAGCATTTCAGTCCCTGTCAACAAAAGAAATGCAACTGGACATTTGACATTACTAGACCCGACACTTTGGCAAGTCAGCGGCAGAATTCAGAAAATTCTGGGGTTATAGTTTTTGTGTCGCCTGCATAGCAGAGCAAATACATAGGGATGACTTTGAGTCGTCTCGCATCTGTCGTTGTCGTCTGTCGTCACACTTCCTCTATACGCAACTCCTTCCTAGACCATTCATGGTAATTGGACCAAACTTGGTCAGTACAATGATTATGACCTGTACATGTGCACCACATATTTAAATTGTGCAGCAGCCTGCAGGCAACATGTCCTCCATGGAAGACTCACATCCAAGTCTGAAATATTGGTAATACTGATTCTACATTTTAGCACCTCCATCTTGTCTGTCTGAACAGAAAAGCTCACTCTGACCATTATAAGACGCGTATTCCCATTACAATACAAACATCAAAAACTCAGTTCTTTGGGCATTTGGTTATTTACCTGTACCAGGTTTTGGAAGATTGTTCTGCATGTTTCCAGTGTTGCCTGATTTTAATATTAATCTGAACTAAGATTTTGTGCTCAGATTTTTTTCTTCGGATTATTTTTTGCATAAATGTCCATGCAACAAGTTGCGCTGCCGACCATAATGCTTTCTCTTCAAGTTTGATTGAACAAGTAAGGTTTGATACCCATAATTCAGCTGTTAATGGGACTGGGTTGCATGAAATGAATCATGCAGTGATCAGTGTTGGAATACAACATGCCTGAACCTCTTGAATTGTTATCACTGCAGTTAATTCAGTGGTGTATTTATTGTGAGAATTTTATCATCGTACTTAGTTGTTCATATGCAGTCCCTTCTGAATTCAAGTGCAATTTTGTATGGACCTACTAAAAAAATAATGGTTGGTGAAGTACCGAAGGTCACTTTCTAAAGCTACTGTTCACTATTGTATGTTGGGTACTTGAAGGTCACACGCCACTGTTCTGTATTTAAAAAAAAATGTTTAAAAACACTTCTCTTTAAGGAATGTTTACTGAGGGGTATCCACCTTATTCCTGAGGGTGTTACTGTAGATATGACCATGGGCGCAACTTCCAGCGGAAGTAGTTTTCAGCGAGTTGCTTGTCAAGAACAGCGGCATTTCTTTCAGTTAACTTAGCGATTACAGCTCGTTTTTTTTAAACAAATTAACTTTCTTTTCTTAAAATGTCCCTTCAGAGCTCCGGCACCTATTGTGCTGTTCGAGGCTGAACTAACAACCAGAGGAAGCTAAATTTATGGTTTGATCAACAGTGTTTTGAACACACACCCAGTACATAGGGGATTGTCCTTGTGTTCAGCGAAACGGTTTCCATCGCCTACCCACAGAAGAGGAAGCCAGAATTTGGTTGAAAAACCTGAATTTGAAAAGACCCCCGGAAACATTAGGTGCTCATTTCATTATGTCGACAAACGATTCCTACTTTATGGCTAGGCTCAGACAGACCGCCGCAGAGGAGACTCCGGGTCCTCAGAAGCATTTTAACAGCAGTGCCGGAAGAGCACAAGGTATGATTTCACGTGTAGGGAGGACAGAAAATTGTTGTATTCGTCTGGTAATGCCAGTCAGTGTAACTAACGTTTCATCCTGTACAGTTTAAGATGAGGCTGTAGAAGTAGCAATAGTCTGCTACAATTTGAAAATGGCCTACTCTGTTCCAAACAATAGTCTTGCACTCCAAACCTC
Source organism: Gymnothorax javanicus (assembly GCA_029692085.1). Lineage (NCBI taxonomy): Eukaryota > Metazoa > Chordata > Actinopteri > Anguilliformes > Muraenidae > Gymnothorax > Gymnothorax javanicus. The sequence goes on along the minus strand of CM056197.1, from coordinate 76,740,771 downwards.
ATTTCACTAAAATTAAAAGTATGGGAAAAATGGATTCTCTGTGTTTTACATGTTATAGTATTGGATTAGCTAGCAACTTAATACCATATAATGTAGTTGGCTGGAGTAGAGCTAATTTGACTCGTACAGTCGGATGGCTTAATTTACTCTGTATAACAATCCATTACGTTTCATATGTAGAGCAATATTTACCGTTGAAATATAGTGTTTCCTTCATAAATATTCTCAGAAAGTACTTGTATATCTATTTTAAGGTACATAAGGTCGTATACTGCCTCCTTTAACAAAAAGCGACTGACCTTGTTGCTGTGGAAGTACTGCATACGCTTTGGAGCTTTGTAGATTGTTCATAGCTTCGCAGTCTGTGGCAACGGAGTCGCTAATGTAGCCAAATGTGCTAGTGTTCGTCATCTGTGGCCACTGCTTCAGGTCATTCTCCCATTCTTCGATAGTAGAAGGCAGCGGTACTGTAACTTTATCCTGTCTGAGGGCTAAAAGGTGATGTTCCCTCATATATTATTTTCCAATCGCTTAAAAAAAGAGGATTCGCGTGAGCCGCTACCATAGTAAACAGTTCAGTGACAGGATGCAGCGGAAGTTACGCCCAGAATTCGTACAAGGGATCATGGGACGTGGGAATAAGGTGGATAGGATTTTCTGTCTCATGGTATTCAACTTGCGAATGTGAATCATAGCATTTTGCCCATTGTCATCTGCTATCAAGTTTGTTCTTGTGTTAGTCCCTTCTGACAGACTGTTTTGAGGATGTTTTTTCCCCCTTTATCACAGGGTAAACGGACAAAGAAGGCGCCATCCACAACCAAAAGGGCTAAAGCTGTCTCAACCAATAAGCTGAATACTTCAGTCAGGAAGTATGGGCCTGTTGTTCCAAATAATCTGCCATGTTGCTGAATGGTGTGCTAATGATTTTGCCATAGCATTATTTGGCATAGATGTTTGAGGACAAGGGTTTTGGTGTACTGGTTGAGGTCTGCAGTAAAAGTCTGAAGACGTGCCCCAGCTGTGGGAGGTCACATAGTGGACCATTGGTCTGCTCTTTTTAATTGTAGAGATATATTCTGCTCCTTCCTTACTCTTCACTCCCTTTGCGCAGATCTAACAGGAAGCCCCTCGTTACTCCTGCTCGTAATCTGGACTCCTCTGTCATTGGTCCTACTCCTCTGATCACCCCACGCTTTGACTCCAGGTGAGTGACTGAAGGGCAGGTTTTGATTGGCCAGTGTTGTCCCTGTTACTATTTGAATAATGAGCTGGCTGTTGCAGTGAGGCATGCTAGGTGGGATATTGTAACCTTTCCTCTCTGCCAGGCTACCGAAAACACCCGCAGTGAGGGTGCCCCGGCACAAAGAGAGGGTCTTCAGCATCTCTGTCAACGGCTCTCCCATCGCCGGGGGCACCAATGACATCATCCTGAACATCCCTGCAGGGAATGGAGAGGTGAGTGGGGTGGGTGGGGGCTCTGATTGGTTTATGCAGACTCAGTGCATCTGTCCTGTCTTTGCTGACTCAGGAGTCTGTGTGATTTCAGTGTCTTCAGCTGCTGGCCAGTGAGATGGACTCAGTAGACCTGAACCAGCTGGATGAGACCACAATGCAGAGCATCAGACAGCTTCAGGTATGATCCGTCAAACAGCCCTGCCAGAGGTGTCTGAATTCCTGTCCTCCCTGTATTCCTCCTTTCCAGGCAGCTTTATTAAACCACCACCCCCCCCTGAGCACTACTCTACTTTCAGTGAATCTTTCAATAAGGGGAGAAAATGGAGGAGGCTTGCGGTTTCTGTAGTGATGTTGGCGGAGCTCACTATCCCTGCATGTCTGGGCATTCTTTCATGATGACATGTTATGTTGCTCGGTTGCTGTGATAGATGTGTGGACTCCATCAAGACTATCAGGTCTGGAAACCTGCCATCCTAATGCCTTTGTCCAGTAGTGTATGAAAACGTGGCTTGTAATCAAGGTCTGAAATGAACTTTTCCCTCCACCTGCCACTGCGGCAGGTAAATGAAAATGTCTGCCATTCCGGATATTTGCCTTTACTTCTGAAATCTATGCATAAAATGCAAGAATATCCATTTTGGATACTTTGGAGATCAGTAATTGCAGTACTACACATGATGTGTGATCAGAATTGCCCCCCCTTCAATTGTATTATTAGTTGTATAGATAATCTGAAACAATCTGAATGAAAGATTGAGAGGATAAACATTTTTTCACAGCCCATTTTGCATTGAATTTGCTTGAGTGCCAGTAATTGTGGTGGTGTTAAGTCAAGTGAATCATTTCCTTTCTTCAGCTCTAACTGTATGTTGTAATACAAAAAAATGCTCATACATGCCCACTGTTACTAATGCACGCTTTCTCTTTGTAGAGCAGTCACTTGTGGTGTTCTCGTTTTTTATTTAACTTATTTAGTGGCTAATTTTCTCCATTTCTTGTTATCATTATCTCCTGGTACGTTATCTTGTTTTTTCTGGTTTGACAACTCCTGGGCAATGACAGAACACATTCTTAGGCTAGCTAATGGTACAGACTCCAGTCGAGTGACCTCGCTAAACTTGAGAGGAGGGACAGGGTAATGTTTTGCTCCGTCTGTAGGGAGTCGGCTTCAAACTGGAGTAAAGTATGTGACGCTGTTGGAGTGAATTAACATTTTATTTTATTGGCTTTAATTGGTTAGCGATAGTGAGCTGTTGACTGTCAGTCTGAACCACTCAATATCTATGACCAATAACAATTAATATAGGTTGCAGTTTCCAATAGATATCCTGGCAGTTGCAAAATTCCAATGTGTAGATCTGTCCAATCATAGAAATGTTTTTATTGGGTACATTTTCCCTGTATTTATTTTATCAGCAAAGTGGCTGACGACCTTAGGATTTTATCCGCCACAGTCAGCAGTTTGCCTGCATTTGGCGGGTGGCGGGCACTGATTTCAGACCCTGTTTGTAATCATTGTTAACTGGCTCAATATCCTCAAATGCTAAATCTCCTCCTTTGGATTTTATCCCATAGTAATGAACAGGACATAATGGTACCAGGGTATCAGACAGGTTGGGAAAGTGACCTATATTTTTAGTTTAACCATCCTGGATCTCAAATTTATATACTTACAGTGCTGTGAAAAAGTATTTGCCCCCTTCCTTATTTTTATTTATTTATTTTTTTTTTTTTTTGCATATTTGTCACTCTAATATGTTTCAGATCATCAAACTAGTTTTAATATAAGACAAAGATAACCCGAGTAAATACAAAATGCAGTTCTTAAATGATGATTTCGTTTATTAAGGGAAAAAAGCTGTCCAAACCTACCTGGCCCTATGTGAAAAAGTAATTGCCCCCCCTTGTTAAATCATGAATTAACTGTGATTAACCACATTTTTTTTTTTTAGGTCAATTTCACTAGCCACACCAAGGTCTGATTATTGCCAGACCTGTTAAACCAAGAAATCACTTAAATAGAACCTGTCTGACAAAAGTGAATTAGGGTAAATAGGGTCCTATGAAATCTGTTTTATTTTTTCCCCAAATTCCGTTTTTTTTTTTTTTTTGCTTTTAATTTTTGGAATTCTGTTTTTTACCAATTGCACCAATTTTACCATCAGAGAGAGTGTACTATTTATGTTAATGAATAAAATGTTCACTAATTAAATGGAAATAACCTAAAATGAGTTGATGCATCCCTCCATTTTCCTCAGTACTTAAAGTCAGAACAAGTACTACATAATGACGCAATATAACATTGCACTGTGATGAAAGAATTTTTTTTTTAACCAAAAATAATACTACAAAATAAAATTGTCTCTTTAAAGGAAGTGTAAGCTACAGTCAAAAAGGCAGACAACGGCCGTACTGACATGTATTATTCTGACTGCCCTTTTTAATCATTTATAATCTTATTGTATATATGTTGTGTATATATATGAATGTATGAGAGCAGCAGTAATGACACTCAGTTTCCCCCGCGAATCAACAGTTGTCTGATTCCGATGCATCAGCTATATTTTAATTTATTTTTTTATTTTTAAGAAACTTTTGTTCAGTAATCCCAATACTGTGTTTTCCATCCTAGGACAAAATGTTCTACAGTAATGATTAAACATGAACAAACTGACAAAAAGATGCATCAGCTATTATTTTATTTTATTTGTTGCGTGCATTCGCGTCTTTACATTGACTTTGAATGTAATCTGGACGCGCAAATATTTTGTTTAGTGTTCGGTGGAAACGTGGCTTTACGAACAGCATTTCGGTCAAATTATGCTGATTTCCGCAAAATTCCGCGTTTATCAATAGATTCCGTTTTTATTGGCCAATTCTGCGATTCCGTCCGTGATTCTGTGATGGCGGAAATCATAGGGCCCTAGGTAAAAGATCTCAAAATGCAACACATCATGCTGCAAACTAAAGAAATTAAAGAACAGATGAGAAACAAAGTTATTGACATCTGTCAGTCTGGAAAAGGTTACAAAGCCATTTCTAAAGCTTTAGGACTCCATCGAATCACGGTGAGAGCCATTTTCTACATACGGAGAAAACTTGGAACAGTGCTGAACCTTCCCAAGAGAAGCTGGCCTACCAAAATTACTCCAAGAGCGCTTTGAAGACTCATCCAGGAGGTCATAAAAGAACCCAGAACAACATCTAAAGACCTGCAGGCCTCGCTTGCCTCAGTTAAAGTCAGTGTTCATGATTCAACAATAAGAAAAAGACTGGGCAAAAATGGCATCCGTGGGGGAGTTCCACAGCGAAAACCACTGCTGACCAAAAAGAACACAAAGGCTCGTCTCACATTTGCCAAAATACATCTTGATGATCCCCAAGACTTTTGGGGAAAATATTCTGTGGACTGACGAGAAAAAATTAAAACTTTTTGGAAGGTGTGCGTCCTGTTACATCAGGTGTAAAACTAACACAGCATTTCATAAGAAGAACATCATACCAAAAGTCAAACATGGTGGTGGGAGTGTGATGGTTTGAGGCTGCTTTGCTGCTTCAGGACCTGGACGAATTGTAATTGATGGAACTATGCTCTCTACTGGAGAAACCTGAAGAATGTCAAATCATCAGTTTGTTACCTCAAGCTGAAGCGCACTTGGGTTATGCAGCAGGACAGTGATCCGAAACACACCAGAAAGTCCAACTCTGAATGGCTTAAAAAAAACAAAATGAAGATTTTGGAGTGGCCTAGTCAAAGTCCGGACTTAAATCTGATTGAGATGCAGTGGCATGACCTTAAACAGGCCTTTCATGCTCAAAAACCCTCCAATGTGGCTGAATTAAAACAATTCTGCAAAGAAGAGTTGGCTAAAATTCTTCCACAGCGATGTGAAAGACTCATTGCCAGTTATTGTAAATGTTTAATTGCAGTAGTTGTCGCTGAGGGTGGCACAACCATTTATTAGGTTTAGGGGGCAATTACTTTTTCACATAGGGCCAGGCAGGTTTGGATAGCTTTTTCCTCTCAATAAATGAACTCATTATTTAAAAGCAGCATTTTGTATTTACTTGGGTTATATTTGTCTAATATTAAAATTTTAGTTAAGTGTGACTAATCTGCAAAAAAAAAAAAAATCAGGAAGGGGCAAATACTTTTTCACGGCACTGTATGCCTGGGTTAATCTTTACCCAGAGGAATACTGCTCACTTGTTTGCAACTAGGGAAAAAAGTATATCTGGAAAACTTGACAGGTAAAGGGTTATTTTGCCAAATTTTAACTGTTCTATTGTGCTGCATAACAATTTCACTGTAATTACTCTCATTCACATGCATGTATCATGGCTGTTGATACTAATACCAGTTTGTTTCTCTCTCACTCAGAGCCGACTCGCTTCACTCTGTGGATAGCCCAAGTGAGGACTGCTCAGACTGCTATCAGCTTTGTACAAAACTTTTATCCTACAGTTAAACTCACAATTATTGTGATGGTGACACATTTGCATTCTTTTGGCCTTGTTCTTCAGCACATTGAATTGTACTTTGGACTTTGAGTTGTATCCATGAAGTACATGTATTCATACTGAGTAAGCAGTTGAGGACTTGCACACAGTAGAACAAGCAAACGTAACTCAGCTAATTGGCATAATCTAAAATGAAATTGTGGTTTTAGCACTTGGTACCAAATTTTTGCATTTGATGTCTGCCTGAAGTCTGTCAGGGCAACATAGGGTAATTGCCCTGATGATGCTCTGCCAGGCCTGTTGTGTTGCCATAATGAGTAGTAGTATTGAATCAAAACATCAAAAACTGTGTCCCTATACTAACACTCGGACATTTTACTGTGCATAGTTTTAACCATGATTTTTCTCTGCTGTTCAGGTGTTCATTTCTTATATTATGTATGATGCTGTCCATCAACATTTGTGATAAGCAGTTCAACCTATGGATTTTATTCTGCTGACCTTATGTAGTCTTCTTCTGACTGTTTTGTTTTATATTCATGTTTTTACTAAGAAAAAGTGATTTCTTGAATGTGCTAATGTGCAACATTAAACCCAACAATTTGTAACCTTAGTTAGAGAGCAGGCAAGCCCTCAACCTGATGTTTCACTTCTAATAATAGTTGTGAGCTGCCTGTTCATTTGTGCCTCGTTATCTGCTTTTATGGTTGTGTGGTTTAATTTTTTGCATTTATTGCTTTTATTTTATTTTGCGAATTTCATAATTTTAATACAGAACCATATGAATCAAATATGTGCACTCATTTTTATGCATGACATTCAGTTGTTATAAAAAAAAAAATACTTGGCCTCGGTATCTTGAATCTCCTTTTGCATTTTCTTTTGAAATTACAATGGTGCTTGAAACTGCTTGCCAGGCTTTGACGTGCATTGACCTTCCTCGTACATCATTTTCAAACCACAAGCTGTGTTCATATACATAGGTTTCAAATGGCTTTTCCATGTGCCTGCTTTTGCAGGCAGATCATGCTCAGAAATGTAGCTGCAGGAGCTCATGCAATATTAACTGTAAATTATTAATTTACCTTTGGATATTCCACGTTTTCTAGTCAAACCTTTTACCAGCTGTTGCATTTACGGAGATTCTGTTTCAAACCACCTCGTGCACACCAGATATGCACACTTAAAATGCTGTAGGACGTTTTCTTTTCTGAAGGCTGGTTGCATGTTGTGTTCTACTAATAAAATGAGGACTGAACTTGACGGTGAAATTTGCTGGCCTCCAGTGGGTGTCCTGAGTCATGAATGCGAGGCTGAACGACCCATACCTATGCGGAAAATAATTCTAACTTTCTGCTCACTACTGTGGTTACCTGCATAGTGCGGGTAATGCTTGGAGTTTTTTTTGTTTTTGTTTTTTTTTTCCCCCACCCCTAAGTGTCCTGTATATACACTCCGTCACACCCCTCTCATCTATCCCCCTGAGCTTAGACAAACTGGGGGCTATTACATCTGGGCTGCTCGTGAAGGTACCTTCTCTATTACCTGGAGGAACGCTTGGCACTGTCCAAAATTTACACAGCTGTGTTTCCAGTGTTATCAGATCTTTTGTTCTTCTCCCACGCGTGATTTTGTGACCACGCGACAGAGCCAGCCATGGTCATTTGAGTAATGATTCGCCATGGATTACTGAAGTTTTTGCTCCAACGATGAATTATGATGTTGTAATTTTCGGAGAGAAAAAAAAAAAAATCCAAAACACTTTTCTTCGTGCTCAGGCTGCACAAATAACTTTTTTCCCCACTGGCCAAATGGCTCGTGAGTGTTCACATTTTACTGGCCCCTCAATGGATTCATTTTTTCTTGGGCTGGTGAGTAAAGCAAATCTACCCGTCACTCATATATTTTATCAGCAAATTGCTGTTTGTTGTATTACCAAACGTGTGTGTGTGTGTGTGTGTGTGTGTGTGTGTGTGTGTGCGCGCAGTGGCGGATCCAGGGGGGGCGGGGGTGCGCAGGGGCTCGCCCCCCCCCTTTCCCGCAGAGAAGTGAAAAAATTTAGTGCGCATCATTCTTTGAATAAGACCAAACGCAGCATGTAAGCACGTACAAGGGCGATGGGCATCATCTCTGTTAAACTCCTCATCTATAAATATATGTCAGTCCTTACGGTTTATACACCACTTTTGATGGTTCAACTTCACTATTCCGATTGTCTTGCATCATGGCAAATTTATTTGGATCCAATTGTATATATTCGCTTTATGCGATAGGAATGACTGAGAAACTATTTTCTTGCAAATAAAAAACAATACATGAACTTAAGCTATGTACAATTTATTTAATTTTGTTGTTTTCGTCCTAAAGTTTAAGAAGGCAGGCTGGGGAAATTTGTTCGACCAATGGCCTTGCTTGTCCCCTGCTGCGGTAAAACGCGTTTCACCGACTACGACTTAAGACGAAAATGTCAGAAAGCAATGGAGAGGCGGAAAAGCTTAGACTCAGAGAATAAAGTAAACTGACATTTGAGGCTCAGCCTTTCAAATGCAAAAAAATTACCAGCTGTTTGGCCATGATGATCTTTGTAGCAAGCAGTTTTCATTTGCAAGGGGGCATGGAAGCGGTAAGACTGATGTTAAATTAATAGGCTATCGCAAGTATGCGATCGGTTAAAATTTGCTTGAGCTAACAAAAGGACCCCACTGATGGGCCAGTTGTTCATAGCCTACTATTTGATGTATATTGATCTGTTGCTTTATGGTGCCAAATAAAATTTGTACTGGAATACCGGAAGACTTTTCAAATTTTCCATTCCAAAACCCCGTTTTGACGTTCAGAATAACCCGTCATTAAACTTGTAACCAGCGAGTACTGCGGTTCTGAAGCTAGTAAGCTATTCTATGCCCTTTAGAGTCTTTGAGTAAGATATGTAACATTATTTTTAAAAAATTATGTATGATTCAATCCAAATAGTTCAATGGTCTTATTGAAAAATTCTAAATGGCCCTAAAGTTACATTTCTTTTTCACATTCATTCATGTAAATATAAACTGTTTTTTACAGAAATTTTATTATTATATGTTGACAATGTTATGTTTTAATATAGGACAACGTCATTTTATTAAATTTATATCAGGACATCTTTAGGATAAATAGGATCTTTAATATAAATAAGATGGTTTGTTTTTGGACATTACCCGCCCAACCACTGCCTCCAGATAAATAAATTCACTCATGTGCAGAAATTCCACTTAATGGTGACTTGGATTATGTGTATGACAACACTTTCTACTCTCACAACACTTGGGAGTGTGTTGGAAGCATTAAAGCCTCATCTTTTGAACCATTTTGAAAAAAGGCAGTCACAGCATTGTAATAACTTTTTACAAGCTGTTGAGGGTCGTATCTTTTACTAAACCTGGTTTAAGGACTTGGGGGGGAGGGGGGATTTGGTGATCTGTTAACATCTGCTAAAATCGCAGATGCATGTAGCCACTGGGTTTGCATGTTAGCCTCCATCAAAATAATTGTAGTGTATATCTATTTGGTGTTGTATAAACTCAAAAACTAATAATATCAATGTTTTGTGGGAAATATGGTCAAACCCTTTCACTGCTAGTGGTGATTTTGTCAACATTTCTGAAACATCAAAACCTTTGAAAATCGCTGGAACCATAGCACACTGGTATTCACTGGAAAGCTCTCATCAAGCACCTTCCAATGAATACCAACACTGTAGGGTTTGGACGATTTCGAAAGATTTTCTCCTCTTTGAAATTTTGACCAGGTCACCAACAACAGTGAAAGGGTTAAGGTCATGAACTGTGACAGTAAAGTGAAAGTCTTAGGTAAAGGTAAAAGTTGTCAGTTATTGTAAAACTGCGTTATAACAGCGCTTAGAAAGTTTTTTTAGCTTAATTTTTGGAACCTTGGGAGGGAAATTATTGAACAGATAGGCCAGATTTTTCTCCCAAGATACCAGGAAAATGTGTTTTCAGCACATTAATTTTTCAAATTTTTCTGGGGGAGGGTCCCCAGACACCCCTCCTTGCTGCGCCCCCCCTTTCAGCAATTCCTGGATCCACCCCTGGTGCGTGTGTGTGTGTGTGTGTGTGTGTGTGTGTGTGAGACTCGATGCGCCCCGATACTCAAAAGTGTCCTGCCTCCCTCCACTCATCTCCTATTTATGAACTTCAACTTCGGGGGGGAGGAATTGAATGTGTTTTCAAGTATTCAAATGCATCCAGGGTTCAGGCTGAGTTTCCACGTCTTTGGGCAATATTTCTGACCTGTTTACCAGCAAACCGCGTGAATTTAGTGTCTGAGAATAGAGATGGGTATATTTTGAAAAGGATTTAAGATGGGAAGCTCTGTCACTTGTGAGACCTAATTAAGTAAGTATTAAAGGGCATCTAAAGTCGATTCCCATTGTTTTTGTTTACCGGCCAATCAGCGAGCTGCACCTGCGCAAACGAACCAAAATAGAAGGATTATCTACGCATGTACAAAAAACATTGGTTTATATGAATGAAATTGGTCATGTGACAATGCAAGATGTCAACAAAAGCAAGTGATTTGTTTGTAAAAATTGGCCGTTCAACGTCCCACCTGAGAATTGACTTAAGATGGACTTTAATTCGGGCAAATTGCTACCTTAAGTTGACATTTGATTGCGTGAAAGTCTTCCCCGAATCGTTCTTGCTAGAATATACCATGCTTTGGCACATCATCTCGCTCTCTATCACACGAAACGCTCTCGGCTCTTCACGGAATCCCGTCGTCTGTGTTTTTGTGGCGTAAAATGAGCATGCATTAATACTGGCTGTCAGTCCGTTCATGTTCCTTGTAGCGCGATAATGAGCGGACAACTTAATGAGCGGTGTCTGTGGGTGTTCAGGGTCTTCTGCTTGGCAAATCGGTCGGTTTGCCTCCCAAGGTGGATGTCGACGTTTTCACCTGGAATTCAATTATGTCTGCTCTTGAATGGGGGATGGTGATGGCAGTGTGCTCTCCGGATTAATTGCATCAACCTATAGCCCTGTTGAGGGCAAATGAGTTTTCCATTGGTCCAGTCACAGGGGCTGCTTGTGTCTGGCTGCTCCCCAATGTACTCAGAATCAACTAAAATAATGGGTGAGATAATGAGCTGAAAAGTATAAACTGTAAACATGAACAGAGGGTGCTCAGCTGAGGAGCTTTGGAGTCTCAACAATTCTTGTATCAAATTCCCCTGCAAGCATTACAAGTTTTAAAACAAAATATGAAGATTGCATAAGGAAATGGGTCATCTGGTTGTTTTGGATTCAAATGGATGGAGGACATTAAAAGGGCCATTAAATTCAGCATTATTGGTCTTCACACCCTGACCAATGGCTTCTTTTGTTGAACTGACTACTTTATCTGAAAGCAAAGAGACTGATTACATGGGAAAGGGCTCCTTGGACCTGTCTGTAGTTTCTTGTTTTCAGCCAAAAGCAGTTCCCAGGCCCCTTTGTAAAGTAATCTGTTCCCTGATGCAGAAGCTTGGCCTCTCAGTCCTTAGCTGACCTCCTGCCTTCCACTGCCTGAACTGCTTCAAACGAAAACAAAACTGCTCGTGAAAATCTCTAAACAGTCTTTTCAGAAGCCGCTGGAACAGGGTTAACCTTTCTATTTGAAATAAGGCATAAAATGCAAAATGCTTGACATACAATATATCTGGAGGCCTGAAACATTTAATTTAGCCCCAATGTTTCAAGAAGCCGACTGAAATTGAAAGCAGCAGACTACCTGGAGAGAGATGCTTGGCTTTATGTATACTCAAAGGCAATGAAAATGCAACACTCTAAATTTTGGTTTAGTTTTGCTCAGGACCTGAGTAGTCCAATTTGAGTTCATAAGTGACCATTGGGGTCACAATGTGTACCTCGTTACACATGAATGATCATCATGTAACTCAACAGTGTGAGTTGGACTCTCATCAATCCATATTGAATACAACATATGGGAATAGGAGTTGTGCAAGTACAGTGATTGAAATGAAGGAGGGGTTGTCTTCCCTATATAAAGGCATGATAAAAGCCACACAAAAAACATTTTTAAGTGTCATAATGCCATGTCTGTCGACTGAACAAAGGAACAGGGCCCTGGGTATGCTAGAGGCGGGAGTAAGTGCCCGGCAAGTGGCTCACCGTTTTGGGTGTAGTACGTGCAGCATCAGTACGTTTTGGGTGTAGTACGTCCAACTGGGACGAGCTCTTTCATCAAGAGTACCCAGACCTCAAACCAGGCCGCAACTCCAGAATGCACTACAGGCAGAGTGGCAACAACTTCCCCAAGACAACCTAAGACGCTTAGTCAGGTCCATGAGGAGACGTTGTACTGCCTGTGTGGATGTTCATGGGGTCACACCCAATACTGACTGTTCTTCTGAGTTCATTTTTAATGTGTGTTCCGTTCAGTCTTGTTGTGATTTTTCATTTTCAACTTGTGCTCGTTATGTTTAATGCATTTGTTTATTATTGTCCAAATCGGCCCATTAACACATTTACTTCATCAAAGTCAACCCACCCAACATATTTGAATTGTTAAAATAAGGAAATAAATTTGAGTCACAAAATTATTTGAATCCAAACTGGTGTTGCGTTTTCATTGCTTCTGAGTTTATCTACCATGAGCCATGCTAGTTGGTAATGAATGGAAGTAATATGTTTCCTGCTCTTAAGGTCTGGTTGTGTAATCCTTGTTGGTGTACCTTTTGCTCTGAGCCACTCAAACTGGGGATGAGTTTTGTAGTTTAAGAAACACAGGCAGAAATGGCAGATACTACCTCGATTATCCAAATATAATGAAATCTGGGGCATCGGCAGTTTACATAGGCCAGCGTGTTTGCTGGTCTTTGGTATCGCCTAACCCTGATAAATCTGATTCTACATATTAAGGGCTCAATTGAACACCCATTCAAATTAATCAAATGTTCTTATATTTTTCTGAAATGAAAAACCTGCACCCACACTGGCCATTTGCAGACTCGATTGGACACCCCTGGGTATGTTGCTTGGCCTATTTTAATGGGGCTCTAGCCCTTCTAAAATGCACTTTAGCTTCCCCCGCAATGTTTCTAGTTTTAATCATAGCTGCAGACCCCACCAGTAAAGGCTCAGCTCCCCCATCCATAAATCTCTGGTGACACTTCTGGACACCCCTAAGCAACACTGTAAATCATACCGCTAAGAGGTCTTTGTATTCCCACCTATATCTGGCCGCTACATCTTAAGAGTGCGTATGAATAAAGGTCTGACCTGGATTGAACTTCTCTTCTATCTTGCTTTTCTATGTGTTATTGTTGATTTATGCTATTAGGAATGCTGTTCAGTTAAGTTGGATCATCAGTTATTGCTGACTTCTGCTATCAGCCTTAACTGAAAATATTTCAGCGCGCTTAGTTTGTTCGCCCCTTGACTTAATGCATGTCTCCACTAGGGGCAGTGTGAGATCTCTTTACGTGCAGCACATCGCTGAGAACTTGCCCGTGCTTCGCTCCTGTGTGAAAGGCCTCCCTCGGCTCTGACAGCTGCTTCAGCCCCCACCCTGCCCCCTCCCCCCTAATTCTCCTCCTCCACTGTTACTGCCAGCCAGAGAGCCTTCTGCTCCTGTGATTAGTGATGGGAGAATTTTAACCGATTCCGTGCTCTTGAGCGAACACGCTTTAGAAACGGTTTGCATGTTTCCATTTGACAATCCACCCCCCCACACATGGCGTGCACAAGTCTTAAGCTATCTGGTGAATGCAAGATGCTTTGCCCTGTCTAGATTTGACGGGGGCTTTTGGCACATTAAACACGCACGGCTGACATGAGATGTAAATCTGCTGCAGAGAATGACCTGGTTTGGAGTCTATAGGGCGCAGTGAGGCTGTTCCGTGATGCACAGCCTGGGCGAGGGTGTCTCCAGTCGATCGCCCTGAGCTGCAGCACAGCAGTTGGCATGAGCTGCTCCTGAGGGGGGACGGGAGATCCGTGTATTCCGGTTCCCGCACTCATTTCGCCCCGGGGGGAAAATGTATTCCGTGAGGTTTCTCTGCCAGGAGAGCTCTGTCCTGAGCAGTGAAGGATAGGTAAAACTCAATATGGTATTGTGCTTTGTTGTTTGTTTCAACTCTTTAATGTTGCCACCTTCTTCACTGAGAGCTATTTTTTCTCTTGAGTGACAGCAGTGAGAATTTTGCGGCATCAAAGTAAAAGTCTATTTTTTGACTCCGCTGGATGCAGTCATGCCATCGATAAAATGTGGTACTTCATTCCCATACTGACACCTCTCGAAACTGTTCAATTGGTGACAAAGGAAGGAAATACCTTTTTTCTGACTTTCTCCCAGCTCGTAAGCACATGCAATACCTTATTGAGTGTTGTCATTTACTTCTGCCTTGTAAACTACACATTCACCTGCCTCCTTGTTTCGATTATTAAGTCTGGTCGAGTGTGGTGTTGCTGTTCTGTCTCAGTGTGGGAGGTTTGTGTGTTCTGCTCTCCTTGTAGGACAGAATCCTGTGGTCAATTGTGCCTGGCTGGATGTGTCTGGCTTGTAGCCTCACTGTTGTACGCCTGACTCATTCCTTGACCTTCAGAGCTCAACAGAGCTAAAATAGTTCCAATTAGCGTGCTGGTTAAGTCAGATGCGCTCATTAGGCACTCGGAGAGAGATGTCACCTGATCTGTGGCTGCACACCGGAGACTCCTGACTCCTTGCACTGACCCCACCGATGGGGGCAGCACATAACCTTTAACATGGCGCATCTATCAGTGCTCCCTGTTCACCGTTCCCCACCCACCAGGAGCAAATGCACCCTCTCCAGGAACATAACCCCCTGCCTCAGCCCGACAGATGCCGCGGTCGGTGGTGCGTGCCGATCAACTTCCCCTGTTAGTAAATTTGGAGCTGTGCACCTGTTTGGAAGCAGGTTTCTCTTTTGGGAAGGAGGGTAGTTGCCAGTGGGGGAAATGATCATTTATAACACACAATCTCATTTTCATTAAGCACGCATTTGGCGGGGGGCAGTGCGAGGTGAAGGAGGAATATACAGAATCATTCAGTGGGAAAGGGGGGCAGGGGTGAAGCCTGTCCAGTAATGGACCCCCATCCCAGAGCGCATGACGCCCTCATCAGTCCCACTGTCCTGGCAGGGAAATGGGCTGGGGTTGGGCGTGGGGGGTAATCTCTGTGCAGGCAGTGGAAAACTGGCTGTATATCCAACCACGAGGGGGTTATATGAGTGCCATTATGGATATAACTGCAGACTATCTCTGGAGAATCGTGATGCACCTGCCGCCTGTCCTAAGCAGGTCTTACCTCATACAGAACATGTACAGAGCACAGAGCTGAGTGCTGCAGCAACAACTACAATAATAATAATAATAATAATAATTGTACTCTCAAATAAAATGGTGAGGTTGATTTGTTTTGAGTGGAGACCTGAGACTAATCTAGTTAGTGAAGTGCAGACGGTAGACTTCTTTTTTTAGGTTATGATTCATTTAGCAGATCACCTTGTGTGACCAGCATTTATATGCGGAGCTGCTTGCAGTAATTTTTTGACATCACTTTGTTTAAAATTTGGCTGTTTTCTTTAGAGGGTATATGCTGCTTGTATTAGAACAGTATGACTCACTCATGAAACGCAGTGTCTCATCCCATGTTAACTCGTGCTCTCTTTGGTATAATAGATACACTCCTCTTTACTCAGCTGTTCCCCTATGTGTTACAGTCCCTTAACTCCTTCTCTCCCTCTGTCTCACTTTTTCTCTCCCTGTCACACTCCTCTGTCTACCTCTTTCATCACTAACTTTTGCATTTGATATGTCCCCCCTCTGCAGCCCCCCAAACGCGTCATTACCCCAGGAACCAGCAGAAAAACACCCTAATTAAGTCCCTGGGTCCCGCAGATTACCAAATTTGAGCTTGGGATGAATGAGGCTGGCTCAGTCTTTTTTTTTTTTCCCAGACTGCCAAATTAATTCTCTGGTGCGTTCTGTTCCCCTAAAAACCCCATCCGTCAAAACGGTTCTAATCGATTTATTCCGAGTCCCTCGGTCTGCCACCAGCTCTCGCTCAGTCATCTGAGTGCACCGAGTCGGGGTGTGAACGGAGCCTTCGCGCCCGTTCTGCTGCCTGTGTTCAGCAAGGCATCATGGGAAGCATGTGGTGCGACAAACGGGCGCCGCCTTCTGATGGAGAGGGAAGTGTTGGGATTATGGTGGGCAGTGGGGCAGCTCCCGTCTTGGCTCCTCTCCTCTGAGCAGCTCTGGGCAACGGACATGCGCTCGCTCGCCTGGGCCTAATGGCATTTTGATGGGATGCCTATCTGCCATGCGCCAACCTAGATGACCCACTCAGGACAGGAGGAACATCTGCTGCCAAGGCAGAAGCTGTCGAGCCAGTGAAGGAGATGACTTCAGGAGATTACCGGAGCCTCGTTTTTTAACACTTCGACAGCATAATTCCACCCATGGATTACAAAAAATACTTTTCATGCACCCACAAAGAGATTACAAGTGATTCTCTGTCAGCATCTGACCTGCATGTTGATGGATCTCTGCACTCTATATTACTGGAGAGTCAAGGTTAACCCCCACCTTGCCCAGGACTTTTGGCCCCCACCCAACACATTTAGACCTAGACTCATCCTGGATAATCAATGCCCCTTGCTCCATTTGACCCTCGACTTACTCTGCACTATTCAAGCTCCCAGTCCCTTTCATTTTAGCCAAAACCGCAACTGCCTCTGTATGCGTTTGCACCTCATTTTGTATGTTTTGGCTTTGTCAGCTATGTTAAGCCAACATGCATTCATGCCATGCAGTATTACACATATTTGCTGTCTGCTGGCCATCTCCCATTTCACCATCCTCATTTCTCCTCTACCTTCGCCATTCTTTCACCTTCCCCTGCTCTTAACCTTTCTCCAGGGTTCACCTCAGGCAGTTGGGTTCCCCCTTTTTCGGAATGGGTTCTGCCCATGGGAGTTTTTCCTAGCCATTGGGGCCATTAGCTTGCTCCTTGGGGGTTTAAGCCCTGTCCACAGTAATGGGCTTTGAGTAAATCTGAGCTGTGAAAAGTACTGTAGGGTCTATAATTAAAATAGAATTGAATTGAATTTTCATCAACCCTAGGCAATGTGTGGGGTTCTCCTGTTCCTCAGGCACGGCCGTCGTTGTAAGCGTCAGAATCGCACTGGTTTGAGCTACACTCCATGCAGTGGCATGTTAAGGAGTCATCCTTTTAAAAATTGTATTCTGCAGACACCCTAATTTTTGTCCTTACTATGGGTTTACAGCTGACTTAATCTTGCTCAAGGACGTCAAGGTATAAAAGCAGCATCCGCCAATAGAGCAGAATCCAGTGTAGTGGAAAAAGCCTATGTGCTAAAAAATAAATAAATAACTTTAAAAAGTGTGAAATTAAGACCAAAATTCAGAATTCAGAGCTCTCATTGCTATGCAGAGAAGCACCTGTGGTGCCTCCGAACCAGCATTGGGTGTCATTCAAGAAATTCAAGCATAAATTCATTTTTCAGAACATGCCTCAGATTTTCATAAATGCACCTCTCTTTGCTATTGCAAGAACGAAAAACACAGTGCCGTCAAGAATGTGCCCGGATTAAAGCATGCATGAATTAATTTCACAAATGCTCTCCCGTCTTTCACTACGCAGAAGGGGAGAAGCAAACAAATGGTGTGATATTATAGCAGAGCCCAGGACTGGCTGTGAGAGATAATGAGGTCCTCTGCTCTCCCATACTTCTGCTAGCTTGCCCCTGAGTCTCCTCTAAGACTCACAACTGATGCTTGCTTTAGGTGCCCCCACCTCTCTGTAAAGCTGCATTTCCATCAAGTATATCACCCTATTTGTGGGAGTAATGCAGCCCTGTGCGAGGCTAAATTACGTGTAAATGACACAGCAAATTGGAAAATTAGGAGGGGAGGGCTTGGGTAATTTGCTAGCAAACAGTGTAAAACCAATTCATTAAGAGAGCGGACGTAGCGAGCCGGGATGGGGTTAGCATTGTCCATGAAATCTCGGGAAAAAGAGCAGGTGCCTTTTTGTCTTTCAGACTTCTTTCTCACTCTCACAGACACACACACACACACACACACATACATTATTCCTCCTCAACCTTGTGGTCTGGTACATAAATACAGCATCACGGCGTGTTTTCGTTTTCTTTTAAACTCTGAAAAGTCATTTAGATTGAATGTGACTGGGGCTGGTTAGACTGACAGTTGAATTGGTGAGTATGAGTTTTCTTGTGTGTTGGGGGGTATGACTGTTAATCCCTGTCAGAGAGTAAACTGAGAGCAGTATGTGTATGTACAGGACTTGAATTTGAGTTGCGCTGCTCGAGTGCCAGAGAGCGCACACTTGTTGTAAGAGACAGGGGCACACAAACAGATCCGAGGTGTTCCTCTCCTCTCCTCTCACCTTGCTTCCACTCAGCACCATCTCTATCTCGCCTGCGTCCATCATCCACAGTCCGCTGCACCTGGCAGTGACGAGGGGAGGCCATTACCTCACCTTATCAGCGTCTGAGTGCGTCTGACGCGAAGCAGAGCTGCTCCTGGAGGAAATCACCATGCGCTGCCTCACTCCTGCGGGAGCAGACAAGACCGCAGGAGACTCGCGGTAGAGGTCAGACAGGAGACGTACAGGTGAGGCTGGATCTCGGGGCAGACTTTACTGATGAATGCCTTACCACCACCGCGCATTTGGGCGTATCTATTAGAAAATAAGAATTAGAAATCGACTTTTTTTTTTTTTTTTTTTAAATTTGGCATCTCCAATCCCACCCCGAATCTGGAATGCCCAATTGGTGAACTATGTACAAGGCTTGCTCGTATGCGACCCCTTGTTGCTAAATTCAGGAGAGTGTAGACAGTTCGCGGCTCCCTCCGAAGCACGCGCCTGTCAACCACCGCTTCTTATACACTCATTGGTTGAATCTTCGCAAGTTCAGAACGAGGGCAGAGGATACCCGGACATGACCAGGCTTACAATCTTCCTGACGAGCGCCCGTCTGGCCAACAGGAGGCGCTTGAGCAACGAACAAGGCAACTATTGTAATCCCTTCCCGGCAGTCCCTTCCCAATTTGCAACCTTGTAGCGCTATAGCCAATTGTGCGCTACTCTAAAAAAGCTGCCAACCACTGTAGAAATCGACTTTTGATTGGCTGGCATGTACAGCATTGCCACCCAGTTTGGCAGACTTGCAGATAAAGATGATAAATAGGTTCATATAATATGTAAAGGGCGCTTATGGTACGGGTTCCTGGACTGCCCAAAATTTTTCCTTAGCTCTGCTTTGGCAATGCTGATGATTTTACTATGATATGAATTCATGCATGTGCATTTGAGACACCATCACAGAATCTTATATGTATACATATACTGGATATGACCTAGATAGTGATAACCAGGCAGTGTGCGTCTCCCCACCTCAGTGCAGGCTGGGATACCCACTTCACGAGAAGGAGTGTGTGCGGTGCGGCATGGGGAGGTCAGACTGCAGACGGATCACCAGCTTGATTCCGGAGACTGTGGGGTTCAGGTCCAAAGCCTGTGCTGATCTCGCCTCACTAGAGTCTCGTTATCTCTCTCACCATCTGGCCACACTGTCTTTATCTTTCAGCTGCGGGGAAAAGCAACCTCATAAGTTACCAAAACAACGGGAGTGCTGGGCCTCTAACACCAACACACCATAGCTGGGAATTGGCCAAAGATTCACAGTCTTTGCTGATTCAGGGGCCACAATATAGTACAGTGAGATCTGTAAATACTTTGACAATGAAGCAAGTTTAAAGAGCGATGAATGCTACATGATACACTTTCCATATGGTTGTAAATACCCAATTAAAGAGTACTTTATCTAATGTAAATTAAGGATACTCACAGCCATAATGAGTAAACTGTGTAGGACGTGCAAGTTTTAAATTATGAAATTCTGTTACTTTCCAAATACTACAGACCTTTCCATACATATTCCATGACACATTCCTTTACACATGGGCATGTTAATTCGGAAAAGTAAATATCAAAGAAATACACTATATTTTAGGAAAAGATTACAGCACTAGAGGATTGAGGGGAGGGTTCCCACTATCGGGGGATCGTATGGATGCTGGAAAGGAGACTCCATCCGATTGTGGAACCTCGGATCCAGGAGCAGCAATGTGGGCTTCGTCCTGACTGTGGAACTGTGGACAAGCTTTTCATTTTTGCAGAGAAACTGGAGGACTTGTGGTAGTTTTCCCATCCAGTCTACATGTGTTTTGTAGACTTGGAGAGGGCTTGTTTGGGCATACCATGAACTATCCTGTGTGGGGTATCCTGTCGGGGTTGCTGAGGGAATATGGGGCCAGCGGCGTTGGTAGGAGCTATCTGGTCCCTACCCAACCAAAGCTGGAGTTGTGTTCACATTCTCTGCACTAAGTTGGACTAGTTTCCAGTTGGTGTTGGGCTCTGTGAGGGACGCGCTTTGTCACCTATTTTGTTTGCCAATTCCATGGACAAAATATCAAGATGCAGCTGCATGTCTGGGTTGGTGACCTCAATGTCCAACTCTGACTTTTGCTGATGATGTGGTCCTGGTGGCTTCATTGGGCTGTGAGCTCCAGCATGCACTGCGCAGGGGTTGGGACGACAATCAGCTCCTTCAAGTCTGCTGCTCTGATTCTTTGCCGGAAAAAGGTTTGTCATCCCCTCGGGGGGGGGGGGGTCAGTTACTGCCTGGAGTGGAGGAGTTCAGGGATCTCAGGGTCTTCTTTACCCGTGAGGGTAGGATGGAGTGGGAGACTGACAAGCAGATTAGTGCAGTGATGCAGATGATGTACTGGGCTGTTGTAGTGAAGAGGGAGCTGAGTTAAAAAAGCAAAGCTCTTGATTTACCTGTCATTCTACATTCCAGCCCTCACCTATGATGACAAGCTTTGGGTGGTGACTGAAAGGTCAAAATCACAAATACAAATGGTCGAATAAGTTTTTTTTCTGCAGGACATCAGGGTTCATCCTTAGGGATGAGGTGGGGAGCTCAGACATCCAGGGCATCCGTGCCATCGCATTGTGAGGAGCCAGCTGAGGTGATTCGGAAATCTGGTTAGGATGCCTCCTGTAAGCCTTCCTTTCGGGGTTTTCCAGGCAGGTCCACTTGGGAGAAGAGACTGGGGCAGTCCCAGGACATACTGAGGGCATTATATCTCCTGGCTGCCTAGAGAATGGGTAACTGGGGAGAAGGAAGCTTGAGCCAGTTCGCTGAATCTGTTACCCCAGCTACCTGGTTCTGGATACGCTGTGGAAAATGGATGGATGGATCACAGTGCAATAAACCATACATTGAACAGTAAAAGTAACTGAAATAAAACTCAGCACTAGTTAAGTTTGCTTTGCTGCCATATATTACATTATAAACAAACAAAAAAAGATATCAGCGCATTGTCCAACCTGTTTATTTCTGATCAAAATACCAGCATACTGTGGATGAGAGGCACACAACCTGAACAGCTTGTGAACCCTTTGTAAGGATAGCAAACTCACACCTATGTGCAATTTACAATCTCTATTTAGCCTGAGATGCACGTCATTGGACTGTGGGCGGAAACAAGAGTAACTAAAGAAAATCAATGCAAACAACAGAGGAACATGCTAATTCCAGAAGGAAAACAGAAAGGGAACAGGCCAGAGTCCAACCCACAATCTTCTTGCTTTGAGGAATGAGTGTTCCCTCATGAATATGAAATGTTATCTTGAAATTGGAAATGATTATTGCATCAGGACGGTGTTGGTGAGCCTCATTGGTAATAGGAAAGGTGAAATACCGTCTATGAGTTACGATGAAAACCCGGCTGCATTTAGTTGAAAATGATTTCTAGTCTGTCTTGTCTGCTTGGGCAAGACCTAAGCAATATCAGTTAGACAATAACCCAGCTTTTTATATAAAAAGACCTCACAAACCTTGTTTTTCACCCCACAAGACATCTAGATTTTGGGTTTGAAAATAAAATCCGAAGAAAAGAATCAGACAGAAACCCCAAAAAATATCTTACAATCTAGTGCTTCTATTCGCGGCTTCAAATCTAAATAATGCAAACCTGGTGCTTGTCTCCTGGTATTTCCTAAGCATTCCAGACACTCTCTCTTACCCTTAGTAGCTTGCACGTTTCAGATCAGCTGTGCAAGATATCCTGCGTGTATCACTTTCAGTAAGTATATGGAAATAGTCTTTTTTTATTCACACATAAAAATCCTGCAGGAAAGGCTTTTCTGTACTAATTCCAAGCTCAATATAAGCTAGGTGAATTTGTGCAACAAAGCTTAACCCGTTTGTGTCGGAACGGAGCATGCTGCTGCTTTCCTCTTGTTAAATCTTGCACCTGAACTTCCTTATACTTCTTCTCAATTCTCCCTGGATTTAAATAGGGTGTATTGCGCAGCTGCGTTCATCTGCCAGAGATTCTTGGCAATGAAATATTTCCTCATAGCTAAATCAAGAAAAGTAAATACAAGAAGTAATAATGGTAGGTCTTGTAACTGCAAGCTGGGAGATTTGAAGTCCCACTGTCATTGCTGGATTTTCTTCATAATATTTCATAAAAATGAGCAAGATCCTCTCCGCTATCCATAGTGGTTCGGCAGTAATGAAGCTCGAGCACTGCGTTCTCATGGGATCACCCTTGAAGGTGTGAAGGAGCGCTGCAGCAACTCCGAGGCTGGAAAGTGTAGCCTAAGGATTTTGATGAAGGCTACCATTCACTTTCATAACACTCATCCTAGGTTGCTTATCTCGGGAAGGTATCTCGGCCATTTGACAAGAGCACGTGAGCGATGCTTATAGGCCATCAACTCATTGATGAATGATAGGGGACACAGAAAAGAACTGGGACCTTTTTTTCAGTAGAGTCAGTACAGGTCTCCTAACCACCTGGTGCTGCATATTTTCACTCATCCAAACCAGATATTTTAAAGAATGATTGATTCCAGACGTAAAAAACTCCTTTTTTGGTAAAATTATGACACATTTTTGCCCCGCAGGTTATTTTTAATTCTGCATAAAAAAGGGGTAGAGATGGAACACCTTGGGGAGATATGGGACAGTGGATGTGGAGAGGTGGAACACCATGGGGTGTAATGGGAATCCCAGCATCTTGTGATGTTTTTACCCCAAATCGTGGAAAAGCACTGAAAATATGTGCACTAAGTCTTGGAAATATACTGTATTTATTGATTTAAAAAAACTCAGTGGAATAACTAAAATTCAGGAGACACTGTAAACTGTTTTCAGTAGACTTCATATCTGTGAGAGACAGAGAATATCAGCAAATATCAGAACCACCAAGATCAATCGCAAAAACAATACCACCTTTGGTACAGGAAGTTGTTCCTTGTGAGACTGAAGGTGGTAAGATAGACACCCCGTCCCACTTCTCCTCGAGTACACTTCATAAATCATACAGGGACTCATTCATTTACTCCTTACACAATTGTTCGATTATTTCAACATATTACCACCAGCACAGGCAGCAACTCAATACATCCACAAGTTATCATTCAGCATTTACAGTTAGGAAGCCTTCAACAAGAACATGAAGAAGGGAAAATAAATTTTAGGGCAAAAATCTCATTTTTGGCACTGTACTTACAGATATAGTTGCAGAGTTATACTGACCATTGCGCCCTACTTCCTACTTCACCCAATGTTATCTAATGCCGACCAAGTTCACTGTCTGCTGTCCTGGTAGTATCATAACAGGTGAACTTGATTAGATTTAGTGATGGGTGTCGGAATTTATTTATTAGGAAACAAACAGAATTGCATGGCTCATGTCAATGCAGACACTGTTCAGCGTATTTAATATTTACTAGAATGTCAGTGTCAAAGAATAAATGAATTAGGACTCATATCTTCCACTGTCCCTCTCTGTGAGCAAGCAAGCTAACGCTCCTTTAAGATCAAAATGTCCCAAACAAGCAAATAACTGTAGCCCTGAGGGTAAAACGCACATTCACGGTATTCAAACTAGTTTCTTTTCAGGAGTTGCAACTTATAAAGTCACAGCTTTTTGCCTCAGCTGTATGATGCAGTGGGTAACACTTCTGCCACATAGAAGGAAGGTTGTGGTTTCAAATATGGCCTTGAGAGTTTGTGCGTGTAGTTTACATGTTTTCCCAATGTTCATGTGGATTTTTTCTGAATACATTCCTCCCACTGTCAGAAAGACATGCATGCCAGGCTAATTTAGGATGATAAATTGCCCTAGGTCTAAGCGTGCGAGTGATAGGCATGATGAATGTTGAGTGCGCCCTGCGATTAATTGGCGAGCTGTCCAGGGTGTGCTCCTGCCACTTGCTCAGAGTCAGCTGGGATAGGCTATTGCTCCCTCGTGAACCCGAGTGAGGAAGAAAGGGTATAAATAATGGATGGACGTTGTTGTCTTTTGTGCAGTGTGCACACCTGACATTATGATCAAAATGTAACTCATAACGGGGTACCTATTTCATCGAAAAAAAAATCATTGTAGACAACATGCAGCACACATCACCCAAAAAACATTTTAAATAAGTGAGTTGGGATCATCTCAGTTATTGGTGAGATGTTATTCACCTTGAGTTACAAAATCCAACCTGTCTGGTTTCACCATGAGGTGCATAACATGAGGGGATCAGATTCTTTTCAGTATAGCCAGACAACCTCCCTCTTTTTTCGCTAAACCCACCATGAGTGTTCATTGCCAAAAAGCTCGATTTTTGTTTCATATGAACATAGAACACAGTTCTAGTCCAAGTCTTAGCAGTGTTTTACAAACTCCAGGCTCTTATGTTTGTGGTTCAATGACAGGAAAGCTTTTTTCTGCCAGTCCTTCTAAATAATCTGTTTGGATAGTGGGAGCATCTGATGCTAGACTCAGTGACCCCAAGATGCTACTTTTTTCTATAATTATCCACCAATGATTCCTGTTAAAAAATGTTTTGCCTCTCTTACCATCCTCCTCACTGTGTGTGGGAGCAAAATAAAGTTTGGTCCCCTTCCAGGCAAGTTTTTAACAGTTCTTGTTTATTTTTACTTCTAAAATATTGACTGTAGACATTTGCATTTTCAGGAAGGTAGCTATTATTATGGCTATTCTCGGACTAACAGTATGAAGGTTAACACACTTCTTTTATTTGGTTTGTGTGTTTTATTATTTGTCCCATGTTGATGAATAAATAAGGGAATTTGGCCTCTGTTTCACCTTCTATTCATACCCCAGTGAAAAAAAGAGGGCATGGATTACCGCTGGAAATTTCCTCTCATCTACTTAAAAAAGTAAAAAAAAAAAAAATAAATAAAATAAGCAGAAAGAATTCTTCACTTACATTTTGTTCTTCAGAATTTCTAGGAGTGCCAATAATTGGGGCACATATAATTTTGTTTAAAAAAAGTCATAATGAGAAATAATTTTTCTTTTTCTCAGAATAAATTTACATCAATTAAAGGTTGCATTTTTCTCATTTTTTTTAGTGTGAGATTTAAAAGTGAATTTCTTATAACCGTTTTTACTCACCTTCACCGGGGGAGTCAATAATTATGGCGGAGACTGTACATTCCGTCATCTTCCGAATGTAGGTTGGTTTGAGAAGTGGGAAGGGGCAGAAATTTCCTCTCTAGACAAATGAGAAATGCTGGGAAAAAAATTCTGCGTAGTATGTCTTTAATGTTTAAACCTGTCATGGCTACTCCGCAGGGTTAAACACTCTTACTGGAAATGTCCAGCAAATGGCGCAGAAGCAGCCTTGGAAAATTGGGGTGATGCAAGGTGACCTTGTTGGTTCTGGGCGTGATAGCATTTTCCTGAAAGGTAAATAAATTAAAGCAAAATTGGTATGCCTATCTAAATTGCATGACAGCTATGAAACGTGCTCGCGAGGCGTAATGGATGGTGAAACGGGCACTGAGGATACCTTACACACAGAGTATGTTGTGCTTGAAAATGATAGGCTTCCACAACGTGACACAGTGAAGGTCATTGCAATGCCCAGTTCACAGTGAAACATAACATGATATAACTTTATTGAACTGAAATTCATTTAATTTTACTGTGTGATTAAATAAGGGCATAATAACATTATCAGTATGGATGAAAATTTGCTTAATTTAAATGAAAATATGGGTAAGTATCCTGCTCTTGGTGGTTTGGAGAGTGTTTGAGTGCCATTCAAATCACAGCTGTATCATTACTATGAAGCAATGAGAACAGATAAAGATAGGGTTGGGATTACAGCACAGAAAAGTCCATGGTGGGGCATTGAGCCCACAGTTACCCAGGGGGAATTAGAACATGTTTAACAGTCAGCTGCCCTAAAGATTGCACTGTGTGATTTCCTCATGTGTAATTTGCAAACATACAATGAACAAAATATTAGAAACCCCTAATAATGAATTTCCTGTGACTCATAATGAATGATATTAACAAAGAGCCTTTGCCTTCAAAACCACTTCAATCCCTCTAGGATTCTGTCTTCAAGAAGGACATTCTCCAGTTCTTTGAGGGATGAAGGAGGTAGAACTCTACCATGCCAAATCTGCGCCTGAAGGACCAGGCCTTTCCCGAATAATCCTAATGCAGGCCATAATAATGATCGCCTGATGACATCAGCTGTTTTAAATCACATCAATACTAACAAGAGTGCTCTGAGGGCACAACATCCTCTGCCGGAGTCATGACTGCGATATGCGTATCATCAGTCTATTTGCAGCGTAAGTGCAAAGTTTCAGGGATGTCCTATGAAAACTGTAGGAGGAGTTGATTTTACCAGCCAAGTACCTTCCAATATGGACAAACAGATGGACAGATAGACGGATGGTGCCAAGACATAATCCCCCTTTTGGGCTTTGGCCTGGTGGGGGATGAAAATTTTTTGCCTCATGACTCATACAAATGGCCCCTCTTCTCCACTTTTTTTGGAATACGTTCCGGGCATGAATGGCATTTTATTTTGCAAGTAAAATGAATTTCAACTGGCAAACACTAAATATCTTGTCATCATAGTTTGCAATGAAATACAAAACAATGAAAATGCAGAAATCACTGCTTTATGTTTTTTTTTGTGCACTGTCCATACTGTTCCAACTTTTCTTGAGTAGGGGTTGTAGTTTGCACTCTGTGCTTCCCATAAAGGTTCAAATATGTTTAGATCTGGTGATTGTGCTAGCAGTGGATATAATTTGACTCCATCCTTTCTTGGTACTACAAGTATTTTTTGACGTTTTCTTGCAGTGAGAATGGGGGTGTTATCTTGTTCGAATATCGGGACATCAAGAGGTAATAGTGCTTGCTCCAGAGCGTGCGCCTGGTCCGGTGAAATGCTCTCATACTTTTTGTCTGTGACACATCAAGGGAGAATTGACATTTGACCCAATGAGTACCATAAAATGCCTCCCCACACAATTACAGAACCAGCACCGTGCAAAGATACACACAGTTGGCGACAGAACATTAGGCTTTAAATGCCCCCTTGGACTTTCTCCAAACATAATCCCATCTAGGCGCGGGTGAAGATGTTTGAATTGGCGGGGGGGTCTGCCAACCGAAAGTAGAAGAGTGACGTCATTAAAAAAAAATATATATATTTATTTATTTATTTTTTTTTTTTTTTTTTTTTTTAAATAGCGCTCCATGATGGCGTTATGACAATGTTGGTCTTTGCAACAGCGGTCATAGCAATTAAGGGTGCAAACGAGAACTGGAATAAAAGAATATTCGTCATATAAATCATGACCGATTACAAAAAATTATAATTTATAATCGTTTTGTTGTCCTGGGGCCTGAATTTTTTCTACGTTTTATCCCAATAAGTTCCTTTGTTTTGTACGCATGTGTCATTTAAAAAGCTATCATGCTTTTGTTGCCTTATTTGTTTCATCCTCTTCAACCCCAACTCCTGGTAATAATGCCGGGATTTGCCTGTCTCACACATGATGGCTCACAACCCCTCCCAGTTTGATATCGCATGATTCACAATCAAACAATTTATTATTTGAATTAACAAGACCAATACATAAGCGTGTAATGATTAAGAAATTATCAATGAGGAAATGACCAAGAAACCACCGACAGGCTACATTGAAAACGCGCACGTAATTGTAGGGATGACAAGTAGCCTGCCCCACCTTCTCAAAAAATAAAACCCTCCAAAATATAAAGGCGAGCCCCCTTTTAAAATTGTACTGGGAAATAAACTTTTTTAAGCTTTTTAGGTTGGATACAGAATTATTTCCCTTTCTCTGAATTCCATCTCCCGTTTCAGCATTTTTTATATTTAGAACAGAAACATCTTCCTGTCGCGCTCTATAAAACATTGGCGCAGAAGGACTTCACTTTGTAAGCCTAGCTATTATGCGCCGTTTTATAAGCTACAGGATGTCGTCAGCCCCAAAAATAAACAAATAATCCTCGGACAAAATCCTCTATTTGAATAAAGTGATTCATCGCATTAGTAATTTTTAATTCAGTCAACTATCCTTAATGAATGTAGCTTGTCAGTTTCGCCAACATCCAGGCAGCAGACTAATTCCATAAAAGGCGAAAATAATCGTGCCCTTTGGGATCATAATCAGCATTCTTAAAATTCTCCCAAACTGGCCATTTTTTTTTTTTTTTCATATTTTTACAGCGGGTAAGTTAAAGCCATTCTCGAGTTTTCCGTAAAAAGTGCATTCTGTCACACAAGCTGCTGCGGTACGTGTCGCGATGATGGTGCTCTTTGAGCGGTATTCCTTCATGGCCCAGGAATTTAGTCGATCTGAATAAATGTTACGACACTGTCCTTGCAGCATGTTGATTCCTAGCTGCAAACTCCCAAAACATAACACTGACTGGAGTTACTTAATCGCTAACACACGTAATGAATCAGAGTGCAGGTCTGACAACTCATGCTGACCAAGTTCTTACTTTTGCCTTTTCCCAGTTGCTAAATCCCCCTTTAGCAAACGAATTGTCACTGAGGTTGTGCAGATAAAACAAAGAATGAGGCCGATTTCTTTAACACAATGAAATCATCGCCATTTTCAAACAAACCTCATTGAAACGATCTGTCAAATCACACCGTGCCGAATTCGCTTCCAGGAAATACGATGTTCTCTAGACAGGATCCCGAGTGCACGGCAGCGCTTAAGTGAGTGATCCGCTGCTGATGCTCTCTGCCGGAGCAACAAGCTAGCTAGTCCTGGGTGATAGCTATTGCGATGATAGTAGTGTTGCTTCCATCATTTGTACTGCTCTTTCATCGCTCTCCACGAGTAATGAAAGTGTTTGTATCACTTACTTTAGTTTTCTCTGAAATATTGTTTGGAGGAAAAAAAATCAGATATTCCTCTCTGCTTGCTGTTCGCCGTTTTTGCTCGCCAATGCGTTTGTGTCCGCGCCTTCCGCTTCTTTGAGAAAGCGTTTCCTCAATACATAAACGAATAATTTGAAAATATTTCAACCCAAATTTTTTAAACACAGGTATTTGACATAGACTGTACAAAAGGGTTTTAAGCCAATTGATGCGTTTATTTTTCTGTTTTCATTTTTACTGTTAAAATTGCTGTGACATCCTAGACGAGCCGGCAGCCGACATCAGGAGGGGCTGCAAAAGGGAGGGCCCCCCACTTCCCGCGCTAGTGATCTCATCCATATATATATCAAAAAAAAAGTGCAAGACGACTCATTGGACTTTGTTTTCTCCATTGTTCTGGGGTCAAGATTTTGTTTTCTTTGAACCATGCTATGCAGTAGCCTTGTATATGAGCCCAGGCTCATCCCAACTCCTCATATAGTGACGCTACCTGACCACGCGTCGATATACGGCTAAAAAGGAGGCTTCTGGTGTCCTTATTTGATGCCAGTTTAAAACGAACCCTATCCCCAAACCCTACTATGAACCCTGACCATGAATGTCAAATAAGGATGCCAAACGCCTCCTTTTGCGTGGTATATTGACGCTTGGTCAGATAGCATCACTATATGACGAGTCAGAATGAGAATGTGTTGTGTATACAAATGGTTTTCAAAAGGCAGCCCTGCTATTAATACCAGTTTTGCAAAGCTTATGTATTATTATGTATTATTTTTGCTGAGACTGGTTCGGATTTGATTTACAGTAATTCACTTTTGTGGTGAGTTTTACAACTGCAATTTATGGTTTTTAGCAGTTATCCTACCAAGTGACTTGGTTATCCCTGTTGGAGAGCTTTGAAATGCAGCCACAGTATTCTTTTGTGGTTGCTGTTTTTTGGTTATCATAGTTTTTGAGACTGTTCACTTGTCAGGTGAAGTAATTCTTCCAATTTTGTGACCAATGCTCCAGTTATTCGAGAATATTTGCAGCTCTGTGTCCTTATCTTGGTTAAAGACTTACTTAGCCAAGTGCTGCTGGTTAGACCTCTTTTAAGCACACGTTTGCCACTACTCATCAGCATGCAAATTGGCTGTAGTTGCATTTTTAATTGTCGTTTAGATACTTCAAAACCAATATTTGCTTTTTTTTTCAGTCCTCCTACTTTTTTATGTTTAAATCACTGGATAGTCCACGCTTATATGGAGTCTGCCGTATTGAAAATGGACAGTGATTGGTCTTTTAATCTTGTTCATTAAAGCTTTTTACAAATTATGGAGGCTTCCTTCTGCTTCTCCAGAAAGATGAATTTTCAAATTTTTCTCCCTATGCTTATCAACCCACAAATCTTTCAGCTATGTCTTTGGTATACACTGTCTACTTATTGTGCAATATCTCTGAGATATTGATAAAAAAGTAAAATTTTCCTGTCTGCATGATGGGATGTCACTAGAAGCTCGTCTGCTTGGGGGAAATGCAGATATATGAGGTTTGGAAAAAATAACCACTCTGCCATCGCCCTCCAATGGTTTCCATGGTTACTGCATGTTTAAATAGTTACACTACCTTCAGAGATCACCACTCTTGTGTACGTAATGGCTGTTTGCTGAGTGAAAATCTGTTTTTATTTATGGACACATTAACACTATCCGAGAAAAAGTGTGGAAGTTATATTAATGGCAGATAGCTTCAGTGAAAATAGGATTACCTTTTGTACCGGTTTCAAACAGCTGCTTTGATGTGCTCTCGGACAGTGAAGGTGAATATTAATTTTCTTTCATTCGTCCCTCTGGGCAGAAGTACTCAAATCTCTGTCCTTCATGTAGATTTTCTGCGGTCACGTGGTACAGTAAAGCGATTTAGTTGTGCCCTTGCTCGGAGGGGTGAGCATACTCCCAGTGGGCTCCAGAGTGTGGGTCTGTGATGGATTGGGCTCACAGGGCGTTAGTGTGTTTCAGGACAAAACAGAAGAACACGCTCTATGGAGTGAGCCTTGCTGTGAAGCCTCTTTATTCTGGCGTTATGATGCTTTGTGTGTGGTTTATGGATGGGATGACTCCGGGCTGTGCTTGTCTAGCGGGGATAAGCAGTGTACATTCTCCATACATCTGCCACTCTTTAAGCATGCACTGTCTCCTGGGAAGCATGCCTGTAATGGCCCCCCTCTCCAGTTCTAATGATCTTCAAAAACACAGCTATCGTTCAAACTGATTAAATGTGCAGCCACTACATTCAATTATTCCCCCCTTCCACTCATTACCATTAGAATATGACCTAGCCATCCGTGTCCTGTGTGTCATGTTTATTAAGATAAATGGAAGTGGCGGTTGTGGCGCTATAGCGTGTGTTCCGTCTGCTCTCGAGATAACGTGCTGTGGGCGGGGATAGAGTGGCGAGGCTCTCTCCTTTGTTTGTGTTTGCTGGAATTATTTTCTAAAACAAATGTAATGACTGTATCAGTGACCCGCGGTGACGACCTGCTAGCGTGCGCGCGCTCAACAAGCACTCTCACGTACGGTAACGCTAGCTAGCTCGAACGCTCTCCCATCCTGAGTCTTCCACATCAAAGCCCTTTAAACCACTCAACCGTCATCCCCACAGACCCACGCCTTGGTAACCAGGTAGGCAGAGCAGTGGAGGTCTGTTTCTGTGTGTGTGAGTGAGCTCGTCTGTCACCCGCTTTAGCTGCGTTTCTCTCAATGGAGTAGCTGCTGTTGTGAGCACACGTCTCACAGCCAGTATGGGATGTGGTCCAGGAAGGCTCCCGGCATTAGCGTCCGAGGGTCACAGAGCCACCAGGGGCTCGCGGCAGCAGATACTCACAGAGAGAAGGGAGAGGAGTGCAGGACTCCCTCAGCCTCAGATCTGTTAAACCCTAAAAGTGTCAGCAGAATATATCTCAATTGTCTCATTAGCGTCAACCTATTCAGCACCTTGCAGCAGCTGTTTATCCTCAAACCTCAGCT
This sequence comes from Gymnothorax javanicus, assembly GCA_029692085.1. Classification (NCBI taxonomy): domain Eukaryota; kingdom Metazoa; phylum Chordata; class Actinopteri; order Anguilliformes; family Muraenidae; genus Gymnothorax; species Gymnothorax javanicus. Next base: position 76,708,507 of record CM056197.1, on the reverse strand, counting down.
CCCAAACACCAAATCATTGCTCTCCCCTCCCACCGTATCCATGACAGGTGTGAGAGAGGTCCAGGTGAGTGGCGCAGCTGATAGTGTGTGTTTTTTTTAGCACTGGTCTCACTGGAGTCACTGGCACAAAAGAGCAGTGGACATGAGGAGAACCCCACCGGTGATGTTCCCCCGCCTCACAACCCAGAGAGCTGATTGGCCCATACTGCTGGGCTTTGTCACTGATACTGCACTCCACCGGCTAACGAGAAACTGCCTCAAGATGGGCACGGGGAGAAAAGCCAATAGGAGGGATCTATAATGAATCAAGTGTGTTTCCTGGGGATCCACAGCAAGGATTCTGTGACTATTTGAGTCTGACTCAACTGGAGTTCAGTCCAAGTGCGTTACAGGCTCATAACATCCAAATCCACACACACACACGCACACACACAAGCATGCATGCACGCACACATATGAATGCGCGCGCACACACACAGACGCACACACATGCATGCGTGCGCACACACGCACACACACACACACACACACACACACAAACACAAACAATTACATAGCCCATCTACTGCACATGATTCTAGATCTGATTTAGGGAGAGAAATCTTGCACACTTGCCCTCCCTGTACAGGTACCTCCCTATAGAGTGTTATACAGCCGGACTGGGCTGCACTGGCAGGGATCAGCTGCTTCACCCCTCACTCCCAGCCCAGTAGCCCCTCCAGTCTCAGAGGCAGAATTTAGGCACAGTCGCTGGTTCTCATTCTGGCTTTCTGTCACCAGCTCCCTTTACTTCCTCACGCTTGCTTGCCTCTCTGTGTCCATATTTCAGTTTCTGCCATTTCTTATTTTAATCCCTCAATTCATCCCCCTACATCCGTGTGGTTTTTGGGTTTTTTCTTACTCCCTGTGTGAGGACCGCTTGCTTAATTTGCTAATGATGTAAAGCACTGTAACTGCTTACTCTGGTGTTTCCTGCCGAATCTCTCCAAAAACCCCCACCCCTCCAATATGCCCAAGGTCATGTGAGCCTCTTTAATTGCCCGTTATCAATTAAATGTTGACATGTAAACTCCAGGGGCGAGGGGTTGGGGTCTGCGGTGGTTTTGGGCAGCGTGCTGCTTATCTTGCCCCCTCTCTACAGGACCCCCCCCCTCCTCCCCTTCCCCAAGCCTTGGCATCCTCTCTCCGCAACTTTAAATAGATCCAGGAGGTGGTGAGAAAGCTGTGCTTTGGGCGGCGGGAGTTAATGCTTTTTTAATGAGACCAGGCTCAATGTGACACACTAAATGCGGCGAATCGGGATACGTGTTCGCCATCCCCTGTCTTTATCTCTCCCGCTTGTAGTGTTGGGCATTGGGCTCAGCTGACTGTGGCTCCTATATAAGCTTTTTATACCTGGGGACCTGTGCGCTCAGTTGATTCCCTATTCCCAGAACCATGTTTCCAGTAAAGCGCACAGTGAGAGAGATTAATATTGATACAGTGACAGTAATTAATATTCTATAATTTTGCAACGGAAGAGAAGGCTGCCTTTGCCACAGCATATATTACAATCCTGCTTCATCTAATATTAATGCCACTTGGGCTGATAGTTTAATATGAGTTATTCCAAGACAGCTAAACTGGAGAATAACAAAGAAGAAGAATTACTGGTGAATAAAATTCTCTTTTTCTCCATTATTGAAGTAGTCAAAGGAATATGATGAAATAATAACATCATGAAAGAGAGGGAGCACAGACCCCGCTTACACCTTTCCTTAGCTGATTCTTGTGCTTTTAACACACGGTTAGTCAAATCTGTAGTTTGGCCATACAAGACAGACACATCAGTTTTGACCTCAAGAATTCATAATGAAATCATTGATTTAAAACATTTTTTTTAATGTATGCATGCGTGTGTTAAATGCATTTTGGATTATGCTTTTCCATAAAGCATAGGACTCAGAAAGCCACTTGCACACATTACAGACTGCTTGAAACAGATTTTGTTATTTCCCAATAAAATGTGTGATATGTTGCATGTCTATCTTTGGTAGCATGATTATTTGATGAGCTCTTTACCTCTGTGACTGGGTTTAATATTTAATTCCAAGACCAGAAAGGTCTGTCTTTTTTCTTTTTTTCTGGGTTATGTAGCCTTGTTCAGTTGAGTCAGAATGTATACTGGTGTCCGTTTTTAAACAGGTGATGACACGGTTAACTTACCTCACCCGGTTACCTGGGTGTGAATAAGGTTCTCTGAGGAAACTGCTCCAGTCCATTGTGTTCAGGCTTGCACCCTCTCATAGGGTGGTCTTCATTTTTTTTAAAGTACTTGATTAAAGGGAGGAGGGGGATGTCAATCACCCTTAAATATGACAGATATTCAGTGGCCCCCACTAATATTGGCACACATGGTAAATATTATTTTGTGAATTAATGCCACATAATGTTTATTATCTAGATGTATAATTTTAAATATCAACAACAGTGTAATCTTTAATTGAAATAAAATGTTTGAACGAAAATAAAGCTACTAATTAACAGCATGAAACTAATAATTATCTCAAAAACCATGCATGCCACAATTACTGAATTGAATACTTTATGCTGCTTTCCCTTGCCAAAATCGCTTCTCTGAGCCATCTTTGTAAGTGTGTTACCATAGAATTGGTCCTATTTGAAGTTCCAGTTTTGTTTGGCATACTGTGGGTGCATGAGTTTGTTTTTTGACGACAACAGAGGCTGTTTTCTTTTCTGGCAACCCTCCAAAATATCTTGTTAATAAATAGATGATGGTGTAGTTCTGGACACTTTCTGACCCCGAGACATAAACAATGTCGGTGATTTGCCAACAGTGATCCATGGAGATTCCTTTAGCATTTGAACCGTTTTTTTTTAAATAGTGCAGGCATTCAAAATCGGCCCACATCCTCTTCCAGGCAAATTTTTAACATTGCCATTTGCCGAAATTATCCTTAGCCTGTAATTATATGCTCTGATCATCTGTAATTATTATCTTGATTGTCAAAACGGGGTATTTTCAACTTTTTAGCTACTTTCTTTTAGCCATTTCCATATCTGTGAAGCTCCAGAACTTTCCCCCACACATCATTGCAATATTTTTTTTTGTCTTAATCACTGGACGACTAAGGGAAATTAGCATGTGTATCACCTTATATTTATACCTCAGGGAAACAGAAGGTCATGGCTGATCATTTAAGTTTTCCCAATCATTATGGTGACTTTAAAAAAACAACATATTAATGGGAAAATGCAATACTTCAGTCAGATTTTTTATGAGGTTCTCTAGGCGTATCAATGATTGTGACACACGTTTTTGGGAAGAGAATTTTCTTTAAGAAAAGAATATTTGTCTCAGTAATTTTCTTTATATTAAGGCCAGATTCTTGTTTATATTTTGAATTGAAGATTGGTGGGATTAACAGCAACCTCATTTTTACATGCTTCTTTAGCTGATATTTACCAAGGGTGCGAGTATTAGTGGAGAGTGGTGTAAATATGCTCTTGAATTCAGGACAGCTCTGGTTTGGAGCCCAGGAAATGGGTATTACTTGTTCATGCACGGTAATAGATTGAGATTGGTAGGGGATTATTATCCCTCGGCGGTGTCAGGGGAGAGATATGTTTTGTCCATCCTTGCTGAGATGGGCATGTTTAGCTTTAGTGGTTGGTAATGTAATGTATCAGTAATGTATAGCCAATCCAATTTTGTCCGTAGCACTTTAGGCTGCCCGACTGTGCTGCCCTGGCGTCTCTTATCAGCAGCTTTTAAATAAGGAATAAAAATTTGCAGTGGGTGTTAGAGCTGTGTGCCTGCATAGTGGCATTTTAACAAATTGTGTGTGTTTGTGTGTGGGTGGCGCGCGTGCGCGTGTGTGTGTGTGTGTGTGCGTGCAAGTGTGCATGCATGTGTTTGTGGACATGAGGGGGCTTATTCTTGGCTCACTGAGTTTCTATTTTTATTCTGTTCTCCTTAATTACAGGATTGTTTCTTGCTAGGGGAAGAGAGTATTTGGGTAGTGGGGAGTGGTTTGGGGGATAGTGAGGGGTTGTGGGGTCACAGCCTGTTGGAACATAGTGGCCCTCTGGTGACCCCAAAGGGATGGTTTTGTTCACATATGGAGACTTTACATGCATTCCTAGCAGTGTTTCCCCCAGCACCACCTCACTGATAGTAGCCACTGCATTTTTAACAGACTTAGTCGAAACAGAATCCCGACTGTGCTCGTCACCCTCCCCCTAAGCGTCTTCTTCACGCTACCATCTCGCCTTTCCTCTCTCCATCTCTTAGATCTCATGAAGAGAGCGCACTTTTCCCCGGCAGAACTTCTGATCAAGTCGAACAGAAATGTGACATGCGCTGCAGGCTCTGAACCTTGATGTGACATGAATGCTGAACGGGAAGGCGAGGCCGGAGTACACACAAACATCTCAGCAGCGTCTGCGAGATGTCAGCGCTGCTCAGCTGCCATTCCCCCGAGAGTTGGGTTCAGACGAGAACTCGGAACCACTGTAAATGTGTCAGAAATGACAAAAGAAAAGTAAAGAAAAGATACATGATGCATCTGGGGCTTACGCCTCACACCCATCCATTGCCTTTGATGTGCCAAAGATGCCACATTCTCCCCTCGCACAGACTGAGATGAAATATATCTATGTGGATAATTATTATCGTTAGTGATGACACTTTCCATGCTAATGCGTAGCTGGTTCCCATGCAGTTGAAATGTCAGTCCTGTGTTTTTCTATTTCGGCTGTTTTGTCATTATTAAGTTTTGAGTGAAATTGCAAGAGACGCAGTGATGGTTTTTGATCATTGAATTTTAACAAGACAATGTAGCCACAGTAGCGTTGCCTCATCATTACTAAAGCTCATTTTAAATGTAAGCGAATTATTTTTGCTCACTACATTTCTCGCTCCTCGCCCTCTGTGGTAGTCTGAAAGGCTGGTTATCGCTGCCGTATTGATTGGCGAAGTGAGAGAGGCATGTTTCTTTAGCTTCCTCGCTGACTACCTCCGCTCGGTTATTAAGAGAATAACAGCCGCCTCTGCCTGGTGGTCTCAGAGGAGCCGAGGTGTGATGAATTCTTCAGCCTACACACGTCATTAATCAGGACGCAGGCGTGTCCAGCCCGCCCGTCTCTCCGGTGCGCCATTTCCGCCACGCGCCGCCGTGACCGTGAACGCTCACCTGACTGTGACCACGCTTCCAGCCTTCTCACCCGGCCTCCCCGTTACTCACCTGACGGTCGGAAGACAAGCGCCACTCATGGCTCAGCACGGGCGGGGGAGGGGCGAGGTCTCGTCACCTCAGCCCTCACTCACGGTCGAAATGAAAATGAGCCTTTCTCTTGGGCTGTCTGTCCTTGAGAGACCACGGCCATCAATCAGCCTGTGGAGAGAAAGAGAGAGAGGTGAAGAGAGAGAATATAGGGAGTGGGGCGAAAGGATAGATTGGGGAGAGAGGTGAAGAGAGAATATAGGGAGTGGGGTGTAAGGATAGATTGGGGGAGAGAGGTGAAGAGAGAATATAGGGAGTGGGGTGTAAGGAAAGATTGGGGGAGAGAGGTGAAGAGAGAATATAGGGAGTGGGTTGTAAGGATAGATTGGGGGAGAGAGGTGAAGAGAGAATATAGGGAGTGGGGTGTAAGGAAAGATTGGGGAGAGAGGGAGAGGAGAGAATATAGGGAGGGGGTGTAAGGAAAGATTGGGGAGAGAGGTGAGGAGAGAATATAGGGAGTGGGGTGTAAGGAAAGATTGGGGGAGAGAGGTGAGGAGAGAATATAGGGAGTGGGGTGTAGAGAAAGATTGGGGGAGAGAGGTGAGGAGAGAATATAGGGAGTGGGGTGTAGAGAAAGATTGGGGGAGAGAGGTGTCGAGAGAGAATATAGGGAGTGGGGTGTAAGGTAAGGTTGGGGGAGAGAGGTGAAGAGAGAATATAGGGAGTGGGGTGTAAGGTAAGATTGGGGGAGAGAGGTGAAGAGAGAATATAGGGAGTGGGGTGTAAGGAAAGATTGGGGGAGAGAGGTGAAGAGAGAGAATATAGGGAGTGGGGTGTAAGGAAAGATTGGGGAGAGAGGTGAAGAGAGAATATAGGGAGTGGGGTGTAAAGAAAGATTGGGGGAGAGAGGTGAGGAGAGAATATAGGGAGTGGGGTGTAAGGTAAGATTGGGGGAGAGAGGTGAAGAGAGAAAATGGGGAGTGGGGCGTAAGGAAAGATTGGGGGAGAGAGGTGAGGAGAGAATATAGGGAGTGGGGTGTAAGGAAAGATTGGGGAAGAGAGGTGAAGAGAGAATATAGGGAGTGGGGTGTAAGGAAAGATTGGGGAGAGAGGTGAAGAGAGAATATAGGGAGTGGGGTGTAAGGAAAGATTGGGGGAGAGAGGTGAGGAGAGAATATAGGGAGTGGGGTGTAAGGAAAGATTGGGGAGGGAGGTGAGGAGAGAATATAGGGAGTGGGGTGTAAGGAAAGATTGGGGAGAGAGGTGAAGAGAGAATATAGGGAGTGGGGTGTAAGGAAAGATTGGGGGAGAGAGGTGAAGAGAGAATATAGGGAGTGGGGTGTAAGGAAAGATTGGGGGAGAGGTGAAGTGAGAGAATATTGGGAGGGTGAGGATCTCATGAGAGAGGGAAGAACATTTGTTTTAATGAAGTCTTTCTGAAGCCTTCTGGCTGCTCTCCTTGATGGGCAGCTACACATGCTATCCTAAATACAATAGTCCATGAGAAAATCCAGTAACCTTTTCCATCCTGGATGTCCTAACGTCCACAAATCTCAGCTCAGAGGCTTTTATTTTATGTATAACAGGGGTACTTAACCGTATTTAGACTGGTATCGGTGCAGGCTTTCGTTGCAGCCATGCAGATCCGCACCTGATGCAACAAATCAGCCCCTGTAGTCATTGCTTAAGACCTTGTTTAGTTGTATCAGGTGTATTACTGATCGGTTGAAATGAAAGCCAGCACCCACACCTTCCCTTTGTGAATAAGGCTGAATAGCCCTGATGTAGATTATCAGTGATTATTGTCATTTTTGTGAGTCCGTGTGTGCGGGAGTCCTGAGCCATCTTAGTTCTGGGAGAAGTAGTCCTCTGTGTTTGCCACTGGATCACAGCTCGCTGCTCATGTTCCCGTTAAGTGCAGGCCTTTGGCTGAAGCAGCAGAGTACATTGCATAAGACAATCACAGTGGCACACAGACAGGGAAGGGCACTCAACCATGGGATCAGGAACAATCTGAGTCAGACGATTGCAGTCTCAACATCTATCTCTCTCCCTCTCTTTTCTCTCTGCCTCTGTATCTCATTTGCTTTCTATTTCTTTTGCTTTTGTTCTCTCTGTCTCTGTATTCAAGATTGTTTTTGAAGACATATTCAACTTCCCTGCATGTAGCCCACCCTCCTTGGGACTAAACCTGGGCCTCATGGGCTACAAGCCACAGCCACAGAATTGAAGTGACTGCAGCGATAATGAATTTCTGTCCTTGTACTGTTGGGATTAATCCAGCTCATCTGACATGGAAACAAGATCCTGAAGAAAACCCCGGCTTACAGTACTCTGAAAAAGTATTTTCCCCTTCTGAAATTTCTCCTATTTTTGCATACTTGTCACACTTGAACATTTCTGATCATCAAACTTGTTTTAATATTAGACAAAGATAGCCCAAGAAAACACACAATGCAGTTTTTAAACAATGATTTCATTTATTGAAGAAGACAGCCATCCAACCTTGCTTGGCCCTATGCGAAACAGTAATTGCCCCCCACAGTAACTAAATCAACTAATTGAACAAATTTAAATGATAATTGGATTCAATTTCACTAGACACATTTGCCAGCCATGTTGAATCTAAATATCACTAGCATAGAACATGTCTGACAATGTGAGGTACAGTGCATGATGCCACCATCTTGAGAAGTTAATGAACAGATGAGAAAGTTATTGAGATCTATCAGTCAGAAAAAAATTACAAAGCCATTTCTATGGAGGTGATTTGAACATTATCAGTTGATAGAATGGGCGTTATTATCTGTTATTACCGCCATAGATATAGGCCAGCAGGGCCTTGCTGTACTCACTGGTAGGTTGAATGGGACGTTTCATCAATTAATATCGTGATTCAGATCGACAGAAGTTGCGTTTTGAAACACAATGACAGTGCTGCAAAGCAGGAAGTGACATAATGTGAATATGTACAGCAAGTGTTTGCATTAGGATGAAGGCTAGAATGGTTCGATAGGCGTGTCAGAACTTGCCACAAGAATCCCGGGTTCGATCCTCGCATCTGACATCTTAACAGTTGTTAGCGTGATGCACAATTGCTTTTTAAAAAAGTGAACCAAGTTTTATAAAAGTATGATATCATTTCCCTAACCCCGTATTATAACCTTAACCTTTTAACACTGTAAAGCCTGTGCCATGAAATAATTGCCAGACAATTCCAAATTTACTAGACCTGCAACAAAATGTAAAAAAAAAGAAAAAAAAAACTGGAAAAAACTGAAAAAATAATTTGCATATAAGAAAGTCATTTTGTATCATACAAATCTTCATACAATGTGGTCAAGTTTCAAAAACTGGTCTCACTGCAGTGAAATGGTTACTTTGGGGTGGACAGTTACATCATCACAGATGAATAAATTTTGGCCCATTGAATCGACAAGAGTCTCTATTTTCCAGTCATACCCAATTTATGAAATTCCAAGACTGCTTAGGGACCCCAGTATGCAGAGATATTCAAATAAAATCGGAGAAAATAACACATTGATGTATATTTTTTTTGCTCGAAACTGCTAGGGTTATCATAAAAAGAGCATGTCTGTAAGGGGAAGACTCATAGGTATAGGTAACCCATTTTCACTGGGATATCTTGAAGTCAGAGGTCAGAGGAACCTTGTAAAAATAGCCATGACAGTTTTTCCTTTGTCAAAATGTAGCCTAAATTTGAAGCATTATTTGGAAGCATTACCCTTCCCTATTAGCTAGCATGGCATGGTTGCTACCAATGGATGCCTTAGGTCTACTAGTTTCACAGGATATCATGACCTTTGTGCTGGCTTAAAAAATGAATCGCATTAACACAGTAATGTCGACTGAGATTGCGGTCCTCCTGCGGATCTTTTAGGGTTAATTACCTGTAGCATCACATTTGATACATTTCACCTCGATTTTACAAAAAAATGAGCAACAAAACGTCGTGCATTCATAAGTTGCTTCAATCCAGTAAATATTTTTATTTAAGTAATAGTCACAATATAGAAATTATTCTTGCTGTAACTTTCAAAATTCACAAAGATTTCTGTGAAAGAGTGGAAGACGGCCTTTAGCACCACCTCCGGGTACTACGAGTACTGCTTAATGCCGTATGGCCTTGTTAACACCCCCTCTGCGTTCCAGTCCTTCATTAATGATATGCTGCAAATGTGCCTCCAATTCGGTACTGAGAGCAATCCTGTCCCAGAGGCATGAAGTGCCAGAGAAGCTGTCCCCCTGTGCCTATTTATCCCACAAACTCACACCTGCAGAGGCCATCTACGATGTGGACAACCGGGAGCTACTGGCAATAAAGTTGGCGCTTTAAGAATGGAGGCATTGGTTGGAGGGGACCAATCATCCATTCCTCGTGCTGACTGACCATAGAAACCTGGAATATCTGTGAAAGGCACATTGGCTGAATCCACATCAGGCCAGGTGGGCACTTTTCTTTGCTTGTTTCAATTTTTCAATAACCTATCGCCCAGGCTCAGAGAACATCAAAGCAGACGTGCTATCCCGAAGATACAAGGTGGAGAAAGATCCAAAGGCAGAAGAGCCAATCCTGCCCTTCTCCTGTACCCTTACCCTAATCAAGTGGCAGTTGGACCGGGAAATATCGAAGGAAGCAAGGAGGAATCCTCCTGCTACCTCGGTGCCAGTGGGTAAAATGATGCTTCCCACTGTTCTTAGAGAGTGAGTGATTCTGTGGGCACATACTTCCCTGTCTGTAGGACACCCCTGAGCCAAAAGAACAGCACACATCATCAGCCGAAAGTACTGGTGGCCCCACCTGGCCTCTGATAGGGAAGCAGCTGTCCGGTCGTGCGCAACTTGCGCAATCACCAAAACACTGCGACAGTTGCCAGCCGGCAAACTCAACCCATTACCAGTCCCTCATCATCCATGGTCGCACATCGCCGTAGATTTTGTTACCGATCTCCTGTAATCAGAAGGTAACACATGTATCCTGGTGATTATTGACTGCTTCTCAAAGTTTTGTAAATATGTGCCTTTCGCTGCAGTGCCGTCTGCTCTCCAGGTTGCAGATGCACTGTTTATACAGGTATTCAGGAACTTCGACCTTCCAGAGGACATCCTTTCGGACCGTGGGCCGCAGTTTACATCCCCAGTGTGGAGGGCTTTCTTCAGGAAGCTGGGAGCCTCTGTCAGCCTCACCTCGGAATACCATCCACAGACGAATGGGCTTGTGGAGAAAGCCATCCAAGACCTGGCAAGGTTCCTCCGAGCTTATGGCCACCATCACCAGCGCGATTGGTCCAAATACCTGCCCTGGGCTGAATACGCCCAATACTCACTCAAGAGCACGTCCACTGGACTAACCCTCTTCCAGTGTGTGTACAAGGGAGGACGGCAACCTCCCTTGTGCCCGTGGGACCAGAGCCAGACGGAAGTCCCAGTGGTGGATGCCTGGTTTAAGGAGGCAGACAAGGTTTGGGAAATTGCTAACGTCCTGGGCCTGTATTCACAAAGCATCTTAGCGCTAAAAGTAGGTCCTAACTGCCGGATTTAGGAGAAACTCCTAAAAAAATGGGCGTGTCAGTCGTAAATTAAGGACTCCTAATTATTTTTACTAAGTGTTATTCACAAAGCATTTTAGGCCTAAAAGTAGCTCCTAAGTGTGGGAGAGCTTAAAAGTAGTCAAGAGGACTCCTAACTCGCTAAAACTGTAGAACCCACAAAACAATACCAACGGCGGAAATTGCAGGGGGCGAAGGCTCCACGTGTTCCTTGGGCTGGTATTAGCACGCGCGACCTCCTGGCTGGTGCGAATCACAATAAAATGGATATATTTTCTCCTTTCGAAGAACAGGGTACAAAAGCACAACGGTTACAATTAATTTGACTCCATAATAAATTTAGAATACCAAATTGAGTTATACCCTCGTTAAATATCTGATTCCAAATTAGAATTAAAATTCATAATCTAGGGAAAACATGCGAGGATCTCGAAGTGACTACACCTCGAACTCTTCGGAGACAACTGCTGTCACTAAACATATACTCCCGGGTATTAGCATTGTTACCGGATCCTAGGTTTGTTGATTAGATTAGAGGTTGGAAGTCAGCCATCACAGCAACAGCATCTTTTGGCGTGAATACAGCGAACCCAGATCTATGCATGCCCATGAGTTCCTTAAGGGAATTTTAACAGATAATCGACTTTTTGTCCATGGGTTTCCTTAAGGCTAAAATCCCAGAACCGGCAATACATAAACCCTTTATGTAAGTAGATTATGATTGTCTCTCCAACTTCATAAAACTAATTCCCATACCAGGCTGCTGGCCAGTCATTCCTCGGTTGGGATTATACCCCTAGGTATCTGTCGCAACGCGGCTAGAAAGAATAAAAGGATTAGGAGTCACAGAGACCACGCAAGTTTAAAGGAATAACAATAATTTATTCACCAGGTAGGCAAGAGCTTAAATCAAACAAATCAAAGTTAAACCAATCACAAATTACAACCAATTTAGAAAATGAGAGTGAAGTTATACCTGGCGAAAAAGGCTACACGGAGCAAGCGTGTGGGAAGTTCGAATTACGATATTCCATAATTAAAAGGACTACTCACGCACTTACGTGCGCGGGGAGAGATCGGATACGATCTTCCCTGACTATATAGATTGGTGACACACGGCATAGGGATGCGCGTGTGGGAAGTAAAGAGGCTACACACGCACTAACATACACGGGGAGAGATCGGATACGATCTTTCCAGAATGGATTGTTTCTCTTTGCTTTAAGCCAAATCACGTCTTTGATCCAGGCAGCATGGCCATAAACACCTGGAAGGGGGGTCGAATCTGGTTTTTGGGTTTCCACCATTGGGAGGATGTAATAAAACACTTCCACTTTGATCCTTCGAACCTCCCCCCTCAGGGCGCAGTTCCAGGCTAGATTCCTTTCCACAGAGATCTTCGCCCGGGCTCCCCCAGGTTCAAAACTCTGCCTTCTGCTTCCCGGTGTCTTCTTTTCAAAGCTCACCGATCACAGAAGCACTACTCACCTACTAACGCATTTGCTTTTGGTTTGTGGTGGACTGACTGTACATTAAGCCGAGCGCGGCGGCCAACTTAAGGGTCTTACTGCCATACGCGACCCGACTGGCCGGTGACCCAGTCGATAGCGATCCCCGAATCCTGTAGTGGTTACCAGCCACCCAGGTGGGAACCGACGGTCTGATTCCTACCCCACTTAGCTTTGGGTATAGAAACTTTGACCGTTTTCACCAGCCTTGCCTGTTCACAGAGGTCATACTTCGCATCCATCTGCTCAGGTGTTTGCTATCACCCACGTACCACGTGATGCCCACACACTTACATGCGACAACACGCCGACTAGACGGTACCACGGCAGTATGTCAATTCATACTTCACTGGACGCGGGGGCCTTCAGTTTAGTCCCCTGCACTATACTCTCCCTTTAACATGCCTTCGAACTTTGCAATCCCGCCGCCTGTTTCTGCCCCTAGGTTCGGGGCCTAATCCCCTCCCTAAGCAGAGAGAGAAGAATAGGTGATTACCCGAGAGGATTCTGACCAATTTTCAGGAGTTTCCCAAAGGGAATGAACCATAATTTCAATGGGAATGAAACATACTCCATTCAACTCCTTGGATTCCCCTGAGAATAACAAGACCAAACATGATATGAATATGTACTAATATGATGTAGTTGTCATGAAAAAGTCTTAAGATGAATTATTAAATAGGTAAATTGGGTTCTAAGTATATAAGTGATTTCTTAGCAGGATATTGAACATACAAGTATATTGTGAAGTTCTCAGAGGTTTAGATTATTTTAAACAGGTAAGGTCCAGTTAGATTAAAAGACTGAGGACAGTAATATGACTCCCACAGGGGCATTGTGTCAGCCAGAGCTTTGCAACTACCCCCCCGTACAGAGTAACAGAAAGACCATCGACACCTTCCACATGCAGGCTGAGCGAGCATCCTAGGGGGAAGTCCACAAAAGTTTTATTGCTATCTGGCATGGCTCTGGACCGAGCTTATCAGCCATTTGTCACTTACAGCCTCTGGGCTCCCCCACGCATCAGCGTTTGCAGATCCTACAGAGGTGCCGCTCAGAACCCAACCCAAAGGCACAGATGAATTTTACTGGTTTAGGAATGGAACAACCTTCTGTAAAATGAAAAATGCAATGAATTCTTACCAGCCATCTTACAAAACCTATTCACAAAGAATCAGAAAATGGCTGCTGCTGTTGAAAGACGGAATGACTTGGAAATTCTGAATGATGCGCAGTTGTTGAAAAGATATCGGATTGACCGTGAAGGGATTTTATTTGTTGTTGACTTGGTGAGGGAGAGAATTACGTCTTCAACCATGAGAAACAACCCAATAAGCCCCGAAATAAAATGTTTGACAACACTTCGTTACTTAGCCACTGGAAAAATGCAACTTTGCAACGCGGACAATTTAAGGATTTCACAGTCATCTGTCAGTCGCTCAATTCACAAACAGTCATTGCGCTCAGTGAACCCCATATCATCCGACAGTTTATCCAGTTTCCAATGGACATTCGCCAACAACACAGAATCAAACTTGAACTCATGCACATCTCAGGTATGCCCAGTATCATCGGTGCTATTGACGAGACCCATATTTGAATTATTTCTCCGACCCAAGATGAAGAGGTATTTGTAAATAGAAAAAAAGTTCATTCCATCAAGACCCAGATAGTATTTGATGCCGAATACAATATTTTGGACATTGTTGTGAAATGGCCAGGATCCACGCACGACTCGCATTTTAATGGAAAGCAACTTATGCCAATTATTTGACAGGCATTATGTGCCTGCGGGATGCCACTTGCTCGGGGACAGTGGCTTTGGTGCTGTACCTCCTCCTGTTATGCATGAATTATTTTATTAGGCTGTTGAGCGAGGGTTACCTTTAATAGATCATCATAATAATACCAGCCTATGTCATATTTTGTATACATATTTAAATTGTTGGCTATAACTTACAAACCAAGCTTAGTATGCTTTCCTGTTTAAACGACAGCCCGTTTATAGGCTGCAATCTCGGACCTCCACTGCGATTGCAGCCCATACCACTGCTTCTCGCAGTCATCTGTCGTCTGAGGATTTGCTGTTCACCTCCGAGCCAAATTTCCCTTTGATTACATGCTTTCGCTCCAGCTCCAACTGGGCCAGCAGCAGTAACTGGTTGTAGCTCCAGTTGGGCTTTCGCGTCCTTTTTGAACTTTTATCCATGACAGTTTAGGGCAAACAAACTTGAGCGGCTCGACATTTAAATGATCACAACATATTCTCATTGGGTAATAAGTTGCTAATTATTGGGGAAAATGGCGCGTTTTATTATTGACTCGTTTTATGCTATTGGCGTTTTTACAACTATCTCTTTCCTTTGTATGTTTATTTGCCTAGAGTGTGATATGTGGGGACTGCGCAGAGTACATTTTCAGGAGTGCTCAACGTATTATTTAATGGGACAAACCAGCCGCTTGGACTACTTCCTCATTTTTTCTTCCATGGGTTGTATGTGGAATATTTTTTTCAATGGGCCGCCCTGTCACCAAACAACCAATCATTGTGCTCATTGCCCCAAGACTCGTGCATGAGAATTGACGTCATCCATAGCAACGGAGATTTACTCCCACCTATCTCAGAGCTACTCCTATTCTAGGAGTTACCAGTTTTCTTAACTAAAAGTTGCTCTCAGCGGCGTTGTGAATAACTTTTAAGATTTTACTCCTACATAAAATGTTTTAGCGCGACTTAGGAGTACTCCTAGCGGTAAGATAAGATGCTTTGTGAATACGGGCCCAGATTCGGAGGGCTCTCCACCACCAGAATATCCAGGCGGACTGGAGACAGTGGGATGCCCCCAATTACCAGCCAGGGGGCGGAGTCTGGCTCTCCATGAGAGACCTTCGCCTCCACCTGCCCTGCAGGAAACTCAGCCCATGGTTCATTGGTCCATTGGTCCATTTCATGTCCTCTGGAAGGTCAATGAAACAGCCTACTCACTACAAGTGCTGTCACACTACCACATTAGCAACACTTTCCATGTCTCCCTGCTCAGGCCGGTGATAGCTGGACCTCTCGAGGAGGCTTCCACCCCCAAAGACCCTCCCCCTGTCCTGGAGGTTGATGAAGATCCAGCCTACCGGGTACGCAGCCTGCTCAGGTCCAGACATCGCGCAGGCAGGCTGCAGTACCTGGTAGACTGTGAGGGTTCGGTCCAGAGAAGTGGAGCTGGGTGGATCGTGATGACATCCTGGACCTGCAGCTCCTGGCTGAGTTCCGCCAGGCCCATCATCCGGAGCAGCCTGCCCTGTGCCCCAGAGGGCGCTCTCCCGGCCAAAGATCAGGCATGCCAGGAGTCATGCCTTGGGGGGCGGGGGGGTACTGTAAGGCCACGCCTTCAGCCTTCAAACTCACTGGTCTATTAAGACCTGGACCACATTCCTCAGCTCCGCAATCATTGCATGCACCTGTTGCTCATTTCCACTGTGTGGTAGTGTCATGCTTTCTAAGGCCGAGCTTCGCACTTTGTAATTGCAAAGTCTCGTAAGCATCAAGTCTGTGTTTAATCTCTAGTCTTGTATAGACTTACCTCCCGCATTTTGCATGTGTATATTCTAACTCTTGAACTAAGTGCTGTTTGTTGTTTGTTTCAGCACTTTAGTATTATTATTAAGGAACCTCGCTTCCAATTCCTTTTCTATTTGTAATACATAGTTACTTTGCTACAGCCCAGTGTGTGTATTACTAATAGTGTTATTCAGGAACCTCAATTCCTTATTTGCGTTGTGTTGCATCTTAAGTGCCTTCTTGCTGTGCCGAAGGCATAATAAATACAACCAAGTCCATCTTCGCACCTGAGTCCAGTCCTCAACTTCCTGTCCTCCGTGCACATCACCGGTGCTCAGAGCACAACCGTAACAGAGATTTCCGAGAAGCTTTCCTGGTATGATTCCTGTCTGTTCCACTTTATGAGTTTGCTGTTCCCTGATTGTATTGTAGATATCTGGTTACAATTTTGGTTTGGTCTTTGGATTTATGATTCAACTCTTCTCAAGCTTTTGCGTTCTCCCAGTCTGGCTTTTACCCTGTGCACTGTTGTACAACTAAGATTTGGATTTCCCTATTTATGCTGTAATACTCTTACGTGGTTTGGATCTGGACTATACGACCACGGGCAAGCTTCTCAAAAACCTATGAAACTGACTACCTGTATGCGCCTGAGTTCTGAGTCCAAGTTCCGTCATCAATATTCTTGATAATACCAGTGCAAGATAAATTGGTTCCCTGTGATAGAGTTGAGAGAGAGAGACGTTACACAACAAAGCAAGACAAGTGTGAAGGAAAATGAAAGAACAGGGAGAGCCCAGTACCAGTGAAGGCTGAAGGTGGGTTTACAACATACATCATGTAATTAAAGCACCCATTACTTGGGCCTTGCTACCAAGAGAGATTAAAATCGCCAAAAGGGCTACATGCATGTACTGATCTGAGTGACAAACCAAAAGCTGCTTCTCAGGAGCTATAAAGTCTCTTGCCAGGGCCACAGGCGCAGAGCTGTAAATCAATTGCCTGGCTTTCTTATAAAGTGCAATGTGTTGAACAATGTACAGGGCCTGTTTGTTGGATAATTTACAGGGCCTGTGTGTAGGACAAAGTGCAGGTTCTGTGATTAGTCCTGCTTGCACTTCTTGCTCTTTCTTGACCCTGACAGCCAATCCATAGGTGCAATTTAATAACCCACGAAAATATGTGCATGAAAGAGCGGTCGCCCTGAAGTGGAGTACCGAAGCACCCAGAGCGGCAATCCCTCTGTGGGCCCTTTAACCAAATTATGAATCTTACTCTGACTGGGGAAAGAACCCCATATGGCAATCCAGCTAAACATGAAATGATCAAAGATAAGCAGAGAGGGCTAAACTGGGCCTCTGAGCATTGATTATTAGTATGCAGAGAAGGAGCACCTATTATGTTCTTACTAGAAGCAGAATCATCCAGGGCGATCCACAGAATATAATCTGTGTCAGAGTTAATGATTATGTGGGCTGATGCTGCTGTTCACTTGGAAATGGGCAGGTTAAGTTTTTGTATTACGAATTAAATGCTGTATTTCCATGACGATGCAGTTTCTGTTGTTTTGATCCTTCTTTCCAGCACACTGAATTTGAGGTGAGACACTGAATGAGGTTAAAGTGCTGAATTTCAGCTGTAATTTACATGTCATCACCCTTGTCAAAGGCTCATTGGTGAAAAAGCGGGGCATTATAAATATGCAAAGGTTGTAAAATATGAAAAAAAAAAACAAAAAAGAAAAAAAATCTGATGTAATTATTCTGCTTCCTACCCTACTGTCATTTTTTATTTCTAGACTCACCTCACCATAAATTCCAGCAATAACAAAAGTTATACACAGAAGGCTTCTTCGTGCCAAATAACTGTTTACCTGCAGCATTTTGTTTTATATTGTGCCATTGTGTTTCTACACCAGCATTTTGCTGTATACATGGTTTTGGAGCGAGTCCATGAATCTGTTTTATGTGAGACTGCTGAGTGGACCCCTACTCTAGTCCTGTAGAAATTGGCAAATAATAAAACAAATTACCCCAGGTTGAGTGATTGTACTGAATGGGAAAGTTGTTCAGTGGCAGTGGGGATGGTGTGCAAAAGGCTGTAATAGGACGGTATTTATTCAAACCGTGTGAAAACTGCCCGTGGGATGGAAAGAGCATGAGGCAGCTGCTTCCAACTCACGCCAAACAGAAACAATAACTCCAGTCAGCTCTGGTAAATGCTGCAAAAACAATTCCAAACTTCCAATTAAAACTAACGAAATCATCAAACGCCCCAAAATATTATTCTGGCCATTTGGATGCTAACATCAAAGACACGCACTCACATGCACATTCACACAAACTCTGTTGTTAGAGTATACAATCCAAAATGAATCTTGGCCCCAGGAAGATTTTGACTGCGTACTGAGCAATCAGAGTCCAACCAGTGGAAAGGGCATACTCAGGTGAGCTGTCTAGCCTGAGAAGACAGCTCTGTGATCACTGGGAGACAAACAAAGGTCAGTCTCACCCAGTGCTGTAGTGGGGGGTATACACAGAGATATAGAGTACACCAATCTCTTTTTCTGTCAATTTACAGTATACCCACCTATCCACCAAAAAGCCATTGAAATAGATACATGTAGGAGAGAATATCAACTTTCTCCATAGTGATCCACCCATCCACCCAAAAGAGTGAACCAACTTCTCCAGGGACCACAATACCACTGGTCTCACACTTTGACTATTCATGAAATACTCCCAAGCAAGGGAGACATTAAGTAGAAAATTACTTTCTTCCAAGTTTTGCCTGTGACAGTATGCAGAGGGGATATCAGTCAAGCAAGAGGAGGCCCCCTCACCAGTCCTGTGCACTGTGGCCCATCACGGCCAGGGGCATACAGAGTGCTCTAACTGTACAGCACGAATGAGGTTTTGAAACTACTTGTTGTGATTTTGGTCTTGTCTTGTTTTTCTGTGTTTTTGCCATGTCTTTTCTTTATTCATTTTGCTTATTATACATCCCGGTTTTTTCTTTTCATGCCATCTCTGTATTCATTGCACTTTTGTCCCCCCCGTCTTGTGATCAGTATGGTACGTTCCGTCTCCCCAGTCTGCGTGCCTACTTGCTTCAGGTGATTTAATTGGCTTCTGGTTTTTCACATAATTACTTCAATTCTCGTTTACTTCCTTCACTCTGCTTTTCTTGATTACTAATGATACTAACATTTATATTTTGTATTATACTTACTGACCAAACTAATATTGTAGATACTACTAACTGACTAACAAGCACTTGGGTAATTGTAAAGCTGCACTGCTACTAATTACTACTAACAGGATCTCAGCACTCGCCCTGTTCTAGTCTCCGCCCCTTGCTTTACTGTCTCTGTATCTCCCTGTGATTCCGCAAAATCTTCCGCACGTGCTTAATTGCTGTCCTGCACTCCTTGTTCTGTGCACTTAGAACTCCCTGACCGGAGGTGTTTATTTGTCATAGGTTGTCAATGTGATTCCTGTCCGTGTCTTGACTTTTGCCAATCATTGTATTAAGGACTTCCCCATGTATTCGCCCCTGTGTAATTAGCTCTCATCCCATTCACCTGTTCCTTGATAGCATGTGACTTCCCTCTTGTCTACTTAAGGTCTTTCACAGCAGTGCATTCTTGTCAGAATGTTGATCCTTTCTTTCAGTGCAGAGTTCCTAGTACACCTGTCTGATTATACTTCTACATTCCTTTGCCTGACTGAGTTTGCCTGTTTTTGTTTTTCGACCCATTTTCTGTACGACCATTCTATCCGCCTGCTGCCCTGTGTATGACCATTTGCTTTCATACTCTGAGTACCGATTCCTGGATTGTGATTCTGTACTGTGCTGTGATTTACTGGAAATTGACCCCTGCTTTTGTTTTTGGATTTTGATTTTTTGGCTCACGTATCTGTACTGTTGCAAACTCTGTCTTCCTGGCTTTGAACTTGGACTGAAATAAACTACGTTTTTTTGGATCACGTCTTGGTTCGCAATTGGTTCCTGTACCAGATTGTTACAGTACTACTCATATAACACTTCATGGCCTGGGATAACACGCAGTGAGCACACTGTATGGCACGAATGAGGTTCTGAACCTATTACAATTATGATTGCTGTTTTTCAAGTTTGGTTTTCCCTTAAATATTTTTTTTTTTTTCTACCAGTCATACGCAGGGTAATTGCACTTTGTTTGCCTGTGTTTATGGCTCTGCAGTACTTTAACAGCACTTTATTTTGTCACAGAGGTTTTGAAATGCTATTGAGGTTTTTCTTGCCGATAAAGCTCAACTAAATTAAATTGACATGAACAGAAATGAATTGAAGGGAATGTGAGCAAGGCAGAGGCTGAAAAAGACTGTGGAACACAATAGAAGATAATTGGAGAATTTGAACAAAAATGAATTTGGAAATAAACTTAATCAACAGCCTTTATTTATTCACTATTCAGTCTGCAAGAAACAACAGCAGCACTAAAACAGGAACACCATTTGGCAGCATGAATCAAACCAAAATCACTGCCTTATGAGTCAAGCACAAATTAAACACTAAAGGTTTTGTTTGAGCCGGCAGATTAAATCACTAAAATTTCAGGAGAGTGGAGCATCATGAATATTGGTTAAGTTACAGATTGGATCCTTTTTTCAGCATATATGCACAGGTGCCAATCCTTGTTTTTAAAGCCTGTCTAACCTGTCTACTTTAATATATTGGAATTTAAATGTGTCTCAAACTGCAAATGGATGAACATACAATTGAATTTGAGTGTTATAACTTTGCGCCTATATAATTAATGTTATGTTATGATAGGAACATCACAAATCTGCTCAACTGTACAGCACTGGGATCATAGGTGGAAAGTTGAATGGTCAAAGGTTAAAAGTTTGACCGGGCGTAATTATCTTCCAGTCATGAACTCAGCCAGCTAACTCAACTGATTAGTTCTTTGGTTCTCAATGTTGGTCCTGGGGACCTGCTGCAATCACTATTTTAAAAAACTTAATTTTTCTTAATTGGACTCTTTTCACATTTAAAAGGAATTATTTTCCCTCTTTGGCCTCATTGTCTGTAATAGCTAAGGTGTTTGCCATGTAGGATAAATATTGTGCCCTCTTTCAAACTTTTGCAAAAAGGTACACATTTTTAATTGGCTGAATTGAAGATGATTGTGAATCAAAAGGGTCCTAATTACAATGCTGAACGTGACTGTTTTGCTTTCACACAGTGCACATTTGGCCTTCTCATCATTTTCATTGTATTTTAATTTGTCATTAACTACCAAATGGCTATTTTAGTGACCATGCGTCCAGTTTTTCACCATTCAGAAGCCAATCAATTTTTTTTACATTTATTCCATTAATTTATTTTATGTAATAAACAGAATGTCTGCAATATACTACAATATGAGCATGGCGATCTTTAGGGCATGGATTGTATTTCTGAAATAAAGTTTAAACAGATAGATCCTTATTAACATGAATTGTGCAATCAAGAAAAATTAACACCTTGTTAAAATTCTGGGGCTGCAATTGTAGTTGGAACAAAAACTTGCATACAGGACCCCAGGAATAACGCTGAGAACCGCAGGATTAGTTCTACCCCCTGACTGATAAGTATTGCAATTTATTGCGTAACTGCAGTGCTTTTCCATAGCCCAGCTCATGACATATTTTTCTGGGAATATCACTTTTGCGAAAATTTCATTGGCTGAGAGCACGGGAAAAAAAATTGCTCTGTGCTATGTCACGCTCATAATATTTAGCCAAACTGAATACCAAGTACAATGTTGGTTAAACTGGTATGGCTTAGTGCTGTAGTGAGCCAGCTAAGTACCATTCTCATAACGAGGGCTGACTGCAATAAACAGTTATGTCCAATATACAGTGCCTGACAAAAGCCTTGTCGCATAAGGACATAGTAACTAAAAATAGCATATAACTTTATTTCTAACCAATCAATTGTTACAATAAATGGTCCATTTTAATGTCAAGGGCTTTCACATTAATAATTTGGTGCAAAATGAAACCGTCAAGAAGTGTTTTGATGTTCAGCTTGGCTAAGCCCATAACATCTGTTTTTGCTAGGACAAAAGTCTTGTTGTCTCTTCAGATGATGCAACAAATCGCAGATTAGAGTTTAACCTATGACAAATACTGTAATTAACACATTCCCAGATGTGTATAGAAATAACCCCAGCACACCAGACTTTCATATGAGGTGCGACTAGACCTCTGACAACATACCAAAGATTCAACCACAGACCAAAGTGCTGATCATCAAGAGCCTGAAGACTGAGTCTGCTGCTGAGGTGGCAGACATCTTTAATGTATCCAAATGTCAAGTGGAGGGATGAGAAAAAGATTTGAAGAAACTGGTGACGTTAAGAGGTCAGACAGACCCCGGTATGACAACTGTTTGAAAGGACCGTTTGTTGCTTCAACTGTACAAGGCTAGCCCTTCTTCAACTACAGCGAAGCTACACGAGGAAATGTCACCAAAAATCCCGGTATCTACAAGAAGAGTTTGTCAAATTCTCTCTCAAAGTGGTTTTCATAGCCAAATTAGTACACAGAAGTCTGCATTAAACAGAAAACAAAAAAACCTGCATTGCATTTGCCAAGGCCCACAGCTCGCAGAAAGGATTGATACTGGAAAAGTGGCTGAAAGTTTATTTTTCTGGTGAATCATCCATTGAACTGCATGCCAGTTGCCGTACAAGACCTGTTGGAACCCTCATGGACCCAAGATTATCCCAGAAAACAATCATGTTTGGTGGAGGAAAAATCATGGTTTGTTGTGACATCCAGCATGGGGGTGTGAGAAAGATCTGCAGAGTGGATGGCAACATCAACAGCCTGAAATATCAAGAAGTTCTTGCTGCCCTACTTATACTGCTGCTCCTTTTCATTCTTCTGCCTCCATGTCACAGTTCCCGAAAGCGAAGAAGGTGAAGGTACTCCAGGATTGGCCAACCCAGTCACCTGGCATGAACATTATTGAGCATTTCAGGGGTAAGATGAAGGAGGAGGCTTGGAAGATGAAACCATAGAATCTTGATGAACTCTGGGAGTCCTGCAAGACTTCTTTCTATGCCATTTCAGATGATTTCATCATCAAGTTATCTCAGTCATTGCCAAGACGTATGGATGCAGTCCTCCAAGCTCATGGGAGTCATACGCAAATATTAATTCTTTTTTTTCCAAGGCACCATGGCTTTATGTTCTGATATTATAGTGGCATATTTGTGTATTCAAAATAAAGTGTATGTATAATTTCCACATTTTTTTTCAATGCGACAAGACTTTTGTCCAAGCAAAATCTGACCTTTCTGTACAAATCAAATTATAAAACTCAATCAATGAAACAAAACTGTATTTTGGTATATTTCGCATAATCTAGAGGGCTTTGCCTTTCATATAAGCCATTTTTGATTCCAATTGATCAACTACAAGTCAGGTTATTATTTGTTGTTCCTACAACTTGGATAAGTGACAAGACTTTTGTCAGGCACTGTATAACATCTGGACATAACTGTTTATTGCAGTCAGCCCTCGATAACTAAGTTATCGTTACTGAGCTTGCTCGCCAGCATGCACGGAGTACCTTTCCATAAATTTGACTGTGAATTTAAAAACCATGGTCAGTTCAACCACAAATGCCTGTGTCTCAGTGACTTACGGAGTATCAGAGTAATGGCATTAGTTCAGTGCTAACATAATAGGAATTACCATTACGGCGCTAATGGAAATTTAGTTTGTTTTCTATTAAATTATGTGATTCAGTTATGTGATAAATAGAATCTTAAATTTTTGGTCATGTCATATGAACGTTATGAAACTCTTTAAGTAAATATGGGTTTGTGGTTTGCTATGGCTAGCCACAAAAACGAAAATTTACTCAACTGTTTTGATAACTTTCATATGACTCGCCCTCTCTTGTAAGATGCTCTATATAGAAACTTCTTAAAGCTGTTGGGACAAAATGCTTGGGAAGCCTTTTATTTTCTGAAAATGGATTGTCTACATGTGACTCGAACAAATCTAATGTACAGTACGTTGTACTTTTACTGCAATGATGACATGTAAGATCAGTCTAGGAGATCACCAAGCACCTGCATGAGACAGTGGAATGAGAATGAGAGAGTGAATGGGTAAACCTCAAACAAAGGAGGATGAAGAGAGAAGAAAAGATTAGTGGTGCCCAATCATGCCATGGGAAACCAAGTGTGTACAAGTTTTCATTCCAACCAATCGCTATAGCTGCTGATTTCAATGATTAGCACACCTTCAAGCAGAGAGAAGATCACTAATTGGTCTAATCAGCGAGAGTAATGACTGGTTGAAATGAAAACCTGCATATTCTCAGCCCTCCATGGCACATGAATGGGCACTACTGGTGTTTATGTTTTGAACTGAGAATTAGGAAAGTGCATGGGCTATTTGTCTGGGACATGGGCTATTTGTCTGGGACAGAGATCTAGAGAGTGGAATAAGGGTAGATACATCTTTAGGAAAAGGAATAAAGAGAGTGAAATAAGTGCATATGACTGAGAAGTAAAGAGAGAGGAATAAGTGCTTATGATTGGGAAATAAAATACAGACGGTGGAATAAGTGCATATGATTGGGACATAGAATAAAGGGGTGGAGTAAAAATATATGATTGGGACATAGAATGGAGTGTGTCGAGTAAGTGTATATACTTGGGAAACGGAATTATGAGAGTTTAATAAGTGTATATGATTGGGAAACCGAATGAAGTCAGGGGAATGAGAGTATATGATAGAGAAACGGAATAAAAAGAGTGGAATAAGGAGCTGATGACAACAAACGTGCATTTTCAGTGTGGGGCGCCCTTTTCGCTTATATTTGTCATTTTTGAGGCATTTTCAAAGCTTCTTTTGAGTGCCGGGCTCCACGCATTTATACGCCTCAGGCGTCTCGCTGTTTTTAGTTGCGCTTTGAGGGGAAAACATTCCTCTCTGAGAGCCTCGATTTAAAAAGCTCACATTATTATCAGCTCTTCAGTCCAAACCCCTCACCCCCTTTGGTTAAATTACTTGTAAGTATGGGTGGAATTTTATTGTACGGTTTGCCATTGTAAATAAAGATCGGGGAGAAATCTGTCATCACCGGTAGCACTGTCTTGGCATGATAACGAACAATTTCACAAAAGTTGTTCAAAAATCGTTCTAATTTTATTTCTCACTTTCCTTTAGTGCAAAAGCAAGTGGCAACCACTTACCTGTTATTTAAAGTGTGCCTATTATGTGACTTTTCATTGATCATTCTTATGTTCTTGAAGTCTACTAAAAAAGGCTTAGATGTGTCATTGTTAAAAAAAAAAAAAAAAAACTTGAGTTTTCTCATGCTGGCCATTTCTGCAGTACCTGTCTGTGAAACACTCCGTTGAGGTCCTGCCCCCGCTCTCCCAAAAACTTCAGTGTGCTGTGATTGGTCAGCTTGATCACTCACTTGTGATTGGTCCATCGTCTGCGGGTGTGTCTGGAAATATCAAGCCCCTTACCAGATATGGATTTCTGCTCCAGAGTGCAAGTGAGCTTTTGAGACAAAGGGTGCATCTCAAAGGCTAAGCTGCATCCTTCAAAGGCTGCATTTTCAGGGGTCGTCACTTACCTCCATCCGCCAAACTGACATTTAGGGTAAGGGGCAAGGTTAAATTTAGGGTTAGGTTTAGGGCTAGGTTTAGGGTTTAGGGTTAGAGTTAAGGTTAAGGTTAGGGAAACCAGTGATGCCTCGCTTAAACCAAAGCTGTTTAACGGAGATGAAATGACGTTATATCAATTTGGCAGATGGAATTAAAGGGATAGTTCGGATTTTTTGACACAAAGTTGTATGAAATATTCTTTCGCAGTGTATTGCATGAGAGGTGATTTTTTTTTGTTAATGTGTCCTGCCAGCGGAATTCTGGCCTCCTGAAGTTTTGAAGTAAGTAGTTCCGGCTAGTTTTCTGGGCCACAAAAATGAAAAGTTTTGCTTCTCAAAACAACATGTGTTTTTAAACAGTAATATATTTGTGTGACAAAACCATCATCAGTGAATAACTCACACCTCACAATCACTCTCCCTCTGTATCACTGCGCGCATGCTATCACCTATTTCAAAGATAACACGCTTGGATGTCGACTGCCGCGACCTGAGAGCTACACACAGAGAGACAAGTTAATTGTCTGACAAGAAACCACATGAAAAAAAATGGTGCGGACTTGTGATTTCCCCATCTGTAATCACGAAAACCTGTCTTATTCGCCTTATGTATTTTACCAGTTTCCTGTCATGGACCGTGCTCTTCGGCAACTGTGGCTTCTTGCCGTAGGTTTCAACATTGAAACCAAGACGGCAAGGGTAAAAAAAAAAAAAAACCTTGTCTGTGCAGTACACATTTCAGCAAGGATGATTATGTCCCTACATGACCAGGACACAGGAAATGACATGTCTTGAAGAGCACTGCTCTGGTTCCTATTATTGGTAAAGACATGTCTGACGATGAAAGCGACGATGACATTCCCTTTACCACAGAGCCAAAGGGATACCTTTATGAAACCGAGTTTACCGATGCCGAACTTTGTCAGATGGAGATTGATAGGGCAGAGAGAGAGAGATAGAGAACAGAGAGAAGCTGAAGATTGGCCCACGACAGCAGCTTAGAGAGACAGAGTCAACGAAAAGGGGTGGAACACTTGTTCAAAGTGTCAGATAATGCCGACGGAAACCGGCGAAATACATAAGGCGAATCAGACAGATTTTTATTATCATAGCCAGGAAAATCACAAGTTCGCACCATTTTTTTCTGCAGTTTCTTGTCTGACAATTAACTTGTCTCACTGTGTGTAGCTCTCTCAGGTTGCGGCAGTCGACGTCAAAGAGCATTACCTTTGAAATAGGTGATAGCACGCGCGCAGTGATACCAAGGGAGAGAAAAATAATGCCAAGTGATTGTGAGGTGTGAGTTATTCACTGGCTATGGTTTTGTGTCACAAATATATTACTCTTTAAAAAAATATTGTTTTGGGAAGCAAAACTTTTTATTTTTGTGACCCCAGCAAACTAGCCGGAACTACTTACTTAGAAACTTCCAGAGGCTAGAATTTCGCTCACAGGACACATTAACGAAAACAAATCAGCTTTCATGCACTTCACTGCTGAAGAGTATTTCATACAACTTAATGTCAAAAAATTCCGAACTATCCCTTTAAGTGACGACCCCAAAAATGCAGCTTTCGAAGGATGCAGCCTAGGCTTTGAGATACACCCAAATACAGGTGTAGCCGTGTGGGCGTAACCCACTTGATTTAAGGGCATGCCAAACTAGCTGCAAAGGGCAAAAGTTCAAATGGTGACATTATTAATTGATGAAAAATAATGGCCAGAAGCTATTGGGGCATTTCAGTCAGCTCTGGAGCAGTGTGTTTTGCGGCAGAGAGTCATATATCCCTTTGTGGATTAGATTGGACACCCCTGCAATAAAGAGTGTAATAAGTGGATATAATTGCATAATACAGTAAAGAGAGTGGACTAAGTGTATATGATTGAGAAATACAGTAAAGAGAGTGGACTAAGTGTATATGATTGAGAAATACAGTAAAGAGAGCAGAATAAGTGTATATGATTGAGAAATACAGTAAAGAGAGTGGAATAAGTGTATATGATTGAGAAATACAGTAAAGAGAGTGGAATAAGTGTATATGATTGAGAAATACAGTAAAGAGAGTGGAATAAGTATATATGATTGAGAAATACAGTAGAGTGGACTAAGTGTATAAGATTGGGAAATACAGTCAAGAGAGTGGAATAGAATGGGGAAATACATTAAAGAGAGTGGAATAAATATGGGATTGGGAAATACTTTTGGAGGAAGAATGAGAGAGACTGGAAAAAGCACATGAGATTGACTGATCAGGGGAGAGAGGGAAACTATCGGTTAGCCTCCGCAGTGCTTTGGTTGTAAACTGGGAGTTTTCTCTCTCGGTCTACTGCCACGGTTATCTCTTGTCTGAGACACTCACCTGCCAGCCTCTGTCGATAGAAGTGTGTGATGTTATTATAGTCAAACCCATCGGTGTGATCTTTCCCCCACCTTTCCCCCAGCTATCTCGGTTTCTCCCCATATCTGTTCGCTGTCTGTACAGTGTATCTGTCATGTACACGTTTGCTCCTCTCTCTACTTTGTGCAAGCTTATAAGTTCATTCCCCAGCAGTGTAGTGCGATTACTTTTACACCACCGTACCTGTTTAATGAAGTGTGCAAATTTCTTTGTGATGCAGTCAGAAAAATGTTATGAGAGATGATGTTTATGAATAGCATTGAGATTACTCAGTGTCCCGGAGTGCACTCAAAGACTGACAGTGCAGCAAGTTTTCACAAGCACTGAAGGGATAGTTGACTGCAACACCGCATTGACAGCAAGAATGCAATATAGAATTACTATTAACATTTAGCAGATGTCCTTATCCATAGTGACTCTTATAGTAGTGTTGAATCAGAGTGAGCATTTGACTCTGGCAAGGCCAACAATTAACCTTCCTGTGGCACGAAACCCAGAATGGGCTTTGACGATAAGGAACAAAATACAGAGTGCACATACAGGGATGGACATAATATTGGCAAAATAAATTTAAAGATATGCCGTGTAGGATTTTCCTAACAAACAAAGTATAGGTTTGTACAAAAAACATTCCCTTGCAGTCATCTCTCATGACCCACTATAAGTGTGTGGCTGTGCCTGTATTTACAGAAACCCTGCCACCATCCTGTATTTTCGTATTTTCCTTGGTGCGGGACTTTTCTGGGCATCAACCTTTGTGCATATGGGGGTGTCCACAACAGCCAATCACAGCACGCACAGTGTGAGGGCGGGACATAACGCTGCACTGCAGCATAGTGCTTCTGGTGTCATTAACCCAGGGAGGAGGGGCAACTTTGAATGTTGCATTACAGACCACAACTGATAAATCCAACTCAATATACCTTTATGTTTAAATGACAAAATCATCCATATAGGTGATTGCTCTTGATTAATTTGCTACATGTGTCTGCCTAAAAGTGTAATGGCTGGTAGAATTGAGAGGCTAAGTGCAGCGGCAAGAGGGAAATAGAGCAGCATGGACACAATACGAATACAGAGAATAATACAGACCATACGACAGGGACAATCCTCGCGCTTCCAAAAGGACATCCAAACATCCGACAAAATGGAAGCAAGGTGAGAGAGAAAAAAAGGAGAAGTATCTCGAAGAGCCGAGAAAAACAAGGCACCTTAAATAGTGCGACACAAGGGATAGAGAACATACAAAGGCACATAAATCCTTACTACAGATATCTTTGGCTAAAGTGCATAACTACAAACAGACACTCTAGCGAAGGAGGCGTGGCGGACTTCCAGCTTATATAGAGTCTGGGGAGGCGCCGCCCAAGTTCAATCAGCCAGCTGGGTAAAGAATCCGATTGAAAAGGAATTCGATCTCGTCCCTGGGACGAGAGTCTCAAAGAAAAATCCTGAACACACGCACACCTCCCAAACCATGACAAAAAGAGGTCTAACTAGCAGTACTTTTCCACCCTAATGAAAATACCCTGTATTTATTTCTTAGTAAAACTATAGTGCTAATGGCATAACTATAGCGTTACCATAGTCTACATAGTATAACGAGAGTAGTACTATTGTTATCACATTATGACTACACTATTACCACAGTCAACAATACCATGATAGTACTATTGTCCACACAACTGTATTGCTGTAGTTTGAATAACTACAGTATCGCTGTAGTAATACTACACTTTGGTGGTGAAAATACCATACTATAGGATAACTACAGCTTGGAACTGTAGTAATTTTTCATAAGGGCAGATAAGTCTTGAAAGCAAGGGTAAGATACTAATCAAATAATTAGTGCCCTAATTCATGGTGTATTGGTTGGTCACAAAACTGCAAAATTATTTAAGGTGGTCAGGGGAAAAAGTTATACAACATAAGCACAACACCACAAACTCGCAACAACGTAAAAGCTGTGGTCTCAAGTCAAACTCCCCTACAGTACAGGCGAAGACTAGGGTGGAGAGTTGCTAATAGCCACAGAACTGAATCTTTAATCACCACCAAACTGAGTCAATCCATATCTTCAACCAGTCTCACCAAAAACAGTCCATTGTGAGCTTCCCAGAGCTGGCATTTATGGCCAGGCCAACTTTTGGAAATCATTGGTATCTGAGACCAATACATAAAAATGCTTAACGTGGCATAAGACCCACAAAACCTGAACCCCAAAGCAATGAAAAAGGTATTACAAAATGATGAGTCATCTTTTACTACTTATAATACATCCTGGCTTGTTAATGTTTGGAGAAAGCCCATGGAGGAATTTGATTCACAATGTCTGTTACCAACTGCCTTGTATGGAGCTGGTTCTCTCATGTTATAGGCAGCCATCGGGACTCTCGGTTGAATTATTGCTGTCTATGAGTAATGTTTGACAATATGAAGCCATTTTACAAGACTGGGTGCACCCCTCTTTGTGGAGTGGATATCATACATCTCACTGAATACAAAACCAGCAAATGGAGTTCACTGTCATTAAGTAACTGTCCAGTCCAAGTGTGAGTACAGAGGAAGCAAGCATAGTCCATGGATTATATGGGATGGTGTCCACTTCCATAGCTTGAGTTGCAGGTGATGAGCTGTTTGAAAAGTTGAGTTTACTGTTTGCCTTTGCAGTCCTTACTCAAGGTAAAAAAAATCTGTTTATGTTGGTGAGACTATGTGAGGCAATGTGACTGTATGTGCACACTGCATTTGTGTGTGTTTGAGTTTTCGATTG
Organism: Gymnothorax javanicus; assembly: GCA_029692085.1. NCBI lineage: Eukaryota > Metazoa > Chordata > Actinopteri > Anguilliformes > Muraenidae > Gymnothorax > Gymnothorax javanicus. The sequence continues at coordinate 76,677,807 of CM056197.1, read as the reverse complement.
CATCAGCAGCGATGCATCAGCAGCGAGAGTGTGCTTCTGTATGAGTGTGAGTGCGTGCATCAGTGTGTTTGTTTGTGTGCTTGAGCATGTGTGTCAGTGTGCTTCAGTATGTGTGTGTGTTTGCATGTGTGCGTGTGTATATGTGTGCGTGTGTGTGTTTGTGGGTTTATGCATGTGTGTATGAAAGCGTGCGCATTTCTGTGCTCGCAAGTGTGTCTGAGTGTGTGTGTGTGTGTGTATTTGAGTGTTTGTATGTGCGAGAAAGTTGCGAAGTGTAATGAGCCACATCGCAGACGTGCTCAGTGCCAGCAGGAGGCCCCAGGTTGTTTCCACAGAGACGTGGCAGCGGCGCCATCTGAGCGCGTGCAGAAAAATCCATCTAACTGCTGGGGAAAGGGCAAGGATGGAGGTAAGTGCCTGGTCATGGAGTTACATTACAGGAGGAAAACTGAGCGAGAGAGGAGGGGAGTGAGGCAACCCACAGCTTAGGGGAAGCTGGACATGAATATCACTGCAGCAGGTGCCCCATGCAGAAAAAAACACATCTTTGATTCTTCTCAGTTTGCTTACTCTCGTGTAGGTGCCTAGATTAGACTGACTTCTCAATGGAGGAAAATAAAACTGCTCAACTCTCTGAGATATGTAAAGTGAGCGCCATAATAAATTAGACAATGACACATTTCTTTTTGTTATTTTGGTTCTGTTGGCTGAGCAATTCACCAGATCTGAATCTGATTGAACATGCATTTACATGCTGAAGAGGACACTGAAAGTAAGCAGGAACTAAAGACAGCTGCAGTTCCGGTCCAGCGGAGCATCACCAGGGAAGATACCTGATGATGTCTATGCATCACATACTTAAAGCAGTCATTGCATGCAAAGGGTATGCTGCGACCAAATGTTAAAAATGATCACCTCATTCTAAGTTACGTTAAAAAGACCAGTTCTTTTTGGTGCGCCTGGAAATGTACAAAAGATACTGTCTGGTGTCACTGTCAAATGAATTATAGCGCTCACTGTATATGCAAAAGACGTTTGAGTCCAACTGAGAGGCTTGCACACAGAAGCAACATTAATAATATAGGTGCATTAACACTTGCAGTCTCTCTCTCTCTCTCTCTCTCTCTCTCTCTCTCTCTCTCTCTCTCTCCTGCTTTCCCTTCTTTTCCAAGTGAAATTGTTCAGGGTATGCTGAAAGTCTGTTGATTCCTGTGTACGGCTGCTATTGCAGACGTTCCCTACAGAGGGCACTGTTCCACAGTATATGCGCATACACGGCTGTCCATTAACGTGGGCTGCAGTGAATGTTACTGCCGGGCAGAAAGGTTCGCATACAGGTTCGCTCATGGTCCTCAACCTGATTCAATGGTTGAAAATTATCCAATCTGATTCCCTCTACTCATAATTACATCCATGCTTGAATTACTTTAAGAGCACATCATATTGAATCAGTTCACTTTTCACAAAGAGATCAGATTACATGGCGGTAATAGTTATTGCAATAATGTTTCAATAATTTTTTTTATCATTACAATACAACAGAAATATTAGTGCTTATCTAAATGAAACTTTCTAACCTTTTAAAAATAGTTTTATCATTACAAGTGACATGCAGAGTTACGCTGTATATCATCTGCAATCAGCTGTGAATCTTCCCTTGGTCTGGTCTGGAGTACTAACAGTCATGAGGGAAAAAAGACAAGGATGGTTATAAAACAGCGACATTTATTTTTCGTTCAGTAATGCTGGCAAAGTATCCTCAATCAGTTCTGTGATCACATGCTATCAGGCCATAATATGAAAAGAAATATACAGACCAGTCCATATGTATTTGGACATTTGCAAATGTATTGCCATTTTGGCTGTCTACCACATTCTATTGGAGTTGAAATTAAATAGTGAATATGAGCTCTACCAGCAGACTCTCAGCTTTAATGGGTGGATATTAATGTCTGAATCTAGAGAACATTGTGCGAATCGCAGCTCCTTTTATAGGCGGTCACCCCTTTGTAAGGGTCCAAAAGGCATTGGAAAATTGGCTGCACAGCTGTTCCATGGCCAGGTTTGTGTCTTTTCTTCATTATTTCATTCACAGGTAAGTCGATGAAAGGTTCAGAGAAAACATATAAAAAAGCCTTGACAGATGTGGAGTGAAATTTTATGGACAGATGAGACAAAGATGAACTTGTACCAGAATGGTGGAAGAGAAGAGCACAGCTATGGGAAGGAACTGCTCATGATCTGAATCATACCACCTCATCTGTGACGCTTGCTCATATGTGGCATATATGTTTGCTGAGATAATTAGTTCCCTTGTATTTATTGATGAAGTATCTGCTGGTTAAAGCAGTGTGATGAATTTTGTGTTGTAAGGCTGTACTATCTGCCCAGATTTAGCCAAATTCAACACTCACTGCACGATGCTTCACAGTGAAGGAATGGACAATAACCTGAAGCATACTGCCAGAGCAATCCAAGTGGAATTTTACAATGGACAAGACCATCACCTGAATCAAACTGAGCCCTGGCCGTAGGCAGAACCAAAAGCAAAATGCCGCAAGGCACAAGAAAGCGAAGGTAGCCTCAATGCAGACTTGGCAGAGTATCACCAGGGAAGCAGCTTAGCGTCTGGTGGTGTCTGTGGGTTTCCGATTGTTGACAGTTATTGACAACGAAGTGAGGGGGAGGTGGTCGGTAAAAATGCCTGTAATTCAAGGTATCGCCAATACAAAAAAAAACTTTAAAAAATTAAAAAAATAAAATACCCCGATGTGGCTTTTTTGTGGAAATTTCTACCATTTCTGGGATTGCCACACTTCTGGTGCGCAGCTTGCGTAGTGGCATGATAACAGTTCAGCTATACATGAGAAACTGCAAATGATCTAAAAGCCAAAATCAAGCCAAGAAAAAAGTACTGGATACATGAAGAATTAATATGGCTTCTATGCTCGGTATCGTGCGGCCAGATATCTGTAATCATGCATGCTAATGCAACTTTCCCCCGCATCTGCGTGCGTCCGGAAGCGACTTGGCCACCAAACTTTCCCATAAATCATTGGAAATGGGGCTTGATTGCAATATCTGGGTATTTATTTATTTTTTAATTGGCGATCGCTCAAATTCCCACACCATTCTTCATACAATATTTTGGCCAAGCCCCATAAACTAAGGCTGGAATTCTACGCTTCAAACATATTTTACTTATTCATTTCAAATCCATTGTGGTAGTACACTACCGGTCAAATGTTTTAGGACACCCCAATTTTTCCAGCTTTTTATTAAAAATTATGCAGTTCCAGTCCAACGAATAGCTTGAAATGGCACAAAGGTAAGTTGTGAACTGTCAGAAGTTTTAAACAAAAGGTAAGGTTATGTCAGGGGTCGCAACACTTTCCCCTGCCACCCCAGCACAGGTACCCTTCCCAAACCCACCAGCCACAGACAACCAGGACACCAGAGTTGCAGGAAGTAACAATGTTTTAATTTTATTAACAACTTAAAAATAAGGTATTGTTGGATGCACAGCACCACTCTGCTAACCCTCCCCGTCCTCCGTCCCCCACCCCCACGCTACTGCAGCCCTTCCTCGTCGCACCGTTACGACGTGGCAACTCAGTGCCAAGAGCCAGACTTCACCCCAACCCACACTATAAATCCAACACACAAAAGAAAAAGACTACCCTGTGCACTTCACACCACACTGTGACCACTGGAGCACTCCCGCACCGAGCACCACGACGATGGTGAAACCCTTCTCGGCCGCCCGAGGGAGGGTAATCTCTCTAAGGAGGAGGTGGTCCACACACACACACACACACATTGAAAACAAAAGTGGGAGCAGCCAGGCCCACGCCTCAATGCTGGGCCTCACTAGCGCCCCTAAAAAAAAAATAAAATAGGACGACGGAGGCAGGAGTGCTGCTGATGTCTTGGCTCCAGGCTGCTGCTTCAGGACACCAAAGTCAGCCGCCCTCCTCTAGCGGCTTGGGCAGGGACCTGGACCGTGCTGGGAACACAAAGGGCACAGGGCAAATCACCCACACTACAGGCTGGGCAGACCAATCAAGGGGCCTCATGCACACAATGCAGTTTCTGCACACATCCTTTACGCCACCGGGACTAGCCCCTCTGCGCCTTCTGCCCAGCCTGGGTTCTGCTGCCTCCACTGCCCTCTTCAATGCTTCCTTCCCAGCCAGCCAATGTTCTCCGCCCGTGGGTTCTGGTGCAGTCCTGGTGCAGCACTTCTTCCTCCACACACTCCAAACTCCCCACATTAAAAACAGTTCCTCTTAGCATAACCCTCCAGTTCAAAAAACAAAACCCAAGGACAAAAAAAAACCAAAAAGAAAAATTTGGCCAAAACAAAAAAAAAATTTAACCAATTAACACAAAATCTCCCCCCTTAAAATCTAATACAGAGCCTGCTTCCCTGCAGCCATCCAACCCCCAACTGCCTGAACTACCACACTTTTATACCTGCAACTCCAGTAATGAGCAATTGAGAGCAGCCGTGAGCCCCCAGCTGACCAGCAGGGCCAATCATCCAATTAACCCAGCCCAATGAGGCACCGGGTTCCTCATTACCCAATTCCAAGCTGAGGCTCAGCCAGGCAGCAGCTTACCTCCTGACAGATTCCCCCCCCCTTTACCGATAGTCGTCCCGACTACATCTCCTCAAGGTAACGACGCGGGGGCTGCCCTTTTGTCTCACGTTGGGAGCGTCGGAGGGGCACCTCTTCCGGTTGTTCATGAGGCTCTGCTGCCTCCCCTGGGGGCTGGTCCTCAAGAGGAATAGCAGGACCATCCATAGGACCCCGGACAGGGAACACTGGGTTCCATCCCCACGCCTCCCCAGGGCGTTCCAACTCTGGAACCAGACTGGCCCTTCCCCACTAGGGGCTCCTCTCCAGGCATCCCCACTGGGCAAGCACGCAGGTTGTTCCGGTGCAGGGTCCTCCTCACCACCCCCCTCTGGCCGGACCAATCTCCGGCTGGAGCTGGCAGACAACAACAAAAGGACGAGGGACCAACGTGGAGCCAGCTTACCTCGCTCCCGGCGCCTGAAGTTCCGACCAGCACCCGGTCCCCTGGCAAGAGTGGCAAGGTCTTAAGCCGCGATCGTTTTGTCTTATCGTCGCAGCTGCTGGCGTCGCATCGACTCCAGCACCTTCTTGTACACTCCCGTCAAGGTTGGTGTGCCTTCACCCACCCCTCCATTTCCCCCACTTCCGTGAGTGGGGGGCACATTCATTGCCAGGTCCACCGCAACCTGGCATGATGCCCTGTCAAAATGTAATGTGGGGCAAAGCCAGTGCTACTGTGCATAGTGTTATTATATGCCTGAAGCAGAGCTGGCAGACGGTCCGGCCACCGGGACTGCTCCTCCTCGTAAGCACCCTAAAAGAGACAGCAGTGTTTGATTAAAACGCTCACAGGCTCCATTCCCTGAGGATGGTAGGGGTGGTACGCATCTTTGTGCAGCCGTACAGCTCACAGAAGGCGCAAACTAGGGAAGACTCAAATGCTGCCCCTCGATCCGAGAGGAGCCAACAGGGCAACCCCAATGCTGCACCACTGCACCCCACAAAGCCCTCACCGCAGTCCCTGCCGACTGGTCCTTAACCGAACCGCCCAGCCATACCTAGAAAATAGATCTGTAAGAACCAGCAGGTAAGGATAAGATCACCAGGGCGCCCCAGCCCAGATGGTCCATGGCCACCACTTCCAGTGGATATGAGGTGGTGATGGGGAGAAGGGGAGCCGCACCTCTGGGCCGGCCTTGGCCACCACATACCGCCCACACTCCGCAGTCCACTGCCGCACATCTTCCCTAATCCGGGCCAGTAGAACCGCTGTCGCAAGGCATTCTCTACCTTATTGGCACCCTGGTGACCAAGTGCCTGGTGGTACTGCTGCCAGACACTATGCGCCACCCTCCGGGGCACCAGCACCTGCCACAACAGCCCATCCCCAACCGAATTACACACCCGGCGGTATAAGACTCCCTTAATTATGCGGAGCCTCTCCCGCTCCTTCCACCACTTACCCACTTCAGGTGGAGCCATACCGCACTCCTCCTGTTGCAAGGACTCCCCTCGCCGCAGCCGCTCAGCCACTACCAGCAGACAGTCATCCTCCCGCTGCAGCCGCGACCAGTCCCATGAGTCTTCATTTGACAGACCACTGGCTGCCTGCACCTCCCCCACAATCCCCTGCACCTCAGGCAATCGGGACAAGGAGTCAGCATTGGCATTATGGGCCCCGACGATACTTGATTTCCAGGTCAAAGCTCGCCAGCTGGCCCGCCCACCGCTGCTCCGTGGCTCCCAACCGTGCCCGTGCCGAGATGAACCAAGGGATTGTGGTCTGTGAAGGCCGTGACTTTTGGCCCCCAAAGTAATCTTTAAATTTCTCCGTCACGGCCCACTTCAGTGCCAGCAGCTCTAGCTTGAAGGCGCTGTAATTCTGGTCATTACGCCGGCAGGATGCAGACTCCGCTTGCATAAGCAATGACTCTCTCCTTGCCATCCTGCACCTGAGACAGGGATTTGCCCCCAGCCCCTCCTTGCTCGCATCTGTGTAAAGGCGAAAGGAAGGGTAAAGTTTACATATGCAAGCACGGGGTGGAGAGCAGCACATCCTTCAATTTCTCAAAGGCATGCTGACACTCCGCCCCAATCCACCCGCCGAGAACTCTTACCCCGACCGGCTGTCCCTTCCAGTAATCGATGCAGAGGTGCTGCGATCTTCGAGAAGGCAGGGATAAAACGCCGATAATAGCCGGCAAACCCGAGGAATGCCCTCACCTGCCGCACGGTCTCAGGCACTGGCCAATCCCGGACTGCAGCCGTCTTTTCTGGGTCCGTGGCCACCCCCCGGGCTTACCACATGGCCCAAGTATCGCACCTCCCTCCGGAAGAAACGACACTTCTGGGGCTGAAGTTTCAACCCATACTGCCCCAGCCGCTTGAACACCACCTCCAGATGATGCAGATGACCCTGAAAGTCTGGAGAGAAAACCACAATATCATCCAAGTAAATTAAGATGGAATCATTTACCAGGTCCCCCAGACACCTCTGCATCAACCTTTGGAAGGTTGCTGGAGCATTGCACAGGCCAAACGGCATCCGTTCAAACTGGTATAGCCCAAGGGGCGTGGCAAATGCAGTCTTCTCGCAGTCTCGTGGGTCCACCGCCACCTGCCAATACCCGCTCGCCAGATCCAAAGTTGAGAACCACTCAGCCCTCTTCATCCCAGTAAGTGACTCCTCAATCCGGGGTAGTGGGTAGGCATCCTTGTGGGTCACTGCATTTAGGCGGCGGTAGTCAACACAAAACCGCCATGCACCGTCCTTCTTCCGGACTAGGACCACAGGAGCAGCCCAAGGACTAGAACTTTCAACAATCACCCCGCTCCAACATACCCTGGACTAAGGACCGCAGCTCTGGGTACAGACCTGGGGAAAGAGGGCGATAAGCGCCATGCAAGGAGGAGCATCTCCAGTAGGTATCTGATGATATATTACCTCCGTTTGTCCAAAGTCCTCCTCATGGGCTGCAAACACCCCCGCCCAACGCTCCAGTAGGACTCGAGCCTGATGTTGCTGCTCCGGGGAGAGGCCCTCCAACTCAGGTGGAGGAAGAGGACTCCTGCCCCCAACGGCGCTTGCGCGTCCGCACATCTACCTCTACTTCCCTGGACGGGGGTCCGCAGCACCAGCTCACGGCCTCCCTGGATCTGTGAGGGGGCTATACGGGACACTTTGGCCAGAGGACGCCGCCGGGGTAGAGAGAGAGGATAGGGATGTACATTTATCAGGCGGAGGGGGACTTTCCCTCCCCGCACACACACAACTGCTCTACCCACCTGCCACTCCCCCACCATCATCCACCCCTCCACCAGACAGACCTCCCCATCCAACTTCTCCCACCCCTCCACTGGCACCCACTGTACCACCTCAGAGTACGCTGAACCTCCACATCCACCCTCGAGTCAAACGAACAACACCCTCCAGTGGTGTCATAGCCCGACTGGACCCTCCGACATGCAGCAAATGCATCGTTCCCAAATTCAGTGCTCTCCCCTGTTGAGAGGCAGAAAAGGTTAGGGACCCAGGCTGTACACCCCCTCATCACTTCCTCCCAACAATGGGCGATCACATTCATGCCCAGGATCGCAGCTGCAGAATCAAGACAGCGATCCTGGACAATGACCACCCCTTTGCTGGCACCCTCACGCCCCAACCACAAAAAATCCATGACAACATACCCTACAAAGGAATGTCAAGATTGGCCGCCTTTAGGGTCAGCCATTGTAAGGTCATACGGTCCTGCAAAGCCATTCCTTTAAACCAATATCGAAAACCCCTCACTGAATAGAGTAACCTGTGAGCCTGTATCCAGCCAGCATGGCACCCTCACCCCCAGCCTCCACCTCAACTTGGGGACAAGGCCCCAGGACATCCCCATGTTGGGGGCATTCCTCTCCTCCGTGGTGGTACACCCCGCCTGCGTGCTGCCCTACCATGGGCGGGTTGGGAGTTTAACGACACCCTCTGGGGGCAGTTCTGCATATGCCCAGCCCGCCACATGAAGCACAGACTGGCCGACCCTCTGCATCCCACTGGAACTGCCCCGCCTCCGCCTTGGCTCAGTCCCACCATGAGCCGAGCCCTGGGGTGCCGCGTTGCTCACCACCTGAGGACCTGGGACCTCTAGAGCTGCTGCTGGATTTCTCCCAGGAGGGTCTTACCCAGCGTGGCCATCTGTTCTTGAAGTTCCTGCCTCAGCTCTGCCCGTCATCCTTCAACCGCTCCAGCCCTCAGCCGATGCTGGAACTGCAGGCCTGGAGGGCTGAGAACGAGAAAAGAAACATGCCCCCCTCATCCCCCTTAGCTCCAGCTGCAACTCTCGGCTTCCCGCCTCCCCCAAATGTGAGGGCTGGTTGTCGGGCGTGCCTGCCGCTGAAGTTCCTGTTTAACGGGGCCCCCTCTGAGGCCCAGGAGGAACTGGTCCCTAAGGAACAAATCCTCAGCCTCTCTATCCCCCGGCTCTTGGGCCGCCACTTTGCATGTCCCTCAACCGCAGGAGATAAGTCTCCAGGGTCTCTTCAGGATTTTTGAGAACACTGGAAAAAAGCGAGCACGGATCACTGCCAGGGAGGGGGCGTCCAAACAACTCCTCCAGAACGGTCCATACAAGTCCCACCGTATTCCGCCCGTTCCGCTGGAATTAGTAGCACCTCCCGCCGCACGCCCCCCAGAGCTCCCACCACAAAATCTACCTGCTGCTCCTCTGTAAGCCCCTGTGCCCGAAGCATTGACCTGGCCCGCCACTCCCCAAAATTAGCAGAGTGCTCCTCGCCTGAGAATTTGGGCACCCACGGGCACACATGAACCAGGGCACTGTCAGACTACCCCCACCACCCAGCGGAAACCCACGCGACAGCCTTCCTGCCCATCCATGGTGTCTGTGGCTTAATAGGTGGATCCTGCCGATTCGCCAACTTTTAAGGGTGTCAGGGGTCGCACTTTCCCTGCCACCCCAGCACAGGTACCCTTCCCAAACCCACCAGCCACAGACAACCAGGACACCAGAGTTGCAGGAAGTAACAATGTTTTAATTTTATTAACAACTTAAAAATAAGGTATTGTTGGATGGACAGCACCACTCTGCTAACCCCTCCCCCCGTCCTCCGTCCCCCACCCCCCACGCTACTGCAGCCCTTCCTCGTCAAACGACGTGGCAACTCAGTGCCAAGAGCGAGACTTCACCCCAACCCACACTATAAATCCAACACACAAAAAGAAAAAGACTACCCTGTGCACTTCACACCACACTGTGACCACTGGAGCACTCCCGACCGAGCACCACGACGATGGTGAAACCCTTCTCGCCGCCCGAGGGAGGGTAATCTCTCTAAGGAGGAGGTGGTCCACACACACACACACACATTGAAAACAAAAGTGGGGCGAGCCAGGCCCACCTCAATGCTGGGCCTCACTAGCGCCCCTAAAAAAAAAAAAATAAAATAGACGACGGAGGCAGGAGTGCTGCTGATGTCTTGGCTCCAGGCTGCTGCTTCAGGACACCAAAGTCAGCCGTCCCTCCTCTAGCGGCTTGGGCAGGGACCTGGACCGTGCTGGGGAACACAAAGGGCACAGGGCAAATCACCCACACTACAAGGCTGGGCAGACCAATCAAGGGCCTCATGCACACAATGCAGTTTCTGCACACATCCCTTACGCACCGGGGACTAGCCCCTCTGGCGCCTTCTGCCCAGCCTGGGTTCTGCTGCCTCCACTGCCCTCTTCAATGCTTCCTTCCCAGCCAGCCAATGTTCTCCGCCCGTGGGTTCTGGTGCAGTCCTGGTGCAGCACTTTTCCTCCACACACCCAAACTCCCCACATTAAAAACAGTTCCTCTTAGCATAACCCTCCAGTTCAAAAAACAACAAAAACCCAAGGACAAAAAAAACCAAAAGAAAAATTTGGCCAAAACAAAAAAAAAAATTTAACCAATTAACACAAAATCTCCCCCCTTAAAATCTAATACAGAGCCTGCTTCCTGCAGCCATCCAACCCCAACTGCCTGAACTACCCACACTTTTATACCTGCAACTCCAGTAATGAGCACTGAGAGCAGCCGTGAGCCCCCAGCTGACCAGCAGGGCCAATCATCCATTAACCCAGCCCAATGAGGCACCGGGGTTCCTCATTACCCAATTCCAAGCTGAGGCTCAGCCAGGCAGCAGCTTACCTCCTGACAGTTACCCATGTTTTTTGTACGCCGTCGAGTAGGTGAAAGGATGATTCCTCAGTGTGTGACATCAACTGTCAAACATGGAGAAGGAAGCGTGATGGTCTGGGGCTGTTTTGCAGGATCCAGGGTCAGTGACTTATAGAGTGAAAGGCACCCTGAACCAAAACGGCTACCACAGCATTCTGCAGCGCCATGCAGTACCCTCTGGTATGCGCCTAGTTGATTAGGGGTTCATCCTACAGCATGATAATGACCCAAAACATAAGTCCAAGCTCTGCCAGAACTACCTTAGGAAAAAAGATCAAGATGGTAGGCTTGAAAACATGGAGTGGCCAGCACAGTCTCCAGACTTAAACCCCATCGAGATGGGTTGGGATGAACTAGACAGATGAGTGAAAGCAAAGCGACCTACAAGTGCCACACATTTATGGGAACTTCTGCAACAGAGTTGGGAAGAACGTTCTTAAGAATATTTGATTTCCATTGTAGAAAGAATGCCACGAGTGTGTTCAGCCGTTATATCTGCCAAAGGTGGCTACTTTGAGTCAAAAGTTTAAAATAAATTTTGGTTTATAAATTGATTCCATGGTTTCTTTTTTAACTTCGATTATTAATTTGTTTCATCATGTCTATGCTTTCATTCCAGAGTACAATGAGACATTAAACTGCATAATTATCAATAAAAAACTGGAAAAATTGGGGTGTCCTAAAACTTTTGACCAGTTGTGTATTTAGAGCCAAAATGATGAACGCTTTGTCCCTGTCCGAATACTGCTGGGGCTGACTGTGTTACAGCTATATTTGTTTGTTTGTTTTGTTCCAGTCCTGTGATGCTCTCCGTCAGTTCATCTCTGCTGGTGCTCACCCTACTGAATATGTCAAGTTGTGCTTCCTCGCATCCTTGTGCCCCATTACGCCGCGCCTTTGTAGAGCTGCCATAACTACTGTGCCGGAAGACTACTCAGCTGATTGCAGTTTCCTGACTGACATCACAATTGAATGATGTGGCGGGTGCCGTGACGACCGAAACCCTCCCTTTTTTTGCGATGCCATGGCTCATTATGCAGTGATGCGGTCTGCCTTAAATCCCAGTCATATTGCGCATCGCTGCACTGAGCTGAGACGCCTCCAGTGGATGTGGGGCTCAGGAGGCCTCGGCTTGGTGAGCACCGCTGCGAGCGACGCCTGCTTTACCTCAGCTCTCCCTGATCTTGCACGGCAAGGCCCCGCGCTATGAGCGAACCTCCCGAGGCTGGCATGCCTGCAGCTCCCCGCACGCACACGCACACGCCGAGCCGAAGCCATCATTTTAATTTACCTTTATTATTCATCCAAGATGGAGTTTTAATGTGCTTTGAGTTAAAGTCGGTTCTGCAGGTTTGAAGGGGAGGGGGAAATCTGGGGACTAGCCTAATGTCAGTGAAGGGGTGTCAGCTGGAATTGAATCTGAGTGTTTGTGTGACAGAGAGGAAGCTGGAGAGAGGGCTGTGCATTAAAGAATTAAAATGACTATGCAGGAATTTGGCTGACACTTTGAGACTTTTCGAGTGAATGCGAGGAAACTCATTGAATCCAAAATCATACAATTCCCCAGTTCTCTATAGCCGGGAGACGACTCTGAATCCTCCAGCACAAAGTGAGGAGAGGATGGAATTAATCCACTTATCGGGCCATCGTTCTCCCTCTGTCTCTTGCACTCTCATTCCCTAATGTGAAAGTTTGAATATTTCTTTTAATCTCTTTATGGCTCGAGGTTATGCAAGTGATTTAGGAGCGAAATGCATGCAGGCGTATTCGAAAGTATCTCAGCCATGTCATGGGCAATCTGCGTGTGGCACGATTTCCAGATATAAGGTTTATACTACACAGCATTCATTAATTTCATATCTGGCTCGCTCATCCTAGCATTTCTCAATTTCCTTTCGCTCTCTGGCGCTCTGGGGGCAGCGGTTTCATATAAAGTTGCTGTTTGAGTTTGAGTTTGAGGGGGGAAGTGGAGGGGGCGTCTGGGAGGTGCTGAAGTGAATGAGTTTGTGAGACTCTCCACACTCTGGTGGTAGTGCTTTTGTTGATGGGATGGAGGGGGGGTTGCTGTTAATGTTGAATTTGGCGCCATATCTTATAATCAGAACCTCCTCTTTTTAATACAGTTTTAGCTCCAGGTAAGTTCTGCTGACTCAGTTACCTGCATGGTTATCATAAATTTTAAAACTTTGCTGAACCGCTTGATTTGTTTCAGATTCTGAGATAATATGCCCATTATTTTGTTTCTCTTCTGTCTTATAATGACATGAGTAGAGCTTAAGTCCGACACTGAAGAAGTATCGAGCTGACATTTGTTACTCACTAGATTTGCATACTTGGCCTAAGACCTGGGTCTTCAGTTGGAGGAGTGAATGACAGAATCTCTGGCTGTGAACCGCTGTTGTAGGACACAAGAGCTAGACCCACCTCTGTTACAAATGGCTAACTGGAGCTAAATGAGGTGGTTTCCAAGGTCATTGTACTGGTGCCCTGGTGCTGGTAGATGGATGGGATTACTGGTGCAATAAAGCCTCTTCCTTGTTCCTTATGGGGGGAGGTGAGGCGTTTCATCAGGATGATAGCAGGATATCTGCAGTCCATTCACTCATCGAAGTAATCACTCTTTCCTGCGGCCCAAAACACTCATTTTCCAATCAGGACAATAATCCTATTTGTTCTCTCCCGGCATGGCTTTTTACCAGAGATTTAATTCCATAGATACTAATCGTGGAGTAATCATGGTTGGTGGAGAAACTGTTTCTTTGTGAACGTGCCAATACAGATGTGTGAGGGTTGGGGTCTGTGTGTACTGTATGTGGGTATAGTTATGAACCTTAGATAAAGTTTGTGTGTGTATGTGTGTGCGCGCACGTGTGTGTGTGTGTGTGTGTGTGTGTGGGAAGGTCAATTTGGTGTGTGTATCATGTCCATCACACACCAGCGCATCAGTAAAGATGGAGCCCCCTCTGATTGGCCCCGCACGTTCATAAGAGGGAGGCACACTCTTTGCCTCGCGGGCAGCGCCTGCAGTCCTTCTCCTGCTCTTAATAACAGGCAGATATTAAAAACATCCAGGCTGGCCTCCCTTGGGAGGTGAAATCTTCAGTGATTCTGGACGAGCCTCCTGAAGATGGGAAAGGTGAGAGAGAGGTTTTGAGTTTGACCGTGAGATCCCTCAAACACACATAAGAAAAAGATAGCTTTAATGCAAGATAACCTCTTTTCTCCGTGTGAATGCTACTGAGCCTGTTGTGTCTTTCTGGTCATCTGTGTATGTCAGTAAATGTGTATGAATGGCATGGAATAACGTGTGTGTGCCTGTATTTTTGTCTTCATGGTCCATTACAAACGTGAATCAATACAAAATTATACGCGACAGTACAACAAGTATGTAAAATATCCCTTGTTTTGCATGCCTATGTGTGCATGCCTGTAAGTTTGTGTGTGCCAACGTGCTTGTGTGTGTCTGTAGTGCCTGCGTTCGAGTGTGGGTGCGTGTCATCGTTTGTCCTCAGGGAAAACTGCAGTGAACGAGCTCTTTACTCTCCCACAGTGTCTGGGGAATGGTGTCTGTCACTGTGATGCACTCGCTGTTAGTAAACTCCATTATATCTGTGTCCTCGTCTCCTTCACTGTCATCGCCTCCCTCTCTCTCAGCCCCTCCTCCCGCTTTCTGTGTGTCTGCGGGCTGCGCTTAACAAACATGAAAATGGACGGCTAGAAGCCCCAGCTTCGCCATTGACAGACAATGAAGTGCAGCCAGACGGCATTCTGCCCACACTGTACGGCACTAAGGCTTTAGAGAGCCGTGCTAAGCTCTCTGAGCTTTTTACCTGAGTGCTATTTCGTTCCAAAATTCTATCTCTCCCCATTCGAGGTGAGGCCAGACATCAGGCAATAAGAATTAGCCTGAATTACATCAGGCTTTCTATCTCTGTCTGTCTGTCTGCTTATCTCTCCGTCTGGCTGCCTGGTTCCGCTGCTGCTCCAGGCGCTGCTTTGGGATAGAGGGCTGTGGTTCTTTTTTAAGCTGAGCGTGTTATAAAGCAGGCTCACTTATAAATTCTGCGCCGTCTCCGCGGCTGCTGATACAGATCTCAAGTTATGAAGTTTGACTTTCTCTGTTTGATTTAACTATTGTTCAACTACGAAAACACAGCTATTGTTCACCAGTTTTTAGGGCACAGGTGAGTGCATTTTGCTCCGAAAACCAGATTTATTCATGTATAATCTTGATCGCATTAGCATTTATATTTTACGAGGTAATATTTGATTTCCTGCGATTCACTTAACGCCAATCGTAAATGAAATCTGAATTAAATAATATCCTGTTTATCATTGATATTGCAGTATCGACTACAGTTTCCTCCAGCATTATTAGAGCCAGGGTAGGGTTGATACTGATCAGGGAAATTAGGGTTGTAGAGAGAGAGAGACTCGTCCTTTGACGCAAACTCGGTGTCTTCATCTAAATCCGCCCAAAGCCCTGGTTTATTGACCACATGAAGTCAAGTTGTTCAGTTTTGCAAAGTTATTGCCCTTTATTCGCAAAGACCATGGTGAACTTTTTCAATAAAGTTGCTGCAAGACATCCATTGATTCATTTCTATGAATTTCATCAGCAAAGTAGCACAACAGATTCAATCTAATGTACAGTGTCTGGCATCCGACCATCTCCGAGAGTGCTTGGGATACAGAAGAAAATGAACACCTCTTTACCCCTGACTTGAGTGGAGATATAGGCTTAAGGAAGAGTCCCCTCTGTGCTGTACACTGGTGAGGACACCTGCAAAACTGCTGCCGCTAATGGCCATGATGACTTTGTCATGTTATGAGCGCTTTGGGGTGAATAGGACGTCGGCCTCCGGTGGAAGGTTGAAATCCCACACCTCTCTGGGAGCCGACCTGAGCTGCGCTGTTCGAGAGGGCTTAAGAGTCAATTAGAGCTTTAGAGACTTCGAGGTTTCGTTCCCTGGCTGGCCTTTGTAACACTGAATAAGGCACTTAACCTGAATCACTTTAGTAAATTTACAGCTGCATAAATGGATAATATACTAAATTGTACGGCTGAAGCTCAGCGTGAATAAGTGCATCTGCCAAGCAAATAAACATGTTAATAACGAGTAACAATAAACTTTGAGTGCATATTCATTAAGAGTGAAGCTGTTCTCATTTATGGCTCTCCTTAAACTGAGTGGGTGAACCTTTTGGAGTGGGTGCTGGGTGGTACTCAAACACAAGGCGTCAACTAGGAGAGACCTTCTTTCCGCTGGGAATAAAAGGAATTTTAATCACAACAGTTAGGCACTGGTTAAAACATTTCCCAGTGGACACAGCGTGATGTAACAATTACTTTTGATTACATCTAAGGAAAGCATTAGACAAAATGTAGCTTCCATCATTAAAGCTATCATTAAGTGATGCTGTAGCCTGTTACGCCACGGCGGCGAAGATAATGCAGTTGTTGTCTCGGCACTAGAGCTTTAGCTCTTGAGCGTCGGTGACAGCCAGCATGTGTCCTGAGTGATGGAACGGGACAGGGCGGCATCTGTGTGCGATGCTTAATTAACAAAACTCTGCAGTGTGTCAAAGAGTCAAGCGACAAAACAGATTCCCTGAGCCTTGCCCTGTAGGAGGCGGGGCCATCCATCAAGCTGACCTCATTCCAGAGCCAGGCGTGCCCGCCGTCCTCTCCACAGAAGGCCTCATCTGTTCTCTCTCTTCCTCCGAATTTATTCATTCCTCTCCTGGAAGTTGCATATTAATACTAATCATGATAACCAGCCGAGCCAGGCAGTTTATTAAAATCTCTCTCACGCACTGTCTCATTTCCTTACCCTTTGTTTTGAATTTTTTTTTGAATTCATATATTCATAGCCATCGAAGATGAATGCTAATTCTAACAATGAGAGCAATCATTCCCCCCACCCTCCTAAACTCAGAAAAAAGTGAGGGAAACAGCGAGACTAATTGTCGTTTTTGCAATCCTGCTGAAAATGTAATCTCACATTCATCACGAATGTGTAATCAGTCCGCAGCGATGACTTTGCCGAATGATTCCCTCCATTGTGTCATCAATCATAGACGGGTGACCTCTCTCACCAGTGATTTTTCACCTCATCTCCCATCCAGCCAATCACAAGCGAGGGGCAAGGTCCTCCTAACATCCACTGTCCACCATTTATCAGGAAGCTGACTGGTCGAACAAACAACCCATCACAGATGTGCTGGTAAACGCAGGTCCATCTAATGCCCCTGTCCAAATATGCATTGGCTAGTGCTGCCTTATGTCTGGCAGTCCCAGCTCATCAGTGAGTTTCACCATACAGCCAGCCTGATGACTTGCCTTTAATTCAATTTTCACATTTCCAAATTAATTATGTGGATTTTTACCCCCCCAACATGAACCTCCCTGAGATGACATTAAATTTGATAGTGTGGTAATATCCTCGGGGATTGCGTTTGGAGATTTGGTCCGCTTTCTAATTCAGTTTAATTTATTCACCACAGAGCTTTTCATTAGGGCATGTAAAGCCAGTCATACACACATACGCACACGCGCTCAAATGAAATTAACCGCAAGTTCAGCAACACTTTATCAGTGCTAAAAGTGGAGGATGTGGAATGACTCTTAAAACTGGGAATTAAGACAGAGGGGCAGGAGAATGATGTAATGTAGTACTGTAGGGATGAAATTGTGCCATATCAGAGAGTATATAAGACAAAATGGACAGTGCACTTTGTACTAAATACAATTAGACCCCAGAGAGTTTTTTGAGCATCAAAGCCACGACATTTGACAATGTAGGTACACCCAGAACTCATACCTCCCCCCTCAGTAATCATGTGTAATCAGTCAGACGCTGATTTAGGTGGTTAATAGTGATTTGCCTCGCAGAACAAAGCCTTCTGACTGATTGATGATTGACAGCCTGTGGCGCTACAGCCATGATGGGATTCCGGCAGATTCCCTGTCCCAGTCCTTCCTGTACCCTTGGAACTCACAGCCATAAGGCAGATTTATGCATGCAGTGCGGTCACCGCGCTGTAAATTATTATGGGGACACACAAGTGTGCCGGATGTGGCTGTGAAACTAACAGCACACGCACACACACGCAGGCACGCACGCACGCACGCACACATACAAGCGTGTACACGCACGCATCCATTCATTCAAAGACACACAACCATACCCATACACACAAAGGGAGTCTCTTTCATTTCCCTTGAAACAGGGCTCTTTGAAGTTCTCATCAGACGCCCTCAGCGATCCGGTACTGTTTGAGGGAAAACTCTCCTGTACTCTATGATGGGCAAACCTTCTATTTTTAAGTGTGAGACTCTTCTCTGTTGAACCATGATGGTGCACTGCTTCTTTGTATATTTTGTCTGTGTCAGGAGGGAAAGGGATGGGGGCTCAGGGATTTTTGCCTGTTGTCGGAGGCATATTGTGTGTTAACTAGTAGAAACTATGATATTCAGCGTGTGCTTTCCATGGGCGTGGTCACATTGGATAATCACGATTTGACAGATATCTCATTACCCACCATACAGTGGGGAAATAATGACAATTGCTCTAATTGTTGAGAGGTGCTCAGTGAAGTGTAGTGAGATGCACGCACCTCTCCAGATTATCAGTCGTGTGTGCGCCCCGTTTTGTACTTTTCCGCGCCAGCTGTACAGATAATTATTTCCAAACAAATAGTCCCCTCGGTGAGGGAATGTTGTCTCAGGCAGTGTTCATTAGAATTCAGCTAAATTTACTTTCTGAGTTTTTATCGAAACATTGTCAGATGACTCATGCTAGTTGTATATGATAGATTTAGAAACAGACACAAAACAAGCACTGCCACCACGGAGCAAGGTCACAAGTTCATAAGGATATGGGATATGTTACATTGAAAATTGATTTCATCTCAGCATTTGATTAATAATTTGGAATAATAGATCAGTAAACCCTAGTCTTTGAGGACAGCTTAGGAGGGGAATGGAGTAGGATTGGGGTATGGGAGGAATGGAGTAGGATAGGGGTATGGGGGGAATGGAGTATGATTGGGGTATGGGAGGGGAATGGAGTAGGATAGGGGTATGGGAGGGGACTGGAGTAGGATTGGGGTATGGGAGGAATGGAGTAGGATTGGGGTATGGGAGGGAATGGAGTATTGGGGTTGGGGGAGGATGGGATTGGGGTATGGGGGGACTGGAGTAGGATTGGGGTATGGGAGGGGACTGGAGTAGGATTGGGGTATGGGAGGGGACTGGAGTAGGATTGGGGGGGGGACTGGAGGATGGGGTATGGGGGACTGGATTGGGGTAGGGATTGGGGGGATTGGGAGGGGGGGACTGGAGTAGGGGTTGGGGGGGGACTGGATGGGAGGGGGAGGGACTGGACTGGAGGGGGTTGGGTAGGGGACTGGGGGAGGGGACTGGAGTGGGATTGGGGTATGGGAGGGGACTGGAGTGGGTCTGGAATATGAGGGTGAATCACATGAGATGTGAGTTCAGAAGGAGATGAGGAGTGTCAGGGTGGGGGGTGTAGGAGGGTGCAGGACACATGCAGATATTTGGGAACGGGCTTGGTGTGCCATGTCTTAATGGTTGTTGCAGAGTCAAGCTGTCTCCCCTGATTCCCGAATGTAGAATCTGAAATTATATTAGTTGGCAGATGTAACAAGTTGTTAATTTTACCATTACTGATGCAAATTTCAAGGGTTAATGCCGAGATTCTTAAATGGAAAGATGATGATCATCACATTTGCATTTCAAACCAGGTTATTTTACAACCATGTTCTCTCATTTTATATGGTCCTCTTAACTACTAAAGCTGCATTACCACTTTCCCTCGCCATAGTCTATTGTTTGTAGAGTGTTAAACATAGATGGCCTTTGCCCTGGTTTGTGCAGATGAAAACTACTTCTCTGTGTTTATCCTGCTCTTCTGTGCTCTGAGTGGATTCACTAAAGCACTCAAGAGTCAGGCACGTCTACGCCGGCAGGTCTCGCACTGAGAAAAGCATTGATTGGTTTGGAAGGATTGGCAGTGGGTGTTTTGTCACCTTTAATCGGTTAGATGTGAAGAGGGAGTCTGTAAAATGTTGAGTTTGCGGCCTGCCAGCCATAGAAATAGACTCAGCTCTGAGAATTTCAATTTAGAGGCATGCAGCCAATTGGAGTAACTCAATACATCCAATCAAATTAACTCAATGCAGAGTTTAAAACTTCTATCCATTTGGAAAATCTCAATACAGTGGAATGATCCAGCTGACTGAGCGTGTCCATCCGGACCAATACCCCGAAAAAGTCAGATCACTGAGGACTGTCTGTTCAGAGGTGGAGGGGAGTGGACCTTCCTGCAGACAGTGAGTGAGAGAGGCCTTTGGTGGGGGAGTGTTTGGAGGGGATTTGAGTGAGTGAGAGAGGGAGAGTTTTGGCAGAAGGGTGTTTGGAGGGGACTGGAGTGAGTAAACCTGAGTGTAGATGTACTATTATCTCAGCTGGCCCGTCAGCAGAAAGGTGAGTTATAGCGCAGCCTTTACATACGGACAGAGGCATGGAGACGGTTGGCTGGAGGACTTTTCCCTTTGAAATCGGGGCGGGAGAAAATCTCACCAGTCACTGAGCTTGATAGTGTTCCCGATAGGCTGGGGTGGGAGGAGTGGCCAGTGATGTTTGCCCTCTTTTCTCAAACTCCTCCTCACCGGTCACTCAGTTTTTGGCGACAGAAGGACGTATGCAGACGACACTCCGGCCTCTGTCACAGGTGCTCCCGGAGACAGAAGGGTATCGCTGCATAAACAGGTCTCCGCTCGGCCTCATCAGCACACGCTTCTCCTGCGGCGGTCTGACGTCTCTCTCTAACACACGCCCCCCACTTCATCACTGCAGCGCCAGAAACTTTCTGTCTCTTCTTACGGCCCGCAGTCCTTCTCCAACAGCTAAAACATGACAAATGGAGCCTGACTCTTGCAGTTGGTGGAAAGGAGTGTGTGCGCGTGTGCGCGCATGTGTGTGTGTGTGTTTGTTTGTGTGTTTGAATTTATTTGAGAGTGTGGGTGAGCAAAGCACCTGGACGGAATACAAATTCGAAATGGTGTTACAAAACTGAAAATGCAGTTAAAAAAATGTTACCAACCAAAAAAATAAGATCTTCATTCTTGTATATGTGTGTGTGCTTGTATGTGTGTGTATGCGCACTTTGTGAGTGTGTGTATAGGGTCTGAGCTGTAAAGATATGCTGCTGAGGGGCCTAAAGGCATGAAACAGGGCTTGTTCATGTAGGGGTCCTACAGGGAGGTTAGATAGAGAGGAATATGAGTCTATCTCAGAGGAAAGCTGCCTGTCAGCACCGCTAATGTATCCCCTTTCTGCCCTGCGTCAGGGGTTATTCGCTCACCGCTGAGTGCAAAAATGCATCAGAAACTTCACACACGAATAAAGACACGTGTGCACTCATGCACAGGGGTACGTGGATAGATTTAAAAGCTGTTCAGACCGGCTACCCTGTATTTAGTTATTGGAGATAGAGCTGAAACATGTTTTCTGACAGTCTGAATGTTGATGTTCAAGCAACACTGGAGAGGGAGCTACTGTTTTCTTGAATGCGTTGTTTTCTACTCGGCTCCAAGTGGGAGTGTTTTTAACGGTCTCTCGCCTCCACCACTGAAAACCTGTAAACATATAAACTCATAAACAGGGCTCGGAAATATTTTTATTAAGCTCCGTGTATGAATGCATAATTTGCATTCCTACACATACATATATGCATGAGATTAGCAAGCTTCATTGATTCGAAATATCAAGATTTAGCTAACAACAAATGCCACGAGTGGCAATTATTAGTTTCATTTTGAAGCCTCGAGCCTGTACAAAGGCCAGATGTGAGAGGGCACACAGACTGTTTGAAAGACGATTGCAAATCACACTGGGCTCTCAATCACTGCGTCTAAGTACTGCTCTATTTCAGCCATCAGTGACAGCCTCTTAATCTACAGAATGTACTGCTTTCTGTATCCCTGAAGAACTGTTATGGGGAGGCAGTGACAGTGTAAATCAGTTTTTCAGCAAACAGAGATGATCAGTCCACTCTTTCTTCAGAGAAAATGATGGGCTCCATTGACACAGTGGTGGGAGATTGAGTGCCTGTACGAATGCTTGTTAGTTAACAGGTACAGTATGTCTAGGATTGTATGAGCATGTGTGTGAAATATAGAGTGCTTGGGCGAGCTTCAAGGAGTACGCACAAAAGCGTTGTTTCCATGTGTGTGCGCGCTTGCATTCACAGGTGCAGTGAATGCGCATCCATATGTGTGTGTGTGTGTGTGTGTGTGTGTGTGGCAGAGAAAGCATTGAGGAGTGTGTCGGTGCACGTTGTCCACTCCCTGAATGGAGGGATAACTGACAGCTGGCGCTAAGAGAGGTGTGTTGTGGACAAAGGAACCAAGTGCTGAATAAGGCTTTCATCCCTCCTTTTCACTCTCTCGAGCTCGCACACACTTTTTTTGAAGGGTATATCTGTTCATTAGGCTGAGCTGGTCTTGCTGCATGAGTTTCCCATTCTTTTTGTCCTGTCCTCTTTGTCTGCGAGCCGTCGGGCAGGCTATGCAGGAGCAGACAGTTTGGAAAATGAGCCTCGTAATGTATTTGTATTATTTCATTTTTATGTGATAGTTGACTTATACTAAGGCAGCGCTAGACTGCACTCTGAAAGCCAAACCCAGCAAACAGTTCTGGAATATTAGACTTGGATTCAATGACAGTTTGTCCTTAGACTTTACTGGAAATTAAAAACAAAAAAAAAGTGTTCACTTTACTCTTTACCAACACCATTTGGCAAGTTTGGCAAGCGAGAAAATTAATGACTTTTTTGTCTGTGCTCAAAAAAAAAAAAAAAAACAAATTAAAAGGTTTATTTGTGTAAGTCAATGTTAAGGACAAATGTTGATTACATTCAGGCCTCAGCCGCTTCTGCGCATTCATCATTCATTCAATCGCTGTCTCTCTGCTACCTGTCCTCCCGCTCCTTCTCTCAATTTATCTCTCTTTCCTAAAACATTTTTTCTCTTTCCCTCCAGCCCTGGGTTTGTTTACTCATCTGTCTCTCCTCTCTTCTGCATCCCAGGGCTGCGCTGCGATCAGGGGTTTTATCACCTCAGTGCGCAGGAATAGAACCATATCCAGGAGGAGCCAGAACCTCACTGACCTACCTGACGTCTATGCTGGCTGTTCAAACCAGATTCACAGGCCTCAGAGCAGTTATTATTCAGAGCAGCTGACCAATTTACATGTAGCGGGGATCACTATGTGCTGGCCTCCTTTCATTCTAGCGAGGCCCCTTACATAAGGGAACTC
Source organism: Gymnothorax javanicus (assembly GCA_029692085.1). Classification (NCBI taxonomy): domain Eukaryota; kingdom Metazoa; phylum Chordata; class Actinopteri; order Anguilliformes; family Muraenidae; genus Gymnothorax; species Gymnothorax javanicus. Next base: position 76,654,672 of record CM056197.1, on the reverse strand, counting down.
TCGCTGTGTGCAGTTTCCAGCCCCGGACCGATGGCTCTACCTCTCTGCCCACCAGCGACTCATTTAGAAGCACAGTGGTCACCTGACGTGCTGGCAGGCTCGACGCATCACTGGAGTGGGAGGCCCTCAGACAAACGGGTTCCGTCGTGTAATTAAAGGGTGAGGGACATAGGGGCCTCATTTTCAAATGAGTTGTGGACCAGAGCGAGAATCGTCCTGAAATCCATCTTGATCTGCCCCAGATGTAATTTATTTCTTTCCTTCTATTGCAGGTAATTTAACCTTGAATAATCACCTCTGGATAGGAAGTGTGGGATTGGGAGGCTGGTTTGATATAAATAAAAAAATCACAGCTTCGCCAGGAGTAATCATTTCTGCAGTGCGTTCTTTGCTATGGGATGCATGCTTCAGCCCATCCCTATATCTTACATATTTTTCCATAATTTCATCTTGAATATATCTCTGGTATTCCTCCTTGCCAACTGCACAAGAAAATTGTCCTGCACCAACAAAATAAACAAGGTTTCCACACAAGCTTGTTGTCTTTCCCCCACAAACATACATTAATTTGTTAATTAATCTTGTGAGACAGTTTTTAGCAACCATTTTAGACATTGATCTCTGAGCTATGAGTGAGTCTGTGCTTCAATTTCAATCTTATTTGTGCGATTGCCCCTTTCAGAATCGATCTCAATACCCAACCCACCCAAGACACTGTGAAAAACCATATTGGAAGAAAAGAACGATATGGAAATCGAAATTGATTTTTAAAAAAGAGGAAAATGTCTTGTGTGACTGAAGTGTGGCTGTAGATAGGTGCAGTAATTGAATTTCACTCTGTTTCTTCGCAAGGCTTCCACCTCCAGAAGCCCAAAGGATGGGAGTTTTTCATTACGGGGGGCGGGGGGAGCGGCTGCTGAATTATATTTGGGCCCCCTGTCTTCTACGTTGTCAGCTCTGGTGTCTAAAGGGATTAACACCATTATCCTGCTCTCTCTCTCTCTCTCTCTCTCTCTCTCTCAAAAGAATATTTGTGTCTTCCGATGACTCAACTGCATTTTTTCCGTTTTTCATTTTCTGTTGTTTATTTAAACCTTTTTTGTTCATCTTTCTTATGTTTGGTATTTTTTGATATTCGTACATTTTTGATTGCTTGGGCAGGCATTCTGTGCCCCACAATACTCGTTATATCTGGACAAATTCTCAATTTATTTGTTATTTTTATGTCACTCAAACATAGTTCATTTGTCGCCTCTGACAGGCTAAAGAGGAAAATGAGTTTACATATCATTTTTCATGAGCCACTACATGGTTTTTGTTTTCAGGTTTTTTTTTAACATAGTATATGAATGTGTGCCTCACTTCACTTGATGAGAAAAGGTATTGCACTTTTGAGTTTCTGTCGAGTTTGTGCACACAGGAGTGCAGAGCATTATACACATAAATATGTAAGAATGTCGCCACTGCTGTCCAAGTTTCTGCCATGGATAGAGAAAGTTCTCCTTTCCTGCCTCCCACTCATCTCCCTGCAGTGCTGCTGGCACTGGTATGAGGTTATCACAGAAATGGTAGCAAATGGTTATATTCTTGCTGTGAAAAATCTCTCAATCTACCTGAGCAGTGTCCAGGGATGTGAGCAGCGATCAGTGCTCTAAGGTTTTAAACTGCAAAGATGGGCGAAGGGTTGTCCCCAAACAATATTTGTGTTTCTGATCATTCACCTTCAATAAGAGGTCTACATTATTTTTTGTCCAAGCAAAGTTTTGTGTGATGGGCGTGGTCCCCTGTCTGGATGAGGAGAGGGAATACAAACAGATAGCCGATAGGCTACACACCATGCAACTTTCTTTTTTGGGAGTTCAGAAAAACAGAAAATATATTGAACACAAAAACAAGAGCTTAAAGGCTGGGCCAGTTACGATGAGCTGAGAGAAGGCAGCACTTGTGAAGGCAAAATGCACAGCACTTCCTCTCGGCCTCCCCGAAGGGCCCAGGAGACTTCGCCTCCGTTAAAGCCCTGACAAACCCAACTAGCAACACCTGGGTCGATTATCAATCAGCCCCAGCCATGCGTGCCGGCAGGTAAGTCTGTGTTGTCCAAGGTTCTAAAGGCTTTCTAAGCTTTAGGAGAAGGCAGTATGACTGACGGCAGCCAATGAGGAGGAACCACAATGGACTCCTCCCACATCCTTCTTGGCAGCACAACAGAAAGTGCAAGCTGCTTTTGTTGCAATGCTGTGAATATGACTATTTATAGCTTGGGTCAGCATAATACAAACATGCAGTATTATGTCTTTTTGGGTGACAAATGGAGTGGTACTGTATGTCTGCCGAATCGTTGGCAGATGCCTGTGATCTTAGGAAAACTCTGATTCCCAGTTAACTCCCATTCAGATTTTTTGGCTATTCCTTTATCTGCTCCCCTGTTAAATTTTTTAAAGTCTACCATTGTCTCTTATTGATTCTGACACCAAAACCTCTCCCATGAATCTTTCATGAAACCTCACAAATGGTGGAAAACTCTGACTCTGACCACCCTGGTGAAGAGGATAAGAAGAACAGGTCTTACAATGCTAAGTATATCTGACTTTCCTGCCCTTATCTAGTTGAGAGAATATTCAGCAGGGCAGAAAGGAGAGGACATTGATGTTTCAGGGTTTTCTAGCAACAAAGAAAATGAGATCTGAAGTATGGACAGAATTAGAAATGGTTTAAGGTCTCGCAGTAATAGAGCATTTTTTCATGCAGCCTGTCAACGTGCAGGCAGGAAGGCAACACAATGCTATACACATCTTGTTTCCTGCATCATCTCCTTTACCTGAACCCTGCAGTTGGGTTTGGCAGGCTCTCTCCAGTCCTGCCTTTCAAGGTCACAGGAAGAGTGAGCTGGACAAGGCTGTGAACTGCTGTATGATGGGAAAACTGAACATGCAAGAAGTTCCAGGGTAATTTACAAAACAGCTTACTTCCCTACTATTTAATATACAAATTCACATACTGCATAAAAAGTCTGTTGAAGGCGCAATTTTCTCCAAAAGAAATACATTTTAACGCCCCAGATGATGTCATGGTTTGTGAGGTGTGCGTGTTGTTTGGACTTTTCTTTGCGGCTCTCGTCCCGGACGATATCGATTTCCAGGGCCAACGAATTCTTTACCCAGCTGGTTGATTGAGCTGGGGCGGCGCTTTCCCAGAATCTATATAAGCAGGAAGTCCGGCACGCCTCCTTCGCTAGAGTGTCTGTGTTTTACTTCGCACTATAGCCGAAGATATCTGTAGTCAGGTTTTGTATGACTTTCTATCTTCTAATTATTGGAGTTTCTTCCCCCTTTTTCTATCTCGCTTTGCTTCCATGGTTCGGACTATTATACGTCCTTTGGAAGCGCGAGTACTTGCGTTTGGTCTATATTACTCTCTGTGTTTGTACTGTGTTCGTGCTACTCTCTTTCTCTCTGTCATTGCACTTGGCCTCCGCATACTACCGGCCATTACAGATGACAGCCACATCAGGAGGTTTGCTCAGTGCTGTCATGCTCAGACAAGCCCCCAAACTACTTTGGCCACAAAGTATGTTCTCCCCTCATGACATGCTGCTGAATGACCAGCATACTCTCCAGATTATCTTCCAACGGTTCATTTCCTCTCTCTTATTTAAGTGTCCCATCCCAAAGATGCCTCCTCTTCTTCCTCACTGTGTCCTCAGGAGCATCAATAAAAAGTGTGGTTTATTTCCAAAATGCTTGCAAAGATGCCTTTCCTCAATTCTTCCTCACTGTGTTGGGAAAAACTTTTTAGTTAGCGTTTGAGATCTGTTTCTGTTTAGGTCATGTTAAATTTTTCTGTATATTGTTATTTTTATTTTTTGCACTTCCTCACTCACCCTCCCAGTTCCATTAGTTAATCAACTCCTATTAATTCCCTTGTTTGTAGCTACTGAACTCCTGCCTGAGAGTGAGTCCTGAGCATACCCCCTGTCAGCTTTTCTTGCTTCCTTACTCTAATGGGCGGAGTAAGGGAAGAGGAAATGGCACGAGGAAAGGAAACAAGGCTATTAGCATGAAACATTGTAAAGGACAGTACCTCCATGCCAGTCAGAGAACTTCATCAGAAACATCATCCTGATCAATATTTTCAGTTTATACATAAAAAAAGCATTGTATTTAAAAATAGCATTGTATTTAAAAAGAAGGTGTGCTTTTAACAGCCAATGTATCATTCTAATCATGGGAAAACTTATTAAATCAAGGAAAATGACTGAAAACGGGTCAAGAGCAGTCATTAGATAAAAGGGATTTTTCTCTCCTCTGCTGATTTCACCCAAGCAGCTGCCTCTACATTTTAGACATTGTCCCAATTATTCTAGAATTGAGGGTGAATTTTATTATTAGCTGTAAGCGTAAACAAGAAGCCATTAAATTGGCAAAACCACAGCATCTCTCCTTAATTTCATGCAGTCTTCCATCATAGCTTTACTTTAGATTAGATGAGCACTGGTGGGGGACTAGCCGAGAATAACCACTACTATGTCAGTCCGCATTACTTGGACTGGTGTAAACTCTTGACCCCAAATGACCTCATCAACAGGCCCACACAGCATCTCATGCTGCATCCCTCACATAAGGCCTTCTGTCAACAGAGAAGGCAGATTTGAGTCCGGCACCAAGCTCAGCAGGACTAACTTGTGCCAGATGGACAGGAAAGAGCACCCATTGCTCCAAAGTGGGCACACATCATGCACATGGATCTGAAACTACAGGGTTTTTATTGTTTATAGACCAGGGGTTCTCATCCAAAAAAGGGTCGGTGTGGGTGGCGGTTTTTATTCTAGTCATACAGATACACACCTAATACTACTACAAAAGGTTCCTAACATGAGCTCTTAGGGTTAATGAGTAGAATCAGTGCATTACTTCATGGATGGAATGAAAGCATGTACCAATCTCACCCTCGCTGGATAAGGTTGTGAACCCCCCGCTTAGGCTATGTCCAGTAACAGCCCTTAATGCTCAATTTCATTTTTTTTTTCTGAAATTTGTCACTGTGGTCTCGAAGGTTCATGTTTATATTTGAAAGTGACCTATATCAGAAACTGGAGTGAACAGATTTCGGAACTGGAGGTCCACGCATGCGCTCATTCAACAAATTATCCAGTCCACTTGGCTCATGAACCATGACTAAAAACTTTGTCTGACTGTCTAATGGTGTGCTTGAATGACAGAGCTGGGCCAGCTTGCCTAGCGAGGATTGTTTGCTGTGGAACTTGGATGGCAGGTGAAATGTTGAAGGCTGAGGGACACTTCAGCCAGTAATGTGAATATAGCCCTATGTAAGCACTCCAAATCTAATATGATAAAATCAGTTTTGTGTGATTCACACTTCTGGGAAAAAATGAGATCTGTGTCACATTTTGGAAAAATTACACTTGGGTCACTTCAATCTGTATGAACATAGAAGGCTGTTTTTGTGTGTGTGTGTGTGTGTGTGTGTGTGTGTGTGTGTGTGTGTGTGCGTGTGTGCGTGTGTGTGTGTGTGTGTGCTTGTGTGTCAGACATTTCAGATGGTGAAATTGTGATTCTTAAGTGGTTTTTGTTAAATGAAGGGTTATACTGGAAATGTCTGCTTTATTCCATGGATCACTAGTTTGAATTAAAAAGGCCCCTTCCAGAGTTTTATGCCTTCTTGCGTTAAGACTCAATTAAATGTTTGTTGATTTATTTGCCTCCCATCCCAATTATCTAGTCTCATGAAGTTAAACTGCCTTCAATTACATCCTGTTTACTCTTACCTCTGCATATCCCTGCTGCAGATATTAACGAGTGTATGTACAGTCAGCACCTCACAAGGGCGGGGCTTTCACACTCAGTGATTATACCTTAATTACACCTTCATCTAAAAAACTATCTGAGGGGGCTTGAAACATCAGCATATTCCCATTTTTTTCATCAGTATTTTCTAGAACAATCTGATAAGGTAGTTGCAGCATTTTCGGGAGAGTTGAAGAATGAGGTCCTCTTGACTGTAGTGTGTATGCTTTCTTTCTGTGCTATGTGGGGTAAGGATTTGTTATAGGTTTTTTGTGTGTTTGTGTACGTGTGTGTGTGTCTGTGTGTGTGTGTGCGAGCGAGAGAGAGAGAGAGAGAGAGGTGATTTAACTTTAGCCTCTGTGAGGGGTGCCCAGACAGCAGTGGTAAGGGGAGCATTTCTCATTATTGTGTTTCTCTTTCCCAGCACAGCACAGACAGTTGCAGATAGGTTAGAAAGATTACCGGTAAGATCTCGTCAAGAAATGGTCAGATGGAAGGATTACAGGAATCCCTTGACCTAACGAGGGCCCATTAAAGCAAAACTAATTACTGAACAATGACCCTCGCGATAAGCCATGCCTCCAGGAGTCACAGCTTAGTTGACATTTTCTGCCGAGAGGAGAACACCTGTTCCCCTCTCCTGGCTCTTGTGTCACTTGTTTCTGTCCATGAAGCCTTTTCCCTGCCTCCAATGCCCTGCTCCTTCCCCCTGTATTCCAACCCTTAACCCTTACTCCAACCATCGATACTCCAACTCCTACCCTCTATTCTCCAACTCTGAACCCCTACTCCAGCCTCTACCCCCTATGCTCCAACACCTAACTTCTATACTCCAACCCTGACCCCCTACTCCAACTCCTACCCTCTATGCTCCAACCTCTACTCCCTATGCTCCAACCTCTACCTCCTATGCCCTAAATACTACCTCCTATGCTCCAACCTCTATCTCCTATGCTCCAACCCGCACATGCCATGCTCCAACCCCTACATCCTGTGCTCTAGCCCTTACCTCCCACGCCCAAACCCCTCCACCTAGTTCAGTCTCGGTACGTGTTTACCCTCCATGCAGACTAAATGTGAATGCAGTGTGTAATGTAAAATGTTTAAAGCTGCAACTTGCCTCTATAGACAAGCAAATTCACATTATTCAACATGCGTCACATCTCTGCAGACATGGTTCGACTTGTATTTGTTCGTCCATATCAATCATCTGTGTGAGTGAGGTGATGTGATGGAGGATTCAAGGCGGTGCAGGGTTGCCAAGATTTCTCCCCTTTTACACGGGCCCTGCTGTTGGCCAGCAGGGTTTGTTTTGTTTCGGCTGCTTTGTTTGTGTTCCTCTCCTCCCTATGAGGACTTCCAACAGTTTTGTCAATATTCACTGTCGGAAGTGGAAGGAAAACAAATTGACAAATGTGACATGAACATGAGCGTCCACACCATCAGAGACATGGCTCTGCGACACACCACACCCTGCTCATGCTGAAACTCTCCAACTTCCACTCTATTCCTGGGGAGCAATTTATTAGAGTGATATTTTATTCATGAAGCTGACCTGCTGATGCCAAAACTGGAACATTAACTACTGCCTTGGAGCAGTATTAATGCCAAAATGCATGAGAGTGCATATAGTGTATAATCGCCTAATTAAACCGTGAATTCCACATACGGAAAATGAGGAGAAAACATCTTAGGGATCATCACCAAAGGCTATTGATGTTGCTGTGATTCAATACTATTCATGGTTTTATCAATTCATCACATTATCTGCCCTGTCCATATATTCTTAAAAATTACAGTGCACACATAATTGGGTTGCTAAAGTAGAGAATAATTTTCCTCTGTTAACTTTTAAAGGCTTTACAAGGGCCAATATATAGTCTGCAATGCACACACTCAAACAAAAGCACATACACTGCCTGGGCAAAACAGTCACACACTCTAACATCTTGTTGCACCACCTTTAGCTTTTATCATCACGTGCATTTGTTGTGGCATTGTTTCAACCATCTTATACAATGTTCCAACATTTATTTCCGATCAGAGTTGCATTAATTTTTGGTCACAATCTTGTATTATAGATAGAAGAGTCAAATCACTCTGTAAAGCCTTCTCTAGCACATCCCAAAGACTCTCAATTGGTTAAAGTGGTGGCCAATCATAAGGGTTGGCAAGGAGGCCAGGAAAACGTGGACTGGACTCTAGTGCAAAGGTGGATTTGGTTGTGGGTTTATTTATGCCTGCTGCACAAGCTGGAGGCATATACATAAAAATACAAACAAAAGAGGAATCAAGGTTCCTTAAACTGTGCAAACTAAGGTAATAAAAACAGTAAGCTAACTGAGAGCAACGTTGTATTACAAATTGTAAACAAAACGGGAAACAAAGTTCCTAAGAATAAAGTGCTGGAACTATGCAGCACTAAGATCAAAGGTATGAGTTTTATATCATTATACAAGCGAATGTAGCTACGGCACAGAGCTAGCAGTATTGTGTGGCTTACGCGAATTGTAAATAATGCAATTTTTTTTAATCATTAAACAACTGTTTTGATTCATGGTTCAAACTTTTGCATCAAATGTAAGTCAATACTATTTTTTAATCTTTTTGACAGTCAAAATGAGTGGTCTAATATTGTACCTATCCATCCTCGCTCCAAACTAAACAAAACTATCTGAAAGTTAATTGGCTATGAAAACTTAATAAAATCCACCCATATGATGTCATCTAGTCCCCAAATTGGCAAATAATGCAAACTAATCCTCACAGACACTGTGTTTACAATACATCAAGGGTTCAGAGCCAGAATGGTTTATCTCCAAAATTTGGGCATTTTGGGTGAAGTGCAGCTACAAGTTACAAATCACGTCTAGTTTGTCTGGAAAAAAAAGGTTTATGTCCATATGCAAATTTGGAGATAAACCATTCTGGCTCTGAACCCTCGACATACAAACAAACTCATCCTCTGTTGTACATTATGCTGTGTTCCAAAGTATATGATCATACTTTCATTTTAATGATATGGAATTTAACAACCCCAATTCCGAAATAGTTGGGACGAAGTGTAAATTGTAAATAAAATCAAAATGCAATGACTTTCAGATCACGAGCCAATATGTTATTTACAATAGAACAAAGATAACATTTCAAATGTTGAAACTGAGACATTTCACATTTTTATCCACAAAATGAGCTTATTTCAAATTTTATGGCTGCAACAGGTCTCAAAAAAGTTGGGACACAGGCAAAAAAGGGCTGAAAAAGCAATTAATATACAAGAGAATTAGCTGAAAGAACATTTAGCAAGTAATTAAGTTAACTGGCATCAGGTGCGTAACATGATTGGCTATAAAAGGGATATCTTAGAGAGGCTGAGTCTCTCAGAAGTAAAGATGGCCAGAGGCTCTCCAACCTGTGAAGGCTTGCGTAAAAAAATTGCGGAACACTTTAAAAACAATGTTCCTCAACGTCAAATTGCAAAGGCTTTGAAGGTTTCATCATCGACAGTGCATAACATCATTAAAAAATTCAGAGAAACTGGAAAAATCTCTGTGCATAAGGGACAAGGCCAAAGACCTTTACTGGATGCCCATGATCTTTGGGCCCTCAGATGCCACTGCACCACTCACCGGCATGATTCTGTCATTGGCATCACTAAGTGGGCCCAGGAATCCTTCAAGAAACCACTGTCTCTAAACACAGTCCGCCGTGCCATCCACAGATGCCACCTAAAACTCTATCACGCAAGAAGGAAGCCATTGTTGAGCATGATCCAGAAGCGCTGCCGTGTTCTGTGGGCCAAGGCTCATTTAAAATGGACTGTAGCAAAGTGTCCTGTGGTCAGACGAGTCCAAATTTGACATTCTTGTTGGAAATCATGGGTGTTGTGTCCTCCGGGCTAAAGAGGAGAAAGACCACACCTCCTGTTATCACCGCTCAGTTCAAAAGTCAGCATCTCTGATGGTATGGGGATGCATTAGTGCAGGGGTGGTCAACCCTGGTCCTGGAAAACCGCAGTGTCTGCTGATTTTTGGTGTTACTCAGCACTCGATTGATGGATTAAAGTAGTTGATTACTCACTTAACTGATCTCACCTGGTGTCTCAGGCTTAATTTGGTAATAATGAGCCAATCAAGCAATTATCAGGAACAACCCACAAGACTCCTAGAGCCAATTAAGCAGACTTGCAGGTTGTGACAGCAATCTACGTGTTAACCAAGATTTGTCAATGTGGTTGGATATTTTGCGTAGTTGTAATGCAGACAAAGTAGAAGTACAGAGTACAGATAAAATTTATAGAGCAGGGGTGGATAACGCTGGTCCTGTAAAGCCAGAGGGTGTGCTGAGTTTGGTTTTCTCCACCCGATTTAAACCTAAGACACCAGGTGAGATAAGTGAAGTGTGTAATCAACTGCTTTAATTCATCAATCAAGTGCTGAGTAACACTAAAAACCAGTAGACACTGCGGCTCTCCAGGACCAGGGTTGGCCACCCCTGCATTAGTGCATATGGTGTAGGACACTTGCATGTTTTAAAAAGCACCATGAATGCTGAAAGGTGTATATATAAAGGTTTAAGAGCAACATATGCTCCCCTCCAGATGACATCTATTCCAGGGAAGGCCTTGTGTATTTCAGCAGGACAATGCAAAACCACATACTGCAGCTATTACAACAGCATGGCTGCGTAGTAGAAGAGTCTGAACTGGCCTGCCTGCAGTCCTGATCTTTCATCGATTGAGAACATCTGGCGCATAATTAAACAAAAAGTTCGTCAAAGGAGACTCAAAACTCTCCAGCAGCTGGAAGCCTGTATTAAACAAGAGTGGGATCAAATTCTAATGGTTAAACTCAAGAAACTTGTCTCCTCAATGCCCAGACGCCTCCACTCTGTGTTTAAAAAGAAGAGGGGATGCTTCACCATGGTAAACAGGCCCCTGTCCCAACTTTTTTGAGACTTGTGGCAGCCATCAAATTTGAAATGAGCTCATTTTGTGGATAAAATTGTAAAATTTCTCAGTTTCAACATTTGCTATGTTGTCTCTGTTCTATTGTGAATAACATACTGGCTGGTGTGATTTGAAAGTCATTGCGTTTTGATTTTATTCACAATTTTCACTTTGTCCCAACTATTTTCGGAATTGGGGTAGTACAAATGTCTCCATTTCTGATCAATCCATGAACAAATTAAGGTTTATGTTAGAAATTACATGATTTTGTATTCTTGCTCTGGTAATATCTGTGCATAGCTGGTCGTGTTAGATACCTGGGAAAATTAGCTTTTCAAGCAAAAGCCATGAGTTGCCTTTTGTAATTATAGCAAGCATACAAATTTGGAAAACATGATGCAACAGAAATAATTTTAATCGAACGAGCAGAACAAGGTACCATTTGCCACAGTCGCATGCATCTTACTCAGACTTTATGATTGCTCATGATGTAAGTGTTAATGCTCAGTGGAATTTTAACTTCAAATTGTTTGCTAAATGAGGAAATGACAAAGAGATAATGGTATTTTGCCGCAACTATGTCTTAGGAATTCTATCTACCTGCGCATACTAATGAGCTGAAATTAGATGCACAAAGGTCTCTTTACATGGAAGAGTACAGCCCCACAAGAACAAGAGTATAATTTAAGCGATACAACATTTAAAAGCAAAACGTTGTCTCCTATTGAACAAAATAGCTATAACTCTGACCAGAGCCATGAGAAAGATTTAACAGGGCAAGATGTGCAGAGAGAGAATTTTCGAACATGGCCCTGTTTTCTAATTTATGATTTATTTCTTGAGGGTTAACAGATTAGGGAAAAAAGTTTTGAAAGGGACCTCTCTATGTGTTAGCAACGGTAACGCTGTGTATTTATATTAATATTAAATAAGAGGTTTTGATTGTTGACTGACGACACATAAATTTATTGATTATATTTTGTTATTCCTAAGCTGTGTTTCACTACTGTAATCAAATTCATTTCAGTTTACACGGCTTATTATTGTTACAAGGAGGTAAGACAAATTTTCCATATTCAAAATATATTATGAAATATTCCCGGGCATCTTTTGCAGCCACATATGCCTGGCTGGTAGCACATCAGGTTTTGAGGGGAGATAAGATTATAAAAACATCTATTCCACCACTTCAAATTAAGATCTCCCATCTTTTGAATAGTTCTGGGGCACCACCATCTCATGATCAGTCAATATACAGTCATGTGTTCCAGGAGCAGTCACAATTATGGCATCATTTAGAGGGCTGGAGGTACAGTCATCGCCCCTCTACAGGGGCTATCCTTCCAGTATTGATTAATGCGTTGGACAGTTCTTCACCTGATTCCTGTGGTTTCAGCAATCTCCATTGTTGTTTTGTTTGCCTAATGCAGGCCAATAACCTGCCCCTCTTGAAACATAGTAACATCTTTTCCAAGACCATGGGACACGTCCGACGATATGGCAGTTTAAGAAATGAGATGCTGAAACACTACATCACTCAGGGTGAAAAGGACTGTAGTCAGCTGAAACAAATTACTTACTGCAACAATGATTTAATCACAGGCTCTTAAGTATTTGCTCATTTAAATCCAAAAGGTGACCTTTTTTATTTGCCTGGCAGTGTAGATGCAGTGAGCGCCATAATTCATCGGACAGTTACGCATTTTTTGTTATTTTAGATGTGTTGGCAGAGTTAATCATCCGATCAGAATCCAATTGAGCATACATTTTACATACCGAAGGCAAGAAGTCCCCAGAACCAGCAGGAACTGAGAATGGCTAAAGTACAGCCCTGGCTGGACATCACCATGGAAGACACCCAGTGTGTGGTGATATCTATGCATCACAGACCTCAAGCAGTCATTGCATGCACAGAATATGGCACCAAATATTTAAAGTGATCACTTTATTCTCGCTGCATTATGCTAAACGTCCAAATATTGGTTTTGGCGTGCCCAAAACATGGGGGCGAGGTCGGGACGGTCTGCACTTCAACCTCATCTTCATTCTCATTGTATCCTACAAACTCCAAGTGCTAGAGCATAGAACAAAAAAAAAAAGTGTCACTGTCCAATGACTTATGGTGCCCACTGTGTCGCAGAAGAAATGTAATGTTTTTGTGATGACCCCTCGTAGTCTGAAGGTATCTCAAAATACATTCGGAAATGTTAATGGCTTTAAAAGAAGGCTTGGTAAAAGTGTTCATTCACTCATGTAAATGCCCCAGTAAAGCCAGTGTTATAATAGCCAGCACAAACTATAGCATTTGCTCACAGCGAGCTGTAGACCCCACTATAATGCACTTGTTTGTTGCGGCCTCGCATTCATAAGTAGGCTCAAGTCCTATTGTGGTTGACAAGAAGCTCCAGAGGGCATCTTCAGCTTTCCTGGAGACTTCCCCTGTCAGGTTACCCCAGAGATTGTGTCTGCACAGTTTCTCTCAGGGGTGCCAGCAATGCTGTAGCGGGGCTGCTCCCCTGCTGAAACACTGAGTGAGAGAGCAGATCAAAGGCCAGCTTTCATATAACTCAGCGCAACATCGTGTGAAATATTTACTTTAAAGTGAACAGGTCAAATGACTGGCATAACTTATTAACTGACTATCATGCTTGTCACACCAATGTCTGTTTTGCTGAAAAAAAAAAAGCCAGTGTGAACAATAAGCTCAGTATCTGAGCATGATGCAACTGCACATCTAGTTTCAAAACACTTAACCATCTGAATGCAAACATGCAACGAGCAGCGCCAGGCACCGCAAGCCACGCCCCTCGCAGTACCAGTTGTTTAGTTGTTCAATGAGTTTATCCACCATTCATGTACATGTGCTCTTGGGTTTGACCTTTGAAGGTCTAATGTAATGCTACCATTGACATTCCCAGACATTAGTTCTTATTAGTAAATAATAGCAACCAAGTGGCTATCTACATTAGTCAATGAGATATGGCCTTCTGAAATCTCATGATCCTTCCAAACCCACTCTGGGTGAAATATCATGATGTCGTTTTACTTCCCATGTATGAGTTCCTTTATATGTGACTAATAATGACCAAGAGGCTATCTACAGTTAGTTTATGAGATACGGCCTTCTGAAATCTTGTCATCTTTGGTTAAACCTTTCAGGGTTAGACAAGATCAAAGGTTATGGTGTCATTTTATTCTCCATCTATGGTTTCCTGTATGTGTTAAATAGTAAACAAAAGGCTACCTATTGCAGTTTTTGAGATATAGTGTAAATTAAGCGTTTTAGATCAATGACCTTGATCCCCCTGAACTTTGACCCCTTACTGATCTTTGAAGCTCTGCACTTTTCACTATAGCAATGGATAGGATTATATTTTACAAATTGAAAAAGGAAACTTTTGCTGGGCATTGGCTTGTTAAAAATCAGACGATTTTGACAGAGTTATGGCTAAAAAATTATTTTGAACTTTTCGGTGGCCTTAACCTTGACCTTGACCCAAATCATCTCAAAATTTAATGGGATCTATTCTGGGTCATTGCCCAACTTTTTGGCTGAATTTGGAATAAATTGTGCCAGTGGTTTTCCTTGTAATCTTGTGTACGAACAAACAAATAAATAAGGTAATAAACTAAGTTGATTACAGTACCGTTCTGCAATCCTTTTTTTTTTTTTTTTTTTTTTTGGGGGGGGTAATAAACAACAACAAAACTGAAACAATAGGGATTATCCTTTTTCAAGACATAATTGTTTATGTATGTCAACTCAAATAAAATAAAACAAAGGTCATAAAAATTGCACTAAATTGACTTTTCAGTCAAGCTGATGAATGAAAACACTCATGCAATGAACAGTGACTTCAAATCGCCCACCTGGACCTTCAGCTTTTTTTACCATGTCAGCCATATTTGAAATCAGACTGGGATGATTTATGCCAGTGTTGTCAGCTCACTGGTAGCAAGCTGTCACCAAACTTACACCTGCGCAGATTTAATAGTTTCTGAGAAGATGTTTATAGACAGCGACAACAACGGACATACAGGCCATGACATGAGGCCACCGGACCACAGGTCTAGGTGAGCTAAAAATGAAAAGTCTGGCCTGGTGTTGGTGCCACAGGGAAGGGCAAAGGGTTACCGACATCACCTCTATATTTCAAGAACAATCACAGACGATATGACATTGAAACAGTTAAATTTAGTCAAATGGTGGTGCTTCAGGAAACAAAGCCACCACAATCAATAGAAGATACAGTATGTAGCAGGAATGCTGAAAGCAAATAGATAGAAGATATGTAACAGGAATGCTGAATCAATAGAAGATATGTAACAGGAATGCTGAATCAATATAAGATATGTAACAGGAATGCTGAAAGCAGATAAATAGAAGATATGTAACAGGAATGCTGAATCAATATAAGATATGTAACAGGAATGCTGAAAGCAGATAAATAGAAGATATGTAACAGGAATGCTGAATCAATAGAAGATATGTAACAGGAATGCTGAATCAATAGAAGATATGTAACAGGAATGCTGAATCAAGATAAGATATGTAACAGGAATGCTGAATCAATATAAGATATGTAACAGGAATGCTGAAAGCAGATGAATAGAAGATATGTAACAGGAATGCTGAAAGCAGATAAATAGAAGATATGTAACAGGAATGCTGAATCAATATAAGATATGTAACAGGAATGCTGAAAGCAGATAGATGGAAGATATGTAACAGGAATGCTGACTCAATAGAAGATATGTAACAGGAATGCTGAAAGTTATTCCCATTAAAGGTTTTCAAGTTATGACAATTCCTAAAAATCAATAGTTTGACCTTGTGGTTGCTCTATAGTCGAAGATAATTGGGATGACCAACGTCAATAACAGCTCTTCTATATGCTCTACAAACGATCACAAGAACTGTGAAATCATTAAAAAAACAACTGTTGTAGTGATTGCATATGGAAATATAAAGTTTAACTTGGTGGTGGCACTTGAGGAATCATTGCAGTCATCATTGTCGGTAACTTCCTCCTCTATGCACCAGGAATATTGAAAGCAGCTTTGGCCGATTCTAATTCAAGCTGTTTGAGTTATTGTAATGTTTAAAACTTTAAAATTTGGCCTCTTGGTGGCGCTACAGCAAAAGGTCATAGGATGACCACATAGACTGTATAAAAAGATGGATGCAGTGCCTGGGTCTGAAAAGTGAGGAATGCGGAAACCTCAGAAAATTGCATTTTATTTAATGGCCAGCAGATGGCGACGTCGGTGGTTGCAGAAAGTTCAATGCTATAGAAGTCTATGAGAAAATTACCCTACTTTCCCACCTGATTAATTGTTTCAATAATGATTTTCCACATTATTTTATGGTACCTATCGCAAGTTTCAAGTCTCCTTCGATACATCATGATGTGTCCCAAATAGACTAGAATAAAGGATAAAGCCGGAATATGCTTTACGAGCGTGGCTATCCTCTAGTCCTCAGCAGATACAGTCAGATTCTTCCGTAGAACCATCCCTTGCTCCTCCCTGGATCTTCAATTCACACTCTCATCCAATAGGAATCACATCCGGGAGCTGCCGGATAGCTCACTCGGTAAAGCATCGCGTTGCGAAGCAGAAGTGACCATCACGTCGCGGGTTTGATTCCTGCCTCGTACCAGCCGGCAGTGGTCGGCAGCTGTTTCAGAGTAGCACACTGCTGGGAAGGGAAAATAATAGTTGCCTTGTTCTTTGCTCAAGTGCCTCCTGTTGGCCAGACAGGCGCTCGTCAGGAAGATTCTAAGCCTGTTCATGTCCGGGTATCCTCCGCCCTCATTCTGAACTTGCGAAGATTCAACCAATGAGTGTATAAGAAGCAGTGGCTGACAGGCACGTGCTTTGGAGGAGAGTCGTGAACTGTCTTTACTCTCCTGAATTGGTAGCAAGGGGTCGCATACGAGCAAGCCTTGTACATAGTTCACAAATTGGGCATTCCAGATTCGGGTGGGATTGGAGATGCCAAAATTTCATTAAAAAAAAAAGGAATCACATCCGATTTCAAAATGACTAAATGGCGCTGTTCAAATAGCCAAAATCCAAGCTTCCTTAATGGTATGCTGAAACCAATGGGTGAAGTCACGGTTTCTTCATCCATCTTTTTATACAGTCTATGGATGACCAAAATTAATAAGAGCCCTTTTCTCTGCGCAAGAAATGATCACAAGAAGTGTAACATGTTTCTCATCAGAGCAGTGGAGTTATTGCATTCGGAAATGTTAAGTCTGACTTGGCGGTGGATCTACAAGAAAGGTCATCGGGTCACAATAGTCCTCTGTGCACCAGGACTGAAAACACAAAGTTTCATGCGATTCTCATAAAAACTGTATAGTAATTGAAAACCTGTGCTCTGATGCCTGCATTGTCTTTGTATTGATACTTTCAAATCATTCGCCCAGCTGATGCTTCTGTCTTTCCCTACCTAGAAGAAAAAGAATGAACAAACTGTTCTAGTAATTGCACTCACACAAAAGATCTGTGGCAGTGGCGAAGGTGGCAGTGATTTTCAATGTAAATTCATATAAATACATATTTGTGGATGATTAATCACTGAAAAGTTCAAATTAAATGAAATTAAAACAACATATTCCACTGCCGAGTTAGCTCACTCGGTTAAGGCGCCGCAATTGCGGCGCAGTAGTGACTACTATGACGCGCGTTTGATCCCCGGTCGTACCAACCAGCAGTGGTCAGCAGCTTTTTCAGAACAGCGCACGATTGGCTTTTAAGCTTAAAAGTGCTGTAGGGATGCAAATTGGGAAGGGACTGCTGGGAAGGGAAATTAAAAATGATTGCCTTGTTCGTTGCTCAAGCGCTTCCTGTTGGCCAGCCGGGCGCTCGTCAGTGAGATTCTGAGCTTGCTCATGTTCGGGTATCCTCCGCCCTGGTTCTGAATTTGTGATAGTTTCAACCAATGAGTGTAAAGATGCAGGGGCTGACAGGCGCGTACTTCAGAGTAAAGCCGCGAACTGTCTCTCTCTCTCCTGAGCTGGCAATAGGGGGTTGTATACGAGCAAGCCTTGTACATAGTTCTCGGATTGGGCATTCCAGATTTGAGTGGGATTGGAGATGTCAAATTTATATATATAAAAAAAAAAGAAATGAAAAAAACCAGCGTATTCCAATTGAAAATGATTTACTAATTTAATGTATTCACATTTTATTCACATTTTGGAGTCATTTGTTTTCTAGCAGTTCAGCAAATTCTGGTGGTGGCTGTTCATTGTTTTTTTTTTTTTTTTTTTGGTCTCTCATCTGACCTGAATTTCCCTCTAAAAGCACAGTGCCCATACAGAAGTCATACAATTTCATAGCTGCAGGGCAAGATTGGGTATCCTGTATTTTTGTCTGTTTGCTGCATGCTGTGTTCTTGGCCCAGAATGGAACTGTCGGCCAACAACTAGGTTGATCTTTATTTTAATTTGCAACATTCAATGTACTGGAATTACACCTCACTTCACCTCCAAGTACAAACTAAAATGAAGAAAAGAAAAACTGAAGTAAAAACTAAAATGAAGATGACTTTTTGAACGGGATCCTTGACTTCTCTCAGGCCAGAGTGGGATTGAGAGCTCAGCCGAAAAGCATTTTAGGATACATGAGTGGAGGTGGAGGTCATGAATAGCAGATTATTACAAGGTGAGTTCTGGCCAAGGTGTCCAGGCGGATGGTGTTAGCGGGCAGGGTGAGCTCAGGTTGGCTCTCATTAGCCCAAGAAGGGTAAGTGGCTCACCTCTCTGACCTCTGTCTCTCCACCAAAATCCACCCTGTATCTGTCCTCCTGATGCAGCAAAATGAATTAAAACTCTGGATTGCTGGTCTCCGTGCCAGAGTTGCTGAGACACTGCTGACCTGAGCTTACCTCCCCCTGCCAGCTGCATCCCACCCTGCTTCTCAATGTGCCCTAACCTGTGGGGTCACGATCAGGCCCTTGGACAGGCATACAGCAGTGAGAACATGGGTAACGCATGGAGGTAATACTGATTGCACCATGTCTGCATATGGGACTAGCCTTTGATCATTGAGGGTGTTTCTGGCCTATAAACCTTGGCACTTGAGCTCGGTTCTGAGCTATGATGTGTTATCTGGTTGTGTGCCACTATAAAATGGATTATTTATCCAAATGAGTTCAAATTGCCTGATTTTGATTCTTGAATTTTATTTGGATTTCCCCTCAAGAAGTGCAGTAAGACATTTACAAGAATTGCTTACTGCGCAGTTTTGTAATGCAATATTTAAATTAAACAGAAACTGTAAACTTTTCTTTACTCAAAGCGGCACTAAAGTACTGTTGGTACTGAGTACTGAATTGCATATGAATTTTTAATTTATTCATGTTATGGTGTAGCCAGAGGACTGAGTATTGATTCATCAGTGGTACATTGTTCTGTCGAGCACTTTTGCATATGGACTGGGTACTAAGTCGTCAGTGATACATTGTTTTATGGTGTGTTGCTGTAAAAAAAGACTGAGTACTGAATCAGTGAAATATTGTTTTATGGAGTGCTGTAGTATAATGACTGAGTACTTAATCACATGATATATTGTTCTTCAATGCACTGTGGCATATGGACTGGTTATTGCACCAGCGATATTTTGTTTTATGATAAACTGGAATGCAAGACTATCAGTGAAGTAATGGTACTGGCTATAGAGTAGTTTAACAACAGTGCGCTCGCTATTTCATCGACCAGTGGTCCAACCCATTCCTAAACCTGCTGATTTCACTGATTAGCACACCTTCAAGCAGAGAAAACTAATTGGTGTAATCAGCTGGTGTAGTGATTGGTTGGAATGAGAACCTGAATACTCTTGACCCTCCATGGCACATGATTGGGTGCCACTGTTATTGACCACTGCAGGCTGTAAATGTTTTAATAAGTAGACCTGGTCAAAACTTAGTATATTGTCACGACCCTCATGTGAATTCCCTTGTGTCTCCTCCTATCCAGCTTGTGTGTGTTTCAGATATATTGTGTCTTTTGATTTATTTTACGTCCTACGTGCCTCCACCGCCAGGAGTGATGCATTTGTGTTCTCCATTCCCTTATGCATCTGTGGCATGTATCACTCATTGCTTTGAGTGTGCAAGTTGCTGGATTGTCACTTGCTATTTGCCCTTAAGCAGCCAGTCATAATCCTCCTAATACAGCATTCATCATCTTTGGAAATTATTTGTAACCTTTAATTATAGTTAAATACGGACTAACTCTTCCTTGTCTAATTAAAAGGAATGAGCTTCTAAGTCTTTCTCCTGGTTACCAGGATTAGAACCGTGTTCCTGTTAACCAGTCTTCAGTCTGGGCCTCTGCCCAGTTTATTAGGAACACCTCCTCTGCAGTCATCGGGATAAGGACTGCATTCCTGCTAAATTCTCTGGTCCTGTCATCTGACAGTTCTACTCTGACGAGAGTGATTTCCATTTGGCTGCTGCCTTGGGACGCCACTGGTCAGGCAACGACATCCCAACACCCAAGCCCACTATCATCTGAACTGAGCTGTGCCTCTGGGCTCTGTCCCTCGCAGTTATTACCATTTTACTATCAAAAACCCCTACTACTGATATTTTACTCTGTCTCTGCACCTGGGTCCTTGTCTGGATCATAAAAGTGTATAGCTGGATTATTATGTTATATGCGTGAAAATGTGGGCAATTTCTTACAGGGATAGTCAGTGGTTTGATCTATAATGTCAGTTGCTGGATTTTACCCGTTCACTGAATTTTCTGTATTGATCTTATTAATAATTTTTAATGAAGTGTATTGCTTTGGATCTGCTGTCAATGTCCCTTGATGACAATAATTGAAACTGTTAGCACCAAATCAGTTTGAAAGAGCAGCGGCCAATGGCAAAAGTACACTTGTCAGGCCGATCAATGTCCTCCCTTTCTCATTTACTTTGCCACCAAAATCTGCGGATATAGGGCCAGATGTACCAGTCAAGAGAAAAAAATCACCATAAATCCCCACAGATTCCAGCAAGTTGTCCATGTGTCATTCTTTTGTAATGTGTCTGTATGTGGCCAAAGACGTCTAATAGTAAGGAGGATTGATATTGCATTGATGAGAGTCATGAGATGTTGGAAAAGTACAGGAGGCAAAAACCATCCCTCGTTTCACAGTGGGAAACATTACATCTTGGCACCCGCTCTGCTTCACTCCCAGTGGTAGATGCCTGAGCAAATTAACGCTCCATTCGCAGGAAGTCAAACTTTCCTCAAAGTGTTTCTGTAATTGACCCTCTGCCCTCTTTTAGTTGCCAACTGTTATTGCTTCCCATTGCCATGATTTTCTCAACTAAGATCACCATCAATTTTCCTCAACTTAGAATTTTATATTTGTTTTGCTTGTACTCACAGGTTTTGAAATACCGCTTACTTTCTCATAGCGGTTGGTTTTCATTTGATCAGCAAGTTTCAAGGGCATAAACTTCAGGAGGGGATGGGAGGTGGGGAGGAGAGGTAAAGAGGGAAGGAGGAGAAACACTTAGAATGCAGACCTGAACACCTTCCTGTCATGTACTTCAAGAGGGAAGAGGAGGAGGCCGGACCAAGACATCGCTCTGCTTTCTGAAACTCCATTGGACCTCACCCCTGCATTAGGGAGGTAAAAAGTGGGCCAGGTTGTTTGTCACTCAGGCTCTCTACCTGCTGTGTTTTAAACAGGGTGAGTGTTTTTGCACCAATTGTTTTCATGAGGAACAAAGGTGCAAATCCCGGCTCCCCAGACTTTGGGACTTCATGTTCCAGTTGAGATAAAAGCAGAGAGGGTGTGTAACTGTGGGCAGCATATTTCGCGGCGGTGCTCTCCCCACACCTCACTTCCTGCTCCGGTGGATTTAATCTGCCGACCGCGGGGCCGGATAAGTAGGTGCAGCAGGTGTGGCGGGGGGGAGGTTAGGGATCGACGCTCCGCTGCACAGGAGACTGACAGGGCTTGTGTTCGGGGGCTCGCAATCAGCTCTGCATGCCTCTTCCGCGAGGAGCGCCGGGGCGCCCTTAGGATGCAGGGGGTGGAGCCGCCGTCATCTGGCAGTTAAAAAACGATCCCCTCGCGCCTCTTTAATTCTGCCTCTGCTGCTGTGACAGAGTCTGATAGAGTCGTTGTCTTAATGGGGAATGATGACTGACGTCCTGCTGAATGAACTGACCGCCCATAAAGGTCACATTAACGCCAGAAGCCATGACACATGAAAGAGAAAAAAGAGATGGGAGGAAATATAATAGAAAGATGAAAAGAGGAATGTAAAAAAAAGCTGGTGGCGTTTGTGGTTATATGCTGTTCCGGGCAGATCCAGGGTATCACATGTTATTTTCTAACTTTAATGATCCCTCAAAGGAGAATAATAAGTGTAAAGTAAGAAAATATTGTGCTTCTGATTAAACAAACACTGGTTTGAGGACATTGACTGATACGTTACTTTGTATTTTTCCCTGTATTCAAGTTCTGACCAGTGAATTCTGATGAGTACTTTTCCATATCTATCAGTTATTATTGCACATTATCTGACAGATCATCTATTTAAATGGTGCCCATTATCCCTTCATTCATGTAAATTGATGAGAGGCCTAAATGAACATATTTGCATACTTATATGCATACCTTCTGACCTCCACTCCATTATGGTTCTTGAGAGGAGAAATTTGGTTAGTGATGTAAGATGAACAATACATATTATGTGCACGCATGCATGCAAACCCCCCCCACCTCCCCACCCACCCCGCACCCCCATGGACACACACACACACACATACGCACACACTCCTACTAGTAGTTAACCTTATTATTATATATGCAATGTTCTACCCAGCTGAGTTTTGTTTGTAGTTTAAAATGTGTGTTTGAGCATATGTGTGTGGGCGCAAGCTTTACTTGGGCATCGCACACTACTGTTCTTTGCTGGCAAGCTCATAAAGGTGTTTTGCATGAGAGCAGATTGGGCCCAAAATTCTAGATTTTCTTCATTTTGTCCAAAAGACAATTAAGAACATTGTGTTCTTGTGCCTCTGCCACACCCTGTTGTGACTGGGCCTTTTTGGCTCTCAAAATTTATCTACTTCTGGTACCGAAATTATTAGCGACCCTGACAGGAAATACACCAAAAATATTAGGAAAAACTGGACAAATGCTGCCAGTGACAACTGCAGGGCATCTCCCCCAAACTACAGCATCCTCCCTATTTGCAAAATTCATAGTTTGGCCTGGTGGTGGCACTACAAGAAAGAGTATTGTGTCCAAAAAATCAACAGGGAGGTACTCTGGGCTCCTGGAATGTTCACAACAAATTGCACCCAATTCATATAAGAACTGTTTGACATTGCATTTTTGAAAAAGTGAAGTTTGGACCAAAGATAATGCACAGGAATGGTCATAGTGTCACCAGAACAGTAGGATTGCTCTTTTATGCGCCAAGACATTCATAACAAAGTTAATCTTATTCCTGCTAGAGCAGTTTGACTTTATGTAGTTTCACCGTATGGTGGTGCAACAGTAAAAGTAAAAGGTGCGTCCTCTTTGCAGCATGAATGTTGAAAGCAGATTTGACATTAGCATCATTGCAGTTTTCTGAGTAATTGCAATGTGTTAAAATGAAAAATTTGGCCCATAACAACGGGGTTTGTCCTTGATGTGCCAGGAATGAGCACAAGACGTTTCATGTGATTACCATAAAAAAATCAAGTCATTACATTTTTTTAACATTGAAAGTTTGGCCTGGTGCTACCCGGTGCGTTGCTACAGCAAGGTCCTAAGGTGACCACCAGAATCTATTACATGCCTTCTCTCTGCACCAATGTTAGTCACAAGTAGTGTAATGTTGTAAGATGGGAAAAGGGGGGTTGGAGCACTGCAGGCGCTGATGAGTGCATCTGTGACACTGCAGCAAGACTGGCGGGCCTTCTGAGCATCAAAAGACTTCAACGCCATGCAAGATAACAATAAAACTGTTTGGACTTCCTCCGTTATGAGTGGGCCCAGGATGTTGGCTCAGCCTGCAAGTGGGAGGTGTTAATGGTCTTTCTGTGTCCTTGGTGTTACTGTGTATGCGAGGGGTAGTTGCAAGGCTCTGGCTGACACAATGCCCCCTGTGGAGGTCATATTATTGTCCTCAGTCTTTCATATAACTGGACCTTAACTTATCTGTTTAAAATAATCTAAACCTCTGGAAACTTCACAATATGCTCATATGTTCAATATACTGCTATGAAATCACTTCTGTACTTATAACCCAATTTGCCTGTATAATAATTCATCTTAAGAATTTTTCATAACAACTGCATTATATTAATACATTTTGCTTGCTTGTTTGGTATGTATGTTTTTGTTATAATTCGAGGAGTTGAATGCAATATATTTCATATCAAATGAGATTATAATGCACTCACTATCAGAAACTCTCTGAAATTGGTAGAATCTCCGCTCGGGTAATAGTACTAGCTATTTGCTAAATTACTTTACGGCCTCCAGATGGGGAAAGTCCAAGTTTTGGTTTCAACCCCCCTTGCAGGCAATTTATGGCCATGCGCCTTCATCAAAGGACGGAGTAAGTTTAAAGGAGAGAGAAACAATCCATTCTGGGCAGATCGTCTCTCTGATCTCGCCCTCACACTCGAGTGCTTGTGTAAGGTATGATCTTGATTTCTTTGTCTAAATTTGTGGGATATTCTACCGAATCGCCCCCCATGTGTGTATTAATATGCACAAGGGGTCCATATTCAATCGGGAATTCTGTAGCCGTATAGTGCATACTCATAGGTCTTTCCTGCACTCTGGGTGTGTAGCTTTCACCAGGTATGACTTTTATATTTGTCTAAATTCGTGGTAACTGATGTTTGGTCTGTTGATTTAAGCTCTTGCCTACCTGGAGAACAAATCATTGTTATTCCTTTAAACTTGCGTGGTCTCCGTGACTCTAATCCTTTTGCGTTCTTTCTAGCCACGTTACGACGGAGACTTAGGGGTTTTAATCCCAACCGAGGACTGACTGGCCAGCGGCCCGGCATGGGAATTGATTATATTAAGTTTGAGAGGCTATCACAGTCTACTCATTTAAAGGGTCTATGTAGCGCTGGTTCTGGGAATTTAGCCATAGGGGGGCCCATGGACGAAAAGTCGGCTTCCGTTAAATTCCCTTAAGGAACCCTCTGGGTGTTTGCATAGACCTGGGTTCGTAGTCTCTGAGCCAAGATGCCTTTACTGCGGTGACTCCCTCCATCCCCTGGTATTACCAACGAACCTGAGATTGGGCAATAGTGCTAATACCTGGGAGCATATACTGAGTGACGGCGGTTGTCTCCTAAGAGTACGAGGTGTAGTCACCCCGAGATCCATGCATGTTTGCACTAAATTCCAAATCTCAACTTTACTTGGAGTCAGATATTTAACGAGAGTATAACTAAATTTGGTATTCTAAATTTTTTATGGAGTCAGATTAATTGTAACCGTTGTGCTTTTGTGCCCCGTTCTTCGAACGGAGAAAATTGATTCATTTTATTGTGATTCGCACCAGCCAAAAGATCATGCCTATAACACCAGCCCAAAGAACACGTTGAGCCTTCGCCCTCTGCAATTTCCATCGTTGGTATTGTTTTGTGGGGTTTTACAATGTGATTCCCATCAAAACTGTTTGAGTTATTGCATTTGGAAATGTGAAGTTTGACCTGATAAATGCACGACAGGAAAGGCTGTGGAGTCACGCAAAATGATAAGATTTGTCCTCTATGTGCCAGGAGTGAACACAAAATTTTTCATACAGTTCCCATGAAAACTGTCAAGTTATTGAAATTTTTTAAAATTTAATTAATTATGGACCTCTCCCAAAGTGGAGGAGAGTGTTGGGTGGAACTGCGGATAGGGAGTAGGGGCGAATGTGATGTAGGTTTGTGGTTGTGCGAACGTTGGGCGTCCCCAGGTGGCGAGAATCAGGGTGGGGCTTGCATGTCTTGTCAGAGTCCGTGTGGTTCCTGAGCCCCCCGGCGTCCCAGTTGGTGGCTTGCTTCCTTCTTGGAGAGGGGAAGGGAGGGAGGGACAAAGAAATGAGACGAGCGGGGTTTGTGGGAATTTAGGTATTTATAGGCGTAAAGATGAATAGGGAGGCGCGTTTGGAGTGGCCCTGTTCATTAACCTACGTTATTGGGAAATCCCTTTAAAGTTTGGCCGGGTGGTGGTGCTGCAGCAAAGATCATTGGGTGACCAACATCCATAATATTTGTTTGCTTTGGACCAGAAAAAAAACAGCAAGATGTGAGACATGATTCCCATCAAAACTTTTTGAATTTTTGTGTTTAGACACATGAAATTTGGCTCAATGGTGGCGCCAGAAAAACGGTTGCAGCGTCACACGAAACAATAAAGTTCGTCCTCTGTGACCCAGGAAAGAATAAAATATTTTTGCGCAATTCCCATGAAAACAGTTGGAGTTATTGCGCTAATATGAAGCATCTGCATTTTGTCTCAAGGATATAATAAATAATGACATCACCAAGATAAACTCAAAATTCCAACATCAGGGAAATACTGCACCTTACCGATTATTCTCTCAAGCCAGACAAACTGGCCTTCGCAATTTTCAAAGGCTCCCACCAAAACAGTCTGTACTATAGAAACACTGAAAATGGGTGCATTCGACTGGGCTCTCACATCCGAATTATATTGACAAAGGCGATGAGTTTTCATTCGACTGGGAGTTGAGTTTTTCTTCAGTCTATATTTTTCTGAAAGATGCGGACGGCAGGTTAAGGCTCCATTAACAGCATTATATCGAGACGAAATATGGCGGCAGCAAGTTCTTAAAATTAGTATTGAGAACTCATGAAAATTTATCAATCTATGCAGTAAACTAACAACTTTCCTGTCATTTTCTCATGTATAGTCTAGAATATTTTTTTTAAATTTCAACTGTGAACTTACAATTCACAAAAAATTTAACTCTGCCTTCATTCTTTTTTGCATTTAACTTGAATCTCCAATTGACTAAAAATGAGAATATCCATGATATTTAGTCTGCGCCCAACCTCTGCGCCCTCATTCCCCCTTAAAAAGAATCTCCAAATGTTCTTAGTTTTCCATAATTTTGCTATTTGATGTGTTTCCTGAGAATAATTTATAACATATTCAATCAATGCACTTCTAAATATACTATCACTTCATATTCATAATATTTATACTTTGTACTTTGGCATGCTTATTTGACACCAGTTTAAAACAAACCCTAACCCCTATAACCCTAAATATCAAATAAAGATAGATCCTTATTAATCGTACATTGACACTTGGTCAGGTACTGTCACTATATAACAAGTTGGGATGAGAATGTGTTGGTTTGGCAAGGTTACGGCTTAAATCTGGATTATTTTGGTCAGAAATTTTGGACCGTTCTTGACGCAGACCCTTTGAAGATCAGTCACATTCTTGGGTTTGTGCTTATCAACTGTCCTCTTCAGTTTAGCCCACATTTTTGATCAGATTGAGGTCAGGAGATTGGGATGGCCATGGCAGATCATTCAAACATTGGAACCAATTCTGTGTAGATTTTGAGGAATGTGATTGTCTCGCTGGAAAGTCCACCTCCGGCCAACTCTTAGTCTTCTGGCAGAGT
This sequence comes from Gymnothorax javanicus, assembly GCA_029692085.1. Taxonomy (NCBI): domain Eukaryota; kingdom Metazoa; phylum Chordata; class Actinopteri; order Anguilliformes; family Muraenidae; genus Gymnothorax; species Gymnothorax javanicus. The sequence goes on along the minus strand of CM056197.1, from coordinate 76,627,288 downwards.
CAACCTGATTGTCTGCCAAAATTGCTTGACACTTTGGTGTTATCCATTAAGCCGTTGATCTTAATCAGTGGTCCTGGACCTCAGAAATCAAAGCAACTCCAAAACATCACTGATCTACCAACATATTTTGCTGTGGGTATTGGGTGCCTTTCCTCGTATGCGCCTCTGTTTTGATGCCAAATGTGGCGATGCTGTATCTGACCAAGATGTCCCATTTTGGTCTTTGTGTGTCTGTGTCTGTATGTGCTAATTTCTCTGCGCCAACCTGAATCCACGTGTGCTACTCAAATATGATTTGTACAGTTTTAGAGAACACGTGGCAGCATTTTTCGATGAAATCTGCTTTCTTTTCCCACCCTCTCAGCACCCATCTTCCTTCTTTCTTTTATTTTCTCCTTCTACTCCTCGCTTTCTGTCCCTGTGTGAATTATTTCATGCCTATTTATCTGATCCCTGCAGCTCCCATGCTGTATCTAAGGCTTGCTAACACGCTGTTGATGAATGCACGTGTGAGAGTGAGTGTGTGTGTGTGTGTGTGTGTGCGTGCGTGCATAACTATGTGTGTGTATGTCTGAGTGTGTGTATATGAATGTGCGTGTGTGTGTGTGTGTGCGCGCACATGCCAGTGGAAGTGTATATCTGTGTGAGCACATGTGTGTATGAGTGTGCATATATGTGTGTAAGCATGCACACGTTTGGGTGTAAAGGAAGGAAGGAGAGATAGAGAGATAAACTGAGCATGTGCAGAATCACTGAAAACCTAGTCCATGCACGCTGCCTGGCCAAAAAAAGTCTCACATTGTAATACTCTATTGGCCTGCCTTTAACTCTTATCATTACATTAGTCATGGCATTGTTTCGTCAACCTTGTGCAATGTTACAACACTTATTTCCAAACAGAGTTGCATTATTTATTGGACGAGAGTTTGTATTGACAACGGGAGAATCAAACAACTCTGTAAAGCCTTCTCCAGCACATCTCCAAGGCTTTCAATTAGTTAAGGTCATGACTCTGTGATGGCCAATTCATGTGTGAAAATAATTCCTGATGCTCACTGAACCACTCTTTCACAGTTCGAGCCCAACGAATCTTGGCATTGTCATCCTGGAATATGTCTGTGTCTTCTGAATCACAGTCACGTCTGCTCGATTCTCAGGCCGATGTTGGCGGTGCTGAAGTCGGCACCTTCGCAGCTTGAGTCGCGACTCTGGTTGCTATCCATGACCCTGAAGCGCATTCCAGGCAACGTGGGAGCATACGCCGGGGAAAGAATCCGAGTCTTGCCAATTAGCCACGTGTGGAATGTGGTCGTGCTATGTGGCCGTAATGGACCGTATTTAAGGAGTATGAGATCCGCCTGCTGTGCTGATTCATTTCTCTGTTTTAGAGCTTTTTCCATGTTCCAATCAGTTTGTTCCCTTTAAAGATATTAGATTCTGGTCTGTTATCCATCATTTTGGACTCCAATTTGTGTTGGTTACCCTGACTTGTTGTAGCTTGGCTCCTGGTGTTTTTTGGATTGTTTTTCTGTGTAGTTACTTTATTATTGTGCCGCCTGGGCAGTTATTTTTTGTTTTGGCTTTGCCCTCTTTCTACATAAGGAAGTGACACTCTTGTCTGTGGCCGCTTCATCTCCTGGATTTGGGTCCGCAGACATACTTCAGTTTGGATAATCCCTGTCACTGAGCCAATCAGGAATTCAGAGTCCATTGCAGGGATGACCTGGTCATTCAGCAGATTCTGGTAGTCTGCTGACTTCATTTTATTGCTGCATAGACCTGACCAACTGAAGCAACCCCAGATAATAACACTGCCTCCAGAGTCTCGTACAGTGTGGACTATGCATGAAGGTTGCATGGTTTCATGGGCTTCCTTTCTTACCCTGAAGGGCCCATCACTGAAATAGGGTAAATCTGGACTCATCAGACCACATGACCTTCTTTCTTTGCTCCACAGTCCAATCTTTCCACTCCCTAGGAAATTTAAATAATTTCTTCCCGATCAGCCTCAGTAATAAACATCTTTCTTGTGGCCATGCAGCTGTATTGTCCCCATCCAGTTCTTGTCGCATTGTTCATGTGGTAATGCTCTTTCTTTTGCAATGACACGTAGCCACGAGTTCTGCTATCGATTTTTTATGATGAGACTTCGCCAAGGGTTTTATTGATCTCCGGTCATTATCTTTCATGAATTTTTTTCAAATCCGTTTCTCTCACAAAGTTGACTGTTCACTGTCTTTCCAGGTTTTAATAATTCATTGGACAGGTTTTAACCCAAGTCCAGTGATTTTAGCAATTTCCATTGTTGTTTTCTTCATTTGAGACAGGCCAATAATTTGCCCCGCTTGAAACAGAGTGGCATCTTTTCTACAACATGGGATATTTCTTCTGCTATGTTTGTTTAAGAAATGAAAAGCCACGCACTGTATAAGTCTGGGTTAAAAACAGTCCGGCAAGCTGAAACATATTAATCACTGCAATAATCGTTCAATCATAGCCTCTTAATGTTTTTGCTCATTTTAATACAAATGGCAATCTTTTTAGGCCAGGAGGAGTATATTGCTTTATTTAAGACCGGCTGTACCTGCAAAGGGTATCAGGGCCCCATTTCAATGCAAAGGTCACAAAGGGAACAGCAGGATTTCTGGATTTAGAGAGTTGTCAAGTCTGTAACGGGTTTTAGGATTTCTGAGCGTTTGAGACTGGAGAAAATTTCAGTGTTTGAAGTGGTGTCAGAACTGCAGCAGATTTGGAGATGTGAAGCGTCAGGACCTGGGCAGGTTTTAGGATTTCAAAAGCCATTTGGACTGGAGCTGTCTGGCCTGGACTGAGAAGTCAGTTCTGAGGTCTCGGCTCTGTAAAAAGTCTTTGGACATTAAATTGACAAAGCATGGGTGCTGCATAGGGCAACACAAACATGAATTTCTTGGTTTTTGAGATGCTTTTGTGTTGTAGTTCAGACCCTGAGATCCTCACTGTGTGTGATCTGTGAGGGTGCAGTGCTGTTTAAAACCACAAGCACAGCAGTCTTGTGTTTTATATCGTTCCCTTTCCTGTTTAATGCCAAATGGTGTTATAATCTGTTTCTCTCAGAGGGAAAAATGAGCTCTTCTCATGCGCTGTCATTCTGCTACAAGGAACTCTTCTGTAATTGTGTGCATGTGTGCGTGTTTGTGTGTGTGTGTGTGTGTGTGTGTGCATGTTTGTGTGTTTATGTGTGCAAGCACACACTTGTGTGTGTGTGTGTGTGTGTGTGTGTGTGTGTTTGTGCATGTTTGTGTGTTTATGCGTGCAAGCACACACTTGTGTGTGTGTGTGTGGTCCTTGTTTACCTACCCTTGTGGGGACAAAATGTCCCCATAAATAATGAAATACCAGATTTCTTCATCCTTATGGGGACTTTTTCAGGTCCCCATGAGGAAATTGAGCTATTTTTTGGTTAGGGGTTAAGATTAGGGTTGGGATAAGGTCAGGGTTAGGTTAAGGTTAGGGTTAGGGTTAGGTTTAGGGTTAGGTATGTAGTGTTGAGAGTTAAGGTCAGGGAAAGGGGTTAGGGAATGAATGCCAGTCTATGGAATGTCCCCACAAGACAAGAAAACCCAATAGTATGTGCGTGTGTGTGTGTGTGTGTGTATCCACTAGGGTTATTTTTTGCTGATCAATGCATTCGGCTTTGCGTAGGATTCTCTACCTCAGTTGAATCGTGGTCCCTCTTGAGGAAGTTACATGATGTTGGTGCTGGACATGTTGATATCCAGCATTCTGAAATCAACTCATGATCTGGAATGCTATCACAGATAATGCCATAAAAAGTAATTAATTCTTAGATTTTGCCTTCTCCAGGAATTGGACCGTTACAATACTTTACCCCTACAATATGAAATTTTGGATGGGGAACACCTGTATTAGTTTGCATATATCATGTTTATCCGTGAATGGGGTTTTAACAAATTAGTGTTCATGTGCAATATGTCTGCATGTGCTTTGAGAAGTTGGGTTTGGGCTTGAAATTACAGAGGGCTCGAAGTGAGGGAGTTGGCAAGATGCTGGGAAAAAAAATTATTTTTTAACGTGCTTTACTTTGTCATTAGGAGAGCAGTGGCTGTCAGCCTGGACACAGAAAATCAATATAATTTACAAATGCAGGGAGATAATGAAGCAAAGTGAGCTGCATTATTCACTGCACTAACTGCTGGGTTCATCTAACTGTGTTTAAACATCAGCATTTAATTACCGGCCACAACCTTACTCACGCTATTTCCTCTCCAATTGTTTTTGAGTAAGATATGAAGTGAATGCAAAAAAAAAAAAAAAAGAAGGTGCTGATCTCTTCTTTCAAATTTTTCCTGCTGTAAACATTCTGCTCCACAGGTAGTAGAATCAAAACTTTGGAAAATCGAAATAACACCTTCTGTCTCGGCACAAGTTAAAAACGGTTATTTAACAAGCTGTCGCGCTGGAAACTGTGCCTTCTGGGAGTGATTACACAACGGGGGGCTTTGCGCTCCCTCTCCTTCTCAATCCAAATCAGCTACCCATCCCTATCCAAATGCCTTGTATTGGCCCCCCATGTTAGGCCAGAACTGAGTCAGTCAGTATCAGGAGCATAGTGTGGCTCCCACACACTGCACAGACGTGTTATTAGGCCTGAAGTCGTTTCTCTCCTCCCGTTTACCATATGTCAGAAATGAAATGGCTGCAGGAAGACGGAAGACGGTGATCTGTTTAGATACAGTATTCATTGCTTTTTGATATCTGTGGATCCGTTTCCAGCGCTGCGGTGTCTTAGATAATGCCTCGCAGGACACTCAATTCTGGCGCCTTTGTTAAATCATTTCATTTCGCTGTGTGATGCACACGCACGGCCAGAGATTCCTCATCTCCCCAACGTCTGCGCCTGTTTGTGTGGGATAGAGATAAACTCTGCGTTTATCACTCTGACTGCTTTGCATGTATTTTTATGTGTATGTCCCCCATGTGTCGAATCTGCATGGTGTATATGTTTGTACATGTTTGTGTGAATAATGAGCATGTGTGCAAGTTTGTGTTTTATAGTTTACATGTGTAAATTTCTGCGAGTGTATATAGGGCATGTGTGCTCATCTGTGTGTACAGTGTGCATGTGCGCATCTTTGTGTGTTTACCATGTGAATGCCATAAAGTGTGCGTGTGTGTCTTGTCTAGTTTCACGGTTATGTCATTGTAAAATACATCTATCCGCAGTCCTCATTTAATAGTATGTTGTAAATCTGACATTGGTATTACTGAGAGGGGATCTGTCAGCTCAGAGAGATCAGAATGTTCGCCCTGTACAGGGATCAGCCCCGAGGCTTACACCAGAGGTCCCACCCCTTTTTCGGGCAAAAATCATCCTCCCTCAAAATCAAGGCTCTCTCAGAGAGCTCCCCTCCCCCACCTCCCCTTCAGCTGTACCGCACAGTTCAATGTCCTCACAAAACCTCTTCCTAGGTTTTGGGTTTTGTTTGCTCCCTGTGACCTCTAACCAGCAGGCCCGGCCAATCATCGTATTGCACGGCCTCTTTAAGTGAAGTCCTGACCCTGCCACGCTCTCAGACACTGATGAAAGGGGGGAGTGAGCGACCTGGCCAGAGAGCCAGACTTTCCTTGCGAAGCTCTCTCCTACTCTCACGTCATACTGCCATATGAAAAACAGCTCTTACTCTCCTTCCATACTGCCGTATGAAAAACAACTCACTCCCCTATTGTACTGCCGTATGAAAAACAACTCTTACTCTCCTTCAATACTGCCGTATGAAAAACAACACTCCCCTACTATACGGCTGTGTGAAAAATAACTCTTACTCTCCTTCCATACTGCCGTATGAAAACAACTTTTACTCTCCTGCCATACTGCCACATGAAAAACAACTCACTCTTCTGCTATACTGCTGTATGAAAAACAGCTCTTACTCTCCAACCATACTGCCGTATGAAAAGCGACTGGAAACAGAGGAAGGAAGTGCAGAAAAGAGAGTGTGGGAGGAAGCCAGAAGGCCAGAGCTGAAAAAAATAACATTCCAGAAAAAATAAACAGTTAAATGAACATCATTTTCCGCATATCCAGGAATAAGAAGCAGAGATTTAATCTGCCGTTAGACAGATTGTTATATCATGGTCACCAAGGCGTCATATGGGGGAAGCGGGGGGAGTAAACATTATACATCCAAAAAAAGAAAATTTGCTCACCCACTCCCACTCGGTCAGTGGCGGTTGTTCTGCACTCCCACGCAGCTACTCTTTCATTAGCATTTCATTTCTGCCGACAGCACTGCAACTCATTTGAAATGTAATTTCCGCAATGTATTATAATCAGAAAAACAAGAATTTACACCCACTCGGTGGGCATCTGTTTTAGTGTGTAATGGTCAGCTTTGCATCTCATGTGCATATGGCTACCTCAAGCCTGACCTAATGACAACAGTTACTATATCTGCCAATGTATAGGAGCTCATACACTGAATCTGAGCCGAGACAGAGGGAGATGGAGAGTGGGGGAGAGAGAATGAAGGAGAGGGTGAAATACAGAGGGAAAGTAAAGAAAGGCTGAGTTGTGAAGGGGAAAAGCAATGAAACGCTCGGCGCTCACGTCCGTAACTCATCAACCGCCTCTCCATGATGGCAGAGAGATGGCACAGATTCCAAACACCCCCCATTACCTCAAAAGCCCTGATTCTCATTCACCTCACATGCCTGTCAGTAAATATTGACCCTCTCTCCCTCTTTCTCCCTCTCTCCCTCTCACTCTCTTTCTCTCTCTCGCCCTCTCTCTCCCCCTCATATTCCCTTTGTGTGCTGAAGAGCATTTCTCTGTCTCCAGAAAATGTGACTGAGCAGACAGGGGAGGCGCTGGATAGAAATCAATTCTGAGTGTGTGTACGTCTGTTCGTGTGCGTGTGTGTGTGTGTGTGTGCCCATGTGTGTGAAAGAGAGAATCTCAGCAGGTTTCTGAGAATTTTTGTGTGTGTACTTGCCAGCACGCATACATTTGTGTGTGTTGAAATTAGTTTGTGTTCGCGTATCCCAACACATCTGTGTGTATACTTTGGTCTGCATGCCATGATCATAGCTGGTCGTTTGTCCACCAGTATTCCCTGCAACACAGGGAGAAATGGAGGAGCTCCATTGCACCTGATAGGTCTGCCACGCCAATCCAAAGCAGACTCATGTTCAATTCAGTGCCTTCCTCTGCCTCTGTGTTTGCGGCTGTGTTTGTTTGGTACGGTCTTCAAGCAGCTTTGCCTGGAGGAGTGGTAGGTAAACGACAAGTCTAATTGAGGAGGGGAAATTAAAAAGGCAGCTGAGAGCTATCAAAGCGTCTTTTAATTAGGCCTGTGTTTATCACCGCTGGCGATAGGACGGGGCCTTCTGTTGTTATGTCGAGGGACGGCGTTGGACTTGTGGCCTCAGTTTGGATGCCTGGAGGGGAGGGGTGGGGCGAGGGGTGGTGTGTGGGGTGGGGGGGGGGTGAGAGAGTTTAGGCCCAGTGATAGAGCAGGAGTCTGAGATCACCTCAGCCTGAGGATGGGGTCGTATGTACTGGTGTGGCACCTGGGAGTAAGGGGGCCTGGAGCTGCAGTCAGGCACAGAGTAAAAATCTGTAATCTGCCTTCTGATAAGCTAAGACTAAACTGATCATAATTGAAGTTAATGGGAACAATTGAATTAAAAGTGAGATCAATTAAAAGTATTGGTAGAATTGTCTAATGAGAGCAGAATATCACTGGGCCTTTCACTTCTTGCCTTGCTGGGAACAGGCTGTCTGTAGCAGTCTAGTGTGTGGGGTGTGTGTTTGCGTATATGTTTGTGTGTGTGTGTGTGTGTGTGTGTGTGTTAATGTATGTGTGTTTGTGTGTCTGTGTGTATGCCACTGTGTGAGTAGGGGATACATCAGTCAGGTGACTAGAGTGTTGTTCTAGATAAACTTCACTATCACAGTTTCTCATCTGAGTCCCTTCACCTTTATATTATACTGAAGAGGGCTCAGTGCTGCTGTAATGTCTGAGCACTGCTGCAGTGTCCCTCTACCACTTACCCTAGTCTGACTGAGCACTTCTGCACTGTAACTCTACCTCACATTCTGGTCTGTATGAGCACTTCTGCACTGTAACTCTACCTCACATTCTGGTCTGTATGAGCACTGCTGCACTGTATCTCTACCTCTTACCCTGGTCTGTATGAGCACTGCTGAACTGTAAGTCTGCCTCTCACCCTGGTCCATATGCTCTACCGATTACCTCAAAAAAAATTGTGTTCGGCAACTTAATTGCATTGTGTGGAAACTAAGGTAAAGTTATTTTTTACATGTTTTTTTGAGCGCTGTGAACACAAGATCATTAAGTTGGCATAGTCAGCTTTTTTTAGGTAATGGGTTTCCACAAAACATTTGAGTTCACCACATTTGTCAGAGTTTACAGTGTAGCTCTACCTCTTTCCCTGGATTGTGTGAGTTTTCTCCACATCATGACATCAGCCAAGGTTAACACACTCAAGACTACATGCAAAAATCATCCTTCTGTGGTACGAAAAGATGACGGCAGTCATGAGTGCACGAGAGCTAAGACCTTCCAATTCCCATCTTTTACTCACTCAATGCAGTCAGCCTCAAGGATGCTGCTTATCATGTTCAGAGTACTGTCAGGGCGTGAGGTCATCCAGAGATGGACTCGCCTGATGATGTCCCCGAGCGTGCTTTTCTCCTTAGAGCTGCCATAACGGCTTCCGCCGCGAACAACTCCTTAACTCTCCCCTCTCTCTAACACCCCCATCACATGGCCATCATCCTTCGGGATTCCGCCCATTAATTATTCATTCTAATTTGCAGATTAATTCTGCTCTGCTCCCCCCTCTGCCCCAGCTCCCATTTTTATTCTGACAGGCTGTATTAGTATGTTTCTCACGGACCTCACTCTCCCCTGTTACAGGTGACCTCACACGAATATTAATTTACTGTTAACATTAACAATATCACAGCCTATTTCCCACTCTGCCTCTCCACTACCCTTTAAATGCCCTTCATCCAGTATCTCTGTCACCAGCTCCGCCAATCCCTCACTCAATCCTCCTCTCTGGGACTAAAATCCACCCCCTTACCTTCCGTGTAACTTACACTGCCTTAGCATGAACAGCTCCCATTTTCCACTGGCCACATCTAACGTATGCTGGATGGCTTTTAGATAATTAGAATTGTGTAGTCTGGTCATGTATCCACTTTGTAGCAATCCCACAAAGTTTGAGAGGTGTAAATTTGAATTTATTTTTCAGATGAAGTTCTCAATGTGTGTGTAATTTAAGTTGGTTAGGTACAGCGTCAATTTCAGTAGAATTGGGGAAATGTGTGAATTGTGAGTAAAAACAGCAAATACTGTATTAAATTGCAAATCCTTTTTAACTGACAAAAAATTTGATGAGAAAATTTGAAATTCTCCATGTAAGTGTTTTTTTTCCCCTTTTGAAAATAAAGGCTATTTTAGAAATTTGATGTCTGCAACACATTCCAGTGAAGTAGGGACAGCTGCACGCTCGCCACTGTAACATCACACTCAGCAGGCATTTTCAAACTGAGGACACTAATGGCTGACGTTTTGCAAGCTAAGTTTCAGCTCAGTTTGGTTTATTGTCATTCAAACGTGTTAAAAACATGAAGGTACAAACTTTGTTATCCAGGTCCAGCAGCGTACAGTATAAATAACATTGCGCAGTGTAATAGCTAAGATAGACCTATAATAAATCATTAAATAACCTAAAAGCCTATAATAAACAGAACACCTAATAATAAATAGAACACGTTGTTAAAAACCGAGCAGTATATCAATAAATAAACAGCGCTTCAATAACCGCGCACAGTCACAGCAGTACGGAGTGCAGAGGACAGACTTTAAGCCAGGGAGTTCATAAGCCTCACAGCCTCTGGGAAGAAGCTGCACTTTAGCCTCATTATTTCCCATTCTTGCCTGATTCAGGGCTTCAGTCAGTCTACAGTCTGGAGTCTTCATTGTCTTATTGTGCGCTTTATAATGTGCCACACCTTTTCAGTGTGAGGCAGGTCCAGGCTGCAGGCAGTACCGCATTCTACAACTATGAAGCTGTGCTGTTGTAATATGTTGGGAGTGTAGCTTTGCATTATCTTGCAAGAATAGCAGGGGCGTCTCTGAAAAATATTGCCTCAGCAGAGCACTATGTTGTGCCAAACTGTTTGCGTACCTCTCTGCGTCAATTGTGCTGTCACAGATGTCCAGATTGCCCATGCCTAGAGCAGAGCACTAATGCAGCCCCAGACCATCACAGGCACTAGCTTTTTAACATGTTGCTGATAGCAGTCAGGATGGTCATTTCCCTTTTTGGCCAAGAGAAACATCATCAATAATTTTTCAAAAATAAAATTTGAAAGATTGACTTGTCAGACCACAGCACTCATTTCCGCTCCCCATGACAGTCCATTTCAGAAGAGCTTGAGCACAGAGAAATTTTCTTTGCTTCTGGATGGTGTTGATATATGGCTCCCTCTTTGTGTAGTAGAGTCTTAACCTGCATTTGATGATTCCCGGATGAACCGTGTTCTCTGACACAGGTCTTCATAAGTATTCAGGAGCTCATGTGGATAAATTATGTCCACACTGGTTCTTAATGCAGTGCCATCTGAGGATTCGAAGGTCACGCGCATCCAGTATTTGCATTCAACCTTGTCTTCCATGTGCGGTGATTGCGGTGGTTTCTCCAGATTCTTTGAGTTATTTCTGCATGATGATGATGAGATCCCTAAATTGCACGCAATTGCAAAATGAGAGGCCTTGTTCTTAAACTGGCAATTTGCTAATGCGGCTTTGACAATCCGGCAGACCACCAACTACCTTGCTGGTAAATGACTGTGCATGCCTTTTAAGACTGCTAATTTCATATCCTATCATAATTGAATCACCTGCTACCAATTCACTTATTTACCTCTGGAATGTTTTAACCAGTTGTTTTTCTGATGATTACACAACTTCTGCAGTCTTTCCATTCACCTGTCCTGACTGGTTTGGAATTTGTTGGTGGCATCAGATTCGGAATTTGCAAATATTTACATACATCAATACTGGTGATGAGGTGAAACTTTAAATATTTTTACTTGAGCTGTATTAATCTAAATGTAGGTAAAAGAGACCTTACAGATCACCTAATTCAATTTCTTTTTGTATTTTATATTAAGACTCAATTCTTGTGAAATTGAGGTTGTATTTCTGCAACCCTTTTCCAGCTTTTCCAGTTTAAGATGATGTGTGTTTTAAAGAGAGAGCGAGAGAGAGAGAGAGAAAGAAAGAGAGAGAGAGAGAGATTACGGCAGTCTCAGTTTCTATTTAAAGACAGAAACTAAATAAAATCTCTCGAAAACCCCTCAAATTTGTGAATCTATTTAGTTTTTAACATGAGGCACTTCTCTCAAAAGCCAAGTTTTTATTAGCTTTGAATGGCGTATTAATACATTCTACAAGGTTGGCTCTTGATTAAACAAAGTTTTGTGTCTTTTATAGTCAAGTAGTTTTTTTATGGGAAACAGCTGCTGAAAATGTCAATAGTCTGGTAATAAATATGGTTACATGTCCGCAGGGATAATCTTGAGATGAATATGAAAGACAGGATAAAATACAAAAATGAACAGTTTAAGTTGATTGATTTATGAATAGATTGCTAGAATGTAAATGTGCAGGCCTGCGTTTAACATGTACCTTGGGATCACAGCTTGTGTTTTGGTTTATATGTGTGCATGTTTGCGTGTGTGTTTGTGTGTGTGTGTGTGTGTGTGCGCACGCGCGTGTGCGTGGGTGTGTGTGTGTGTGTGTGGCGTGTGTTCGTGTTCAGTCTGTGGTAACACATTGCAGCGAGAATGAATAGAACAGTGTTTGTGCCTCTCTTCTCCACAGAGACTCATATCTACATTGTTTATCATCGCCTGTCCTGATTAATCTCATCACATCACTTTCCAAGGCTGGCTGAACCACACACTGGAGACCTAAAGCTCAGAATTACACTGGAGACAGAGACAAAGAGGAGAGACAAGGGGAGAGTGTGAGATGCTGCTACTGCATTCTGGTGCAAAACTGGGAAAATGTGCTGTACCAAAACTGAAATGGTATTGCGATACTCTGCGTGACCATTTCAAAAACAGATAGAAGGAAAAACATCACAATTTTTTACAATTTACTATATCAATATATAAGGGATAACAGACGTGGCTAAACGCCTCAGTGACCACGTTTACATCTACCCATTATTCCAGTTATGATCTGATTTTGAAGCTACCAGTTTACATGACAACAACCGGTAATACCTCGACCATATTCCCGCATAAATGATACACTGGCATATTCCGACAGCCCTCAAGCTAAAGGAAATACGCATGCGCTTATCCCAAACATTTGGCTACTGGTGAAGATACCGCTCATTATACAGCTCTGGTGTATGTTTATTTTTGCAATTGCAATGTTACAACACCAAATGCTGTTGCATTCAGTTGTGCTATTTGACATCTTACATCATGGAAGACAAAAGCGATAGGAAACGCAAGACATCCCAAGCTTTCGGTTTAGGCCCACGTCCCATGAGAGCACCTGCAGACTGTGGATGAAAGTTTCACTTTAAAGCAAGCAGCTTTGAGTTTTCTAGCACTGCCTGACCTGTTCAGCAGTCCTGACAAAGCCAGCATCCCTGAATTTATCAGTGGTAGATTCAAATAAATCACTGTTTCAATGTTTCCTTCCATCAAGGTGTTTTAAAATGTTCATCTCTTTCATGCCAGAAACAAGAAATCGGTCACCTCATCTCCCCCAAAATATAAACTTTTCCCATTGTGCACCATATTTTTCAAGGAATGACTTGTAACCCTCCTCATGATACCCTTAAAACTGTGCAAGCTCAGTGCATGTATAGACAGTAATAACCGGGGTAAGGTGTATACATGTGTAAATATTCCGGTTTATAGTGGTGTAACCCAGCTTTCTTATGAAGGTTTTTCATAACTGGAATAAGGGCTTAATTGGGTAATGCTCGCAGGAGTAAGGTGTGTACATGGATCACTGCGTTACTGGAATACTTCAGTACCCCGGTTAGTAACTGGAATGTTGTGTGCATGCAAATGTAGTCATTATGAGCTGTGTGCTACATTGATGTTTATTAGCAACTGCAAAACAATAGGACCAGGAGGACTTGGTACTGGAACAACATCTGTGACCGAATTTGAATGAGGATTGATGGCCTCACCACAGCTGATCAGCCAATGAAGACTGTGCTCAAAAACAATCATGTTTTTACGTCAATAATAAAATTGTCAATTATTGTGAATTTTGAATAGTCATTACCAAGTCTGACTAAGTACAATACAGAAGTAATGCTGGATGCTCATAAACTAAAATGACGCACAAATGAGGTTTGACATAAATTCTGATAGGCCATAGCGTCAAGCTTTCTTAACATAGAGCAGCTGCTTCAGCCTGCATAAGGCTCACGTGAGTGCACATGACCATCTGACTTTGCCGTCAGATGATTGCTTGACCAGTAATATGCAGGCTTATTTAAGTTTGCCATCTTGAGAAGCAGCTACTTACCACACTGGCTTGACAAAAAACCTACCAGCTTCAAGGTTCGTAATTTTCTTTTTCTCTGCAAAACTTTTACAACAACGCACACTTTGGTTATCACTGTTTGGCAGGGTTGATTCAGCTCATGGTTTTTGATAGATTTTGTACTTGTGCACGCTTTTCAGGTTATATGTTTCAGCTGGCCGGGGGAGATGTTACCTGTGTAATTTCCTTTGATTAAGAAGTTTTCCACTCTCGCAATTTGCAGATTCTGGCTGGGAATTGTCTTTTTAATTTTGTTTAGCCGAACTTGAGACTAAAAAGGCGATGCTGGGATCTTCTAATCATGGTTGATTGGCTTGTGCCGTACAGCCCCGCCACATTGGATTATTCAGCATGGACCAGGCTGCGAGTCTGTCAGTATTCGCAACATGTTCAATTCTTTCCTCGTTGCACATTTTGGTTCTACTAAAGCTGCCCACATTGGAATGCTTAGTTATGTAGGCTAGCCCTTGCAAAGCTTTTTTTTTTTTTTTTACTTGGTCCAACGGACCAGAGGGAGCTTATGGGATCACACGGTTGCGTCGGCATCTTTGTTAACTTTGTTCTTCTGCTACACCACTGAAGAGATCAATGTGAAATTTGGTGGGGACGTACATATGGATGTACAGATTAAAATTTGATCGATGGGTTGGAACTCGACATCGAACATGGCTGCGAGTCGGCCATATTTGAAATTGCACTATATCAAGTTGCAGAGCATTTGAAAGCAGCTAGAATGCTGAAACTTTGTACACATATACAATATACTTTTGAGGAAAAAATAAAAAGCTTAGCTCTAAATTTGCTATGATAGTACTCCCTTGAGCAATACATTTAAGCCCAATAGCTAACTGGTTAACTCTTTAAGAGGGGAGACTGGGGTCCGATGAGCCATGGGGACCAATGAGCCAAATCACTATTTTGCGATCAATCGATGCCAAATGTGTTTAAAATAGGTAAAATAGTGATATGGCTCATTTATCCCCATGACTCATCAGTCAATGGTCAAATATTTTGCCTATTTTAAGCAGCTCTGTCATCGATTGGTCGCAAAGTAGTGATATGGCTCATTGATCCCCATGGCTCATCGGACCCCAGTCTCCCCTACATACTGCTAGGCATAATGACCTGGTGTCTGGGGCTTGATATTTCAATGGAGCTGCACTATGAAAAGAGCTCTGAGCTGCAAAAAAAAAAAAAAAAAAAAAAAAGACATCATGAAACATCATTCCATGATGCTGCATTTTGCTTAAAATTTTTGTTTTTCTTCCACAAATTACAAAAGGTGTCATCATTTTCCCTATGTTGGACCCAAGCATAAAAAATACTATCGTGTGAGCTTACATAGCAATAAAGGCTGAAATAAACCAAGTGAGCTACAATGCCCATGGCACCATTTTCTCAGGACTGAGCTGACTGTAACAAAACATTGCTTATGTGTTGGCAGACGGAACCTTTAGTAACTGTGTGTGTCATCTCTTGTCGCACCTTAAACTCAGAGCAGCACATACTATTCCGGATGCAGCCACAAATATCTGCTTGACCATTCCTGATCCTGCTTAGCTGACAGTATTCTTGTTGTCAGTGAATAAATTACCACTATGGATGGAAGTTACGATCTTTATCGTCTATGGCGAATCGCCACATCTGAACAAGCTGGTATTTTCTGGGTGCTGTAAAATGCTAAATGCAGTAAGTGTATTGAGGGTCCTAAAATGACGACGACATGCTAATTGGACCGGCATGTCTTGCTTGAGCAGAAGGGTGCTGGAGTGCAAATGTTTTGTCTTTGTCCTTGAGGCAATTCAGAGTTTGCTTTCTCTCGCTGTGCCGTGAGCTGCAGTAGCATTATGTTTTGGGAAGCTACCCAAACAGCTAGCTACTCTCTCCATTTTTTAAAATATACATGAGATGCTTGCCAGTTTCTTACCCATAATCGGGGAAGGTGATCGGGGAAGCCAAGTCCAAGCGCATCATGAAGGTAATATTAACTGCAGCACTAAGCAAGCTCATGGCTTCCAAAAGTTTTGCCCACTGAGCTGTTAATTAAGGATATGTCCGCTTCATAAATATTGTTTATCCAGCATTCTGTTCAGTTTGCCAGGAAACTGGCCTTACGTTGTATAGTTTGGTATGGTTGCATAATAAAAATGGCCTTCTCTCATTTTCTTGTGAAATTATGTGGTGAATTTCATCTGATGCACTGCATTTGGCTTTCATATAACCTGTTATTGTCCCCGGGCGGTCACGGTGGTCAGAAAACTTGAATGTTTTTTGAGCAAATGCCTGCTGTTCCGGACATGTCTTTGATTCTTAAAAAAAAAAAAAATTGCGTTTAAGGATGGATCATGCAATGTTTTCAGCAGTGCTAGGCTTGGCACTGGAGAATTGTTTCAACAATTCTGTGCTTTAAACAACAGTCGCCAAGTACTCTTAAAATGTAATTAAAATCTCCACCATCAAAATGTTCGGTCCATAGCACCAATCCAGCTGATTCAAAATCCAGGACTGCCTTTTTCAACTGACTTTTTGAACACATTAGCAACCATGAACTCGCACCCTGGTTTAAGCTTTCTTCCTATTTTGTACCACATAGGGAGTTTTTTCTTGCCACTTTTGTCTTGCTTTCGAGGGGGTACAGGCTAGGGTTTACTAGCCTTGGGTTTAAGCTCATTGTGGCAATGTTTGTGAAATGAGCTATTCAATTGTAACTTGATTCAAGGTTTTTCTTGTATTGTTGACTTCAGAGGAAATGACAGCATTGCTGTTGTCTCGCACATAGTTACACCATGGGGCATTGGTCGTCATCAGCCTATAAAAGTTAACCTCACCCTGGGATCAAGGACTTAATTCAGAAATTAATGGCTAAATTTGTGTAAGCTGTGATATAATGTTTTAATTGTTAATATGTATTGCATCTTAAAACACAAGCTCATTGCACTCACCTTCATTCGCTTCCAGCTCAAGCATTGTGTAGAACATCTTACCATGCACACAAGCTAGGCACAAACTGACACTGGACTGTATCATGCCAACTCGTCCATCACTATACGCAGATGACTTTATGAAAAAGGGGTAGCATACTTCCCTTTCAAGTGAAAGTGTGCCAGGCTGTCACTACATATAGTGCACTTCATATAAGATATTCTATTGAATTAGCTTCAAAGAAATTGTTCCAGTCAGTCAGCTGTCTATACATATAGTACACTTCATATGAGATATTTGTCAAGAATCAGCATTAAGAGAGATCATGCCAGCCTCTGGACTGTCTCTACATTGAACACTTCACATAGTATAAATCTCTTTCATGGGCTTCAAGAGAAATTGTGCCAGCTGCCAGGCTGTGACTACATATAGAACACTTCATATAGTATGTTTCTTTTGTATTGGTTTGAGAGAAATCGTATCAGCAGCCGGGCTGCCCCTACACATTGAGCATTTCAAATAGCACTTTTCTTTTTTATAAGCTTCAAGAGAAATGGTGTCAAGCCAATGGGCTGTGACTATGCTGTTCATCATTTATTTTGTAGTTAAAGCTGGCCTATGCCTGGCACAGTTCTATTTGGAGGGTTAGTTACAGCTCTTTGCCTTGGGTTACACGTTTGGACAGGCAGAAATCTCCCAGAATAGAGCCATGTTGCCAAACCCAATGTATGCATGTATGCCTGTACTGAATGCCTTCAGTAAATCTTTTCTTTTTGATGTGTGGTGTTATGACTTGAAAATCACAACAAAGAAAACCAGCAATGACAACTTAAACAAATTTATTCTTCACTGATTAGGTCCAAAAATCTCTACAAATAATCCACTATGCAACCTATAATAACACTCTAATGCCACTATGTAACTCTGATGCCAAAACAAAAACTCTCTTTCACTGAACAAAATCATAGCATTTATATAGACTAGGAACATTTTGGAAAGATCTACAGGAGTCCTGGGTGATCCGGCCCCCTCCAGGCAAGAAGAAATCAGAAACTTCTAGAAAGCACTAGTGTATTTCATCACAAACAAGTGGTATCGCATCAGATCATGTTTTTCTACAGACATACCACCAGAGGATGCTAAATGATGAACAAAATAAACAAATAGCTGACCAGTAAGGCAGCACAAATAGTATGTTACAAATCTCCATTTAAAAATGATATACAGTGCTTTACATAAAACACTCATACATAACAGTGGTCCTTTCAGAAATTGAGCTTTGATGTAAATTCTAATTGGCCACGGAGTCAAGCTTTCTTAAAGTTGAGCAGCTACTTCAACCTGCCGGAGGGGTCACCTGAGTACACATAACCATCATCTGACTTCACTTGCTTGGCCAGTAATATGCAGGCTTATATAAGCTTGTCATCCTGAGAGCCAGCCTCTCGCCATGCGTGCTTGACAGCCCTCCTCCACCCCAGATCCACCCGTCAAATATAGCATTAATTAATCCAATTTTATTATGACCAAGTTGCAGTTCTATAACAATCACACTTCATTTGATGTCATTGTGGCTGTAGGCTCTCTTCTATTGGGTGGGGGGGGGGTGGTTGCAGCTCCCTGCCTTCAGTTCCCTGCTTTGACGGGCAGGGATCTCTCAGAACCGGGTCATGTCACCAAACCCAATGTATGAATGTATGCCTGTATACCTTCAATACATCTTTAAATTTTTTTTTTTTTTTAAAAGTGCTCCTATCAACAATTATCAACAGCTTGACTACAGTTGCCAATCAGGATTTCTAGAGTAAGAGGAAGTCAGAGGGCTGAAAGAACAATGAATGGAAGTCTGGATATTTTAAGAAATCAAAGTTGATAGCCTCTACTTGGGATAAAATCAATTCCAGGATCAACTATGGACTAAGAATTTGTGTGAGCACCACTCAAATGAAAAAATATGCGCTCATTCAACAGCATAATATTAGAAGTCCTCTTTTTTTCAAGTATAATTCATTATAACTTGACTTGCAAAAACTCATGCACGATGACTGTAAAAAGTTACAGTTTCAGTGTTAGGAGTTAAACATGACCACAGTCTTTGTTTACATACTTATAACAATATGGCTAGATAACACTACAAGAGAAACGTGTCACCAATCAAAAGTCCGGTTAGTGAGTGAAGAAAACTGCAGCTTATGGGTACCAAGCACATTGTTAGGAGGAACAGATATAGCAGTGACCCAGGAAACTCTGGGTGACTTCCAAAACTGCACTACTGCTTATACAGTATCTCATTACTGTGGACTTGTGGTTACAGTTGCTTTTATAAACACAAGTCATCTTGGAATTTTCTGATCTTGTCTACTGCCTGATATAATGACTGGGACTCGTTTTGCCTTTGTTTGCTCCCCTGTTTGTTGCTTGTTAAGATGTTCAGGCAAAAGGAGTGTATATTTTTTTCATCATCAGTGAAGCAAACCGGAGTGAAGATAGTGACTTTGTAAGGAGTGGAGGAGGTGAGAAGAGACTTAATAAGAGGCAAATAAGTGGAAGGATAAAAAAAGCATGAAAACTGGAGAGAATGAAATGCCTGTTAAAGGAGGGCCTGCAGAGCAAAGATTCTGAAAGAAATGAAGTGAAATAAAGATGGATAAAGTTAACTGGAGGGAGGGACGGGTGAGGACGAGCTTAAGAAAAAAATGATCGTAGGGTTTTCTTGTTGGCGAAGGCACCTGTTCACCCAGAATGTGTGAATGAAGCAGAATTAACACGTGAGCAATCCGTCGATTAGTGAAACCAGCTGTTAAGAATCAGAGCACAGCAATGGCAAGAACTGAATCCAGGTCGGTATCTGAAAAAGCTTGAATAAAGGGTCTTCTCATAGTTTTTACATTTTCTTCCTCTCCCTGCTACTAAGCACTTGTAGCAGAATGTGTCTACAGTACAGCACTGCTGCCAGCATCTGTAGAGTCACAGTAACATAAGCTCAGGAGTGGCTGTTTGGCACGTGAGGTGGGCATATTTGGTCCAGCAGGGCTGCTGTGGTGCAGATTTCAAAGCCCTCTGTGAATGATTAGCTCCAGTGCCAATCTGTGGAATGGGAGGAAAGGTTTAGGTGGTTCAATAAAGGCAATAATCAGCAGCATCAGGTTATATTAGGTGGGGAAAGGCAGCGATTTTCCAGGGTCAGGTCATTTCAATTCAGGGTGAGATTGGGATGGGATTCGGGGGCAGAGGGGTCAGGGTCCCCTGCTGGTGTGCGGTTATTTTTAAGAGCAGAGTGGCAGCGCTGTGCTGCATTGCAGTGGTGTTCTTGAGAGAGCTGGGGCAGCTACTGCATTATTCCCAGTGCCGGTTTCCTCAGCTTGCTCATAAACGCAGACCTGGTGTCTCCCCGCAAATCAGGTCACCCTTCCTGATCCTCTGATGGATGTCCCAGAGGGACCTCCCCAGATGAACTCTACGATTTAAACTGAGGGGAAAGAATTCTGACGTAAATATTGAAAGACGGCACCGGGAGTGAAACAGAGAGAGAGGAAGAGAGCGGTAAAACAGACACATGCTGTAAATCGATTAATGTTTGAGCGGACGTCCAATTAATCCGCTTTATGGCATCCGCAGGAGCGTCGCAGCATGAAATATGCATGAGTGATCTGTCAGACGGCGCCTATGTTTGAGTATTCTTTTTGAGCGGGGCCCTGAGGAAGCGTGTCGGATCAGCTCGGTGTACGAGCGCGCTCGCAGACGAGCAGACCTCTGCCAGACAGTCTCCCTGGGAGATGAGTGCGGAAGAAAGGAGGCCACGTGGCTTGCCAAAAACTCGGGAGCCGCGGTGCCCGGGCCCCGCGTTCCAACCGCTCCACAGACTCCGGCTTACAGCGCCACCGCGGTGAGCAATCGATCGGTCCTCATCGGAATCCAATGGCAGGAGACCTTCCGGGTTCTGCTACGTGGGCTGGATAATCACTGACTTTAGTTACAGCATGCGTCTGTTTCCTCAGGAGAGACTAGGCGCTATAGACTGGTGTCTGTGTTATTATCAGAGCTGCTGTTACCGCACCAAAAACCATACCTCCCAGAGCTCTGAATGACACAAGAAGTGCTGCCATAGACAAATCAGTACAAGTGGGACTAGGCCTGATTCTAGCACTGATTTAAAGACCTGGATGAGCTGAACTCCCTCTATCTTACACCGCTCTTTTCCTCCTGAGAGGTGACATGGCTGTCTGAGTCTTTTATAACTCTGTCCAGCTGTGATGACAGTGGGGAGATATGTCTCTCAGGCCTCAGCCTCTACCATGGCACAATGTAAAGTGCAGTGACTGCAGTGCATTTCCTGCTGCCCGCACCCCTACAACGCAGGAAACTTGCCGCATGAATTTTGGGGTTTGCTGCCTCAGCTCGGAACAATCAAGCATGAATGTCACACACACTCCAATTTATTTCAATTAGTTCAATCACTGCATTTGGAAAGTTTACTCTTAGGGCTTGTTACAGATCATTCTGTTGGTGCAATAACACTAATTTCCTGTGGGATGTTTCCTGCTATAATGAGTATGTGCTTGCACAAGCATTTATAGTTGTTTTTCAGTGTTCGTGAACAGACTAAAGGGCAGAACCCCTTGATATGTGACCTATGTGACACAGCATAGATGATAGCTCACTGCATGTGCACAATAATTACAGCTTCCTTATTCAACAATGCACTGTAATATACTATGTTCACAGTAGCAGGAGCAGAACATACTGTATAGAGTAACTTATAGAGGTATCTAGGACAGATGATGCTTTTTCTCTGAAACGGTAACTCTTTAGGGCATCTCTGCAAATGCATAATCATATTGTTCTTCCAGCTTTGTTGCCCCAGATTGGTGTGAACCAGTGAACTTCTAAACCCCAAGAGGGGTACAAGCCGCTGAGCAAAAATACCTAGAAACTCCAGAACCAAAGACTCAGCAGGATAGATGACATCACCGTTGGTAATTGGCCCAGAACATTTGAGAGCTACTGCGCATACCTCATGCCCTGTGTAAGAGACGGGAAGATAGGGATAGGAAGCTCATAGCTGAATTCGATATTTTATTTTGGAAATACGCTTTCATACATTCACTTTTTTTCATTCAACATATCAGTATTTCTCCGCTGTAAATCATTTCAGTATGAACTAAAGTCCTTGGGAACACAGAACCTTGAAAATTTATGTTTTTTTTTTTTTTAAATGACTTTGTTCTGAAGCTTCCACTAAAGTATGATAAAATGGTAATAAAAATAGCTGAGTAGATTCATTAGAGCTTTCTCATGAACTGTATGGGCGTGGCCGTAATGAACATTTCAGGGGGACACGGTGATTTGTATTAACTGTCTGTTTGGTTGAGCTCCAAACTGATGAAATTGGGGGGGTTACTGGAGTACAACGTAACACCACCTTAAGATGAAAAGGTTCACTACTAATTGCAATCCAGCCATTGGGAAAGGAAAATCTCTAGATTTTTGAGTCTATTTAGAAAAAAGTGTGAATCTTTTCATACTATGTGTATGCAAACTGTAAATCCCCAAGTTCCAAAAAAGACAGATGAAAGAAAATTGACTATTTATGTCCCCTTGGACTTGAAGAAGATAAAAGTAAATAACTTTGATTACAGTGTAACAATGGCACAAGTGAAGTTCTGCAAACAGACCTTACATGGTAAGCAAAGGCTTGTTTCTTGGCGTCATTACAGAACCCCAATTTCGAAATAGTTGGGATGAAGTGTAAATTGTGAATAAAATCAAAATGCAATGACTTTCAGATCACATGAGCCAATATGTTATTTACAATAGAACATAGATTACATTTAAATGTTGAAACTGAGACATTTTACATTTTTATCCACAAAATGAGCTTATTTCAAATTTTCTGGCTGCAACAGGTCTCAAAAAAGTTGGGACACAGGCAAAAAAGGGCTGAAAAAGCAATTAATATATAAGAGAATCAGCTGAAAGAACATTTAGCAAGTAATTAAGTTAACTGGCATCAGGTGTGTAACATGATTGGCTATAAAAGGGATGTCTTAGAGAGGCTGAGTCTCTCAGACGTAAAGATGGCCAGAGGCTCTCCAACCTGTGAAGGCTTGCGTAAAAAAAAATTGTAGAATACTTTAAAAACAATGTTCCTCAACGTCAAATTGGAAAGGCTTTGAAGGTCTCATCATCGACAGTGCATAACATCATCAAAAGATTCAGATAAACTGGAAAAATCTCTGTGCGTAAGGGACAAGGCCGAAGACCTTTACTGGATGCCCGTGGTCTTCGGGCCCTCAGATGCCACTGCATCCCTCACCGGCATGATTCTGTCATTGACATTACTAAATGGGCCCAGGAATACTTCAAGAAACCACTGTCAGTAAACACAGTCCGCCGTGCCATCCACAGATGCCACCTAAAACTCTATCATGCAAAAAGGAAGCCATTGTTGAGCATGATCCAGAATCGCCGCCGCCTTCTGTTGGCCAAGGCTCATTTAAAATGGACTGTAGCAAAGTGGCAAAGTGTCCTGTGGTCAGACGAGTCCAAATTTGACATTCTTGTTGGAAATCATGGGCGTCCTGTCCTCCGGGCTAAAGAGGAGAAAGATCACCCCTCCTGTTATCAGCGTTCAGTTCAAAAGCCAGCATCTTTGATGGTATGGGGATGCATTAGTGAATATATTGTGGGACACTTGCATGTTTTAAAAAGCACCATGAATGCTGAAAGGTATATAACAGTTTTAGAGCAACATATGCTCCCCTCCAGATGACATCTATTCCAGGGAAGGCCTTGTGTATTTCAGCAGGACAATGCAAAACCACATACTGCAGCTATTACAACAGCATGGCTTCATAGTAGAAGAGTCCGTGTGCTGAACTGGCCTGCCTACACTCCTGATCTTTCACCGATTGAGAACATTTGGCGCATAAATAAATGAAAAGTCCGTCAAAGGAGACCCAAAACTCTCCAGCAGCTGGAAGCCTGTATTAAACAAGAGTGGGATCAAATTCTAATGGCTAAACTCAAGAAACTTGTCTCCTCAATGCCCAGATGCCTCCACTCTGTGTTAAAAAGAAGAGAGGATGCTACACCATGGTAAACGGGCCCCTGTCCCAACTTTTTTGAGACCTGTAGCAGCCATCAAATTTGAATGAGCTCATTTTGTGGATAAAATTGTAAAATTTCTCAGTTTTAACATTTGCTAAGTCATCTCTGTTCTATTGTGAATAAAATACTGGCTGGTATGATTTGAAAGTCATTACGTTTTGATTTTATTCTCAATTTAAACTTTGTCCCAACTATTTTGGGATTGGAGTTGTATTTAGTACAGGCGAAATGAAACCTAAGCAACTTTGACAAATCCCAAATCATTATGGCCTGGTGACTGAGCTGGGGATTTCTTGCGGCAAAGCTTGTGGGGTGTTCCCGATCAGCAGTGGTGAGTATCTATAGATGGTATTCTGAGGAGGGACAAACCATGAGCCAGCGACCCACTGCTTATCAACACTATTCAGTCTAGTCCAGCAGACAGAAAGGCTACTGTGGCACCAGTCAAAGAAAATTTAAATGATGTTTATGAAAGGAATGCCTCAAAACGCTTATTAGTGTATCGCACCCTGCTGCATACCGGGCTTTATAGCTGCAGAGCATTCAGAGTGCCCATTCTACCCCCTGTCCACCATCTAAAATACCTACAATGGGCATGCAAGTGTTGGAACTAGACCTGGGAGCAATGGAAATAAGTCCCCAGGTCTGGTAAGTCCCGTTTCCTTTTAAATTGTGTGCATTGGCTGAGTAAGTGTGTATGATTTACCTTGGGAAGACATGGTAACCAAGATGTACTGTGGAGGACAGGAAACAAGTTGGAGGAGGGAGAGTTATGCCCTTCGGAATCGTCTGCTGGGAAGCCCTGGGTTTTGGGCAATCATGTGGACATCAGTTTCATGGAGCAGTTTTGGAGGCACACACACCAACAGCATAACAGGCAGATGGCCATAATCTTTTGGCTCATCAGTGTATCTTGAAAAGATCACATACTTCACAAATTGTTAATAAGTCTTTGGAAAGAAGGATTGTAGACAGGTCCGACCGAGGAGAATTATAAATCTGAAACAGATTTAATCTTCTGAATTCAGAATGATGTGTGTTAAAATTCAGTTTATTCTTTTTCAAGGCATTAGAATTACTCTGCTAATAAAATATGAATATATTTCAGAATATTACACCATTTAAATTTTAAATAGTTATAAAAAAGGAAATTAATTCTTGAACATGTATTCAAAGTTCAAAATTAAACCATTGGAAATTCGCTTAAGCTTTTGACTGAAGCTCATCTATTTGCCTGAGGCGTTAGTCTTTTTGAACTGCATACCTGTGCTGCTGTTTGTATGGGGGGCTGGGAGGGGGCAGTGGGTAGAAGGATATGGTTCACCTCTACTGGAAAATGGGGGGGGAGCAGTTTGGAGAATAAAATGAGAAAATGAGGAGAAGGGGCGAGAGGGAATGGTTTTTGGAATGAGGTGAGAATTGAGCAGAACCTGTACAGCGATGCTCCTCTCTCACACTGCAGACCCATTACTGCTCCAGGAGGAGTTACTGCACACACCCACCGCTCACTGAGCCTCTCTCTGGAGCACAACAGGCAGTTATTATACACGGTCAGGTAAGAGCCCCGCTACCGTTCACTGCCTATGGAAACAAACATACAAACCCTCTGAGGAGGAGCGTCAGGGGGAGGTGAGACGGTCAAGAGTACATATGCCTGTATCCTAAGGGAGATGGTCTTATATATGCATTTTAATCAGGGGGAAAACAGAATTGATGATGATCTAACAGAAAGAGGGTGGAAGCTGCCATCCCATAATCTCCCTCAGAAGTCTCTTTCTGTCACGCCTCTGACTGGACCAGCTGCCCTGCTAAAGTACTGGTGAGAGCAAGAAGAAGAAAAAAGGCAGGGAGGAGGGAGGGAGAGAGAAAGTGAGGGAAAGGAGTTTTAACGATTACATGAAGGTGATAAGCATACATGAGGTGAGAGGTGAAGATCCAAAGCGGAAGAGAGGGAGCGTCTTCAAAGAGCGCCTTGTAAACAAAAACCACGCTTAAATATTCATAACCCCGGAATGGCCTCCATCGTCTCTTTCATCTCCAAGATGGAGAGGGAGCGGGGAGATTAGGGAGGAGGATGGGGAGACCAGGAGATGAAGAGGAAAAAGTTTTGCCATCAACTTAGAAAGCAGGACGATCTCAGGCTCAGATCCAGTGCATGCGATGTGTTTTAAAATCGAGCTTCTCGCAGCAACCCGCTCATCACCTGCATGGCCATCAGTCTCTGCTCTCTCGTCTCCTCCTCCAGCCCTCCTGCTCTTCCCCTCCATTCATTTTGCCTTCTTTGTCCTGCTTTGCTTTCCACAGTCCCTCTTTCCTTTCCTCTTCCGCTCTCTCTCCATCTTTCAGTTCAATTCAATTCCGTTTCTCTGTCTTGCTTTATCTCTCTATCCCCTTATCTTTTCACATTTTCGTCCTGCCCTCTCTGTCATTCTACCTCTCTTTGTTGCTGCTAGGTTGTGTATAAATGATCATCCGTGTTTGAAGGAGATGAGATCATGATACTGGAATGTTTGTTTTTCAGGTTTTGTTGTTTTCCTTATCACAAAATATAGAGATATTTTACAGTCACAGGCAAGTGGCCATTGAATGATTTATGTACAGGTTTATTTGAATCTTAATTAAAAAATGTTGGCCCATCATGGTAAAATGCGAGAAAAATCGAAACTGACTCATTTGAATAGTCCATTCATACTCTACTATGTTTCAAATGGCATAGTAACACATTATTGATGTTAGAACATATGAATTTAATTTTCTTATTAAAAATATATTATGTGATGACTAGCACAGACTCTAAAAAAGTTGGCATACTATTTACTACTGTGTATCGTATCTTTCAATTACTTTCATTAAGCATTTGGACCCTGAAGATACCAACTGGTTAAGTCTAGGGAGCACAATTTCCCCTGGTACAATTATAGAAAGACTTTATTGCCACATATCTTGCTTTATAATGCACCATACATTCTCAATTGGAGACACCTGGACTGCAGGTAGGCCAATCTAGCACCTGATTTTTATGCTTCTGAAGAAGTGCACTTGTAATCTGTGCAGGATTCTGTTTGGTGCTGTCTTGCTAGAAAATGCTGGGGCATCCCTAGAGCAGATGACATCTAGATTGCGCATATGATGCCCCAAAATTCATACATATTTTTCTCTATTAATGGTGCTCTTGCAAATGTGCAATTCACCCATGTCATTTGCACTGACATGCGCTCATACCATGACAAATGCTGGCTTTTGGGCCTGAAGCTGACAACAACCTGGAATTGGCCTTGTCATTTTTCGTTCAGGGAACACTGCGGCTGTTTCTTTGGTTTTTTTAATCACCTGAAATGTTGGCTCATTGAACTCATTCTACTGTCAATCTCAGATGACACCAAGCTAAGATACGTCAGCAGCACTTTGGGCATTGTTAATGTATGGTTTTGCCTTTGTATAGTAAAGCTTTAACTCACATCTGCACATGCCGAAGTGAATGGTGTTAACAGACAAAGGATTACTAATGTATTCCTGTGCTCATGTAGTGATATCCAATACAGTCACATGATGGTTCTTGAGACAATAATGTGTGAGGGAACAGAGATCATTTACATTCAGAAACGATTTTTGGCCTTGCCCTTCATGCACTGCGATTTGACTATTCCTTCCATATTTTAATTATATGCTCTAGAGAGTGAAATACCCAAAGTTTGACCAATTTGTCTGTGGGGAACATTGCTCTTGAAGTGATGGATGATATGCTGACGTACTGTATCTGTTGGAAAATTTGTGAGTATGGACTCATCTTAGCTCTTGAGGACCAAGGCCTAATTTCAGTGGCTCCTTTTATAACTTGCCACAACCCTTGTGTGAATGCCTTCCGTTTCTCTTCCTATTCAGGAATTCGTGTGTCTAAGAAGTATGTCTCCTTTGATAGGTTTACATCTCACGTCTATTCCACTCACTGGCTGTGTCTCATTTCATGGCCATTTCCTAATGGCTCTGTGAAGTGTATTTAAACCCCCTGCTTTGAGTTGCAAGTTGCTGAATTGTAATTTGAATTTTGTGCTTAGGACCAGTCAGTATTCCAAGTAAAAACTCTTTGTCTACATTAAGTGTAATGTACCTTTAATGGCAGCTATGTGCCAAAGCTTTCCTCTTTACTCAGTCAACTCGAACAAGCTTCCATGCCTACTCAGGGTCCAAGATTGGGAATACTGCTTTCTTGTTGAGCCTTCTAAGTTTTTTTCTTTTGTCCAGTTTGTAAGGAACAAGCTCCCAATCCTTCTATAGTCATCAGAATAGGAACCAAATTCCCCTCAAGCTACTCGATCCTCCTGTGGGACAGTTCGGCTAAAGCAAAGTGTGCACTCCTCCTGGCTGTTATCCTGGAAGCCACTGGCCAATGATTGGCAGCCCAGCTTCGCCTATTACATCTATGTTGAAGTCTGTTCTCTTCCTCTGGGGCTCCGTCGCCACCCATTACCGTACTGCTGTCAATAAACTTACCTATTGGATTGTACTCCGCCTTCGCTCTTGATTCCTGGTCTGGAACATAACAATAATATGAATATCTTGTCTGTTTAACATTATCTGTTTCACATTTCCTTATTACTGCACCCTTTTACCTCATTATTAGTCCAAAAGTGCCTCTCTGCCAACTTTTTTGGAGTCAGTTGCAGTCATCTGATTTGAATTGAGAGCACATTTTCATCAAATTGAATTTGTATGCTAACCCATTCCATGCCATGCCCGAGTATATTTTGGGTGGAAGTTTCATGCCTCACTGCCACGCCCGGGTTAACTCAGGTTTCATAGTTTCATTTTCTACTACATAGTGGCAGCAGTTCCTTAGGTACAGTAAAACTAGGGCGATTTCATCAGTTACTGGCTCACCCATTGAGGGTAAATACATGAGCTGATGCATTTGGTTTAGCTCCTGCTTGAACGCAGTTGCTCGCCAGATCACAAAAGAGCTGAAACTGCCATCTAATTGGACAAACTCAATGATCAGTACAGAAGTAACGTTAGCGGACCTTATCCCATTGTTCGCTTATTGGGTAATGACCACTAACTAGCTAGCTAGCTTGCTAATTAGGCTACAATTTGCTTGTACTGTAATAACCACAAGCTAGCTGGATTACTAATGCAAAATGCTTTATATTGTTCTGTGCTGCTCATATTTCAATGCGATACTAGCTGGCTGACATGCAGGATATCTGGAATTGGCAAAAGTCGAATTAGCGGTTAGTCAAACCTTAGCGTTAGCCACCGCTTCAACCACAACACTTATGCAGCTACTTTTACAGCCATAGTTACAGCCATCATATTTTCATTCCTGGAGGACCATATTTCCTGCATGCATGCCCTTGTTTAGAAAAATGTGTGAAAAGGTGCAAGAAAGAATTTTTTCATGTAAGACATTGTCATGTACAACTCCAATGTTGTGTACAAAAGTTTGGCAAATCCCTCCCCCTTCTTTAATTTTTAATTTGAGTCCTGTATACCCTGTGTGGGTAAAAGCATGTTGCTTCTGCCCAAGCTAATGGGGGGCATCCATCCTTTGAGAACCTCCTTCATCTCACAGAAAGACACTTCCCATCCCTCATTCCTCCTACTGACAAAAATCAAAATCAAAAAGGATGCGTAGAGTGTGTTCTCTCAATGGTAGGTGAAAGAAAAGCTGTTAAGAGTGTGCATATTGCAAAGTGGCATAGTGCATTGACCCATGTTTCTGGAAATTTCACTCGATGTTGAATTTCTAAACTTTTGCCTGAAAAATATAATAGATAAAAGGATTTTGACGGCAATTTTTTTGAAAGATAGACTTAGAAAAACGAAACAAAAGATTTAAGTTGTTTACTTGAAAAATAAATTCACAAGAGCTTTTTAAAGATGGCTGTGTGATGAGTCGAACCTCATGTCAAAACCCTGGCACAGGGATGCCGACATTGAAAAAAGGCTTTGGCACTGAAGAGGTTAAAGGATTAAATTGTGTTTTGTGAAGTTTTCAAAATAGTCGAGGGTGAATAGACATTTCAAATCACTCTTTTGATTTTATTTTATTTGCTATTTCCATAATGTTCCAACTTTTTCAGAAATGGAGTTGTTAATGTAATACACACTTCCCTCATTGCCTAATCCCTGTGTCTCACTTCCACTTCTCTCCCCCCCACAAGACCCACTCGTTCTTGTCTTTCATTCCTGCAGTCTGCTCACTGCTCCATATTCAAGGATTATTTTCTTCTTCACTCATTTTCTTCCTCTCTGTCTGTCTCACAGGTGAGAGACCCCTGAGGCCTGACAGCTGATTTCACACCCAGGTGCCATTACTGTGCTCAGGCTCACAAGTGTGAAATACATAACCATGCAGGTATGGCACCTGGCAGCAAAATCGCACTCAGGTGTGTCCTACTGCCACAAAGCAGCTGACCTAGGAGATGAAGGGGGGAGGATGTGTGACAGAGAGTGGGAATGAGAGAGAGAGAGAGAGAGAGAGAGAGAGACAGAGTGGGAGACAGAGATCCTTTTTACATTTAATTTTCATGAGAAATGAACTATTGAGTTGTCTCTGTTTAAGAGAGGCAGCCTTACCTGCCTGGTAACATACTGAAACATACGTAGTTAGTTTGCTATGGAAGCTCGAAAACTACTCTGCACTTTGTGATTTGCTAAACCAGCTGATGTTTGGAATGTGTCTCATTACATTGCAGAGAATGTCATTAAATATGGCACCAATTTTCCTCTTTAAATTCAGGCTGTGTTGTAAGTGCCTCTGAGGTGGCCACTATTCACTCCCAAGCTGCAAAGAAAGGCATTTTGCTACCGACACGGAATTGGCTGCACGGTCCGGAGCAATGGCAGTCAAACTGAATTGAAAGGTGTTAAGATTAGTTCCCAAGGCTGCTAATCATTATTTTAACAGAGTTCAGAACAGGGCTTCAGAAGCTTTTTTCTGCTCCCCTTGTATACTTCTTATCAAGTGAAGACAATTTACTTCATATTCTTGCTTGCTTCTGTGTTTTTATTACTGTGTCACAACTGCATCTCTGCCCAATCTTTTGCCTCTGTGCGCAGGGCTGAATCCAGCGCAGTGATGGCTCCAGTTGTACTCCCATTTGCTGTCCGTGGTGCTGAAGTGCAATCTCTGCAACACATGAGAACCCGCTATGGGAAGTCTGCGGCTATTTAACTGCATTAGGAACGCAGCTGGGTCAGGTGTCTGGAAAAGAGCCCTATTTAAAGGAGGAGACAAGATATCATGTATATAGTATAATGCTGAAAAACTGCCATGTCATGCACCTTTTTAAAAATTCAAATAACAGAATTTGTGGCTCTTAGAAGGAAAGAACGAAGCATTTAAAGTTCAGGGAAAACAAAGAAACATATACAAAACTCAGATGTAGCCATAGTGTTTGAACTTGCTTGCAATAACCAATCAGAACTTGTCTTACATGATGAAAACAATCAGAAGCGTCATACCCGATGAGCATCACCACAAATCTGTAGTAAACAACATGAACGCAATAGAATTGTTCGCCGTGAATCTTCAGAAAGAGGATGGATGATGCTATTTCTGGCCAATTGCCTGCTGCAAGTTTTTGTCCTTAACGTCATGGGCGTCTGTTCAAGGCCTGAAAATGGCTCATAAGCAATTCGTCTGAGCTCAAGGTATCGATGGTGTCCACCATTTTACTGTTTGTAGAAAACACTTCTACCTCTTTGTCAGAAGTGCAGTTGTTCATCGGGTACGTCGCAGCGTGCTATGAATGTCGGTGGCTATTAGCCCAACTAGTGCCACTATTCAAACTATGGTAGCAATGCAAGAAAGAAACAGATTTTGTATGTATTTTTCTAATATGAGATTGGTTCACCTATCACTTGGCATCCATGTTCAACATTTGATGTCTCTTCCTTTTTAAGGGGTGTGAGCTCTGCTCCCTGTGCTGATTTTGCTCTCTTTATGTGCTCATTTTATGTGCCCCTAAAATTAAATCAATCAATGCAATTAAAATTACGTTAAAGACTGAAAATTGACGCTTGGAATACATTTTAATTGTTTGATATTTAAATTAATTGTTGTGGCAAACTGATCCAAAATAATATAAATTGCATTATTGTTCAAATACTTACATATCTGACAGTATACAGTATACAGTATATGCATATGCCCAAGTATCTTAGAAGTAAAGCTAAAATTAGCTTTTAAAAAATTACTGTAACCATGGCAAACCATCCTCAGTAGTGAAATACTAATGAGGAACTGTACAGCTGAGACTGGATGCTAATTACCCCAATGATCTTGCATGAAAACACATTTTCATGATACTGCAGCATTTTAGCTTGGTTACTGGCACACTGGTATAATGTTCCCAGAATTTTAATTTGCAACAATTTGACCTCACAGGTCTTCATTGGGCAGAAATAAGAGGAAAAAAGTGGTCTTGCCCATTGAAGACCTGAGTAGTTTGTACAATAAAATTCTAGAAGTGTTTATCCAGAGTGCATATAACAGTTTATGTCCTAGTGTTTTTTTTTTTTTTTCTTGTCCTGCACATGTAGCTAACTCGGGTTGTATGTGCACATCTTCTATGCTTTTTCCTAGTAATATCAAATGTTCATCAGTGCTCCTGCAACGTTTCCCACCCAAACATACATTGTAGTTTGATTTAATTTATTTGACCTATACTTCCCTTCCCAGTGACTTATCACTGTATTGTTGTTACATGCTTTCAGTAAGGTGTGAGAGATTATGTGAACTTGAGCTTTCTGCCAAACTACCAAGAAAAGTATTAAAAGGCGCAATGTGATTTTAGATTTTATTTTGTACCCGCTTGCAGCTTTTCAGGTAATTTGCTTGGACCAGCAGGCACTCTGTGGTAGCTGATTGTTCTGCTGCTTGTTAATGACACAGAGCAACTCATGACAAAAGCTGATATTATTGATGAAGGGTGTGGTCAATTAGCATATATTAAAACATTTAGCTTCTCTCTTCACATTTAAATTTACATTTAACATTTTAATTTATTGGAAACTTTCGTTTTGAAACATTGCAGAGTTACAGAGAGAGCAACTCTTTTCAAATATCATCCAATAGTCAGCCACATTCTGATCTGCTCCAGTTTTGGATGGGGGGCAATATGAGTGTGTATTCTAGTGTGTGGTTTGGAGAATGGTACATGGAAGATATTACTTTTGTAATGAGGGATTGTTTTGCATTTATTTCATGAAAATGGTAAAGTCCAGCTACAATATGGCCATTTAGTTTATTGTCCTTCCTGAAAAGAGCCAGTTCGTTTTGAAAGCTTTGGAGTCACATATTATGCTCACAAATAAAGCATCTGCATGCATTGCTGTAGCAACCATGAAGGAGGCATTAATATAAACCAATAGAGGTTGACAGGGAGAAGTATTTTTAACCAGCATAACAATGATCAGTATTCATGCTGTTGATTAGATTATACAAACATGATTTGCAATTAGTTGCAATAGGAATAGTTTGCTACGTTTTACTCTGTAAAGTAAAGTGATATCAGCAGTTACCATAAATACAGCTTTTAGACTTATCCAAGAAATTTACTCTTACTCAAAACAAATATCACATAAATACAGGCATAAATATGTCCAAAAAAAAAAAAAAAAAGCTGTAAATATGTTTCCTTAGGATTTTCACATTTCCAGCCAATAACATAATGATTCATTGACTTATCCTCAATCCTGGCATTTATTTATATGTGTTTGCAACAATTTCTCCCGTTTACTTTGCACAATATTTGATGAGTTCCTTTAAAGTGATTTGTAGTATTCAAAACGAGAGCTGTAATTTCTTCACACCATCAACTTTTCTGGGACTTTGGATTTCATTTTCTCCAAGGCAGTGTCCCAGTGCCAACTCTAGCCTTTGAGAAGCCCTAAACAGGATATGATTTCGGGGCACCAAACCCAAAGATATAAATTATATATGAGCTAGAATAATTATGGGCCCTGCAGCGATCACAAGGTGCCATGCATCTGCTTCCATTGAGACGCCTCTGCCTTCTCATCATGGCCCTGTTCCAAATTTTTGTACTTTAGCTTGATAATTTCTATGGACTGGAACTTTAGTTCGTCTTAAATATGAGGGACTTTGTCATGGTTCCAGTCATTGTGGCAGAGATTACGAACCGAGATCTGTCAGAGGGTAGGGTGAACAGGGAACGAGGGAGTGTCAATCCTCAAGAGCTTAGAGCGTACATCTCAAAGGATATTGATTTCACCATGGATACTGTCACTCTCTCTCCCTCCCCTCACTCCATCTCTCCCTCTCCAGTAATCTCGACAACTACCTGAAACAAGAATCTGTTTATAGAGGCTGATGTGTGGAAAGCTCTCTCCCATCTCTCGTACAGCTGCAGTCACAAATGTATTTTTCATATTCTTTGAACATGGTCTTTCCTCCACAGGACTATTCCCTCCAGTACACTATAACACCAAGACCCAGCATTAGCAGGACCAGTTTCTATGTTTTTAATTCTTGTATTAGTGGCATTATCACATATTATTAGTATACATATTTCCTGCATTTCAATCATGTATGAATTGCTAAAGAACATAGTCAGTTTTTAGTGAAGACTCCTGTGTTAAATTGAGGCACTGCAATCAGTGAAGTAGTTTTAAACATGGGTTGCATGAGATGCACTTTTCAACATTATATCTGTGGTATGCACATTTTTTTTACCAATAATATTGCGACTGACTGATTGCTTTGTATTTTGAAAGACTCTCTCTCTCAGTCACTGATTTAGCATCTCAGCATGATTTGTCACGACATCGGAAAAGGTGTGATTTCCCTCCTTGAGACACTTATTAGCATTTTTTTGAAAAGCTTGGAATATTCTGGATGGGGGAGGCTGGTAGGGTCAGGGGTCACTGATCCAGAGTTGACTCCCTTCCAGAATACTCCTCTTAGAGTGGGACGGCATTTTTGTCCTGAGAAATGACACACCTCTCCTTCCTGCTGAATCTTATTCCCAAAGAGACAAGCTCCACCGTTTGCAGGTCTCTGCCCAGAAATGGTGTTCCTTTCATACAGGCTCTCCCTGGACAACCTTGGGGGGACTTGCCTGCGTTCTGGGAAACACTGTCTTGCATGAATTCGCCTCACGTAAACATGAGAACAGGGTATGATATAGGTTAATGACGTCACAGGGCGATTGTGAGGCTCTTCTCTTTGTTCTCTCCTGGACGGCAGGCGATCGACATCGATGAAAAGGAGGATCAATCAGTGCAGTCCCAACATGCTGGTGGAGCCGACAGCGGAGAGCCACAGAGGGTCCCGCTCGACAGCAGCGCGGTGTGGGCCTTTAGAATGAGTATCCCGCTGCTTTTCTGCCCCTGCAGGTTTAGCTGGGAGGAAAGGGATGTGATTCTCTGACATAGTTGCAGAGGAGTATTTGCATGCTAAAAAGAGCCCC
Organism: Gymnothorax javanicus; assembly: GCA_029692085.1. Classification (NCBI taxonomy): domain Eukaryota; kingdom Metazoa; phylum Chordata; class Actinopteri; order Anguilliformes; family Muraenidae; genus Gymnothorax; species Gymnothorax javanicus. The sequence continues at coordinate 76,592,202 of CM056197.1, read as the reverse complement.
CTTCTCATCAAGCACATGCATAGACCCACAAACATACGCAAATGTACACAGTCACTCGCAAATATATGTGCATTAAATATCAAAGACAGAGGGAAAACAGATTAATTAGCACAGAGTCGATATAAACAACAAGATATGAGGCGGGAATAGGGCTGAGGCTGGGTGTCGGAAGACAGGACAGGAGAGATGGAAGAAAGGAAGGGGAGAGAGACAAAGGAGGTGCAGAGAGGGAGTGAGAGGGGGAGAGTCAGGGAGAGAGGGGTAGGAGATAAAGACAGGCCAGCAGGATGAGGGGAAAGAGAGAAAGAGAGAGAGAAGGAGAAGGGGGTCTTTATAGTGCGTATTAGAATAAACCCCTTTTTCATGTTCCTGGGACCAGGGTTTAAGCCAGCATGAGCGAGAAAAAGCCTGTTTGTGTGTATGTGTGTACATGTGTGTGTGCGAGAAAAATTCTGTGTACGTGTGTGTGTGTGTATGTGTGTGTGTGTGAGAGGGATTCTGTGTATGTGTATGTGTGTGTGTGGCAGGGTAAAAATGCCTGTGAGCCTTTGCTGTGTGCCTACAGAGACAGCACAGAGTTTTATCCGGTATCTGTGAGGCAGGGGTGGGGGGGAGGAATCTGGGGGTCTGTGAGTGGGGGAGGGGGGTGGGGGGGGGGGGTTTAGCCAGAGCACTGAGGAGGCCCAGAGGGAGGGGAGCCCAGTGCAGGCTTCTCTTTTCATCTTGACATTTCGGAGCAGGATGACTGTGGAGCACTTAAGCACAGAGAGCACCTGTGCCCCTGTCTCCTCAAGTGTCTATCTGTCCCTTAGTTTGTCTGTCTGTCAGTCTATCTGTCTGTCTGCGGTGAAAGCTCTGGGACTTCCTCATATTCAATCCCACATGAGGTCCTTCCAATGCATTTTTGGCTGAATTGTGTGTGTGCGTGTGTGTGTATGTGTGCATGTTTGTGTGTGTGAATGTGTGTGCATTTGTGTGTCTGTATGTGTGTGAGTGTGTGTGTGCATTGTTTTTGTGTGTGTGTGTGTGTGTGTGCGAGTGTGTGTATGTCTATGTGTGTGAGTGTGTGTGTGCATGTTTGTGTGTGTGTGTGTGTGTGTGTGTGTGCGTGTGCGTGCGGCGGTGTGTGTGTGTGTGTGTGTGTGTGTGTGTGCGTGTGTGTGTGTGTGTGTGTGTGTGTGTGTGTGTGTGTGTGTGTGTGTGCGTGCGAGCAAGTGTGTGTGTGTGTATGTCTTGGTCCTGCAGTAGGAAAGTTAAATCGCTACATTCCCTCGGTTGTCAGAACAGGCTGATCCTGCGCAATGAAAATTCTTGAGAGATGTTCTTTGTTTTGGAGGCTGTGGAGATTATTTTGTGACGCTGGCTGGAAGTGTAATTCAGGGCTGGCACAGCTGGACCCTTATCTCTACCGCACCTAAACTGAGTTTCACACTTCTGAGCAATGCGTGGTCTTAGCGTGGTGGGGCGGGAGATCTAAAACCCCACCTCTGAGACTGACCATTTTAATCTTTGAATAATAGAGGCCACTGTTTTGTCTGCTGAGATCCTTTGCTTTGCTGAAGAGGAAGCACCTTTGGGTCTTTGGTGATTAGCAGCTGAATCTTTTTTTCTGCTGCATTAATGCAGAATGAGAAATTGATTGTGGCTCTTATTTCTTTGATTGGTGCACATTTCACTGATTTATTTATTTGATGAACCTTGATTATATATGCCGTAGACCTGAGAAATAACTCCTTGATCGTGACTAACCCTTGCCTTAGAATGGGAAAATATTTTTTTCTCTGTTTTGTTAACATAAGGTGAAAATGTAGGGAGCTCCTTTTGCCCTAGAGAGTTTTACCACCTTTCCACCGTTACAAATCTATTGTTCCTTGTAAACAGTGGTCGAGTGATTGATCGCCCGTAGCTAAACAGTCTTTGCATGGTATGATCTCAAAATAACAGGCCAAAAGCAAAATGTGCTTGAATATGTATAGAGCACAGACAAAGTCATATTTTTTTTGAAGACTGGCTTTGCATTCTGCAGTATTAAATTGATAATCAAACAATTTGTATAAGTGGTTAAATCACAGGTTCTCACCTTGTTTTAAAGGGAAAGTTGATACATTTTGGTTTCACCATCCAGGACTTTTTATATGAACATAGCCCTCCCATTTCATTGCAATTTGGGACCATGGTATGGCAATCCATCTCATCTAAACGATTCCATCTCTTTCTGTGCAGCATCCTCATCACTTCCTGGGGAATTTATTTTTAATGTGGTCTAAAGGCAAGGCTAACCGCTAACAACATACTGGCTCAGTCTAATACACGTTCACAGGCTAACAGCATCAGTTCTCTGAGGCACTGAGCATTATTCTTCCTACCTGAATGACAGCAACGTGTTGACACAGATATGGCCATTTGTCACAAAAGTGCTTCCATCCTATTATTTTGAGATTATATAGTGAGGAGTCGGCGCTCACTTAATCTCTGTCATGACCTTTGCTGCCCTTCATTCATTTAGAAGGAAAGAGAAGGAGATGATGATTTTGCTGCTGCTGGCCCATTTGAGTTGACCTTGAGTTATTCTGCTTTCTCCTCGCAAATCCTAATTACCCGGACGCGTGTTCTCTACCGCCTCGACCTCGTGACACGCCTGAAAGAGGTTTAGACAGAAGGAGAGAATGATGCGCATGAATCAGGCTTGAACGGAACATTTTAGTGCTTTACTCCTTATTTCAATGCTTGTTTTTACAACTGCTAAAAACAGTTTTCCACTTTCAGATTGAGAAATGTGCTGATTTCCTCCGCCAGTGGAAGACGAGAGTAACGGAAGCGGCAGAGATAACAAGCGTGGTGAAAAATCACATTCATGTAAATGTATTCCTTGTTTATTTTACGCTGCATTCTTGTGAAATACAAATGAGAGCATTATTTTGCCATTCCTTCTGATACGATTTCACACATACCCTTGCAGAAATAAGCGGTCGGTTCGCGTACGTGCCCTGGCTCCCCCGAACCTCTCGCGCCGCCGCGTTCCTCCAGTCCCTCCTCCCTTGTGTATTAATCTGCGATTCTCACAATGTGATTTTATAGTGCCTTTCATGAAATATTCATGGACAGGAAGACGTCCCGCAGGGCCAGATCACCAGGTAGGCTGAATAGCATTATGGCGCTTTCACACATGAGCGCCGCCATCATAGCCATTTAATGCAGGCCTCTTCATAGAACGTGTTAAGTGACTCCACTGGCAGCGCAAACCGGCAGCGTGTACCTAACAACTGGGGAGGCTCTACGGGAGGGTTTCTGGGCAGAGAGAAAGCCCTTCAGAGCTGTGGGAGGGCAGAGAGAGGTGAGCAGCATAATCCTGCTTGTTTGTCACATTTTGCTGCATCTAGGTTGGGATGTTTGTTTTTGTTTTTTTTTTACAGGCCCAGAATCAAACAGCTCAAATTCATGTTTATTCTGATTCAGAAATCCCCTTGTCAGGGGAGTGGACAGACATGTGTTCAAATGACTCATTCAATAAGGGCTTTCGTATCCATCACAACCGAACAGGAATTAGAACATGGGATAGTCAAGCAATACTAAGGAGCATGCCTAACAATCTGGCACTGGAGAAGAAAAAGACAGGAACTTAAATACACAGAGACAGTGAGTAGCAATGAGGAACAGGTGAAGGGAAATACATGAGAAAGCACAAATGGAGGGGTGAGGAAACTAGATAATAACTGAATAATGTAAATCAATTAACAAAATTAAATCAGAAATGATGCAAATAGCCAGATTGTAGGGAAAACAAATTAACGGGGACATGAAACGTGACGACAGTGAAGAGTAGCAGTCTTCTCAGCATCGATTTTTTTAAGGAATTCCAAGTTCCCCTGCACAGACAGGTACAGACTTTCTGGTTTCAATGAAATTTCTATGAACACAAAAGAAACATAACAGTATGTCTTTTATGAGAAAGTACACGTGACATGCTTGAATCTATGGCCAAATGTTTGCAAGCAGTAATTGCTGAAATTTGAGGAGCCATTGAACATACCTTAAAACCAATGAGTGGTCTTGACCTGTTTTAATCATTGATTTAAATTAATATTATGTGAACTCCGAAGTGAATAAAACATTCTTCAAAATTGAATTTTCTATTTAATTGTTGCAACGTTGCATTCAGATGGAAGCTGTGTGTTTCACCACCAATAGCTTATTCTAATCATTGTAAAACTTGTCAATCAATGAAAAGGATTGAAAATTGATCAGGACCAATCATAAGTGTCAAAAGATGTTCTGTACCTCCTCAATTTTCAGCTCACCAGCCTCCACTGTTCACAAGGTATTTTGCATTAATGCAATCAACAGTATTCATTGAGATTCAAAATGCTAGCTGGTCTTTGCATGAACTTCTAGTGTCCTGTGATTTTCTATCTCATGAGACAGTGTTTTTTGAACAATGATTGGTTACATGTAAACGACACTGGAAATGCTCGGGAAAAAATTATATGTTGGGAAAAATTGTATGCTGAAATGCCTCACTGAGTGGCTTTGGGTAGTAGAACAGGCAGCTCAATACTGTGAACTCAGGCAGTCATCTCCAAAGTAATTCAGCCTACAGCTGCTGCCATCAGGAGAAAAGTTCCATTTATTTTCAGCTACAGACAGTCAAATGGTCTATGAGCATATCTGGAGTGTTTGTCATAAGCAAACATCATCATGAATCACCCCTCTCTTGCAGTGACACTGAGAATGAGAGATCATTCCCTCTTTTGACCTGTGCAAATGAGGTATTGAATGACTAGTGCAGCACAAAAATGGTGTTCCCTGTTTTCTCTCAAAGGTTTGCTGTGTAAACGAAGATGACACAAATCAAACACGGAAGATCCACTGCAATGCCACCTCATGGCTTCCTGCTCCCCTCAGTAATCGTGTTAGTGCAGACGTCACAAATTAATCCCACTCTAAAGAAGATGTCATCCAGGCATCAGACCGTGTTGAGATGCTGCTCATCTTCCGTGTCTTCGAGATTCCGTGAGTTAAGAGACAAGCAGTCGGAACGTCTCGGGTAAGTCTCGGATGGAACCCTGCTGATCGGATTAACGGCAAATTCCATGTTCCACCCGGAGGTTTAATTTTATTATCACTACTGCTGATATGACTGGTCGTATTTTAGCCGGTATAGAATATGCACACGCCGTGCGTATGCATGAATTACTCGCGGAAAATAAATCAGAGAACCACAGCTCTTTCTGTTTGGCTCTGGCAAGTCACAGAAGCTTGTTTAGCCTGGAGTCAGGAGCTGAGTGCGGAGCTCTGTGGATGAGATCGATGCATCTCTGGCACGCTTCCAGAGAAACTGGAGTAAGAAAATGGAAAAACGGAGGAACGTAGGAGGATGTGAGGCATAGGAAGCCTTCACAGAGAGTAGTGAAGTTTTCTGGGCATGATAGCTCTTTCTGAAGGGCAGGGTCAATGGAAAAAAGTTGATCGGTTGCCGTATCTCTATATATTTTTTAGATATCACTGCCTTGGTAGTTCCCCTCTGGTTGACCTTGAGTAATGTGTTTCACAGAAAGGTAGGAATAAGGAGAATTGGCTATTTCCTTCGCACACAGTGGAGGGAGGCGAGGAGTCTGTCACCTGACCTGCATTATTCTAGCACAAGCTTTGAGTGACCTGGCCCCTTGTTCGGGGTGTTGTGTATTTCAAACATTCGCTATTCCGGCAACTGCAGTGCATGTTGTTCAGAAGCAAACCTCATTTAGTATTTTGCTTCTGGGTGCAAAAGCAGTTGACCTGAATTTGAATTCCGTCAGGATTTAAATTTGAAACCTCTGCTCTTAAAACCCTGCACACAATGCTGTTCCCTCCATACCACATTCCAGAGGAGCACCCCTGTGTCCAGGAGATCTCTTCACATGTTCACGTTCCCTCAATGCGTTTTTTTTTTTTTACTCGCCGTGCTCTCTCTCTGCCCCTATAAAGCATGCTCCATCTGTCTGATCAAAAGTGCTCTCCATCTCCAAGTTGCAGTGACAGGAAAAGTGTCTGCAAATTCTGTAGGGGGAGTGAGTTCAAAATGTAGCTTTTCAAAGAACTATTTAAAAAGGCTGCAACATTGTTCCAAATTTTGAATTCCTCTGCCCTCTTCACGAACCCAACATGTTCCAATCACATTTCTTCTTCTGAGCGCGAGAGAGAGAGAGAGAAGTGGAAGAGCGAGAGTGAGGGAAGGAGAAGTGGAGAGACTGCGGATCAAGTATAATCTCAAATTGCTCGAAAATTTCTGCGGAAATATTTAAGGGAAACATGTTTGTGCCAGTTGTAAATATGTGAATGGTTGAGACGAGGGTTCTGTGCTGCAGTAGATAAGGACCCCGGGAGGTGGGGGGTGGGCAGGGAGATTGGTATTCACCGTGCGAAAGATGAGCGAATATTCATCCTGCGCTCCTGACGACATACATGACACTGCGAGGCATGAAAGCATCTGAGAGAGCTCTGTCATGTCACGGCGTGTCCTGTCCTGCTTTAGAAATGCCCTGGCAGATGTGGCCTCTCCTCGGGTAAATTCATCTCATCACACAGCAGTGGTGCACAACTTTTCTGCAGCCATTCTGAAGCAGCGCTAATATTCTGTCATGTCCCCTTTCCACTGAGGTTAAAATTTAGTGTATCGTGTTTGGAATGGCAAGCTTTTCCAACAGTGTTTGGTAAGCAGCTTGATGGAGCTTTTGTGCCTGCTTGCGCCTGTGTGTGTGCGCGTGTGTGTGTGTGTGTGTGTGTGTGCATATGTGTGCGGGCATGCACGTGTATACATGCCTGAAACCTGTCAAAATTATTATGTCATCATGAGACTGGTAGATTGGGAGGGCCGATCCGATGGAAGGATATCCTGTCCTGTATGCAGCCACTGAATGTGAGAGATGATGGTGGAGCAAGGGAGAAATTCTTCTTCTTCATTTTCTTCTTCTTTTTTAAATTATTACTATTATTATTATTTATTTTATTTTTCTTTAACCTAAAACATTAGGAAACCATTTAGCCCTGTAAATCAGTTGAACACATAACCCAGGTGCTCATATCAGGGTGTACAATAGAAGAAGGAAGGACAGAACAGCAGAAGCCAAAGCTAAGCCCGCTCCCGCTCAGTGCCCACATAAGAGGATACCATCCCCACCTCCGAGCTCCTCATTTCTGAGGGAGTGAGAATACAGTACAAGCCACTGTGATCGTGATGTGCTGGTAAACTCAATTTAAATTTGAATGTCAGAGATGGACAGATAGAACAAGAGATAGTTTTGACAGCCAGATAAAGAGAGAGACTTAGCAATACGATACAATCTGAAGTCAAGCAGAATTTGAATTTGAGAGAGAAAGTAAAGGGAGGGGCGGGGGGGATAAAGACCTGCCTGGGTGGGAGAGGCCTATTCTGTCTGAGTTTCATTAGCCAAGCTTTCCCATGGGGGGGCGGGGGACTAATTACCAATTAGATGGGCGTCAGGTGTCGGGCGCAGTGCATGGGGTCTGAGCGTGCTCTATGGGCGCCCGAGCGTTCAGCAGTCAGTGTTAAATAAAGAGCGCACTTTAATCTAATGCTTCACTCGCTCCCTGGGATTGCTTGTCAGTTTTGTCAGCTAATTATAAAGTAGCCACATGGCGGACACACTCTCTTTCTTCCCATCTCTGTCTCTTTTTCTCTCTCTCACTTTTTTCGCTCTCTCCATCTCGTCTATATCCCTACTTCTGTTTGCAAGTTTGACATAGGTTTACCCGGCATGCGTGTTGGTGTTTCTGCGAGTATACAGGAACACTGAGTCACACTGAGAGAGTACCACAAATACACTGAAGAGGGTCAGAATTTCTCAGTCTCACATCAACTGGATGGACATGGCCATCTGTAGAGACCAGTATGGTCATGATATGATGGAGTCATGGACTGGATACATTAAAAATAAGCATAGTTGCATTTGTTTGCTATGGTACTCTCTTGCCCACTCGTGAGAAAAATGTTATACAATTGACCAGTGTGCGACTCCCACAAATGTTAGCTGCCTCTTTCCAGGAAATGAGATGGCAAGCTTTTTTTTTTTTTGCTGCATGGTAATATCAATTAATGAATATTTTTAATATCATTCATCACCAAGCAATGATTTATTTGACCCCTTCAAGTCCAATCGATGGTCCCATCAAGGTCTGGCTATCTTTGGATTCTCTTAAGAGCAGAATCTCAACTCAATGGTGATGCTGGTCTCCACTAGCAAACCAGAAACCACTGAAGTGCTGATTTTCTGTCTGCCTGACATGCTGACAGACCATCATCTGTGTTGATGGTGGGCTGCTTTTTGGTTGCTGTGCAGTATTTTTGCGAGCAACAGGGTGTAAATGAAATGCCTTAATTCCTGGAAAACTCAAGCCTGATTCTGCCTGCCACTGTTACAACATAGAAACCGAACTGGTGTGTTTACCCTCTTTAAATCCTCCTTCCCTATGGCCATGAAACATGAAAATAGTTAGATATAAAGAGGGAGAGAACAGAGGGATGAATCTATTACTTGTGAATAACACTTGTAAAAATGCTCTTTAATCTCGGCTGTAAAGGCGGTTACGCTTTTGGCGACACAAATGTTTATTTGTTATGCCAATAATGCTACTTAAATTGAATTGGCTTAAAAAAACAGCAGCAAATGAGCATACTTCAATTGAAAACCATTGTATCTGTCTCAAATCAAACAAACATTTCCTTTGGCAACTTGAGAAGAGAGAGCGACAGACAGAATGCTGGGCTCTTTTGAAAATGTGTCTCTCTCTGAGGCCGCCCCTGGGAAGGGTTTGGCTCAGTAAAAATACGAAGGGAGATAAAACAGTGTCAATCCTTCTTTCTCTTTCTCTCTTTCAATATTTTGCCTTTAATAGAGAAAGAGGCTTGATCAAACTACGGACCAGAAAAACAAGCAAGCCTGACAAATGTGAAGATCGTGAAATAAATTCATTATTGTTACGTACAATTTGGCTAGTTCCGCAATCACAGAGATGAAGGCGCCAAACTGGGCATGTAGAACAAAACTGTTAAACTTCCAGCCACTTGTAAGACAAGTTTCAATTGAAATGCTGACAGAATTCCCAGGTTAAATAAAGGTTAAATAGAAAATAAATAAATAAATGAATAAAGAATGGAGGCCTGCCTGTGCATGTCCAGGGGTCCCAGCAGGGTGCCTCCTCACATTGAGGGTCAGAGACATGGAGCTACACCCAGCCTCTATAGCTCAGCTCCGGTGTCGCGAGGAGAAAAGGGCGAGAGGGCGAGAGAAGGACACATCCGAGATGGCTGCCCTTTCAGATGGAGTGACAGGTTTGGAGGAGCGTCAAGACACCGCAACTGTCCTGCCTCATGACTCTGATACACTGAGAGACATAGTATAATAACGGCACTAATACACAGAGAGACATTGTATAACATCAGCACTAATGCACAGAGAGACTTGATAAAACATAAGCACTGCGACACTGAGAGACATTGTATAATATCAGCACTGTCTGATACAATGAGAAACACGGTATAACAGAAGCACTTATATACTGAGATACATGGTGTAACATATGCACTGATACACTGAGAGACAGTAAAATACCAGCACAAATACATTTAGAGACATTGTATAACATCAGCACTAATACACTAAGAGACATTGTATAACATCAGCACTAATACACTAAGAGATATTGTATAATATCAGCACTAATACACAGAGAGACTTGGTAAAATATAAGCACTGAGACACTTAGAGACATTGTGTAATATCAGCACCGATACACTGAGAGACATAGTGAAATACCAGCAGTAATTCGCTGAGAGACATAGTATAATATCAGCACTGATACACAGAAGGACTTGGTAAAATATAACCACTGAGACACTTAGAGACAATGGCCCTCATTTATCAAACGTGCATACACCAAAAAATGGGTGTAGGCCAAATCTCCCGCAAGGATCGGCATTTATCAATCTGAACGTGAGCGAACGGTCCGCAAAAAAATCTTACGCCAGGTCTGACCAGGTGTACGCAGATTTGAAACCAGCGAACAACATGCAGGAACGAGTGCAGCTGTCAAAATGAGTAATTAACCATATGCAGCGATGCGGCGTCATGCTGCTGTTGCTCTTATTAGTAAAAAGAATAAATAGGCTAAATAGATAAATGAATGAATGCATGAAAAAATAAATAAATAAATAAATAAATAAATAAATAAGAAACCTGTGTTGAGAAATTAATTAAACTCATATTTTGAGACAGCCTGCTTGTCAGGCCAGACGGCTGACAATTACAATCAATTTGATTAAGCGCAATGCATGGCTTGGCAGATATGCAGTGTGGTATGTCACATGCTCATCCAGTCAGATATATACTGAACAACAAAAGAAACGCAAGTTAATTAAAGGCAGACTGGAAAATAAGTTTGCGAGTAATTATTTTGGAAAATCAAATTTATCACTAGCACGTGCACATTTACACTCGTTTCATCAAACTTTTCTTTATTTTGTGGTCACTTTGACTGCGTAACCATAAGAGTACATTAACTAACTAATTAACTAACTAGCTAACTTGCGTTTCTTTTGTTGCTCACCCTACGGACACTTTGACCGTGATAACATTTTGACAATGGCTGATCTTCTATTGTTTGAGGAATAAACTTCTGTCCGAAGTGAGAGGAACTTTCGGCACAGAGAAGATCTCCTGCGGGAAAGTGACGAGTGGCTGCTCGTTTTGTGTGGGCACAGCGCGATCTTAAAATTGGACCACTTTTTTTTTTTTTCCTACATGTAAAGCATTTGGATGGTCAATTATGTAGGCTATATAACATGAAATATCATGGATCTATAAATTAAATTCATTAAGGCCGATGTTATTCGCATTTACAAGTGTGGCCAATGCTGAATTTTTTTCTTGGCCACACTTATAAGTGCGCCAGTTGATGACCATTCCAGTGCCGCTTATAGAAAGTACCGCTTAGAACAAGTTTGGCCAAGAAATTTTTTTTTAGCTTTGGATACACTTAAAATAGGGGAGACCGGGGTTACTTCGTCATGATTTTGTATTTGGCCTCATAACTCTTTGTTGCTAAAACTTAGAGAAATACTTTTATGGTCTATGTGTAGTGCAGAATGTCGCCGACAAAAGTTGTATTGATACAATCTCAATATAACGTATATTTTCTTCACAATATTCAATTTTTGATATGTCACAAACATGCCGAAGTAACCCCATACCCGGGGTTACTTTGTCAGATGGGTAAAATTTTCATAGTCGGCAATCATCTGAAGCTGAAAAAGACAGTCCAATATTCTCATCACAGAAATGGTGAGAACTGTTTTATTTTTACAATGAACCAACACAAGCTATGATTTATGCATAATCACCATCAGAGTAGCAGTTATGACATATGTAGGCGAGCACACTGACATTTGCACAGTCCTCATGTGCCCACCCTTTGCATGAGAAGCATTGGACCCACTCCTCTCCACCTTTGGATGATGAGTAAGGACCACCGCACCAAAGAGGAGCAGCAAACATTCCCACTGAAAAAGGAATGGAATGAAATGCAGAGGCCCCAAGGCTGGCACCTGCCAACCCTAAATACTCTGCCAACACCTCCACTTTAATGGGCCCCACCTGTGGCCCATTAAGGTGGGGGTGAAAGAATGAGAAAGGGGAGGGGCTGCAAGGAGCAAACCCTTACAAACCCATACTTGTGTCCTCCAAACAAAGGCCCTAATAGGTCCTCTATCATAAACATAAAATAAATGCAAATATTAGAATTATTAAGACACTATAGGTGTCCGAAAAACAATAAATCGGCTCCTATATTTGACTTTCGAATATTTTAATATAGGCCTAACACAGGACCTACAAGTGGTGCAACCTCAGCATCCTGACAAACTAACCACATGCTTCTTGGCCAGTGTAGCCCCGTGCTCCCATTTTGGAAATCAAGCCGCATCTCTCATCTCATGATCGCAGCAGGCCTTTATCTTATGTGTTGTTAATAACTCTAGTTACATACGTTTATGAAACAGTAAAAACACCGTGGAAATCTGTCTTCAAAGAAGCTAGACGCGTTTCTTTCAGAAACTTAAAGTTTGGAATTTGGGCCAAAATTCAGTTATTTAGGCAGAAAACACTTAATGACACTACAAGTCCTTCTTCTTTCCAATAGATGACGTCGCTGGGATGTCACATAATTTGTACATTTTCGTTTTCCCGTCAGTGCGTTTGCAATGAAAAAAACTGGGGTGACAAACCTAACCCCGTGACCGAAGTTACCCCGGTCTCCCCTAAGTGTGGGCAATGGAGAAATGTGCATCTTGGCTACACTTATAAGTGCGCAAATTTCCATCAATTTTCGTGCTTGGACGCACTCAAATAAGTGCGAATAGTCACTTCAATTTATTAATGAATTAAATCAAACCACTGCTGCACTCCGGTTTTTCACCCCAACGGTGTTTACTGCAGCAGCAATAGTTTTCGAAACTGCAGCCTTCTGAGCTCCCTTTATGCCACTCTTAAGGCTTCAAAATGGAATTATTTTGTTTTTCTCCACCTCGGACATGATAATTTATACTTCCTCCTCAGTGAAGTTCTTTCTTCTTTGCCGTCTTTCGAGAGTCCATGTCGTAAAGTGGGCAGGACTATGCCTCCCGGAGCGTGAATTTATTATAATTTATTATAATTTTATTTGGGAGCCTTAAGAGTGGCATAAAGGGAGCCCAGAAGGCTGCAGTTTGGAAAACTATTGCTGCTGCGGTAAACCCCGTTGGGGTGGAAAAACCAGAGTGCAGCAGACGTTTGATTTAATTCATTAATAAATCGAAGCGACTTTCGCGTTAGACGCACTTATAAGTGTGGCCAAGATGCACATTTCTCCATCGCCCACACTTATTTTAAATGTGTCCAAAGCAAAAAATTTTTTCTTGGCCAAACTTATTTTAAGCGGTACTTTCTATAAGCGGCACTGGAATGGTCATCAACTGGCGCACTTATAAGTGTGGCCAAGAAAAATATTCAGCATTGGCCACACGTATAAGTTCGAATAACATCGGCCTTAATAAATTCAATTTATAGATCCATGATATTTCATGTTATATAGCCTACATAATTGGCAATCGAAATGCTTTAGATGCAGGTAAAAAAAAAAAAAAGGTCCGATTTTAAGATCGCCACCAAAAACGGGTCGCGGCGCTCAGGCTCAGCAGCACACGGACCGGTGGAGGCCAACCAGACTCCAACCTCCAGCTGTCACTGTTCGAGGAGCGGATGAGTCCCCACCGCCTCGATCGGAGCTGCATGGGGGTATTGCTAAAATACAGTCTGCAGAGATCACTCTTTATTGTACTTTTACTAGTATTACTCCATGACATTTTATTGGCTTCCACACAAAACGAGCAGCCACTCGTCACTTTCCCGGAGGAGACCTTCTCTGTGCCAACAGTTCCTCTCACGTAGGACAGAAGCTTATTCCTCTAACAACAGAAGATCTGCCACTGTCAAAATGTGATCATGGTCAAAGTGTCCGTAGGCCTATATATACTGAGCAACAAAAGAAACGCAAGTTAGCTTGTTAGTTAGTGTACTCTTATGGTTACTCAGTCAGAGTGCCCGCAAAATAAAGAAAAATTTGATGAAACGAGTGTAAATGTGCACGCGCAATAAATAATAAATTAGATTTTCTAAAATAATTACGCGCAAAATTGTTTTCCAGTCTGCCTTTAATTAGGCTAACTTGCGTTTCTTTTGTTGTTCAGTACCATATATCTGACTGGATGAGCATCTGACATAGGGGAGAGCCGGTGCGAAAGTAACGTGGGACAAAAGTAATACGGCGATTTACTCACAGCCATCCGCACTTCGATGCGTCAAATTAGGTCAGCACGTCCAGCTCGCGACACTCTCCAGACCGGGAAAAATCTTGAGGTTTCGTCGCTTCCCCGCGAAACGAGACCGGGAAGACCGTTTTCCACAGTGGTGAATAAATTCAGACAAATGGTAAACTTTTTTGATTTAAAGATTGTCTTAATCGCTCCATGTGTCATATTTATGATGAAATGATAGGTCATTTAGTTTTGTAACATATCCTGAAGTTTGAAATGTCAGACTTTTTCCACTTTAGAAGAGGTCCTGGTTCAAATGTCAGGAGTCACTGTCGGGGCGGTAGTAGCAACGGTTATGTTCGTCCCTCTCTGTTAATGCGGCCAAATTTTCTGTTTTAAAGCTCTTAAAAAAATGTGTGTGTTATATTTTACCGACAGAAAATGCCAAGAGTTAGGGTCAGAACTAACCAGAGAGGAAAGGTTGACCAGCAGGTTTAAGCCCCTGTCACACTGTGGCGACTTAGGAGGGCGAATCCCCGCGAGCTAGAAAAAGTGAAAAAATCTTGCCAATTCATATTGGGCTCGTGGTGGATTCTCCCTCATTCGCTGGCATTCTTGGCCAGTCTCAGAGGGGCTACGACTGTGTTGAAATGTTCAAAACATTCGCGGTCCAAGCGCGATTTATTTTCCATCGTACTGCATTCCTACTGCATTCTTGGAGCCAGTCGTGGCGATTCGCATATATTCTTGAACATTCGTAGGGGGTCATACCCTGGCTCTCTCCAGAAATTGACCCCTGCGACGTCACGATCCCATAAAAAAGTTGCACATTTCGGCGCATCCACATTTCCTACATTTGTACTCAATCCTACTTCGTTCAAACTGCATTCTCGTACTGCGTTCGTACTCAAGCATAGTGAGCTCGTACTGCGATCGTATACATTCGTGGTGATTCTTCATGATTCCTACTCCAGTCTTCTAGCCCATTCACAAAGTTAAATGCGTGATTCGTACTACATGCATAATGATTCTTGTTTATTCTCACTGCAATCTTACTCCCGTCGCCGACATACCTACGGCAATCTTACAAAATACCTACAGCATGCTTACTACAATCTTAGGGCATTCGTGTATAGGTCCAGACAGGGCCCCATACAGGCGAATGACGACGACAAAAATAATCCCCCCAGTTCGCGGGGATTCGCCACAATAGTCGCCACAGTGTGACAGGGGCTTTACGAAAGGGCCTTTTTTGATGTCCAAAGAGGCGAGAGTATAAAGAGGGCAGCAGAGGTACGGGACTGAAGTACCAACAGTTACGTTCGTCCCTCTCTGCTAATGCGGCCGCATTTTGTGTTTTAAAGCTCACTAAAAATGTGTGTGTTATATTTAACCGACAGAAAATGCCAAGAGTTAGGGTCAGAACTACCCAGAGAGGAAAGGTTGACCAGCAGGTTTACGGAAGGGCCTTTTTTGGTGTCCGAACAGGTGAGAGTATAAGGAGGGCAGCAGAGGTGCATGGCGTTTGTCATGTCACCCTGTTCAGGTACTGCAAGAGGAGGGCAGAGGCAGGAGGGCAGCAGACCAGAGCCCCTGGGTACAGGGCTCACAACAAAGTCTTCACAGAAGAACAGGAGAAGAGACTGCAGGCATATATAAAGAGAGCAGCTGATATATATTTTAGCCTGAGTCCTAAAGAGGTTGGAGTAACACTGCAGACAGAGCTACATCACTACCGCCATTTGCCTAAGATAGCAAGCACCTCCGATCCGGATCTGCCCCGGCTCTGAGCCGGATCAGCTGGAGTCGGCACAGACCCGGGGCAGATCCGGAGCGGAGGTGCTTGCTATCTGGGTTAACCTCTTTTTTCATGCTGTTTTAGGTGCGAAAGTTTGCATATGAGCTGGCCGAAAATATTGGCCTCAAAACTCCATGTTCATGGGGGAAAAACCAGATGGCAGGGAAGGATTGGCTCACCTCCTTCCTCGAGCGCAATAAAACCCTGTCCATCCGTCGACCTCAAGCCACCAGCATGTCCCGTTCCAGCAGCTTCAACAAGACCAACGTAACAGCGTTGTTTAAAAACCTAAAGACTGTCCTCACCCACTATAATTTTGAAGCAAAGGACATCTGGAACATGGATGAAACAGGTAAAAATTTATATTTGGATAAATTAAAAAGCAACAGTGATTTGCAACAACAATAATTCATTTCTTTTATTATTTCAGGTACCACAACGGTTCAAGTGCCAGACAAAATCATTGCCACCAAGGGGCAGTGCCAGGTCGGTGCTGTGACCTCTGGGAAAGAGGGACATTGGTGACTGTTGCCTTTGCTGCCAACACACAAGGCAACTTTGTTCCCCCTTACTTTATCTTCCCAAGGAAGAAGTTCCAGGACCACTTCATCCGGGATGGCCCCCTTGGCTGCACTGGTTCTGCCAATGGATCGGGGTGGATGCAGGAGACAGATTTCTTGACATTTTCACAGCATTTTGCAAGACACACCCGCGTGACCCTGGAGTCAAAGTTGCTCCTACTCTTAGACAATCATCCATCACACCTCTCTGTGGTAGCTATTGACTTTTGCAAGTCACATAGCATTGTACTCCTGTCTTTTCCACCCCACTGCTCCCACCGTCTTCAGCCGCTAGACCGAAGCGTTTTTGGTCCTCTGAAGCACTACATTAACAGTGCAGCAGACAATGGATGCGAATCAACCCTGGAGGATCTTTGACCATCTACAACATCCCAAGTCTTGTGGCTAAAGCTCTGCCTGAAGCTGCGACAGCAAGCAGCATTTCATCTGGGTTCGAGTGTACCGGTATCTGGCCCTTGAATCCAGATATTTTCAGTGAGACACACTTTGCTCCAGCTTTTGTGACCGACTGTCCTGCACCAGCACCAGCTTCATCCCCAGTGCCAGCTCCATCACCAGCGCCCTCTTCATCACCAGCGCCTGCTCCATCACCAGCGCCCTCTTCATCACCAGCGCCTGCTCCATCACCAGCGCCTGCTCCATCACCAGCGCCAGCTCCATCACCAGCACCCTCTTCATCACCAGCGCCAGCTCCATCGCCAGCACCCTCTTCATCACCAGCGCCTGCTCCATCACCAGCGCCCTCTTCATCACCAGCGCCAGCTCCATCACCAGCGCCCTCTTCATCACCAGCGTCAGCTCCATCACCAGCGCCCTCTTCATCACCAGCGTCAGCTCCATCACCAGCTCCATCACCAGCGCCCTCTTCATCACCAGCGCCAGCTCCATCACCAGCGCCCTCTTCATCACCAGCGCCTGCTCCATCACCAGCGCCCTCTTCATCACCAGCGCCTGCTCCATCACCAGCGCCTGCTCCATCACCAGCCAGCCCCATCTTCATCACCAGCGCCAGCTCCCAGCGCCAGCACCCTCCAGCACCCTTCATCACCAGCGCCAGCTCCATCGCCAGCACCCTCTTCATCATCAGCGCCTGCTCCATCACCAGCGCCAGCTCCATCACCAGCACCCTCTTCATCACCAGCGCCAGCTCCATCACCAGCACCCTCTTCATCACCAGCGCCAGCTCCATCACCAGCGCCAGCTCCATCACCAGCACCCTCTTCATCACCAGCGCCAGCTCCATCACCAGCACCCTCTTCATCACCAGCTCCATCCCCAGCCCAAGCTCCATCACCAGCACCCTCTTCATCACCAGCGCCAGCTCCATCACCAGCACCCTCTTCATCACCAGCGCCAGCTCCATCACCAGCACCCTCTTCATCACCAGCGCCAGCTCCATCACCAGCGCCCTCTTCATCACCAGCGCCAGCTCCATCACCAGCACCCTCTTCATCACCAGCGCCAGCTCCATCACCAGCTCCATCACCAGCGCCAGCTTCATCACCAGCGCCAGCTCCATCACCAGCACCCTCTTCATCATCACCAGCGCCAGCTCCATCGCCAGCACCCTCTTCATCACCAGCGCCTGCTCCATCACCAGCGCCCTCTTCATCACCAGCGCCAGCTCCATCACCAGCGCCCTCTTCATCACCAGCGCCAGCTCCATCGCCAGCACCCTCTTCATCACCAGCGCCAGCTCCATCACCAGCGCCCTCTTCATCACCAGCGTCAGCTCCATCACCAGCGCCCTCTTCATCACCAGCGTCAGCTCCATCACCAGCTCCATCACCAGCGCCCTCTTCATCACCAGCACCAGCTCCATCACCAACGCCCTCTTCATCACCAAAGTCCGCTACATCACCAGTGCCCTCTTCATCACCAGCGTCAGCTCCATCACCAGCTCCATCACCAGCGCCTGCTCCATCCCCAGTGCCAGCTCCATCACCAGTGCTCTCTTCATCACCAGCGCCAGCTCCATCACCAGCGCCCTCTTCATCACCAATGTCCGCTTCATCACCAGCGCCCTCTTCATCACCAATGTCCGCTCCATCACCAGCGCCCGCTCCCTTAAGACACCACCAACCTAGCCAGAGCCCATTTGAGCTGCATCCCCATGAGTCTGCCATTCCTGTAGACGGTGAGAGTTTGTGTCTGTGTGTCTTTAAATGTGCGTGTTGAGCCTTGCCAAGCATTTTTTTTGAAATAGTATCTATCCAGGTGTGCTTGCGGTTCCAGGATCATCTAGTGGCACGCCAATATAGAGGTTCAGCCCAGAAAAGGTTCGCCCATATCCAAAGGCTGGCTCGAGGAAAGAAAATAAAAGAAGAGGCAGAAAGAGGTGAGCAAGAGTGTCGTTTTTAACTTGTCTTGATTTTCTTGCTTGTATAAAAACAAGCTGATTCTGACTATCATCTCATTGAATGTTGCAGGTCAACAGCAATACTGACCGACACCCCAGTAAAAGCTGCTGTGGAGGAGGAAAGTCGGCAGAGGGGCCAGAAAAAACAATCCTCTTTAAAACGCCCAAAGAAAACATTGTTTAGTGGACACATTGCAACCACAGTTTCTCAGGGCAATGATGAGGAATGTTTTGTTTGTGGGGAGACATTTGCCTCATCTTTGCCTAGAGAAGTGTGGGTGCGGTGCATCTTTTGTCTGCTGTGGTCACATGAGGCATGCACTAAGGGTGCAGCTCATTATATCTGTCACAACTGTGATAATGAGTAAAGTAATTTCATAATTTTTATAAATAGACCAATTGTACCCCAGATAGCAGGCACCTCCGCTCCAGATCTGCCCTGGCTCTGTGCCGACACCAGCTGATCCGGCTCAGAGCCGGGGCAGATCCGGAGCGGACGTGCTTGCTATCTGGGACGTTAAACATGTTCACGTTTACTTTTGAAACATTTGAAGCAAATTAAAATGTTTAAAACAAAAGTCTGATTGTTTTTGTTTCTGTTTTAATGACAGTAATTCAAAATATTCCAGTTAATTTCATCACATTACTTTTGTCCGGCCCGTGTGCTACTTTCATCCCGACTGGAGCAATGCGCAACTTCCGTTCGACGTCAAACTATGCCGAAGTCAATATATATTGGGATGATTTAGCACCTGATATTAGCAGAGCAGTAAATCGCTCCGAAAATTTTTTTCGGTCTGTAGCATTATCTTTTAAAATGATGTCCATTTGAAAAATGTTACTTTCGCACCAGCTCTCCCCTACTACACTGCATATCTGCCAAGCCACGCATTGCGCTTAATCAAATTGATTGTAATTGTCAGCCGTCTGGCCTGACAAGCAGGCTGTCTCAAAATATTAAGTTTATAAATAATAAGTTTAATTAATTTCTCAACACAGGTTTCTTATTTATTTATTAATTTTTTCATGCATTCATTCATTTATCTATTTAGCCTATTTATTCATTTTACTAATAACAGCAACATCAGCATGACGCCCGCATCGCTGCATATGGTTTATTACTCATTTTGACAGCTGCACTCGTTCCTGCATGTTGTTCGCGCGGGTTTCAAATCTGCGTACACCTGGTCAGACCTGGCGTAAGATTTTTGCGGACCATTCGCTCACGTTCAGATTGATAAATGCCGATCCTTGCGGGAGATTTGGCGTACACCCATTTTTTTTTTTGGCGTACGCACGGTTGATAAATGAGGGCCATAGTGAAATACCAGCAGTAATACGCTGAGAGACATTGTATAATATCAGCACTGATACACAGAGAGACTTAGTAAAACATAAATACAGAGACACTGAGAGACATTGTATAATATCAGCATTGACACACTATAGACATGATAAAACATCAGCACTGATGCTCTGAGAGACATTGTATAATATCAGCACTGGTACACTAAGGTACATGGTATAACAACAGCACTGATACACTGAGAAACATGAAGCACTTAAATCAGGGCTGCCCAACCCTGTTCCTGGAGAGCTACCATCCTGTAGGGATCTGCTCCAACCCTAATTCAACACATCTGATTCAGCTCATTAGCAGCTCGAGAAGATCTGTAACTGGGAAAGCAGGTGTGGTTTGCTTTGGTTGGAGTGATAACCTTCAGGATGGTAGCTCTCCAGGAACAGGGTTGAGCAGCCCTGACTTAAATACTGAAAGACACTGTATAATATCAGCACTGATACACAGAGAAAAATTTTACTACCTCAGCGTTGATACAATGAGGCATGTGGTATGACATCAGCACTGATACAATGAGAGATGTTACATACAGAGAGACAGTAAAACATCAGCATTTTTACACTGAGAGACTTTGTGTAACATCAGCACTGATATACTAAGAGACAAGGTCTAACATCAGGAGTGATACACTAAGAGATGTGGTAAAACATCAGCACTGATACAATGAGATACATGGTATAATATCAGCACTGATACACTGAGGGACATTATTTAACATCATCACTGACACACAGCGAGACAGTAAAAAATCAGCTCTTATACAATGAGAGACTTCGTGTAACAGCAGCACTGATACACAGACAGACAGTAAAATATCCGCGCTAACATCATCACTGATACAGTGAGAGACATGGTACGACATAACCACTCATACACTAAGAGACATGGAATAGCATCGGCTCCGATACACAGGGAGACATTGTATAACATCAACACTGAAACAGCGAGAAACACGGTAGTAAAAAAAAAAAAAAAAACTACATTATTGATACTGGTGTAGCACTGAGAGGGCTCATTATGTATCTAATGCTCTTTTTCTGCGCGGACACACACACACGCACACACACACACACACACACACACACACACACACGCATGCACGCACAAAATAATGTAATGACACAAAGAGACACACAGACAGGATGAGGCACTCAGAGTATCAAACATACAGACACCCAAAGCTCTCTCTAAAGCAGCATATAGAGAAGCTGAGGGGTGAAAAAAGAGGCCAGGAGAAGGGAGTTTAAACTCTTGTTAGATAAATCACACTGGAGAGCGGACTAGTATTCTCAAATGAGAATGTACAGGTTCTTTTAGCTTAGCTATGATTTTCTGAGGCTGATATTTGGTTTCTCTGAAAGATAGAATTTGTTTCTCATTACTTTTTGGTGCCTTTGCTGGGGTACATAATCACAAACAAGCTTCTCCTTAATTATCCCTCACCTGAGGTCGACCCTGCAGGCTTGGGTGGCGGCTAAAAGGGGGGCATAAATTAATACGGCATTTTTTGTCGCACAAAAATGTGACTTAGCTCTGACTGGGATTTGTCTGGATTTCTTTTTCAGTGTTGGGCGTCCTATGCTCATCCTACAGTATAGCTCAAAGTGACAAGGTCTCTGAAAGGGAGTGTGCACTGGTGCCACTCAGGCCTAGCACATATACGAGCACCCGCTTATGGAGTTCTCATTGAAAGTGAGTGAACCAGACCACACCAAAAAACGTCACTCCATTCATCCACCTCCTAACCAACCAGCCTATTTACATTGCCTTCATTCTACAATCCTCATCTGTCTCGTTTGACATCCCTCCCTCTTGTTCTCTTCTATTCATCTCTCACCCTATCACTCAATAGGGACCCCAGGGAACTTGAGAGAGCCTTTATGACTCCAAGAAGAGACATGGGGCTTCCCATTATCCTGCACTGGTCTCTTCCTACACAACTCTATTCCATCCTTCATCAGTACAAATTCCCATGCTTATTCAATTCAATAAATATTGTTAAGTACTGTTTTTAGTGTGGTCTGGAATTCATTAACTGTACTTAACCTGACACAGCTAAAACCCTGCATACTTCTGGTCTCGGTATTTACTCGTACACTACCCTACACAGGTCTCTATTCTACTGTCTGTGACCGTTTATAACCTCTCTTCTTTCAGTGATTTTGCTTTATACTATATGATTCTCTGCGTGAGTTTCAATCACTCTCTCCCCCTCTCTCTCCAAGTTTTGACATACTACCTCTCAGTGAGAGTTTGTACTGCTATTTCCTCATATCTTTCTATCATACTTTTTATGTTGCCCACCATTCAGACAAGGCAGCTGCAGAATAAAGGAATTCTGAAGATTTATTGATTGTAAGTTTGCGCTTCTTTGCTCGGCTTCATACCGCAGTGTCACCCATGCTGATTTAGCCCAGCAAACAATTCTGAATTAGAAGATAAACTGCGACCATCTCAAAGTTTGTGAGCATAAAGCGAGACACCCACCGAGTGAAATGCAGTGTGCACACACAGTTTAAGAGAGAAAACTACAACCACGACAAGAATACTCAATGGGAAAATGCAAATAGGCAGTATGCAGAGCACTTCTTAAAACTCTGAAAACAGCTGCCAGAAAGTCACTGTTAAAGCAGTAAACTTTATATTGCAATATAATTCCAGAGTATAAAAATTTTCTGAAGGCAAGATGGCTGTTGGTGAGTAACCATTAAAGCAACAATACTCATATTGTATCATCACACCAGTGTGGAACGAATACATTCAAGACAAATGACTCCAGAACTATGTACCACCTGTCCTTTTCTCCTTCATCTATGTACACTCCATCTGGCATGGAGGCCCTGCCTATTGCCATAGCTCAGAGCTCTAAATAGGCAGTGCAGTCTGCAGGACATTGTAGCTGATGGAGTCCCTGGACATTGCACAGACGATGTCGCTGCGGTCGGCCGGGCCGATGCTGAGTTTAATCTCTATTGACAGCTCTAATTGCAGCGCTGATGACAAACACAAACAGACCATCCTCTTCATTTTGCACAATTAGCCCAACCTCGTTAAGGTTACAGCAGGGTTCATCATTAGCGAGGCGCTGATGGACTGATAAACTGGGAGGAGCATTCAGAGCATTTGTGAACCTGCTCAGGGACTCTGTGCATCTATATATAGATATGAGTGTACGCCCATGCATGTGTAAGTGTGTGCATTTGTCTGACTTTGCATAAGTGGGTGTCTGTGTCTGCATGTGTGTGTGTGTGTGTGTGTGTGTGTGTGTGCATGTACATGTGCATCTTTACTTGTTTGCTTGTCTGTGTGTGTCTGTGTAAATATGCATGTGCACAGGTGTACTGTATATAGTATATGCAACCCCAATTCCGAAATAGTTGGGACGAAGTGTAAATTGTGAATAAAATCAAAATGCAATGACTTTCAGATCACATGAGCCAATATGTTTTTTACAATAGAACATAGACAACATTTCAAATGTTGAAACTGAGACATTTTACATTTTTTTCCACAAAATGAGCTTATGAGCTCAAATGAGCTGGCTGAAACAGGTCTCAAAAAAGTTGGGACACAGGCAAAAAAAGGGCTAAAAAAAGCAATTAATATATAAGAGAATCAGCTCAAAGAACATTTAGCATGTAATTAAGTTAACTGGCATCAGGTGTGTAACATGATTGGCTATAAAGGGATGTCTTAGAGAGGCTGAGTCTCTCAGAAGTAAAGATGGCCAGAGCCTCTCCAACCTGTGAAGGCTTGCGTAAAAAATTGTGGAATACTTTAAAAACAATGTTCCTCAACGTCAAATTGCAAAGGCTTTGAAGGTCTCATCATCGACGGTGCATAACATCATCAAAAGATTCAGAGGAACTGGAAAAATCTCTGTGCGTAAGGGACAAGGCCAAAGACTTTTTTTTTTAAGAGCAACATATGCTCCCCTCCAGACGACATCTATTCCAGGGAAGGCCTTTTGTATTTCAGCAGGACAATGCAAAACCACATACTGCAGCTATTACAACAGCATGGCTTTGTTGTAGAAGAGTCCGTGTGCTGAACTGGCCTGTCTGTAGTCCTGATTTTTCACCGATTGAGGACATTTGGCGCATAATTAAACGAAAAGTCTGTCAAAGGAGATCCAAAACTCTCCAGCAAGAGTGGGATCAAATTCTAATGGCGAAACTCAAAGAACTTGTCTCCAAAATGCCCAGACGCCTCCTCTGTGTTAAAAAGAAGAGGGGATGCGACACCATGGTAAACAGGCCCCTGTCCAAACTTTTTTGAGACCTGTAGCAGCCATCAAATTTGAAATGAACGCATTTTTATAGACAAAATTGTAAAATTTCTCAGTTTCAACATTTGCTATGCTATCTCTGTTCTATTGTGAATAAAATACTGGCTGGTATGATTTGAAAGTCATTGCGTTTTGATTTTATTCACAATTTACACTTTGTCCCAACTATTTCAGAATTGGGATTGTACATACAGTTGTCGACTCTCTTGTGTTAGCTAAACGGGCAGACTGAAAAAAAAAAAACCTCGCGGTGAAATAAGGGCAAGAGTTGGTTTAATTAGCGAGCTTGCTAACTAGATAGCATTGTGGCTACATGACGATGAATAAACGTAAGCTTACCAGCTAGCGCTCGCTGTCTTTTGTTATTGAGCTGCTTTACTGCAGCACAGTATATGAGAAGACAATAATAATCTAATAATTATAATAATAATAATAATAATAATCTAAGCAGATTTACCCTCGCCTCCTCTTCCTCACTTCTTCCA
This sequence comes from Gymnothorax javanicus, assembly GCA_029692085.1. NCBI lineage: Eukaryota > Metazoa > Chordata > Actinopteri > Anguilliformes > Muraenidae > Gymnothorax > Gymnothorax javanicus. The sequence goes on along the minus strand of CM056197.1, from coordinate 76,567,488 downwards.
TTGTTTTTCCTCCCATTCTTATGTTTGAAAGGTTAGCAAACCAAACTATCCTTTGATTGGTCACCATATTTCCCATAAATCTCCACAACAGGAAAGACCTTTGTATAAGAAAACTTCTCAGAATATTAACAGAAAACATGCAGCCTAGCCACCGTCAGTTTCAATGAAAAATTTAATTATCTATGTCTAACATACGCCATGACATACCTAGATCGGTATTAAACATAGACTGATCAAAAACTTAAAGGTGACATAGAATGGTTGGACGGGGTTATCCTTGTTCTGTGATGTGACATATAGACAACGAAATTTTGGTTGGGTCTGTAATGCCTCAGAAGCTTCCTAAAAACCTCTCTCAAAAAGCTATGTTAGGGTGGGGGATTTTGAACGCGTTGTTTTGCACCTATTTGGCGACCTTTCGGGCTTAACTGGCAACCTCATTATGAAATGCCAGCACTTGATGCTGATTGGCTGGCTTTGCTGCCACTCAAAAGAATGTAACTTCACCCAGAGCGTAGGGAAAATGGAAAACACTCGCCGGCTTTGGAACACAGACAGACCAACTTTATGCAGCTATGGCAAATTCAGAGACTCAGCCTTATATGTTTGAGCTCGAATCAGATGAGGACACTGAATTGGAGGAAGAACCAGTCCAGCAAAGGCTGGATTTAAATGTTTCTGAATGGTAAGTATTTTTGAATGTTTTTTTTTTTCCAAATGTAATAGAGACAGCTAGATAGGCTATTTCAGAGCTGCCAAGGCTTACGCATTCGGAGTGAGTCTCTCGCCTTGACGTTCCTGTACCGTAGTCAGCAAGTATTCAATCAAAGCGCACTGAAGAAATTCGTTTGCAGAATTTAAGTCGTTGTGCAATAACTTAATCCGTTTCACATGCATTATGGTGGATTTCCCCACTAGTGTCACGGAAATCGATTATGACTCTGGAATTCTCACGCTTGTCTTTACTGAGGGATTGGAAGCAATGGAATTGCATAAAGAGGTGTATGCAAATTATTTTGAAGGGGAGGAAACGGAATGAGAGGTGGGGGGGCAGTGAGATACATGTGACATCATATGTATCTGTTGTTCAGATTGGCCCGTTTTCTGGCGGTCATTTTTAAAGAGGAATTTTTATGAAATGGAGATGTTCAGAATGTCCAGCACTTTTCATATGTTCCTGAATGCGGGTTGACTACTGTTATTCAACATAGACAACGTAACAACGGTTTTTGATTCTATGTCACCTTTAAAAACATTCGCTCCCATGACATGGATTTGTTTAGTTTTGGAGCTCATTACATAGCAGAAAAATTGCACTCTAGTATGTTAAGAATTTTTCTACTTCATCAAATTGCATCTAAAAAGTGATCATTATGCCAAATTCATGTGTGTCTTCGTTAACAGGACGCCATCACCCGTGGGTCCAGGTGCATCTGCACCCGTTGCACCCCCAGTATTTCCACCCCAGCTGTTCACCCCTCTTTCGCTGTGCTCCCTCTGCTATCATACACGGTGTTCTCCCCTCAGATCTCTCTCCTCCTCAGCTCTGTAGTGTAAAACTGTTCAGCCCTACGGGGTGGGAGAGAGGGGCCCTCTGAGTTAACTTTGCCATTGGCAGCCCTGTCAGACTGTTGCTCTGAGGGATATCAGAGCTGTCTCAAACACACGCCAGCACCTCCTCTCCCCTCAGGCACCCCCCGCCCCGCTCACTCAGCCCAGCGAAGTGTCAATAGTGAGGTGCACCCGCTCTCTCTCTCTGTCCTCAGAGAAAAGTCAGAGAGAAGGTGAGAGTATAAAAAACGGCACAGGTAAAAAGGTGCAAATCTGAGCTGCTTAAGAGATTAGCCAGCATTAGACGGGTCTAATTTTCCGCTGAAATTGATCTGCTGCATTGAGCTGCCCCGAGCTGAGTGGAGTATGCTGGTGCTATTCATTTATTCTCTCCCCCTCTCTCCCTTTCTCTCTCTCATTCTCTTACTCTTTTTCCCTCTCTCTCTTTCTCTCTCTCCCTCCCTTTCACTCTCTCATTCTCTTACTCTTTTTTCCTCTTTCTCACTCTTTCTCTCTCATTCTCTTACTCTTTTTCCCTCTCTCTCACTCTTTCTCCCTTTCTCTCTTTCTCTCTACCTCTCTTCCTTACCTGGACTGTTGGAGCACAGATGTCACTGCGTGGTCAAAAGTCCCTTCTGCTTGCTGTTTACCTTTATTACTGTGTCCCAGAGCATCACAGAGAGAGAGGAAGAAGTGAGTGATAAGTGAGAAGAAAAAAGAGATGCAGGGGTGGATGGCTGAGACTGAAAGAACAGGGGAGGAGGGGAATAGAGATATAAGTGCTTGACTTACAGTAAGATGAAAAGACGGTATGTAAATGAGAGGCACGACTATAGACTGGAAGTGCTTAGATCCACAGGAGGCTTCCTTTACTGTGCTGAATATAGAACAGGGTTCACCGGAGGGCAAAGGTACTGCAACCAGCAAAGGGAGACTCGAGGAAGAGTCAAGAAGGTAAATGAGTTGAGAGTGAGTTTGAGAGAGATGCGGTGAGAGACAGCAAGGGGGAGGAATGAAAGGAGGACGTGTAAAATGTATAACCCTGGCTCTTCACGCTTCTTTAACAGTCTTGGAAGGCTCCGGAAAGATGAGGGTGCGGGGAGGGTTCATGGAGAAGTCAAGGGAGGAGCGAGACAAAGGAGCAGTGCGAGCCGGCGCCAAGGCGAAAAACCGCCTGTATTTATACACCCGGAACAGATCTCCCATTGAGGGGGCTTAGGCACTTATCTTTTCTCTCCCTCCATCCTTTTTTCCTCAGTGTTTCATAACCTCTTCCTTCCTCTCGCGCTTTGGGCCTGGAGCGATACGGTGTCAAGGATTAAAACCAATCCTGATAGGCTTAGAGACCAGCCTCCCTCCCCTCCACACACACTTACTTTCTTCTGCCCTGAAACTAAACTCATGACAGAAGTGCTATAAGTGAGCTGTAGAGCCATATGTCCAGTCAGTTCTCACTCTGCTAACAGCAAAGACCAGACTGTCTTCTGCCCGCTCTGTGAGACCTCTGCTGAAAGCATGCGGCGTTGCCAGGCGACCGCGGAAGGTCATGGCTGTCACTTCTGTCACTTGCCTTATTTCCTGTTAGCAGCAGGGCCTTTGACCTCATCACCTGTACATCTCTCCTCCTCTGTTTGCAGGCCAGAAAAGCCTACCACGGGCTTCCGCTTGTCTGTACAGAGGAGACAAGTGTGACCTCCGACTTTTGGCCTGCTACGATCTCTGCTGTCAAGAGCGAAGTTTGATTTCTCTGCGCTGGACATTTTCCCTGGCTTTAGTTTATTTTCTTTTTTTCCTCGGGTTATTCTATTTCTTGCGCCGACCCTGTTCATCTGAGCCAGAGTAATGTTTTCAATGTGGCTGTCAGATTTGCAGAAATCCAGCAGATGAGTGTGAATGCTGGAACAGAGGGTGCAATGTAGCATACAGCGTTTCACTGAGAAAATGCGTGAAGAGCTAATCCTGTTTCTTTGACAAATTGGGCTTGTGTTCAACTAAGGTGTCCACCCTGTGTGTACGTACGTATATGTGTGTGTGTGTTTGTGTGCGTGTGTGTGTCCGTGTGCTCGTGTGTGCATACTCATGTACGTGCCTAAAATGCCTGCTTCGCGCTAATTACACGGCTTACAGCCCTAATTTATTGCCTGGTCTTCGTAATCGTTATCGTTTTTTGGACATGTACTATTATACCATAGTAAAATAAGCCGTCACACCATTAGAGTTATATTAGAGTGATTGTAGTCCGAAATCCACCTCATCACTAAACCTTTGGCTCTGCCACAGGAATGCAGCCGCATGCTTTAGATCTGTTGACTGTGGTAAGCAGTGCTCAGTGATTTCGCTGGACTCTGTTGTCTGCTTATTTCTTTCTTTGGGGTTGCATCTGGTGAATTTGCTGCAATATTCTGATGGAGAGAGATGTTAGGTTTGTGAGTTATCCACGCTTTGTGTTCCTCCCTGCTTTTCCAACATCTCTGTTCCACCTGAACTTCCTCTCATGTTTGCTTGTTTATGGTGAATTTCGAGAGACCCAGCTTACAAAGAAATTTGCAAGGGAAAGAAATGAATTTAAATATTTCTTGGAGAGAGTAAGGTGCTCTGCATATCTCTTTTATCTACAGAATGGGCTGTGGCTCTCTGGCAGAATTGAAGTCTTCAAGGGAAAACACATATTTCAACAGCGAGAAGACAGGATGCGAGAAAATGCAGGATGAGAGTGAAACAGGAATGAGGCTTAAATTCACATTTTCGAGGTCACTGAGGCACATCATTAACGTATGTGTCCACAGCAAGCGTGTTAGCACAAGTCTGTCAGTGAGTGTCAACAGCATACGTGTGAGCAGGAGTCTCTCTGAGTTTAGATTCATCTTTATCTGCATTAAACATGATTAAGTCGGTAGCACGGTTACCTTGCTGTAGGGAGGTTATGGGTTCAAATTTCTCCACGGTGTTTGCATATTCTTCACTTATTTGTGTTTACACCCACAGTCCAAGAGAAGTACATTAGACAAGACATGTATGTCAGTCAAACTGGGAATTGGACTCTGCCTATAGGTATGAGTATGTGAATGAATGGTTGCATGCGCTGAGCGATGGCTTGGCAAACTGTTAATGGAGCATTCCAGCCTCTCACCCAATGCATGCTGGGATATGATCCTGGTGACCCTGACCAGGCGTAAGTGGGTTAGATAATGTATGAAGCATTCCAGTATTTCAATCACTCTGTCATGAGTAACTACATGGGGGGGGGCATGGCTGGCTGCGTTTAATATCATATGTGAGTGAGTACAGCTGAAGACCACAAACAAAAACAGAGTCCAAATTTTGCAATTTTATTATAATAGTATTATATATTATTATAATATTTTTGTATATATTTTTTGGATATTTTTTCAGCGCTTTGTTTCTAAGATCGTTTGTAATTTTTAATTCATGATTCCTCGAGAACGTGAAAGTTTGACTGATCATTTTTCCATTGTGGTCTTCAGCTGTATGTATCCTACTATGGGCACATGCATTTCTTTGTATGCGTGTTAAGTGCTTGTGTATAGCTGCATTTTCTGAGTGTGAGGTTTGCGCCTTTTTTTGATGATGTAGCTGTGTTTTTGCGCCATTTTTTTAATGATGTATCTGTGTTTGCGTACCATTTTTATGTTCTTGTATTTGTGTGCGACTGTATTATACAGTAGTGTTTGTGTGCATGTGTGTAAATTGTTTTGTATAGTATTGTAGCATAGTGCAAAATGTGTTTTGCTGCATTAGGATAATCAGGATAAAAACAGTGAGTTCAGCTCCCTGTTGGGGGGACGGGCGGAGGGGGAGTCATATGGAGGGGATTGCTCCACATCCGTCCCAGAGGGCCAATAAACTCCCTTAATTAGGAGAGGCATTGCTAATTAGTCTCACACAGGCGTAAATTAGAGTGAAAATACCCCTCGATTAAATAAGCTGCCTTCTGAGTGAACCCTACAGATCCTATCCAGTGAACAAGGGGGCACCCATTGGCCAGAAACATCTGGGCTTAGCTTTCGGAAATAAAGACGCGGCTCTGCTCGTATCCCGAGGCAGTAATGTAGCGTGCCTTGTGCTTATACCGCAGTCTGCTGAAACGAAATGGCGAACAAATAAACGAATAGAAGCGATGTGGGCAAGACACTTTAAACGGCTTTACCAATGATCTTGCTTTCAAGGAAGTTAATATCACAAGCAGTTCAAACAGAGTTTCAGGGGAAATACTTTATGAAGTTTAAATCTTTTTTTAAAAAGCCGCCACCCCCAAGCGAATTACTTAAATAGAGAGTGTAGACTCGCGCCGGTGGTGCGATTGTGCCACACGGGCAACTTAGGGGAGAGTCAAAGAGCGTTATAAATATACAGGAGAAGTCATTGATTAAGTGCTGTAAAGTGGGAGTAATTCACCCAGCCAGGGGAGTACAGCTCACTCACTCCATTATTCATGGTGCTGTGTTTTTGTCTGTCTCTCAGACTTGTGTCAATGGTAAATGATGGATTACAGTCTAGAGGGAGCCATGTCTTCCGTCCATCGTTAGTCAGAAACAAATCGACAGAAATGAACATAGCCGATTGTTCTAATTGTTAGTTTTTTTTTTTTTTTCTTGTGGAGAGCCATAATGTCATTTAGCTCCATTCCTTTGCTCAGCATGACCTCATAGGTTTGCTCGGCAACCCCCTTGACAACACATTTCAAACTAAACTCGTTCTGAACTGGTTCTGCCGATGGGAGTATGGAGCCCCGCTCAGGCGAATGAAAGGTGCTGCCACACAGGAATGATAAATTCCTGCTTTCACAGAGTCGAAGCAATTTGGAGCGAAAGGTGAAAGCTCACCTCAGCTATGACCAATGAGCACATGAGAGCCTCACACGGGAAAAGCATAGAGGCCATTTTGCAGCAGGGTGCTTGACTCATATGATCTAAGGTGGAGCAAAGATTGCTGAACTGGTAAATTGGGAGATGATTTTCTGGACAGATGGTCTGACCCCTGGTGTTTCTGCACAGCCAGGAGGAAAGATCTGTCACCACTTCTCCCCCAGTAACTCACCACCTCCAACAGTAACTTTGTTTTCCCAGGAAGTCATCCATCCAAAAATTAACCTTCCCTCCTCAGTTGGCTCCCATTTTTACCGAGAACAACTCTGTCGCCTCTTGTGTCCAGAGTTGGAGCACTAACCTGTCACCCTCTTTTGGGTGGAATTTGAAAGTCCTGGTTCACTGAGGCCATTAAAGATCCCTTAGCTTATAAAATGAATGAGAGGCTCTCCTGCTCCTCTCCAAATTCATTACCAACTCAAATAATCTTCCCATTCAATCAGCCAACCCTTTAATTGTCTCAATAAACAACTCCTCTCTACATTGGGTGCTCTAGCAGAAAATGGCTGAGGTGCAATATCCAGGTAGGGGTTCCACATTCAGATTCAGAGAAAAGGTAACAATTTAAAAATACTGTGCAAATATTATGTACACATATTAAAGCAATAAAACATTTTCCTTTTAAAAGTACTTTTCAGAGATTTGGAAAAACTGCCAGGCTGTAATTCTGACGGACCAGGAGTAGCGAATGGTAGTATGTAGGGTTGGAATGAGCTTATAGTTGTGACAGAAAAAAAAAACCCCTGCCATGACAATCTTGAAAAACTATTCTGTCTTTGCTACCAGAAGGGTTACTCCAGCACACACTTTAAATTAAAACGGTATTCCAGGGCCGGTTTGCACATCGATGAGAATTCTTTCATGTGCGGTAAGGAGATAATCAGAAAGTGATTACGAGATGTACACTGGTGCCCGTGCCGTTCTGTTGCACGCTAACAGGGAGTGTTTATCTGATTCGCTCACACATCTTTTGCAGGTCTTTGGAGGAGCTTCAGTGGGCTCAATTAGCGGCCCCTAATCGTTTTCATGTTTCACACAGCATCTATCTCACTGCGCTGTTAGAGGCTCAATGTAGGAAAACACCCATTAAACATTCAGCCGAGACTAAGGAGCTCTTGCTTGAGCATGCATTTATTTATATAAAAAAAGAAAACAAGAAATCATGGTTTTTTTTCCCCTCCTCCCGCTTTACGTGGTTCGACCACTCTGGAGCATAACGTGCTAATGAGACCTGCTTGCTCTTAATCTCGAATTCTAAGCTCTTCATCAGAGTCAGAGACAATTTGAAAACAATCCCGGATTAAGATGAAGAGTTGTTTAGCATGGAGAGTATGCGTGTGAGTGTATGTGTGTGTGGGAGGCAGTGAAGTAGAAGGAAGTAGTGAGGTGACGGTGGGGGAGGGGCAGGGCAGTACTGGCAGCTGCACAGAGGATGTGATCACATGCAAACACTCTTCCCTCCCGGGCGTGCGTGCTGAACGGTACAGAGGGTTGTGTGGTGCACACTCTGTTAAAGAGTCTTTGAGCTGACGAGGGTATTGGACATAATATAATAACTGAGGAGTAAGCAACTAGCGGTAGTGAGAATCCACAGAGCCCAAATGGGACAGTCGCTGATTTCACTAATGTCTTTCATGTCTCAGATGTACTTCTGTTTTAAGATGAAGCGAGTCTTTATCTCTTTTTTCTTGTTTTTTTTTAAGTTCTTCCTGAAGGGACAGCCTTTTCAGGACTCAGTCTGGTAAAACGCTGTCCTTCAATTCACCTGTGAGTCTGATTCCAGAAAGAGCCCGCTGCAGGTGATTTCTGCTTCTCCTGTATCAGTGGGACAGAGAAACAGGGACACCTGATAGACTTGCTAGAGTATTACTGGACTTTGACTCTGAGCCGTTTGCTCTATTTAGAGTGTTGATGGGTACAGTCCACTGGAACAAGAAAATATACACTCTCTTTCTTAGACTCAACTGATTTGTCAGAAAGTAGATTTCACTCCTGAATATTTTGGGCCCTGAACACATCAAAATTGTAGTCACAAAAGCCCCCCTACTGTCACCATTTTCAGTCATGAAAACTCCACTACCATCACCACAGCAAACTGAGAAAATTCTGTTAGTCATAGTGAGTTGTGTAAGTATTTGGACACTGGCAGTACAATTTTGAGGGGCAGTCATTCTTATTTACTCCAAATGGATGTAAAGACTTCTAATGATCGGCCTTCGGGCCTAATTTATGAATTTATTTTACTCTGATATAGGTTGTACAGTGTTGGAATTTCAGACTTTTGCATTCATGTCACCGTCAAATTACTTACTATAAAGCTCATTAAATATAAAGGGGGTAAAATTGGCAATGCTATGAATGGGAGGCTGCACGTTTGGAGACAGAGAGAAGGAAGGGGAGAGGGGGTTGTCCACGCAATTTGTCCCTTGATTCAGTTGTAGGTCGAGCGTGGGCTGGGGGAGGCATTTAATCTGAGCGTTTAAGAGCCATATGGGCTGGGGACTAAGCACGCTCACTCAACACGCAACATATATCAGCCAAATGCACACCCACATGTTATGGGAGGCATACGACTCCATCCTCGCTCCAGTGTACAAAGCCCGCATTAACAAAGCGTGCTGGCTCATTGTTGCACTAAGTCCACCCAAATGATATCTCTGTTGCATACTTAAGCTATATACACAGATTTGTGCTTCCGCACAGACTTGATGAGCACACATGGGTGCACTGGATTATACTATATATGAGAACACGCAAACCGAGTTATTCTGAGGAGCTGGGGGCTTCTCTGTGGATTGGTAAAAGAGAAAGAGAGAGAGCGCAAGAGGGAGAGAGAGAGTAAGGGAGAGAGCATCACTGTGTCTTCTGTTGAATATGCATTACAGGGTGACACTCATAGTTAGTGTTCCTCAGTACAGCTTCATGACTCAAAGGGACGGCTCTCTCAAAAGGACCTTCGACATGTGAGTTGGGGCCATAAGTGTCACGCAAACCCGAACACATACACACACATAAGGTGCATGCTTCCGCATGCATACACAAACCAAAATCATGCACACGAATGCGCGTACACGCATACTCATAGAAGCATGCACTTATTCTTGCATTCATGCAAAGATGTTAATTCATACAGTTAGGTCTATACATATTTGGACTGGAAGAGAGTTATTGTTATTTTTAGCTATCTACCAGAGCATGTTTGAGTTGACTCTAAATAATGAATATGAGTGCAATGTTTAGAATTTCAGCTTTAACTTGAGGTTATGTACATTCCTATCACATTCGTATCACATTGAAATAAAACTGGATGAATAACTCCTCAACCAGGTGAGTGTTGCTCTGTTGTTTTTTCATTTACGTTGTACATGTTGTCATGACCTAGCCTGGTAAAACCAGACTCTGCTACTTCACTTTGCTTCGTACACAGAGTCTGGCCAGTCGTCATCGACAAGTGTTTACTTCCTGGTGGGTGAGCGCTTGTCTGAAGTTTAAAATCATTGGTGTACCCGTAAGGGTGAAGCTAGATCCGGAGTAGCGGATCTAGCTTCACCCGTACCCGTAAACTAATCACTAACATTTGGCGATGACGTATGTTATGCGCCGGCTCAGCCGCCTCGTACTTCTGCTGTAAACACAGTCCTTCATACCAGGAATGCAGCGAAAACAAACTGATCAGTACAATAAAGTTGATGCTGTACCCATACATATGCCCATCTACCAAATTTTAGCATTCACTCATTCACTTAAAAGAACCAAAGGTGCTCTTTCTGTTCTCCTTACAAGAAACGAACTGTTGAGCTATCGTTTTTCCTGCAGATACTGCTGCTGTTAAAAAAAATGTAAGAGACCCGAAACCAACGGCAGAATCGGCGAGAATGACGCATTATTTACATCAGGACGAAATCTGCGTTGACACAAAAACTGAACCGTTAACCATACATGTGCTAACATCATACCGAGCTCGCTATCTAACTTTATAGCAACACAGTTTGGCTCTAAGCAGCCATTTCATACAGGACAATGACAACATAACACGGAGACAGTGAATAGGTCTTGTGGCACGAACAAAAACACGGCTTTTAAAAAGTTCGCTGCTAAGTTAAATAGTGTTAAATTCGCGGGCAATGTAACACTAGAAGCTACAAGCTAGCTTAGGTGGTTCAGCTGTCTCTCACAGAGATGAACAGGGTGCCTATTTCATGATGGCTAATAGTAGATATGACAATCTGTAGGGAGTAGCGCTACAACATCATTTCCATTCAAAAAACTAACCAAACATTCATCTTGTTGTGGCTATAAGTCGCTGATACCCGGGATTTTCTCCACGACAGAGTGAATGGCCTCCCGTGCATCTATGTCCGTAGCCATTGTTGATTTCGGAGACTACAATTTCAAACTCGGTGCAGCGCTACATCATGGCTCTCGGCCACACCTTCTGTTCGCTGGTTGGTCTGGCGTACTTTCTGCCGTGGAAAACGAGGCAGAGCTCCGAGTGACCAGACTGAGTGGTGAAGCGAAATGAAATTGAGCAGAAGTACGAAGGCTGGCGGTGCCAGGCTAGTCATGACCACCCCGCTGTCTGATCTCATCATAGAATGGGGAGGCAATATGGTTATAAAAATAATTTAGGCCTCGTCCACATGGAGAGAGAGATTTTTAAAAAACTGCCTTTTGTTATCGTTTCTAAAAAATCTCCCATCCACGCGGCATCATTTCTGAAAACATCTGCATCCACACAATGACACCTAAAACGACCCAAAATGCTGTAGTGAATATTCCAGGCCTGTGTGTGGCACTGTATAGCGCTGTAGTGTTTCTACAGAAATAGAACAAAAATGGAGAAGAAGGCGGTGAGTATGCGTATAAAGCTGGGTGAAGCTAGACCCGGAGTAGTTCAAGTACGCTGTGCGAGAGTTGACTGAAATCTCGCCGGAAGTGCGACAAGTCTAGCCCAGCAGCTGAGCTGAAGCGGAATGGACCGTACGTGATGATCATCCAAAAAGTAAGACGTTTAAAGAATTAGACTGAATATTGTCAGCGCATCTGAATTAAATAACATTTGCAGTAAAGCATTTTACTGGATTATTCCCTGCACGATTCTTGAGATATTTAATGTTTACGGACAACAACTTGGGCTACGATACTAGCTAGGTAAAGTTAGCGACAGTTACTACCGCTAACCATGAGCAGCAGTGTACTTATAAAATCCGTCATATCAGTGCCATTTCATTCAAAGACGCGAAATTAGAGGGGAAAAATGCTTCTTAAACGTGATTTTTTTTTTTTTTTTTTTTTGCGGAGTGGGTTGGGGGAAGTGAAAGGTTGGAGAAGTAACGTAAATGTACCATCAGACTCATTATAGCAGTGGATATGGTGAAGTGAGATTTTCTTTGAGAACAAGGTAGCTAACGTTAGCTGGTGTAATAAAGTTAACCTTACAGAATAATAAAGAAGAGTCATCGTTTGCTGTGATACATCGCTATTAATATTGATTGTAGGAGCTTTTTTCTTTTTTTAACTTCTATTCAGTAAACTTAGACGTGATCTCTTGTTTGAGTGTTTTAGGATTTTTAGGATTCTGTTGACATTACCTGTCAATATTATGTTGCTGCTCAGCTAAATTTCGATTGATGATTAAGGGAGAGGGAGGCCGGAGGACCAAATAGAAGATTGAAAACAACGTATTGGCCAAATAGCCTTCTATGCTTAATTTTCCAAAATGTTTGGCCTAAGTGGGGAATCTTACTGAATACTAAAAATATTGAGCTGTACTGTATTTCTTGTCTGAAAGACTGCAAAGAACATTATCCAACTTTATGCTAGTTCCTGTCACATCTGTAACTGATGCCATTTGCCACACTTAAACATCAGCAGCAAAAGCTGTTGATCACAGCTACTTGAGTTCCATAACCTAAGTAGGGAAACAAAGACCACGCCTCATCTGTCAGCACAATTTCCCATCCAAGCCTATATAGATGTGTCTAACCCTTTCTCCTGTCTTTCTCTCCCCCTCTCTCTCTTTCAGCAGAAGAACTGCAGGCGATTCAATAAGAGCCAGAGAACTCCCTGCAATGAGACAGACGACACTCACCCTGCACCCTGAGTTATAACTAAGCTGTGCAAGCCTTTCCCAGTTCTTTACTTTTAATAAACTGGACAATTAGCTTCTAAATGGTGTGGTCTTTGGTTGTGAAAAAGTGCAGGTGCAGTGTTTGAATGCGATCACCTCACATTTTTATTTTTGTAATTTTTAATGTTTGTTCGATATCTCCTGCTGAATTGAGCCAACAATTTTTTTTTTTCTCTTCTTCACGTCATTGGAGAAACCGTGCATTTGTATTCAACCTCCCAGCGATTGGAGCATCCCCACGCAGCACGGCAAACCATGGTCGAGATTATATACAAGAACAACATGGAGGAGAGGACGTAGACAAACTGCTTCACATGCTATTCATGTTTCTGAGTTTATTGCAGATTTCTTTTTCATGAAGTATTTTCAGTACGTACAGTGCCATGAAAAAGTATTTTCCTCCTTCCTGATTTCTTACTTTTTTGCACATTTTTCACACTTAAATGTTTCAGATCATCAAACAAATTTTTATATAAAACAAATAACCCGAGTAAATACAAAAGGCAGTTTTGAAAAGATGATTTCATTTATTAAGGGGAAAAGGCTATCCAAACCTACCTGGCCCTATGGGAAAAAATAAGTGTCCCCCCTCGTTAAATCATGAATTAACTGTGATTAACCACATTTTTTGAGTCCAATTTCACTAGCCACACCCAGGCCTGATTACTGCCAGAACTGTTGAATCAAGAAATCACTTAAATAGAACCTGTTTGACAAAGTGAAGTAGGCTAAAAGGTCTCAAAAAGCATTATGTTTTTCTGGGAAATAAAGAAATTCAAGAACAGATGAGAAACAAAGAAATTGACATCTATCAGTCTGGAAAGGGTGGCAAAGCCATTTCTAAGGCTTTGGGACTCCGGCGAATCACGGTCACAGCCATTATCCATAAAAGGAGAAAACTTGGAACAGTGGTGAACCTTCCCAGGAGTGGCCAGCCTACCAGAATTACCAAAAGCGCATCAACGACTCATCCAGGAGGTCACAAAAGAACCCAGAACAACATCTGAAGAACTGCAGGCCTCACTTGCCTCATTTAAAGTCAGTATTCATGATTCAACAATAAGAAAGTGTAAGAAAAAAAAAGAAGAAGGGACAATTCCAATCTTCAAATGAAAAATGGTGTTTATTTCCAGTAAAAATGGCAGTGAACAGAAATACGGGTGACGTACTCTGGGTTCAGCGGAGTCAAAGTGAACCCCGAGCCTCCCCAACGTACATTTCTTATACATGAAAAAATCTTTGAAGTTGGCCAGGCATGTTGAGTGTATTCATTACTTAAATAATGCTGATCACGGTCTCTTTGGGTGAAACCGGTCTTCAATGTATAATGGTGAGGTGTATCATGATTAAGTTAAATGGTCAGAAGACCATTGTTTACTCAGCAGTATAGCCGTGTGGGTGCTAATTGCGTTTGGATGGTCTCTGATTGACTTAGGAAGCTCACAGTATGTCTCCTCCGACAGTTGATGGCTGTCATTGGCTTTTCCTGTTTTCAGGCGTTACCATGAGGCCAGGGTGTGGGCCTTCTCTTTGTTTATTGACAAGATTTCCTTTTCAGAGCATGTGGCGGTTCCATGCTTGTTGATTGCCGGGGCTAACTAAATTATTAGTCTCCCACTCTCCAGCAGAATGATTCACAATTCCTTACAAAAGAGACTGGGCAAAAATGGCATCCATGGAAGGGTTCCAAGGCGAAAACTACTGCTGACCAAAAAGAACACAAGGGCTCATCTCACATTTGCCAAAATACATCTTGATGATCCCCAAGACTTTTGGGAAAATATTCTGTGGACTGACGAAACAAAAGTTGAACTTTTTGGAAGGTGTGCATCCCGTTACATCAGGCGTAAAACTAACATATCATTTCATAAGAAGAACATCATACCAAAAGTCAAACATGGTGGTGGTAGTGTGATGGTTTGGGGCTGCTTTGCTGCTTCAGGACCTGGATGACTTGTTGTAATTGATGTAACTATGAATTCTGCTCTCTACCGGAAAATCCTGAAGGAGAATGTCCAACCATCAGATGGTGACCTCAAGCTCAAGCGCACTTGGGTTAAGCAGCAGGACAATGATCCGAAACACACTAGCAAGTCCACCTCTGAATGGCTTAAAAAAAAAAACAAATTGAAGGTTTTGGAGCGGCCTAAGCAAAGTCCGGACTTAAATCCGATTGTGATGCTGTGGCATGACCTTAAACAGGCCGTTCATGCTCAACAACCCTCCAATGTGGCTGAATTAAAACATTCTGCAAAGAAGAGTGGGCCACAATTCGTCCACAGCGATGTGAAAGACTCATTGCCAGTTATCGCAAACACTTGCTCGCAGTTGTTGTCGCAGAGGGTGGCACAACCAGTTATTAGGTTTAGGGGACAATTACTTTTTCACACCAGGCCAGGAAGGTTTGGATAGCTTTTTCCCCTTAATAAATTATATCATCATTTAAAAACTGCATTTTGTATTTACACGGGTAGTCTTTGTCTACTATTAAAATTTATTTGCTGATCTGAAACATTTGTGTGACAAATATGCAAGAAAATAAGAAATCAGGAAGGGGGCAAATACTTTTTCACGGCACTGTAAGTGCAACATAAAAAGATATACATAAAATGTATGTGTATAACAAGATAAATTTGTGTTTTAATGTTTCTTGTTACGTCTGGATGTATAGTGTTTAATGAGCCCTTCCTAAAAATATTACTGTACATGCAAGCCTAGACAAATTTATACCTTCTGCATGCAAAAAGTTAATGAAAAAGTTGTTTTGAACTAATTACTAAACACCAATACATAAGTGCAGATGTACATTAAAATGATGAGCAGATAAATTGTAATTATTTTCAGTGAATTTTCTAAGATGATGCACTGAAAATTATGCTGCTTTTAATAATGCAGGGATTATGCTGTCAGTTAATACTCATTGATAGTCATCTGTCAGTCCTCCGTCCTTTCTGAAAGTCATGAAGTTTACATAAGTCGTTATTGAATTGATAAAGTAGATCTTCCATTTTAATGGGATTATTAAAACCCCAAACAAATAAAGAAATGGTAGAAAATTAAACTGAAACGTTCCTTCCCCTCCCTCTGCATAATAAACATTAGGATGGGATTAAACAAGCATTGTAGTCAAAAGCAAAAACAAACCAAGAATTCAAAGCAATCGACAACAGGAACACGCTCTTTAAAATGACTAAAACTCGTTTTAGTCATTTTAATTATTTTAATAACTTGAAGGCATGAAAACCATGACGCTATTTATTGACTAGTAATTACCAAGGATCGCGGAAACGAGATTTTACGAGATTTCAGTTGCACAGCGTACTTGAATTACTCCGGATCTAGCTTCACCCGTATAAAGCTTGTGCTCTGTGTACAGACTAGTGGGGGTGGGGGCTGTGATGGGCGCTATCACATCATCATTTTCAAAAAAACGATTTTGGTTGTCCACATGAAAACGCTGGGGTGACGTTTTAAGATTTTTTCACTCTGGAACCCGTTTTCAAAAAATACCATTTTTGGGCTGCATTTTCGCCATCTCCGTATGGATGCTAGGCCAAAACGATAAAATATTTATGCGTTTTCAAAAAAATTGTTCTCGTGTGGATGGGCCCTTAATTGCAAAAAGCAAATTGACAGACAAATAATTGGCCTGAGATAAAACGAGAGCTGGATGGATCATCGAGTGGGTGCTGTAGTGAGCTTGCTGTTGAGTCACTTTTGAACATCACCAAACTCCTTTTGAAAGGTTCTGCCGGGTGCCACCAATCCTACAATCAAATAAATACAAGACACACAAAAAACAGTCCTCTTACCATGAGAGGCAGCAGAGATGTCCTTGGTCGTAACACATGTAAGCAGATGGAAGATCAAGAATTTACAGTGCCGTGAAAAGTATTTGCCCCCTTCCTGGATCTTATTTTTTTGCATATCTGTCACACTTAAATGTTTCTGCTCATCAAACAAATTTTAATATTGGACAAAGACAACCCGAGTAAATACAAAATGCAATTTTTAAATGATGATTTCATTTATGAAGGGGAAAAAGCTATCCAAATCTACATGGCCCTATGTGAAAAAGTAATTGTACCCTAAATCTTAATAACTGGTTGTGCCACCCTCGGCGACAACAACTGCAATCAAACGTTTGCGATAACTGGCAATGAGTCTTTTACATCGCTATGGAAAAATTTTAGCCCACTCTTCTTTGCAGAATTCTTTTAATTCAGCCACATTGGAGGGTTTTTGAGCATGAACAGCCTATGTAAGGTCATGCCACTGCATCTCAAGCGGATTTAAGTCTGGAGTTTAACTAGGCCACTCCGAAATCTTCATTTTATTTTTTTTAAAGCCATTCAGAGGTGGACTTGCTAGTGTGTTTCGGATAATTGTCCTGCTGCTTAACCTAAGTACGCTTGAGCTTAAGGTCACAAACTGATGGTTGGACATTCTCCTTCAGGACTTTCCGGTAGAGAGCAGAATTCATAGTTCCATCAATTACGACAAGTCATCCAGGTCCTGAAGCAGCAAAGCAGCCCCAAACCATCACACTACCACCACCATGTTTGACTTTTGGTATGATGTTCTTCTTATGAAATGCTGTGTTACTTTTATGCCTGAAATTACGGGACGCACACCTTCCAAAAATTTCAACTTTTGTCTTTTCAGTCCACAGAATATTTTCCCAAAAGTCTTGGGGATCATCAAGATGTATTTTGGCAAATCTGAGATGAGCCTTTGTGTTCTTTTTGGCCAGCAGTGGTTTTCACCTTGGAACTCTCCCATGGATGCCATTTTTGCCCAGTCTCTTTCTTATTGTTGAATTATGAACGCTGACTTTAACTGAGGCAAGCGAGGCCTGCAGTTCTTTAGATGTTGTTCTGGGTTCTTTTGTGACCTCCTGGATGAGTCATCGATGCGCTCTTGGAGTAATTTTGGTAGGCCGGCCACTCCTGGGAAGGTTCACCACTGTTCCAAGTTTTCTCCATTTGTAGATAATGGCTCTCACTGTGGTTCGCTGGAGTCCCAAAGCCTTAGGAATGGCTTTGCAACCCTTTTCAGACTGATAGATGTCAATTTCTTTGTTTCTCATCTGTTCTTGAATTTCTTTAGTTCGCAACATGACGTGTTGCTTTTTGAGATCTTTTAGCCTACTTCACTTTGTCAAACAGGTTCAATTGAAATGATTTCTTGATTCAACAGGTCTGGCAGTAATCAAGCCTGGGTGTGGCTAGTAAAATTGAACGTAAAAAATGTGGTAAATCACAGTTAATTCATGATTTAAGGGGGGGATTACTTTTTCACATAGGGCTAGGTAGGTTTGGATGGCTTTTTTCCCTCAATAAATGAAATCATCATTTAAAAACTACATTTTGTATTTACTCGGGTTATCTTTTTCCTATATTACAATTTGTTTGATGATCTGAAACACGATACGTGAAAAAAATATACAAAAAAGTGAGAAATCAGGAAGGGGGCAAATATTTCTTCACAGCACTGTACTTCAAATGTGGCATTTGCATTTGGAAATGGTTTCTCTCCATTTGAATCCAAAGAGCTGTCACTGCCTGTGAAGCAAGCCTGAAAACAAGGATATAGAAATCAAAACAACCCCATCTTAGAGATGGTAAAAAACATGTTACGTGGCCGAATCATTCATTGGGTATATTCCTTAACGGAAAGCATGCACTTGTGAGCTCGGGAACACCAAGAGACCAGGAAGATCATGGATAATTGAGGCGGATGACAGAAGAAATCTTTCCTTGGTGAAGAAAAACCCCTTCATAAACTGGCCATATCAAGAATACCTTCTATGAGATCTGTGTCGCCATGCCAAAGTTTACAATCAAGGGAAGACTTCACTGGAGAGTTTACTGTAAAATGTACATCATTGATGAGCCTCAAAATAGGACGACCAAATTAGAGATTGGCAAAAAAAAAAAAAAAAACATCTAAAAATGCCTGTGCAGTTCTGGAACAGCATGCTATTGACAGATGAGAAGAAGACAGACTTACCAGAATGAAGGGAAGTGAAGAGTATGTGGAAGGGAAGGTATGGGTCATGATCTGAAGCATACCACCCCATCTGCAAAGCATGGTGGATGTAGAGTTATGGCATGGACATGTATGGCTGCCAAAGGAACTTGCTTCCTTGTGTTAATAGATAATGTGACTGCTGGCAAGCACAACTAGATTGATTTAAAACTGTATTAGGCTATTTTTTCTGCTTAGATTCAGCCAAATTCTAGAAACTCACCAGACAACTTCACAGTGCAGATTGACACTGAAAAACCATACTCGATTCAATTCAATTTTGTTTGTATAGCACTTTTCAGAGAAAGACCGTCACAAAGACGCTTTACAGAGCAAAAAAGGCAATGTCTGGCCTAATCCCCAAAATATTAAACGAGGCAAAAAACAAACAAACAAACAAAAAAAAACTCCCAGTTGGGAGAAAAATCAGTGGTGAGAAACCCCCCCCCCCCAGTGGTACAAAGTCTCCACAGGAACTAGGCTACAGTGGGGGAGCCCATCCTCTGCTGGCAAGTTAATTAATGAAGTTGGATTAAAGTCTATGAAAACTCTTTAAAACATCCAAGCAGCAGCATCTGTAGCTCCAGGAGGTAGCAAGGCAAAGATGCGTTTGAACCAGCTTTGGACCAGATCAGAACAGCAGGATAGCAGCAGCCAGCAACCCCACGAGGAGGAACAGGGCTTGAGTGGTCCATAGATTTAGTGTTCAGGAGGGAAAGCATCTCTGTAAAAGACACAAAGAGGGAGGTTAGATACTAGATGAATCAACAGCATACTAAATAAAATGCTGCCTGTATCAGATTCCAAGTTACACTTACAATAACAGTAACAGTAACAGTTATAACTCCGGAGCAACTAAACATAATGATGAAATCTCAGAACTGATGACCCTTCTCTATCCTTTTATTCTTCCTCAATGATCCTGCACTAACACCAGGCTGTAAGACTGATGTGCCTCTAGTTTACTTTGCAGAAAAAGTCAGCATCATGAACTTAATACAAGCCACCAATACCAATACTATGTCGACCTCCCCAGTGACCAAGGCTGTAGGTAGCCCCAATGCCACCATTAATGTATGCTCAGTGCCACCGTTTCCACATGGATTTACTTAACAGTAGTCACCATTAATATGTGGACCTTCCCAGCAACTAAGGCTGTAGCTAGCCTCACCGGCACCGTTTGCAATCTGCAAACTCTACGGCAACTCAAGACTTTTCAAGGCAAAATGAACCTGAATCCAACTGGACAAGAATTTAATTTGCAGAAAGCAAAACTAAAGACAAAACAACCTGAGAACAAGAAGGAACTGAAGACAGCTGTGGCCACCTAAGTCTGGTGACGTGTGTGGATTCTAGACTACAGGCAGTCATTGATTGAGAAGGATTTACGACGAAGTATAAAAACAAAAATGTATTTAATGATTAAACTAGTTTGTCTTATCACTATTGAGCCCCTAAAATTGGGGGCACAAATAAATCCTTGCATTCCCAAACGTCTCATGCAATATTCCAATATTTTGACAAAACTCTTAAATCAAAGCTGCAAGTCTACTCTACTCATCTTGATTGTCTAATTACAAATACATTTCAAATAAATTCTAACCTAAAGAACCAAAATAATCAAAATTGTGTCACTGTCTAAATTCTTACGAACCTGATTGTGCATTACTCACATATACATGCACATGCACTTCCATAGACAAACAGGCAGATAAGGCTCACATGGGAAAATACTCATGCTCTTTCATGTTCAAGGATGCGCCCACACTATCACTCTCAGACATGCGCGGATGCACATGCCCCTGTGCACACAAATTTATGCGTTCTCACTTATACTGAGTGTGAAGTAACTTTTATATTGCATAATATAATCTTGTTTATCACTTTGACTTTGTGAATCAGGTGGAAAGAGTAGATCTTATCAGTGAAAGAGTGAAATGCCAACAGATGGGTGCGCTGCAAAGAAAAGTGGAGCAAGACACCACTGAAGTCAATATGATATTATATTGGATGTCTACTGTTCAAATATGTCTAGATTCTTTCAAACTTTTAATTGAATACCTGCTTTCTTTGCCCTGATTATGGTAACAGCCTTCTACAATTAGCCACACGTGCATAACCTTGAATATTGCTCCTGCAGAAAAACAAACGCCTGGACACAAACCCTTTTAACTGGTCCCAGGAGAAAGAATGTACTGCCCTATTTGGAAAACGATGTCTGTAAACCATACTGGAATGATAACGAGCCTCCAGCCTGCCAATACTTGGGCTGCCAAGGTTGTTGCGTAAAGAAAGACCTTCTCATGCAAATCAAATCTGCTGAGATCGTGCGCCAACTTGGCAACTGAAGTTCAGAAATGGCAAGCTCCAGATCTGGTCTGAATCATTGAATTTTGCACTAAGTCCCATCAGACATGAAATGTGACTGTGTACGCATAATGGGCTGATACGTTTAGGAAATAAACATTCACCAAATCAAGGTCTGAATTTTTTTATCTTAATGCTATGGAATTCAGATAAGACTTCAGCTAAGACTTCTTATAATGGTACATTTTTCTGGTATGTTGTATGTGTTCGAACTGTAGTAAGCAGTCTAAGGCGTACACAAAGCACAAAGCGCAACAATTTCCAAATCATGGAGCAGACTTGTATGAAAATTGAACTTAGAGATGCAAGTCTGCCCTATCAACCCATACTGTCCAAGTGATTCCAAATTTGGCCAAATAGTGTATATCATCTAATGTTTCCAAAACAATTTTACATATCACTGTAAAGTATTTTCAGTATTAGTAAATCGTTAAGCAGTAGCAATGATGAAGAAATCAGTAATTGTAGAATAACTTTAAATGATATGAATAAACACTAGTATGAAATTCATGATTTGTATGTCATTATAGTTCTTCATAATAAAACGTTGTCACGGCATCTGTATTCACAAAGTCTTTTACTAACATTAGCTACACTGACATTCAGGGAACCTTTAAACTGTTTAGAACATGTGTAAGTCATTGTTTTCAGTTACTTATTTAGTTTACATTACATTTATTTAGCAGACGCTCTTATCCAAAGCGACTTACAGTAAGGTCACTGACACTGTAGCCCAAGAGACTGGACGAAGTGCAATTCACATCAAGCATTAGTCACCTGAAGTCATGAAATGTAGAGCAAAGACTATACAGAAGGCAGTAGTACACAGGAAAAAGAAACAAAGTAAATTGAGAAAAAGGGTTCTAATTTCTTGGCGCAGCGCAGGGTGACGCAGCGTGGTGCAGCCCACGCAGTGGTAATTTCGTCCGGTGCAGCCCACGCAGTGGTAATTTTGTGCGGTGCAACACCGTGCGCAGCCACTTTGGCAATTTGGTAGATGGACGTGCGCCAAGATGGGTGTGGCGGCGTAGAAGGGGGATGTGTCACATATTCATCAAGACGCAGCGACAATTTCGTAGTAAAAGTCTCCGCCGAAACTGCGCAGAAAGCTCGCCAGCTCCAACCTGGTTTACTTTCTGTGCAGTGGTAATTTGGCTGACCGGCGCACAGTGCGCATGAGTCACCGAAACCTCACAGGCAGGTTTCCAGAATGTCAGGCACATTTCAATGCAACAAATAATTACAGCAACCACTATTTAATGTAACTATCTGAATCAGCACATAAATTATAGTATCTATATCGATTGTCCTGATGTCAGATCAAAGGCGGTTGGCACACGTAATGGAAACTCGTCCTGACAGCCCTCAGAGTGTCAGTGCATTCTTTGTGGCATGTTGCGTGCTACACAACATAGCTGTACGCCATGAATGTCATTTTGACCTCACGCAGGAGACATTACAGGACTTGAGACAGAGAGGCCGAACTGCATGTGCCGTATCAGCAGGGAGAGCAGCAGCGCGCACGGGAGAGGAGAGACCACCTGGCTTTACAGCTCTGTCCTTAACACTTGAACCGTGGCACTGATTTTAGTAATGCATGGTATTTCATGTCAATAAAAGATATGAGCCCATCCGTCCATGACTTTTTCTAAATATGTGTTTTCTATGTTATGTCAAAGTTTTGAACTTCTGTTATAAAACGTAAGTGAGTATTGATATTAAATTACTTTGAGCGCCGTAGCCGCTTTTTGCAGCAGTGGCTTTGACCGCAAATACCCCTGTCTGCAACGTACGAGAGAGAGAGAGAGAGAGAGAGAGAGAGAGATGTGTGCATATGGGTGCGTGAGTGCGTGTGTAGGCTATGTGGGTATGTATCCTTCAGCTGCTTTCACACCGGACGCGAAACAAATTTTTCGCACGACTGATTACATTCCGCGTCTTTGCATTGACTTTGAATGTGATTAGTCGTGTGAAAAATTTGTTTCGCGTCCAGCGTGCAAGCGGCTTAATACTATTATTGTCACTTAGATTTTATCGTTTTTAGTGGGGGGAAGGAATACAGCCTGATTACTATGATCTCGTCCTGAGTTAAGATCACATATTGAAAATAAATGTGTAACGTATCTTGCATTGTTGTCCATGCATGTTAATCCCAAAATTTTAAGCAGCAACAGGGTGTAATAATAGGAACACGCTATCCATCGTTTCTCTTCCCAATGATGCAGGCAGAAGAAATAAATGAGCAACCGTCGTATTTCATTCCAACTTCATAAGTTTGAATGATCTGACGTAGTTTCATTTTGAAATTCCATTCAAGTTCGCTAATGGTAATAATTCACGAATGCCCTAGCTAGCCAGTTAACTCATATTCGTAATGCTTAATATAGATGTAAGCGGTACAGAAAACATGCTTAAAGCAGCAAATTAAATGCAACATTAACGCATCATGCAGATATAGGACAGAGGCTTCTTTATTCCAACATCTTAAAGGTCAGGAGAGGAGCTCATTTGATTAGTGAAGATTTGACTCGGCTGTGTTAAACCCACTCACGCCTTCTCGCATCCCTCTTTGCCACTTGCGCTGGCAGGAGGGACAGAGGCGGGACAGAGGAATACTTGCGCCGGGCTGCGCGGGGCACAAAACTGCAAAATACGCCTGGATACACCCCGTTGGCGCGGCGCTCCCCCCGTTCGCCGCGCCTGCACCTGCTCAACGAATTTAGAGCTCAAACCGTAAAGGGTTTTTTTTAAGTAAATAAAGCAGGGGAGGGGGGGCGATCAGGTAAGGAACTGTCTAAACAAGTGAGTCTTAAGGTTACAGCGGAAGAGCAGCAGGGATGGAGCAATTCGTAGGGAGGTGGGAAGGTCATTCCACCACTGGGGAGCAAGATGGGAGAAGCTGAGTGATCTGGTAGAACGACCAGCTTTCCGACCCAGGGAAGGGGGGTGAAGTCGTCCTGCTGCTGCAGAACGAAGTGGCCAGGCAGATGTGTATGGGATGATCATCTCTTGCAGATTGCTCTTGTTTGCTGCAGCATAGGCCAGAGTTTGGACTTTGAATCTAACTCTAGCCGCAACTGGCTGCCATTGCAGGGATCTCAGCAGGGGAGTCATATGGGAGAACTTTGGGAGGTTGAGGACCAGATGAGCAGCTGCATTCTGGATGATCTGCAGGGGTCGGAGGGCACTGGATGGTAGCCCAGCCAGCAAGGAGTTGCTGTAGTCTGGGCGGGAGATCACGGTGGCTTGGATAAGGAACTGGTCGAATAGGTGGTCAGATAAGGTGGAATCCTTCTGATGTTGTACAGAAGAAATCTGCAGGACCGTGTTACAGCTGCGACGTGCTTCTTGAAGTCCAGTTGGTTATCTGGGACAACCCCCGGGTTCTTCGCAGAGCAGGTAGCGGCTACTGCAGTGCCATCAAAGGTGATGGCAAGCTGTTGTGGAAGGGAGGTTCGGTGCGGGATGAAGAAGAGCTCCGTCTTCTCAGGGTTGAACTTCAGATGATGTCTGGCCATCCAAGTAGAGACGTCAGCCAGACATGCTGAAATTCTTCCCTGGACCTGTGTGTCAGAAGGGGGAAAAGAGAGGAAAAGTTGAGTGCCATCAGCATGACAGTGGTAAGAGAAACCATGGGATGTGATAACAAATCCAAGAGACTTCATGTAAATAGAGAACAGCAGGGGCTCGAGGACAGATCCCTGAGGGACGCCCATTGTGAGGGGCTGGGTGGAAGAGACAGATCTCATCCAGGACGCCTGGTATGTCCTGCCAGCCAAATATGAGACAAACCAGAGAGAGCAGTCTCAGAAACCCCCATCTCAGCCAGAGTGGAGATCATTAGTAGGTGGTTGACGGTGTCAAAAGCAGCAGACAAGTCTAGAAGAATCAGGACAGAGGAGAGTGCATCTATAACAGACAGAAGAGCAGTCTCCGTTGAGTGGCCAGCTCTGAAGCCAGACTGGTGGGGATCAAGGAGGCGATTCTGTTGGAGAAAAGAGGATAATTGATTGAAAACGGCACGTTCCAAAGTTATAGACAGGAATGGTAGTAGTGAAACAGGACGGTAATTTTTCACATCAGAAGGGTCAAGGGAGGGTTTTTTGAGGGGCGGTGTGATACGTGCCCTCTTAGGTGCGGAAGGAACATGACCAGAGGCAAGGGAACGGTTGATAATGGTGGATAAAAAAGGAACGAGCTCACCGGATATCGATTGCAGTACAGTAGATGGGATGGGGTCAAGTGCGCAGGTTGTAGCATGGTGAGATGTGACCAGGTGGAGTATGTCCAGGGCCTCCAGCGTCTTGAAGGAGGACAGGACAGGAACGGGATTGCTGGGTGGATCGGAAAGCACGACTGGTTGGGAGAAGGAGTTCCGTATGGCAGTCACCTTCCCCTCAAAGTGGGCCAGGAAGTCATCTGAAGAGAGAAATGGGGGGGTAAGCAGAGAGGAGAAAGTGGTGAAGAGTTTACATGGGTTGGACAAGCATGCATTGATTTTAGATTGGTAAAATGAGGACTTGCCCTGTGTGCTGGCAAAAGTGAAGGCTGTCAGCAGCTTCTGGTGAGTCATGATAGGTCATAATTTAGTGAGTCATAATAGGTCACAATGGCTTAACACTTGAATCACCAAGTTTTAATTTTTAGCCACCTCACCTATTCAACTCTGAGTAAAACTCAAGTCTATCATTTTCCTTAAGTGTCATCACCTTGTGAGTTTTTGGGGTTGTGGAATCAACAATAAAAAAGAGTATTTACAGTACTGTGAATAAGTCTCTGCCCCCTTTCCAGTTTTTCTGTTTTTGCATATTTGTCACACTTATTTATTCCACATCATCAAACTACTTTTAAAATCAGACAAAGATAACCCAAGTAACCACAAAATGCAGTTTTAAAATTGTGATTTCATTTGTTGAAGGAAAAAAGGTATCTAACCTTACCTGGCCCTACGTCAAAAAGTGATCGCCCCTTAAGTTACTAAATCAACCAATTTAGACGCACCAAGGTATGATTACTGCCAGCCCCGCTGAATCTGAACATCACAAATAAAACCTGAAGGCAATGTGAGGTGATCAAAAAGCTGCACACGACGCTGCAATCGAAAGAAATTCAAGAGGCAATATTCAAGGCAATAAACTTTTCTGGGAGCAAGTCCTGCACTGTGCAAACTTTATTAAATCATTTTGTTAGATTTGGATCTTCTGTTTGTCCTGCACCTGCACTAGAGTGGATATGAATCTATCTTTGAATATTTTAAGCGACAGTTGTGAACCCTCCCAGGAGTGGCCGACCTTCAAAACTTCCTCCCAGAATGCGTTAACTAGTCATCCTAGAAGTCACAAAAGAACCCAGACTAACATCTAAAGAACTACAGGCCTCAGTCACTTCAGTGACAGTCAGTGCTCACAATTCCACAATCAGAAAGAAACTGGGCAAAAATGGCATCCATGAGAGAGCTGCAAGGCAAACACGTCTGCTGACTAAAAGAACACAAAGCCTTGTCTCGCATTTGTCAAAAACATCTTGATAACCCTCAAGATTTCTGGGATAATATTCCATGGACTGGTTAGTCAAAAGAGGTATTTTTTGAAGACATGGATCCTGTTACATCTGGCATAAAGCTGACACAGAATTGCACAGTAAGAGCATCATACCAACAGTCGAACACAGTGGTGGTAGTTGGATGGTTTGGGGCTGCCTTTCTGCTTCAGGACCTGTGCCTTGGTATAACTGACGAAAGCATGAGAACTGAAGGAGAATTACCAGCCATCAGTTTGCAAACAGAATCTGCAGCGCAGCTCAGTTATGCAGCAGAAAAATGATCTGAAATACATATGTAATTCTCCCTCTGGATGGCACAAAAGAAAGATAATGAAGATCTTGGAGTTGGCAATTCAAAGTTCTGACTTGAGTCCAATTGAGATGCTGTGGCGTGAACTTAAAAAAGCAGGTCATGCTTGAATACCCTCCATTGTGGCAGAATGAAAACAATCTTGCTAAGAAGAGTTGGCCAAATTCCTCTACATTAATGTGAATGACTAATTGCCAGTTTTCACAATTGTTTGACCACAGTTGTTGCCACAAAGGGTGGCACAACCAGTTATTAGGCTTATAGGGGCAGTTACTCTTTTCACATGGGTGATATAAGTTTCGAAAAATTCCATCAATAAGTGAAATCATTTAAAAGCTGCATTTTGTGTTTACCCATGTCGTCCATGTCTTATACTAAAATTAATTGGATTATCTGAAATGTTAAAATATGACCAATAAGCAAAACTTGAAGAAATCAGGAAGGGGGTCAAATACTTCATCACAACAATTTACACTTAAAGCTGTCAGGGAGTCATATTTACCCGCTTGCAAAAACCCTGCATCGGCCACTGAAAGCTGAAAATCATTTTTGTTCTCTTGCGTCTTGGTTGCCTGGCAACACCCATTGGTTATTTTCAAATTTGTGAAACCACATCTATTAGAATTCTTATTTCATGCCTTATTTTGGTCTATTGTCCGAGTGTCTGAGTTTGCCTTCATAATTATTTTTTCTGGCGTTTGATTGCCATAAAGTGTCATGACAAGTCTGTTGTGAAAACCAAATATCTAGTCTGTGTTATTGCAAGTCTAAAGGAACTGCAAACTTGCTGCAAAGGCCATTTCTAATCACTCTCAATATTTCATTTATTCACCATAATGACATACTTGAGTTACAAATATGGAGCATACATACAGTATGACGGGAATAAAGCTCAATAGAGCTTGTTCTATCCCAAAACAGTATATTTGTGTAATTACGGATAGATATATAATCTAGACATACTCCAGTCACATTCATTTTTAAATTTACACAAAAAAATAGAGCAAACACAATCCACACATCCTATGTCGACATTACCACCATGGCAGATTTTCTAGGTATACTGAGGCCTGTCCTCCATTCATTCTCATACACACAGTGTTTGTCTGTTTTACTTTTGACAGTGCTTGCTTACCGAGTGTTTCTCATTATAAATCTGCCAAACAATCATCTTGGAAGTCTGAAGTTGTAGATCCACATCCTGCATTTTTAGCATTTGAAATAAAATAAAACCTTATGTGGAAATGAAACTCATTAATTGAAAGTATAAGATGCTATTCGTTCAAATTTGACTTGGTATTTGAAAAAAGAAAAACTAAACAACCAACTGTTTAGGTAACTGACTACTAATTTTCTGTTGGGGTGGGGGTAAAAATTACCCTCTTCACTTACTACAAAATGAAATGGCTATAAATAATTTAATATACTTGTGGCCAATATAAGAGATTTATTTCCCTTTTTAATGGCTGGCATGATTAATGCAAATAAATACTGAAACTAATTATAGTTACTGACTTACAGCTTACTAATGATGAAAATAGTTTTTAATAATGGTTTATTGATAGCTTGTGGACAGAGAATGGAGTAAAGTGTCACCCAATTTACACTTAAAAGCAATTTACCTTTGACAGAAAATCCATTGCAAAATGAAACAATGCCCTCAAATGCACATTACCATTTGTTAAGGTCATAAATATCAAAGCATTCTAAAATAATTAACTCATATCAGCCAACTATATAGAGGCGCACTAAATTAAAAATATTGTGCATGAAGTAAACAGATATTAAACACATTCAGCATTTATAAAAAATATAGCATGATTTACAATTTGCAGATTTACAGTTATGAGGAAACAAAAAATGAAACAACACTAAAAAAAAAAAAAGCTTATGTTTTTCATTGAATTGTGTTTACTGCTGGGGTTTTTGTTTCAAACTTTGCATCTCCAGTCTGTGAGTTAAATTCACATGGCAGTTGCTATAAATGTTTGTTATCTGTGGCTGCTTACACCGATTTGTTGTTGATAGTGTGGTAATGTCACTGCTACATGGGTAAACGTCATATAAATCAGAGAAGGACACAAGAGGCTGTCAAACTTGACACATTTGGCTGTGTTAGGAATTTGTACAATGCAGGAAGTGTGAAGGCATCTAGTCTCACTCAACAGGACCTTCAAATGCTCACTGAATTTCATTGTTGGTGAAAACACCGCTTTGGCCAGACTTTCTCCACTTCCTGCTTTATCTCCAGGTGTCATTGTGTTGGTTGCCATGGACACGCCTCCTACCCCTGCCCACTGTTATGTTGAACGCTGGCCTGTTCTCACCACCAAATCATTTTCAACGAGCCTTTCTGCCGGATGGCGTTCCAACCTGGCATGGAGTGATGTGTTGTCTGTGAGACTGAATAGAGATTTACAGGGAAGAAAAAGCCAGGTGTTTGCAGAGTTTAATTCACCTGGTGCCAGCATATTGAGGATAAAGAGGAGGCTATAATTAAAAAGACATGCAGGCATTGGATTGGAATATTCATGGGAGATCATTTCCTCCTCCAGATGAGCAGGGGGAGGAGGAAGAGTGAAAAAATGTGCTTCTATGCGCCATTTCTTTTCTATTTCTCTCTACGCAAAATTGGCAAACATGTCGTGAGTTTTCTCTGAAATTTATACTATGAGCATTTTGTATTAATGAATATATATACTTGTGCATGAAATATAATTACCCCCGCATTTTTCCTATACATGAGTTTTCACGTGCTGGGTGTGTGCGTGTTTTGTCTTGTAGGTCAATGTGTGTGTGAGTACATGCGTGAGTGTATGTTTGCGTGTATCCACATGTTTACCTGCATGTGGTACAGCAAGTGTGTCTACATTAGGGAGAATGTTTGTTTGTGCACGTCTTTCTGTTTGTGTGTGTGTGTTAGCTGGGTCCCCATTGTATGCCATTGATGCTGATGGGGAATTCTGGGCATATGGCCCATATCTGGGGACAGTGGAAAAATGAACTTGACCAGGGAACACTGCATCCTGTGGCATTGATGGATGACAGAAATGATTTCCACACTGGTTCTCTGACCACAAACACATCTGCCTGACCGCACTGTCCCCTCCACTCAGGTCTACTGCCTGTTCTGTCTGCTGCACACCCCCACCCCACCTGCTCTCTCTCCAGCCATATCAACCTCCATTTTATTTCCCATCCTCTCACCTGTATATTGGTATTTCAGTCCTCAATGAGTCTCACAGGGTTTGTTTATGTTACCTCAGTAATGCCTGATATCTTAGAACAGTGTCACACGCATTCAGTGTTACCCTCTCCGTTAAAAAAAAAAAAAAATAAGGTATTAGTACTTGTTTAGACAAGCGAAGAGGTTCTTTATTGTTTCCATGGTGATTTGTTTGTATTTTGCCTTTCTGCTGAGAGCTTTTCGAGTCATTTTTTGAGATGTGTGGTGGCAGAACTCCCTGTTCCTGGACAGGCTGACCCAGAGATACATACACGCGCACTTATCCCTTATTTCTATTCAGGAGACCTGTAACATTCAGCTAGCAACAAAACTTCATTGTCGCGCCAGCTTGGTGAGTTAATATCTAAATATCGAGGTCAATTAAATAATTAGCACCTAAGCTGGAATTAAAAAATTGAAAAAAACTCCAGTGAGGCCGTTGACATTCGGGACTAGGGAAGTGGCAAAGGAAAAAAAAAAAAACCGGTGGCTAAATATACCTGTGGTTTAAATGAGGACAATCTGGAGCTCTGGCAGTGCGTCGGCTAGAGGCTGCGCTTCGCCCCACATAAACTGCATTCATAATGATCATCAGGGGTGTGCAAAGTGGATGGACTTCACCTGTTCCTCAACAGCCCAGAGAAAATGGTTTCCACGGTGATAGCGCTAATGCGTGCCATGATTGGAGAGTGCTGACAGTGTCAGGCCAGTTTATTAAGGAGCTTGGTTTGTGGCTGGCTGGCGAAAAAAGGCCTTTATTATTACAGATAGGCTACTGTGATGAGTGCGATTGCCGTCATTAACCAGAGTCTGTAAACGGGGCGGAAAAAATGGATTTTGATCCTTTTTCTCTTCAGCTCATTTTTGCAAAAAGCCTAAATGAAAATGCCCTTTCAGTGTGTTTGACCAGCAGGCACGAGAAATGAGAGCGCGGCACTGAGGACGAACCGCAGACGAAGCCGAGTCAGTTTTGTAAGTGAAGCTATGAGAAGCACATGTAAATCATGTCAAAAGTTTCCATCTTGTTATATTACCTTCATGTCATGTTGTATTATATTATATTTTGGCACTTTATTGTCACAGCGTGATGAAAATTTTTAGAGAATGCTATCCGTGAGCAGTGGCCACTTTTGTTAATCTGTCGAATGTAGAATTCTTGAGGTTGCTGGATAAGAGTGTACATGCTTTCATGCTTATACATAGCCTGCATTTGTGTCCCAGTTCCTCATCAGGTTAGTGCTCTAGCCGACCATAAAGACTCAATTTCTTTCTTTCTCTCTTTTTTTTTTTAAATGCTCATTCATCATTCATGGTGTACACTGGACCTGCCTCCAGACTGGACTCGGTTCAATAAGATGGAGTTACTCTTTTGTTTAGAAAGAGGTGGGCGGGAGTAAAGATGATGAAATATGTATATTCACGACATGGACGCTACATAAATCATATATCTAAGACGAACCTTTTTTAGCGCCAGTAATTGCTAAATTAGAAGGTTAGTGGGTAATGATGGGAGCGTTTGGGTAGGTGTCATTCGCCTGAGTGATTTTTGAATGTCTGAACACCTGCTCAGGCTTTAGTGTTTTCATACTGTGTAATAAATGTGAGCGTTACATGTTTATATTTGTGTGTGTGTCTGGAGGTCAATGTTTGTGTGTGCATGTGGCATGTGGATTCCTGTAAATGTGTATGCGTGCAGTGTATGTGAATGTGGTATGTGTGTGTGTGTGTGTGTGTGTGTGTGTGAGACGTGTTCTGTTGAGATGCTGGAATGGCTTCTGGCTGTGATGTGATGGTGACTCTTGCACTGATGATGGTACATTTTTCCAAGTGAACAGATGCCATTGGAGCAGGTAGCCCCATGCCAAGCTTGCATTAGGACTGAGCCCAGCAAGAGCACGGCCTCCTCAGTCTACCGTCACTGCCAGAGCCAGAGACAGAACGCAGCTCGGCCCTCACTTCCATGATTTACTCTGCTGAGCCTGCCAAAAGGTCCTCACAGGTGTACGCAGCAAGAGACACAAGGAGAGAGGAGAAGGAAAAAGATTGAAGGGGTGATGTTCTCAGCTTCAGCTCTACTGTGAAGATGAGCCTAGTACTTCAGGAGCCATTGTCATTGTCTTTTGGCAGAAAATTGAGATGCTGCCTCTGTAAATGCTGAGTCTACATATGTTTTGCCCAAAATATGCTGTCAGGAACAAGGTATAACGTCAAAAGAAGGCTGGATTTCACAAAGAGACCCACATGCTGGTCAAAGACCTGCTGGGATTGGCTCTTTACCAATGACAGTTGGATTTAGCTTATAACTGGGCTGCCCAAATCTGGCCCTCAAATCCAAATCCGGCCCCGGATTTCTCTCCGTCTCAGCAATTAACTGAACAGTTATTTCCATTGATTAGCCAGCCTTTCATCACACCTGACTCCCAGGTAAAGGGAGAGTGGAAAACCAGCAGTACTTGGCCTTCGAAGACTGTGATTTGGGCGGTCCTGGCTTATACTAATGGTCAGGAAATAGTCTGGGCCTGGTAGCAGCCAAATTTGATTCCCTGCTGTTGCACTGCCTTTGTACTCTTGAGCAATAAATGCACTTAATCTGAATTGCCTAAGTAAATATCCATCTATATAAATGAACTGTAAGTAATGAACATACGCTATATAAGTCTAAATGCCTGTGATATAATTGAAAAGAGAACTGTTAGTTCTGGTATTATGAGCCTGTTTTGGGATTAAGACATTAGCTCCTCCCTATACTAAAACAATGCCCCTATGTAGGTCTACCCGCACAGTTGGTATTAGCCCAGTGAGAAGGCTCTCTTTCTGTTGGACTCATTGGCTGCGACTCCCATAACTCACCATTCCAGGCTACGATTGGTCAGCTTCTTTTGTCCCAAAAACTGATCCGATGGAAAGGGATTTCCAGACTTAAATTTATTTTGAGGAAGAAAAGCGGAAATATTAAATCATCTTAAGAAGAGGAAAATTCCATCAAATCTGAGCAGTTGGCAGCATGGCAGAGTGCAGAATGGGAGAGGAGATGTGTGGAGCAATATTTTCAGTGGATGGGAAAGAGCTGAGGAACAAAGGCTTTAATGGCTCTTTAAGGGCACTATTCAAGCAGAGTTATAGCTCCAATTGCAGCATAATCTCTGCATTTTGGTGGTGCAGCCGGGCCACATGCTCATTGTGAGCCTCATTATTGTGTCCATCGCCGGGAACCTGAATCCGGCTCCGCTACCTTTGTCATCAGCTTGTCCTCCCTCTCCATCCGATTATTCCTGCACCTATATGCTATGCTGTCCAGTAAACACACACACCCACACATACACACACAGATGGGTGACAAATTGATGGAGTAATCAACATGAACAGTCTGTGTGAGGACCTCCATGAGCTGGCAGATCAGCTTCAGCGTGTCTGGAGGGAAACTTTACTATAGGGCTGGAGTATCTTCGAAGAGATATTCCCCCATCTGGTGTTTTGATGAAGGTGACAGAAACTACTGTCGAACATAAGGGTGTCCAATCTTATCCATAAAGGGCCAGTGTGGTTGTTGGTTTTTGTGGCAGCCCAGCACTAATACACCTGATTCTGCTTACAAATGTCTTTATTGAACACTCAGATCAGTGAATCAGTGGAATCAGATATTGTAGCCCTGGGCTGTAACAAAAACCTGCAGCCACACTGGGCCTTCATCGATGAGATTGGACACCCCTGGTCCAACTTGTTGTTCCAAATCTCTCATATTCGCTTGGTATGAGATCTGGTGACTATTAAGGTGGTGGCATATATTAGGATTATTGTAATACTCATAAAACCATTCAGTGACCCCTTGTGACCTGTGATGCTTGGGCCATCGTCACCCGGGAAGAAACCACTCCCATCATGGTAGGAGTGCCTCATCATAGGATATAAAGGTGTTCTTACAGATCAATGTGTAAATTATTCTTTACACGTCGGTGTAGCCACGAGGGCCAGCTAGACTCTGCAAGACATAAATTTTGTCACTGACTGACGTCAGCGGATGCCCGCGTGGGCAGCTAGCGGACGTCTGTTATGCACCCAGATTTTTGTGACAACGACTGTATATTCGCGGACGGCTCATGCTATAGAAAGCAGAATGCCATTGTCTGTTGGAAAGAGCCGAATTCTAGTTTAACCTGACCTGCTTACGAATCCGCAGTCCGTAAGCTTGTCCGCAGATGTCTGCATCCACACCCACTATTGAAGTATATTAGGGGCCTGACTTTGCATTGATTATTGATTTGTAGTGACCCTTCTGCCTTAAGGGGGGACAAGTGGACCCAAACCATGCTAGAAAAGTGAACAGAAATAGCTGCACTTGTTGTTTCTTGTTTGTCCAGGCATTTATTCAGGTTTTTCTTTAATTTGTCTGCCGTCTGGGTATATATATATATATATATATATATATATATATATATAGAGTCTATCTATAAAAGGAATAATGTGAACCGACAGGTGTCTGATGGGTATCTGACACAACGGGGAGAGCAGCATCATCTCCAACAGGAAGCTGTCAGGTTTCCATTCCTCCTCGCCCCGTGTGACACACTACAGAGGGGCAACTTCCTGTCTCTGCAAAGTAGCTTGCCATATCCCAAAGCAAACCAGCAGCCGTAATCACATCAAGAGTCATAATCTTGCGGGAACAGAAAGTGACAAATTTCATTACAACATCGATTCACTCCATTTGTGTGCCGGCTGCTTTTTTTGTTTTCTCGATGAAGATTCATGTTTACTGTACAAGGCGTAATGCGATTTAATAAGGCGATAGGTCTGTCCAGACATGGTAGTTGGACACGACTGCCATAAGTACTTCCATTTTTGTATCTCAGGCAGCTGCAGAAGTTGACATGATTCCCTGTTATGGGATCGTAAAAAATAAACATGCTGAAAACCGTCTGCATCAGGAATATCTTACAGTGAATGAGGTGGGTGGTGCTTTTGCATTAAGTATCAGACATAACCTAAGCATTTCATTTCACAGGGTATGAATTCATATAGATGGATATGTAGTAGTTTTGCTGCAATCAAGTTTAAATGCCTCATTTAAAGGCACAAAAGCAACAAGAAAATGTGTTCAGCGTTTTGGAAAGGGTCCTGTAGCCAGTAGGTGTTCTGTAGATAGATAGTGTGGACAGAAACTGGGCCGTCTTCTTGAACTGTGGGTGGCCAAGATGTACAATTTTACTGTACACTGCAGTCAGGTTGACTCAGTCCAGTGTGACTAAGTACTGTCCCCCTGTTGGTGAGAGGTGTGTACTGCAGCCAGCACAGTAGAGCAGAGGATGAGAGGAGCACATTTGATGGCCTGAGAAGATTGAATCGCTGAGCTGCATCAGGCACTTGTAATCATCGATCGGTGTTATCACTCGCTCAGCCTGAATCTCACAGATCCCCTCAGATCCCCTTACAGCAGATAGTCAATATCAGAACATAATCACACAAACATGCACACGTTCATACATATACTGACACACACACACATGCACGCGCACACCTGCAGAAGCCAGTCTGAGAAACAAAAAGACAGGCCTCACGCAAACACACATACTCAACACACGCTCCTGCAAACAGTCAGACAAACAGACAGGCCTACACAGAAACACACACAGTCCTTTGCTTGTGTCCTGCGTGTACCTATGGTCCAATGAGAGTCTGCTGGTGTGAAACTGGTAAAGAGTCTCTCAGACATCCCCCTCCTCATCCTCTTTCTGGGTCCAGCTTACCCTGGCTGAGTCAATGGAGAATTGTTAATCACTTTGATTAAGTGTCTCCTGGTCTTCAGCCATTTGTCTGATTAATTAACTGCACTAACCTGGTTCTGCAAGGCTATGTAGCCAATGTATCATTTACATGCCCCTCACCTGTGTGCACATGCGTGTGTGTGTGTGTGTGTGTGTGCATGCTCATGAGAATGTCCGCACTACATGGAGTACAGCTGGTCTGTTTTGGGCCCAGGGGACTGTGGATGTAGAGGTTGACTGTATATTACAACATTGGCCTCAAACCACAAAGCTCTCAGCATGGGGGCCGAGAGCTGTGGGTGATACCGGTGTGTGTTTGTGTGCGTATGTGTGCCAGGGGTGGAGAATGGAAGGCCTTGTTCACATTGACTTACATGAGCAAGCTTTTATAATGATGACATTATTAGGTTAGGGCTGATTTCACTGTTTATTCTGCATCCTGCCCGGTGATGTCTGGGCAAGGTAACACAATGGCACTCCTGACAGGTGAATCCCTTAATGCACTCATTAGTCAAACACAGGGGTGGCCAAATCCTGTCCTCGGGGGCCGGGGGGCCTGCTGTTGTTCGTTCCAACTTCTAATTGTTTAATTGAAGTCATTATTCGGATGTAGAGTCATTGCACCTGGTGTCTCTGGAATAAATCAACTCCGTTGATAGTTGAATGGTAGAATGAGTACTGGCTGTTCAAACTTTTTTTTTTTCCTCTCCAAACCAGAGTAACAAGACCCAAGGACAGACATGTGGAATCACAGGCAGAAATCCACAGATTCCTGAGATTTGTCATAACCTTTATCTGCACATAATCTCTTCCATTTTTAAAAACACTATAAATAATAGCCCCGGTGGCTCATCTTGGCTCTCAATGTAGTAATGTGTTATGCAGTAAGGTGTTGAATTGGTTGACTTTGTTGGCAGTTACTGAGGCTTTCAGACCATCTAGCATTGACTTGAGTCATACATGGAGGGAGGACTTCAGGCCAGAGAACAGTGTTATCTCTGGGCATGACTGCTCCTGGCTCGCTGGATACGTGCAGCCGTTCCTCATGCGGCTCCGTTGGTGGACAGAATACGTGTCTGTCTGCATGCGCCTCAGATAAAAATATGTATTTATCACAATTCTAAACTGGGTGTAAAGAACCATTCAAAATTATGTGTGCTCAGAAACCATCTCAAACTGTTCCCCTGCAAAGTAACAGAATCGATAACTTAATTTCTTTTTACGTCTCTGCACAGCCAAGGGGTTCGGAGAAGTATAATCAAGCATTTAGCTTTTTCAATCAATTGGGCAGAATAAAATACAATGCTTTTGAGATCTGAACAGTGACTGACCTGTGACTGTTTCTTTCATGTGTTAAACAGGAGCCCATTAGCCCTATAATTTCCCCTTTATCGTCTCCAGAGGAAGAAAGTTTAGCTCAAAAGTTTGACAAAGATATTTATCTGCTTCCAGAAAATTCTCAGGGTGGTCACTTAAAGTGAATATTCTGTTGGCATTTGCATGTATTTAATTTATTTCCTACCTTTGGCCTGTTCACCTTTGGTGGTTCATACATGTTTTAACATGACCCAATCGCAAAACACGTCACCATTCTACGTGAGTGTTTTCTTTACATGCTGCTTAATTGCTCTGATTGTAATAAATTAGGCAAATAGTGCCTTTATCAGAAGAAATTGAATGTCCGTAAGGGACACCAAACAGAAACTGAGCAGACTGTTGACACACCTTCAAATAGCGCAAACAAAGCGTCTTTGAAGGAGCTGTTTGTATTTTATATAAGCATTTTTTTCCCCTGAGCATGTAAATACCCATCTATCCACTCTCCCAGCTCAATAACTAATAATTTGGTCAAGGTTTTAAATGGAATTTCAGTCTTATTTCTCATTACAAGGCATTAACCTTCTTCTCCATATGCCTGTTTTCTGACAGCAAGCCGGTGGAATTAGTTTCAAGAGGCTGCATCTTTGATAGTCACATTCCACAAAGTAAGAGTGCTCTCTATACCATTCCATTGAGTATAGACATACCTAAGAGACCAGGCTGAAAAAAAGACATTTTGACAGCTTGAATTTCAAAAAGTGCTTAAAAAAGCCTTTTATATCTTCATCAATGGCAAACTATCAAATGCAATCCATTGCTGGAAGATTCTTTTGAAAGTGCTTTGAAGAGACATTATCTTATGTTTGATACTAAAAGTCATTCTTGTGTCAAAGCTCTCCCATTAGCCACCACAACAACCAATCCACAGCCGACTATTGATGTGAGATTGAGTTGTAAGTGGTTTTTAGAAAAGGTTACCTGGCCTTTGATGGCTATTATATTCATATTCATTTGGAAGGACCTTCATTCCACAGGGTTTCATATCTCAGTGGCAAAGAATATATAGTGGTAAAATAAACCTTTAGGCAAAATGAACCCCCTCCCCTCCCCACCAACCTACGTCAGTCTGGCAGAATGGTACAAAAAATTACCCATCAGCCATTGCAGAACTCTTGTCGGCCCCTAGTCTCACCAGAGGAAATCATACTGCCCCGGCTTCAATACTTCATCCAAAGAAACTGCGCAAAATGGTGGATGGGATCTGCAGGAACTGGACAATATTTATGAATGATTCTCTTTCCTAATCACCTGCTTAAGCACACAGGTGAAACAGGCGAGGTATCTGGGCCATGAGGGTGGGGGTACGGGACTCCATTGCTCGGGGCGGGACAGAACAGAGAAGTGTGGAGGAGAGCCAAGAGACAGAGAGTCGTGATAGGAAGAAAATGGGTGTCTGTCCTTCAATGTTCCACTGGGCAGAAACAAATTTCCACACAATGAAATTGGATTTGTGGTATTTACTGCAAAATGGATTAAAGCAAAGAGGTTGATGTGTGGACGAGGGGAACAATCAGAGTTATCTGTGCCTTAGAGACGCCTCCTGGTTTTAAGAAGAGGTTACTGAGCCCCTGCAGACGAGAGAGAGAGAGAGAGACAGAGAAAGGGATGGACTCAACGGGATTTTTACACGAATAGAGAAAGGATTTATCCCAAGTTAGGTCACTGTGGAGAGCAACTTTGCTGCATTGATACCTGCCTCTCTCTCGCTCTCTCTCTCTCTCTCTCTCTCCACACACACACACACACACACTCACGCACGCACGCACACACCATTATTTATCTTAAAGCACAAAGTGTAGAATACGAGTAGGTAATGGTCCTTGGGCCTAATTATCCCATCATTGTCATTGCTGTACTTCGTGCTGAAGGTGGGCTAATTTAGCACGGCTCTGCCAGGCCATATGAGAACACAGATATGTGAAAAAACCCATCCACCCACATAATAATGCACTCACACTGAAAACAAAGCACATTCATATGCTGTCTGTGTTACAACATACTGTGCAAAAAAAAGTTATCTTCTTCACCTGCAGATATAGAGTCCACAAACACCACACACATGCAAGCGCACCCTCCCTCGTACAGACACACACACACAAACACACACAGGCTCACAGACCCAGTAGGGATGCAGGAGGGAGAGGACCATGGTAACATGGCAATTTGTCTTTCATGATAAATTCTCATTGGGGTCTCCAGAGACATCCAGACCATGCAGGCAAATCAACACATTTTTCACTCTCCACCTCAGCTTCTCTCCCTGCTCTCTCTACAACAGTATCTTCTTATCCTTTTCTTGCTCTCCGCAGAAAATGCTGTGCACATATCTGTTAATGTATTTTAACTCCTGAAATCCGATCTCATGCCTTTTCACCAGACACTGATTACAGTCATTCCCAGCGCTGTATGAATCTCCATCCGTGTCATTGTTTTCATACAAAGCCGATATGAACTAAGAATGGTGCAGCCAGGATTAAGCCGGCAAAACACTAAATAATGTGAATGTCGGCACTAAAGCATTAAAAGACAGCGGCTGTGGTAATCTCAGAGAAATATAGCTGAAATTAAAGTGTTTTTCACAGATCCAGAAGGTGTGGGTGCGTGTGCACTAGCCTTCAAGTGCTTCATTCTCTTTAAAAAAAAAAAAAAAAAATAAAATGATAGAGCTAATAGTATTGATAATGTGCATTACGCTTTCAATAAAATGGTCTTAACTTTCAAAGAGAAATAAACCTCTGAAGTGACTGAATTGGCTGTGCTCTGTTTCCCATAAGAAATCACCAGTGTGTATTCATTGCAGAGAGAGGTAGAGCTGAAATGACTGTATGACACCTGACTGTTGAATTCTGTAAAATTACATATGCAGCAGAAGGGGGCGGTTTGCCTGTCTCTTGTCTCTGCTGAACTCAGTTCAGTAGATTGGAAACAGCAACTTGGCCCACAGTTGACCCATCCTGCATTTGAACCGAGCCGATAAATGCTAGACAGATTTACAGGAACGTCTGAATACAAAACAAGAACATTTTTCAAAAAGCAAATATTCTGAGGCGTTTTTGAATAAATGGTCATGCCTGTCTAAATGATGCCTTTGAAGTTTGTTGAATATGCATTGTTTTGTCTATCTCTGTAGCCGTTTCTAAAGGCTGTTGTCGTAACCCCCGTTGGTTGGGCATATTGCGTGGATTATGTTCCCGCTGGGGCACATCTGCCCTGGCATGCGTCGGGTGATGAGTTCTCCTGGACGGAGCGCCCAAGAATGTGTCCACGTGGATCATGCCATTATTCCTGATTATTTAGTCATGGCTCTTATCTGCAAACTGCCACACAGCTACTTCACTCGACATAATGCAGCATTCCTTTTTGTCGCTCCTTTTCTTTCCGACAAAGCGTATTTAATGCCTTCTCCAGCAAAAGTGTTCAGGCCACGGTCAGCCCTTCAAGACGCATGAATCAAAAAGCCAGCATATTGTGTTTCTATACTAAACTCGCTATTTAAAAATTCACTGTAATTGTGAATGTTTTAAGTGCAAACCATTTCAGAATAAGATTCAATGGGACCTCTATGTCTCTGCATATGACACCTCTAACCTTGAGACTTAGCAAAGCAAAGCCCTTAACCTTCCAGTTTCAGTACAATTTCATGTCTTTACCTGGTTAATAGTTCACATTTCCTATCTCTATTCTAATATTTTACAGATTTAATGGGCTTTTTGGCTATTTTTTGCAAATGACTGGTCATTAAATCATAAGAGTGTGTCTGTTTGTGTGTATTTATTTTACATAAGTCTAGCAAAGTTGATTACTGAAGAAACTGTTTGCTGGAAATCTTCATAATTGTACATGTCGACAGTACTCTGACAGCTGGATATTTCGTTGACTAAAATGAATGAGATTGAATGCCATCTGTCATTCCCATGTGATATTTCTAAATTATTGAAGAGGTGGAATAGATAGCTTTCTGACCATTGAAATTGTAAGTATTTTACAGCATATAGAGGCTGACTTTGAAAAGAAAATATATACAAAAAAAAAATGGGAAGTGTTGGATCAAACCATATTACACTTTAAAGTGCTGCAATAGCTGATTCTTCAAACGGAGTTTAAAAATTGTTTATCACGCTGATGGTAACAGTTTGAGGTGAAAAACTGAGGTGATACTGAAGTACATTTTCAGCTGGGCATTAAGCCCTGAAGCCCCACGCTGTGACAAATGATAAAATGAATTACGAATTATGGAGAAAATTATTAAAATGATATAACATCTCAATGAAATTAATGGGCCATAGCTTTTCACATTCTTCCCAATGCCTTCATAATTCAGAGACAAAGCTTTAGTGTAAGAACATTGTTCTTGGTAGACAGGTTTACAATTTCTCCGACATCTACTTTTTTCTTAATGCATTTTCAGACTAAGGGTTTAAATTTATACAGTATCCTACATAATAGAGATTTTCACTATTAACATTCAGCATTTTCTTGTCTCCAAGCCCTTTAAATATGTTTAGTCACACGACCAGTGCAACACACTTTGTTCACCACACACTAAAACACTCTGAAGATAGTATGAATTCCATAATTATTTGGACAATAATGCATACTAAATGGCAGTACGCAGTTCAAGACACAGTTCAATCAATGTATAGATATAGTAAATACCCTCCGAATAAAGCTGAGAGTCAGCACATTTAGAGGGTATTCACACCCATAGTGAACTGTAGGAGTATTAGTTTTATGGGCCACACTATAAATGTGGAGAATTTAACTGGGACTGCAGCGTGTAAAATTAATTTGCGAGACTTCAAGAAAATAAAATGCAACCAATAATGATGTGGGTAAGAGATGAGGGTATACGAGCGAATTCTCTGCGGACTTGAGAGTGTATTTGTTACAGTCAGATTGTGAAACCAGTCATTTCATGAAATGGCTAGCTCCAAACTTTAGCCATTTCACGAACTGACTAAGAATTTTTTAGTCATTTCAAGAAATGACTAGTTTCACAATCTGACTGTAACATATCTATTTCCTCATGACCAGGGGCAAGGGGTTCCCTTAGGTCCTTTTAAACAAGGCTTAATCACATTATGAGTGTAGCAAATCTCTCTGTGCT
Source organism: Gymnothorax javanicus (assembly GCA_029692085.1). NCBI lineage: Eukaryota > Metazoa > Chordata > Actinopteri > Anguilliformes > Muraenidae > Gymnothorax > Gymnothorax javanicus. The sequence continues at coordinate 76,525,198 of CM056197.1, read as the reverse complement.
TCACATCAAAAATGTTCAATGAACTGCTGTGATCAGACTTAATACAGTCATAAGCAGAAGTATGTGTACGTGCATTTGTTCTGCTTGGGCTCTTTGCTTCAAATGGCTGAGTGATTAATCCATACGATACACGGCTACAAGGCACTATGTCAGATCTAATGTGCAATTCTCCTAAAGAGAATCTTAAAGCTTACTTTTACACTTGAATGACAGCAGCTATAACAAGAGAGCAAAAGGTCAAATGCTTGATTTTCTCCACCAACCTCTATTCTTTTCTACTTAAAGAGGGGGGATGGCAATGACGGGAGTTAACCTACCATGAAATTGTGATGTGATAATGAATCATAAGAGAGAACAAAGCATTGTGTTCCTTTACAAACTGCTTTAAAGAAACGAGCACTTGTTTATAAATGCAACTATATTTTCCCCAAGCTTATTAATTCTGCAAAATACAACATGTACGTAGCATAAATAATAGCAGGTCCCATCAATTGTGATTCAGCACTGACTGGCTGTGTGAATGGGTTGATTTTGCTGGGTTCAGTTAGGGCCAAACAAACACAGAACAGACAAAACTGGACATGGGAGAACAAAGTACAGGAGGTGTGTGTGCTGGGGATATCATTGCTTCAGCCATGCTGCTGGAATGATCTGTTTATGTTGAGCAGAGTAGAGTGGCTCTGCAACATCATATATGCTGAATTGCTCTTTTCATTAGGTGCGCATCGAAGATTTAGATGAGGCAGTTAGAGGATGGACACAGGGATGAAGCATGTATGTGTGCGCATGTGTCCGCGCGCGCGCGTGTTTGTGTGTGTGTGTGAGAGAGAGAGAGAGAGAGAGAGAACAGTATGTGAAGAGTGTGAGTGTTTGAGTATCCTCTCATATTCTGACGCTTTACATTCGCAGCTTTGTGAAACCACATTTAGGCTACAATAAAGACAGTATGCTCATATGAATGCACACTCGGCAATAATTTTATTATGTGTTTTTTATATGATTCCAGCTGCTCAGATTTCCCTGTTATGTCCTTGAATTTATCGCACATTCATGTGAAAAACCTGTCTTCAAAGACATAAAGGAGAAAAATACAAAATGCATTTTATGATTAACACAAGAATTGGAAGATTTTAGTAAAATATCCGTTGACTAGATATCAGCTACCCAGAATCATCCCCACTGAGCAAAGATACGTTCAAAAGACGTCGTTTGAATGACTTTGAGGTATGTTGAAAAGACGTCACCTGAGGAGCCGGAAAGTTTTTATGACATCTTTTTATGACAGGGGGAGGGAACCTTCTACAGAAAGAGCCACTGTGGGTGCAGGCTTTCATACCAACCAAGCTGCTACACACCTGATTCTACTAATCAAGGCCCTTAACAAACATTCCAGAGGTTGATTAGTAAAATAAGGTGTGTAGCAGCTTGGTTGGTATGAAAGCCTGCACCCACAGTGGCTCTTTCTGGAGAAGGTTTCCTACCCCTGTTTTATGACATCTTCTGCTCTGAACGTCCTCTGTCGCATGAAACTCACTCTCATGCACTCGTTCTCTCTCTCTCTCTCTCTCTCTCTCTCTCTCTCTCTCTCACACACACACACACACACACACACACACACATATGCGGCTGGTGAACTGGCGATAGGGAAGGCTCAAAACAATCCCTTAAAATTAATGATTGGTCAAGACCTGTTTTCAATCATTCATTTAAATTACCATCAGGCCTACAGAAACTCCGAAAACTCAACATTATTAGTGTGGCCAGTTTTCATTCATAACGCATACCTGTCAACTCTCACGCATTCGGTGTGAGTTTAAGTGGCATATTTACGTTTCTCTACTGTAGTCAGCAATTATTCAATCAACGCGTATGCAAGAGATTCTCGCGCGGAATTGAAGTCCTTGTGCAATGGAGGGGTTGGAAGCAATGGAATTGCATAAAGACGTTTCAAATGATCTTATTTCATTTAAACGATCATGAAACACATACATTGCTTCCAATCCCTGAATGAAAAAAAAGCGTGAGAAGTCCGGAGTCGTAATCGGCATGCGTTATAAATGAAAACTGGCCACATCTGATAATGTTGAGAGCAGGTCTACGTCCATGAGGGGTCGTATTCAGACGTCCAGATACTGAACCTGACTTGCACATCACCTGCAGGTCTGGCCGACGTCTCATGTTCGCAGTGCATTGCAATATTTAGCTTGTGCTGAAAGGGCCTACTTGGTCCGATCACAGTGGATAATTAGCGGGATTATTATCGACCATAACAGGCCTAATTAATAAATTCTTAAAAACAAAGCGGTACCATAATTACCATGGAAACGGGAAAAATGGATCGTAGACTAGGCCTATACATACGCGTCATTTTCGGGTGGGGTAAACAAACACACAAACAAACAAACAAAAAACAAATGCAGACAAAAAAAATCTTATCCTGAACATTTTCCGGTGGCGGAAGCTTGAGATTAAGCTCTAATTTTGCAGCAAACCTCCTCATGTTTCTGGCGTTTATATCCCACTGACGCCTCTGTTCAATCTCTTGGATCCCTTGGGGTGAGCATTGAAGATATCTGAAAATGGGCTGGGCCACGTGTTGTGCACAGTTCACATAAAAATATGCAGGCGTAGTCAAATTTAAATTTTGATTGTGTATGATATTCTGGGAAATTTGCTAGGGTCTTGTCGAGGTTTCAAAATTAATATGAAATGCCGTTTTTTAGCAGCAGAATTTTCCTTTAACTCTTCTTATTTTGGCGATGGGAAATACGCCACCTCAAGTGAGACGTTTTACTATTTATTATCATTATTATTAATAATAATATATTAATATTATTATTAATGTATAAAATCATTGAACTTTGAAAAGAGCAACCATTTCCCTTGTAAACTGCTTTTGAAGCATTATGTTTTCATCTTAGGCGCTTAATTGGCTGAAAACATGATTCCCAGGTTCTTCTTCTTCTTCATCATCAAAAAACAAACAAACAAACTAGCGAACCAAAAAACAAAACAAGACAAAAAAAAAAAAAAAAAAAACAAAAACGCTCTCATCACCGCAAGCTTTGCGTGTGCTCACCTGAAACGCACAATTTTTCATTTTCACTCGTTGTCCTGGAGCAGTCGATGGCTGTGGAAAAGCAATTAGTTTTCTTTGAGTGTGGGAGTTGACTTAGCAGTTTCACAGATCCGCTATTTAACAGCGTATAGCCCCTGTTTTACCCCATCTTATCTTTATAGCCTCATGTCTTCATCTAATGCTTAAGGCGGTAGCAGTATTCGTGAGTTTTCTGTTGAATTATGCGTTTTGCTGTTTCAGCGCAGTATGCAAAATGAAGCTATGTTGTCTTCTATTTTTGTGATAAAACATGCTACTTTACTGCTAAATTCTATCGCCGTTGAGTTTACATAAGTAATCGGCAATGGATATTCACTTAAGCCATTCTGTGTGTTGCGTGCGGTGTGTTCGTGAGCAATAGCGTTTTCTGCGGCGTAACACCTGGCTGTTCTCTGTGCTGTCTAACTCAAAGTATTCTGATTGGCGACCTCCTCATACCCTCGTTTCGAAGTCGAAGTTGATTGCACGTTCACCTTGTCAATCGAGTCTTATATGCCCTCCCCCGAGATACCAAATATGGCACGTAAAACCGTAGACTCGCAGAAGCCTGGACGGCTCTATTCCCGCACTTGTGAGTGTCTAACGTGTGAGAAAGGAGAGACATGACAAGAGCTCAGCGGACCTGGCCAGTCAAACATGGAGCTGTTTAAAACGCTATCGCTTTTACTTTGGATATTTTTGCTGAACAGACAACAGGACTGCTACGCGGAAGAAGGTAAATCGTTGTGTTATGTATTGTCATTTCAAGATTGTTTGTCGATATCTTTCGTCCCCTGAATCTCTGCTCACGTTGCAGGTGTACGAACAGATTCCTACGCTTCTGCAAAGTTGAAATGATACAAGCACAATAGGAAACAGAAATAAACTTATTTAAAATGCAGTCAATTTATCTTGGCCCATTATGTAAAGTCTGAAAAGTTGAGCCATGTCCGCCAGTAGATTTTTAACCAATATGAATGTTACCTGGGTGGAGCAGTAGGGACAGTTAAGTGAGTCCAGGCAGAGGTATCGGCGATCACAAAGTATGATATTTGGTTAAGAAAAGTGGTCATGTGCTGAAAAGCGCAGCTTTCGGAAGTGTCTGTTAACTACAGTTCTCATGCTTGTGTTACCCGCCAATTGTTTTTTGAGCACAATTTAAATATTTGCCTGACTGTGTCACGTTTTTGACAATTTTACGGTTTCAAACAGATTAAGTTTTGACGGATTGATATTTCTCTTTTCACCAGGTTGTTGGTAAAATTTTACTAGTGGCGATAAGTTCGATAAATTTCGTTAATGCTTACCCGTAGTTTCGTATTTATTCCTCTAATTTGAATCCCCAATTAATGTCAGTTTCTCTGTGAGCCGCTCTGGAAATTCTGTGAACGTTGGAACCATCATTAATTAATAGTCCCGTCTCTCTAAATATTTGAATACTGGGCTGTGATGGTGATTCTGACGTATAGATTTAGCATCCTTCTTTTCCATGTCACCGCGCGGACACTATTGGACCCAGGGAATCAAGTTGTTCTGGATTATGTTGGATGATGGTCATTAGAGCTGCGCTTTTGTGGCACTGCTCAGCTGGCTACGAATCGCAAATTCCGAGGATTTCATTCGAGATCTAGTCCGTGACCGCGAGCAGGACTCAGGTGAGTCCATCGCAGCGTTCTAATCAGCGCCGGCAAGCAGGAAGTTGAAGAAAGGATAATGTGTCCCCGCTGCGGCCCGGGGTTCGAGGCTTACCGCGCTGGAGCGCATCTGAGCCAAGAAGCGCGTGCAGGCATGGACATTCAAGCTGGACTGGGGTTTGAATCCCAGTCCACGTAGATTTTGACAAATTCTGGCGCGTGCAGGTTCGGACACATTTCATGCAGGGAGCAAAAGTTTTCTGGGTTCATTCGCTGGTAGTTCGATAGAGTGGCAGATAGCCTTTAATTAATGGTGTGACCGCAATTAATTTTCGCCGTTGGAAAAATATGCATGCCTGACTGTCGCAGGCAATCTCTACGATATAATCTGTGTGCATGCTGCGCTTATTAGGCATTCTCTCTTGTACCTTTTCTCCCTTAACTATAGGACTGCATAATCCTCGTTTTCTCTTTTCATTTACTCTTGCTTGTCCGTCCGCCTCCTGTTCCAGGTGCAGTGTGAGGTACCTTGTTACACCTGAAGGGAGGCTGAGGGGGTTGAGAGGGGGAGTGGGTGCTCGGCTGCAGTGGACCTAGAGGCTTTATCATGCAACTCACACTGCAGGTTCAGTCACGGAGTGTTAACACGGTTTTTGCCTGTGCGCAGAGCCGGTGTCTTCCTTCATGCAGTCAATCCCCTGCTCAGGCTGGGTTCTCCTCCTCCCCCTCCCCTCAGCGCTAACCTGCCCTGGCACCTCATCCCCCAGCTCATTTACCGCCTCGCGTCTCCACTGCCCCCCGCTGCAGCAGCAGCATTGCAGCTGCGACCCAGCTCCCGCGACAGCACTGTTGCGTTTTCCGTGTTTACCATGGCGCAGCCTTCTTCAGTCGCGCCGTGTCAACGCTGTCACATCGATTCTGCCAATGTTGTGGCCATGCTGTCCCTTCGTGTCTAGTGTCATTTCTGACATACGGCACCTCCTTCAGACAGCACCTGCTTTACTGTTACCGCATTTCTCCTCCCCATTCTGACGGATAGCATGTGCTTACGGTCGGGAATGCCTTTGCATTTTGCTTTTTGCTTTTTGATTCTGTGATCACAGCGCATTGGCACGCGATATTTGTGATGTAGTTTAATAAGGCTCGGAATATTCCGGAGCAGTGCGGTGTCCCTGTCTCTCCTCGGCCGTGTGGAGACGGCTGCCCTTGGATCCCAGAGCTGTGTCGTCCCCGAGCACTAAAGGTCGGCGTGATTTGTGAAGTTGGCAGGCGTGTCCGTGACATTCTCTCCCTGAGCTCAATGGAAGTGGTGGGTGCTGTGACAGGAGAGAGGAGGGAACATTGGGGGGGGGGACTGTGGTCCCAGTGTCCAGAGCAGATATAAATGGCCTTCATAATTTACATAGGCAGTGGAAGAGAAGAAGCAAACATTTACTCATGCTTTGAGTGAGGGCTGGTGTCCTTGTCTCTGTGGGTGGGGGTATGTTGTGTGTGTGTGTGTAACAATGAGTCGTGAGGAGTCAACGGCTTTGATGCAACTCGCACAGTATTGCAATGTCAAAGAAGGGTTTTCTGAATTTCCTGCGGCCAGTGAGGACAGTGTTGTGCTTTATTTCTTGGTAGAATAGATATATAACTGGCGTACTGTCTGTGGTCTGAGGTGTTGTCCATGTCTGACTGGCTGACGGATGGCATTGCTGGGGCTGTGTGGGAATTGCTTTGTAGTGCAGTCTGAGAGGTGCTTGTTCAGACAGAGAAGGTGCGTGCAGTTTTGGGTTTGCACGGCACCGTCTTGTCTAGTAGGTTGCTGGCATTTGCGCGGGAGGTAGGGAGGGGCAGCAGACTGCCAAGGGTGGCTCAATTGTTTTCAGAGCTTTTCATCATAGCATCTTGTGTTTATTTTCTTTATAATAATCAAAGGCTGATGTAACTCTGCCAAGCTTATTCAAACATTTAAGCAAGTAAAACTTCCACATGGGGAGGGTAACTGCACCTCTGTGTTGATCAGGACTAATTGAGGAAGATGTTAGTTGAAGGCTCTTGGGTTTGGAGTGTGATTAATTCAAAGGGAAGTTTTAAATGTGCAGTCATCTTGTTCTCTTCTATCCTCGACCTTTTTGAAACCCCGACTGTTCAGCTGAGGCACAGACCTGCTGTAATGCCAACTGCAGTGGTCTACTGAGCTTCAGAAGTGCAGACTGTCGAGGTCCACTGAGTCTTAGAGATGTAGATTGTGGAGGTCTACAGAGCATCAGAAATGCAGACTGTGGGGGTCTAAAGAGCATCAGAGATACAGATTGCGGAGGTCTGCAGAGCCTCAGAAATTCAGACTATGGAGGTCTACAGAACATCAGAAAGGCTGACTATGGAGGTCTATGGAGCATTAGAAATGCAGACTGTGGAGGACTGCAGAGTGTCAGAAATTTAGACTTTGGAGGTATGCAAACCTTCAGAGATGGAGCCTATGGAGGTCTACAAAGTCTCAGAAATTCAGACTGTGGAGGTCTACAGAACATCAGAAAGGCTGACTATGGAGGTCTATGGAGCATTAGAAATGCAGACTGTGGAGGACTGCAGAGTGTCAGAAATTTAGACTTTGGAGGTATGCAAACCTTCAGAGATGGAGCCTATGGAGGTCTACAGAGTCTCAGAAATTCAGACTGTGGAGGTCTACAGAACATCAGAAAGGCTGACTATGGAGGTCTATGGAGCATTAGAAATGCCAAATATAGAGGTCTACAGAGCATCAGAAATGCCGACTATGGAGGTCTACAGAGCATCTGAAATGCAGACTATGGAGGTCTACTGAGCATCTGAAATTCAGACTGTTATAATCTACAAAACATCAGAATTCCAGATGGGCGAGGTCTACAGGGCATCAGAAATACTGGCTGTTAAGGTCTTCTAAACATCAAAAGTGCAGACTGTGGAGGTTTACTGAGCTGCAGAAATGCGTACTATGAAGCTGCAGAGTTCATCAGACTTGCAGACTGGAGGTCCACTGATCCTCAGATATACTGACTGGAGGTCTACAGGACATCAGAAATTAAGTCTGTAGAGGTCGATAGAACCTTAGAAATGCAGACTCTGGAGGTCTGCAGAGCCTCAGAAATGCAGTATGTGAAGGTCCATTGAGCTTCAGATGTGTCTTGGGTGGTCAACTAAGCATCAGAAATGCTGATTGTGAGGGTTTATTGAATCTCAGGAGTACGGAGTGCAGTGCTCTGCAGAATCTCAGATAGTAAGACTATTGAGGTCTTTAGAGGCTCAGAAATCTACTGAGCATCAGAAATAAGATTCTGGTGGCCTACAGAGCATCAAAAGTGCAGACTCTTGAGGTCCACAGAGCTTCAGAAATGCAGTCTGTGAAGGTCCGCAGAGCCTCAGAAAGGCAGTCTGTGAAGGTCTGCAATCTCAGAAAGGCAGCCTGTGAAGGTCCACAGAGCTTCAGAAAGGCAGCCTGTGAAGGTCCACGGAGCTTCAGAAAGGCAGCCTGTGAAGGTCCACAGAGCCTCAGAAATGCATTCAGAGAGGTCCATAAAGCCTCAGAAAGGCAGCCTGTGAAGGTCACCAGAGCCTCAGAACTGCAGTCTGTGAAGGTCCACTGAGCCTCAGAAAGGCAGCCTGTGAGTGTCTGCAGAGGTTCAGAAAGGCAGTCTGTGATGGTCCACAGAGCTTCAGAAAGGCAGTCTGTGAAGGTCCACTGAGATTCAGGAAGGCAGTCTGTGAAGGTTACCAGAGCCTCAGAACTGCAGTCTGTGTAGGTCTGCTGAGCTTCAAAAAAGCAGTCTGTGAAGTTCTGCAGAGCCTCAGAAAGGCAGTCTGTGAAGGTCTGCTGAGCCTCAGATAGGCAGTCTGTGAAGGTCCACTGAGCCACAAAAAGGCTGTCTGTGAAGGTCAGCAGAGCCTGAGAAAGGAAGTCTGTGAAGGTCCGCTGAGCCTCAGAAAGGAGGTTTTTGAAGTTCTGCAGAGCCTCAGAAAGGCCGTCTGTGAAGGTCCGCAGAGCCTCAGAAAGGCAGCCTGTGAAGGTCCACAGAGCCTCAGAAAAGCAGTCTGTGAAGGTCCGCAGAGCCTCAGAAAGGCAGTCTGAAGGTCCGCTGAGCTTCAGAAAGGCAGCTGTGAAGGTCTGCAGAGCCTCAGAAAGGCAGTCTGTTAAGGTCCACTGAGCCTCAGAAAGGCAATCTGTGAAGGTCCACTGAGCAGAAAGGAGGTTTTTGAAGTTCCGCAGAGCCTCAGAAAGGCAGTCCGTGAAGGTCCACAGAGCCTCAGAAAGGCAGTCTGTTAAGGTCCACTGAGCCTCAGAAAGGCAATCTGTGATGGTCCACTGAGCAGAAAGGAGGTTTTTGAAGTTCCGCAGAGCCTCAGAAAGGCAGTCTGTGAAGGTCCGCAGAGTCTCAGAAAGGCAGTCTGTGAAGGTCCACAGAGCCTCAGAAAGGCAGTCTGTGAAGGTCCACAGAGATTCAGGAAGGCAGTCTGTGAATGTTACCAGAGCCTCAGAACTGCAGTCTGTGTAGGTCTGCTGAGCTTCAAAAAAGCAGTTTGTGAAGGTCTGCAGAGCCTCAGAAAGGCAGTCTGTGAAGGTCCACAGAGCCTCAGAAAGGCAGCCTTTGAAGGTCCACAGAGCCTCAGAAAGACAGCCTGTGAAGGTCCGCAGAGCCCCAGAAAGGCAGTCTGTGAAGGTCCACAGAGTCTCAGAAAGGCATTCTGTGAAGGTGTGCCAAGCATCAAAAATGCTGACTGAAGTTCTACTGCACCTCAGAAATACTGAATGCGGAGGCCTACAGAGCATCAGAAATTCTGATTCTGGAGGTCCAGAGGGCCTCAGTATGAGATCAATTACAGGCCCTCATAAGCTACGTTTGTGGAAGTCTAAAACCTTTGAATAGCAGACTGTGGAGGTGTGCAGAGACTCAGAAATACAGATTTGTTCCCTATTTCCCTCAACCTTGCACCCCCTTTGTTTTATGGTGTGGGGCTTCAAGTCGAGGTGTACTCCTAAGGACTGTTGCTCAGCGTGTGCAAGGGAGAAGGCCATATAGGGCTCGCAAAATTCTAAAATGAACGGTAGCCCGTCGGGATTCCTGGTTGTCCGAAAAGTTTTCTCCTTACCCGAGACCTCGCCGAATTCGGCCTTAATGCCTCATTTCCACTACGTGGTACTGGCTCTACTCTACTCCACCCGCCTTGGTGCCGGGTATTTTTCTGGGGGATCGTTTTCCATGAGAAGATAGCACTGCCTCAGTGTAGCTGGTCATCATAGCGGCGCAGCACAAAACTATTTAAAATATCTGTATGGCCCTTTTTGGATGCGGTTGATTCTTCACCACTCAGACAAAAGTGCCATGCCATCGCAGTCATTTTTTGAAGTGGTGTTTTCACACATTACGTTAATGGTAATCATCATGTATTTGTGCGCTATTAGCTTCACCAACCACGAAACCAACATATCAGTTACCGTTTGAAAAGGTTTCACAACTTTTGCTGTTCATTACGAACAGAGAAAAAAAATCATCAGCGCCGAAAAGTGTATAATTAGCGAGGAGAAAATCATTTATGTAGGCAGCATTTTCATAAAGGAAATCTGCATTACGATGTAAATTCATCAACACCAACAAACGTTCATTATTACCATGCATTCTTTCACACCACAGAACCTCGTTTATTTCAACAGAATTTCAATAATAGTATATAGGCCTACATGTAGTGCACGAACTAAAACGTAATGACTTCTCCCTACTCCCTTTTATGCAACTTAAACAATGAAAAAAAAAGCGGGTAGAGCCGGTACCACGTGGTAGAAATGGGGCATAAGTTACTGTTAGATTTTGTCCATTTAATGGATGTCAGTGTGTTTTACATGATATTCTGATCATTGATGTGCTAGCACACTCATTAGAATATCCGTGAAACATAGGCCTGTACTGACGTCCCGTTGAACGTCAGATGGCCAAATCAATTGTTGACATTTTACAACGGCACACGATCGAAATATTCAACAATTGTTGGAAGGTTGTGTAATTAAATGTTGTAATTGGTTGAAAGTGGTCGTGTTCTTCTTGAAAAATCATTTACAACCATATGGCTTTCCATTTTGTTTCTGTTTTGGAATGGCGTTTAAAATAAATTTTTCATTTGGTCGCTGGAGACACGGTCTTTTGACTCTAGATGAAGGAAGAAAAAAAAACAATTATGAATGCTTCATAATCCCTTCTGACCGACAATAAGCGGCACGTATACAACTCTAAAAACAAAATCAGATATATTTTAGCGCCTGGATTGTAGCGATTTAGGTGATATAAAAAGCTACATTTAACTCTTAATGAATGAATGAGCACCAGGCGCGCAATCGGGGGTGCGCAGTGAGTGGTTTAAACCAGCACCCGTAAGTCCTCGGGCTCAGGTCGTGAAGTGAAATGACGACGAAGCTTTTTATCTTACGGGTTGTCTTGTTTTGCTAGATATTTTGACATGGTGCGCGTTCTCTAAGGAACATGAACAACTTCCGTATATTTATTAAGTAATCAGTCATCGAAGTGTTTCTCGAAATGTTTTACAGTTCCACATTAAATCGGTCTCTGGCTCCAATGTCTCATTTTGAAAATTGTATGTTGCTCTGACAGTGGCCGATTCTTCCTCAAGTGCAACATCACAACATATTCTTGCTCGTGATATAGTGTTACTGGTTTTAATGGAAAACGCGCCCTCGTATAGCCGTAAGATTGCTGGGTAGAGAGTTTAAATGCTCGCATTCATAGTCCCACACCCACTCGAAGTCCGCAGACACTGCCCGGTCACCCCCTCTGTCCATGTGGCCGGCCGCCACAACAGAACTGAAAAAAAATTGTGGAAAGTTGGGTTAATTATCCCTCTCTTCCCCTCATGTGTAACCACGAGTCTGTCGTTTCGGTTCTGAGGCGATTGAAAGGAAACGCAATGTGGGAAAGATGCGAGTCTAGAACACGGCTTTAGATGAATAACTTTAATATTAAATAAATATATTTACTTTGCCGTGGGCCTTTTTAAACAACAACACACAAAAGCAATAACAAATCTCGATAAAAGTTTCTTTTCTCTCACTCAAACATTATATCATAACCATATTCCGAGAAAGTGATTTTGTGAGTGACCGTTCAATGGAATGGCCGTCCGACGTGATTCCTAGCGCCAGCTGCACGTATATACGCCTTTATTCCCCTGTTTGATGGTTGGGAGTCAAGTCATTGCTTATGCCTGCACCAACCAAACTAGACCGCGGCGGATCAAAATCCCGCTATTTGGCTATGGCACTTGGCAACCGGTAATTGGAAAGTTGTGGCAGTCATGCCTAAAATATTATGAAATAGGCCAAATGGTTTTCAGCAACAAATCGGATTTTGTTTCAAATGAATTTAGTGGCCACATTGGTGCAGTGAATAAAACGTTAAGATCGGAAATAAGTTACTATGTGGCGTAAAATTTTCAGCCAGCCCGTCGGGCAAGCGCCTCTTAATTTCTGCTTGTCCGACAAAATTTTTACTTGTCCCGGGCGCTCAGAACAGCGATTTCGCGAGCCCTGCTTAAACAAGCAATTCCATAAATTCTACAGTTAACTGTTCTTTACTTTTCAGATTAATTTTGCTTGTGTCATACATTGTTATTATTATTAAAACTGAAAATACATTGGTTTGAAGAACCAACAGAGTCTATTTTAATTTTGCCTTTAATTTGGCCCCTTTTCTATTTGCCTGGTATGGGTTTTAATCATTTTTTTTTCCAACTGCCATACAATAAATGTTGATCTAGTACTTCCTAAAGAATTGGATGTCTGATAGAAAATTAGAGTAACTTTATTTCACTGCGAGTGTGAGAGTCTTCAGAGAGAGCTGGAGGAGTTCACTGCAGGGGGTTAGTATATGACCTCTTCCTCGCACTTTAATAAGGAACTAATGAGTGGTCTCTGATTGTGTTCTAGCAGTGGGACCAGTGCTATTCTAACTACCACTTTTTTTTGTTCTGTGAATGTCTTCGCCGTTTCACCAGTGTGCACAGTGTTGAATCCTAATTTGAAATGAATTTTCAGCCTGGTGTAATTAAATTTGTCTCTCGGGGAAATGCCTTTTGAATTCCGCGCGTGCAACAGGCTTTTTTTGGGAGGTATGGGGATCATTCTTTTTCAAAACATGCAATCCGTTTATACAGCTGCATGTATGCTGGAATAATTCAGGCGAAATATCTCTGTCCATGGGGATGATGGCATTTGCTGCTCTTCTCACCTACAGCCACTCAAGCCCAGTTATCTCGCCATTATGCTATATTGCCAGTACTGAATCAGTCTGATGCAGAAATCTCCATTCAGAATTGAATTTTATCTCGCTCTGGGCTTGGATCTGTGTCCTTAAGACTGTTCACAAATGTTTATACATTATATGTCTTCCTGGACTGTATTATCATTATCCATTATCAGTGTCCCTCGGTTCCACTCGCTAGGTCTGCATAGGCGTTCTAGTCGTTGGGTTTGCATTGGAATTAATTGCTGACTCTGCATGTATATGCAAATCTTGTAATGGTTTTTATTCTGTCACAGAAAATGTGGGAGAAATGTTCTATAAAATGTCTGAACCAGGAGCTTGACTTGATGGGTCTGTACTGGCACTGGTGTGCTTTCCCGGGAAAACGATCTTAATGTGCGTTTCATGTCGTCTGGTGTTTTGCCGTCTCTCAGCCGTGCCTTGAAAGGGATGTGGAGTAAAAATATTTCAGCGGAAAAGGAGAACTGTAATCTGCCAGCTTGCTCTTTGGTAACTTATCAGATGTTAACACAGCTCTTTTATTATCCCCGAGGGCAGTGTGCTGCACTGTCTGTGTGCGCTGCCACTTTCCTCTCACTCTCTGATTCTATTCAAGGCTAACAGTCGGTGATGATCTTCATTTGCTGCTAATGTACAGGGCCAGTCCAAAAATTTGTTCATATCCACATTTTTCTTACATGTGAAAAAAAGAAGTAAGCACCCTTTATTTTGCAAAAAAAAGATTAATTTTAAATCCATCAAACTAACCAGCATTTGCTGTCATAATTGCTGAGTATACTCATTTTTTTTTTTAAACAAGGGCAGTTATATGGCTATTGAGTGTGCTGCTGCACGGCAGTATTAGTTCCCAAAGATGTACGGCACTTGAGGTTTGGTTCTCATTGACCTTTTTGCCCAGTAAGTCCCAAAACAGCTTGACTTTAATTCAGCTGTTGGAAGAATGCAAGGAGCTTGTTTGTCTGTTGACTTTGCAAAATATGGTTTCTTTGAGAATTCCAAAATTTTGGAAACTATTCAAACTAGTAAATTATTCTCTTTTATCTTCTGACTCTTTACCTCTTTCAAGATTCCATGTGAGATTAGGTAGAGAGGTTAAGCTGTTGAAATTTCTCTAAGACCAGAGTGCTGTGACACTAGGAAGTGTGTCCAAATTTTTGACCGGTACTGTATACTGCACACTGCTGGAGTTGCTCCTGACTCACTGTGCTCTTTCTATTCACTCCACTTTTCCCATTGTTCAGATGGCTGTACTGCATATGCCATTATGCACAAACCGTCTGTGCTTGTGTGTGTGGGTGCATTCTGACAGAGGTCATCACCGGGGAAGTGCAGTCACTTCCTCTATTGTGGAAACTTTGATAATCATGCCCAATCTTTCAATTAGCTAACTTCACCCAAACTCCATTTAAATTGATCCCTAAGTATAAATTTATTCCACTGCGCTTTTATGGTGGGTGTTGAAGTGGCTTCCTCCGGGGTTTGAAATTGGTGACTCATTGTTGTTTCAGACAGAATGTAAGTCTAGTCTAGTTTTATGTACCTGACCCATATCAACTGATGTGGCGATTATACTAATGCATGGTTGGCAGAGTCTGCCTGCTCTTGGGTTATTCTGCAGTTGACGGGTTTAGGTGAGAGGGACCGTGTCCTGGTTCTGCACAGTACCCCATTATGTACCCCCATTTCACTACATCTTAGTCAAAAATCTGCTTGGTCCGCACTCTGCAGTCTTACCTTCCATCTTTAACCCCCCCCGCCCCAATCTTAAAGGACTTTTTATCATACCACAACCTGTAATCCTGCTGCTCTCATATATAAAGTCCCATTAATCTCTCGTCACTGCGTTTGACCTTTCAGACTCATTACGGCTGAAAATCCCGCGCGCTCCGGATGTCGAGCTGTGACCGCTCGTTCGGTGGGGCGTGGTCTTGACGAGGCGAGCTGTGCCCCCCCCCCCCCCGGGTCTTGGCTGTGTGGGCATGCTCGGTGACCCAGAAAATTGCTTGACCTTTTAACGTGGGGTCCCTACTGGTGAATGAATGCATAAATCACGCGCAGGGGCTGGATTGCAGGCCCCGGTGTGGCAGCTAGGCTTTGATATCTGACTAACGGCCGCTGCTAAAGAGGGTCTCACACAAAGGCCAGCTGCTGAGGAGGGCAGTCAGGCTCTCGGTGGAGCAGGGGTGGGCAGCCGTTAAGAGCTGTTGACGGTTAGGGGCGGGAATGTGGGCTGGAGGAGGAGAACAATGGTTTCTTCATAGTGAAACTCTGAGGGCAGCAGATTAGTCAAATAAATGTGTGCAGGCGCGGGCATTCACTACTTATACAGGCAATAGTTACTGAAGAAGTAGCCTTAACCCTAACAGTGCTAAATACAAACAGTATTGCTCAATGATGTACAAGATATCAAATTCAGAGTTGTTGAAAACCTATCATGTGGCGACTTGTTTAAAAGAGCTCCCGCAGGGGGCTGCTGTTTTCAACAGTACCAGATAATTTAATTTATAGGTTTTTGAAAATTTATTTCAGAGCTCTAAGGGTTAATCTCTCACAGAAATATTGTCTCCATGCAACAATAGTGCTGCTAATGGAATTACTAGCTACAGTAAATAAATTTTCCCTTATATGGCATTCAAAAGTGATGGTGTTGTTATTTTGAATGCTTGGCTCTGTGTGTATCTGCGTGTGAGCATTTTAGTACATTTTTTAGCGTTTGTCTGCATGAGTCCTGGAGTGTTCATTTGTACTTGTGTGTGAGTGTGTTTGCGTGTTCTGACTGAGGTCTGCAGGTTTTGCCCGGCCCCTCACTGTAGTTGTTGGGTTGAGGTTGGTAGTGGAACTCCGGAACATTGGCCAGTGGAGGCGGGGCTGGCATTTAGGGGCGTGGTGAGGACAGGAGGCAGTGTGGACACGTGCCAGAGTGACAGTCTGTCTGGAGATTAATGGCGTTTTCTCCGGTGCGGGGAGCTGGAGTGAGTGCATTGCTGGCAGAGGAAGAGAAGAGAGAAGGTCGGAGAGTCTGAGTGGAAAAGAGAGCCTGTGTGAGAGCACTGCTCATATATGAGGGGCTGTCCCTTCCATACCTCTCCCATCTACACTCCCTCCATCCTGGGTGATCTATCTGTGTACACATGCATGTGTGCAGTATGTGTCTGGCATGCATGTGTGTTTGTGTATGTGCTGTTATGTTGAATGTGTGTGTTTTAGCATACATGCCTGCATACGTGTGTGTGTGAGTGCTGTAGGTGTGTGAGAGTGGATGGTCAGATGGTCATATGGAGAGGTGGCAGTCTGATGCTCAGGGGCAGATGGGTGGCTCACAGGAAGTGGCAGCTCTTCCACCACCTTCATCAGGGGAGTCCTGAGAGGTGAGAGGATGCAGAGAGTGTGAGTGTGAGTGTGAGTGTGATGTGTGTGTGTGTGTGTGTGTGTGTGTGAATGTACATATTTGTGTGTGTGTGTCTGTATATGTATGTGCGTGTTTGTGTGTATAGCCTACATATGTGCATGTATATATTTTTGTGTTTCTCTGTGGGTGCATGTGTGTGCGTGCACGTGTGCGGTTTGTGTGTGTGTGTGTGTGTGTGTGTGTGTGTGTGTGTGTGCGTGCGCGTGTGGAGATAAGTTTGAGTGATGAGAGAGAGACTGTGAAGCCTCAGACTGTGTGCATACTCTATGCGTGAGCTTGTCCTGTGTCAGTGTTTCATTAGTGTATTACACACCCTGTATGTGTGAGCCTTTAGTATCTGAGCATGAGTGAGGGTAAAATGCAGTCGTTCTCCCTCCTGCCTTTGCTTAATAGGAAGTGTCTGTTTGCCATAGATTTCAGAGATTGTTCACTTGTAAGTCTCTACTAGAGGGGACATTTTACAGATGTAATCCCTGGTTTGTGCGCTGGTTCTGGCTCAGTTACTGCAGAAATTCAGGGTTCACAGAGTATACATAAATTAAGCAGTTAAACTCTGCTTCTCCTCTCAGGATCTTTCTGTTGCATAACACCGCCAGCTGCCCAGTTAGCTCTGTGTGCCGTATTACTGCTGTCTCACGCACACACACACACACACACACACACACACACACATTAAATAGGGATGCAAGCAAGCATATGAAAACCTACACACACTCACACACACAAACACAAACATCACATCAATGTAAACACACATATACAGACACAAGAAAACACATGAAAACACACACACACACACACACAATCAAATACAAATGCAAGCAAGCACATGAAAACGTGACACACACACATGCAAACGCACATTTTCACATCAACATAGACACTCAAATACAGATGTAAGAAATCATACACACAAATGCTTGAGAAACAACCCACTGTACTCTCACAAATAAACTCACTCAGTAGCACTATTCTAACACCATACCCCCTCTGCGGCCCCTGCCCTAAAAACATTGCCCCACACAATGTTATCATGACTGCAGGGTGCAGAGTGAACTCTAACCACTATGAGCCTCCCAGAGCATCAGTGATTGGAGAATCCTGGTCCACACTCCCTGCCTGCACGTGTAGGACTTGGAGTGCTGCCGTTTTGATGAGCCCCTACCAGGGCTGCACAGTTAGTGCCTGTCAGATCCCATTCTTGACTCAGACACACATCTCATTCCTGAATGGCGACAATTCTGCTGCATTTTTATTAAGGGCCACCAGCCTACCTTGTCAACACATATGTTTCAAATGTTTTAATCCAAATCACACTGCTGCCTTCCATTAAACACTGTGTGTTTCTCATTTATAAGGCTTCACTTTTACCTGTGTCTACTGGTACATACTGTCTTTGCCCATGTTTCCCATTCACATCCAAAATTGAAGCAAATGAGAAGTCAGATTATTTTACTTTGTTGGAATATAATTTCTGTAGGAAAAAAAATGTTGTGATCATAATTATTCTCATTTCTTATTGCAAAAATTGTCCTTCAAAAATATTGATCGGCTAGCGTTCTTCATGTTTGTGGTTTATATTTTTTCATATAGGCCTACACTTTTTGTTATTTTATTTGTCGATAATTGTTTTCTGGGTGTTTTCTGGTTTGTTATATTTTGAGAGATTTCTGGTGCATTTTGTTACATGAGAGACTGACTAAAGTGGTATATCAGGGTTTGCATTAAGCACAAATAACTGCGTAGCAAAAATTCTACGCAGTCTGAAGAACTCTATAGCATTTTTAGCATTTTTCAGAACTGTGTAGCAAAAATAAAACTTTACAAAAACGTATGTATATTCATTTTAACTTCTTAGGGATGCACGATATTATCGGCAAGTTATCGGGATTTGGTATCGGCCGATATTGGCTTTAAAATTAAGTATCGGACATCGACCATTCCGCCGATATCCGCTGATATAATTAACTGATAAGGCCAAGTAAAAAAAAAAAAAAACTTTCGTTTATCGTCCGGGAGGTTGCCCAAAATTTGCGCGGGGTACTTTTTTTTAAATTTTTTATTTCAGCAATACTGGGTAATCTGACAGGATCAAGCGCCAATTTAGGTGGCAGCATCGTAGCTCCGTAAATACGGTGTTTTTGCATAATAAGGTAAACTCCACACATACAATGCTGCTACACAATGCCGCAGCCTGCTCATTGAGAAGCCGGGACACGCCCGAATTAAGTCTCAGGGCTCTCAAGTTTTGAATGCAGGCTAGAGTGAGATTTTCTCCGGGGGTGCATGATACTCTCGTTTTCAAAGGTACATAGTAATGAAGTACATGTACTTTGTTACAGTATTTAAGTAGCCTAGTATTTTTGAGGATTTGTACTTTACTTAAGATTTTTTTTTGAAACCGGGACTTTTACTTTTACTCTACTTCATTTAAAAGATAAAAAAGTATACTTTCACTTCGTTACTTTGACACTGGCAACTTAGTTGCTCGTTTCAAATTAAAATATGAAATTAATTTATCATTTGCGGATTATCTGGATTTGGCGTGTTGAAGAAGAACAACGGTGCTCGAAGGGTATCTTTGTGCAGATGTGTCCGCCAGCGGACATGGACCTGCAAATTTATGCGCGCAGTTACAGTATTCTACCACTAGATGACAAACCAGGATCAGTTATTGAATATTCACAAGCAAGCTGGACAAGGTTTAGAATATGGATGTTCACTCCAATCCCTGTTTTTCAGGAGTTGCCTGAATAAAACTCCTCAGCTAAGCCTGATTTGCAAACCGCTCAATATACTGCCCATAGTATCTATCCAGCAGTTCAAAAAAAAAAATTATCTCTTGCTACAGAAATAATCGTTGTCCTCTACAGCAGGCTGATTTATTAAATAAAATTTAATTACTGTACAGTTGTACAATGCACTTTTCACATGTTCCTTGTGAATAGAGGTTATGTAAAATTGCCAAATTTGCCCTGGTTGTGGGTATTGTCATGATTGTCTCAGGGAGAGCATTATCAAAGTCTGTTTTAAGTAGGATAGGATGCAAGTATCTTAATTGTATTGTTTAAAAACAATTGTCATGAATAAATATGACATGTTTTTACATAACGTAAGTTGAAGTATTTTTCTTATTTTGCACAAGGAATGATTACTGATGTTACATCATTTTCAGCTTTGTCTAATGTCTGCATTTGCCAGCGGGCCGACATGATAAAGAGTATGCAGAATAATTCTGCTAATTCCACTACAGAACCTAGATGATCTCTGCAATTAGGTGTGGGGGAAAAAACATCGGTATCGGTTATTGGCCAAATGAGTTGTAAAATATCGGCATATCGGATATCGGCCAAAAATCCAATATCATGCATCTCCTATTTTCAACTCTTAGAACACTTAGCTAACAGTACTAAGATTAATCAACATAGCCTAATGAAGACCAAGGCAATTGAGTTACAGTAGCATTGCAATATTAAAACTACTTGGACTTACCAGCTGGGTCCCACTTACAGCTAACTTGTAACTCAGTAACTGAATAGGAATTGGTAAGTTTTAGTTGGTTCTACCTAAGCCTAATGAGTGAATATTCTGGACTGATTTTTATCATACATAATATTTTTACTGTGAAAGAAATTAATACTGGTAATTATTATGAACCAAGATGAACATTTAATTATCAAAACAAAAATGGTCATAATCTAGAATAAAGAGCACTACAGGAATTCAAGGTACAAATACAAATGTACATGTGTTCAAAATATGAAAATAGCATTCCTTAGACATAAATATACAACTCTTTTATATATATTTAAAGTTCATTTAAATTTTATTTTTTGAATTTTAACTTACTATTAAGAATTTCCTGACAGCAAACGCCCGTAAACAAAATAATAATTTATTAAATAATGGTCGTGCTTGTAGGCTGATGTGTGACATCAGTCCAGTGTTTTTCATTTCATTTTATCTAGTTGCATATACACATGTACAGCGTTTGATTGTGCAATTTCCCCGCTGATTCCTTACACAAGATGGCAGACACATCTCAAGTTTTGCAGTTGGTTCAGCCAATGACGTTGTCCACTCTAGGATCTTCTTTAGCTCTGTGGATGGGACTGGCGCGGAGAGAGGAAAATAATGGGGTCATTCCACTCGCTACGATAGTTTCAGAGTCACGCCGTTAGGTTATCCATAGTGCGGTAGCGGAAACCAATCAGGACGATATTAAGAGACTGTGGGAGCCCATTTTTGTTCAAAACTGGACGAATGCTTTTATTCACATTATCCGAAGACTGTGTCGCAACTCGCAACTGGCGCATTTCAAAAAAACTGATTGCGTTTTGCGATGGGATACCGCTTATCGCCAGCCCTGTGTATGTTATTGTTTCTATTCAGAAGTTTGATATAATGCACTTTCCCAACAAGAAAGGACCACAGATCTTTTAGGCAGAAAGAGTCATGAGTCTGTTTTCACCAGTAATCCTGCTGTCCGAGCCCTCAGGACCGACAGTGTCTCCTGCTCAGGCTGGCCTGTCCCCCCCTCAGCTCACGGGCGGTGAGACCCGAACGCGGGAAATTAGCGCATTAGCATTTTAATTCACATCCAGTCGCCCGCCTGCCTTTTGTATCGATACAAAATGTCCACTTTTTCTTCTTTCCCTACTTAAATGGTTCTGGTGGCTGAGTGAAATTCCCATGTGCTCAGTTAAACATTATGGGAATGAATACTGGCCCTCTGTCTGCTCTCCACAGCTGGGGAATTAATACACAGATTTCATTAGCGATGCGGCGCTCACAGGGCTTTTCTCTTAGCTGGCGGATCAGAATAGATGTTCTGACACCCGGCTCGTGCTCTTCCTGGGAATACATTTACATGATCTGAGCTGGGCTGAGATGGGATTCTCACTCCATGACCAGGCAGAGCGCAGGAAGACAAGTGCATCCAGTTTGAGGAAGTGAAGCCCCTCCGTCTGTTTCACTTCTGTTCTCCTACACTGGGCCCAATCTCACCCATTGAGTTTTTGGGCATTTTTAGGCGGTTTTTCAGTCTGGTTCCTCTGTTGATCCATGAACCTTGGTCTGTTCCGCACATGAGGACCATGGGTGAATGGAGTGCTTCTGCGTACATGGAGACTAAGCTTACGAAGGGGCACGTTTCATTATGATGTATTCCTCTGGCTCATCCCTTCCCTTTAGGGCCTTGATGGGCTGACCCTTGGACTCTGATTGAAGCTCATTGGTCCATTTCCTGGGCGTGGGTGACAGGAAGGGGACGGTGGACTGTAGCTCGAGGGGGAATTCACACTGGGCCTGACCTACAGCTGAACATGACCCGCCGTGTAAACCACCAATCAATCCTGCGATTTAGGCACATATAATGTCGGGAGGAGAGGGGAGGGGGAGGGGACTTCAAGGGAAAAGGGGTGGAACCCAGTGGTCTCTTGGGAGAAGAATCGGTG
Source organism: Gymnothorax javanicus (assembly GCA_029692085.1). NCBI lineage: Eukaryota > Metazoa > Chordata > Actinopteri > Anguilliformes > Muraenidae > Gymnothorax > Gymnothorax javanicus. The sequence continues at coordinate 76,503,314 of CM056197.1, read as the reverse complement.
ACTGTGACCCTGACGGGAATTGGTTTTATTTTACTTTACAACCCAATGACCTCCCCAACATCACTCGTGATTTTATGGGCTTTGGTCCACGAGTCACTAGGTGCTGAAGCTTCTATGATGATATTAGAGCTTAATTTTTCTCTGGCTCCTCATTGGCTGTCCTAGGCCTGGATGCGGGATGCTGCTCTCTTAATAGCAGTTCCGGTCGATGGGGTTTAACCTCCACATCTCTCACGGCCGCGCGCAGGTGGGTTTGGGTCCCCGGTGCTGTCGGGACACTGGGCGGAGCTTAGGCGTGCCAGTGCATGAGTGTTACGGGCCACGCTGTTGATTGGGCTCCATATGGAGGTGACCTGTGACCTTTGCCTGGGGGACGGGGTAATAGGATGTGACAGAGGCCTGAGGAGGGCCTGGGCCTCTGACCTTTAACCTGTAGGGTCAAGGGGCGGGTGGGGAGTGTTGAACTTCCCCTGTGACGGTTTAGCACGTCTGTGAGCCTGACTGAAATACTGGGAGGAAGAGGTTAGTACAGAACTGTTCATGAGATGAGAGGTATGTGAGTGTGAATGCATGTGTTTACATTAGTCAGATAATAAAGAAGGTAACTGTGGGGACCTGGCTACTGGACAGATGGGCACATGAGCTGGAGAGGATAAGGCTGTGGTACCAGCTCTGAAACTGTGCAATTCTCTTTAGTAGAATTCTGCTCAGTCAAGTTTATGCACAGGACATTTTTGAACAGATACCTCCACACCCTATGCATTCATTCACAGCACTGCTGTGTATGTTCCATGAGTTCTATATTTGTATCTGTGTGTGTGTGTGTGTGTGTGTGTGTGTGTGTGTGTGTGCATGCGCGCGCTTGCGTTTTCATATGCTTGCTTGCATCCCTATTTAATGTGTGTGTGTGTGTGTGTGTGTGTGTGTGTGTGTCTGATTACTGGCACATTCACCTTTTAAATCAGTCAAACCTTTGATTATAAAGAGCACAGAGGTCTGCATAAAATAAACAGCTCAGGCAATTGCTCTGCGCCATGTGCTTAAAATGCACAAAAATGGAAGAAAATGGTATTCTTTTGTACTAATCCATTTGCTCCCAGTAAAAGGCTTAAGAGAGTAATTTTCCCTACACACAAATGTCACAATCGCTCGTACTCTTATTAATTCCTGTAAAAATATGCAGTAAAAACTAATAAACATGCTGTTAGCTCTTCTCAATCTTGGGGCAAGGTACAGCTCTATAAGATCTATGATATTTGGCTGCCACTTGGGGACAGATATTCCGAATGATGTCACCTCCATGCCAATGAGCTGTTTTGGAAGCATTTCCAGGAAGAAATCATTGCGGGGAGTTGACGTAAATAAGCATCTGGAGTTTACTGAAGGGCATTTGAGCTTTGACTGCAATTCGCCGCTATGAGATGAGAGTGATATCAGCAATGTGTACCGGCGGTAGATTTATGCATTTATTTATCTGTGTAAATGATTATTCTGTGCTGTTCGGGCACTTCCATATCCACCATTTTGTCCTCCTTTTGGATTCTACAGGGCACAATAAAGCCATTAAGCTCCCACAGCCTGTGAGCTGCTGGAGGAGACCTGCTGTTCCCCGCCTCCCGGCTTCAGGAAGGGCCTTAATACAGCTTTTAAATGAGCGCACTAAACTAGGGAACACTGGACGTTTTTACATGCAGCGGGGGAGAGGTAATTAGGACACATAATTAAATTCAAACAAGCCCTGACTGGAGCCATTTTTTGCTTCACATCTGCATAATTAGTTGAATTTGCTATATTAAACAATGAATTACCGGATTAATACTTTCCATTATCAACATGCAGATAAGTAAATAAGTAATTGCGGAAGGAATGAAATGAGACTATCACATCCCAGATTTGCGGAGGTGACGGCTGTACAAATGAAAATGAAAAGACCGGCTCCCTCTCGATGCGTGTGTGCAGGCTGTAATGCATTGAGGATTGTGTGTGCGTGTGTGTTTGTGTTCATGCGCACATAAATCTGTTCATGTGCTGTGTGTTTGGGTGATGTTTGGCAGTGGGGGCTGTGCCATCAATAGAAACAATCATTTAATCTCTCATTAGGATTCTGCTTTGATTCCATTAATTACCGAAGTGTAAATGGTATAGTTTAGCAGAATGCAAATTTCAGATTATTTTTGTTTTTGCTTGATAATTATTGATGATTGCCCAGAACTTACGCGCGCACGTGCATGTCTCTGCAAGCATTTGTGTGTGGATGTGTGTGTGCGCGTGTGCGTGCGTAAATTTTGATACGCTTTCTTGCATCTGCATTTGAGTGCATCTGCGTTGATGTGATTGTGTGTGTGCATGTTTTCATATGCTTGCTTGCATTTGTATTTGAGTGTGTGTGTGTGTGTGTGTGTGTCTGTATTTGTGTGTGTGTGTGGGTGCGTGTATGTGAGTTGTAATTCCCACGCAGTTCACACCATATGGCTCTAAATGCACTCAAATTAAAGCAGACCATCTGCACTTTAATTGGGCAGTATTTATGTATGGAGTGATCCATTTAGGACTGAAGAATTCTCACTGTTTGCAGACTTGCACATTGTCTGTGCATATGTGCAGTGTTGATGTATGTGCTTTTCTGTTGGGTACAGTGTTGACTGGGGAACTTGAGAGGTTAGAGGACAGCGTGGTATTGGGAGTAGTCTTCTCTGAGGAGCAGTGTGTTGGAGCAGTGTGCAGGAACAGTGTATAGAAGTAGTGCGTAGGAACAGTATATAGAAGCAGTGTGCGCAAACAGTGTATAGAAGCAGTGTGCGGGAGCAGTGTATAGAAGCAGTGTGCAGGAACAGTGTATAGAAGCAGTGCGTAGGAACAGTATATAGAAGCAGTGTGCGCAAACAGTGTATAGAAGCAGTGTGCGGGAACAGTGTATAGAAGCAGTGTGCGCAAACGGTGTATAGAAGCAGTGCGTAGGAACAGTATATAGAAGCAGTGTGTGCAAACGGTGTATAGAAGCAGTGTGTGGGAACAGGGGTTGACCAAGGGTAAATTTAGCACTGATATTAGGAAATATTTTTCACCCAAAGAGTAATTTCAATGTGGAATAGCTTGCCTAACCATATTGTTGAGGCAAAAACCTTGGGAATTTTCAAGAGCAGGCTTGACTTAAAGCTAGATACCATTGAGTCATTAAGTATCTGAAGTGATATATTCACAATGGTAAAAACAAACTGGTGAGCCTATTTGGGCTGAACGGCCTGTTCTCGCCACTCATGTGATGTTATGTTATGTTATAACAGTGTGTAGAGGAATTGCGTGGGAACAGTGTATAGAAGCAGTGAGGGGGAACAGTGTATAGAAGCAGTGTGGGGGAACAGTGTATAGAAGCAGTGTGCGCAAAAAGTGTAAAGGAGTGTTTGGGAGCAGTGTGTGGGAGCAGTGCGGGGGAACAGTGTATAGAAGCAGTTTGTGGAACAGTGCATAGAAGCAGTTTGTGGGAGCAGTGTATAGAAGCAGTGTGTGGGAACAGTGTATAGGAGCAGTGCAGGGGAACAGTGTATAGGAGCAGTGAGGAACAATGTATAGAAACTGCGTAGAAACAACGTATTGAAATTGTGCGTTGGAACATTGTATACTAGCAGTGTGTAGGAACAGTGCATAGAATCAGTGTAGGAACTGTGCATAGAAGCAGTGCGGGGGAACAGTGTATAGAAGCAGTGTGTGGGAACAGTGTATAGCAGTGCGGGGGAACAGTGTAAAGGAGCAGTGTGTTGGAACAGTGTATAGGAGCAGTGCGAGGTAACAATGTATAGAAGCAGTATGCGGGAACAGTGTATAGGAGCAGTCCGGGGGAACAGTGTGTAGGAGCAGTGTATAGAAGCAGTGCAGGGGAATAGTGTATAGGAGCAGTGCGGGAGAACAGTGTATAGAAGCAGTTCCGGGGAACAGTGCATAGAAGAAGTGCGGGGGAACAGCGTATAGAAGCAGTGTGCACGAACAGTGTATCGAAGCAGTGAGGGGGAACAGTGTTTAGAAGCAGTGCGTATGAGCAGTGTATAGAAGCAGTATGTGGGAGTAGTGTATAGAAGCAATGTGTTGGAACAGTGAATAGAAGCAGTGTATAGGAATAGTATATTGAAGCAGTGTGTAGGGACAGTGTATAAAGGCCGTGAGTTGGAGCCGTGTATGGAAGCAATGCAGAGGAACAATGTATAGAAACTGCATAGAAACAACGTATTGAACTTGTGCGTTGGAACATTGTATACTAGCAGTGTGTAGGAACAGTTCATAGAATCAGTGTGTAGGAACTGTGCATAGAAGCAGTGTGTGGGGACTGTGGAGAGAAGCATTGCATAGAAACAGTGAATAGAGGCAGTGTGTGGGAACAGTGTATAGAGGCAGTGCGTGGAACAGTGTATGGAAGCAGGGTGCAGGAAAAGTGTATAAAAGCAGTGCATAGGAACAGTGCGTAGAAGCAGTGTGTAGAAACTATGTATAGAAACAGTGCGTAAAAGCAGTGTATGGAAGCAGTACATAAGGACAGTGTATGGAGGCAAAGTGCAGGGACAGTGTATAGAGGCAGTGTGTACAAACTGTGTATAGAAGCAGTGTGTAGAAGCAGTGCAGAGAAACTGTGTATAGAAGCAGTGCATAGGAACAGTGTGTAGAAGCAGTGCATAGGAACAGTGTGTAGAAGCAGTGCATAGGAACAGTGTGTAGAAGCAGTGCATTGGAACAGTGTATGGAAGCAGTGTGTAGGAATACTGTATAGAGGCAGTGTGTAGGAATAGTCTATAGAGGCAGTGTGTAGAAATGGTGTATAGAAGCAGTGTGTAAGAATAGTGTATAGAGGCAGTGTGCAGGAACAGCGCATAGAGGCAGTGTATGGAAGCAGTGTTTAGGAACAATGTATGGAGGCAGTGTGCAGGAATCTGAGCTCTTATAAGTAGCATCTCTGCTCGCTCATGCAGGCTGCACCTCCCACAGAAGTAGAGAATGCAGGGCCATTCCTTCACCTGCCTTTTACTGTTTACGTTGCGTTTTTAATTCCTCGCCCCCCTTTCCCGCACAGCTGGGTTGTGTTTCTAATGTATTGACTTTTTTCGGGGATCTTCTTTATGGCGGGAGAGTTGGGTTAGTTGCGGCGGTATTGATCGATCGACTGTCGCACTCATCGATCGGCGGGGTTGCGGAGCGCAGTGATTGATGGCGGGCCCGCGCCGTATGCCAGCACGGCTCTCCCTCGCTCCCCGCGCGCGAGGAGCACCATTGTTCATGGCGCCGATGAAGATCGATGCGCGGGATAATGGACGCAGCCCGGCGCTCCTCCAGAGAACGGAGAGAGGAAGAGGGGGATGATGGATGGGTATGGGACGGGCTCCCTGCAGGACAGTGTCGCTCGGGAAGCCCCAGTTCACACTCCATTTCTCAAAGCAGATCTGCTGTGCATTTAGTCTCATGCATCCTCTGTTCCTGCTCTTAAAATGTGTGTCTCCTTGTGTTTTTGCTGTGTTTGTGTTTAAGCTGGTGCATGCACACTTTCACAGTTGTGCTGCACAACTGAGCACATGTGTTTATCTACCTGTTTGTGCGCGCACACACGCGCACTCACACACACACACGTGCATACACTCTTTCATGCATTTACGTGTTCATCTGCTTGGTAGTAAACACACACACCATTGTAGAGTTTCTGTGCCAGTGAAGTCAGTGGTTTGTGGGTTAATGTCCAGGTGTGACTGAGGGGTCTGTGCCAGGAGGCGTCTAACCCAAATGTTTTTTCGGTACACCTCAGGTGCAAGAAACAGTACCTTGTGTGTGTGCGTGCGCGCGTGCCTGTGTGCCTGTGTGTCTGAGTGTGTGTGTGAGAGACAAGTCATGTGGCAGTGTGTGCCGGTGTTTGCTTGGACTATTAGTCATGCATCCTTGACTGACAGGTTTCCTGATATACCGACTCATATTGTCTCAAGTGTGTCATAACTGTGGCCCTGTGTTTGAGGTCTTGAAGGTCAGGCTGTTTTGACACTGCCATCGCTGGGATGGCGTCCTTCCACACATGCAGGGAGAGAGGGAGAGGGAGAGATGGGGAGAGAGGAAGAATGACGGAGCGGGATCATGGAAGATTTGGGGGAAGGGGGAGTGGGGATAATTCAATCAGAGTGTATTCAGAATCAGAACACTAATGAGGGCAAATCCACGTCAGCACAATGACATCGTTTGTGCCCTGTGCTTATGTGTGCGTGAGAATGTGCTTGTATGTAGTGCACCTGCGTGTATATATACACACACACACACACACACACACACACACACACACGTATACACATGCACGCACACAGTCTCGCTAGTTCCCTCTGTTCAGCACTCCTCTGTGGCTTGACCTCAGTGGTGGTGATTATGGTGGAAGAGCAGAGACATGATGAGTGTGTATCTGTGTGCGCTCGTGCCGCCCCATTATTGAGGTCGTATTGCTGTTACTTCTGCCATTTCCTCCTACAGCCAAGTCCAGCAGAAGGGTTCAGTATTTAATGAAGCTTTGCACACTGAGGTGGAGACTGCTTGGCAGCTGTATGTATGTTTGTGTTTGTGTGTGTGCGTGTGCGTGTGCGTGTGTGTGTGTGTGGTGGAGTGTGTTCATTTACTGTGTCTTGTTCTGTGTGGTTATCCACTGTCTCTGTGCGGGCGTGGAAAGCATACAAAAACCTGAAAGAGGTACACATTCGGCAAGTTTTAACTTTTATTAGGTTTTCGGTGCATGTGAATTGTTTTGGGTGTGCGTGCAATTATGGGTTTATGCATGTGTGTGTGCTGTGTTCGTGCATGCGTGCGTGTGTGTTTTGGCAGGTCCGTTTGCATTTTTCGCTGTTCATATGCCCACAGTAGATGGGTCACAGTTACCAGCCTAATGCAGAACGACAGACTAATCAGTCTTATTTTTTATACTCAAACCACCAGTGTGTACGTTGGATCAAACAGTAAAAGGAGTGCGCCCGGAATGAAAATGTCTCCCCTGCCCGTGCATGACATAAATTATTTTTTAATTTCACTGTGAAAATGACCTGTAGTAGAAGGACACCATTCTCCTGATTTGTTGGCCCTGGGTCAGTGTGGAAGGTGCCATTGAGACAGGGAGATGACTGTGATGATGGGACGTGCTGAATGAGTCTGTTTGATCCCTGTCCCTGCGCCCACGGGCGCTCGTCTGGGGTCCCACTCGCTCCCGGATCCGAACGTGTCCGGAGAGCCGAGAGGCTCACTACAAGGAAGCCATTGACTCAGGGCATTAATCATTTAAACGATCCCGATTTACTACTGCCGTTTATAAATTCCCCCCAATGTTTTCCTGCCACTAAATCATCTGACGTTTTTATATTTTCCACATCTGGCCTCAGACATGCTTTTATACCCCGCTCATGCACCTCCCTTAATTTATTTGTGCTTCAAAGGGGCAGTTTGGACTAATGTAAATTTGTGAGTTGTTAAATGCGCTTTGCTATTCTTGTGGCGCACTGGCAGCTGCATTTTTGCGATGTAAAGTGTTAGTGTTTGCTGTTTGAGGTTTTCATATGACAGATATGTGCTTTCGGTAAGTTTGATAGATTTTCTTGCACACTGGGCTCATAGTGAGTCTGCAGAGGGCTGTGGTGGAGAACATTGAGCTAATATCTGCTCCTGCTTTTGTGACCTTGATCAGAATCTTCTTTGCTGCTCCTGTGATCTCAGTGAGTTTCATTTGCGCTTCTGCTGTTATCTCAGTCAGCCTCATCTGTGCTTCTGCTGTGATCTCAGTCAGCCTCATCTGTGCTTCTGCTGTGATCTAAGTCAGCCTCATCTGTGCTTCTGCTGTGATCTCAGTCAGCCTCATTTGTACTGCTCCTGTGATCTCAGTCATTTGTGCTTCATTTGATCTCAGTCAGCTTCTGCTGTGATCTCAGTCAGCCTCATCTGTGCTTCTGCTGTGATCTAAGTCAGCCTCATCTGTGCTTCTGCTGTGATCTCAGTCAGCCTCATTTGTACTGCTCCTGTGATCTCAGTCAGCTTCATTTGTGCTTCTGTTGTGATCTCAGTCAGCCTCATTTGTGCTGCTCCTGTGATCTCAGTCAGCTTCATTTGTGCTTATGCTGTGATCTCAGTCAGCTTCATTAGTGCTTCTGCTGTGATCTCAGTCAGCCTCATCTGTGCTTCTGCTGTGATCTCAGTTAGTTTCATTTGTGCTTCTGCTGTGATCTCAGTCAGCCTCATCTGTGCTTCTGTTGTGATCTCAGTCAGCCTCATCTGTGCTTTTGTTATGATCTCAGTTGGCCTCATCTGTGCTTCTGTTGTGATTTCAGTCAGCCTCATCTGTGCTTTTGCTGTGATCTCAGTTTTCATTTGTGCTTCTGCTTTGATCTCAGTCAGCCTCATCTGTGTTTCTGTTCAGTCAGATCTCAGTCAGCCTCATCTTTGTGCTTCTGCTGTGATCTCAGTTAGTTTCATTTGTGCTTCTGCTGTGATCTCAGTCAGCCTCATCTGTGCATCTGTTGTGATCTCAGTCAGCCTCATCTGTGCTTCTGCTGTGATCTCAGTTAGTTTCATTTGTGCTTCTGCTGTGATCTCAGTCAGCCTCATCTGTGCTTCTGTTCTGATTTCAGTCAGCCTCATCTGTGCTTCTGCTGTGATCTCAGTTAGTTTCATTTGTGCTTCTGCTGTGATCTCAGTCAGCCTCATCTGTGCTTCTGTTGTGATTTCAGTCAGCTTCATCTGTGCTTTTGCTGTGATCTCAGTCAGTTTCATTTGTGCTTCTGCTGTGATCTCTGTCAGCTTCATCGGTGCTTCTGCTGTGATCTCAGTCAGCCTCATCTGTGTTTCTGATGTGATCTTAGTCAGCCTCATATCTGCTGCTCCTGTGGTCTTAGTCAGCCTCTGAAGCACTTCTGCTTCTACAACTATGATCTCAGCCATTCTCAGCTCTGCTTCTACAGCTGTGATCTCAGCCATCCTTATCTGTCCTTCTGCTATGATCTCAAGCAGCCTCATCTGTGCTGCTACTGTGATCTCAGTCTGGTGCTCCTGTGATCTCAGTCAGCTTCATCTGTGCTTCTGCTGTGATCTGTCAACCTCATCTGTGCTTCTGCCATGATCTGTCAGTCTCAGCTTTGAGATTGTCATTCGCCATTGTGCTGTTCCTGTGATCTTAGTCAGTCTAAGCTTCGGTCATACTGTGAGCTCGATCAGCCTCAGACATACTTCACTTGTTTCACCATTGGCTGCTCTTTAGCGCTCATTCAGCAGCTGAAAGTTTAATCGGTCTGCAAAAGGGGCAGGATTGAGGAATCATCACAACGCCTTTACTTGGTTTTATATGTGTGTGTGTGTGTGTGTGTGTGTGTGTGTGTGTGTGTGTGTGTGTGTGTTTATGTGTCAGCGCAGATTAGGTCCCCCCCCCAGCCCCTTGCTCTCTTTCCCCCTCACACTCTCCCTCCCTCCTCCCTCGCTATCTTTCCCTATATCCCCCACTCTCTCTCCCTTGCTCTCCCCCTCCCCTCTCCTCCCTCTCTTCTCTCTGACCTGTCACTCCTCCCAGCTGCATTCAGGAGCAGGTGTGACTAACATGACCTGCAGAAACACAAACCACCCAGTCAGCCCAGGGAATCGCTTGCCAAATACTGCATTTTTCCGCAGTGGACATTACATCTGAGTTCAGAATAGACAAACCTAACAATTTCCTGTAAATATAATCATAGTAGCATGAACAGAATATAATAACACTTGTCACACAACTGCTGACACTGCGTTTAGTGTTGCAGCTTTGTACCCGGTATTGATAATCCAAGGAGTGCAGTGTGCTGTATGCATGTTCAGGCTCTGCGCTTATCTAGCAGAGCCCTTTTCCCCATACACTGCACTAACCCAGCAGTTCACATGTATGGCACTAATCCTTCAGCTGTGATCTGTACGCATCTGGGCCCAGCTCACGTCAGTCAGCGCGCTGAAGCCGGAGATTTGGCGTGGCTTTATGACCCAGCAGTGCTCACTGTTCCGGGGGGCATCTGGTCGAATTAGGGCTTAAATGGGCCCGAGCAGGTGGGAGGTTCCTTTCACTGATTGGATGAGCACTTTCCTGTATAATCAAGGCTGCCGCAGCCATTTTCCAGCCGTTGTTGATGGCCTGCGCAAATTAGTGTCTGAAAGTGACCTCTTTCCTTTGCAGTATTTAAATATCTGAATATCCGTGGTTCTTGTGCATGGGTGTCAATGTGCTCTGATATTCCTGGGCATGATGACAAATGTTACTCTGGCCATGGATATTGCGTGTTTCACAGTGAGACACATTCCTGAGGAGTGCTTGTTCTGGTCTTTAGTTTATAGTGGTGTGTACGATCCTATGCATTCACAGTGAGCACTGTAATTAATTGGACAGTTACACGTTTTATTTAGGTTCTGTGCTCTGGCACTTTCCATTTAAAAGGATACAATGACAATGAGGTTGAAGTAGTGACTGTCAGCTTTAATTTGGGGGTGATTTTGTACATATAGGATGAATCATTTAGAAATGACTCCACCTTTTGTATGTGACAACACCCTGCCCCCCCATATTTGGACACATTAAAAGATATGAGCCCCTAAGAACCATACTGGGCCATCCCGCACTTTTGGCGAAAATCAGTTGAGGTTGTGAGCATGTGCAGAAAACTGAGATCTACATTTCCTAAATTGGCAAACCCAGTCTTCCACCATGGATTGTTAATACAAGCAAATGTCTTCTCTGCCCCATACATATGCACTGCACTGCCTTAGCCATAATAGGCCATCCCCCAACCTCCCCATAATTCATTGTAAACATGGAGGCTAGGTATCTCACTGATGAGGAATCGCATCCTATGATTGGCGATGATGGTGAAGTGGAAGATGACAGAGACCCAGAGTTTGTCCCAAATGAATCAGAAGATGATGGTTCCTTTCAGGAGGAGGTAGGTTTCACTTTAAATGATGATTATCGTCCAAAACCTGTACAAAAAGTGCATGTGCATAATTTCACATATCTTGACTTTAGAAAGCATATGTAGTGTTCTTGTTGCCAATTGCTCTAGATGACACAGGAGGCTGGCAACTTTGAGTCCCATTTTCTCAAAAGTACCCCAACATGGGTTGGCCCGGTATGGTTCTTAGGGGCTCATATAACATTATGTAGAATAATATATTTTTAATTTGTTCATATATCCTTTCTATGCAATGACTGCTTCAAGACATCTTCAAGGAATCTTCCCTGGTGTTCTGTTCTGCTGGACCTGCCCTGCCGCGGTCTTCAGTTCTTGCTTTTTCCAGGGACCGTCTTCCTTCAGTCTCCTCTTCAGAATGTAAAATTCATATTCATTTCGAATCAGATTGAATGATCTACTCAGCCAACTGAACTAAAATTACAATGAATTATGGTGTTCAGTGCATGTCAATGTGAGACACTCTGGTGACCCTATGATTGGGACCTTGGTCTGGTTTGGTGTGTGTTTATGTGAAAAGGAGGAGGAGGCTGAGTGATGCCAAGTTGCAGTGCAGACCCACATCAGTGGAGAGCTGTGTGGAAGTAGGACATTTAGGCACACAACTGCACCACTTCAGTGACTCTCCAAAATTCATGAGAGGGTTTGAGCCAACTGCTCTTCAGTAATCGCACACATACTAGAGCAGCACCCATTCAATAAGTGCCTGACCGGTACAGGGTGGCCGCTCAAGAACGGCTCAGCCAAATAAGTTCACATCCGACATTGCATTTCCTAATGGTCCTCAGCAGTGCACACACCAAGTGTGAAGTCCAGCAGATTAACAGTTGTCCGGGAAAATCAAAGGACTGACAGACAGACAGGCAGACAGACAGAGAATTCTTCTATTGTAGTTGGATTCAAAGCGCCTTCTCTTGGGAATTTGCCAGAATTGGTTTAGAGGTGCTTGAAATTGACGCAGGTGTCGAACTCTCGGTTACAGGCTGGTCTGTCTGTCTGTTCCCTTTCACCAGATATCAGGGCTCTTATTCTCCTTGTTGGCTGGGAAAAAAAAAAAACCACTAAACTGACATTATGTGAAGTAAAATATATTCTATTTGTTTTGTAGGACTTTTTTTTTGTAATTTATATGCAATGCAGCACTTGTGTATGCAATGTATTTTGAGAAATTTCTGTGAGATTTAGCTGCCATTATGTTTTGTAGTGTTTTGTGCAAGTCCTTGATTTCCAGACCTCACGGGACATACAGACGGACAGAAAGTCACCCTCTGCTCTCGCTGTGTTTCAAGCTCTTTTGGAGCTCGCCAAATTAGTGAATAAATTACGTGGGCACCCACCTTCTCTATCAGTGCGGGGGAGAGTGACGGAGCTAACAAATGCCGCACGATGGCTAATTTAGCCGTTTCTCATCGGCAGTTGACCTGCCTCGTGTCAGACGTGTTTGAAGTCATCCCTAGAATGGCGGCATGCGCAGGTGCTGGACCGGAGCGCGGCCTGTGAACAACAATACGTACGCATTCTGATTGTGCGTGCACTGATATGCACACGACATAACTGCGAAAGGATTCGTGCACGCCTTGCCTGCTGCATGGGAGGGGCAACTGACATGTGGAACCAGTATTCTTTCATTTCATTAGCATGCATTACGCTTTATCATCCTGTTACAGATCGGGCCATTAAACAGCAGTGAGAGTATTAAAGTTCCCTGTAGGGTGGGAAGAGCTCATGCTGATGTCTTGGGTGACCTCTCTACACTGCCCCCCCCTCCTCTGGTAATGACGCCCTGGACCATCAGATAGTGCCTGAGGTGTGAAAGTAGCTTCTCTCTCTCTCTCCCTCTATCTCTCTCTCTCTCTCTCTCTCTCTCCTCTCTCTCTCTCTTCCTCCCTCCCCACTCTATTCCCCTGTTCTCTGCCAGCCAGGTTCAGTGGATTTGAATTCCTCTTTTATTTCACTTCTCTCCGCGCAGCTCTGTGAAAGCCCGCATGTTATCTGTGGTTCACAGAGTCGTGGCTCGGAGAGAGGAGTTTTGTGTGCACGCGGGGAGAGAACTGCTAGTTTATGTTGAATTCATTAGATCAATGCAGGTACTGTGTTTCCTCCTCAGCTGGAAGTTACCGGCCATATTCTGCTCTTAGTTCTGTTGTTGCTTTGGACACTGGCGCTGTCTGTGGTCCGAGTTCAGTCATGTACAAAAGCATTGTTGTCGTTGGTGCTGGTGCTTTGGTTCAAATATGAACAGTCTAGCTCTGTTTGCAGGTACTTTGCATGGTGCTGTCCTAGGTGCTGAAGCAGTGCTGTGTTAGTCTGTCCATCGCAATGGTTCCCAATCTCGGCCTCGGGGACCCACTGTGCATGGTGGCTTTTATTCCAGCCATTCTTGCAATGGCAGAATTTTAATGATTTGCTATTTTTTTTTAAATTATGCTGCCCTTTTAATTATTTTTCTCCTTTTAAGCCACACTGTTAGAAATAGCTGTGCATGCCCTGAAGAGCTCCCTATTCAAATTGTACTGAAATGCAAATGACATTTTATTGCAAAAAAAGGGGCAAATTTGGACTTTTGAAAGTGTAGAATCAATTGGCTTCTAATGTGGGCACATGGTCACTAAAACTAACCATTTGTTTGGTAATTAAGAATTCAAAGACAAGGCGAATTGTACAGAGTCAAACCTGTTTGGTTTTAGGAAGACATTGGGAAAGAACGGAAAAACCTGCATTTAGAAACCTATTTAGAAGGTTATTGATTGATCACAGTCTTGAATTCGGTCAAATGAAATATTTTGTTCCCTTGGCTTGACTTGCCGACTCGTACTATTGCAAAATAAACACAATTTGAACTTAGGGCTTTTAAAAAAACGTGATGCATGGCCATTTCATCAATGTGATGTAAGAGGGTGAAATATCTTTCTGGCATGAAAAGCAACTAATAAAGAAAAATTTACCGTTTGCTAATTTTGGGATTATAATTGTGGTTGGAGCAAAAACTAATATAAACAGTGGATCCTCAGGTCTGAGTTTGGGAACCACTGGTCCATGCTGTGCAAGTGCTGTAGTAATCCGGTAATCCATGGTGCAGAGGAAGTGCTGTCCTTGGTGCTGAAGTCTTGTTCTGGCAGCCCTGTCCCTGGTACTGAAATAGTGCCTCGCACACTGTCCATTGTGTGGTGGTACTGCACTGCACTGCTGTCCATGGTGCTGAGGAGGTGCTATGCTGCTGTCCTTAGTGCTGAGAACATGCCTCATACAACTGTCTGTAGTGTAGAGTTGCTGCACAGTACTGCTGTCCGATCATTAGAGGTGTACTTCAAACAGCTGCTCTTGATGGTGGTGTTGTACAACTGTACTCAGCTGTCCTTTGAGTTGTATTGTATGATCAGTGCCTGCCGTGGTGTTTATTTCTGAGCCATTGACCAGCACAGCGAGCTATTCTTATTCTGCTCTGTACTTGACACGCAATTTTGTATCTCTCTCTGCGGACATTTGTGTGCATGTGCATGATTGTGTGTGTGCTTGTGTGAGGCAGAGATTGAGAGAGTGGTAGAATTCACTTGATCCCAGAGAGAGGAGAGCAGGGGGTGCAGGCAGCTGTCCTCTCTAAGTACACTGATTAGATTGTGTTGTGGTCTGGGCACTGTTTATTTGTACAAAATCTTTTTTTGACAGGAAAATTGAATTTTTTTTGTACACTTGATTAATGTGTGTTGTGAAATATGTCATATTGAGACTTGGCCAAGTTTGGTTTTCATGGGTGGTCACGTGGAAAAATAATTCATTTTTATGAACTTATAATGAATAACTTTCATTGAAATGCTTGTTTATAAAAGTTTGCGGGTTCTACATTCTTTGTTAGTCGCTGCATTAGGCACCTGCAGGTCTGTTCACCCACACCTGTGCGTCAGTGTGTGTGCATTAGTGTGTTCTTGTGCATATCAGTGTGTTTGTGTGCATAGAGAGATCACCACGAAACCTTTCTGCTGGTCGCACTGTAGAGGTGGTTAGCTGTACTCGTACTGTGGCTGGGTCAGTATATTGGGTGCTGCTGTTACTGCAACAGGTTCCTAACTCCTCTCCTCTCCCCTCTCCTCTCTCAGTGGTGCTGCTCAACTCAAAGGAGTCTCAGGCTGAGCTGGGCTGGACCTCACACCCCGCCAATGGAGTAAGTGTTTCAGCACTGCAAGCATTACTTTCTGCTGTGGCTGTGTGTGTGTGTGTATGTGTGTTTGTTTGTTTTGTGTGTGTGTTTTGTGAGTCAATATGTGTCTTATTTCCCGAGTCTTGAGTGCGTCAGTATTTGTTGTATTTGCCGTGTTTGTGTGTGTTTAGTGTGTCAGTATGCAGGGTTCCCCCTGGGTTCTGAAAATATTTTTCACTTTCTCCCTCGAGAAATAAAGTCAAAAAAATATTCTTCACTATATCATAGTCGTCATTTTTTATTAGTCACTCATGGACTTTATAAAACTTTGAAAAGCCTCAAAGCGACAAAGTGCATGCAGCATGAACAAGGTCAAACTTCAAATGTTTGCGTTTTAACAGGACTCTCCATCATACTTTCGATTGTATATATAATTTTGGGTCCACTCAAGTCCAACCTCTAATAATGGGGACCCTGTGGACCAGAAAAGCTAAATTAAAACCTCTTGAGCATTTAGCATGGAATTTATTCAAAAGACTGGCAAGAGAAATCCCTTTAAACCCTTAATTTCTTTATTTTTTTCCTTAACATTTTTATCAGTGGAGCCATTTTTGGAATCCCAAAATTAAAAAGGGCCACACCCTTTAAGGGAAATAGAGAGGCCCGACAAAAATGCTAAATTGGACTTGGGATGAGCTCAAAATTTTGTGCTGTTGGAATCAGAATTAGTGGAATTGTCAAATGTTTATTTAAAATTTTTAACTTTTAAGATTTCCATTAACTGATTCCAAATTGAACTTAAGGCGAGTTCAATGTTTTGTGTGCAATTTATTGGAATTTTTTATGTAAATCTCAAATGCTTAGGGTATCAAATGTTAAACATCTCAGATAATCACTCATTCTGATGCCAGCAACAAACAAGTCTCAGTACTGGCACCCTCATCTACTTCTCTTTAGGGAGTGCTTTCTGGTTACTGTATAGACCAGGAGCTGGCTCATTTTATTTACGTGAAAAGGGTGAAAAGGTTTGACCCCTACAAGTCAAGCTATTCTACGTGATGTATGTAAATCACCATTGCTGGCTGCTGGACCCCTGTACGTTTGCCCCTGGCACCCTTTTTAAAGGGTTCCAAAAGAGGTTTTATTTATGAGAACACAGACAACGAAATCAACTACATGGGCTTGTGGGGTGATGGGCTTAAATTAGTCAACGCCAGTGATGAACCCTTGCAGGGACATCATAAAAAAAAACCCCCAAATTTTATGTGAAGGCCGACAAACACGTGGTTGACCAAGCAGAAGAGCCCGTTACTTGAAAACCTTGCAAGTTTTGACAGTGAAGACCTTTTTAAGGGGTGAAAAAATCAAAATATTAATGTGAAGGCCGACAAACACGTGGTTGACCTTTTCTTGAAGCTAGAAGAGCCCGTTATTTGAAAACCGAAGTGTCAGCAAGTTTTGACTGTACCAAACCCTCGCCAGCAAGACCCCTTTTAAGGGGTGAAAACATCAAAATATTTGTGCGAAGGCCGATATACACAGGATTTACCTTTTCTTGAAGCTGGAAGGGTCCGCTATTCGAAAACGGAAGTGTCAGCGAGTTTTGAGTATAGGGGAGACCGGGGTTACTTTGGCCACAGGGTTAGGCCCGTCACCCCAGTTTTTTTCATTGCAAACGCACTGACGGGAAAACGAAAATGTACAAATTATGTGACATCCCAGCGACGTCATCTCTTGGAAAGAAGAAGGACTGGTAGTGTCATGTGTTTTCTGCCTAAATAACTGAATTTTGACCCAAATTGTAAACTTAAAGTTTCTGAAAGAAATGCATATAGCTTCTTTGAAGACAAAGATTTCCACGGTGGTTTTACTGCTTCATAAACGTATGTAACTAGCGATATTAACAACACATATGATAAAGGCCTTCTGTGATCATGAGATGAGAGATGCGGCCTGATTTCCAAAATAGCCGCACGGGGTTACACTGACCAAGCAGCATGGGGTTAGTTCGTCAGGGTGCCGTAGCCCTGGGTATGCCAAAGTTGCCCCGCTTGTACCCAACTTAGCTGTCAGGAAGCCTCAACCAGCTTCTCTTGCCCGCGCAACGGCCTTCAACGAACACTCAGTTTGTGATTTCCTCACCAAGTTGGGTGAGCTGTATGACAAGCTCAAATTTGAACCCAAAGACATGAGTGACAGATGAAACCGGTGTTACAACAGTACAACAGCCTGGGTACATAACCTTGTGAACAAACTGTAATAATTTAATGTATGTAATGTAATGTAATTTTACCCCACCCATCAGACAAAGTAACCCCGGGTATGGGGTTGCTTCGGCATGTTTGTGATATATAGAAAATTGAATATTGTGACGTAAATATGTTATATTGTGATTGTATCAATACAAGTTTTGTAGGCGACATTCTGCACTACACATATACCGTAAAGGTATTTCTCTAAGTTTCAGCAACAAAGAGTTATGGAGCCAAATACAAAATCATAACAAGGTAACCCCGGTCTCCTCTACCAAATCCTTGCCAGCAAGATCCTTTTTAAGGGGTGAAAAAATCAAAATATTAATGCGAAGGTTGATATACACGCGATTTACTTTTTCTTGAAGCTGGAAGGGTCCGCTATTCGAAAACCGAAGTGCCAGCAAGTTTTGAGTGTACCAAACCCTCGCCAGCAAGACCCTTCTTTTTAAAAGGGTAACCAATTTCAACTCGGTCATCACATAAAAAGTAACAATACCCAAATTAATTTTTCTGTCAGTACCGTATTTAGAACATAACATGCCTTTATTTTTATATTAATGACATTATGGAGATGGAAAAATAAGAGCAAAAAATCATAATAGGGAGCCTTACAATGTTGGAACATCAAGAAACATAAATTTCATGTCCCACAATTTCTGATATACACGGTTGTCGGTGATTGTACCAGGTGACTGACAATAGAAAAAAGAACATATGACATACACAGGTCTCAGAATAGTTAAGTGGCACGACTGGCCATTCAAGTAC
Source organism: Gymnothorax javanicus (assembly GCA_029692085.1). Lineage (NCBI taxonomy): Eukaryota > Metazoa > Chordata > Actinopteri > Anguilliformes > Muraenidae > Gymnothorax > Gymnothorax javanicus. The sequence continues at coordinate 76,485,195 of CM056197.1, read as the reverse complement.
CTTACTTACATGTAACAGGACAGTCACTAAAGTAATAGTTGCTCCTGACAGGGCTTGCCTATAATTTTTGCAATCATTTACATGTTCTCATCAGTCTCGCTGTCATCACTGTCCCCGCAACAGAGTGCTCACTCAGAGTGGGGTGGGTGTTGGGTAATGCTCACTCAGAGTGGGGTGGGTGTTGGGTAATGCTCACTCAGAGTGGGGTGGGTGTTGGGTAATGCTCACTCAGAGTGGGGTGGGTGTTGGCTAATGCACTCAGAGTGGGGGTGGGTGCTAGCCATTCATTCTCTGATGCAGAAATAATAAAAGAATGTATGACTGAAGTGATGGATTTTTCCTCCTTTCTTGTGTCCTTTGTGTTTGTATTTAAAAAGAAATGTGTTATTTCCCCCCTCCTGATATATTTGTTTTGGATTTTTTGCAGGGGTGTGTTTTGTTTTAAGTATTTATTTACAACCCCAATTCTGAAATAGTTGGGACAAAGTGTAAATTATGAATAAAATCAAAACACACTGACTTTCAAATCACACCAGCCAGTATTTTATTCACAATAGAACAGAGATAACATAGCAAATGTTGAAACTGAGAAACGTTACAATTTTCTCCGCAAAATGAGCTCATTTCAAATTTGATGGCTGCTACAGGTCTCAAAAAAGTTGGGACAGGGGCCTGTTTACCATGGTGTAGCATCCCCTCTTCTTTTTAACACAGAGTGGAGGCGTCTGGGCATTGAGGAGACAAGTTTCTTGAGTTTAGCCATTGGAATTTGATACCACTCTTGTTTAATTCAGGCTTCCAGCTGCTGGAGTGTTTTGGGTCTCCTTTGACAGACTTTTCGTTTAATTATGCGCCAAATATTCTCAATCGGTGAAAGATCAGGACTGCAGGCAGGCCAGTTCAGCACACGGACTCTTCTACTACGATGCTGTTGGAATAGCTACAGTATGTGCTTTTGCATTGTCCTGCTGAAATACACAAGGCCTTCCCTGGAATAGATGTCATCTGGAGGGGAGCATATGTTGCTCTAAAACCTTTATATACCTTTCAGCATTCATGGTGCTTTTTAAAACATGCAAGTGTCCCAGACCATATGCACTAATGCATCCCCATACCATCAGATGCTGGCTTTTGAACTGAATGCTGATAACAGGAGGGGTGGTCTTTCTCCTCTTTAGCCCGGAGGACACGACGCCCATGATTTCCTATAAGAATGCCAAATTTGGACTCGTCTGACCACAGAACACTTTGCCACTTTGCTACAGTCCATTTTAAATGAGCCTTGGCCCACAGAACACAGCGGTGCTTCTGGATCATGCTCAACAATGGCTTCCTTTTTGCATGATAGAGTTTTAGGTGGCATCTGTGGACGGCATGGCGGACTGTGTTTACAGACAGTGGTTTCTTGAAGTATTCCTGGGCCCATTTAGTAATGTCAATGACAGAATCATGCCGGTGAGTGATGCAGTGGCGTCTGAGGGCCCGAAGATCACGGGCATCCAGGAAAGGTCTTCGGCTTTGTCCCGTATGCACAGGGATTTTTCCAGTTCCTCTGAATCTTTTGATGATGTTTTGCGCTGTCAGTGATGAGACCTTCAAAGCCTTTGCAATTTGATGTTGAGGAACATTGTTTTTAAAGTATTCCACAATTTTTTTACGCAAGCCTTCACAGGTTGGAGAGCCTCTGGCCATCTTTACTTCTGAGAGACTCAGCCTCTCTAAGACATCCCTTTTATAGCCAATCATGTTGCACACCTGATGCCAGTTAACTTAATTACTCGCTAAATATTCTTTTAGCTGATTCTCTTATATATTAATTGCTTTTTCAGCCCTTTTTTGCCTGTGTCCCAACTTTGTTGAGACCTGTTGCAACCAGAAAATTTGAAATAAGCTCATTTTGTGGATAAAAATGTAAAATGTCCTAGTTTCAACATTTGAAATGTTATCTATGTTCTATTGTAAATAACACATTGGCTCATGTGATCTGAAAGTCATTGGACTTTGATTTTATTCACAATTTACCCTTCGTCCCAACTATTTCAGAATTGGGGTTTTATTTACTTATTTGAATTTATGTTAAAAAGAAAAAGAAGTTTTGTTGAGTATTTTCTATTTTTTTTTTTTTGTTAAAATCAAAAGGACATTTTATTTTTCAGTATGTATTTTTTGTTGTTTTTATGAAAAGGACATTTTGTTTTCTTTAACCACAACACAGTACCTCCTGATATATTTATTTACCTGAGGAATTTTGGAGGAGAATTTGTGTTAAAATTAAAAGTACATTTTATCGTTGAGTCATGCATTTTATTTTTCTACTGTACACCACAGTATTGTTGAGATGGTTAGTTGGTGGGAGATACGTTGATTAGTCTTGGCTTGACCGACTGATAAACAGACCTTTGACTCATTGAAAAATTTCTTTGTGGACCTTTAAGATTTGTATTTGAGGACCCCTGGTCTACACTGTATTCAAAGGCTGTTTCGAACAAGGTGAAACCATACCTGTCGTAAGTGGCTCTCGCTGGCAAGGGTTTGGTACACTCAAAACTTGCTGGCAATTTGGTTTTCGAATAAAGAACCCTTCCAGCTTCAAGAAAAGGTAAATCCCGTGTATATCGGCCTTCGCATGAATATTTTGATTTTTTCACCCCTTAAAAAGGGTCTTGTTGACAAGGGTTTGGTACAGTCAAAACTTGCTGGCACTTTGGTTTTCAAGTAACGGGCTCTTCTAGCTTCAAGAAAAGGTAAACCACGTGTTTGTCGGCCTTCACATTAATATTTGGATTTTTTTTACCCCTTAAAGGCTCACTGTCCCTGCAAGGGTTCAAGCTGAAGTTGCTGGCGTTGACAAATTTATGATGCCGCATCATCACCCCACAAGCCCACGTAGTTGATTTCATTGTCGGCGTTCACATAAATAAAACCTCTTTTGGAACCCTTTAAAAAGGGTGCCAGGGGCAAACGTAGAGGAGTCCAGCAGCCAGCAATGGTGATTTACATACATCACGTAGAATAGCTTGACTTGTAGGGGTCAAACCTCTTTACTCTTTTCACATAAATAAAATGAGCCAGCTCCTGGTCTAGAACTGTCCGAAACCACCATCTGATGATAAGCTGGCAAACCCAAAGCCCCCCCAGCGGTAGCAAGCGCCACGGGATTTACATAATTCAGTCATAATACTACACCACGCCTAGCGGATTAACACGTATTGTTATTGGTCAAAGGCTTGGCGTCCTTTCGGTCATAAGGTGTAGTCTATTTTTACAAACGCATTTCTGCTACTTGCACTCAGTTTTTCAAAATCATTGAATGCATAGCCATTTCGGTCATAATAGAGTTTAAAAGAGTGAAACGCCCTTATGACATTATAAGCCGTGAAAAATAATTGCTAGGAGCTTGTTAAATTTCTGCGATAGCAATTCCAGTTGGAGCAAAAACCATCGCACACAGCGTTCACCCCAGGACCGAGTTTGAGAACTGTTGAGTTAGGCTTCAGCAAACTACCTTACTGGCTAACTATTGCACTGGCCTGAACATATTTTAACAGCGATGAGTTCACAGACAACCAACCCAGCCGTGTAGGAACGGTTTGTTGTCAATACGAAGTTTTGATCATTATTGACGATGAATCAAATATTGTATAACACTGTCTTGTGCCTTTAAAGCTAACTTGGAAGTACCATGTTTTGCATAACGTTAGCTCAGAAATCGCCAGTCATACTGTGGTAGAAAACATGGCAACAAATTACATGATTGTACGCATCAAGCGATTGTTAAGTCGAAGACTAATCAAACTAATATATGCCGTGTAAAGATGCGCTCATATCTGCTCATGTCAATCACGTTTACGTAACTAGGGACTCGTATAGAAATTTACACACCTTGTTTTCCTAGTTTATTATGAGGGGATGACAGCTTCCACTGTTTTACTGGGAAAACTGAAATCTGCGAATATGCCCTCCCTCACATGACTGACTGCCTGATAACAACATTCGGCTTTTTAACTCCACGTAGACCTGTCAGCCAACAAGACAGCATTTGGAAGTATTTTCCCGTAAAACCCCTCTCTGATTGGTCTTTCTTGACTCTGTTCATTGAAGATAAAACAATACAAAAGCGCTGTCCTGTTTTATGGACATTCAGTAACGTAGTGAACTGCCCAAAGTGAATAACTATTTATTTATTTTATTTATTTATGCATTCATATAAACTATATGGGGCTAAAGAAAACATCTTTGGGGCTACAGCCTTGAATGCTCTGGCCAGACGAAGTCACTATTTGCCATTGAATTTTTATTTGTCATTAAACAAATACATTCGCCACTGTGACAACTGCTCATAATTTTCTCCTCGTCACGGATGAATTATTTTCGTCAATGACGAAGGTGACGAGCGGCAGCGGGAACCCTGAGTATGTGTTGTATTTGCCGTATGTGTTTTTTGTGCATCTTTATGGGCTCAAATTTGAATACTTAAATGCAGTCGGCAAACGCAAGTGCTAAAGGTACCACAGATCAAAACTTGGCGTGTCTAACTCCATTCTGGCCAATTTGTGATAGGAGGAGGTGGCTCAGCTGTGGCACTGTGGTCAGAAGGAATGGTGCAAAACAAATTAATTACCTGTGTATCTGATTGGGAGCTGGTTCCATTAAGGGCAATCAGGTCAGCCGCTTTCGTTCCCTTTAAAACCAGCGTATTTATGTCATAGCAAACTGGCAGTTTTGTCAGGTTTTGTCCTTCAGTCCCCTGAGAACCAGGCTCCAGTGTAGTATGTGAATCAATGATGTGAGGTGAAGAGGAAAGCAGAGACTAGTCAGGAGGTGAGAGACCAGATCCATTGGAGGGCGGTGGGGTGGGGGGTGGGGGCATTAACCAGTGGGCCCCTAACACCAGTGGGCCCCTAACACCAGTGGGCCCGTATCACCAGTGAGCCCCTAACATCAGTGAGCCCCTAACACCAGTGGGCCCCTAACACCAGTGGAGGACATGGCTGCCTCTATCCTCCCCTAACAGAGTGCTGAGGGGTTTGGAGGGTAGAGGTCGATTCACCAGGTAGTGCATTTTGTATGAAAAGATGTGGGTAATTTAAACCATATACAAAATGGCTCTGCTGGTTACAAACAAGGCTGTAATTGTATCTCCTAGACAACGATAGTCAGGAGGTACTATGGTTTGTATCACCGCCGCCGCAGAGATTTTATGTTCCGGGCTCTGGAAGCCACAATTATCACAGAAATGTTTTCAAATTTTGCACAGGCGAAGATATATATATATATATTTATATATATGACAATACTCAAGACCGATTTTCGTCAATTTTGGACGTCCAATATGGCTGCCGGCGGCCATTTTGTTCGAAATTTGGGGATCGGGGAGATACACGACTCGGCCCCTGTGGCGACCGAGTTATCTGTTATTTATTTGTATTCCCCCCCAGTCAAAGGGAGTATTTATGTGCATGAAAACCCAACCACCATTTTGTTGGCATTATTTTTACAAAAATGAAAATTAAGAAGGGAAAAAAAACTATAGGAACGATACACATTTATCTGTGAAAAGCTCCGCTGGCCAGGATTTTGTCCAATTAAATGACCACGGAGTGACAGGATTTGTGGTTGAAGATGGTCTGGGTGAGTCAAATCACAGATGAGGTCTGTGACACAAACCTTGGACAGCACCAGCCATTTGTGTTCACACAGCCCATAATGCGCTGTCCAAATCTATGTGATGCAAACTGCTTTACTTCAGAACTCAGAATGACCAAACTGGACGGAGGCAATAAATATGCTTTTTATGACTTAGAAAATTGTGCATAACATTACTGCATTTAAGTTTGGGAAGGCGCAAAATTAGAGCCCCGTGCGTTTTATTTGCTGTGTGTATTTATTTGTCAGTACAAGTTTTAATTGCTGTATGAGCATTTAATGTGTACTTTATTTGTGTACTTTTTATTTATGTGTTTAGTGTGTCACTATGGGTTTTATTGCCCCGTGTGTTTTGTGCATCAGTATGTTTTTTATTTGCTGTGTGTGTTTAGTGTGTCAAAATGTGCTTTATTTGCCATGTGTTTGCTTAGTATGTAAGTATATGTTTTTTTTTTTTTTTTTTTTGGCTATGTGAGTGTTTAGTATGTCCGATTGCGCTTTATTTGCCATGTGTGTGTTTATTGTGACAGTGTGTGCTTTATTTGCCGTGTGTTTTGGAGTCTTCAGCTCCCCTAACCCCCCCTGCTGAGATCTGGTGCGTTTATCTGGTTAGGCTCTGCTCCAGGACTAAATGGGTACAGATTAGACAGCTGGCCACACACCCCCTCTCCCAAGCCCCGGCACCCCGATCCAACCCCCTCCTCTCTCCAGAAATAGACTCCATCCACAGAGGAGTATAAATGCGGAAAGCCCAGTGAAGCTGAATCCTTGTGTAATTGTAGGGGGACAGGAAAATGAAAGTGTACTGAACACAGCTGGATAACTGTGCTCTTGCTTTACTGCAAACACGCAACGCCTCTGTGTTTACTCTCGCAGTACGCGAAGGGAGCGTGCGCGCGCGTGCGTGTGTGTGTGTATATGTGTGTGCACGCTTGCGTGTATATTTGCATTTTTTGTCTCTCTTGAAGCTGTTTATTTATTTACCTAGTTAATTCAAGACCTGCCACTGATTAAATCCACTCCTACGGGCTCCCTGGTGCCCCTGCCTTTTTAAAAATCTTTTCTGAGCATGCTCAGTGGAGACTCGGGCACACTCTACATCTCGCGTGCACACACTGAGACATGAGTAATGCGCCCATGCACACGCTCACACTTTCTGCTGAGAGATGTGTGTGTGTTTGTCTCCAGCCGCACCGTGCGTGCCGGCACACACTCCGCACGGACATATCGCTCAGGGAGGGCCAGGTTCGTTCTCTTTCTCTCTACGGATGTCGTTTTTGTTTATAGAGGGACATTTTCTGCAATGAAGTGTGCAATATTTACCAGTGCTTGCACCAGCTCCAACTTCTGTGTGAAGTGGTGTGCATTGAATATGGGTATATTTAGACTCCTTGTTGAGTCACAGGGGTTGTTTACATTTACCTGGAGCCACATGTTTTCCCCGGAGACTCAAGCATTGTTTTTGTTCATAATGCCTCTTTTCTGTAGACTCTGTTTGTGTTTTTGTTCTAAGTTCCTTACTTCCTGGTGAGAAGGAGACACTGAATTTATATTTTTGAGCTTCTCAAGTGTAATCCTGCTTTTCCATCCTCTTTACGCCTCCTCGTTCTTCAATCCCCCCTTTCTCCCTCCTCCCCTCTCTCTTTCACTCCATCTTCGTCTCTTACCCCTCTCTCCTCTAACCCTCCTGTTTTTACATTCATCTGGTGTTCTCTCCCCTGCTGCCCTCTTCACTCCTCCCTCTTTTCTTCTTTGTTTTCCTCTCTTCATCCTCTCTTTCTCCTCCCATGTTTGCTGCCGCATTTCCTCATGGGTTTACTTCTTTCTTTCACACCTTCATTTCTCCCCATTTGCTCTATTCATAACTATCCTGACCTCAACCTCCTCACTCATCTCTGCTCATCTATTCTCATCTGCTTCCCTACTTCTTCTTCTGTGCTGTTTTTCTTCTGTCCCTCACTCTCTTCCCCTCCTCTCTCTCTCGCTCTGTCCCGCTCTCCCTCAGTGGGAGGAGATCAGTGGGGTGGATGAGAACTACAAGCCCATCAGGACGTACCAGGTGTGCAACGTGATGGAGCCCAACCAGAATAACTGGCTGCAGACGGGCTGGATCTGGCGCCAGTCGGGCCAGCGCATCTTCATCGAGCTGCAGTTCACACTGCGCGACTGCAACAGCATCCCTGGTGTGGCCGGCACCTGCAAGGAGACCTTCAACCTGCTCTACGCCCAGTCCGACTGGGACCTGGGCCGCGTGACGCGTGAGGACCGC